>OZ008369.1:103320265-104745944 GCA_963931995.1 Phaonia tiefii | reverse complement strand
GGCGCTAATTGTAAACACAATCATACATTTGTCACCCTTGTTTACTTTTTAATTTTTGGTCACTAATGCGCACACACCAATCTCAGCAATTATTTTAAAATTATTTTTTCTACAATCCGGAAGGACAAAAACTGCATCGACTCTTTTTTGCCCTATAAAATATAAATTAACAATTCCTCTTCACATTTCTTTCAGAAATTTGAAATAATTTAATTTTACATGTCAGCAAAATAGAAAAAAAATTTCAACACATAAATTAAACAATTCTAAATTTTAGACTTCGCCAGGGGCGACGTCAAATCATGTTCGTTAACTTATCATGTTCGTAAACTTAAATGGCCGGCTATTAGTATTGAAACGCGTTAACCTGATTCGTCGGTTTTCGGTTTTGAACACCCTACTAGGTACCCAGTAGAGCTTGAACGATTAATCGGTTTCGGCCAAAAGTTACGTGTCCCACCACCATTTGTTCGTCACTTATATCCGGGTTGTCAATGACCACCTAAGCGAGTAAGTGTCGGTTTAGGGTCATATTCATTAAACGGCTATTGTATAGGAATTGAAGTTTCTTACTGTTTTATAAAGTTTATTGAATTTGGCTATCATTAAAGTGTAAACAAAAGTATGATTTTGAGTTTAAAATAAGAATAATATTCAAAAATAAATTTTTTTTTAAAATTTCATCATAGTTTTCAAATTATAATATGATTTTAAATTTTAAATTTGAATCCAATTAAATTAGATCTTTAACAAAGTGTAACAAGTTGGACACGCTAGTATCAAAATTAGGCGTACATTTGCATGAGAGTTATATCATAACGTGGATCTATATGTTCCATTATTATATTCCAACCAAATCTAGTATTCCCAATTTCCCAACAAGTATAACCGAGTACTCTTTTCATCAATTGTTTTATATAACTTGTAAATTTGCGTTTCAAATCTTAATAGTCCAATAGTTGCAATTATTCGAAACACAAATTGTTTTATTTTATCTCCCAACCAAATTCCTGAATATGTCCAGATCCATATTCGTTATGTTTCTTTTGCTGCATATTTTATTGGATCACGTTAACGATTTGATTCATATTCATGTTGTTATTTGTTTGTTTTCTTTCTCTTGGTACATTAAGCCATTTATCCTTTCTGTCCGATTTTACACAATTCGTTGTCCCCTGCTCTCTCCATCTATGATTGTAGACATTTTGAAGTGTTTTGTTTATTGATACTAAAATTCATGCTGAACGAGAATCCTTTGTATCCTTGTAAACAAATCGCTGAATTGAATAGAAAAAAATCAAAACAAAAAACCGAAAGGATGCATTGCATGCCAATTCGTACAATTTGTTTTTGGTTAGTTGAACATTGAAGATGGACAAATAGAAAAGTTTTTTCCGCTTATGTGTTTTTTTCTGTTCATATGAATGTATGCATGAGTATGGTGGATAGTTGGGGCCTGGCCATTCATTCTTTATAATATGCATTGACTTGGCTTAAATACAACGTTTTTTTCTACGTTACATTCATCTTATACATATTCAAGCGAAAAGATGCAAATATTCGTTTTGGTTTTTATTCGTTTTCTCTTTTGTAGACTTTCATTGAATGATCTCATCCTTGATTGATGTAAACATCTGATGGAAAATCCTGTTGCAAAAAAAAGTGTTATAATTCATTGAATTCTTTTCAATTTACGAGAAGTCTTGCCAACTAGAATAAACTAAACCAATTAACGTGTCAGTTATACATATTTTGAGGCAGGAGAATATAAAGAGGCATTTACAAGTGTTGCAGAAGATATCTGAAGAAATATCTGTTGTTGGTGCTGCAGTAAGTGAGTTCAATTATTGTGTATCAGAATGTTAGCAGAAATGGCCACCACGCTGGGAGCGGCATCGACATCGGGTAAAAAACCTACAATTAATACTCAAGTAGGTGATATTAACACAGACAGAAACGCTTCGTGGTTAGGGCCTTTACATTGCTGCAGAAAAAAGTTTCGTACTGCCGACGATTTTGTCATAGCGCCAATGAAACGAATAATTCAAGATATTTTTGAGGATTTGCCGTTCGTTGCTGGGACAACGGGCGTTTTCGGAAATGCATCACTGCGGAGCATCTGATGCGCATCACGTTCGAAAATGCAACACTTTGCAACACTGCAAGAGTCGCATGTTCTAAAAGTAATCAACACGGCGTATGATGCGCAAACAAGTCGCAAAATGCGCAGTAGCAAAATGGCTGATGCAATGAATGAGTAAGTACGGAATTTGATATTAATTTATGTTTGTTGTTTGTTTATAAAACTTACTATTTCAAATTAAATCACAAATTAAATTTCACAAATTAATTTATTTCACAAATTAATTTATTTCACAAATTAATTAATTTCACAAATTAAATTTATTAAAAAATTTTCCATTGAAATATTTTCGTGTTCGGAATTGCAAATCAAAATAAGAAACAATCAAGCATCTGCATCAGCTGATTGGCATCAGCTGTGCAAACGCATCACAGTTGCGCATCAGATGCTCTGCAGTGATGCATTTCCGAAAACGCCCAACATAATATTCATTGCTGCTATGAGTAATTGTTATTGACAGTTTGGGCGGAAATTGTTAAATACTATAAATAAAGTGAGTGTTTCAGATATAAACTAAAACTTGAAGACAAGAATTGATTGCTGCAACGAAACAGCAATTTATGGATCGAAATTACTTTATATGAAATTAAGCCGAGTAGGTTAAAATTGAGCTAGTGATCCGAAGAATTTGACAACTATGGGAGTTTGCAACATTAATATCATGAGCGAATTTATTATTTAATTTGAATAGATCCCAAGTCATTACGTTGTAATTATTTCCAGTCAATCCAGCGGCGTAGCTAAGTAACCAAGGGCCCCGAGGCAAATATGCAGTTGAGGTCCTCTTTAAACTAAACTAAATAACTTAAATGTGCAAAACTATTGCTCCTTATCGCCCACTACAGGGAATATTAATGCAAGGCTGGTTACTACTAAGTATTATGTGTAACACAGCAGATAATATTTAATCGTACTTCCTAATAATATTATAAAGGTGAAAGTTTGTTCGTTTGTTACGCTTTCACGTAGAAACTACTGATGGATTTGGATGAAATTGTGCACACGGGTAGAGCTCAACAAAGGGTAGACATAGAATATTTTCATCCCGATGAAAGAATCCTGTGAGATAATTTAGAATGTTGATAAATACTAGGCGAACAAAGTCGCTGGCTGAAGCAAGGACAAAATTAACAATGAAGTAGATTGCAGTTAATAACATAGCTAGACAATAAAACGCAGTTCATAATTTTATTTAAACAATTTATTTTACAATCCTTTTCTGGCTTTGGTTTTTGCAAAATCATCAAAAAACTACTGTTAAATCTAGACCTAATGCAGCTTTGTTTTCGATTGCTATGAGTGCCAAACGTCAGAGTCGAGCTTGACCCATACTATTCCTTAAATAATATTTGATTATTTTTAATTTTCTGAATGATCTTTCGGCTGTTGCAGAAGTAACAGGTATTGTATAATATAAAAGAATTGGGCTAAACACTTCCGTAATGTCGCATTCTAGCATTGCATATTTAGTTATGATTTCCTTACAAAATTGGTGGACAGTCCATTTCGGGGTTAATTTTGGTAGAACTAGGTGATAGGTATTAATAAACTGAAGTGAAAAATTAGGGCCTATTAAAGGGGTTTTCAACAGAGACGCTACAAAAGTAAATCGATAGGGACAGCAAGCGACGCCATATTTTTTCCCGCTTTTTTACATTTCTCTTCAGTAAGGTCATCATGGAAAGATATACGAGCCAACAACCAGTCGAAATTATTAAAATTTACTACCGAAATTTGGAGTCAGTGGCCTCAACTTTAAGAGCGCTACGATTCGGATCTTCATCGGAAAATCATCTTCAGCGATGAGGCTGAATGGCTTCGTCAATAAGCAAAATATGCGTTACTGGTCAGACAGCAATCCACACGTAAGCCATGAGTCATCATTGCATCCCGAAAAAATTACGGTTTGGTGCGGTTTATGGGCCGTCGGCGTACTTCCTCCGTGATGATCAAGACCGGCACATTACTGTGAATGCGAATCGCTACCGTTCAATGATAACCGAATATTTTTGGCCCCAATTGGATAATATGGACTTGGAGGACATGTGGTTCCAACACGACGGCGCCATAAGCCACACAGTGAATGCTACAATCAATTTATTGGAAACCAAGTTTGGTGAACGTGTTATCTCACGAAATGACCCAGTCGATTGGCCGCCACGGTCGTGCGATTTGACGGCGTTAGATTATTTCCTGTGGGGCTACGTCAAGTCTATGGTCTATGCCAACGAGCCAGCGACGATTGATGAACTTCGTACGAATATCGAACGTGAAATTGCAGCAGTATCGGCCGATTTATGCTTGAAAACCGTCGAAAATTGGGTTCAGCGTCTGGACTTCTGCAAGCGTGCCCGTGGTGGCCATGCAAAAGAAATCGAGTTCCATACATAATGGCATCGAGCGTACTTTCACAGGAATAAAGAATTTCATTGGTATCTAAAACCGGTTTTGTTTTATTTCAAAAAACTTTTGTAGCGCTCTTATTGAAAAACCCGTTATATCAGGATATTTACTTCGGAATTGCTGACATTTTGGTAACAAAGTTGCTTCATCTACAGTGAGTAAAAATGATGGTGTTAGAAAATTAAATATTTGACAGACTGTACTCATGCCCGTAACATTAATTTTAATTTAATTTTAAATACTTCTTCTCCGTTTTGAAATCCGTGATCAGAAGCTTGTTCATCAAAATCCCGAAAAAAGTATATACGTAAAGTCCCGAAAAAAGTATATACGTATTGCACCGTTGCAAAAAAATTCTGTATTTCCACACAACTGCCAACGGCATCATTTATCACTAAATTTAAATTATGACTATCGCAATGCACATACTCCGCATTTGACTGAATAGTCTTAATCTGTTTCTGTACACCATTATAAATACCACTCCTCACACTGGCTCCATCATAACCTTGGCCCACAAAATTTTTTTAAGTCAATACTCTTGTCAGTAAATAATATAGTCACCTGACTGACTAAATCTGTTGCTCCATGTTTGATGGCTGCATAAAATCCTAAAAACACTTCTTTTACTTCAATATCGACAGGTTGTCCATTTTCCGATCTGGTTATTGCGCATACCTCAGAACAATGCTTAGCTGATCTACCTTCGATATATTCTGTGTAGTGTCCATTATAATGGCGAAAAATGGGGATGCTCTAATTTTTTCTAGAAGATTATTTCATTTTGAATGGTTGGACTCAAATATCTTGCAGATCCCAAAAAAATACAGCAGATAGTTGTCCGAGGCCTTCGGCCACGGACTGTCCCTGCAGGCTGTGTCAGAGACACGGCCATTAAGGTTAACGTAGAATACGCCATCCGATAAGACAGAAAACATATATAACAATAAATTAATTTGCTTATATTCTTTATCATTTATTGTTATATATGTTTTCTGTCTTATCGGATGGCGTATTCTACGTTAAACTTAATGGCCGTGTCTCTGACACAGCTTGCAGGGACAGTCCGTGGCCGAAGGCCTCGGACAACTGTCTGCTGTAATTTTTATATTTACCAACGGCATTTGATTCAAGTCCGTTTAAAAAAAAAATATTATGTTAAATTTTTTTAAAACTTAATTTAATTTATGTATTTTAATTAATATTTTTATTGAAATAAGTTCTGCGAATGTTGAGAGGGCCGCGCTAATATTAAAAAAGGTTTACCTTATCGAGTCTTCGCATTAGCATTCGAGCGTTGTGTGAAAGCTTTACGCTTTACAATTCAAAATTAATGTTACAACAGCTTTATTGAAGCTTTCGCAAAAAAGCTTTATTACGTTAGCTTACTGTTTGTTTCACTTTTTACTAGATACATGTTGCTTGCTGTTCGTTTCACTTTTTAATAGATACATGTTCCTAAGCAATGTTGAGCAACCAAAAACACTCAACCAAACACCACACATATGTTTGAGTGTATGTGTTTAAACAATTTTCATTTGAGAAATTAAAATACTAGAAATATATCAACCAATATGAAATGTATATCAAACGAAAGTTAACATCTTCATTTACCTACAAAAAAAATTTTAAAAAAATTCATCTAGCCGTTTCCTCAAATTCAATGAAATAAAGATTACAACAATAAAAACCTGACATGACTCCTCATACCGTAAGGTAAGACGTATTCTACGTCAAAAAACAAAAATGCGTGTTTTCAAATACAAACAATTAATGGTAACAAAATTAAAAATCATTACCTTTGGGCATATCCAAAACTTGTCGCAAAATGTGATCATACCGGGAGACAAGCTCTACAATGGACAGAAAATTTCCATGATATTCTTCTTCCTGACTCAAGTTCTCTCGATGTCCTCTGAAAGGCAATGCACTTTTTGCTAGCGTAAGTATGATGTCGAATAACGTAGTAAGAACCATTTTCCAAAATGCCGCTTCTTTACGAATTTCGTTTTCAGCTTCCTTGTCGATAGTATCATTGTTTTTCCAAAATTTGTACACAGCACATGATTCCGTATGGCGACTCGAGAAACTGTGTTCTTTAATTCTTTCTGATAAGTGCTTCCAGTCCCGATTGCCCGTACACCAGACATTATTTCTTTGCGAAGCAAACAAGCAGCAAGGTTGACAATAGACAGCATCTAGAATTTTGGAATAACACAGCCAAAAACGATTGACTGTTCCATACTTAGAAATTGACACAAGCACGATGTTGACAAACACCTGTTGTTCTGGTGGGGATCTTTGCGAAATGGTCCTGAAGGCTGTAACGGTCCCATATCACGAATTATACGTTTTTCTTCATCACTGAATATCTCGCTCGTGAAGTTTCCCAAGTCATGAAATGTTTTAAGGTCCAATTAGTCTTGGCGGTTGACGGTAGACGGTTGACGTTCTACTCAATATTGCGCGGTTAGTTATGACGGTTAGACGGTAGAAAGACAAAACAATACAAAAAAAAAATGATCGAAGAGCATTTGTACTCAATATAATTTGCAAGCATGAGTTTTGTGTTAAAAAGTGATTGTGTCAAATAAAAAAATGAAAAATAAAAAGAAAATTGTGGTTGCTGTGTAATTGTGTATTGCAGCGCACAAAATGTCGAAGTAAAAGCAATAACAATAACAGCTGATCGGTCTTGACGGTGGATTCTGCAACCTGCAGAAGTCTACCGTCGTAAACCGTAAATTTTAGTTGTCTCTCTCTAACACATGCAAAATGCAACCCCAACTCAAACAGCTGATGGCTTACCGTCAACCGTCTACCGTCAACCGTCAAGACTAATTGGACCTTTATTGACATTTTCGAAAAGTGTAGACGTAGATGGTTCGTTCCCAGTTTCGAATGCCATGCAGATGTCGTCGTCGACATGATCGGTGGCGTCGTCGTGGCTGGCGATACTTTTGACCGCAATTATTGTCGATTCGTTTTCAGTTGGCTTCTGAACAGATACAACATTATCTGGGTCACTATCAACAGAAATGTTTGGGTCGGAAGTACTTGTAGAAGGTTGAGTAAAAAATTTGTTAATTTTGGCCAATTTTTGTTTACTCTCTTCTTTTTCCTGGCGTTGTTTTCGTTTAAACGCTCCACTGGGTTTTTTCTTTTTATCCATTATGGTAGTTTACTTTAATAAAAACTTTGCAAACAAAACAAACAATTCTAATACTTGGTTATCCGTATGTGATCGAGTCGAGCTCTCACCGCACTGCACTGATTTTACTCAAAGAGAAACGTAATTTGTGTACCGGGGGAATCCCCTGAAAATATGTATGATGTAACTAAGGATAAGAACGTTTAAGGGAATTCCCTAACAAACAATTGAATTACCATTCTTACAGGCGTGTTAAGCGAAGTTCACATTATCAGATTTATCTGAAAAAAAATCTGACCTATGGTAAATTTGTGTTTGTGAACACCTGTCGTCAGATAAATCGTTTGGTTTTCAAACCTATTTGTAAATTTTGCTGCTATCAATGAAAACAAATGGCGCAGAGAAAACAAATACATATAAGAAAAGTGGAAGAGTGAAAATTACTGCGAAATTCTTAATTGTGTACTGATGAAATCAAATTTTTTTAGTGGAGGACGCTGTCGTGTGTTTGGTTTTATTTTACCTAGACATTATTTGTGTGTGTTTGTATATCCATAACCATTCCCAGCAAAAAATATTGGAAGTATTTCCATGGGAATCAGTTTTGCACTAGTTCCAGAAATTAGGTATAAACGATTTATCTACCTCCAAAGAATGCATTTTAAACTATTTCCAAAAAGTTGTTATGAAAATGTTTCCAGCAAAACTTATTTTTTCCGAAGATGCGGTATAACCATATTTTCTACTTCCGAAGGTGCCGCCATACGAAATAAAATTGTTATTAAATAATTGTCTCATCTGAATACTATTTGATTAGGATCCAAAATTAAAAACCATGTTTAATTCTAAAAAATTGAACCGCCAATTTTTATTTTCGTAAAACATACATAAGTCTGTTTATACCAATACCACGTAAAAGAAATATCAACTTTGTTACTAAGTGATATCTAGAAAATATTTGTGTTCAGTTACATAAGTGCCTCCGTCCTTACTTCTAAGCAAACCTAATGTTTAATTCCACTGGTTTGATACAGTTTCTCAAATTATGAGAATTTTGTACCTCATTGAAGGCAATCTTTTTTTGCTAGGAAGTTTAGAAACAAATCTTTGCGCCTTCTGCGTATTAACCCTATTATTAAGCGGACCACACATTTTTCAATCGTAAGTATAAGCTATGGTTAGCGTTGAGATTTATTGGTGTATACAGTATTATTATTTATTGAAATCAGGGACTGAAAAAAGTTGTTATTGATTTAGTTTTCAAGAAAAAAAATCATTGTAAAGGAAATTCACTAGAACTACTTAAAGTGAACCAAAACGTTTACTCTGATTCTATCTAGCCAATTGTTTTCTGATTTTTATTATAATTTTTCCCATTTTTATGTACGTACATCTTATGGGATCTAACATTTGGTAAAAAAAACTGAATTTTCGGCTTCTTACTTCACGTACTCAGATCCCGATATTATTATGCTTGCTCCAAAAAAACAAATTATAATATAAAAAA
This sequence comes from Phaonia tiefii, assembly GCA_963931995.1. NCBI lineage: Eukaryota > Metazoa > Arthropoda > Insecta > Diptera > Muscidae > Phaonia > Phaonia tiefii. The sequence goes on along the minus strand of OZ008369.1, from coordinate 104,736,740 downwards.
AATAATTTTAAAACGTTATCGATTTTTTCCAATTCGTCGATTATGCCACACATCGAAAATATTGACTATTTTTATTTTATATTAACTTTGTTCCCGTCGTAATATTTCCAAATTTTTGAAAGAAATTTGTGTCATTTTGCCATAGAGTAATAAATTTCTTTCCAAATTTAAAAAATAGTACAAAAAGTAAAAATACTACGTTCGGGAATAAATATATTATCTCGACGTTATATGCCAGAAAAAGTGGACAGACAATCACAATGTTCATCGTCTGAGCTATTTGAATATATTGCAATTTTTTTAGATCTTGAAAAAATTACTACATTTTCGATTGTTTTTTTATTATACGAATTTCCATGTTTTCTTATGGGAATCCAAAAAATTAATCGACAAGATTGTGATTTGAGAAAGCCGACTAAGAAAGCTAAAAAATTAGAAAAAGTTCTATACATCGCTTTGGTACGAATCGTACAGGATATGATATGGACCATGCTGTAAGTATTCATAATATCGTAATATTTACTAACGGGTCCGCCAAATAACTTTTTTTTCTTGAAAATGCTATAAAAAAAAACTACTGAATATTTTCTCAAATTTCTTTTTTTATTTGAAAGTACAATCCTTCCGTACAATAATGGAAAATAATTTCATTCAAATGGCTGCCTCGGCTGGCCATGCAGTAGCCTACACCATCGGTCCAATTTTTAAGCACATTATCGATTGTGTGCAGGTGTATTTCACAAATGGCTTCACGAATATTGTCCTTTAAAGCGTCAATTGTCTCAGGCTTGTCGGCGTAACACTTATCTTTGAGGGCACCCCATAAATAATAGTCCAACGGTGTCAAATCGCAGCTCCGAGGCGGCCAAACGACATCAGCTCTGCGGCTGATAATGCAATCTTCAAAAAGAGGGCGCAAAACATCGAGTGTAGCTTCGGCTGTGTGGCACGTAGCGCCGTCCTGTTGAAACCAAATGTTGCCAATATCCTCCTCTTCAATTTTTGTGAACAAAAATTCGTTCAACATGGCCCGATAACGATCGCCATTGACTGTAACGGCCACTCCTTGCTCATTTTCGAAGAAAAATGGCCCAATTATGCCTCTGGACCAAAATCCGCACCAAACAGTGACTCGTTTTGGGTGCATCGGCTTTTCAATGTATGCGTGTGGGTTTTCTGTGCCCCAAATGCGACAATTTTTCTTGTTTACATACCCGCCATGATCAAAATGAGCTTCATCTGAAGAGATGATTTTTTTTTGGCAAAATCGGCATCTTCTGTAAGTCGATCGCAGGCCCATTTTTCCCATATTTCCCATCGTTGTTCAAGCATATACACAACCATATTCGTTCAGCGGAAGGTTAAAACTAATTATCTGTCAAATCAGACATGAGCTAAGTGTTACCATTCACGAAATAAGCACTAATTGAAAAAAAAAACGTTAGATGGCGGACCCTTTAGTTTTATTATACAAACTATATACAGGGTGTCTCCTAAACTTTTGTCTAAACTTAAACACGTGATAGCTGAGAACAAAAGCTACAATGTTTGTTCTTACGCTAATTGCCTAGGTGGCTTCGTTTTCGAGATATTCGTGTTTAAAATAATTGCATTTTTGAATGCATTTTCAATAAATGCATAATCTACTTTTTAAATGAAAAAGAAATATCATTGAAAATTGCTTCAAAATTGATTTTAAATCAAATGCGACAAGAAATGCCTATTAATACAACTACAACTGAAATAAGAGACCGCTTATCTAAGTGCATAACGCAACAAGGCTCTCATTTTGAAAATTTTCGTTAATTGAAAATATTTTAAAAAAAATTCGTTTTCATTTCAAACGAAAAAATAAATTATTTAAAATCAATTTTGAAGCAATTTTCAATGATATTTCTTTTTCATTTAAAAAGTAGATTATGCATTTATTGAAAATGCATTCAAAAATGCAATTATTTTAAACACGAATATCTCGAAAACGAAGCCACCTAGGCAATTGGCATAAGAACAAACATTGTAGCTTTTGTTCTCAGCTATCACGTGTTTAAGTTTAGACAAAAGTTTAGGGGACACCCTGTATATTGTAGTGGGATCTTATGATAAAGATGTATATAAACAATCGTTTAAAGATGACCTTAAACATGGTCTAAGAAGAATAAGAATAATAGTAAAAAAAACATATGAAAGAAGTGATGATCGTGAACCTGAAGAACTATGAATTTTGTAAAGTTCATATTAATATTTGACTACTAATACCTATTTTTAATCTTTTAATTTAATAGTTATTACTTTTATGAAAATGCTTTCAGTTCTTTTTTTTAAATTTCGCATTGAATGCTACATTTGTTTTCTAAAGACTGATAAAATAAAAATTCGTACAATTGTTAATCAAAAACTGCAACAGAATCTTTCAATTTATCAACATTGAACAGATACATTTTTTATACAAGGTTAATTTCTCCCAATTATTTTAAACCGCACTATTGAATGCGGATTTTGTTTCAATTTGTCAACACTTTTGAGAAGTATTTTTCAATTGCTTCTTTAACAATAGAAAAACATTATTTCTTTAGCATTAATGAAAATGTAGATAAAAAAATTAATTTTCTAAAGACTATGAGCACTAGTGAAAAAGTAGAGAGTGGTCGATACAAAAAAGTGTTTCCATCCAAAGCCAAGCGCATGTTAAATTCACTAGTGTTGATACAGTTTTTCACTGATTCCGGTTCCTATCTCCTATTACTTTTTTACTTCCTTGGAGGCAATGTTTTTGCTGGGTTTTTATGTTTTGGCTTATATAATGAGTTAAGTGGTTTTGTTTGTGTAAACTATTTCTATTTCGCTTGTTGCAAGGTAGATAATATGGTATAATAATTTGTTACTGTTTTACTATTTCTCCAATTTTGACAGAAATTTTTGTAATTTTGCCATACAAAAAATTAACAAATCAATAAATACAGTAAAAAATAGTAAGTACGGGAACATACCTAATATGAATTTCGTATTGCACTCTGGAATTGAAAAACTAATGGCTTCTCTTATATTCTTTCTCTATGCGTTTATGTTCTGGAGGTGAGAACAATTTTTATGATTTCACTTCCAACCGTTTGAAGTTTGATGACCAGGGGCCAAAAAGTTTAAACTCGACAATTCTTTATTAAATCAGGATATATAAATTTTTCGAACGTCGTTCATGAAGGCCGAGAGGCCCCTTACCCCGCCTAGCCCAACGGTGTCTACGCCACTGAGTCAATCCAAACCGTCTTGATCCATATTTTTAAGATTTACAATTTCTCACCCATTTATAGCCAAATACGCTGCTTTTCAGACCTTTCAAATCATTACATAAGATTTGTCACGCATCTTGCATTTATACGTCTATTGTTCCCTTTCAATACATTATTTGTAATACATTCTCAATCATTTCAAGTTATTATTGTTGCTGTTTCTATTCCTTTTTACTCACAGGCACTGATGGGTGTCTCAGTAAGAATGCACTTTTTCATTTTAAATAAAAACATGTTTTCTTTGAGATGGTTGTGACTTTTTTTATTGGATTGTAAAGAAGACATGTTCCGATTAGGTATGGAATAAAATATCCGTCAAATGGCTCCCACGGCTCTGATGCCAGGCAATTAAATTTTTCATAAAATTTTCCATGACTATTTCACAGAGATGTGGCTGTATCTCACCGATGACGCGTAGTATTTTGGGGTTTTAGCTCAGGAATTGTTTCTGGTTTATTCCCATAAACCTGAGATTTCACGAAACCTCAAAACAAGGAATCGCACGGCGATAAATTATATGATATTGGTGGCCAGATGACATCAGAATTTCTTGAGATAATTTGTTCTGGAAATCGTTGCTGCAATAAATCGATTGTTATATGCGCGGTGACCATATGTCGTCCAGATCCATACCGCCCAGTTGAGGCTACAAGAATTCGGGTTCATGTTCATGTAACGAATACCGTTCACAGCCACGTCAATTACGGCCTCATCTTCAAAAAAAAAAAGTAAGGCACAATCACGCTTCTGACCAAAATCCGCACCAGACAGTTGCTCGTTGTGGGTAAATTTGTTTCAAAATTCGAAAATTTTTTTTATTCACGAAGCCATTCAGATGGAAATACGCTCCATCGGCGAAGACGACTTTTTTTTTTGAAAAATTGGCATTGACTACACTTTGCTCCACTACCCATTCAACGAATATCCGGCGCTTTCCATGATCTACTGGTTTGAGCTCCTGAGTAAGCTGAATTTTGTATGCATGAAGGTGGAGGTCTTTAGTCAAAATTCGCTGAGTAGTGTTTCGTGAAATTTGAAGTTGTTGAGAACGATGCCGAATTGATGTTTTCGGGTTGTCGGCGATACTCTCGTTTACAGTAGCAATGTTTTCCATACTGGACATAATCGACCCCGTTCAAAGTGGTTGACCCTTCTTCGAGTGGTTGAAACATTGGGTTCACTTTCTCGACTGAACATTTTTTGAAGTTTCCGAGCGGTCTCAGCATAACTTCCCAAATTGTTGTAATACATTTTCACAATTATATCGCGTTGTTGCTTCGTACAGCGCTCCTTTTTTAATAATCGGAATAAACATACGGGACAGTTGCCAAATTTCAGAGTTGTCACTTGCACAAAAATATGACACTAAATTTAAAAGCGCAATCTCATGTCGCAATGTGGTAAATGTGCGAAAGAATAAAACCAATTATCGCTGACTTGATTGGACAATACAAACAGATTTTCACGCTACGCCAAATCCTGGAGAAGGCCCACGAAAAACAAATCGACACCTATCATCTATTTGTCGATTATAAGGCGGCCTTCGATAGTCCGATACGGGAGAAACTCTATGAAGCAATGTCTGAGCTTGGTATTCCTAGAAATCTGATACGCCTTTGCAGGATGACCTTGACGAACACCAAATCCGCAGTGAAAGATGGTTAGGATCTTACCGAACGTTTCGAAACTAAGCGAGGTCTCAGGCAAGACGACACCCTATCATGCGATCTCTTTAACATCTTAATGGAGATCATTATGAGAAAAGCTGCAGTCAACATGAATAAAACCATCAGCAGCAAAAGTCACATGCAGCTCGCGTATGCTGATGATATAGATATCATTGGGCGCACAATTTGAGAAGTTACTGCGGTTTTTTTCGAGAACTGAGAAGGTGTCCGCAAAACTGGGACTGACGGTAAATGAGAACAAGACAAAATTAATGGTTTCAACGAGCAGGGCCTCCACGCGATTTATATTCCTCGGATCTGCCGTAAAGAAAAACAACAACGTCAGCCTTGAGATCAAGCGGAGAATTGTGCTTGCGAATAGATGTTATTTTGGGCTAAGCAAGCACTTTAGAGATAAAGCCCTCTCTCGAGTAAAAAAAAAGTCCAGCTGTACCAGACTCTCATTCAAATTGTCTTGCAAGTTTCGTCCTATCGCAAGCAGACGAAACATCTGTAGGAGTCTTCGAGAGAAAAATACTCTGAAATATTTATGGCGAGTATCGACGACGCATGAATCATGAGCTACATACCGACAATTACATAGTTAAGAGGATCAAAACATGGACATGGGACTGTCCGTGGAGGTGGAAAGTTTCTGATTGCCATTCACTTGGGAGTGGCCAGAAATGATTCCTTCATTGGGCAGTCCAAGCAGCTCACTACTTCCACGCAGTATGTCCTGGGCAATGGCTTTTCGGAAACCTCCGTTAGCTAGCTAGAGTGAGAAGGCGAAACAAATGAGCATCAAATCAGGTATAGTAGGTGACTGATGTCACTGAAGCTCATCAAACAATCGGGCATATTCTTTTGTCCTTAGAAGGAGGATGAGCCAAACATACGGGCCAACGGCGGATAGAAACTAGAAGAAGAAAATCCAAGTTCAACATATCGCATCCTGGTCAGCGTCTGATCCATAATGGGCGGCTGCAATCAAATATCCTGGCAGTAGGTAAAATGCAAAAACCCGGTGGGCTGGGTTTGCCTCCCGCCACCGTTCATAATGGCAGTGAAAATACAAAAACGAAACAGAAAACATAAACAACCCCTATTTGTTGACGACCCCCGCAAACGTTATAAGGACCACGATTTACGGATATGCACTTGGAATGTAAGAACTCTATATAGATCCGGTGCAAGTATCCAACTGGCAGATGTCCTCGAAAGTTATAAGGCTGACATTACCGCTATCCAGGAAATGCGATGGACAGGACATGGCTGCACAAGAAAAAGAAACTGCGATATATACTACAGTTGCCATGAAAAAAAACATGAATTTGGTTGTGGATTTGTAGTTGGCAAAAGACTGCGACATCTAGTCTCTAGGTTCAATCCTGTGAGTGAACGAATAGCCACAATCCGCATAAAAGCGAAATATTTTTATATTTCCCTAATTTGTGTGCATGCCCCGACAGAAGAGAAAGATGATGATGCCAAAGACATATTCTATGAGCTCCTAGAGGAAACGTATGACCGCTGCCCTGGCCATGACATTAAGATTGTACTAGGAGATTTTAATGCCAAAGTAGGAAGGGAGAATGTGTTTAATCCAACTATTGGCAATTTCAGTCTTCATGCTGACAGTTCCGACAACGGTATGAGACTGATTGACTTTGCCGCGGCAAAAAACATGGTCATCAGTGGCACAAGATTCCAGCATAAAGACATCTACAAGGCTACTTGGGTATCCCCTGATCAAAGAACTAGGAACCAAATTGATCACGTGGTAATTGATGGAAGGCACTCATCCAGTGTAATGGACGTACGAGTGATCAGAGGAGCTAACATCGATTCTGATCACTACCTGGTAGCAGCAAAGGTTCGCACAAGATTAAGTAGAGCGAAAATCGTACGAAACCAGACGCAGAGGAAGCTGGACATCGGAAAGCTGCAATTACCAGAGGTAGCCACAGCCTACTCAAGGAAGCTCTCGCAACTTTTGGCACAGAACCCACCCCCTCCCGATGACGATCCTGATGCGCAGTGGAAACCCATTTCCGACTCTATAAAAACTGCCGCAACAACCGTACTTGGTTTCGAAAAACCGCTTCGCAATAAACCGTGGTACGATGAAGAGTGTCGCATAGCAAATGACGAAAAGAACGCTGCACGTATGGTAATGCTTCAGTCAATTGCAACGCGAGCTGCAACTGAGCGGTATAGGGAGAAGAGAAAGGAGGTAAACCGTCTCTTTAGGCGTAAGAAACGGCAGTGGAGAAAACGCGAGAGTGAGAAAATTGAGACATACAGAAGGAAGAACGAAGCCCGAAAATTCTACCAAAAAGTTAAAAACGGAACTAATGGACATGGTTCAGGGCCCCCCTTCTGTAAAGACAAAGACGGAAATCTCGTCGCAGATGTGCAGAGCATGTTGGGAATATGGAGAGTGCATTTCTCCGCGCTACTAGTACCTGAGATATCCGATGACGATGGGACAATCGATCACAATATGGACGACGACGTCGATTGCCCCCCTCCTAACCAAGACGAGGTCAGAACAGCTATTGCCCGGCTTAAGAACAACAAAGCCGCAGGAGCCGATGGATTACCGGCGGAGCTGTTTAAGGCTGGCGGCGATGAGCTGATAAGGTGCATGCATCAGCTCATTAGCAAAATTTGGTTAGATGAATGCATGCCCGGCGATTGGAGTCTCAGTGTACTATGTCCCATATTTAAAAAAGGTGACCCGAGTATTTGTGCCAACTACCGTGGAATAAGCCTTTTATCCATAGCATATAAGGTTCTATCAAGTATAATGTGCGAAAGACTAAAACCAATTATCGCTGACCTGATTGGACCATACCAGTGTGGCTTTAGGCCTGGAAAATCGACAACTGACCAGATTTTCACGCTACGCCAAATCCTGGAGAAGACACACGAAAAACAAATCGACACCTATCATCTATTTATCGATTATAAAGCAGCCTTCGATAGTCCGATACGGGAGAAACTCTATGAAGCAATGTCTGAGCTTGGTATTCCTGCAAAACTCATACGCCTTTGCAGGATGACCTTGACGAACACCAAATCCGCAGTGAAAGTTGGTAAGGATCTTACCGAACCTTTCGAAACTAAGCGAGGCCTCAGGCAAGGCGACACCCTATCATGCGATCTCTTTAACATCTTAATGGAGATTATTATGAGAAAAGCTGCAGTCAATATGAATAAAACCATCAGCAGCAAAAGTCACATGCTGCTCGCGTATGCTGATGATATAGATATCATTGGGCACACAATTAGAGAAGTTACTGCGGTTTTTTCGAGAATTGAGAAGGAGTCAGCAAAAGTGGGTCTGACGGTGAATGAGGACAAGACAAAATTAATGGTTTCAACGAACAGGGCCTCCACGCGATTAGACCAAAGCGTGAACGTTGATAACCGTTATAACTTCGAGGTAGTGGACGAATTTATATACCTCGGATCTGCCGTGAACAAAAAAAACAACGTCAGCCTTGAGATCAAACGGAGAATTGTGCTTGCGAATAGATGTTATTTTGGGCTAAGCAAGCACTTTAGAGATAAAGCCCTCTCTCGAGTAATAAAAGTCCAGCTGTACCAGACTCTCATTCAACCTGTCTTGCTTTATGGCGCAGAATCCTGGGTCCTATCGCAAGCAGACGAAACATCTGTAGGAGTCTTCGAGAGAAAAATACTCCGAAAAATGTATGGCCCTATAGTGCACAACGGCGAGTATCGGCGACGCATGAATCATGAGCTGTATGAGCTTTATCCTGACATTGACATAGTTAAGCGGATCAAGATAACGCGATTGCGCTGGCTAGGCCATGTCAGTAGAATGGATGAAGATGAACCAGCGCGAAGGCTTTTCGAAACCGAACTCGAAGGAAGACGAAAAATAGGAAGACCAAGACTCCGCTGGAGGGATCAGGTTGACGAATCCCTGCGTACACTTGGTATTGCCAACTGGAGAGATAAAGCAAAAGATCGAGCTGGTTGGCGAAATATGTTATCTTCGTTTTGTAAGGTCCCTGACCCCCCGGGGTTGTCCGAGACCGGATAAGTAAGTAAGTAAGTAGGTAAGAGGATCAAAATAACGCGATTGCGCTGGCTAGGCCATGTCAGTAGAATGGATGAAGACGAACCAGCACGAAGGGTTTTCGAAACCGAACTCGAAAGAAGACGAAAAATAGGAAGACCAATACTCCGCTGGGGGGATCAGGTTAACGACATGCATCTGCCATCTGTGTCATCTGACGTTTCATTTCACACTCTTCGTGGTTAGGTCGGTGCGATATAGAGATTTTTGGACGTAAATTAAGTTACACCAGATGGAGTTACAAGAACTGTTAGCTTAAATTTGTCTTGTCGTTTTGGTTGAGAACTGTAAAATTTAAATGCATTTTAGAGTCGTTTTGTTATCTATTATTGTTTGAATACATTGTGTTGTGTTTAACACAAAAATTTTAACACACAACGCTAAGATCGTATACAACGCTAAGGCAAAGAGTCGCAAATTTCTAAACGATCGTTCGCCAACGTAAGTTCAAATCCTGGTGCCGACTGTTTACATTGTTTCTAATTACAGAAATAAACCCCTGATCTGTATAGCACATAGGAAATGGAAAAATATTCTTCTACGAAATAATTTCAGATCAAATCATATATAATGAAAACGAAATGCCGTTGTTCTTTCCTTGTTGGGCGTTTTTAACTAATGCTTCTATCTGCTATTATCAAAACGATACTTTCGAACCTCCAACGTCCATGTGCCACCAAGCCTAATCTTTTAACTTTACTGAGAGAAGTGGTTACTCTAGGTATAGATTTACTCTATGGTAATATGTACGCGTTCACAAAGTCGAAAACTCGTTATTGTTGCAACGTAGTTACTGAGAGACCGAGAAAATGGTAATACTTGCTGGTTCTCTTGCTCAGTGTTTTGATAAAACATTTATCTGATTTAGCAAATACATTGTTCAATGTTTATTTGCGATAAAACAATGACTTGATTAAAAATAAAACAATATTATTATTTTCTCTCTCAGGTAATTTTTTGGTTTTGAAATGAAAAATCTTATATTATAGATAAACAGACCGAATATGTGAAACGACCACAAGTACATTTTTAATATTCTGAAGAAGTTTTTTGCAAATGTTTTCTTGTGTGTTTTGATTGCGATATTTTTCGCACACTTGCATAGTGGGAAATTCTCAATTGAGATGAGTTTTCGTTGGCATTTAGTTTGATGAATTTCTCAAAAGCAGACAACCAAAAAACCACTCATGAAGATCTGTGGCTAGATCTGAAGTAGCTATACGGTTTGCCAGGAATCATGAGGATGCATTTTTTAAAGAAATTATATCTCTATTCATAGAGATATAGAATGGTCTTGAGCTTGGAAAATAAAAAAAATATTCTTTTAATTGATATAGTTAAAAAAAATAAATAAATTATTTCCTATTACATCCCATGAAGGGACAGCAGAGATCTTCTCACAATCACTGAGCTAAGCGCTTTCCAGTTTTCACTCACTGTTTGGGACCTACAGTTTTACACCGATTCCGAACGGTATTTTGAGAAGCTTGTTCATGGCTAAATACTCGATAGTGTCGCCGTCACTATGCGAGGTGACCGCCGTCGAAACAAAATTTTTTTAAGATGGTCAGAGCAGGGATCGAACTCGGGATCTCATGTACAAGAGGCGCGCACACTACCCATTGCACCTTTGATTGACATAATTACTCCCAGATTAATTATACATTTTCTGAAATTTGGTTACGCATATTTTGTGAATGAATTTATTTTAGTAATATTTACATTTTACTTCAAACAAAGTCTCAAGAATATCACCAAACACTTCAATAACTTATCTTTAGGAATGCAATAGTAAACAAATAACAAAAAAATATATTTCACATTTAATCCCTACATCCACAATCAAAACCCTTATATCATGTGTTAGACATCGTACACAGTCTAATAAGAATTTCAAACTTAATCTTATCAATTGCTATAATTAATAAATAATTCATAGATTCACTGTTAAATCAATCGATAACGTGACATAATTAACAATGCGGCGACAAGGACATGCCAGGATACACGCAGCCACATTCACACAAACTCACACATACACGTACACCCTGCTTGTAATGTGGTGATGTCCTTCCTCTGTTGCATGAAGAACATTTCGCGCAACGCATCTAAACTACTAACATGATTTTGATGCCACCAATGAGTTTAAATCTGCCAGCATCATAGCGATTTTGTATGCATAACGCGGACTAAATTAGATTTTTTTATATGTATGGATGTGTGTGTGTAGGACGAATTCACATTCACCCGTGAATGTCGTTTTAACGTTTTTGTGGCATGTAAAATTGGTATAATAATAATGACAATCTGCAGCAGCGTCAATAAATGTGTACGAGTAGCACGAGATCAAAACCAAATCCAACTCATCGCAATCGCCCAATCACCCAGTCTGTCAGAACGTTGCGTTGCCAATTCTCCCATGGGATTTAGGGGATGAAAAAGTCTAAATCAAAATTCGATTAAAATACATCGCTGGTAATTTATTTTAGTGTCGCCCATAAAATAAGTTACAATATGTGGCATGCAACATTATTAGCAAGTGTGTGTGTGTGTGTAGTAGGCAAATGTGTGATAATGTTTGTTATAGATGGAATCAAATTGTTCCTCACTGGAAAATCTGCAAATTACATAACAAACTGTGAAGCTACATGACCTATAAAAATGCCAAATAGTTTTGTTGCTATTCACTGTATCTTTATATAACTAAATGACAATAGTGGCTGTCGGTGGTGAAATGGTTAATATGCGCCACTCATCTTTCGACGACGGTCATCTCGCTTTGTCACTGCGGCACTATCGAGTGAAAAAGCTTTTCAAAATACCGTTCGGAACTGGTGTAAAACTGTAGATCCCAATCAGTGAGTGTAAAACTAGAACGCGCACAGCTCACTGATTGTGAGAAGCTCTCCCGAATCCTTGGGATAGGATGTAATGGGAAACAATTTTTTTTAAATGACAATAAAAGTCGCAGATTTTTTTGAAGTTTCCTGTTCAGTTCAGATTAATAGCACATTTAGGTTTCCTGTCATGTAGAACAACTTGAAGTATTTATCAGATAGAGAGGCGCAATACCTTTTAGTTGCGAATTGCCAGTTCCATGCATAAGCTTAGTTTGCCATTTACCAACTTCATAAATTCATAAACTTCTACTTCTACTTACCTTTGAAATTTTATAGTGAATGCAACAGATGTCGTCTTACTATTTTACTACTTAGTCTAAGGGTTTAATGCAACAGCTGATATTTTTTCCGCCAATGAACAGATTTTGTCGTAAAAGGCCACTCGCTTGCTGTAACCTATCTTTCAATTAGATTCAAATTCATAGTTTACTTTTGCGGCAAATTACGAAAGGAGATAACTCTTATACACTACGTTTCCTACCCCTTCAGTTCGCTGGAGTGGCGCAGCATTCACGAATTATCTGAGCCCTTTTAGAAAGAGGAACTGCATGTCAATCTGCTTCCAATGTAGTTGACTGGCGAATATGACATGTATATTTCATAGGAAGTGGTCTATGGCCACCCTCTGCATCAACTTTCAAACGCCCCTTCTTGAATGATAGCACAGTTGAACAGCCAAAAATGAAATGAACAACCACTATATAGATTTGATGCAACATGGCTGCGCTGTCTAAGTACGAAAATGATAAAAATTTAAATTTCTATGGATAAGTTTTTTTTAAATATCTTTTAAGTAAAATTTTCAATATTTTGAAACGTATCTTCACTTATGTATATTATCATAACTCGAAAACTACTAGTCCTATTTTGTTCAAATGAATCGTCTAAAATTCAAATATTCCATATCTTTAACTTATACCTACATCAATTTTTCATACGAGAAATTCTTTCAGAGTTATAACAGCAATTGTTTAAAAAAAACAAAAAATCTTCAACAAAATGTTTTTTTTTAGAAAAAAAATCGGAAAAAATCAAAACTGCAAAAACAATTAAATTTTTTTCTCCTTATATTGAAGTTACATATCTTATGAATTAAACGAGATACGGAACATGAACATCGATAGATGCGTTACGTTTTTATTCACAATGAATTGAAAGTGTCGTGTTTTGACAAGGATTGTTATATTTTGTTTATATTATGATGACTAATAATGACTAATTAATGTTGTTTTATATAATGAATTTAAAAACTTTTCGTCGATTTTATATAGAAAATTTCATAATGAAAATGCGGAACATATTAACACAGGTGCATTTTACAACAAGGATTTAGGGAAACCACTGTACAATACTGACCTGATTCTCTGAGGATAAAATTGAAATTGCTTAATGATGTTTTATGTTTCTTGGACATAATTTAGCAATAAACACAAACTGAACTCCCACAAAGGGTTTAACCGAAATTTTTGTATTATATTAGAAAACTGAGTCAGGTAAATTTACCACACTTGGAAATTTACGCAGTTGTATTCTTGGAAAATTGAAATTATACACAAAGGTTGTGTAGTCCAAATTATTGTAATATATTAGAAAACTGGAGCAGGTAGGCAGTAAACGCATTATTTATAACTGTGCATTCAGCTGTTTGTTTCTCACTGTTTCTCTGTCATTGTCATGTCACAACTTCTTTAAATTCGACTTTTATACGATGACTTATGACCCTGGGATACGAGTCGCGACTTACGATGCTTCTTGGTGAGGGGGGAAGAGAAGAAAGAAAAGACGGATAGCATAAGAGTCACGAATTGGAAATTCAGGGGGCATTTTGATAATTCTCTTTCACCTCTTTCGTGTTTTGACACAGCAACAGCAACAGTATACAAAAAATGGAGAAAAATTGTTTTGAAGCAATTTCATAACAATTTAAAACAATACAAGTGCAATTTTATCAGCCATTGTTCATTAATTTTTTAAAATGTTGAATTTGAGATTATTATGAATAGAAAAATAAAGGAGGTTAACTGACAATACGTCACAAGAGTCACGCATGCATGTATACAGAGATTCATCGTCTGAAAGCACATGAATTTACGAAGCGTTACCAAAAGAGAATGAACACAATGTCCCAGGGTCGTAAGACATCGTATAAAAGTCGAAAAAGTATAACCGGACAATTGTAACCAGTGTTGGAGACCGACTATTATTTGCGGTTCGTGTCTATCAAATTTAAGTGCGAGGTGTTTTGATTATGCATTTTAGTTATTTCAATCTAATATAAAAATATGTAAGACCAAAAAAATGATATTTCAACACAGAATACAAATAATTTAATAATATAAGTACATATTAATAACTACACTTCTGTAATTATGTAATGCAATTAATAATTTATTATTGGATAATTATTATTCATATTTATTATTAATAACATAGCATTTAAAAATACAAATACAATACAAATAAAAACATTAGTTACTAATTATTATGTGACTCAAACAGAAAATCACAATTATTCTAAAAATGATACCATCACTTAACTGTGAATAAAAACGTAACGCATTCATCGATTTTCATGATCCATATCTCGTTTTACTCACAAGATATGTAGCTTCACTACAATGAAAGAAAATTTTATAGTTTTTGCAGTGTTCGATCTTTTCTAATTTTTTTTTCAAAAAAAAAAAAAAATGTAAATATTTTTTCATACAATTTTTTTCATAGCGCTGAAAGTATTTATCGGATTAAAAACTACTGTATGCATAATTTAAAGGTACTGAATATGTGAATTTTGTTAGACTTATTACAATAAAATCGGACTAGTAGTTTCCGAGTTATCTTAATATAATTGGAGAAATGTCTCAAAATATTGCCAATTTTACTTAGAAAATATTAAAAAAAAACATGTCCATAGAATTTAGAATTTTTGTACTTCGGGAACGGTGATGCATCAAATCTATATAGTGGTTATTCTTTGTTTCCTTTTTGTAGCCATGTGTTATAAATCGCTGGTATGTTATGAGCGGTCTGGTGCAACGAGCATATTTGGATTGCCGTAGATTTACAAGTCCATAGTAAATGTGTTAAGTCACTTGTTTAACCGACGGCTCTTTACCTTCGTACATTGCACTATTGAGAAATATATAGTATAGGCCATATATTCAAGACTACATGCAATGGCAATACATTTATAACTCGATTATCGCAAAAATATTTGCTGCATAAGTTGCTTTTTTACCGTGGAGTTACTATAGCTTGCGGTAAATGAAAGACCAGATAATGGAAGCGCATTTAATTTATCGTAAATGTTTTGCGTTCAGAGTCACAGTATATCGTTTGTTATTAAGGTTCTCGTAAATGGTTGTAGTTTTTTATCGTAATGGAAACGATATGTTTGGTTTCACAAATGTTCATCTGCCGTAATTACATTCCCCTAACGAAGTTCATGCAACCTTGTCAATGTCGCCACTGAGATTATTAAATCCCACTATAAATCATGGATATTCTTTTGGGCAATGCGATCATGAAATCCTTCCATTTTGCCTCCACTCTGCTCCCACAATGTGTTCACATAAATCATGACCAATTTAAATTGGGCGATTGTTTTCCTGTTCTATCTTCCTCTCACTGACTGTTTGTTCAGTCAACGCTTACAAAATGTGCACGTTAGCAATTTCAATCAAATTTGCCAAGTTTACAACTAGTTTAGAAAGTTTTTAATGACTTTTAAACTATGCAAAGTTGTTGCCAGTCTACGCGTACAAATGAATGAAATATTTAACCATGAACAACAACAAGGAATAGAAAGGATAAAAAGTATATTTGAGTTTAGAAGGTTTGGCTTTTAAGTTGTTCAAGGTGTGTTTAAGTTGTTGGCAAAAAAGGCACCGAAAAGTTTAGCAAACTATGCGGCATTTGATTGAGTTGGCATTACTTGTAACAATAACCCAGCAAACAGGGTATGCACATTGAGTCGGATTGGATTTCTGCGATTCTCATACAACATAAAGGAGCTTATATTAGAATCGGATTTGTTACAAAATGTGTTATTATTTAGTAAATACGAACATTCGACTTTCCAGGTATGTAGTGGTTGTAATATCAATCAATGTGCTCATGTATTTCACTCATTGGAGAGTGGGTATTATTGTACAATGTAACTGGGTTCAATAAATTGTAAACGACTTTTTCCGAAGAGGTGACAAAATGGTAATTTTTGCATAAATGATTACATCAAATTTTTGTCCTGTTTCGTCAAATTAAATGAAATTTTTCCGATTCCGTTTAATACCGGAAGCAATTTCAATCAAAAGTAATATATCTCTAATAGTAAAGTATATAAAATTAGATTTCGACAGTTTATTCGCAAGATTTCAAATGATAATGAATGATATTCAGTTATCTTGTGTGTTGAAATATTTTGTCAAATTTCCAATTTATATCCTCTGGCCTCTACCTTGATGTGTTATGTGGGTAACTTTTAATTGCCTACACTTAAACGAAATATGATTGGGGGTTTCCACTCTATTTCATCATATATGCAACAAATGAAGAAACACACAAATGCAAACAAATCCATGCTCACAAGCAGATTGATGAAATCTAGTATACCACATGCATTCAAAGATATGCAACCCAGCAACCCAAAGGATACTTATATACGGCACAGTGTGCGAATTGAATTGACAACTACATATTTAACAAATTGAAATGGAGAATTACATATTTAATGGATAATCAATCCTAATCTGTTATCTTTATCTCGACATGGAAAAAAATAAAACATTTTGAGGACACTGACATTGTAGTGGTATCGAATCAAAAGTGTTGAATGAAAAATATTGAAAGTCATAACAAGAGTATTTTCACATTTCTTGTCTATAGTTGACAGCTGAAAAATCGATACATGTATAATGTATCGGTACTGATATCAAGCTCTTACAGATTTTAGACTGTTTTCTTACGCTGGGTTAGGCAAAAGTGCCTGTCACAATTGACACACTTAGTTCAATGAGTACCGTTTTGATATCACGGGACGTCATATAAGATCACCACCGTTGACCGTGTAAATTAACTTGGTATGGTCAATGGGCGTGCCATAAGATACTTTATCCCTATATTCCAGGATTTGATTGATGAAAAGACGTGCATTGGTCCCTGGCGAACCAACTAGTGCTCTGGCGAAAGGTCCTAAGATCATTCAGCTTAACTTCTCGAATGTCTGTTGGATCCAACATGAAGTACGATCCTAGATAGCATATGAGATGTTTAACGCTCTCGTCCTTCCCTTCATCCCAACAGCTTCTTCAGTAATTATGAGCTGAGTTTCCAAGTCTAAACGCGAGTCTGCTTATTAAAGATTGTCCCGGGATTACAGTTACTATCATAGAGATATCTTGTCTACGAATGGCTATTAAGTTTAGCGTAGTATTGAGGTCATAACTTGGCCACACTTGCCTGGGGATCGTGCAATTTTTGCCATGAGACCATCTAACATTCGCTTGTCTGAGAGCTTTGGTTTTAAGCATGAGTTTGCATGCAGAAAGAGGCATACCCACATGCTCCCTATCCAGAGGAACAGGTAGGGTAGTTCCTAATCTTGTCAGCTCATCTGCTCTATGGTTCCCTGGAATGTTCCTGTACCCCTGCACCTATATACGTTGAATAACGGACTGCTTGATCAACATATTTAGGGATGCGGGACAGTTGTGAGCAGGACTTGAAGTCAGGAATTCAGATTGCAGGCATTTTAAGGCAGCCTGACCTGTCACAGTATATGTCGATACCCCAGACAGTGATGAGGTTTTGTCTCAGCCAAATCATAACTTCTCCGATTGCCATGACTTCTGCCCGGGGGTATCCAGATTGAATAGGAGAGAGAACGATAAACAACCAGAAGCAAACCGTGCAACAAACTAAGTTTAAATAGTGTTTGATTGATACTAATTATAGCTAAATTATGTCTTATGTTGGTTGCATGGAACGAAAATACGCATTGTCTTTTGTTTCTGTTCGTTTTATGTGCAACCAAAGAGTAAAATACAATAGCAACTCGAACACAATGAAATGACCTACTACGTTGTCGTCATCGCGATAACGGAAAGCGAGGGATATAGACACATGTCTATAGCTCTACGCTTTACACTACAATGGTCTGGTAGCCTTTCGGCAAGGTCTACACCCAGCTCTTTAGAATAGACTCCAAACCCTACCTTACCATCTAATTTGGAGTCATCAGAGTGGAAGCCTAAATACCTTGTATTACCTGGCATGGTTTCCCTTCCAGTCCTGTCTGTCCGGAATATGGGTGGAGAGGTTTCTCTCAAAGGTGGAAGTGAGTGATGTTGTCGACTTTTACCTTGGAAAACTGCAGGTCCCTCAAAATCGACCCACGACCATATGGGCTAGTGAGCCGTTGCGAATTTGCCGCATTTGCAGCCATTTGCCTTCCCAGTGGATCTAGTGGTAACAAGTGTAGGATAACCCCATGCCCTCGTTCGGGGTTGTGCGAAGGACACCCGTCATTCACACTATTGTAAATCTCTGGACTTTCTTCAACAGGCTAGTACTGGTCAACAAACAACAACACCGTAAAGGAATCTCAGGCAGCCAACAGCTGTTTATATTCAGGAAACTGTTTTCGGCGATAGGACTCTTCGTCCTCCGATGTTCCATTTTCGCTCGCGAGCTCTTGGATGGTACGGGATGTCGTTCTTATAGTTCTTATATGGTTTCTTCGTACAGCTCTAACGATAGCGTATTTTCAACTGCAATGAGCTAAATTCAGCCTTGGTATGAGCATGCATCGCAGCAGACGTGAGGTGACACTGGATAATCTCCAAAGACCGCATAGTGCACAGCACTAAGGGCAGCCAATACACCCAACCATCAATTCCGGAAGATGGTTTCGTATACGTGCCCTCTGTCGATGATCTCCATATTGAGGCGAAACTCCACAGAACCCATAGTGCACAGCACTAAGGGCAGCCAATACACCCAACCATCAATTCCGGAAGATGGTTCCGTCTATGTGCCCTCTGTCGATGACCTGCATATTGAGGTTCTCCTTCAGCACTTCAATAAATGACATCGGTCCGCGGTTTAAGGTTACCTTGGGTCGTTTAGGCTTTGGCGAATCATCAAGTGATCGTTTTACTTCGATGTGAGCCCTGACTGATCGATTTTGCCCAACATCTCCAGAACTCTGGTGGCTAATCGTTGATCATTTGTTCATCCGTGCAACGATTTAAATTCCCCAACTGGTGAGCGGTAATACCTGCCATGTACTTGTATATTCGATTTTATAGTTCTTTGTACCATTGTTCGTTAGAAAGCAATTGTCGTCATCGTTTGTTATGTTGTTGTTGTAGTTGTTATTTCTTTCCGATGCCACGAGTGTCAGGGATTTGTGGTCAATCGCACCATAGCCCGCAGTAGTACGGTACGAACTTGGCAGACAGAGCCCAGGTATCAGTGAGATACCGCTAGAACACAGTCAGATACCCTGGACTGCAAACTATCAGTAGGCATGGTCCGCATGAAACCCCGGATGTGTGGAGTTTGTTTTATTAGAATTACTACTGCGATAACGGCCACCTCAAACATTGGGAACAGACGCAGACCAGACAGCCGCCCATGGTGGGCAGAAACTACGAGAATGTAATCGGACCGGGAACCAAGGAGGCGTCACTCTCCTGTTTTTACTCCGTCCAGGAATGTCCCTTGTGGGAAGATCTTCAACAAATGAAGGCATCCTTTCGTCATGTTGCAGAATTCTTTTCGGACAGTAGTACCCTTTATTGTACGTCTTCGGAATCTGATAGATACCAACCATATTTACCTACTTCAAGTAACTTATTTAGGCAACAAACACAGATTCTATGAAAACTTACAATTTATTATTTGTAACCTAATTAATAATAATTAATATGTACACGCTGAAAAGTAACGGCCCAGTAATATAGTGCAGGAACCATCTACATGTTTGCAAGAATTGTTTTTGTGAATACAATATCTGCCCCTCTTTTCCGTTATTGCATGTCACGTTTTTGGTTTCAGCACATATGTATTCAGTTACATATGTATATTATAACCTAATAATCATTGTGTCCCAAACATGTTATATTGAATAGCAAACGTAATGTGTTTGGATACAATTATACTACTTTATATTTGCGACACGCTATAAACACGTTGTATTTCTATCCAAACAACAACAAAAAGAATGATTTTTTAGCGTGTATATAGTAAAGGGTTTTCCAATAAGGACTTGAAAACTTTTTTTTAATAAAACGCAAACCATTTGAGATATTTCCAAACCGTTATGATCGAATTGAAATACAATCAAAACATTTATGAATGGAACTCGACTTCGATCATATGGTCACCGCGGGCACGTCGGCAGTGGTCGATTCGTTGGACCCAATTTTCGATGACTCGGCCACACATTTCGGCCGTAACGGCCGCTATTTCGCGTTCAATGTTGGCTCTGAGTTCTTTCAACGTCGTCGGCTTGTTGGCGTAGACCAATGATTTGACGTTGCCCCCAAAAAAAAGCCTAGAGGCTTTAAATCGCACGAATGAGGCGGCAAATTGACTGCTCCATTTCTGGAGATAACACGCTCACCAAACTTACTCCTCAATAAATCGATTGTAACATGTGCTGTGTGACTTGTGGCACCGTCCTATTGAAACCACATGTCGTCCAAGTCCATGTTTTCCAATTCGGGCCAAAAATATTCGGTAATCATGGCGCGATAACGGTCGCCATTCACAGTAACGTGACGATCGTTATTGTGAACGAAAAAATATGACCCAATGACACCGCCGGCATGCAAACCGCACCAAACAGTTATTTTTTGTGGATGAAGTGGTGATTCATGAAGCACATGTGGATTTTCTCCAAACCAATAACGCATATTTTGTTCAATATGATGAGCAATGAGCCAAAAATGAGCTTCGTCACTGAAGATGATTTTGCGATGAAATTCATCATCTTGGTGCATCTTCTCCAGAGCCCAATCGGAGAACGTACGTCGCGTCAAATGGTCCATCGGCTTCAATTCTTTAGTCAGCTTGATCTTGTATGGGTGTAAACCAAGATCTTTACGCAAAATTCGCCATAAAGTGATCTTGGCGATGACCAGTTCTTGAGAACGCCGCGGAATCGACTGATTTGAATCGTTTGCTATGGACGCCTAAACGGCAGCGATATTTTCGTCACTTCGACCAACCCGTTGTCTTACTGGCACGGCAGCATCACACAATGAATATGTAGACTCAAATTTTTGCACTAAACTTGGTATTGCTTGTCTATTAGGGTGAAAATAACGTACGAAAATTGGAGTTAACGCTCTTAAAGTTGCGGTCACCGACTCCGAATTTCGGTAGTACATTTTTATAATTTACCTACGTTATTCGTTCGTGTACTTTGCCATGATGAAAATGTTCAGTTTACTGAGAAAAAGGAAAGTAACAGTTAGATGATCAGTGAAATAGTGCGTTCACAAATTAAATTCAAAGTTGTCAAGTACCTATTGTAAAACCCATTAGAATATATAATAACATAATATGTACCAACCATCGTGGAACAACTTTAATCCCTCGCATACAAAGTCCTGTCGAGCGTAATGTGCGGAGGCCTAAAGCCGTTTGTTGCAGACCTGATTGGACCTTATTAGCGTGGCTTTAGGCATTGCGACAAATCCTGGAGAAACCCCACTAAAAACCAATCGACACCTACCTCCTCTTTGTAGATTATAAGGCTAGCTTAGATAGCACGATACGGGGAATACTGTACCAACCTATGTCCGAGCTTGGTATTCCTGTTAAGCTGTCGCGCCTTTGTAGAATGACACTGACCGACACGAAGTCCTTAGTAAAGATTGGTAAAGACTTCAGCCTCTGGCAGGGTGACACCCTTTCATGCGATCTCTTCAACATTTTAATTGAGATCATCGTGGGAACAGCTGCATTGAACACGACTAAAACTATCAGCAGCAAAACTCACATGCTTCTTGTGTATGCTGATGACTTAGACATCATTGGGCGAAATCTGCGAGGAGTTACTGCAGTATTTCTAGAATTGAGAAGGAATCTGCATAGTGGGTTTGGCAGTAAACGGTTTGTCTTTAATCGGTTTTTCATAAACAAGTACGGTCTCTGTAGCAGATTTCATAGAGTGGGAAATGTGCTTGCACTGTGCTTCAAGATCATGACACGGGGGTGCGATCTGCGCCAGTATCTGAGTGAGCTTGTCTGCATAGTCCATGGCTATCTCTGTTAATTGCACCTTTCCGATGCCCAGCTTTCGATATGTTTGGTTTCGTACGACTTTCGCTCTGCTTAACATTGTGCTAACATTTGCTGCAACCAGGTAGTGATCCGAGTCGATATTAGTTCCCTGAATCACACGTACCTCCATTGCACTAGTAGAGTGTCATCCATCAATTACCTGGTGATCAATCTGGTTCTTCGTGTGTTGATCAGGGGATATCCAAATAGGATATGGATATGGATGTCTCGCATTACTGACCACCATTTTCTTCGCCGCGGCAAAATCTAACAGTGAGCCTGTTTTTTTATTCCCTGCTAAACTAATTTTTCGACCACTTTGTATGGTGAGCTAAGCGATATTAAGCGATTGTAAGCGGCTCCCCATACAAAGTCGTCGAAAAATTAGTTTAGCAGGGAATAAAAAAACAAGCTTAGTATCATTCCGTTGTAGACTGAATTTACGGATGGTTTTCGAAAGACACTTTCCCTGCCAACGTTAGCATTAAAATCACCTAGAAACATCTTAATCTCATGGCCATGGCAGCGGTCGTATGTTTCCTCTAGGCTCTCATAGAGCATGTCCTTGCACCCTGAAAAATATCCGCCCCAGCAACATATTGCATTAACCATGTACATGTTTGCAAACATTGTTTTCGTGAATTGAAAATCTGCTGTTTTTTTCCTTTATTGTCTGTCACGCCTTTGTTTTTAGCAGCTTTCAACAAACAGATCTACATTTGGGCCACAAATACATGTATTATAACCTATTAATGATTGTTTTCCAAAAATTTTATATTAAATAGCAAACATACTTGGCTTTTCCAAAATTCCCAACCAAATTCATGTTTTTTGTCGTGGTAGCTGTAGTATATGAGCTCTTTTTCCTTGTACAGCCATGACCTGTCCATCGTATCTCCTGGATAGCAGTAAAGTCAGCCTTATAATTCGCGTGGACATCAGCCAGTTGGATAGTGGCACCGGTCCTGTACAGTGTTCTAACATTCCAAGTGCATATCCTTATACCGGAGTCCTTATAACGTTTGTTGGGGTTGTCAATAAATAGTGGGGTTTTATGTTTCTCATTTTCATTTTGCAGTTTCATTGCCAATATAACGGTGTCGGAAATATTTTGCGTTTTACCTACTGTCAGGATGGTTGTCTTTCAGCCGGCCATTATGGATCAGACACTGACCATAATGCAGTGTGTCGAAACTGGGTTTTTGTTCATTTAAATTTGATCCTCCGTTGGCCAGCAGGGTTGGCTCATCCGCCTGTAAAGAATACAAAAATATGTTCGCTAGTTCGATTGGTTTCAGTAACATGCTCACCTATTTAACACGAGACGCATCAGTGATCGTATAAGCAATCAGGCTCTCACTCTAGCTAGCTAACGGAGGGTTCCGATAGACATTGCCCGGGATACTCTTCCAGGACGTAGAGAGCTGCTTCGACTGCCCTCTCAAAGAATCATTTCTATCCACTCCCACATGAGTGGAAATCAGAAAATTTCCACCTCAATCATCCATGTGCCACAGTCAGTTCCATGTCCCATGTTTTACTAATATCGGGATTTTCAATAAGAGCGCTACAAAAGTTTTTTTAAATAAAAAAAAAACCGGTTTTAGATACCAATGAAATTCTTTATTCCTGTGAAAGTACGTTCGATGCCATTATGTATGGAACTCGATTTCTTTTGCATGGCCACCATGGGCACGCTTGCAGAAGTCCAGACGCTGAACCCAATTTTCGACGGTTTTCAAGCATAAATCGGCCGATACTGCTGTAATTTCACGTTCGATATTCGTGCGAAGTTCATCAATCGTCGCTACCGTGTTGGCATAGACCATAGACTTGACGTAGCCCCACAGGAATTAATCTTATGGCGTCAAATTGTACGACCGAGGCGGCCAATCGACTGGGCCATTTCGTGAGATAACACGTTCACCAAACTTGGTTTCCAATAAATTGATTGTGGCATTCGCTGTGTAGCTTGTGGCGCCGTCCTGTTGGAACCACATGTCCTCCAAGTCCATATTATCCAATTGGGGCCAAAAATATTCGGTTATCATTGAACGGTAGCGATTCGCATTCACAGTAATGTGCCGATCTTGATCATCACGGAAGAAGTACGGCCCAATGACGCCGCCGGCCCATAAACCGCACCAAACCGTAATTTTTTCGGGATGCAATGATGACTCATGGATTACGTGTGGATTGCTGTCTGACCAATAACGCATATTTTGCTTATTGACGAAGCCATTCAGCCAGAAATGAGCCTCATCGCTGAAGATGATTTTCCGATGAAATTCCG
The DNA here is from genome assembly GCA_963931995.1 of Phaonia tiefii. Lineage (NCBI taxonomy): Eukaryota > Metazoa > Arthropoda > Insecta > Diptera > Muscidae > Phaonia > Phaonia tiefii. The sequence continues at coordinate 104,712,189 of OZ008369.1, read as the reverse complement.
AATCGTAGCGCTCTTAAAGTTGAGGACACGGACTCCAAATTTCGGTAGTAAATTTTAATAATTTCGACTGGTTGTTGGCTCGTATATCTTTCCGTGATGAAATGGCAAACCTTACTGAAGAGAAATGTCAAAAGAGCGGGAAAAAATATGGCGTCGTTTATACCGAACATATAGCATATGCGGAAAGTCTTTAGTTTTTGCACGTGAGCGTTCATAAGAATCTCTCCTAATATAAATATAAATACATTCCATTTACAATAATAAATGCACTTGAGTCTACATAATTTCAAAGTAAAATGTTTAACTTTTTGTCCAAAGTTTTGCTTCTAATCATTGACATGAGCGTCGTATTGCCTCGCGTCAGCTTAAAATCAATGTCATCGTCCTCACCACTCATTTCTTTGTTGTCATGCAACTTTCAACTTGCAACAAACTAAACAAATAAGAGTCAAAAACTTTTAAATACAAACATGAATTGGTAACAAAACAATGGACAACAAACTGTGCGACGCGACGCCGGATATGGTATGTAAGGATACGAATATTGTCGAGGAGTAAAATGGAAACTTTTGCATATTCTTGCAATACAAATGTTACAGAATATTCCATTACATTTTCATATATTCAATGCGTGGAGTTGAAATTATCATATGAACTAGTTTCCCCATATGCCTTGCATTTTGTATCTACTTGGAATATAAGTTACTTTCAATATCTCCCACTATTTGTGGGAGAAACAGAAAGTTTCAACTATTTCCCAGTTCAGCAACTTGTTAAGAGTACTCACGTTTATCATACCACACATTTGAAGTGCTTTTCTTTTTGCCGCAATAGCTGGAGCACCACCTCCAATCCAGTGTATGTGTTATAGGCTGGATATCGTATACAAATCACTGAGACATCACTTGAAATTAAATATTCATTTCGATGTATCAATTGCTGTCAGTTATCATCACAGTCTTCAATTTTGTGATATTTTCACTTGGTTTTTTATTTTCTCGCCACACTACATTGTCGGATGACAATCATCGCCGGAATATGACACACAATTCAATATGACGGCAACGGGTGATAATGGAAACCAAATACTGTCTATAAAGGAAAAAAATATATATCATCCCACATGAATAACTGAATGAAGTGAATGAGTGATTCGCCGTGAATTGGTTGGTGGTGACTGAGTGACGGACTAAATGACTGCTGCTGCTGCTGCTGCTGTCTGGCAAAGTGTAAAGTTATGTTTTTGTGTTGCATTCAGCAAAATGTTGCTGATGCTTTTATTTTGTAAAAACCCTCGATTCTTTTATCATTTTTCAAATACTCACAACATTTTTTCGCTGAATGATGCCAGTCAAGTCAATTGTGGCCATGATATCGCTGTTAGTGTCAGTAGTGATTTCTGTCGTCTTCCTTTTTTAAATGTTCGTATTTTATGGACTTTCATTATATTTCTGGCAATATCCTTTCAATCTCTCTGTGTGACCGTTTTATGTGCGAATATGACAAATTTTGCCAATGAATGCAAAAGTCATTGATTTTTTTGGAGGAACTCAAAATTTTATTTGGTCGTTGCAATACGAACAAAAACTAAGTTATACTCGTAAATATTAAACAAAACACTTGCAGCCATGTCCGTCTGTTTGTATGGCTGGCTGGTCAACGCCATAACTGCCATAAATATATAACGATCACAACGAAATTTTGTCAATGGTTAGTTTGGGATTGAAAATGGGCGTTTTGGGCACGCCCCTTCTTGTACCTCGCATTCATATCGACACATTTAGTACGAAATCATGTTTCTTCTAAAACCTTTTTCTGGTAGATGTAATTAGCTTCAACTCAAACATTGGTTAATTATCTGTAAATATCGACTTAATTGGAGTTAATGTGCGAAGTCGCCACGCCCATTCTGGCACCTCCCATGCAAAAGCTTGGTGGTCCTCCGTGTTGTCAATGCGATACACACTTCCGATCTTAATGAAAATGGGTATTAGGCTTGATGGTTTTCACCTTGCCTATTTTGATACCTTCCATATAAAAGCTGTTCCGCCGGCTGGCTGTACGTCCAGATAACTCCCGCAAATCTTTCCCAATCACAATGATATTTTGTTAGGTTAAATTCAAACACTGGTTAATAATCTGTAATTGTCTACTTAACTGGAGAAAATTGGCGAGGTAGCCATGCCCATTCTGGTACCTCCCATAAGAAAGCTTGGTGGTCCTCAGGGTTGTCAATGCGATAAGTCGCGTGAAACACTTCCGATCTTAATGAAATTATGTTATAGGCTTCATGTTGTATAGGCTTCAATTATGTATAGGCACCAAGCGCGATTCACCAAGTAAGACAAGGGTGCTTTTGACACGCCCTACTAAGATAAGGTTTGCGGCCGGCTTTCTTAAACCCAACTGATAATTTAAAATCGACATCATACTGCCACATGTACTGCCTCTGGCATCAACCATCACAAGCACCTTTACTCTTCGATCTGCCAACACCATATTGGGGATTTTTTCGACATTTTCGGGTATATTGACCTCAATTGGCCGTCCAGAACGTTCAGCGTCATTTGTACTTGTGCGACCACAACCAAAGTCAGTAAAGCACTTTTTTACCATTGAAATCGATGGTGCAGAGTCCCCATATTATTTTTCAAAATTTTCCTTGGTTTGGTTGACGGTTTGTTTCGCAACAATAATTTTTAATGAGCACTCGAAATTCACTTTTTTCCACTTTTAAAAAAATGCACGAGGTTGTATGTTTTGAACAGCTGTTAAACGCAAAATAAATGACGGAACTTGCTCAAAATTTGACAGTAGTCTACTAACAGGTGGTACTTGATGGGAGCAGTGCTGCATTTCGTATAACTACGAGGGAAGTTCGAAAAGTCACGGACTTATTGATCCGCCCTCTAACATGCCAGACTTTCTGGACGATTTCATGGTGACATGATGAGTCAAAGTAGGATGGTTGGTTGGGTGAAAAGGCTGCAAGACAGCACGCTGTCTAGCACACTTAAGCTAAAGAAGCCCATTGTGATACCTGCAGTTTCCTCCATCGCAACTATTGACTAGTCGTCCAGCCAATTTGCCCTTTCAATAAATTTGTCTATAAGACCTACAGGAATATCCTGTAGGGCTACGGTGCTAACTAGATGTGTTCCGAATATCCTAATTCTCAGTCCTGTCAGAGCAGGGCAATCCAAGAGAAGGTGTTTCGTCGTTTCCTCGTCCTCTTCCATGCAGCATCTACAGAGAGTGGAGTTTCTATGTCCTAATCTTAGGGCGTGTTTTCCTACAAGACAATGTCCCGTTAGTGTTCCTACCATTGTGAATAACCTGCCTCTTGGCAAGTTAAGTAGCTGCCTAGTCCTCTTCCTGTCCACCTGTGGCTAGAGGACCCTGGTTTGTTTGCAAGTTGAAGTAAGTATCCACTTGTCCTTGAACATATTATCGGCCCACTGCCTGATCTGCAAACGGCAGGCAGAGATTGGCATACTAAGACCTTCTTTTTCCCGAAGAACCTGTGCCGTAGTACCCTGTCTAGCTAACGCATCCGCTACGCAATTTCCTGTAATGTCGCTGTGTCCCAGTACCCAGATGAGCCTGATGTCAAAATACTCTTACATCACCCTAAGTGATGAGTGGCATTCTTTCACCGTCAGGGACGTAGCAAACATGGCTTCCAGAGATTTCATGGCAGCCTAGCTGTCCGCGTAGACACATATTCTTCGGAGGGTTGTGACACTACTTTTCAGTAGTTCAGCAACTTCCACTATGGCGGTAGCTTCCGCCGGAAATACTCTACAGTGATCAGGCAGCTTGAAGGCGATATTTACATTTAGGTCCGGTAAATGGACCCCATATCCTACTTGCTCGTCCAACTTTAATCCATCCGTGAAAAATTCGATACTACTGGTATCCCCTTCCAGTGACTTTTCCCAGGTATTCCTGTTCGGAATAGAAGTCCTTAGATTTGTCGCTGGTAGAAGGTAGGGGATACAGTGGTCCGTTTTTACGCGAATAGAGTTGATTCAGCGTGTCCGGAATGCCCCGATATCAAAATGCCACAATCTCTGATTCTTACCAGGGATGTAGCGGCTGCCGATTCTTCCATGATATCAAGAGTACAGATGTTCAGGATAGCACTGAGTGCAGTGCCTGACGTCGTGCCCATTGCCCCACTAACGCTAATCAGCGATCTTTGAATTTTCATCAAGAAATGCAGAATATAATTCTTTTGGAGGGACCTCCACCAAACTACGGTGCCATAGAGAAGTATAAGTCTGTCTAATGCCGTATAAATCCACATGGTGATCTTAGGAGACAGTCCCTAGCGCTTTCCTATCGCCCCTTTACAGCAGTAAACAGGGACAGGCGCCTTTTTCATACGGTTTCCAAGACAGTTTTCTGTCGAGAATTATTCCCAGATACTTGACCTTTTCCGTCAACTGTAATTGCAGCCCATTAATTGACGGCAGTTCAATTGCGGGTATTTTATATTTCCGAGAGAACAAGATAAGCTCGGGTTTAAGTGGGTTAAGTAATAGTCCGTTATCAGCGGTCCAGTTCGGAATCACACTAAGTAGGCGGGTTGTACGAATGCTAAGTATACTGAGGTTTCTACCCGTACAGATGATAGCAATATCATCGGCATAGGCAAAGACCTGGCATTCGGCTCTGTCCAATTCAAGAGGCAGTTCATTGACATAAGTTAACCATAATGGTGGAGACAGAACTCCCGCCTGCGGTGTCACCCTGTTAATGTTCCTAGCAATTGTAACACCACCCCATTCAGCTTTAACGGATTCCCAATTAGGCGTGTCACTAAGCTGTCAAATTAGGATGCCTCGAGGAAAAAGCGTCAACATGGCGTAATATTGGTATTACGATAAGTCAATATATGAGTGAGAAACAAAACTCATGTACTTCAACCGGCTGAAGAAAATCGGGTTTGACGAGTAGATACAATAACAGGTTTGAGGAACCGGGGTTAAAGCCATGTTTCAAGACCCGGGCTTAAACATATCGTCGTACCGGAGTTATCTGCACGTATATCACAAAATCCAAAAAATTGAGATAAGAACACTTTCTAAGGTAATTTTTCGAGATCTATCAATCTGTCTAGTCCCCAGGTCGCTACCTCTTATAGATTATGATATATTTAGGCGTTTTATAATCGTATATCCATAAAAAGAAAAAATGAAACGCGTTATAACATCGTATATAACAATTTGGTGGATATATATAATGAAAAATATATGAAATTTTGCGAATTCAAAAATCGTTACGTTATCTACACGTATGTGCAAATAATACGTATATTACTCATGAAAGAAAAGCGTGATAAGTATTGCTTTAACAACTTTATTATAAATTTAAAAAAAACTGAATTGTAATCATAAACTTAATTAATTTTTCAATTTCAATACTCCAAAATATAAAGACAAATTTGTATCACTGATCAAGTTTTTATTATGAAAATTCGGCTGAATATAAATAATAAAAAAATAATAAAAAATCAATTTTTTCCCTAGATATTAAGTTAGAAAAGTATTTAACATCTTCTACCGTAATAGCGTAGACAGACGACAGCGTTAATTTGCATTAAAAGCTCACTAATGTGAATTAACATGTTGCCCTGACAGACGACAGTTTTTGCATTTAGTAAACAGCTGTTGACTTTGAATCCATTTTCAATTGACGATAGCAAACAATTTGACAACAGCTGATTCAAGATGTATCAAATACATGGTGATAGCAGGTGGTGTTGTTGCAATAACATCCACTTCAGCGGTGTCAAGCATCAGTACATAAAATCAACAAAGCAAACAACAAACACAAGAAAGTTCCACTTCCACTGTGTTCCGGCTATTACCTCTATGTATAGATACATCTTGAGATGATTGATTGACGACGGTGTTGCCATATTGAAATACCTAAATGCAGTACAAATGGACACTGATTTCATGCATTTACGCCAAAGCTAATACACATTGGGACGGGGATAATTCACAAGTTAATTTGAATTAAGACTGGTAATGGAAATTAGCGCTGTCGTCTGTCTACGCTATAAGATGTTGTTTTGTTGTTCAATGTTTTTTTCTCTGATGAAATTTTATTTCGAACTGAATTATCAAACTAAATTTCAAAAAGATTGTTTGGTAATTTTTCAGAAATAAGGCTATGTATATTGACTTTTAATTAATTGTTTTATATACATATTTTTGAAATAATATTTATTATCAAAAATGTCTGAATTATTCCGCATCTGAACTTTTTAACTATAATCATCAATTCAGTAATTTTTGGTAAGATTCTACTACAGGGTCATACCTTACCCAAAGCACTGTAACATCAGTTATACTAAATACCTACTGAGGGTTAATTTCGAATAATAAAACAAAATGAAATAGCAACAATATAAATATCAATCTTAGTGTTTTTAAAAAACAAATGTAAAAGTAACCATTTTTTAACATGTTTGTTTTAGTTCATTGCCACGTATATCCCACATTTTGAACAATATCTCACAAAAAGTGGCGTATACGATTACATGACAAAATTTTTCTGAAGGAAAAAATTGCCATAACTCGAAAAATTGTCTCCATGACCATTGATATTATTCCATATAATAATGAAGAATCCCCACCATTACATCTAAAAAAAATATTGGAACACTATTTTCGTACCATTTTTTTGATCTGAAACTTTAAATTCAATTTCGCAAAAAAAACTTTTTTGGATGTACGTGCAGATAACTCCGGTACGACGATTTAAATACTTCAGCTAAAAATGCTGTTGTGATTAGAAAGTTTTCTAGATCATCTAAATGCATTTTTCTAAAAAATCGATAAAACATGAAATTTCACTACTTTCAAAAACTGAGTTGGCGGTTTTTCATAATTTCATCATTTACTAAGTTAATTGAGCTTAATCAATTCCACGAAAATACGGGGATATAAATTAACATTCAATATTCAATAAATTAAAATTCAAAATGCCAAAATTCGAAAACGGGAAAGGTTTTAGTCATCAGATTAACCAAGAATACTTTTTTATTTCTTTTCCTAGCATTTCGCATAACATACGGCCATGTATTTTTAAGTCTTTCAAATAAAGTGCAAATCATATCCCTAATGCACATCCTTCCTGTGATATTTTTTCACTTAATTGTTTGGTCACATTTATACATCATTTCCGAAAAATTACTTAATTTGCTATAATTTTGTTTCTGATATCAAAAATGCATTTGCCTGCCACATTACCTAATCTTAGCTTAAGGAATTTGTTAGTTCTCGAATAATTTTTTGTTTCAAAAAATGTATAAAAAAATCATGTATTTTCATTCAATAAATGAAACCTTTTTCACCCACAACTTCATGTGTCTGTTTGTATTTTATTTTTTTGTTTTTCTAAGGGAAAATTTTACAGCCACAATTTTACGATTGCTGGTTGTTTGGTTGGATGATGCCAAACGATTTCCACATGAGCACGTACAGCCGGAAATATTAAAGATAACTTGCGGAAAACATGACGTTATGGGAAAGTAATACGAGTGCATAACCGCACTCACAGCAGAATGGATGAGAAATGGAAAATAATTTTTTTTAGAAAGTAGAGAGAATAATAAAGGAAACCGCCGGAAATATTGTAGACCACATTGAAAATAAAACTATTGCAATAGAGATTTCAAAATTGTAAAAGAAAAACAAAGAACGGGAACGATTCAATACGCACACTCCCTCAAATAAATCAATGTTTGAAAGAGGGTATATCAAGAAATTTTGAGTTAGACTTTGTTAAAGGGCCAGCAATTTTTAGTTATAATTAACTGTTTTCAATCATGTTCCGGTCCGAGATCACTGCTTTCTCTTAAAAATTATGTAGAAAATTGTTTACTACAAAATTGTTTTTAAAAGAGGAAGTGAATTGATTATTTTACTCTTATAATATATTCGTCTTTAGTGCTGTTTTATTTATTGTTAATCAAATAAGACTCATGTTAAATTACGAAAAGTACAACAGTTTTCTTCATTCGTCTCAACACTTTACAATAGGCCTTTACTCAATATCACTATCGCCGACGATTTGTACCGTTGCTGTTTCAACTGAGACTGTCTCAGTTTTTCCGTCTGCCAGCTATTTACACAAGTGCAACATTGTGACACAACGTCATATCTAAATTTGCGGATCTTTCTCGCAGCAGTGACACCTATTCGATTCAATTAACGAAAGCATTTTCCAGAACCATCACGTTGTACTGCTATCGGTCTCTAGATTTTTCTGAACAGATCTTAAGAGAATTAGTTGGAAATGAAGCGAATTAATCAAACACAAGTATTTTTAATCAAACAGTGCATTTTGCCGAAAATAATTATGACCTAGAGAACAGCATATGCTTGCATTTCGCAAAATTAAGCTCCATCAAATTGGTTTCGCACCACGTCTGGAAAGTAGGCAAATCCATCTGAAGTAAAGTATATTGGAAATGATCCTTGTAAGACAAAATAATCTTCAAATCATCAGCGTACATTAACAATTTAGAGTGCATATTTAAGTTGTTAATGAATAACAAGAATAGAACCGGGCCAAGATGACTGCCCTGAGGCACCCCAGATGACACAAAAACAGATCTTGAGAATGATCGGCCAAATGAGACCATCTGGTCTCTGTTCATTAAGTAAGAACTAATGCAACTCAGCAATTAAAACCCATAACCCCGAGTTTACACAAGGTGTTTCAAAAGAAGTCATCCGATGTTGTTTGGCTCTCATTTTTTTTTCTAAATGAAAAACTTCGATTCTGTTTTTTGATTATGTTTATTTGAACCTTTAGAATTTTATTGGTTAAGTTGAGAAGATGATATCGGTTAAATGGGCGCCGTCACAATTGATTACCATGCGCGCTCGTTTTATGGCATTTTTCATCACTTTGGCGAGAACTCGCACTCGTGTCGAATGTTGACCTTGAGGGCTCCCAGGGCCTCGGGCTGGTTCACTTAAACACGGGACTTCAAAAGACCCCACAAAAAAAGTCTGGAACGGTTAAATCGGGCGATCTTGCGGGCCAGTGCAAATCGCCAAAACGAGATATGAGGCGACCCGGGAACGCCGCCTTCAGAATACCGGTTGTGGCTCGCGCATTGTGTGCCGTTGCTCCGTCCTGTTGGAACCACATGCCCTGAAGTTCTAATTCGTCGAAATGCGGCAGAAAAATCTCGTTTAACATGGCCGTACAGCGCGCATGGAAATGAGCCTCATCGCTTAATATGATTTTCAAATCTTTATGAACAAAAATGCCATAAAAATGCCATATGGTAATCAATTGTGACGGCGCCCCCTTAACCGATATCATCTTCTCAACTTAACCAATAAAATTCTAAAGGTTCAAATAAACATAATCAAGAAACGGAATCGAAGTTTTTCATTTCGAAAAAAATGAGAGCCAAACAACATCGGTGACTTCTTTTGAAACACCTTGTATAATAACAAATTGTGGATAACTTTATCAAAGGCCTTATTAAAATCGGTAAACATCACATTAGTTTGATCTCCATTAATAAAGCTGTCAATAATAGAAGAGGAAATTTGACGCAAATTAGTTACGGAGGAACGATCCTTCCGAAAGCCATGTTGACATGGATCTAAAATAGAGGAAACATGAATAGAAATTACCTCTTTGACAAAGTTCTCAAAAAGTTTAGGAATGGCATTCTATTTTGCAATTCCCCTACAATTTGCAAAATTTTTTAAACTCCCAGGATTATATTTATAAGAGCACTTCCACTGTGCAGGAAATTGACCGAAGTTCAACGAATCGTTAAATAAGAGAGTCAACGATAAGCTGAGAGAATTCGAGCAGTATTTCAATATAGAGTCCGGGATACCATCTGGACCAGCTTTATTCGAGGCTTTCAATTTGATCAAGTTATCTAGCAACCACAAAGAATTTACCACAGGTACATGAAGCGGAATGGTAGAGCGGTCAGTGTACGGGTATGGTTTGGAAACATAATGGGCTCGGGTGGAATAAATAAATGCGAAAAAATCGGCGAAACATTTAGCAATATACTCCTCCTAATCTGAATAATCAATACTGTTCATTTTAATCCTACAAGGTGTGGAAGACGAATTACGCTTCAAGTTAATAAATCTAAAGAATCATTTGGGGTTCCATTTAAAATTAGCCTTCAACTTATCCAAATATTATCTATAGCTCTCACGATATTTAGAGTTGTATTTACTCCTAGCAACAATATACCTAGCATAGTCTCCTAGCAGTCCAGATTTGTCATACTTTTTCTTACGTCTATTCCTTACATTCTTGAGATGGTTTAGAGCCCTTGAGGACCATGGGGGACCAGTATCACCCATTATAAAGCTTTTGGGTACCGGCTAAAAAATATAGCCATTAATAGTATTATAGAATTCAGACAGGGTGATTTCAAATTCAAATGCATTATCACACTGACGTATACTATACCAGTCAGTATCAACGATAAAATTATTCAACAGAATAAGGATCGCACGCGAAAAGCCAACATAAGACGAAGAGTGATTACAACCAACCAGCATGGTATCATATGTATAATTGATTCCCAGCGTTGGATGGTAACCATCCTCAGCAGAAATTAACGGATCAATTCGAGCAATATCAAAGTTGCTAGAATCATCCACTAAAATTAAATCAAGGACTCGATTCCTAGAATTAGGAATGACGTTCAATTGAATCAAGCCTTGTTCGGATGCATGCGTACCAAAATCAGTTGACCCATCACATGGTGCCAATAGAGTCAGAGACATGGTATCGGATGAAAGCACCCATGTCACAGACGCGAAGTTAAAGTCAACCAATACTAAAATACGGTCCTTTCTACTGGTTAACGAAATAACTTTTGCAATAGCGTCAATATGCTCTTGATATACCTCAAAGCATGAAGATGGCGGTATATAAGAACACGTGACAAACAGTTTCAAATAATCTAAATTAATGGACAGTACAATAAATTCAAGATCGCTAATATCATCAATTGTAACTAATTCAGAAGATTAAGAATTTCCAATTGAGATTAAAACACCACCCCCAATTTTACAAACACGATCTTGTCTGTAGAACAACTCAGAACTAAAAACATTAGGTTTGAGTCATGAGTCAGGTTGTATAAGAGTCTGATATAGTTGGATCTTCATTTCTCGAGAGAGGGTCTTAACTCTGAAGGGCTTGCTTAGACCGAAATAACACCTGTTTGCAAACACAATTCTCCGTTTGATTTCCAGACTGACGTTATATCTTCTGATTACCGCAGATCCAAGGTGGATGTATTCATCCATGTTTGTTTCAAATTCATCCACTCTCTCGAAATACTAACCGTTATCAACATTCACCTTTTCATCCAATCGCGGAGATGTCCTGCTTGTTGAAACTGGTAATTATTGTCTTGTCCTCGATTACTGCCAAACGCACTTTTGCTAATTCTTTCTCAATTCTCTAAATAGTGCAGACGTCTACATCAATAGCATAGGCGTGCAGCATGTGACATTTACTGCTGACAGTTTTATTCGTCTTGACTGCAGCTTTTCTCACGATGATCTCAATTAATATGTTGAAGAGATCGCATGATAGGGCGTCACCCTGACTGAGGTACTAAATAGTTCTGTGAGATCTTTACCAAACTTTACCGAGGAATTCGTTGCGGTCAGTGTCATTCTACAAAGGCGTGTCGACTTAGCAGGAATACCAAGCTCCGCCATAGGCTGGTACAGGTTTAACCGTACTGGACTATCGAAGGCAGCATTAAAATCTACAAAGAGGTGGTAGGCGTCGATTTTTTTTTACGTGGATTTTCTCCAGGATTTATGGTAATGTGAATATCAGGTCAATAGTTGAGCTTCCAGGCTTAAAGCCACACTGATAAGCTTTAGTCTTTCGCACATTTCGCTCGAGAGGACCTTGAATGCGATGGATAAAAGGCTGCTTCCACAATAGTTCATAGATATACACAGATCGCCATTTTTGAAAACAGGACACAGGATGTAAAGACTCCAATCTTCGCGCTGGCATTCGTGTAGCCATATTTTGCATATGAGCTGATGCATGCACCTTTCCAACTTATAGCAGTCAGTCTTAAACAGCTCAGCCGATAGTCCACCAGCACCAGCAGCGTTGTTGTTCTTAAGCCAGGAAATTGCAATTTTAACTTCGCCTTGGCTAGGAGGGAAGCAGTCGACACCATGGTTCTTTATTTGCTCAACACCCTCATCAATATTGGAGTCTCCTGGGAGAAGTAAAACAGAGAGGTGATCTCTCCATATTCCCAACGTACTCTGCACATCTGCGGCAATATTCCCGTCTTTGTCCATAAAATCTGTCTAAAGATTGCAAATCTACAAGGTCCACTTCGAAGATATCCAAATATAACTCTTGATTTCACATATTATGTTTGAAATTGTAGGGCGTTTTAAGCGGCATTTAAATTTGTTGCTTATATTTTTATGGTGTTAATTGTAATTGATGGTGGCTGTCGGGGGTGCAACGGTTAGTATGCGCGGCAGTTGTGCGGGAGAACGTGGTTTCGATCCCTGCCCTGACCACCTTATACTTCTTACGACGACGGCCACCCCGCTTAGTGACGGCGATACTACCAAGTAATAAGCCATGAAATTTCTTCTCAAAAAAAAAACCGTTCGGAACCGGTGTAAAACTGTAGGTCCCACTCAGTGAGTAAAATTTTAAAGCGCACAGCTCAGTGATTGTGAGAAGCCCTATCCCTTCATGGGATGTAATGGGAAAATATTTATTTTATTTTTTTAAATTGCAATTGATGTCAGATCAAAGATTTCGTCGAATGTTATTGTTTAGTGTGAATAATAACAGAACGAGGAGGACCAGGCGAACAAATTATAATTGAAAACTGGCATCAAAACTGGCCTATATTGCTTTAACAGGGGAAATATGTAAGCTGCTGGTAGCTTTACTAAAGCCATTTACAATCGTGATACTACTTTGATGTTGTTAGAGGGAGATTTTCAAATGAAATCCCAAAAATATCGATTTAAATTAATTGTACTAGAAAATAGTACTGAACGTTTAATTTAAATTAATAACAATAATTTTAATAGAATTAAAAACAATAACCAATTTACAAACCATCAATTTGAATTTACAAAATATCAATTGAAATTAAAAAATAAATAAATTCAAACTCATCAATTGCAATCCAAAACCCGCTAATTGAAATTCAAAATGTATAAGTAGTTGTTTACATCTCATGAAGAAAAATTCCATAGTCAACAATAGAAATTCAACATTTAACACTTTAAATTTAAATTAAATTTAATAAAAATATAAAAAAAATGGTTCCCATTATATTCCAAGAAGCCATTGGGGAGAGCTTCTCCAAACCAGTCAGCTGTGCGCTTTACAGTTTTATACTCACTGATTGGGGCCTACAGTTTTACTCCGACTCCGAACGGTATTGTTGGAAACCTTTTCAAGGCTGTATAATAGAGAGAATCGCCGTCACTCAGAGAAGTGACCGCCGTTGAGACAACTGTAAGGGCGAACCCAAGTTATCATGCGCAAGTCACGTGAACACTGTCATTGCACGATAGACGACCACAAAAAATTCAAAATATATCAATGGTAAATGAGAACCCACCAGAATGGTGGACCTATTGGTATCTCTAAGAAAAAATCTCGGTAGAAGCCTGAGTGCTTTGTTGTTGCACATATAGGGTTTTCCAATTTGAGTGATATAATTTCTAATTGACGTTTCGGCCATTTATAGTACGTCATGATCTGGAATTTTTTTAATTGTATTCAGTAATATTTAAAATTTCAAAATATACCCAACAATAACGTTTACAAAATTATTAAATATTTTTATCTTTCGTGTAACTTTTCGTGCGCTTTTTCCAATTTATGGTCATAATAATCTCCCACCTGTGCTCGCTATGTGTCGAATTGTTCGAAATTTCGAGCGTAGATTTTCTATACATAATGTTCAAGTACCAATAAGACAAATAACCGCTCGAAGTAATGAAAATATTGCTGCCGTGCAGGATTTTGAGAAAGGATTTGGGCTTGCATCCGTATAAAATTGTTATCACTCAAGAACTGAAGCCATTGGACTACCGGCAACGTCATGAAAGTTTGGAGATTCGATTATTTCAAGAAGTTGTGATTTTAACACCATTTACTACTTCTTGTGGGGTTATTTGCAGTAATTGGTCTTTACCAATAAACCAGACTCTCTTCAAGCTCTCTACAAGTCAATATTGAACGTGCTATTCATGATATAGGACTTGATTTAGTGGGAAAAGTGTTCGAAAATTGGATTCATCGAATTCGTTCCTGCAAAAAAAGACGTGGAGGCCATTTCGAAGACGTTTTATTAAAAACTTAATTGTATCGATTGTACTTCACATTAAATAAAAAACATTTGCATTTCCTTAATATTTAGTGTGTTTTTTTTTATGTGTTAACATCTATAGGCACGGGTAATGCAATCTATCAAAGTGAACACATGCGAACAACACACAGCGTTAGCATCACATACGCGGTTGTTGTACAACAATAGTCTCTGCCTGAAAATGAGTATGATGGTATTGATATAGCGGTAGCGAACAAACAAGCTGGTCATCGTCGGCAAAGAGTATTGAATAGTATAGAGAACTCGTGGAACGAATTGAATGACTCAAAAGCTCTGGCGACCACTTGCGAATGATTCAAAACGTATTATTCTCTTTTTGTCATAACTTGGTCCATTCATAATTTCTATATGAAATATTGATACCGTTTGAAACATTTATACTTTTTGAATTGTTTTATGTATTAACTTTATCGAAATGGTACATTTATATTGAAATATTCTATAAAGAGAATAAGACTCGTTTGTGCTATTTTACTCTGACTCTCTGCATGAGAGCGGATAGAGCGTGCAATAATTTCTCTATACTATTCAGTATTTTTTGTCGTCGCTCTGTTTATGACAAACCAAAACCAATTATTTCTGTGAGCTAAATATTGCTTTATTTATTTTAACAATATTATATCTAATCTTAAAGCAGATGTAAGAAAAAAGAAAGTGCAATAGCAAAAGAACCTTCAGCACAATAACTATTCTTTTTTGATTTTCCAATGTAACATTTAATATTGTGTTCATAGAAATCGAATAGGTACCGTGTAACAAAAAGGTGTTAACACATCTCACGTGAGTTCGAACACTCATTGATTTTTTAAAGAAATCATATCTTATCAAATTGGAAAACCCTTCATATGCAACGAAAGGAAAAAACGGACGGTGGCAATGTGATAAGTATACGAAATTGTTCGTATACTTACTAGAGATGGACATGATTAACGCTAAAAATGGGCGCGAGTCATGTGAAGATCGTGAATCACGCGTGAGTGTGGGTAGCGAATAAATCGACGTGTGTGAGCGTGAGTAAATCCAATATTTGCGTGAGTACTATTATCGCGAGGGTCACGCATATTTCCGAAGGATTTATTTCATGTAATTTCAATTCTCTTAGTACTCTGATAAACACTGTATTTTTGGAAGACTTCTGATACCATTTCCCTCTTACAAAACTTCACCAATCAACTTCTGTATTCCAAGGAGGTCATCTACAAGCTAATGTCAGACTGATTCACTCGTGAATGTCAGTAGTATCAACTGTTGCTCACGTGAGCGTGTGTGAACGTGAGTAGCCCTTCATGAGCGTGAACCCAAACTTACTCACGAGTCCATCTCTAGTTAACACTGCATATTAATTAAAGTCTTGTAAATTGCAATGGATTTATTTTCCATTTCAATTAAAGTGTTCGGAATTGAAATTTTTAATTTTATATATATTGAATTCCAATTGATTCGTTTTGAAATTCATTTGATGAGTTTTATATTTCAACTTTTGTGTTGTAAATTTCTTTTGATGTTTAGGTGCAACTTTCACACGATACCCTCGAATGCAATATGATTTCAACATAAAATATAAAATCTCTACAGCATCATAATGTGTTCTCTAGGGTGGCATATATTTTTAAAATTCCTTTATATATTTCTAACTATCGAAATTAGGTACAAAAGTTAGCCTTGAATGATGTATCTCTGGCCCCTGAATATTTTTTTTAGGTGTGGCAAAGTCAATATGCCGCAATGCCATTATTATTAATATTTTCCCTAGTCATTGGGTTAAATTGGGTCAATAACACAATGATATACGAAATTTTTTAGAAGGGATTAGTGTAAACGATATTTCATTAGAGTATAGTTTTTTTTTTGAAAATTTTGATAGTATTTTTGCATGACTTCAAATCAGTGGTGGATTTTATCTTTCTACCTAAGGTAACCAAATCCCAAGCATTTTCGAAACCAAGAAAAAATGACTTCAGTTAGTTACCCATAGATCACTTTCGATTAATATATTATCCAGACTGCAACTACTTTCACTCGTCCAACAAAGTATTTCTTCACGGAGTAGAATTGACATAAAAACCTTTTAAATGCCCAAAATAAGGAACAACCTAATGCTCACATACTACTAGGTAAGCAATATGTTGAATATCATTTTCCCACCCGTTTGCCGCCAGGCATTTTCAACAAATTCTAGGATGTGCATGAGCCAACCAACCCGCCTTCAATTTTCAGCACTTGCAAAGGACACACTAGGAACTACAAACCAGAACCAATTGTAATTCCACTCGCTAACATTTGTGTGCGCTAGGGATGGTGTATGGCTTTGTGTTGGTGTACATACATACGTGTGTATTAGAATCTGTTGTGAGCTTTTTGGCTGGATGCAGAGTAAATATTTGATTTCTGCATTAAAGTCAATTTGCTTTCATGATTCCGTAATTCATTGTTTACATTTATTTACCCTGAAATGTTAGTGGAGTTTTAGCATTAACTTCTACACCAACACCATCGCATCTTGTGCATTAGCGCCGTTTACAGCCTGATATACTTGAAGTTTTTTCTTTTTTACTCATATCCTGGAACTCCTGTGTTTGTTTCTCAACAAGTGAAAAAAAAACATTTAATGTTGTTTTCCTTATTTCTCATTTGTTTGCCCAAGTTGTTTGTCGATGTGACTTGAAATTTTTGTTCGTGCCAACACTTTTCTCTGTTCACTGTCAAGTATTTGCCTTATCACTTGACTTTACATTGTGTAGGATGTGATAGAGGGATGCCCGAAACAGCAACGCACAGTGTTTCATTATAAAAGATTGATGGAAGGGTTTGACTAACATGCTTTGATCCGAAGCTGGAATTTTTACTATAAGGTCCTGTGTTCCCGAAATTTACTTTGCGTAATTTACATTACCATAAGAAGTACGTGCATAAAAATTATCGTGAAGCGAAAATTTTGCTCAATTTTCATTTGCTTGATACCCAGAACTACGAAAATTTCGTAAGAAAATACTAATTGCCAAATTTATTTCGTACGAAAATACTAATTGTTCGATAATTGATTGGGGCCGCAGTCGTAACAAACTAAAGTAACACCAAAGAGGATGCACAGGTAGAGAAGAAAAAACTGCGCAATTTGGCAACTCTCGTAGAAGATAACACAAAATCGAGTGAAGCGCCTCGTTTCTTTGCTCTCTCTTACTCTCTTCGTTGAAGAGAAGAGCCTATTAATTTATCTATGGTATTTTTTAATTCATTTTGTAATAACATTGACTTGTGTCTGCCTCAAAACAATTTTAGACAACTACTATGTAATTTAATTAATAGTTAAGATTATTTTGTTACGCTACATTTATTCTTGTTAAATAGTTATGCAGGATATTTGCTGGTCTGTAAGGATATAATTCCATAGATTTGATTGAATAAAAGAAATGAAATGAATATTTCACTACACGAGCAATTTTCTGATAATATTGCAGTATCTGACTATAGAAATTCAATTCATGTTTAAATTAATTACATAAAGTATGTGAATAGTATGAAATAATCAAGTTATGACATGAGAGAGAACTGCATTTGAGTGAATCGCGTCAACTTTTTGGTTCTCTTCTACGAGGGCTGCCAAATTGCGCGGTTCTTTTCTTCTCTACCTGTACATCCTATTTGGTAACACCACATTTGCAAAGCAAATCGAAGACAAGTGATAACTCTTTGCCAAAGACGATTTAGAATTAGACGACCATAAGATGTGCGCAACTTGGCAACCCTGGTAAAAGAGAACCAAAAAGTGCTAGGAGTTCACTCAAACGCATTTCTCTCTCGCGTCATATCTTGCTTATTTCATACATTTTGCATAGTTTATGTAATTTTACTTCAGCACGGTTGGAATTTGTATAGTTATACAAGGTGGCGCAAAAGTAAACTTCCGATGTTTTTTGGCTGTAATTTAAAAAAAAATGAAAAACTTTGATTCTTCTTGTGGATTATTTTTATTTGGTCTTTTAATTTTTTTTACATCAAGTCGAGAATATGATGTCATGTAAATGGCCGCCGCCACAGTTGATTGTCATTTGAGCCCTTTTTATGGCATTTTCCATCACTTTGGCCAAAACTTCCGGAGATAGGTCCTCACATTATTGTCTTTAAGAGTCTGAGGCTTGTTGACATAAACCCGCGACTTCAAAAAGCCCCACAAAAAGAAGTCTGGAGCGGTCAAATCAGGCGATCTTGCTGGCCAGTGCAAATCGCCAAAACGGGAGATTAGGCGCCCGGGAAATGCATCCTTCAGCATATCGGTTTTGGCACGTGCAGTGTGTGCGGTTGCACCGTCCTGTTGGAACCACATGTTTTCCAATCCCAATTCATCATGTTGCGGCAAAAAGAACTCGTTGATCATTGATCTGTAGCGTGGCACGTCGTCTGGTCGATGTCGACGGCGCTTCCATGACATCCTCGGCTACAGCAGCAATATTCTCTGCAGAATGGCTACTCCGGGGTCTGCCACGCCTGGCAGCATCTCGTGTTGTGTCAGTCTCTTCGAGGCGAGCGGCTAAACGTCGCACTGTTTCACCAGTAGGCGTTGGACGGCCAGGAAATCTGCGACGAAATTCACGTTGTGCCAAAGTCACCGACCGATTATTGGTCAAATAAATAATCAGCAATATTCCGCGTTCTGGAGCAGTGTAGCGTAACATTGTTTATTAACGTGTATTTCGCATGTGTTTACTACACAAATGTCAAAACAGAATTGACATTAGGGGCCAATCGCAAAATTTATAGCATTTTCTGATAGGAGGATTACTTTTGCGCCACCTTGTATACAATAAAACTATCAAACAGCTGCTTGTGTATTGTAATATTCAATGTAGAGAGTAAGAGAGAGTAGAGAAGTACTAGGGTTTCACTCGTTTTGTTTGTTGGCATTTGAGTGAAGAGAAATTTTGACTGTCTACTTGTGCATCGTTTTTGTCTTTGCAACCAAATTTTCCGTTTACAGATAATTGACGAAATTTCTTATGAAAATTCGCAAGAACTGTATGTGGAGATTGACGGCAAAGATTGATGCTGTTCCCGCAAAAAATAAACTTGTACGGCAATATTCGTTTCGTTTATTGTAAACAAAGTTTAATTTTAGCTGAATTTTGTTTATTCCTACACCTAAACACTTGTGAAGAAAAGAGTTGACGAGACGTCCTGGTGGTTACCGAAATATGTAGTATATTCCCAATCATGGACAATAATAATCAAATTTCACATTATTTTATTGCAATAATAGTTTCCACAAGGTGTTTCAAAAGAAGTCATCCGATGTTGTTTGGCTCTCATTTTTTTTTAAATGAAAAACTTCAATTCTGTTTTTTGATTATGTTTATTTGAAACTTTAGAATTTTATTGGTTAAGTTGAGAAGATGATATCGGTTAAATGGGCGCCGTCACATAAAACGAGCCCGATGACTCCTCCAGCGTGAATAGCGCACCATGCAGTCACTTTGAGCGGGTGTAATTGCTCCTCGTGCATCACTCGTGGATTTTCGGTGCCCCAGAAGCGATAGTTTTGCTTGTTCACGTACCCGCTGAGGTGAAAATGAGCCGCATCGGTCATTATGATTTTGGTGGAAAAATCGTTCACGAGATTGAGGATGGCTTTGGTGTATGCACGGACTGGACTTTGTATGGGAACATGCGCAGGTCTTTGACCAAAATTCGCCATAGGGACGACAGGCTGAAGGCTAATTGCGATGCACGGCGTCTCGCTAATGTTTCCGGCGACAGCTCGACATCCTCGGCAACAGCGGCGATATTCCCGGCAGAACGGGCGCTCCGGGGCCGGTCACTCCTGGCAACGTCTCGTGTGGTCCCATACTCTTCAAGGTTAGTGGCCAAACGGCGCAGTGTTTGCGCCGTCGTTGTGGGACGGCCGGGGAATCGGCGACGGTATTCGCGCTGCGCCAAAACCACAGACGAATTGTTACGCAAAAAAATAGACACGATTATTCCGCGTTCTTGGGCAGTGTATCGCTCCATGGCATGTTTACTTGTTTTCTACGTCTGTCCAGTCCACAAATGTCAAAACAGATTTGACATTGGCGGACATTTCCAAAAATAAGAGCATCTTCCAATAGGGTGGTCAGTTTTGGATCACCCTGTATTAAAATTAATGGCGTTGATAGAAATTGATCTTGAGCTGAGTAGTGATTAAAACTCCGAAACCGTTTATTATAAACGTAAGAATGTTTAAACTCAGGCATACACTCAACGGCGATCATTCTAATGAGCTGAGAGAAAATATGTTTCTACAAACACTAACATTTACTAACTTTGGTGGTATCCAAATTATGATGCGATTCACTCAGAGGGATTCTGTGGCACAGCTGATCGAGAAGGTACTAGGGAAGAAGACGCGAATTAATTTTAAATAGTGTTGTTTATTGATACTAATGACAGCTAAATTATGTTTTATGTTGTTTGCATTGAACGAAAATACGCATTCCCTTTGATTTCTGTCCAACGAAAATGTAAAATTGGTCAAATACAGCAGCAAATTAAACTCTACCTCGTCGTCATGAAGAGGCATCGAAGAGAGTAATGGAAACTCTTCAGTATTACTCTATGATTCACTGAAACGATCAGCTGCGTCATAGAAACCTCCAAATTCAATGAAGATTCTAAGAGAGTGAGCAGAGAAACGGGGCGGTTCACATGTTTTCTTTGTGCATGGTTTTCACACGCGTGTTCGACGCGTGCCTAACGCGCTTTGCTGGTGAGAGGTGTGATGTTGCTGGCGGAGTAGACTTTCACGTACGATACGAAAATTTGTGCGAAGTTTTGATGTTTCTCTCTCTTCACTTTCGTATTTCTGCCATTTTGTTTCATATTAATTCTCACGCCGAAGTGAAAAGGTGTTATCGGTCGGTACAAATATTTAATTTTTCATAAATTAACTGAGAATACACCACTCTTACTACTTTTGCGAATGTAAGACAACGAATTCAACACAGAGAATTTAATTTTTTGATAAATTTAATTAGAATAGACAATTTTTACAAATTTTTATGAATGTAAGAATAAGCCGATTAAACGTCAAAAACTACAGGGGTGATTGAAAGACAAAACGGAGAATGTAATGTAATGCTGATTTAGAGAGGCTTTTTAAAAGAGAATAGGGTGATAATTGCAGCACAATCTAAATGGGGGAATTTGTTGGATTCCACTCCATGAGTAAATTGTCTTCTCTTTTTAAAATTCCGTAGACTTCGGTATCCAAAAAACGATGTACAAGTAGACAGTCAAAATTTATCTTCACACAAATGCCAACAAACAAATCGAGTGTAACCCTAGGCATTCTCTGCTCTCTCTTACTCTCTTCATTGAATATTTCAGCTTTTGGATAGTGTTATTGTATATTCCAGCCATGTTGAAGTAACATTACATAAACTTTGCAAAAAGTGTGAAATAATTAAGATATGACGCGAGAGAGAAATGCGTTAGAGTGAAATTCTAGCACTTTTTGGTTCTCTTTTACCAGGGTTGCCAAATTGCTCACGTCTTCTGGTCGTCTAATTCTATAATCATATTTGGGTATCCGAATTAGACGACCAGAAGATGTGCGCAACTTGGCAACCGTGGTAAAAGAGAACCAAAAAGTGCTAGGAGTTCACTCAAACGTATTTCTCTCTCGCGTCATATCTTGCTTATTTCATACTTTTTGCATAGTTTATGTAATTTTAATTCAACATGGTTGGAATTTGTATAGTTATATACAATAACACTATCAAAAAGCTGCTCGAGTTTTGAAATATTCAATGAAGAGAGTAAGAGGGAGAGTAGAGAAGTACTAGGGTTTCACTCGTTTTGTTTGTTGGCATTTGAGTGAAGAGAAATTTTGACTCTCTACTTGTACATCGTTTTTGGGTATCCGTGCCACAGTTGTTCGAAATGGTAGTTGGAATTTAAGTGGTTGGCATGATGAGTTTAACTACAGTTTGATTGGCTCAAATAACAGCTAAATTATGTTTGATGTTGGTTGCGTCGAACGAAAATACGCATTATCTGATATTTCTATTCGGTTTAAATATGTCCAACCAGGAGGTATCCATGAGAAAACTCGTCGACTATGTAGTAAGAAATTGATAGAAAACAGAGTGGATAGGCGAGAGAGCGATAAGCAACCAGATGCAAACCATGCAGCAAACTAAGTTTAAATAGTGTTTGATTGATAGTAATGACAGCTAAATTATATTTTATGTTATCTGTATCGAACAAAAATACGCATTCCCTTTTATTTTTATCCGTTTTACGTCCAACCAAAGAGTAACATGCTACAACAACTCGAACTCGATGAAATGACCTACTACTACCTCGTCCTTATCGAGAGAACTTAAGGAAAGGGATAGTAACTCTTGTATATTTCTCTATGGTCCAATCAAAAAGTAAAAACCAGCCAAAACAGTTGATGTAAACTCGTCTCTCGTATACTCGTATTAATAAAATTTACGAACATCGAGCAGAATTCTTAATTTTTAGGGTAATTTGCTCAATTTCCGCTTAAAGTGTCTGCTTATTAATCCGTACTTTATTTAATCGGAACGATATACTGCCGGTCAAGGTTATTATTAAGGTTATTATATAATTTAACAGGATGTTAGATGTTTTACACTAGGAACTCTAATGAAATATATGACTAAAGTTGTCAAAGTATTATTTATTTAAATTATATAGGAAAACAATCACAAAATACTCCGTGAGAAGAAACTCCAGTGGCAGAGGAGGGCCATTTACTTGTTAACCTGGTCGTAAACCGCAAGCCAGTTTTATGTTTCTTTATTTTACTTAAATCATAACAACATTAAACCCAAAACAGCTTATGTCAACAGTTGTCAGCTGTTTGCATTTATCGTTCCGTATGCGTTAAACGAAAAATACAGTTTATCGGTAAGATTCCTCGTTTTTTAAATTTTTTTTTTGCGTTTGTTCATTTCCGGCAAACGAAAGAAACACGTATTTATTATCTTTCAAAAGAACTATTCTTTACATGTATTTTTTAAAGATTATTTATTACAATTGAATTTACAGTCCACATTAGGAATACAAATAACCCATTCTGAAGTTTTAGTTTTCTATCACGTCTTCAACCACAACTGCCGGTGGTGCAATCGCTAGTTTGCGCGGCTTTTGTGCATGAGTCCAACTGACCACCTTAGATTTCGTTTGACGACGGCCACTTCGCTTAGTGATGTCAACGCTATCGAGTACGTAGCCACGAAAGAGTTTCTCAAAATACCGTTCGGAACCGATGTAAAACACTGGTTGTAAGAAGGTCTCCCCTACTCCTTTATGGGAAGTAATGGGCAACTGTTGCTGTTCAATCACATCGATTTCAATTAACAAATTCGCGATCTCAATTAAATTCTGGTTTGATTTTGCACTGATTAAGAAATTGATAGTATCAATTAAATAAATTGTAAGATATTATTTAAATAAATGTCATTAAACTAAATATTATATTAACTAAATAATTATTTGTTTGGTGGGTTTTAAGTCAAACATATATATTTGTTGATCCAATTAATTATCTTGTTAACTTAGTTCGTGTGGAATAAATAATATTTAATTGTGTCAATTATAAAGTTTATGATATGCACATAAATTTGGCATATAATTTAATTGAAACAATTATATAATTTATTGAATTTTTGAGAACAAATACATATTGAGTGTTCATCCAAACTCGAAAATTCGTCGAATGTCTATCTGTAAAGGTATTGTCGTAGTAACTACGAAAGAAAGTGGCTTCATCGCTCACACAGAAAAAAATAATTTTTCAATTCAATTCAAAAATTCGAAAATTCAAACAAAATATTAATTGAAAATCCTGTGATAAAAAATATCACATATCCATATACCATATTTGTAGGCTGTTTATTGGAAAAATATTATTTTTCAATCGATGCAAAATTTCACCCATCTGCGAAAATATTTAAACGTTATTTATCAAAAATATTTTCGTTTTTAGTCGACGAAGAATTTGACATATTAACAAATTCAATTGTATCTCAGTTTTCGTTTTATCTTCGATCCGAAGTATTTTTAGAAATTTTGTATATTTAAAAAAAAACTAAACAGCCGCGGTAGGGTTCGAACTCACATCCACTGGAAGATCGTTTCGAAGTTTGTGACACAGCGTCGTTTCGGGCAGCCCGTTGCGCCACTAACTGACGGTATGTAGTTTTCGTATCGTATTTATCGAAAATAACGTGGCCGTCGGTGGTGCAATGGGTAGTGTGCGCACCTCTTGTACAGGAGATCCTGGGTTCGATCCCTGCTCCAACCACCTTAAAATTTCTTTCGACAACGGTCACCTCGCTTAGTGACGGCAACGCTATCGAGTATATAGCCATGAAAAAAGCTTCTCAAAATACCGTTCGGAATCGGTGTAAAACTGTAGGTCCCAATCAGTGTGTGAAAAATGGAAAGCGCACAGCTCAGTGATTGTGAGAAGTTCTCCCCGGTCCCTTCATGGGATGTAATGGGAAACTATTTATTTTTTTTTTTTTTATTTATCGAAATAACCGAAAATAAAAATTATTATTTTTTTTTAATTTAACCAAAACATTTATTAGAAATGGTACTCAAATGTGTGAATTTATTTGTTAACCAGGTTAATTTTGTGTGAATTATAGTATTTTTGAAACCTAAAACAACTTCGTTAAATATTGGGGTATTTGTTATGCATTTTTCTGTTGGTACCATTTGTCGATTTTCATTTCAATATTTGAGTAATCTCTCAGTATATCAATAAAAAATATATTTGAGTGCTGAAATTTTTCAGGTACCAATTTTTTTGTTAAAATTTTACAGTCGTCTTTTTTTTTCTGTGTCAACAAAATGTTGGTCAAAAACAGTGGATCTGCTTCGTAATACAGCAGAATAGTTGGCATACACTGTGTCTTTCCATAATGAACTGTCAGAATATTCTGAGCAAAAATACCATTCTTTCGTATTCGTGTGGGATTCCAGAATTTTTTTTAATGCATTCAATCTCGAACAGGATATATCTCAAAATATTTAGATGCCAAATTTGCATATACTTATATAAACAGCGTTCAGAACCCCTGTGATTGATAACATAAATATATACGTCAAAATCGAGACGAATAAAGTTTTTTATGCGATGTTGAAGAAAATCCCACAAAAAAGATTGAAAATGCTTTTTACGCAAACAATTTAATTTGAAACCACTGTGACTTCAAATGGAAATTCAAGACACTTTATTTACAAATTATTTTATTTATTTTACATTCCGTTTGTCTGGCTAAGTTCTATCGTAGATTATATGTAAAGTATATGGAATAATGTGCATCCATTTGATTCTTTGCCTCCACTTCGATCTTATCCATCATGACGATTCAAAACTTAACAATCTAATTGAAATTAAATCAGAGTTTTATTTATTTCTGCAAATATTTGCTAAGGGAATTATATTCCTTCGTCTATATTTTCTTATTGTGCTATTTAGAATTGCAGACAAAACAAAATATTAACGCCAGTAATAGTGACAAGTGTTGTCTTGCAGAATTTGTTCAACAGCAAGACAAATTTTTGGCAAAATATCTAATAATGACTCGAGAAAATATAATGACAAAATAGTGAATCATAAGGGAGATATGATTGTAAATAGAACATATTTACAGAGAATGGTGTTGAGTTATTACTCTTACGAATTGTAATTTTCTACCGCGGTTTGATTTAGCGGCATGAAAAATCGCCCAAAACAAAATATGAAAAATGACGCAAATTCAAAATCGCCCAAAGTATGTGAAAAATGGCCCAAAATGTAAATCAAAATTTAGCCCAAAAATTAACGAAAATAGTTCTTCTGAAATATAGCCCATTTAAAATGTAAGAAAAAAAAAAGAAAATATACATAAGGAAAATCATATCAGCACTCAGTTGCTCTTCGAAAATATACTCGTTCGGTTCTAATTCCGTACAAGTATAATTGTTGATTGGTGTTAAAGCACCCTTCTCCAAACTGTTTGATAAAGTGAAAATATTACAATAAATGGCTTATTTTTTTAGTTCTCATGTAAATAATTTTTAAAAACAATCGTGCGATTATTTTAACAGCATTTTCAATGCGTTGATTATTATTTTTATTTAATTTTTCAAGTATCTTAATCGTAGAGTAGTAACGTATACAGTAGCCAACTCTCTCAGTATTTTGATGACATTTAGTATGTTGCATATAAGCGGTTGCATGTTGTAAAGTATTGCTTCAATAACACCAGATACAGGCACTGACTCAAAGCAACCAACAATAAATCAGCAACAGTATTTCGATGTGTGCGTTAACATTTTTGTGTAAGTTAGCGATTGAAGTTAGCGATTCGACTATCGAAAAATTAACGACAACTATTTTTGTGTTGTTAAGTTCAACAAAACAAAAATATCGACAGTTGCTCCAGCGGGGCGCCACTCCGTTTCGCACTTGGATTGGTAGTCATCCTAAAAAATATAAAAAGCTTATAAAATATATTATGCACAAATAGCAAATATATACATATATACATACTTACATTGTTAAAACGTTTATAAAATAACAAATTAAATTTTATAACATAAATTTGTTTGTTTTTTCGATTCCTGTTTATGCTTTTCGAATATTTTTACATTTACATGGACAGAGTGTTGCAATCTGGCAACTGACAACTTTATCGTAAAGTTGAACATTTTTTGAGGTTATGCGTACTCAGAACGTTTTGACATACGAGCGCTATTTGTGTTGTTTACAGTAACTTAAAAGATTCATCTTGGCCCAAAAATGGAATTAAATCGTGAACATTTTCGTGCGATTATTTTTTACAACTTTCGACGCGGATTAACTCAGCAACAGTGCATGGATGAACTTAATTGAATTGTTGGCGATGAAGCTCCATCAATGACTGGTGTTTATCAATGGTATGGTGAATTCAATCGTGGTCGTAGTTCAGTCCAAGACTAATTTCGTGAAGGTCGTCCAAAATCAGCTGTTGTTCCGAAAACCATTGATGCTGTGCGCGAACTGATTTTGCAAGATCGTCATGTGACCTATCGTGAGATTGAGACAACCTTAGGCATTAGTGGGGGCCAGCATACATTCAATATTGCATAAACATTTGACTGTCAACAAAATTTGTTCGCGGTGGATCCCACACAATTTGTCAATCGCTCAAAAAAAAAGGCTCGTGTCGATTGGTCGAAAGAAATGCTCCAAAAATACGATCACGGTGCTTTGAAACACGTCTGTGACATCGTGGCAGGTGATGAATTCTGGATTTACGCGTGTGAGCCCGAAAGTAAGCAGCAGTCAACTATATGGGTGTTTCAAGATGAACCAAATCCAACAAAAGTTGTTCGCGCCCGAAGCACTTCCAAGCAAATTGTCGCCAGTTTTTGCGGGAAAACCGGACATGTCGCAACCGTACGACTAGAACAACGCAGAACAGTGAATTCTGAGTGGTACACAACCATTTGCTTGCCAGTTGTCTTCCAAGAAATCAGGAAAACCAACCGCCGAAGACGGACCACTCTTCACCACGACAATGCCAGCTCCCACACATCGGCTGAAACAATTGCATTTTTGAGCACCCAAAACATCGACTTGATGGGTCATCCGCCATATAGTCCTGACTTGGCACCGAATTACTTCTTTTTCCTCCCGCACGTAAAAAACAAACTGAGAGGTCAACGTTTTTCGACACCTGAAGATGCGGTTGGTTGCTGCATTCAGAATGCATGTTTTGGAGATACCTCGATCAGAGTGGCAAAAAGTGTTTCGACAATTGGTTAAAACGCATGCAAAAGTGTATAAATCTTCATGGGGAATATTTTGAAAAACAATAAAGTGATTTTCGATGATTAATATTTGTTTTTGTTCCCAAATCCCGAAACATAAAATGCAACCCGTATCAATTTCAGTAAACACAAAAAGTCAGCTGTTTCCTATCGTTAAGGATGAGTTAGTGAATCACACAATCGTTACTGCAAGCGACAAAAATCGTTAAGTAACATAACGATTATTGGTTCGCTAAAAGTTAATGAATCACACCACTGGTGTAAGTCAATTTACGTCAAATAACTCTCTAGCGCACCGACCGCACCACAAATAGTGTGAAACGAAATATCAGATGAGAAAAATGGCAGCTATATATGACATTCATAGAGGAATTTGGGATAGAGTATTTTATTCTCTCACCTGAGGTTTCATTTCACACTCTTCGTTGTAGGTTTGTGCAAATAAGAGAAATTCGTCGAAAATTACCGTATAACAGATGGAGTTACGAGAACTTTTCATTTCGTTTTCGTATAGATCTGTAAAATTTAAATGTATTTTTAATTTTTTTTTATCGAATTTTATCGTTTGTATACATTTGTATTGTATTTAGCCCAATTATTTTACCACAAAACTACGAAATGCGGTTGCTGTTCCTTTGTTGGACGTTGTGTACACAGAAAAAAAAGACGACTGTAAAATTTTAACAAAAAAATTAGTACGCGAAAAATCTCAGCACTCTATTACATTTTCCATTGATATACTGACAAATGACTCACATATTGAAATGAAAATCGATAAATGGTACCAACAAAAAAATTCATAAGAAATACCCCAATATTTATCGAAGTGAATATGATACGAACAATCACATAACTTCAGTTAGAGATAAGTTTGTACAGGCAGTCGGTGGCGTAACGGCCTAGACGCTGCCCGAAACGACGCTGTGTCGCAAACATCGAAACGATCTTCCAGTGGATGTGAGTTCGAATTCGACCGCGGCTGTTTAATTTTTTTTACATAAACAAAATTTCTAAAAATACTTCGGGCTAAAAATAAAAATATTTTTGATAAATAACGTATAAATATTTTCGTAGATGGGTGAAATTTTGCATCGATTGAAAAATAATATTTTTCCCCAATAAACAACCTACAAATGTGGTATATGAATATGTGATATTTTTTATCACAAGATTTTCAATTAATATTTTGTTTGAATTTTCGAATTTTTTTTAATTTTCTGTGTACTATTGCCTCTATCTGGTATTTTTGAACCCATGCTTTCCACCACCCAATGTTCACATGCTACCATGCCGATGACTTTAAAAATATTGAGAGAATAAATTACTCTATCCTTAATTCTTATATGATGATATTATTGTATGATAATTATGTTCATTCCATTTTCAAGTGCGGTAGTAAGCGCTCCTGGTAGTGTTTGCAACAATCCGGCTTTTCAAAAATGACAGTTTTCGGTTTCATCGAATAATCAGATGTTAGCGAAATCGGTTATTGATTAGAAATTAATTCAATATATTTGATATTTGACATCGATGTTATTATAAAAAGCTATAAAAACTGTATAGACAACCATGGACAGGTAATATTATAATACATTAGAGACACTGGCGAGCCACTTTCATCCCCACAGCTTATGCAGTAGTCATGTGCAGCCATTTCAAGTCTAGACACGAGTCTGCGCAAACAGTGCTCAGTGATTACAGCTGCTAGAATCGAAATAACTTGTATAGGAATGGATACCATGTTTAGCGCAAGATTCAGCTCATAACGTGACAATATTTGCCGGGTGATCCTACTGAGATCATCGGTTTGAAGCATGAGCTTGCTTGCAAAAGAGGCCACAACCAAACGCTCGATATCAAGTGAAACAAGTCAGGTAGTCCCTAAGCTCTTGGTTGGCCATCTCATTTGTTTGGTCTTCTCATTTAGAGACGCGCGGCACTTCTTTAAGTCAGGAAGTAAATGTTGATATTCGTTGCGGTGATCATATTTCGATACAAACAAAATGCAACATCCCAGAATGTCATGACTTCCGCCAGAAAAACACTACAATGATCTGGTATCCTTTGTGCAAGGTATAGACCCAGCTCATTAGACTATAATAGCTCTTTAGGATCATATATCCAGTTAACTATTTTCGGGACTATACCCATCGACCACCGATGGCCCTTTTACATGAATATAGTGTCACTGGGAATCTATTGATAATATCCATATTGTTTGACGTGAAACTAATAACGATTTCGTTTCTAAAAAAAATGCAAAATTGATTCTGCCCTTTGCCCTAAAAGTACCTTTTTGTGTGTTGGTTGTGAAAAATATCCAACCCTACTTCAAGGTTTTGTGTTCTTCTCAGAGAATGTTGCATTCAAAATGGACAGAGTTGATTTTATCGATTCCTGTAAGACGTTGCTAAAGGCGCCTTCTATATCGACAAATGCGACAAGATTGTATTCCTTTAGATAAATGGATGTATCTATGAACCTCACTAGAACGAGTTAGAGAAGTACCTATGATCGTTCGCAGAATAAAAGATGAGAAGCCAGGGAGTAGAAATCTGTACACCACTATCTAACTCCACTGGTGATATGCCGTCAGAGCCAGGTGATTTGTAGGGAATATAACTTTATATTGCCCAGCCTAGTGTCTCTTTTGCCACCATATTTCCCGTAACGTGCGAAATGAAGTGGTCGTTCGGAAAGTCGGACCTTATGTTTTCGAACCAGTTTTCTGGAAAGTGTGTGTTAAGCAGGCGGTCTAAAGTTTCATCACTTGATGTCGTCCAATGCCCGTTCGGATCTTTCAGATATTCCAGGGATGTGAGTGGCGTCGAGACGACTTTGCATTGTCTGGAAGTCGCAGTCGCTCAATTCAGTCTCATTCCGCCCTTGAGAACTTAGCCCCATTAAAAAGCTTTCAGCACGATGATTCTCTTACATCGGTTGGCACCGGTGGGCCGTGCGGAATCAAGCGATTTGTTAACAGCTGAGTTGAGAGCATCTGAAAGATCGTCAACCTCAACAGTATTAACTGGTTGGGAGAGAGGGAAATAGTTTTTATAACACCATTCAAAATTTGTATGTGCTTGGTCAGGTTTAAAAGTGTTGGTCTATAGTGGTTATGTTCTGCAAAAGTTGAAAACTCTATATAATGATGGTCGAAAAACGAGTTATCACTCGAAATATTCCATTCTTTGGAAGTTGTCCTGTGATGCAAAGGTGATAACAAGGATATCTTGCCTGAAAATTTGTTTAGTAATAAATGTGGGCTCATTGCCCTGGTTACTAATACAGAGGTCTGTGGTTTTTGTAAAAGTGTCTCTCCTCTTTCATTTTTGTTGGTACTTCATCGAATCGTGCGCTGCACATTGATGTTCGCATATAGAATCAGACGCATTTTATCCGTCTCTGCCTCATCGATTAGTGACGGCCGGGGTTCACCATATGTCTAGGGCAAATAGGTCGACGCTAACCATATGTGGCAATTATTCAACCTATCTGTTCTCTAATTGGCCTTATCCAAATCGGCAAATTATTCGTTGAGTAAATTTTCCTTTGAATGTTTGAAATATTTCAAATGAAATGTCGCTCAGAAAAGTGGGTCTTAGTACAGAAATTTCAGTCGGGTGAACCGACTTAAACATAACTTCACCCGAAGTTATCCATTTCGACCGAGTTCTATTGAATATTGGAAAGTGTGTCAATATCAGGGTTCGTATTTCGTGGGTAATGAGTTACCCTGGGTTACCCAGGTTAACCCATTATTATTGCCGTGGGGAATGGGTTGCGATCGTTTACCCACTACCCATAGGGTATGGGGAAAGTAATCGGTAGGTACCCACGAAAATGAGGAATTACCCATGCCACGAAATGGGAAATTACCCATCACGATTACCCATTACCCTCAGGGCAATGACGAAAATAATGGGTAGCTACCCACAACAATGGGGAATTACTCATCACGATTACTCATTACCCTCACGGAAATGAGGAATATAATGGGTAGCTAACAACGACGATGGGTAATGGGTTACCCATCCCCACTTTTGAACGAAAATATCAAAAAATTAGGAAAAATCTCTATATATCGTAAACGGAGCGTCCAATCGAAAAAATTAACCAATTTTTGCCTGTTTCTAAGGGGTTTTCATAAAGTGGTCCAATTCGTATGGAAGAATTTTTTTTTTGAAAAATCGCCAAATTAAGAAAGCCGCTAAAATAAAAAGTTGCCTATAAATCGGTTAAAGCCTCCTATGGAGTTAAAATTTGTATTATTTTTTCGATTGAACGTACGGTTTTCGAGTTATAACTCTGGTCATTATTCAATAGCAGAGTGGCATTGCGCTAAATAGTTTTCAATACCCAACTTAATCACAATCCTAAGTTTTTATGGGGAGTTACCGTGACTACCAGCCAATTGTCCACCCAATATTTATATGGGAGGTTCCACATTAGGCATGGCGAAGTAGTTCATCTGTTTTTACATAATATTATATAAAATATTGTTCAGTACCAAATTTTGTTAAGATCGGTTCTGGTATACGGGAGATATCAGCCGGAAAGCCGCCCAACATTGCCGAGTACCAAATTTCACTCCGCCCAACTTTTGTGTGCATTTGACCAGGGTTTGTATAGTACCAAACTTCATAAAGATTGGTTCGGTTTTCCGGGAGTTATCTTGCTGAACAACCAGCCGGCCACACAACTTATGTTGTCTTAATCGGTGACTGGCGTTTGATGACAGGAACCCTACAAACTAATTTCATTAAGATCGGAAGTGTTTCACGCGACTTATCGCACTGGCAAACCGGAGGACTACCAAGCTTTTGTATGGGAGGTACCACAATGGGCGTGGCCAATTTTCTCCAGTTAAGTAGACATTTATCGAATATTAACCAGCATTTGAGCTGAAACTAATTACATCTACCAGAAAAAAGTAATAGAAGAAATATGGTTTTGTAATAAATGTGTCGATTTTTATGGGAGGTACCAGAAGGGGCGTGGCCAAAACACCCATTTTCAAACCCAATCTAAGCTTGGACAAATTGTGGTCACTAACAAAATGTCATTGTGATCGGCAAAGATTTAGGGAAATTAACTGGCCGAACAACTTTTGTATGGGAGGTACCAAAATAGGCGTGGCAAAACCACCTTTGTCTTAATCGGTGACTGGCGTTTATTAACATGAAGCCTAATATCCAATTTCATTAAGATCGGAAGTGTTTCACGCGACTCATCGCATTGACAATACGGAAAACCACCAAGCTTTTGTATGGGAGGTACCAGAATGGGCGTGGCAACCTAGCCAATGTTCTCCAGTTAAGTAGACATTTAGCGAATATTAACCAACGTTTGAATTGAAGCTAATCACAACTACCAGAAAAACGTTTTAGGAGAAACATGATTTCGTACTAAATATGTCGATTTGTATGGGAAGTACCAGAAGGAGCGTGGCCCAAACTAACAATCAACAATCAAGCCCACACTAACCTTGGACAAATAATAGTCACTTACAACATTTCGCTGTGATCGATAACGATTTACAGCTGTTATCGTGTTGTCCAGCCAGCCAGCCAGACATACAGACAGACATGGCTCAATCGTCCTAAAAAGTCCCAAAACGATATTCGTCCAAAGATACTGAGCGTCCAAAGATATGCGTTACATTTGTTGACGTATTAAATGATATCTACCCCCATTCCTAAGGGTGAGGGTATACAAAAGACCCATTGTGGACGATATTTGATAATTGTACATACACACAGGGAAAAGATTAGTTGGAAATCAATTCAGGTATTGGAAATTCCATGATATTTTCCACTATATTTTGATCAGAATTCGTAACTGTCAAACATCAGAATTCTTTGTCGATGTTATTGATAGATTAAAAATCGGTCTTACTAAATACAAGTTGCTACTACCGAATTTTAGTTGTATTAACTAATTAGAGTATTTCAAAAACCTCATTCATCTGAAATGGAAGGAAGATACAACTAATAAAAGGTACAATATTAGAATTCATGTTCAAATATTAGTTACTGTAATCATAATTTAGTTACTGTAACAAAGACACTTGTTACAAAGTTATGTATTCGTTTTTTCACAAGAGGCTTTGTTGTTAAAGAGAAACTACGTACATATATTTTAATATTACAAGGGGACTTTACAGAAAAACTAATATTTTAAACAGAAAGTGATAACCAAAGTTATGAGAAAACAATAAAGTGTATACCAATAGATATTAGCCAGCGAAGAATGCATATTTTCATAAATTGAGGTGAAGTGAGACTTTTGAACATAATCGTTGAATATGACGCCACTATTGACGCCTTCACAAACACATGCAAACAATTGTTTTTATATTTTCGAACAAAAATAGACACGAAATACGAACCCTGGTGATAAATAATATGTTATCTTGTGTTTATATTTAAATGTAAACTACTGAATTTTAAAATAAAATATATTTTTTTTACTTTTTTCTCTAAAATTCATAATGGGTTAAATCATCACCAAGTGGTTGTGACAGCTATCAAATTCAAGTAATTACTTTAGTTGATTACTTAATTACTTTAGCATAACAAACCATGAAGACAAGC
This sequence comes from Phaonia tiefii, assembly GCA_963931995.1. NCBI lineage: Eukaryota > Metazoa > Arthropoda > Insecta > Diptera > Muscidae > Phaonia > Phaonia tiefii. Next base: position 104,677,350 of record OZ008369.1, on the reverse strand, counting down.
CATTTAATTTTTATAAGGCATGAATTGAAAATGGCGGCTACAGTTACTGCATTTTTTTCTCCGAATCAATACGTTATATGAAAATATGGTTACCCATCAAAGGAAATACTTGATAGATGGTACATTCAAAATTGTTCCGATGGGAGTTTTTAAACAGCAGATAATAATTTATGTTAACTGTTTTCAGCAAAGGTAAGAGTTATGTGAAAAACAATAATATGTGGTTGAAGGAAAGAATGTAATTTTGGAAAAGGTATAGTGGGATAGGAGCGCCGCAGGCTAATTTGTATTTTTTTTCGCAAACCAAAAATTTGTTTGCGGCGCACAGTGCTTTGTCCCAGTACTTCGATGGGACAAAAATAGAAGGAGTCGTCCTAGGGTAATAAAATTTGGCACGAGTCCCTAATATAATAGAATTAAGAAAATTTCAAAGTATCGACAAAATTGAGCACGCCCATTGCCCACCGCCCATACAAACCGAAATTATTTTTGGCTGTAAAAATTGAACTATTGCCACAAATTTCATGAAAAATGCGTGAATTTGCTATGTAAAAGATTTTGAATGCAGAAAATTGTATCCCTAATTTGAAAGAAATTGTATAACGAATTCTGGTACCTCCCATACAAATTGTAAAAGTCTCGAATATTTATACTTTTTTATTTGAAAAGCCGAATTAAAACAAAACTTTTCTTAAAATAGTGCTATAGCAAATTTCTTTGTTTGTTTTTATTGTAAGAAATGGTAATCACTGTTAGATGCTTCCCAATACTAATCTTTGTTTAACGAATAACTGAATTCATCGTCTTCAATTATATGATTTTCCGGATCTACGTTTTCATCAAAATATATTTTTCAATTCCGGCTAAAGAAAATGTGTGGTTATTCTTTATGCTCCTCTTGGAAGATAGCACGGGATCTGAATTCAACAACAAATAGGCCATTAAATCTTTATTTGTATTTTCCCGACTCGTTTTTCTCGTATGAGATAATCGAGTTTTTCTCACATTTTTGTGGTTGGCTTCAAACGCTTCTTCAGACAGACAACCTAAGAAATGAATATTTTTTATATTATATAAAAGTATAATTATGATTAGGTTGTTTATAATAGCTAGTGGCAAATTGAAGAACCCGATAACATCACAACCATGAACTATCATATGGACAGTGCTAGGCATATAATACCACCCCCGTAGTGTATTAAATACATGTTTCTCGTGATTGTAAGAAGATCTTTAAATGCATTTACATTGATTGGTGATCCACAAGATAACACTCTCAATATGATTGCAAAATTTTCAATAAGTCGCTTATCAATACCAGTTATTTCGGCTGCCATGTCACTATTACCAAAAAAACGTCGAGCAGTATTTCCGTCATTGGTGGTTCCAGATCCATGCTTTACTTGGTCTATTATTAAACCTGTTCTTCTTTTGAATTCATTATGAATTCTTGATTTATTTTCCACAAACTGTCCTTTGTTTTCTTTATTGACACGCCAAAGTTTAAAGGGAATTCGGTAAGCAATATGAACAACACACTCAAAAACTTTAATCCAACAATGAAGCGTTGAAAGCCCATATTTGTAATTTTCAGGGTTTGGAACGTTTGAAAGATGTATGTTGTTCATCACAGTTGGACTTGCATTGCAAATAAAACACCTGCTTGTTGAATTTGTATCACTTAAAATATTTGCAACGGCACCATCTATCATTGTGCAATGCATATCGTACGCTACTTCAACTGTCGCACCATTCAATTCAATGACATCACATTCTAGGTTTGTAATACTGTCGCCAATTTCCCGGAAGACCTTTTTAATTAACGCTGGATTCTCCTTTTCATAAACGAATTTAATAGGTCTACAATACAACGTAGATGATGGTGTTTTATTCACCCATAATACATCCTTTGATGTTACGTTCACCATTCTTTAAAGCAAAAGTTAGTTTTTAAAATTTACTAAAATTTTTTACTGAAATAAATTGTTAGTTACCTTAGTGGCACGAATGCTGCAAAAAACATAAATTCATCCGTATGGCCTTCATTTTCAAATTTCTGCTTATAAAGGCTATGCCCAGAGCTTCCATCAATGCCCCACTTGCAAATTAAAGACATTTTACATGCTTTATCTTGTACGTTACAAAGCTCAATTACACTTTCTGCTGTTCTACGCATCAACGTTTTTAAATCAACTTCTGCCGAAATTTCTGTTACTATTATAGGTGGTACCAAATTTTTCTTTTCGTTTTGCAACGCATATAAAGATGGTAAACTATTTGGATGCAGTTCGTTGATTGCCTGATGGAGAATTAGGTCCTTTCTTTCTGAAAGGTCTAAATCCATAAATAGTGCCACGGTTTTTGCTACTGATAAGCTTTTTAGATTTGTTTTCTGGCTTCCGGAAACAGAATTCAATCTTTCTTTTGTTTTTACGGCAAATTTCAGTTCCTCAAGAGAGTAATTTTCAATCAAATGTGAAACTCTTCGACTGTTTGTTTTGTTTCCAGTTTCTTCAAAGTTTTTTTCGGTCTTCCACGTGTTTTTGTAATTTGCATGCCTGCTCTTTCTGATTCGGTAGCCAAAGTTGTTGCACTTATTGTGTGCTAAGTATTTTAGTTTACACTAATTTAATATTTATAAATTAAAACTTTAATCAAACTTACAGTTTCAACAGCAACAAATGTAAAACCTAACCACTTAGAATGTTTCTTTTCAAAATATTGCCTATTGTAATTGCATTCTTTCCACAATTTTTTATTTTACTGTTAAAAAAAAAATATTGATTGTTGTAATTTTTTCTTATTAATACATGAATCGCCTATTTCCACGTATTTACGTATCACTAATGTTATATTTTCCGAAGGCGCTTCAAACCAACAATCAATTATATCAGAGTTTTTTAAAATATTCGCCATCAGTACAGATTTATTACTTTATTCACTTCACTGGACTTCTTTTTAAAACTTCTGTTGATATTGTTATTAGAGATGGACCAGTGGGACTTTTAAGCCACGATTGTTTTCGTGCTTTATATTACATTCACTTGACTGATTATAAGGAATGGGGTCGTGATACGACTTTTCACTTTTTCACAAGAAAAAATGGAAGTTAATAATTACTATTACGGAAACTAATTAAAGCAAAGTAACACTTCACTTGTGATTCTAAATTTATCTGTAAATAAACCTTATATATTCATGTATATGCATTATTATTATCAGACACGAATATCGGATTTGCAGCAAGGTTGTGTCACGCGCTCATCTCTAATACATACAAAATGATAAAGCAAGTCACAAAATTTAGTTTATCGTTTGTTTTCCTTTTATTTCTAATTCTGCGACTTTAGCGCACTCTGTTGAAACTTTGGTACACTAATTTAATTTTTCATTATTAAGTCACTACTCCGTTACTCGGATTTAAAATTCTATAGTAATTTTATATAATTTGTATTTTCAGTTTTGTATCAAACATCTTAATATTAGTTAAATTTAAGAAAAAATTATGAATTTTGTCATTTTTAAAAAAGGATTTTTGATGTGTTAACATCTATACGCGCGCCTCTAGGGCAGTAAACTATAAATTTAATACATACGCAAGTGTTAGGTTTGTAAGAGTAAATAAATCATCATTTGTTTGTTCGTTGCTTGGCAGTCGGTATTGAAAGTGATTATTGGGCGATTTTCATATAATTTTCCCACGCGATTTTCTCCGGAAATTCATAGCCGATTTTATTAATTTTTGGATTAAAAAGCTAGTGCGGGTTTCGACGAAGAGTTTAGGCCAAAAATTAAGGCGATCCGATATTGGCGAGCCGAGATTTAAGTGTTTTAATTTGGAGTATTAATTTGGAGTAATATTAAAAAAGTGTTTTGTTGATCTTCGGTTTTGTCTTATCATCGTTTGTTTGTTCGTTGCTTGGCAGTCTGTATTGAAAGTGATTATTGGACGATTTTCATATAATTTTCCCACGCGATTTTCTCCGGAAATTCATAGCCGATTTTATTAATTTTTGGATTAAAAAGCTAGTGCGGGTTTAGGCCAAAAATTAAGGCGATCCGATATCGGCGAGCCGAGATTGAAGTGTTTTAATTTGGAGTATTAATTTGGAGTAATATTAAAAAAGTATTTTATGTTGATCTTCGGTTATATCGTACGAATATAACAATGTATGTATGTATGTACAAGTGTCTGTTGCTTTGCATTCTTTGACTTTTGTGGGAATAAAAAAAAAGTATTGAGCACATGTGCTTGCACTGGGTCTTTAAATAATTTTAAGTATTAATATTATTTAACTGTAACGTCATCATATGATTGAACGCTGTTTTTTATTTTCCAATGTAACATTTACGAATGTGTTCATAGATATCGAACAGGTACCGTGTAGCAAAAAGGTGTTAACACATCGCCCGTGAGTTCGAACACTCATTGGATTTTTTTCAAAGTTGTGGCAAAAAATTGGTTCTAACTCTTTCAGAATCTATTAAACAACCCCTAAGACTCATGAAAAAAAAATTTCTATTTTTATATAATTTTTTTTAATACTCCATTAAACTAAGGTAATTTTAGAATTTTTACTAAAAAAACACATTTTTCTGTGGAATGAAAAACATATTGTTTTTTAAATATTTGATACAAATTTTATTTTTATTTACTTTTGTATGTATTGACAAAAATTCAGATCTTTATCTAAAAAAATGTATTTTTCAGAGTTACTTTCCAAAAACTATCATTATTTTTCCTATGTGCATTCATTTTACCTTGAAATTCATAGACTTTAGCGCCGCCTAGTGGCGTCGTAACAAGTCAAAACGTAGAAATTCATATATATTTATTTTAGTTGTTTTGTTATCTATCGAAAAAATATATTCCGTCACAATTGACGACAAATTTTTTTTTTCGATTTTTGTCTATGGGACAAAGCACTGTGCTCCCTTCCAAATATGCATACGTTTCTCCAAATTACATTCTTTACATTCAACCATATATTATTTATTTTCTCATAACTCTTACCTTTTCCTAAAAATAGTCAACATAAATTATTATCAGCTGCTTAAAAACTCCCATCGCCACGCCCCTTCTGGTACCTCCCATATAAATCGACACATTTATTACAAAAACATTATTCTTCTATAACTTTTTTCTGGTAGATGTGATTAACTTCAACAAAAACTTTGGTTAATAATCGGTAAATGTCTACTTAACTGGAGAAAATTTACTAGGTTGCCACGTCCATTCTGGTACCTCACATACAAAAGCTTGGTGGTCGTCCTGGTTGTCAATGCGATAAGTCGTGTGAAATACTTCCGATCTTAACGAAACTAGGTTATAGGCTTCATGTTACCAAATGCGAGTCACCAAGTAAGAAAAGGGTGATTTTGCCACGACCATGTTGGTGGCTCCCATACATATGTTGTTCGGGCGGCTGGTTGTTCGGGAAGATAACTTCCCCAAAACCGAACCAATCTTTATGAAATTTGGTACTAGGGAGGTACTTTGGTATTTGTAACTAGGGAGGTACTTTGGTACCTCCCATTCTGGTACCTACCATGGAAAAGTTTGGTGGTCGTCCGGGTTGTCAATGAGATAAGTCTCGTCAAACACTTCAGATCTTAATGAAATTAGTTTGTAGGGTTCGTGTCATCAAACGCTAGTCACCGATTAAGACAAGTGTGATTTTGCTACGAACTATTAAGATAAGTTGTGCGGCCGGCTGGTTGTCCGGCAAGATAACTCCCGCAAAACCGAACCAATCTTTATGAAGTTTGTTACATTCTGTCCTTCAACCACATACTTTGTGTAGAGTAAAGTGTTACGATTATTTTAAGTAGATACAACACTTTATACTCCTATTGCTATTTACATCAAGCAGTAGAACGATTTGTTCCTACTGTCAGATTTTCCCATTCAAATTTGTTTTATTGATAGAAGAACTAAAAGATAATATTTTTACCCTAGATAGACGAAACCCCGACGGAATGCATTGTATGTTTGCATTTGCATTATTGTCTTGCATTGCATTATTGTCTTGGAGTCATTTGAAATGCTGCAACCAAAGTGTTCTGAAAATACAGACACAAAGTTTAGCTGCCGGGCAATAGTTAAAGAAACTGTGATACTTTTCCTTTAAGGGTAATAAAGATCTGATTTTGTTTTCAATTCGGGCAATTTTTCTTTTGGCCATAGTTCGTTTTTATTTTTTGGGCGATTTTGCTTGTTAATTGTTTTGGGCAAAATTTCGTATTAAACTTTTGGAACAATTTGGATTTTTTTCGTCGATTTTTCATTTGGGCTATTTTATATTTTCATTTTTGGGTAATTTTTCTTTGGGCGATATTTCCTACAGCCCGATTTTTCATATGAAAAATTTGCCATTATTTTTGGGCTTTTTGCCACAATTCGCTTGGGTCGGTTTTCGCTAATTTATATTTTAAATTTAATTTAAATAATTTATATTACTTTTCTTTGGGCCAGTTTTCTCCATTTTGGACGATTCCGATTTTGGGCCATTTTTAGTTTTTTTTGCGACTTAATTTTGTCCGATTTATCATGCCGCCCCTGCTCGTACCCAGAGGTCATTCACCTCACAACAACTTTGTGATAATTTTGTATATTATAAGTTCCATTAATCAAGAGAGAAATATATAAAAGTCGCCATCCCTCTCTTTACTATCTGTCGATGACGACGAGGTAGTAGGAAATTTCGTTGTCCAGGTAGAGTAGAATTGCTGTTGTATGTTACTCTTTGGTTGGAAATAAACCGGACAGAAATAAAAGGAATGAGTATTTTTATTCGATGGAACAAACATAAAACAGAATTTAGCTGTCATTAGTATTCAAATTTAGTTTGTTGCATGTCTGTCAAACTGTTGGAACAATGATTAATCCGGCAAACTGTTAGAACAACTAAGTTGCAATACACCCCACTATCTGACCATTATCATTCAAATGTTAGTTTAATATCCAACAAACTATCGGTTGACATTCAAAGGTGAATTTGAACAACGTGTAATGCATTTTTCGTCATAATATAATTCAATTTAAAAAACGCAATTATACGTTTACAGAGAATTCAATTCTCAGTTTGTAAAGTTTTGGTCGTTTTACCAGCTGTTGTCATATGCAAAGGTTTTACTTGGTCATACGTGTAACATTCTTAACATTTAACAAATCAAATTTCCTAATGACCCTTTTACAAGGGATACGCTTTATTGAATCTAAATCCAATAAAACGACCCTTCGTAAAAGTCCAACTTTTTCATACCTCATAAAACTTTGGCAAATATCCCTTACAAAATATTAGCGTACATTATTATATTATTGTTATTATTACTTTCGTTTTATTAAAAACTTCAGAATATATAGTCCCTAAAGTGCTCTAAATTATGAACGTTAAAGAAAGTGAGCCCACATTAGGCGTTATGTGGGAAAGTTACTCCATAGAATGTGTGTCACGCATCTACGTGCTACACAGTAACGGAGCAGGACCAAATGTCACACAGTGCCCCTTTTTTTTTGTACACATTTTTTTACATTTAAGCAAAACGGAAAACGAATAATTTACTGCAAAATATACCTTGGTTTGCAGTAAAACAGAAACTAAATGTGGGGGAAAAGTGCGAATGTAATCTGGTGGGTTGAATGTGTCCAGGGGCAAATGGTGCGTATGCTTCATGTCCTCACGTCCGCACATAAGACATAGGACACACATCCTTACAGTCGTATACACATGAAAGTGTTGTCTGCTTTACTAGATTGTGATGTGGTACTGCTTTGAGATTTATGCTACTCGAATGCTTCAAATGTATGTAACTGAGAAGGCTGGAGTCATTACGGGCTAAAAAGTATCAAGATGAAAGGTGAGTTTTTCGCGGAACTGATAAAATCATATATTTTACTTAGTAAAATTTTTGAAAATGGTTTAGTCCTGTTATATATACACATTTTCGATTCAGTACCACAATAATTGTAACATTGAAACACATTATTCCATTGCCTTTTACATGGTAGATCTTGAATTAAATAATACCATTACAACAGTATTAAAAACAGAATTTTGAAATTTGACATTAAAAATGTTATTCATTAGATATAAATTCCAATCAAATCAGTGTCAGAAAGTTATTTCTTAGCCTTTAATAAAAATGGCACCCGTGATGCATTGTTGACTACAGAAAAGTTCGTTTGAGACAACCGAATGATCCCTAACTGTAAGAACGGAATTAGAGGTTGTCACTGACGAATTAGAGGTTGTCACAACGGAAGTCGATAGCGTCGAAACCGAATTAGAGGTTCTTACCTCCAATTTAGAGCCTGTCACCGCCGAATTTAGAGCCTTTCATGCCTAAATTTTGAAGTTATTACAACTTAATCAAAATTTTGTTGAGGTTTTTACAACCGAATTTGCCTGGCGTAGCGGTAATTCGTCCCAAACAGATTCCACCAAATCACAAATGGCATCGTTACATGTTGGTAGTATTTGTACCTCTTTGGGCGGTAGGATGCAGGTTTAGCGCGCTACGACATTTTCTTTTAAAGAAAAATATTTTTTTTTTTAAAAAATCCCGATACGCACAGTGGGGCCGATTGGAAAACCCACGGTAATAATATCACAAAATAAGAAGAAAATCAAAACAAATAATTTTGGAACAATCATTTGAAAATGTTATTTAAAACATACATATTGATAGTATTTTACACTATATCACTCTATTCTATTATTTCCAACAAAAAAAACAAAGATTTTTCAATTATAAAAATTTTCCTCACCTTGTAAGCTTGTAGTATGAATTTCTCATATAATTAACTAAAAATTAACAAAATCGGCCGTAAAATGCAACTTCAACATTTAGTATATATTATAGTTTTGAGCCCAATAAAAACTAAATAATAAAAGTTTAATAAAAGTTAATTAATAATAAAATAAAAGTTTAATGAAACTTTAAAAATAACATTTTCTTAAATAAGTGCCTTTTCTTAAAAGAAGTAAATTTCCTCACAAAAAAAATACATATGCATTCTCATTCTTAAACAAAGTACCTTTTCTAAAAAAAATATCTTATCTTAAAGAAGTACCTTTGCTTAAAAAATTTCAGTTTCTTACAAGAAGTAACTTTAAAAAAAAAAGATTTCTTTTAAATAAGTACCTTTTCTTAAAAAAGTACATTTTCGTACAACAAATTGTCTTTTCTAAAAAAAACTACCTTATCTTTAAAGAGTACCTGTTTTGTGAGACAAAATAACTTTCTTGAGATAAAATGTACTTATTTTTAAAAAAAGGACCAATTCTAAAAAAATCCCCATTTCTTACAAAAACCTTTTCTTAAAAAAATACCTTCTTAAAAAAAAAATAGCCTTTCTTACAAAAATTCCTTTACTTAAAGGTACCTTTCCTTAAAAATAAAATTATACCTTTTCTTTTCCTTTCTTGAGATAAGTAGCCTTTCTGAAAATAAGTAGATTTTCATAAAAAAAAAACTGTTCCTAAAAAGAGTACAACTTCTTTAAAAATTACCTGTTCTTAAAAAAAGTACTTCTTTGTAAAAAAAAATCATACTCTTATGGCTCTTTCTTACAGAATGTACTTATTAAAAATAATACCTATTTTTACAAAAAACATTAGCTTTAAATAAAAGTAGTACCTTTCTTTAAAAAGGACCTTTCGGGAAATCATAATACATATTCTTACAAAAAGCACCTAAAAATATAATGTTATCATTTTACAAAACGTATATTTTCTTAAAGATCCATTTAAAGTATCATATTTTTCAACGGGCGCCTTAGGCGTGTTGGAACTAAGTAGTAACGGGTTTTTCAATAAGAGCGCTACAAAAGTTTTTTTTTAAATAAATCAAAACCGGTTTTAGACACCAATGAAATTCTTCATTCCTGTGAAAGTACGTTCGATGCTATTATGTATGGAACTCGATTTCTTTTGCATGGCCACCACAGGCACGCTTGCAGAAGTCCAGACGCTGAACCCAATTTTCGACGATTTTCAAGCATAAATCGGCCGATACTGCTGCAATTTCACGTTCGATATTCATACGAAGTTCATCAATCGTCGCTGGCTTGTTGACATAGACCATAGACAGGAAATAATCTAACGGCGTCAAATCGCACGACAGAGGCGGCCAATCGACTAGGCCATTTCGTGAGATAACACGTTCACCAAACTTGGTTTCCAATAAATTGATTGTGGCATTCGCTGTGTGGCTTGTGGCGCCGTCCTGTTGGAACCACATGTCTTCCAAGTCCATATCATCCAATTGGGGCCAAAAATATTCAGTTATCATTGTACGGTAGCGATTCGCATTCACAGTAATGTGCCGGTCTTGATCATCACGGAAGAAGTACGTCCCAATGACGCCGCCGGCCCATAAACCGCACCAAACCCTAATTTTTGACTCATGGATTACGTGTGGATTGCTGTCTGACCAAGAACACATATTTTGTTTATTGACGAAGCGATTCAGCCAGAAATGAGTCTCATCGCTGAAGATGATTTTCCGATGAATTTCGCTCTTAAATTTGAGGCCACTGACTCCAAATTTCGGTAGTAAATTTTAATAATTTCGATGCTTTGTTGGCTCGTATATCTTTCCATGATGAAATGGCAAACCTTATTGAAGAGAAATGTTAAAAGAGCGGGAAAAAATATGGCGTCGTTTGCAGTCCCTATCGATTTACTTTTGTAGCGTCTCTGTTGAAAACCCTTTACATAATATATAGCGAAGGGAACTTCGTTAAAACCGGGTGTCACCTGACAACTCTTGTAAATTTTATAAGTTTTTTTTGGCAAATATTAAAAGCTGTCATGAGCTCATTTATGCGTAGGACCTATTTCTTTCTTGCCGTATATTTGGGAAGACTTCGGTCTACAATAAAAAGAAAGAAATATATATAAAAAATACCGAGCGAAATTCTTGCCAACCACCGAAAGTGAAAAATTTGTTCAAAACTTTTTGAATTTCTGTGAATGCTGTCTGAAGGGGCATTTCCAAAATGATCACAATTTTACATTAAATGTATTTGCCAAAGCAGTGTCTTTCAGAAAAATTTTAAAATTTGTATAGGTTTCTTAAGAAAACTAAAGAAATCGCTGAATGAATTATTGTACTTTTTTAGGAAAATATATTATTTCTATAGGTTGAAAAAAAAATTCCAAATTTGAGAAGTCGGCATTTCCAAAGGGCTTGAGACAACTTAACAGTTTGTACAGTGTATTTTTTATTAAAGTGTTCCCAATTTAGTGCAGTTTTCAGATATACTATTTTCCCTCAATTGGCCGAGTTATTAACAAAAGTCTGAAAAGTCAAAGAGAAAATTTCAAATTATAAATTTTGAAAGCGATTATGTAAATGACGGTAAAATATGTTCCACAACACAGAACAAAAGCCTTACTCCTCCTTTACAAATCTCTGGTTTATTTTGGAATAACAAGAACAATACTTTAAGGAAAATCATCTTCGATCAACGATCAAACATAATTTAAACTCTGAATTCATTTTTTAATTCACTTTTTGCTACCTAAACAGTGTTAAGAATCATCTCTAGGAAGTTTATATGTTCTAGAAATTTGTTTATTGAGATATTAGGTAAATTTTTGTAGTTGATTGTTTCCTTGAATTTTGAACGGTTTGCTACCTATGGACCTGAACACGGGAAGAAAGGTAAAAAAAATCGAATTTTTTTAATTTTGATCTGGAAGGTGAAGTTTTTTTGATTTTGTATGTTCTTTATGACAAGAGCTACAACTTTGCCTCAGAGAGTAAATCGAAATTCTGAACGGTTTGCAAGATATGAGCCTGAGAAAATGATCACATTTTTACGAAAATGATACCGAGGCCCCAAATCTTTGGCGGCCCATAAAAAAAAAGTGCATGACTTTGGGAAAAATTGGGAAACACGGGTTTTTTTTTCAGTCTTTTATCACGTAGTGGTGTCCGTATATGGTTATTTTGCCATGACTTAAAAAATTACACACAGTGTAGTTGATTGCTGTTTAAACAGCAAAGTTGGGCATTCAAACTATGATCAAACGCAAAGCTTCTTTAATTGTTAATGTGAACAATTATAATCACAATCCCCGTGAGTTCGTGTGTTGTAAGGTCCCTCGTAGTTCAGTTAGAACTTTATTTCGGCTCAAATATTCTCCAATTTCATTAAATATTTTTTTATTTTATCACTTCACTTTTGTTTTGCAAATGGCGTCAGTTTGATGGATTGTAACGATTAGCTGCTAAAAGTATGAATGCCGGTTATTTTTTCGTAGCATTTGCCACTGTTCCTACATGGTAGTAAGATTATTTGACAAAGCACTGAAAAACACTATTCGTATTTAAAGTCAAATCAGTCGTAAATCAAAATCAACTGATTACCAATGATTTTTCCATTATTACCGTAATTTTTCCAATCGGCCCCACTGTGCTACGTCGAAACTCTTCAGGTGGCACACTGCCATTTCTCCCAATGATATCGATGGCGAATCGATGTTAGTTGATTGAGTTGCACGCCTTGCACACACCGTACGACGACGGAGACCATGAGTATTGTCGACTTGCTACGAACTAATTGCACAAACTTGTGAACAGCACACGCGGTGGGTGCTTCATTTCGGCCAAAATTTCTTTTACAACGTTGTTCAAGCATAAAGCGACTAATTTTGGTTCGCGCAGGTATGATACTGACTGACAGTCAACACTTCGAACAGAAAGATCTTCTAGTGTCAAAATAACATATTGTTACGAATTTCCTTATTCGTCCTTTTTGCGTTGTTTTATTCCCAATAATAAAACAAGGTTCGTTTTAAATTACGATAATTACAACGGTTTAACTTCCTTTTATTTTTCTTATATAGTACAACAGTTTACTTTATTTATGACACTTTAACAGGTCTTATATTTTACTATCAAATCGCGTTGCTTACTTTACGGCGGTTAATCACAAACTGAACTCTCCATTCCAAAGACCTCCGCTATTTATACCAACTCACCATACTCAAATGAAGGTATATCTAGCGAATTCAAGAACCTTCTAGACATTGTTGTTGTTGCTTATCTTTGTAGAACAATCTCGAATGGCGGAGAGTTATCTTTACTGAGGTGAATTCATGCTACTGGTTTAGCGAGCTGGTACGTTGTTACAATGCATACTTTCAGGCGCAGCACTAACCGCCTGTTATTTACATACTGTTAGTAGAGTCATTAACAGCACGCAAAAGCTTTTACTTATTCGTAACAATATGATTTAAATATCTACCGGTATTTGGATCCCCTGGTAGGTGCAGAAAATACGAGTGGACATTTAATGTTCGCATTTTCAGTCTTCAAAACTGAATTTTTTTTTAAATTTAGTGCCACATTAGGTCGGTTATTGCCGCACATTTGACCGGTTATCATATTACTTTTAATGCCATGAGTGTTTATTTTTTCGCTTCAAGTTATTGTTGCAAATGTGTTGACATTATTATGATGTTTGTGGTCGGCTTGAGAGAGATAGAAGAGAGTATTCATTTTGCAGCGGTTTTGTTATTTTTTTAGCTTTCAACTTTTTGTCTAAATGGCCACATTATTAATTAAAATGCATTTAAATTAATTTACATGGAAACCCGAGTGCTAAAATTGTGGGGAAATGTTGCAAAACTTTAATACTGCAAACGAGAACGATATGCGTAAAATGATAGTGATAAACATTTCATAGTAATGATAGTTAGGGAAATAGAGAAAATAAAGGATTCATGCTTTAACATTACAAGGATATAAAACCTGGTATTTATCGTTGAATAAAAACATAAAACAAATCATTGTTTTGCGCAGGAAACCATTAATTGAGTAATGAAATGAAATGTGAAATATCCTTTGAGTAAACTCAAAATATGGGAATTTAAAAAGTCGTTAACGCAATAGCACTCAAACAACATTAAAAATCATCTGATGTAAGGTAATATAAAAAATATATTTTTTGGAAACGGTTTTCGACCAACCTTCGGTTAAGTGGAGGAGTGTTTTTGAAAGAAAACTATTTCGAGTTTTTTTATAGAGCAATAGATACGAATTGCCATCCCTCTCTTTAGGTCCTCTCGTTGACGACGAGGATGTAGGCCATTTCATCGAGTTCGAGTTGCTGTTGTATTTTCCTCTTTTGTTTGACATAAAACGGAAATGCGTATTTTCGTTCGATGTAACGAACATAAAACATAATTTAGCTGTCATTAAATAAATAAATTGTTTGCCGTTACATCCCATGTAGCGATTAGGGAGAGCTCCTCACAACCAGTGAGCTGTGCGCATTCTAGTTTTGCACTCACTGATGGGGACCAACAGTTTTACACCGGTTCCGAACGTTATTATGAGAAACTTTTTCATGGCATAATACTCGATAGTGTCGCCGTCACTAAGCGAGGTGACGGCCGTCGAAATAAATTGAAGGTGGTCAGAGCAGGGACCGAACCCATGTTCTCATGTACAAGAGCCGCGCACACTACCATTGCACCACCCACGGCCACAATTGTATCCTTAAATTTAGTTTGCTGCATGGTTGGCTTCTTGTTTCCTATTGCTCACTCTGATTTCTATTAACTTCCTACTACATAGTCGATCAGCTGTGTCATGGATACCCCCTGGCTCATTGCATTGTGTCATTGTTCATAGTTACCAAAGGTAACTTCAGCGTCTCATAGGCATATTTGCGAACTTACTTACTAACTTATCCGACCTCGAACAATCCTGGGGGGTCAGGGACCTTACAACACGAAAGATAGCCTATTTCGCCAACTAGTTCAACCTTTGGCTTTATCTCTCCAGTTGGGAATACCAAGTGTACCCAGGGCTTCGTCAACTTGATCCCTCCAGCGGAGTCTTGGTCTTCCTATTTTTCGCCTTCCTTCGAGATCGGTTTCGAAAACCCTTCGTGCTAGTTCGTCTTCATCTATTCTACTGACAGGGCCTAGCCAGCGCAATCGTGTTATCTTAATCCGCTTAACTATGTCAATGTCGGGATATAGCTCAGACAGCTCATGGTGCATGCGTCGCCGATACTCGCCGTTGTGCACTATAGGGCCATAAATCTTCCGGAGTATTTTTCTCTCGAGGACTCCCACACATGTTGCATCTGCTTGTGATAAGACCCATGATTCTGCGCCATAAAAGCAAGACAGGTTGTACGGGTGGAGCGCGGTAATTTGATTATTTGGGAATGAAATAAAAAAATTACTAACCTTAGCAAAATTTACTTTATATTTTAATTATATTGAACAGTAAGGGAATTTTTAAATTACATGGTTTTTAATACTCTACCTGGCAAATGTCGAGCTTCTCTATCCACACACTACTGCATACGATTTCTGAAGTTTCAATGAACTCTCACAAGCATGTCGACTGGTATTCTGCAAATTTTAGCCTCAATATTGTTGATTAGGTCTTCCAAGGTGTTGGAACGGTTGTGTATGTAACCCCAAAGGAAAAATCGCATGGGGCTAAGTCTGTTGAGCATGCCGGCCAGTTCACATCACCCCTCAAAGAGATCAGCCGTCCAGGAAACATTTGCCTCAAATAATTCATGGTAACCCTCGCTGTGTGTGCAGTGGCACCATCCTGTTGGAACCATGTATCCTCTAATTCCATTGCCTCAAGAGCCGGCTGAAAAAAACCCTGTATCATAGTCAAGTACCGTTCGGAGTTTGCAGTTACGCTAAGGCGGTTATCCTGGACAAAGTAAGGGCCAATGATGCTTACTCGTGATATGGCGCACCACACAGTGACGCGGTCCGAATGTAGAGGTCTCTGGTAAAGTTCTCTTTGGTTTGTTTCACTCCTGTACCCCATATTTTGTTTGTAAACGAGAAGCACGCTGCACTGCAATGATCGAGTGCGCATTTGAAAAATACGCTTGAACACAAAATCACCTCTCCTCACGTGTCCAATGCATGATGGCAACTGAAAGGAGCCTTGCTTGGCTTCAAAAGGTTCGGTAAGATCCTTACTAACTTTCACTTCGGATTTGGTGTTCGTCAAGGTCATCCTGCAAAGGCGTATGAGTTTTGCAGGAATACCAAGCTACGACATTTCTTCGTAGAGTTTTCTCCGTATCGGGCTATCGAAGGCCGCTTTATAATCGACAAATAGGTGAAAGGTGTCGATTTGTTTTGGTGGGTCTTCTACAGGATTTGGCGTAGCATGAAAATCTGGTGGTTGTGGATTTGCCAGTCCTAAAGCCACACTGGTATGGTCCAATCCGGCCAGCGACAATTGGTTTTAGTCTTTCGCACATTATACTTGATAGGACCTATATGCTGTGGATAAAAAGGCTTATTCCACAGTTGTTGGCACAGAGACTTGGGTCACCTGGTTTAAATACGGGGCATAGTATACTGAGTCTCCAATCGCCGGGCACGCATTTATCTAAGCAAATTTTACTAATGAGGTGATGCATACACCTTGTCTCCTTGCTGGATAGCTCAGGCATTAAAAGCGCGTAGCAAAGATCTCTCCATATTCCCAACATGCTCTGCACATCTGCGATGAGATTTCCGTCCTTGTCTTTACAGAAGTGGGGCCTTGAACCATGTTCATTAGTTCCGGTTCTGACTTTTTTGTAGAATTTTCGTGCTTCGTTCTGCCTTCTGTATGTCTCAATTTTCTCACTCTCGCGCTTTCTCCGCTGCCGTTTCTTAAACCTAAAGAGACGGTTTACCTCATTTCTTTTCTCCCTATACTGCTCAGCCGCAGCTCGCGTTGCAATTGTCTGAAGCATTACCATACGTGCAGCGTTCTTTTCGTCATTTGCTATGCGACACAAACCAAGTACAGATGTTGCGGTAATTTTGTAGAATCGGAAATTGGTTTCCACTACGCTTCAGGATTGCCATCGGGAGGGAGTGGGTTCTGAGCCAAAGCTTGCGACATTTACCTTGAGTAGCTTTCTCTGCGTCTGGTTTCGTACGATTTTCGCTCTACTTAATCTTGTGTGAAACTTTGATGCTACGAGGTAGTGATCAGAATCGATGTTAGCTCCTCTGATCACTTGTACTTTCATTACACTGGATCAACTACCACGTGATCAATTTGGTTCTTCGTTCTTTGATCAGGGGATACACAAGTAGCCTTGTGGATGGATGTCTTTATGTTAGAATCTTGTACCACTAATGACCATGTTTTTTGCCGTAGATTTGGCCAATTTGTCAATAGTTGGATGAAACACATTCTCCAAACATTCTCACTTTAGCCTTAAAATCTCCTAGTACAATCTTAATATCATGGCCAGGGCAGCGGTCATACGTTTCCTCTAGGAGCTCATAGAATATGTCTTTGGCATCATCATCTTCCCCTTCGGTCGGAGCATGCACACAAATTAGGGAAATATAAAAATATTTCGCTTTTATGCGGATTGTGGCTTTACGTTCACTCACAGGATTGAACCTAGAGACCAGATGTCGCAGTCTTTTGCCAACTATAAATCCGAAACCAAATTCATGTTTTTTCTCATGGCAACTGTGATATATATCGCAGTTTCTTCTGTCCATCGCTTTTCCTGGATAGCGGTAATGTGAGCCTTATAACTTTCGAAGACATCTGTTAATTTGTTGTTTATGTTTTCTTTTTCGTTTTCGTATATCCACTACGTTGGCAGGAGGCAAAGCCGGTCCATCGGGTTTTCGCATTTTACCTGCTGCCAGGATATTTTTTCTTTTTATTATTTATTTATTTTTTTGACCAGAATCCAAGATGTCGACCCTGGATTGTTTTTTTTTTGGTTTCTATCCGCCGTTGGCCCATATTTTTACAGACAGAATACAACAGAATATGCCCGACAGCTTACTGAGCTTCAGTGCCATCAGTCACCTACGAAACCTGAGACATATCAGTGATCGCATAACCAATCAGGCTGCTCATTTGTTTCACCTTCTCACTCTAGCTAGCTAACGAAGGTTTCCGATAAAGCCATTGCCCAGGGCATACTGCGTGGAAGTACTGAACTGCTTGGACTGCCCAATGATGGAATCATTTCTGGCCACTCCCAAGTGAATGTTCCACCTCCAGGGACAGTCCCATGTATTTATCAGTGATTGTAAAACTAGAAAACTCACAGCTGATTGGGTTGTGAGAAGCTCTCCCTAATCGCTTCACGGGATATAACGGGAAACCATTTTTTTATATTTATCATTATTATATCGGTTAAGATGTTGCAGAGATCAGTCGAAAGGCTGATTTGATTAAAGAATGCAGCGCTACTTTTCAAATATGTCAGCACAGTTATGAAGTTATGTCGGTTAAGTTAGTATTATGTTCCAAAGCCGTAATATCGTAGCTTAGGGAGAATACCAATGATTTTGTGTAGTGAAAGACAGCATTACAAATCTGAAACAGTTGGTCGGTCTGTTGCTCCCTCGCTTTTTAGTTATGGCAAATGTAATTATATTATTTTATTAATATATGTGTCATTATCACAAACTTTGAATCCTATCCTCGTATGGGATCCACTCTTCCACGTCCATAATCAGTTAGCGCACATGCAACAGTTGATATTGTAAATTGCAATTCAATTTAATAGCCTTTGATGGAAAATGTTAATGCAAAACATAAATGAGTTGTATGCATTTCCTGTTCAGTCTTTTCCATTTTGCTCTTTATCATTGGCAACAAGTGTTTGCTGTAACATTTGCATGCTAGAGTTGCATCTGTGCCATGCACACACAAGTGCGCCTACATCCTTGCAAAGGACATACATACATCCATATGTACGTAAGCACGATATGTATGTGAATGATGATTGGAAATGACTTTGATACATACATACATACATATTTAAATTCACGAGTAAGTGTGTGTGTGTGTGCTCATGCATCTAATAAAATTTTCATAGTTATTTCGCGTCATTTTGGCGTAAAATACAAAAATGACGGAAAAACAAATGTGTTATTTTTTCATACATTTTTAAACAGGCAAGTGACAAGTGCAGTCAGTCATTTACTTGTATTCCCTCAGTAAAGGGTTTTATGTAAAGGCTGTTGATATTTGATACAATTTTCTATAGCGAGAACGGTGGCTTTAATTTATATTTAATTACTCTGAATTAAATTTTCTCACTGAAAATTATTCAACCAATTTTTAAAAAATTTTGCTGTCATCCACCCCTCTTTTATTTGATCGCCAGATAACACCAAGTTCTGATTTGTTACAACCTTGGAATGCTCGTGCATTTTCAGCATGATAAATAAGCATGGACTTTAGCTACCTTGAACCGTGACGCAGATTTTTCTTGTTCGGTAATGACAGTTCTATATGGCATTCTTTTCCAAAACAGACCTGTTTCATCTACATTGTATACTTGCTGTGGGGTATAGCCACCGTCTTCTATAATTTTTTTAAATGTTGCTGGATAATTTTTCGCCCCCTCAACATATGTATTTGTATTATGTAAGGAACGAGATTTTTTAAATCTATCAAACCATCCTTTGCTAGCTCAGAACTGTTCTGTCTTAGATCCTTCCCCATTTTTCGTTATTAAATACTGGTGAAGGTGAAGGCTTTTTCTTGAATAATAGTGGTGCTTATCGCAATATCTTGTTGGGATTGGTGGTCTTGTTCTTAATTGTTCTTGTTTGTTCTTAATTGTACAAACAGTTGAAGCAGCGTGTCCTAAAGCTTTTCCTATTTCATTCATTTCCTGACCTGATTCCCTCCGTCTTTAAACATCAAGCTTTACATCCAATGTGATCGCTTTACGAATCTTTTTTGCACTAGTGGCTTGAGCCGTAGTTTCTGTTCGTTTACCAGTTATTTTTATAGCCAAATTTACTATTTCGATTTAATTGTATAACACGAGCAATAATAGGCTTTACTGATATAGTATGTGGTCACAAGGCTTAACAGCATATGTCGATTTTTGCAACTTTTTAGGAGAGCTTTTTAAGGGTTCAAATTTCAATTGTAATGTAGTGATTGATCGAGATTTGCTAATAAATCTTTTCCACAATAGAACACTTGAACTAAAGACATTCTATGAATGATAGAACCTAACTTATTGTTTTCGGGGAGTTCCCAAATTAAAATAAATGGTACAATACACAACTTGCACTATAGTAGGGATGCCAGATTTGAAATTAATAAAAAAAGTACATCGAGGAAAAAAGGGCAGTACAATTAAGAAAAGAAAAGTACACTTCCTGTTACTAAAAAATCTTTAAGTTCTGTACAGAAAAGTAGTACTGATTTACGATATGAAAAAAATCAGTACAAAACAGTAAAAGTTTATAAATTATAGAAAAAACGAATAAACAAGGGAACTAAAAATACCTTTTTTAATAAAAACTAGTCAAATGTTTCACATTTTATATTTAAAAAGTAAAAAGATTGTAATTTATTGCATATTAACATTTTTTAATACTGAATATAACCTTCTTGTTTTCAATATTTAAAATCAAAGATATTATTTTACAAATTTTTTAAAGAAATACAAATATGTATAGTGTTTGTGGACTTGATTAACTATTCCGTTTTTACCATCTTCTGGTTTCAAAAAAATTTACAAACTCATTACATGTATACGTAAAATTGCTATTTATTATTAATTCGTTTTCTTAATTTTGAATTAGAAGTTTATTTCGTTCTTTCTCATAACATTAAACATCAAACTGAATATTCTTTGAGATGCCGCATTAGAAGGAGGAATTGAAAATACAAATTTACAGATATTTTTCTTTCAATTTTTTTGAACGGAAATTTTGGAATATTTTCAGCAAAAGCTTTTAAGGATAATGTTTGAAGTTTGAAATTCGTCAAAGGGCCAATAATTCAATTACGCCATGAATAAAATTTAATGTTTAAGTTACGGTTAAAAATGGCAAGTTTTTCAAATTTTTTATTTTTTAAAGTAAAACGGTCTTCTATGTAAATACTTCTATGTAAATACTTAACTACTTTTGCGTACTTCTTTATGTGTTATGCAGTCAGAAGTACAATTAGTATAAAAAAGTACGAGTACTGCTGAAAACAGTACGTCTGGCAACGCTACACTTTAGTGAAATTACTATAAGGTGGGAACACTTGGTGTTGTTGTACAACAATATAACAAAAACAGGCAAATTTCTGACCAACTGCCACCTTGTAGTAATTTCACCACGACTTGGACACGCTCGTAATATCACATTTTTCATTCGTATAAAGAATTTTATAATTTAATAATAATGTTCGTAACTTCGAAATTTCGTATACGCATAAAGAATTTTATAATTTATTAATGATGTTCGTAACTCTGTAAAACGAACCTTCGTAAAACGGGGGAATACTGTACATATATTTGTTTGAATATACTTTATTCCACCGGAATAGTTCGATCAAAAATGTCACACTCTTAGACCTGAAAGGGATTCCCGGGACAAGAAGTTCCTTATATAGAGTAATATGTGAATGGCTCAGAAATTAATAACCAGGTAGGCTATGGGGTTTACTCTAGGAAACTAAGATTGTCTCTTTCTCGTCGACTACCGGATCCTTGTAGCGTGTATCAGGCGATAATTTAGGTTACTTAAAAAGCGACCGACTGGCTGAGGAATATTAGTCCCGCAGATAGTCAGACGGTAATCAGGGCCTTGAAATTAGTATTCCTGAATTTAACAACTTGCCAGGAATATCGCACAGCTCTTATTCACCTGATATTCACCTCAAGTGGGTGTCAGGGTGCAGGGATATTTCGAGGAACTGTCAACGGATTAACTAGCCAGACTAGGCACTACAGTAAAGGTTCCACAGGAATTGGAACACGTTGACATGCCTTAAGTGGCTTGTAAGTATAGCGTACAAGTGCGCTTCTGTATTATGATTCTAGAGAGATAGACAGGCAACAATAATTGTGTAAGGTCAATACAAATCAAGCCCATAGTAGATAGCTGGAGATCCTTGACAATAGATACTTACTTACTTATCCGGTCACGAACAACCCCGAGGAGTAAGCGACCTTACAAAACGAAGATAACATATTTCGCCAACCAGTTCGATCTTTTTCCTTATCTCTCCAGTTGGCAATACCAAGTGAACGCAGAGATTCGCTAACCTGATTCCGGAGTCTTGGTCTTCCTATTTTTCGTCTTCCTTCGAGTTCGGTTTTGAAAACTCTTCGTGCTTGGTCGTCTTCATCCACTCTACTGACATGACCCAGCCAGCGCAATCGCGTTATTTTGAACCGCTTAACTATATCAATGTCGAGATATTGCTCAGACAGCTCATGGTTCATGCGACGCCGATGTTCGCCGTTGTGCACTATAGGGCCATACATTTTTCGGAATATTTCCCGTCGAAGACTTCTAGAGATGTTTCGTCTGTTTGCGATAGGACCCAGGATTCTGCGCCAAGCAAGACATGTTGTATGAGAGTCTGGTATAGTTGTATTTTTGTTGTCAAGTGAGGGCTTTATCTATAAAGTGCTTACTTAGCCCAAAATAACATCTATTCGCAAGCACAATTCACCACTTGATCTCAAAGGCTGACGTTCATGTTTTTTTTTACGACAGCCCGAGGTATTTGGTCTAATCGCGTGGAGGCCCTGCTGGTTGAAACCATTAATTTTGTCTTGTTCTCATTTACTGTCAAACCCATTTGTTCTGACTCCTTCTCAATTCTCGAAAACACCGTAATAACTTCTCTAATTGTGCGCCCAATGATATCTACATATATCATCAGCATACGCGAGCAGCATGTGACTTTTGCTGCTGATGGTTTTATTTATGTATTTATGTTTTGTAAGATGTTAAAGAGATCGCACGATAGGGTGTCGCCTTGTCTGAGGTCTCGCTTAGTTTCGAACGGTTCGATAATATCCTTACCGACTTTCACTGCAGATTTGGTGTTGGTCAAGGTCATCCTGCAAAGGCGTATGGGTTTTGCAGGAATAGATAGCAAGAGAAAATTCTGTCATCCAAGGTATCAATGGCTGTTTCCGTTTCGGCAGGACACTGTCGGATTGGTAGACATGGTGTGAAGCTAAGGGTCCGAGCAAATTCCTTCTGTAGAAGCTGTAACGATGAGAAAGAAAAAGAATTCATTGAACATATCGACATGGGTCCAGCACAATCGGCAGGAGGATGCCTTCTATGGGATACTATCTATTTAGCGACATGGGAGAATTATCTCAGATAGATGTATATACTTATGTGGCCGTCGGTAATGCAATGGTAGTGTGTGCGGCTATTGTGCATGAGAACGGGGGTTCGATCCCTGCTCTGACCATCATAAATTTCATTCGACGGTGGTCACCTCGCTTAGTGACGGCGACACTATCGAGTATTTAGCTATTGAATAGAATTGAATTGAATAGAGTAGAATTGAATTGAACTTAGTTGAATTGAATTGAATTGAATTGAATTGAATTGATATGAATTGACCTGAATTGAATTGAACTGAATTGAATTGAATTGAGTTGAATTGAATTGAATTGAATTGAATTGAATTGAATTGAATTGAATTGAATTCAATTGAATTGAATTGAATTGAGTTGAATTGAATTGAATTGAATTGAATTGAATTGAATTGAATTGAATTGAATTGAATTGAATTGAATTGAATTGAATTGAATTGAATTGAATTGAATTGAATTGAATTGAATTGAATTGAATTGAATTGAATTGAATTGAATTGAACTGAATTGAATTGAATGGCATTGAATTGAATTGAATTGAATTGAATTGAATTGAATTGAATTGAATTGAATTAAATTGAATTGAATTGAATTGAATTGAATTGAATTGATTTGATTTGAATTGAATTGAATTGGATTGAATTGATTTGAATTGAATTGGATTGAATTGAATTGAATTGAACTGAAGTGAATTGAGTTTAAATTAATTGAATCGAACTGATTTGAGTTGAATTGAATTCAATTGATTTGAATTGAATCGTCGTGGTGCAATGGTAGTGTGTACATGAGATCCTGGGTTCGATCCCTGCTTTGACCACCTTCAAGTTTCTTTCAGCGGCGATCACCTCGCATAGTGATGGCAACACTGTCGAGTAATTAGCCATGAAAAAGCATCTTATAAATAAATAATCCGTTCGGGGCCAGTGTTAATCTGTAGGTCCAATTCAGTGAGTCTCAATATTAATAACGCACAGCTCTCCGCAATTCCTTCATGGAACGTTTTTTTTTTGAATTCAATAGAATTGAATTGAATAATATTTTTGTTGTTTCGATCTCAAAATTTCACAGCTGTATTTAATTTTGTCAATAACGCTGAATTTTTAATTTGAAATGCAAATCACATTCCAATCTGCAAATTGTGTTTAATGTATAATTTTTAATTCATATTCACATTAAACTTGTTCTCATGTATGAAAATCCAATGAAGTGATCTTATTCAAGCTATAAAATTATATTTTAAAATACGGTACCGTGCTACTTAATTCAAAAAATTCATCAATAGTTGAAAATTCATATAATTATTAAATTTTTGTAAACATATATAACACAAATTGAGTAAAACCGGGTTAACCGACGTCAACTAACCGGTTTTCGAAAATTAAGTTTTATAAAAAACCGGCATTCGGTTAATTGCAAGAAAGCCGGTAAACCGTTTTTGACAGTTTTT
Organism: Phaonia tiefii; assembly: GCA_963931995.1. Lineage (NCBI taxonomy): Eukaryota > Metazoa > Arthropoda > Insecta > Diptera > Muscidae > Phaonia > Phaonia tiefii. The sequence goes on along the minus strand of OZ008369.1, from coordinate 104,652,772 downwards.
GGTTTCGGTTTTGAACACTCTAGTTACTATGTATTTACTTCAATTGCAATCTGATATTTGGTATATAACATGGAGGGAAATTTTTAAAAGTGATTGAATTCAAATAAAAATATTAATTACTCATAATTATGCAGGCTAAATAAAAATCGCAATTCTTGTCGGAAATATGGGCCGAAAATAGTGAATAAGATAGAAAAAATTAAGAATTTTCGACATTTGTGGGATTTTGAGGCACTAGATTCAGATTTTTGGGGTTAATTTGTTTTACACTTTTTTTCTTCTAGTCTATGGATATAATTGTGCTGAAGACAGGAACACAAAATTCCAATTGGTTTCCGAAATAAAGCCGTGAGAAAAATTGCGTGTTCTTCGGAAAAATTAAGTTTTAGCAAAAATATACATGAAGCAATAAAAATCGAACACCAAGCAAAACCCAAATTGGATTTTGTTACTTTCGATAACTATTTTGAGAAATTGCACACAAGGAGTTTACACTCGATGACTTCAAAAATTTTGTACAGTGTTATTAATTTAAATAATTCTTTCAGAAAAGATACTTTTTGTAAAATGATAAGCGTTTTTTAAGAACATTTGTTTTTGGTGTATTAACATCTATAGGCGCTGGTAGGGACTAAACTCACAAAGTGAACACATCCAAACACAGTTTGTCCGACTGCGATCACAGATTGTTTGGCGTTAAACTTCTCCGAAACCGCTGGACCGATTTGTATGAAATTTTGTGTGCATATAGGGTAGGTCTCAGAATCGGCCATAGTGTTATAATTACTAAACAATAAAATAAAAAATTTACTACACTGGTATTTTTGAGAGGATCTGCTAACAGGCAGAGTATCTATTTACAAATAAGCTACATTTTTGAACTTCATGCGGCCTACAATTCAGCCCCGTTTCCACTTACATATAACATTTCCATATGAGTGACATCAATGGTGACACACACGAAACGACCCATACATCCACCCGCCGCATTATTACCAACCGCCAGAACATGCCACATTGACGTAGCTTGAATGAACGATACGATACTGGCAACTCGACTTTCAATTGAAATACAGAGTTTATTGTTAGTAAAAGGCAACAAAAACACACTAAAAAAAAAACAAAAAAAAAATGCTTTCATTTATCACGTAAATTATCCTAGATGGAAACATTTTACCACTCTGGCAATTCGTGCATATCGTCGATATGTTTTTTTGTTGTTGCCAATACACTTGTAGGATGTTAAAAAATATGATGGCAACACAAAAATAAAAAAAGTAAAGAAAAGGCATCAAGAGAGAACACAAATTTATGACAATTTTATTTATATTATTGATGATATCCTTGTTGCTTTCCACCAAATGAAATGTACAAAAATGTTGCAGTACTAGAGTATGTGAGAGTGTGTGCAAGGACTCATTTTACACGAGTCTCGAACATACACAATGACAGTGTAATTCGCTTTATTGATTTCACATATGAACTTGTGCATTACAACGTACATACAAACACGTATAGCATATGAAAAAACCTCGATAAACGGCTGTTTTCCTCTATTTTGTTACAATTTATGTACATACATTCGTTTGAAAGGTTTGGGGTTGTGGAGGATCATGTGTTTTGTTTGAGGACATATTTTAATGATAAAGTATTTTACAGTCTGGGCAAGAGAAGCGAAACTGTTGCATGTAAGAAGTAAATTTTTAAAGTTTTAAAATACTAATTTAATCTTTAGATATAACAGGGATTTTCATAATTTTGGCTTTTGATTTTAAATATAAGTTATTTTTGATCCTTCCTTGAAATCGACTGTGTATCGTCCAATAGCACTCACTTAGCAAAATATTGAAAATCATGTGTCTGATATAAAAGTCTAAAGCAAATTGTTACTTTGTCATTTGCTTTTCATCTACATATACATAAATTGGAAAAATAGCTTAAAGGAAATCCACAAACATCAAACATTGCGAAATCAATTGAAACCCATTTCAGATTTTAATTTCTCTTCCAGTTCGACAATTTAATGAATCAGAAATCGGTATCTTCTGAAGTTATTTTATAATTAACAATTATTTATATAAAACAATCAAGTTACATTTTCTGTATCGATGGTCATAAGTTGATACCTCGATACTGATTTTTTACTATTTTTCGGGAGACGAAAAAAGCATTAAAACGTTGCTAAAAGCGAAGATAAATTAAAACAATCAAATTAGGGCTTGGTATCGATCAAAAATCCCTCAGTACCAACTCAACCAGAAAGTCAATTATTTGTGTTTAATTAAACTACATTTATCCTTTGAAATTTGTTAAATTTACAATAAAAATTATTAATTATAATAAAACTTGAAATGATAAATATCAATTTCCAACGCAAGGAAGCTAAACAAAGTGAAATAGAAGTTTTCAATTTCATTTAGAATTTTCTCAGAGTAAAATAGAAATTTGTAATTACATTTACTCAATATACAGGGTGATTCAGGAAGTTTCGGACAAATTTCTCCAGCGTATTCCTTGGCTCATTTTATGAAGAAAACTCCACTAGGACCTAGGACCATGTCCGAAAATGCAAGGGTGCGAAATGGCAGCGGGTTTAAAATTTTCGGATTGGCGGTCGGAGGGTAGTAGGGTAAAGTTGCTAACTTCTGAGCCAGTGGTTTTGAACTTGTTGGAAAGGTCTTTAAGAGGCCTTTCAGAATCAATAAAAAAAAGTAGAAAAAAGTCAAATCGCCGAGATACAGAGCTTTCAGAAAAAAATTCACATAACCTCAATTTGCTCAGCCAGATGGAAGATAACTGATGTTTTTTTTCTGTTGAAAGATAGCCATACCTCTTACCTTTCCAAAATGACCTACTACTACAATCCAAAAATTTTGAACCCCTCTGCCATTTCGCACCCTTATATTTTCGGACATGGTCCTAGTGGAGTTTTCGTCATGAAATGAGCCAAGGAATACGCTGGAGAAATTTGTCCGGAACTTCCTGAATCACCCTGTATAAGTATAAAAATTATTAACTTTAATTATTTAGAATTTTACTAAATTGACACTTAAATTCTTTAATGATGTTAGCAGTTGTCCACTAGGAAATATAAAATTTCCTTTCCAAATACAGATTTCTCATTTTGAAATGAAAAATTCCAATTGGAATTGTAAGTTTTTCATTTTATTATTCAACCTCAACACTGACAACGTTTTTGTAGGAATATTCCAAGAAAGCTGTAATGCGAAAAAGACCAACAAACAGAAGTTGCTTTAAGGGATTCCCAGTGCTCCTTACAAACTGTCTCTTACAAATTCCAAATTAGTTGACATAAGTATATTCAACTTCTATTTTATTTTTGCTTTTTTGACTTCTCTGAAATATTTAAGAAACATTCATTGAAATTCGTAACAAAAAAGATAATTCTTATTTTCTCCACTTAAAATTTAAATCCTTAATTTCTTAAAAAGACTTCTTTTTAGAAACAATTGCAAAATCTCGCACCATTTCAATTTGTGAGAATTTTTGACGTTTCAAATTTTAAATTTTTCAACTCCATACTTTTTAAAAACAGTTTTTCTCGCATTTTTCCTATAAGCAAGAAAAAAGCAGAACGTCACAGAAAGTTTTCGCTAAACAAATGTCGTAGAAACAGTCACATGTGAGAGGCAATTTTTTGTACCGATTCGTAGCGTGTTTGTTTCAATTCACATTTTTCATGTGAAAACTTTTTCGATTCTAGAACTACAGAAACGAGGTACAGAGTCAGCCACAGATCTTTATCAGTGTTTGGTTGGAATGTTGGAATGTTGATACTGAACAATTCATGAAACTAAATGCAAACCAACACTCATTTCAATAGAAAATTTACCATTATGCAAGTGTTCGAAAAATATCACAAGCAAAACACACAAGAAATCATTTGCAAAAACTTCTTTCCATCTCTATGGATCATCCGTTCGCATTAGACATGATTTTTGTGGTTGCCTAAAAGACAACACAAATCTTACATGCACCAACAATTGCTTGCAGTTTCGTCGTGCTCTAAATTTATCAATTCGAAGCGGAAATTGTTTATTCAAATTTTAAATTGAAACCTCCGTTAACGAGCTATAGAGAAGGCGAAACGAATGAGCAGCCTGATTGATTGTTCGATCACTGATGCGGCTTAGGTTAAATAGGTGATCCTGTCACTGAAGCTCTTCGAACTTCCGGACATATTATTTTTTCCCTCGAGATCGGTTTCGTCAACACTACTGGCCAACGACGGATCGAATGTAATTAAATTGCACATCAAGATTCGACATACTGCATTCGGGTCAGCTTCTGATTGATAAAGGACGGCGGAAATATTATCATCCAGGCAGTAGGTGAAATGCAAATCCACGGTGGGCTGGGTTTGCCTTTCGCCACCGTTATATTGACAATGAAAATACAAAATAAGAATGAGAATCATAAAATCGCACAATTTATTGACGACACCCGCAAACGTTAAAAGGACCACGATTTACGGTTATGCACTTGGATTGTGAGAACACTATACAGATCCGGTACCACTACCTAACTGGCAGATGTTGTCGGGAATTATAAGGCTGACCTTACTGCTATCCAAGTGTGCGGTGACCAGGTCATTCCTGTACATGGAAGAAGTACCGTGCCATATACTACTGCTGCCTTGAGAAAAAACATGAATTTGGTTGCGGATTTATAGTTGACTAAAGAGTGCGATATCTGGTTTCAGAGTTTATCACCCCTAGAGGAAATATTCAACCGTTCGCCTGGCCGTGACATTAACATTTTTCAAGGTTCTTTTAATGCTGAAGTCGGCAGGGAAAATATCTTTGAATCAACCACCGAGAAATTCAGTATACAACCTATCACTTCCTATATGGAATGACATCGTTAATATGGCCGAGACGATTAACATGGTTGTTAGTAGTAGGAGAATACAACATAAAGATATTCAGAAGGCTTCTTGGATATCCCCTGTTTAACAGTCGAAGATCCAGATTGATCATATGGTAATTGATGGAAAACAATATACTAGTGTAATGGACGTAGTTGTAATTCGAGGAGCTAATATGTAACGTTGTTGCAGCAAAGATTCGTACACAGTCAAAGTCGTACGAAACCAGACACATAGAGAACTCGACATCGGAGAGTTGAAATTACAAGAGATAGTCATGGCCTATGCCGAGAAGCTCATTCAGATATAGGGGTAGAACGCACCCTCGGCTCATGAACCTAAAGCGCAGTGGAAGTGCATTTCCCACTTTATGCAAACTGCGGCAGAGACCGTACTTGGTTATGAAAAACCGAATAAAGACAAACCATGCTACGATGAAGAGTGTAGCATAGCAAGTGATTAAAAGAAAACTGCACGTATGGCAGTGCTTCAATCAGTTGCAACGCGTGCCGCGACTGAGCGGTATACGGAGAAGTGGAGAGAGAAAACCCGATTATTTAAGAAGAAAAAAAATGGTTGTAGAGAAAGCGTGAGAGTGAGCAAATTGAATCCTACACAAGGAAGAATGAGGCCCGTTAATTCTACTGAAAATTACAAAGCCAAACTAAAGCCAATGGAGGAGGGTCCCCCTTCTTTAGAAATTACAACGGGAATCTTATCACAGATGTGCAGATTTCCTTGGGAAGATTCCTTCTCTGCTGTACTTGTATCAGGAAACTTCAATCTAGATGACGGTGTTGAGCACATAGAGGACGATATTGACGACTTAACCAGTCCTAGCCAAGGCAAAGTCAACTGAAATTTTCCGGCTTAGGAGCAACAAATTTGGTGCTGATGGATGACCGGGTGAGCTGTTTAGGGCTGACGGCTATGAGTGGAAAGATGGATGCATCAGCTCATATGCAAAACTTGGCTAGACGGATGACCGGGTGAGGATGACCGGGTGAGCTGTTTAGGGCTGACGGCTATGAGTTGAAAGATGGATGCATCAGCTCATATGCAAAACTTGGCTAGACGAATGCTTGCCCGACGATTGGAGTAGAAACGATGTAGAAACTATGGTGGAATAAGCCTTTTATTCATCGCATACAAGGTCCTCTCTACCTTAATGTGTGAATGCCTAAAACCGTTTGCTGAAAACCTGATCGGACCTTCTCAGTGTCGTGAACAGGCGCAATAACGTGAACAGACGCAATAACGTCAGCCTGGAAATACAATGGAGAATTGGAGCATGTCAAAGATGAGACCTGCTCTCGAGAATCGTCGATCCATCTATATAAGACTCCCATACAACCTATCTTGCTATATGGCGAAGAATCCTGGGTCATATCGAGAGAAAAATGCTCCGAAAAATATGGGGTTCTTTAATAGAAAACGGCGAGTATCCACGACGGATGAACCACGAGTTGTATAATCTGTATCCCGACATCGAGTAGTTATGCTTTTCAAAATAGAGCGTTTACGATGCCTGGGCCATGTCAGTAGAATGGATCAGTATGATCCAGTGCGACAGGTAGTCGGAGACGTACACGACGGACATAGAAAAATATGACGGCCAACGATTCGCTCGCAAGACCAGGTGGAATATTGCCTGCGAAAGCTTGGCGTTACCAACTGGAGGAGAAATGCTGAAGATCGACCCGGTTGAAGAAATATGTTATCCCCTCTGGTTTGTTTGAGGTCACCTAAGTGAGAAAGTTTGGTGAACAGTAGCTCATAGTCAAAACATTAAGCTTTTATTTGAGATATGGTTTTACCTGACCAAATGTTTGTGACCAAAACGCGGGGCAAAATGAGTAAAAAGAAAAGTTTGTGGTTTAGAATAAAAAATTAAATAGAAGTACATGAACCAGTGTTCGGATTTTTGGGCTCATTTCAGAATCAATAAAAAAAATTGTAAAAAAGTGAAATCGCCGAGATACAGAGGTTTAAAAAAAATGAAAAAAAAATACATAAGTGTGTTCACATAACCTCAATTTGCTCAGCCAGATGGCATGCAACTTATGTTTTTTTCTTTTAAAAGACAGTCCTACCAAAGAATGTCCTAAACGAAGCCCAGAGGTCTTACCGTTTCAAAGTTCAGCCAATTCTTCAGCCAAAAGTTGCAACAAAATAAAATCTTAAATGTGTTAACTTGCAAAAACAAATGAATGTGTGGTGTTATTTCGCTTCCAAAAACAAAAAAAAAATTTTAGCAGTTCAGTCAGATGGTCATAACTTTGGAACGGTAAGACCTCTGGGCTTCGTTTAGGTAATTTTGGAAAGGTAAGGGGAAGGTTGTTATCTGCCATCTGGATGAGAATATTGAGGTTATGTGCTTGTGTTCTTGTGTCTTTTTTCATTTCGGTGATGGTAGTAGATGGACATATTTTCATGAAATGAGCCAAGGAATACGCTGGTGAAATTTGTCCAGTCGTGACTGAACCACCCTGTGTATCTAAAACAAAGCGTATTTTTTTTTATTATACATTCAAGTCGGGACGAGACCCAAAAATGCACGGAAATTCCGCAAAGGGAGGGGCAAACCCGCCAAAAGCGGGACAGTTGATCAGGTTAGGTATGACGCGAGTTAAAGCCAATTTTGGGTCATCTACAATTTTTTAATAAAGGTATCCACGTAGCAGGCCTATGAACGGGGGAAGGTATATTTTCCTCTTGGTTGATTTCAACACCGGGTTCACGGCTTCGGAATAGATTTTTTTTCTATCATAAGAAGCTGGACTCTAGGATTTTCTCCTCTCCGGTCAGTCCAACACCTACTTCGGTATAGTCTTTTTGTGAGATATAGATTTCTGCGATGGCGGCCTACGCCTAGGATTAGGGATTGTTCCTATGGAGTAGGTCTTACACCGGATTAGTCATAAGTTTTTCGTTTCTTTAAATCTTTGGCAATTAAACGGTTATTTGGTCAGGGTAAACTTCAAATAAAATGTTGAAGACTTAACTAATAATATGCACTAAAACTTACCATAATATCAACAAGAGTTGACGATATTTCGTTTTTTTTCAAAAAGTTTTCCGAAATGGTATACCAAAATATAAACAGTAATTTGAACGGAATTCTGCCAGCCTCTCCAAGATTGTACTGATTGATTAAAAAACAGGGTCAAAAACGGAAGCAGGTTGAACTATATATCCGATATTTGGGGACCTGTAACTCGGAAAGTCTTAGGTTAAAAATTTGTTATAGTTTTTAATCAGAATAATAAGCTTTACTTACTTAACTAGGGGTCACGGACAACCCAGTAGGGTTAGGGGCCTTCCACAAAGAATTTATAATATGTCTCCAACCGGATCGATCTTTTGATTTTTTCTTTTTTCGTTCTTCCCAAAACCTCGCAGGTATTCTTCAACCTGGTCTTTCCCGCAATGTCTTGGTCGCCCTATTCTTCGATGTCCTTCGAGTACGTCTCGCTGGTTCGTTATGATCTATTTCACTGACATGTATTACGGTAATAACGTTCATTCATCGCTGATGCTCACCATTGGCTACGGGTGTTTTTATTTTCGAGGCCGACGTTTTTTGACTCCATTTCTGTTGGGTTGACATTTGACAGTTGTGCAGGGCAGTCGACGGCAATTTGTTATGGAGCATCTAATGCACCAACAACGTGTTGAAGTTATTAAAACATTTTATCTCAATAATCGTTCAATTCTAAAAACGCGCAAGAATTTTGAAGGATTTTTTTTGGTCTAAATATTGTGCCAAGCAAGTCAACCACTCAGCTTATTGTGGAGAATTTTGGAAGTTTGTATACACTGGGAGATAAAGTGAAGTCTGGCCGAACTCGTAGCGTACGTACGGCACAAAATATTGCTGCAGTGAGAGACAATGTTGATGAAAGCCCAGACAGCCCCGGTAGACACCTTGCATAATTATTTCAAATGTCATCATCAACTTCGATCAAAATACTCAAAAAAGATTTGCAATTACACCCGTATAAAATTCTACTGGCTCAACTTACTTACTTACTTATCCGGTCTCGGACAACCCCAGGGGGTCAGGGACCTTACAAAACGAAGATAACATATTTCGCCAACCAGTTCGATCTTTTGCTTTATCTCTCCAGTTGGCAATACCAAGTGTACGCAGGGATTCGTCAACCTGATCCCTCCAGCGGAGTCTTGGTCTTCCTATTTTTCGTCTTCCTTCGAGTTCGGTTTCGAAAAGTCTTCGCGCTGGTTCATCTTCATCCATTCTACTGACATGGCCTAGCCAGCGCAATCGCGTTATCTTGATCCGCTTAACTATGTCAATGTCAGGATAAAGCTCATACAGCTCATGATTCATGCGTCGCCGATACTCGCCGTTGTGCACTATAGGGCCATAAATTTTTCGGAGTATTTTTCTCTCGAAGACTCCTACAGATGTTTCGTCTGCTTGCGATAGGACCCAGGATTCTGCGCCATAAAGCAAGACAGGTTGAATGAGAGTCTGGTACAGCTGGACTTTTGTTACTCGAGAGAGGGCTTTATCTCTAAAGTGCTTGCTTAGCCCAAAATAACATCTATTCGCAAGCACAATTCTCCGTTTGATCTCAAGGCTGACGTTGTTGTTTTTGTTCACGGCAGATCCGAGGTATATAAATTCGTCCACTACCTCGAAGTTATAACGGTTATCAACGTTCACGCTTTGGTCTAATCGCGTGGAGGCCCTGTTCGTTGAAACCATTAATTTTGTCTTGTCCTCATTCACCGTCAGACCCACTTTTGCTGACTCCTTCTCAATTCTCGAAAAAACCGCAGTAACTTCTCTAATTGTGCGCCCAATGATATCTATATCATCAGCATACGCGAGCAGCATGTGACTTTTGCTGCTGATGGTTTTATTCATATTGACTGCAGCTTTTCTCATAATGATCTCCATTAAGATGTTAAAGAGATCGCACGATAGGGTGTCGCCTTGCCTGAGGCCTCGCTTAGTTTCGAAAGGTTCGGTAAGATCCTTACCAACTTTCACTGCGGATTTGGTGTTCGTCAAGGTCATCCTGCAAAGGCGTATGAGTTTTGCAGGAATACCAAGCTCAGACATTGCTTCATAGAGTTTCTCCCGTATCGGACTATCGAAGGCTGCTTTATAATCGATAAATAGATGATAGGTGTCGATTTGTTTTTCGTGTGTCTTCTCCAGGATTTGGCGTAGCGTGAAAATCTGGTCAGTTGTCGATTTTCCAGGCCTAAAGCCACACTGGTATGGTCCAATCAGGTCAGCGATAATTGGTTTTAGTCTTTCGCACATTATACTTGATAGAACCTTATATGCTATGGATAAAAGGCTTATTCCACGGTAGTTGGCACAAATACTCGGGTCACCTTTTTTAAATATGGGACATAGTACACTGAGACTCCAATCGCCGGGCATGCATTCATCTAACCAAATTTTGCTAATGAGCTGATGCATGCACCTTATCAGCTCATCGCCGCCAGCCTTAAACAGCTCCGCCGGTAATCCATCGGCTCCTGCGGCTTTGTTGTTCTTAAGCCGGGCAATAGCTGTTCTGACCTCGTCTTGGTTAGGAGGGGGGCAATCGACGTCGTCGTCCATATTGTGATCGATTGTCCCATCGTCATCGGATATCTCAGGTACTAGTAGCGCGGAGAAATGCTCTCTCCATATTCCCAACATGCTCTGCACATCTGCGACGAGATTTCCGTCTTTGTCTTTACAGAAGGGGGGCCCTGAACCATGTCCATTAGTTCCGTTTTTAACTTTTTGGTAGAATTTTCGGGCTTCGTTCTTCCTTCTGTATGTCTCAATTTTCTCACTCTCGCGTTTTCTCCACTGCCGTTTCTTACGCCTAAAGAGACGGTTTACCTCTTTCTCTTCTCCCTATACCGCTCAGTTGCAGCTCGCGTTGCAATTGACTGAAGCATTACCATACGTGCAGCGTTCTTTTCGTCATTTGCTATGCGACACTCTTCATCGTACCACGGTTTGTTGCGAAGCGGTTTTTCGAAACCAAGTACGGTTGTTGCGGCAGTTTTTATAGAGTCGGAAATGGGTTTCCACTGCGCATCAGGATCGTCATCGGGAGGGGGTGGGTTCTGTGCCAAAAGTTGCGAGAGCTTCCTTGAGTAGGCTGTGGCTACCTCTGGTAATTGCAGCTTTCCGATGTCCAGCTTCCTCTGCGTCTGGTTTCGTACGATTTTCGCTCTACTTAATCTTGTGCGAACCTTTGCTGCTACCAGGTAGTGATCAGAATCGATGTTAGCTCCTCTGATCACTCGTACGTCCATTACACTGGATGAGTGCCTTCCATCAATTACCACGTGATCAATTTGGTTCCTAGTTCTTTGATCAGGGGATACCCAAGTAGCCTTGTGGATGTCTTTATGCTGGAATCTTGTGCCACTGATGACCATGTTTTTTGCCGCGGCAAAGTCAATCAGTCTCATACCGTTGTCGGAACTGTCAGCATGAAGACTGAAATTGCCAATAGTTGGATTAAACACATTCTCCCTTCCTACTTTGGCATTAAAATCTCCTAGTACAATCTTAATGTCATGGCCAGGGCAGCGGTCATACGTTTCCTCTAGGAGCTCATAGAATATGTCTTTGGCATCATCATCTTTCTCTTCTGTCGGGGCATGCACACAAATTAGGGAAATATAAAAATATTTCGCTTTTATGCGGATTGTGGCTATTCGTTCACTCACAGGATTGAACCTAGAGACTAGATGTCGCAGTCTTTTGCCAACTACAAATCCACAACCAAATTCATGTTTTTTTTCATGGCAACTGTAGTACTACTGGCTCAACAACTAATGGAAAATGACCATATGCACAGATGGGAGTGGAGTGAAAGGGGCTTGCAGCTCTATGAAGACGACCCCCAGTTTTGGAGAAAAATCATTATGAGCGACGTGGCACACTTTGACTTGGCTTGCTTTGTTAATTCATATAATAGACGCTACCGGGGAACTGAAAATCCTCAATTGACGCACCAACGGCATTGGCACGTCGCAACGTTGTAGAGTCACAGTATGGTGTGCCATTTCGACCATATCATATTTTTTTTTAAGATGCAAGAGGCAATGCTAGATCCATTACACTCAAAAAATTATGTTAGTAAACACAGCAGAAAATTCTGCTGAAAAGGGGAAAGCAAACATATTTGTTATTTCAGCAAACATAGGTTTGTTGTTTCAGCAAAGAGTATGTCAATTATGTTTCTGAAACCTGCAACAAGTTGGTTGTTATGACAGTACATTTTCTATAATAACAAAAAAATTGCCTGCTGATAAGTAGCATACATTTTTTGCTATTAATAGCAAACTTTATTTTTTGAGTGTACTGATCGATACCGTGACATTTTGGAAAACTTTTTAGTGCCCGAATTGGATCGATTGGGTCTACAACGTATGCATGTTGATCCAACAGGACGGTGCCACATCACACATTGCTAACGATACGTTGGGTATTTTGCGAGAAATTTTTCTTGGCCGCATTATGTCAAAACGAACAGATTTCGATTGGGCCCCTTGATCACCTGATTTGACTGCCACCGACTTCTTTTTTTTTTGGGCTACTTCATGGGAAAGGTCTACGGCAACAAGCCAACTACAATTTAGATGCTAGAGAACGACATTATTGAAGAAACTGGAGCAATAAAAGAAATGGTTTCCCGTCAAATCCAATGAAGGGATTGGTTGAGAGCTTCTCACAACAAGTGATTTGTGCACTTTCTAGTTTTCCACTGACTAAGTGAGACCTACAGTTTTACACCGCATCCGAACGGTACTTTTGAGAAGCTTTTTCTTGGCTAAATACTCGATAGTGTAGCCGTCACTAAGCGAGGTGACTAAGCGAGGTGAGGGATCGCACCCACCTTCTCATACACAAGAGCCGCGGATACAACCATTGTACCACCGACGGCCACATTGGAGCAATAACACCTGTAGTATGCCAAAATGTGACTTAAAAAAGCACTCATTTGTGCAGCGGTCAGAGGCGGCCATTTGGCCGTTATTATATTTCATATCTAATTGTTAGAAATCAAACTTTCATGCAATGCAATATTATTAAAACATATTGTACCGTTTAAGATTTACTCAAATAAAAAACATCGGCCTGGAACATAAAAAATACCCGTATATTTTTCGGAGCCCTTTTTGGAACGAAGGACCTTATATCACGTTGTGGGCTGGGGCTAAATGAAAAAAATTAAAAAATTTTTTTAACACTATTATGCTACAACTCAGTATTATCAACTTTGTATTTTGACTAACATATATTGGGCAAATTCTTGATTAATGTGAAGCTTTCTAGGTGGAGCCTGTTACCAATATTTAGTATATATTGTAGTTTTGAACACAATAAAACGTCAATTTGGAAAAGCCAAAGTGAAACAAGCTAAAAAAAGAAAATTTTCTTAAAAAGTTCCTTTTCTCAGAAAAGTAAATTTAATCAAAAAATACCTATTTATTTTCTTAAACAAAGTACATTTCCTTAAAAAAATTCCTTATCTTTACCTTTGCTTAAAAAAAGTAAATTTTCTTACAAACAGTAAATTTTCTTAAAACAATTAATTTTGGTTTTAAATAAGTCCTTTTCTTAAAAAAACTACATTTTCTTACAACAAATTGCATTTTCTTCAAAAAATATGTTTTCTTCAAAGAGTACCTTTTTTGTGAAACAAAATAACTTCTCTTGAGATAAGTATCTACTCTCAAAAATGTACCTATTCTTGAAAAAAGGACCAACTCTAAAAAAGGTTCCCATTTCATAAAAAAAATATTTTCTCCACAAAATACCTTCTATAAAAAAATAAATTTTCTGACATAAATTCCTTTTCTTAAAAATAAAATAATAAATTTTCTTTTCTTTTCCTGAGATGAGCAGCATTTCGGAAAATAAGTACATTTTCTTAAAAAAAAAAAAATTTTCCTAAAAAGAGTACCACTTCTATTGTGGCCGTCGGTCGTTCAATGGTAGTGTACGCGGCTCTTGTGCATGAGAACGTAGGTTCAATCTCTGCTCTGACCACCATAAATTTCTTTCGACGGCGGTCACATCGCTTAATGACGGCGACACTATCGAGTATTTTGCCATGAAAAAGCTTCTTAAAATACCATTCGGAACCGGTGTAAAACTCTAGGACCCAATCAGTGAGTGTAAAACTAGAACTACAAAGAAATAAATTCTTTGTAGAAAAAAAAATTCGTACTATTATGGCTTTTTCTTACAAAAAGTACTACTTCCTACGAATAGTATCTTTTCTTAAAAAAAAAGTAGCTTTTGGAAAAAGAAGTACCTCTCTTTAAAACAGGACCTTTTCGGGAAAATATAATACACATCCTGGCAGAAAGGACCTAAAAACACATTTTTTTAAAAAATACATTCCTTAAAAAGAAAGAAATTCTTAAAAAAATTATTTTTTCTTAAAGATCCATTAAATTATCACATATTTCAACGGGCGCCTTAGGCTGGTTGCAGCTAACTAGTATATAATAAATATATAGCGAAGGCAACTTCGTTCCAACCGAGTGTCCCCTGACACCTCATGTAATTTTTTTATCGAAAATTTAGTTAGTGTTTTGTTAGCCCCAAATAAGACCTGTTCGCAAGCACAATTCTTTCTCTTTCTAGGATGAGTTTATTCGTTTTGATCACGCAGATTCGACGTGAATAAATTCGTCCACTACTTCAAATTTATAAGGATTATCACTGTTAGCCGTTTGCTTCAAACTGGTGAAGGGCCTGCTTATTAATACCGTTAATTTAGTTTTGTTTTCATATACTGATAAACATACATTTGCCGAGTCCTTGTCAATTCTCGAAAATACTGTTGTAAGTTCTCGCAACTTTCGGCCAGGATACGCGAGCAGCATGTGGCATTTACTGATCATAGTCTTTGAAGCCTTCCTCATTGTGATTAAATACTGAGGATTAAAATATTGAAGAGATTACAGGATCGGGTGTCACTCTACCTGAGGCCTCGCTCGTGGACTCCTTCTCGGTCATGCATATTCGGGGTCTAAAGCCAAACTGATAAGGTCCAATCGGGACTGCAACAAATGGCTTTACACGCTAATACAAAACGGCCCAGCAACATATTCACAGAACCATGCACATGTTTGCTAGCATTGTTTTTATGAAATGAAGATCTGCTGCTTTTTTGTCTTTCACGTTTTTGTTTTCCGCAGTTCTCAACTAACAAAGCCACATTTACGCCAAAAAACCTGTATTGTAAAATATTAATTATTATGTCTGAACATTTTAATATTGAGTAGCAAACACAATGTGTTTGGACACAAATATACCACATTTTCTACACGCTACAAACAAGTTATATTTGCATCCAAACAACAACAAAATACTGATTTTTCAGCGTGTAGTACTTTGCTTCATATATTCTGATGCATGGCATAGCTAGCGCAATCGTATACTTTTGAACCGCTTAACCATGTCAATAGTTGTGCACTAAAGGTCCATACATTTTTCGGAGTATTTTTCTCTCGAAGACTGCTGCAAATGTTTCGTCTGCTTGCGATAATACCCAGGATTCTGCGCCATAAAGTAAGACAGGGTATATGAGAGTCTGGTATAATTGGACTTTTGTTACTCGAGAGAGGGCCTTATGTCTAAAGTGTTGGCTTAGCCCAAAATAACATCTATTCGCAAGCAAAATTCGCCGTTTGATCTCAAGGCTGACGTTGTTGTTTTGTTTACGGCAGATCCGAGGTATATAAATTCCTCGAAATTATATGGGTTATCAACGTTCACGCTTCGGTCTAATTGCGTGGAGGCCCTGCTCCACCAGACAATACCATTAATTTTGTCTTGTCCTCATTTACTGTCAGACCCACTTTTGCTGACTCCTTCTCAATTCTCGAAAAAAACGCAGTAACTTCTCTAATTCTGCGCCCAATGATATCTATATAATCAGCATTCTCGAGCAGTATGTGACTTTTACCGCTTTTCTCAGCATATTAGTCCATCAGCACCAGCGGCTTTGTTGATTTTAAGATGTGAAATTCCTGTTCTGATCTCGGCCTGATAAATTGTATCTGTGGTAAATAATTGAGCTAACCTAGACTGCGTAACCTAGACTTAATCCAAAAATTTTCTATTATTTCTCATTTTGATTTTGGATAAGAACAATTTGATTTTAGTTGGTATATCAAAATGATAAATCGCAATTTAACAATATTTTTCAATAATTCGTATAAGCAATTTGTAGTTTAAAATAAAATATTTTGAAGTTATGTCGTAATTTTCCTTAACTTCAATAAACAATTTCATTTTGAATAGTTTCAATCTGAAGCGAAAATACTCAAGTCTTAATTCGAATTTTATTAATTTACAATGAAGTTTAAAACTATATTGGCATCTTAATGTTTTTGGAATGCAAAGATTTAGCTTTGTTTGTAATTTTTCTAAATATGTATTGAAATTATTCATTTCATTTCAAATTACTTCAATTTCAAAGGGAAGCTGATGACTGTTATTGCGGTTTTCTCGATATAAATACGAAGCAAAGTACATATTTCATTTATATTCTACTCGCGTTTAAAATGGCTTTAACTCTCTCAGTAGCATATCCAAGAATAAACCCAACTTCTTTCATACTACCACCATCATCACTAGTAATTTTGGCCAAATCTTCCAATAGCATTTAATCTAATCTAAATTGATGAATAAAACACTTTATTGTATTAGAAATGGATTTAACGCATTTTGTCCCCTTAGTAGATAGTTCTATTGCCAGTGCAAATTGATACTATTGTTCAAATATTTGCCTATTTAATTAAGTTAATTCGTTTGCATTTCACATTTGCACAATGTTCGGAATAGCAAATGCACACATACACACACACAAATGTCAGACTAGCTACCCAGTAAACAATATCTTCCGGAATCGGTGAGAATTCTGTCAGACATTGTACAAGTTTCCGATTCGTATAGAAAATCGTACAGGCGGTTGACACGGATTCGGAAAGATTTGTTTTCAGAACCCATAAAGAGTGTGCAGATTTCCTTTAAAATTTTTCCTTCTCTAATATTTCGAAGTAGGAAGTATTCAGTTTCTTCGAATTGAAAAAGTCAAATGCGATTGGTGCGGACGACATTAATCCTAAGTTTCTGATATTAATATTTCCAAAGTTGTCGTTAGTTATTACGCATGTGGTAAATAGGGTTCTCACAAAATCAGTTTTCCTAATGCTTGGATAGTGGCAAAGATTGTGTCATTCCCAAACAAAATAAAGATATGCGACAAATTTCTATACTACCGTTTCTCTCAAAAATCTGGGAAACAATATGAACGACCAAATACGAGGGCGGACCCAACAAAGGAGACACCAAAAATTTGGGAAAATTTTCTTTGTTTTTCAACATAATCTCCTTTTAACTCGATACACTGTTTATAGTAAGAATTGTCAAACTCCGTAGAACAGCCATTAAGACCCCTTTCACACTCGGCAAGTTACTTGCGCAAGTCTGTTGCCCAAGTCTTGGTTTGTTGATGACAGAGTTAAGGTCGGGATAGGGGAATACATTTTGAGTACAGACTTGCTTGTACTCGGAAAGTTGAAAAACTGACTTGCGCAAGTAACTTGCCGAGTGTGAAAGGGGTCTAACCGCAGACTCCACTTCTTCATTTTTGGCAAATCTTTTACCACCGAGCCATTTTTTTACGTTTGGAAATAGGAAATAGTCCGATGGAACTAAATTCGCCGAATAAGGTGTGTGTTGAAGCAATTCGAACTTTAATTCATTAATTTTGACCATCGCAATAGTGGATGTGTGAACTGGATCATTGTCTCAATGAAACAACACTTTTTTCATTTTCGCCTAATGCGGCCTGTTCCCACAATTTTATCTCTTAAACTCCGCAATGTATTAGCATAAAAAACAGATGCCATGACCTTGCCTGCAGTTGGAACCGTCTTCGCCTTCAATGGTCACAATTCTACCGAGTTTGCAAGCATTTTTTCATAAATATCACGTTTTTGTTTTCAGCAGTTTCCAACATACAAAGCCACATTAGGGTCACAAAAGCAAATATTATAACCAACCAATTACGGTGTATCCAACAAGTAATATTGAAATGCAAACACAATATGTTTGGACACAAGTATACTGTAAAAAAATTATAGGAGGTGTTAGGGGACACCCGGTTGGAACGAAGTTCCTTTCGCTATGTATTATGTACTAGTTAGTTCCAAAACGTCTAAGGCGCTCGTTGAAAAATACTGTAATTTAAATCGATCTTTAAGAAGGATACTTTTTGTAAACTGATAAACTTTTTTTTAAGAAAAATGTTTTTTTCTAGAAAGTATTTTTTTAAAAGCATATTTTTAGGTCCTGTTTGTAAGAATGTGTATTATATTTTCCCGAAAAGGTCCTTTTTTAAAGAGAGGTACTTATTTTATCAAAAGCTTATGTTTATTTAAGAGAAGGTACTTTTTGTAAGAAAAAGCCATGAGTATGAATTTGTTATAAGAGAATGTATTTTCTTTTTAAGAAAGGGGGAATTTTTTAAGAATTGGTCCTTTGTTCAAGAATAGGTAAATCTTTTAGGGTAGATACTTATCTCCAGAAAAGTTATTTTGTTTCACAAAAAAGGTACTTTTTAAGGAAAAGGTAGTTTTATAAAAAAAGGCAATTTGTTGTAAGAAAATGTACTTTTTTAAGGAAAGGTACTTTCTTTTAAAAAACTTTTTTTTAAGAAAATTTACTTTTTGTAAGAAAATTTAGACGTTTTAACTCCTTAAACGGCATTTACACCCATCAAGATTAGCGTATATCGAAGGCTAATTCTGTTACCCCTAGCTACCCCAGTAGATTCGTCATACAATTTTAATAGTGTAAAAACTGAAGTTTAATTTTTAACCTTATTTTAAACTGGTGTACAATTTGATGCAACACTGCTAAGTACCAAAAAAATGCAACCATGTTAAAAACATACAAAGACGATTTAGAATTAGACGACCAGAAGATGTGCGCAACTTGGCAACCCTGGTAAAAGAGAACCAAAAAGTGCTAGGAGTTCACTCAAACGCATTTCTCTCTCTCGGGTCATATCTTGCTTATTTCATACTTTTTGCATAGGTTATGTAAATCTACTTCAACATGGTTGGAATTTGTATAGTTATATACAATAACACTATCAACAAGTCGCTCGTGTATTGAAACATTCAATGAAGAGAGTAAGAGAGAGTAGAGAAGTACTAGGATTCACTCGTTTTGTTTGTTGGCATTTGAGTGAAGAGAAATTTTGACTGTCTACTTGTACATCGTTTTTGAAACATACATAAAGTAACTATGGTATAGAGAAGAAAATTTACTAATGGAGTGGAATGCCAACAAAGAAAACGAGTGAAGCCCGTCGGTTCTCTGCTATCTCTCTCTTCGTTGAATATTTCAATACGAGCAGTTTTCTGATGGTTTTATTATATCCAACTATAGAAATTCCAACCATATTTAAGTAGAATTACATAAAGTATATAAAAAGTATGAAATAATCAACTTATGACGCGAGATAGAAATGTGTTTGAGTGAGTGAGAACTTTTGTGGTTCTCTTCTACAAGGGTTGCCAAATTGCGCCGGTTTTTCTTCTCTACTTGTACATCGATTTTGTCTAAAACACTTCAATACACGGCATCGTTCCATCGAAAATTCCAACGCATCTGGCAACCCTACCTCAGGATGAATACTCAAGTCTTAGGAATTCAGAATTGCGCTAAAGTTCGCCTCTTCCATTCTTATGGGCGGCATAAAAAGTTACCCAGGGCCCCTTTTTGAAGCTGGAGTAATCATACGAAAATACATTACTAATTCAGCAAGACTAATTTTTTTTGGACATAAGAGACAATCTGAGTTATTAGTTCAATGCACACAAATTAAGCTGACTCGAAAATTGTTTTTTTTAATATTGGAAATTTTTCCACTTTTTCCTGTTCAAATTAAAGTTAAGAGAACATTTTTTTCTTATTTATTATTTTTTTATTATTTATCAAATGCAACTGCTCCCAATTTGTTAATAAAAAATTCCAAAACTCCCTATAATATGACTTATTACTTGTGGCCGTCGGTGGTGCAATGGCTAGTGTGAGCGGCTCTTGTACTTGAGAACGTGGGTTCGATCCCTGCTCAGACCACCTTACATTTCTTTTTACGACGGTCACCTCGCTTAGTGATGGCGACACTATCGAGTACTTAGCCATGAAAATGCTTCTCAAAATACCCTTTGGAACCGGTGTTAAACTGTAGGTCCCAATCAGTGAGTATAAAACTAGAAAGCGCACATCTCACTGATTTTGAAAAGCTCTCCCCAATCTCTTCATGGGATGTTAAGGGACACCATTTTTTATTTTTTTTTACCTGTCCAGAGAAATAACGCTTTTAAGTAACTGCCTTACCAATAAAATCATAATTTGGAATAAAAGTCGGTTAGTATTTTTTTTAAACCAAATTAAATTCTAATTTTTGCATCGCCCACCTTTTATATTTATTAACTTCTGAACTTTACCCCACTTCATTAGAAAATATGTGTACATACATATATTGTGTATTACAAGAAGATCAACATCTTCACCACAGCAATTCACCTCACCGTCTCTTTTTTAAGCCACCTCAGATCATGGTGAACAATCACTCAGTGCGTGGTTTTAATTGGTACGTGTAGCAAGTGTCCGGGTTTTTCGTATCTTTAATTCGCAAAAATATCGGTTGTTAGTGGTCGAAATGATTTAAATGTGTTACTAAAGTAAAGTCTAAAGTGTGATCGTTGTATTTATGCAATTATTTAAAAGAAACACCATAAATTAATGAGTAGAAAGACCTTTTATTTGCATAAATCCTAATTTTGCATAGTAACTTGTTGTTGTGCCATTTAATGATTTTTATATCACAAGTTTTCGTGAGTGCAGCTGTTACTCTCTATCTCTCCCACATTCTCTTTGTTATAACGGTACGCAGAAGTGTTAATGTAATGTGAACAAAAAACAAAAACATTGCCGAAAATAACAAAAAGTGAATAAAGAGTGAATGAAAATGAAATAATTGCGGGAAATAGAAAGATAAATGTGGTGAAAGATGAGAAGCTAATTGGAGGAAATGTGTGAAGGCCATTATTAATTTTGGGTGAAAGCCATTACGATGATAATAAAATGGGAACTCCGAAGGAAGGGTAAGGTACGTATTTCGCATGTCATTGAAGAGCTACATATGTATAACTGCCAGAACTAAACGATATCAACAAAATTACATGAGGACACCCAGTTGGAACGAAGTTCCTTTCGCTATATAGTATGTACCAGTTAGTTCCAAAACGCTTAAGGCGCTTGTTGAAAAATGCTAATTTAAATGGATCTTTAAGAAAAGAAGCTTTTTGTAAACTGATATCCATATGTACTTTTTTTAAGAAATTTGTTATTTATTGAATGTATTTTTTAAAACAAAAGTATATCTTTAGGTCCTTTTTGTAAGAATATGTATTATAAAGGGTTTTTCCATAAGAGCGCTACAAAAGGTTTTTTAAATAAAACAAAACCGGTTTTAGACATCAATGAAATTATTTATTCCTGTGAAAGTACGTTCGATGCCATTATGTATAGAACTCGATTTCTTTTGCATGACCACCACGAGCACGCTTGTAGAAGTCCAGACGCTGAACCCAATTTTCGACGGTTTTCAAGCATAAATCGGCCGATACTGCTGCAATTTCACGTTCGATATTCGTACGAAATTCATCAATCGTTGGTGGCTTGTTGGCATAGACCATAGACTTGACGTAGCCCCACAGGAAATAATCTAACGGTGTCAAATCGCACGACAGAGGCGGCCAATCGACTGGGCCATTTCGTGAGATAACACGTTCACCAAAGTTGGTTTCCAATAAATTGATTGTGGCATTCGCTATGTGGCTTGTGGCGCCGTCCTGTTGGAACCACATGTCCTCCAACTCCATATTATCCAATTGGGGCCAAAAATATTCGGTTATCATTGAACGGTAGCGATTCGTATTCACAGTATTGTGCCGGTCTTGATCATCACGGAAGAAGTACGGCCCAATGACGCCGCCGGCTCATAAACCGCACCAAACCGTAATTTTTTCGGGATGCAATGATGACTCATGGATTACGTGTGGATTGCTGTCTGACCAATAACGCATATTTTACTTATTGACGAAGCCATTCAGCCAGAAATGAGCCTCATCGCTGATTGTTGGGGCCTCTTAAAGTTGGCCTCTTAAAGTTGCGGCCACTGACTGCAAATTTCGGTAATAAATTTTAATAATTTCGACCCGTTGTTGGCTCGTATATCTTTCCATGATGAAATGGCAAACCTTACTGAAGAAAAATGTCAAAAGATCGGGAAAAAATATGGCGTCGTTTGCTGTCCCTATCGATTTAGTTTTGTAGCGTCTCTGTTGAAAAACCCTATATTTTCCCGATAAGGTCCTTTCTTTGATGAGAGGTACTTCTTTCATTAAAAACTAATGTTTTTATGTAAGAAAAAGCCCAAGAGTATGATTTTTTTACAAAGAAATACTTTTTTTAAGAACAGGTACTTTTTAAATAAATTGTTACTCTTTTTGGGATAAGGTTATATTTTAAAGAAAATTTACTTATTTTCAGGAAGGCTACTAATCTCAAGAAAAGAAAAGAAAAGGTATTATTTTATTTTTAAGAAAGGGTACGTTTAAGAAAAGGAAGTTGTGTAAGAAAAGGTATTTTTTAAATATTTTTTTTGAAGAAAAACTCTTTTTCTACGAAAGAACAGGCAAAATTTTAGGAGTAGGTACTTATCTCAAGAAAGTTATTTTGTTTTACAAAAAATGTACTCTTTAAAGAAAAGCTATTTTTTTAAGAAATAGCAATTTGTTGTAAGATAATGTAATTTTTTAAGAGAAGGTTGGTACTTATTTTAAAAATTAAATTTTTTAGGATAAGGTACTTTGTGTAAGAAAATTTACTTTTTTAAGCAAAGGTACTCCCTTAAGATAAGGTATTTTGTTAAGTAAAGATACTCTGTTTAAGAATATGAATAGGTATTTTTTTTTGAGATAATTTACTTTTTTTAAGAAAACGCACTTATTTAAGAAAATTGTATTTTTTTAAACTTCTTTCACTTTGGCTTTTCTAAATTTACTTTTTATTCGGTTCAAACTACAGTATGTAATAAACAGGCTCCACCTAGGAAATTTCCCATGAAACAAGAAATATCCCCAATATGATATATGCTAATCTAGACACAAACCAAGCCAAAAATATGAGTGTTAGAGTAAGTGTGCTGCCAAATATAATTCCATGCTCAGGGTTGTAGTTCATGGATTTGCCAGTCTTGTACTTTGGCTTTACTAAATTTACTTTTCAAAACTACAATATGTAATAAAGAGGCTCCACCTAGAAAACTTCCCTTTAAACCAAACCAAAAGTACGCAATATGCTTGATAAGAATGGGTTGTAATAAAGTAGTTAAAAAAAAGTTGTTCAAAACTTTTTCATTTATCCCCCATCCCGCAACGTGCGAGAAGGAACTTCGTTCCAAAAATAAATGGTTTCCCGTTACATCCCAAGAAGGAATTGGGGAGAGCTTCTCGCAACCAGTGAACTGTGCGCTTTCTAGTTTTTATACTCACTGATTGGAACCTACAGCTTTACACCGGTTCCGAACGGCATTTTGAGAAGGTTTTTCATGGCTAAATACTCGATAGTGCAGCCGTCACAATGTGAAGTGGAAAATATCCATCAGATAATGAGCAGACATGTCGTGCAATTCTTTTTCAAGTATGTATGTGTAATTTTAGCTGCAGCCAATTTGCAGAAAAATCTATTGAATGTCTTGAGGAATTTCTGACAATTCGTATGATTTTCTGAAAAATTCAAGATAATTTACAGACATCCGACTCGCGGAAGGGTAATTCGACGTGAAGTAACGGTGTAGAACCGATTTCGAACCAATATTTTAAAAAATTCGGATGTTCTTACCGACGCTTCGTACCGATTTCTGATCGACGTCTAAAGTGATGTCTAAATGTCTTTCGGATGTTTCTACCGAAGTGCCGTTTCAAGTTCTGATGTATTTTTTAAGTAGTTAAATTGTTTTCAGTATTTCGCAAAACTATTATTTTAACTATATTTTAATAGTACTTAAAGTTCACGTCACAATATATAGCAAAACATTGTATAACAATTCCCGTTTTGTACAAATACGTCTTCACAGCATAAATGGATTTAGACAACTAAGGGAACATAGTCAACAGACGAAAAACATAAATGTAAAGCAGTTAGTTTTCGTTCCTCCGACATAGCAGTCAGAAATCGGTCCGAATTCGTAAACACATGGCGTAACAAACCTATGACGGGAACAACAAAAACAATAATAAAAACAACTAAACCGTAGGTTAGACATAACGTTCAAAAATCGAGCCTAATTCATACAGACATGTCGGAACAAACTGTAAAAACTATAAAATAGTCACTAAAAAGAAAATACAAATCCCTCCGAATTCATTCAGATCTATCTGAGCACAATAAATGGAACTTCACTTCGACGAGTCGTACAGAATTCTGTACGATATCAGTACGAATTTTCTACAGGGTTTAAACAATGTGCAGACTTGTCGGCCATCACCAAGTGTCGGACCATTTGGTTAGCTGGGTAGTAAGGACATCCCTGCACAAACACAGACAAGGATGTGTGTATAATATGCAACTGCACATATTCGCATTCACAGGATATGTAAGGCAGTTGAAAGAATCCAAAACGTACGCACACGTACATCAAAAGTGATAATATTATACATTGTTAAAATGTTTACACAGTTAAAGGTATTTGTCGAAAAGGACGAAACCACACATAGTCACATGATCCATTATTCATTTATACAGTGAAACCGAGTGAGATGGTTTGAAACACTGTTGATTCGATTGTCTGCTGCAAAGAAATCTTTCAATACGACTGTGTTGGCGTAAGTTATGCCAAAGTTTTATTTATCTTAACTTACTGACTTCAGTACAGTATTATAACAAACTATTAGAAAATTAGAGTTTTGTTTATGATCAATTTAAACATAATTATGAAATATTGATTTTTATCGATTACTTGTAAGAGAATTGACTTGCCAATGAGAGTAGTCATTTACACTGTCGTCCAAATTCAATATACGTGGGCTCCAGAACCCAGTCGTCATTAAATTGAAAATTAAACTCCACATTTTTCCGGACTTCAACCTATTAATTTTAAATAAGTGCCTCATTTTAGTTTCCAGTTTCATATTTCCGTACCTACTCCATTGTCCTCGTCTGAATCGCGTTAGTTCTCTCTCTTTCAGTGTATTGCCCAAATCGTTCTCTAAGTTTTCAATCTCTGTTATTATTGTCCAACATTCATAGGTATTGTATTGAAATTTCCTGCGTCTGTGCTCGTTGTCATAGACTTCAACATGTTCGTAATCCGTTTTGTCAAGTTTTTCAGGTGAACTGGAATAATACTGAACTGTCCGAATGGTCGTAAAAATTTTACTCTCTCCGTCAATTTTGCCAGTTTCGTTATCGTTTCGCAATATTGCCCAAACTGATGTGTTCTCAGAAGAAGGTCTTTCTTTCGAGATATCAAACGACAACATATTGCAAATTTTAATAATGTCAGTCATTTCTGAGAACTATTTCCGCAAGGAGCCCAACACATTATTCCCGCCTTACACTGTTCCATTTGTATCCTTGCGTAGCTAATGCAATTGTAATGAATTGATACTATTCAATAATCTTTATATTGCCAACAATACCATCTCGACCAAAATTACAACTCTTGTGTACACAAGCATATGTCTACTAGCAACATAGGAACTCTTTCAACTCCACTTGAAGACAAACAGAGTTCTATTTTGGGTAAGAAAAGGATTTGATATATTTTGATTTTATTGAATTTCACAACTATATAAGGCAATATTTATAAAACTTAAACTTTTACTGGCTAATAACAATTCTTCTTCTAGTATATATGTACATTAACATTAGGCATTTTTATCACTTCCCTCTTCGACGCCAGTCATTTCCTTGCGCTTCTTGTGGCGCATCTTCAAGTTGGTTATTAGACGTACTGTACAAAAGTAAATGATTTCTACTATACTCAACGTGGAAACACCCATGAAGAGACCCAGTAAACCACCACAATTGGCAAGAAAATCGGTAGTGCCATACAACTCGGAACGTTTGGAGGTTAAAAATTGAGCCTCCTTGAAAAATATTGACAAATGGGTCTTTTTGTTGCTACAAATGGAAAGGTTGGAAAAATATTTATTAGGCTTTTTTTTTTAAACAGAATTTGTAATCTGCAACTCACTTTGTGTCATCTTCCTCAGTGGCGGATCGGTTTCTGTTCTTTGCACCTACCGCTAAATTGTATTCATAATCAGCCTGTGAGATTTCTGCTTCATAAGCTATGGACGTACATGCTGGCAAACAATTACAGGTTGTAACACCTCGATAATTTTCATCTGACGTTTTAATGCCCTGTTTGAATTCCCTTAGTGTAAGCTCATCCTCGGCGTTATTATAACATTCAATTCTACTAGCACCGCAAACTGGCACCTCAGCATGTCCTGAAATGAAGTCAGTGTTTGTTTTATCATCTGGCATACTTGAATTTTTTTCTGTTACGTACTTGGCATGGAGAATTTGACACATCCACACTTGATGATTGTGAAATTGGATAGACATTCCTGCTCACAATTGTTTTGGGTGTAGAGTTTGTAGTAACGTAAATCTCGCTCGTGTTGGAAATAACATTGACGCCTGAAAAGCAAAATTTATATTAGATGCTGGGGATACACTCAAAAAATAAAGCTTTGCAATAACAACAAACAATGTTTGGTATGTAAGAGCAGACAATTGGTTCTGACTATTTATCGGCAGGCATAAAAACAATATATTTCCAGTGTTGATAAAGTACCTGACAAAATGCTTCCTAAAACAACATACAAACTTTGGCTTAAACAATAGGCAAATGTTTGCCAAAAACAACAAGCACATGTTTGCTAAAACAACAATCATATGTCTGCTAAAACAACAAACACATGTTTGCTAAAACAGCAAACACATCTTTGCTAGAACAACAAACGCATATTTGCTAAAACAACAAACATATGTTTGCTAAAACAACAAATATTTGTTTGCTAAAACAACAAACATATGTTTGTTAAAACAACACACATGCTTTCCAAAACAGCAAACATGTTTGCTAAAACAACAAACACATGTTTGCTTAAACAACAAACATATGTTTGCCAAAACAACAAACGTATGTTTGCTGAAACAACAAACTTATGGTTGCTAAAACAACAAACATATGTTTGCTAAAACACCAAATATGTGTTTGCTAAAACACCAAACATGTGTTTGCTAAAACACCAAACATGTGTTTGCTAAAACAAGAAACCTATGTTTGCTAAAACAACAAACATGTTTGCTAAAGCAACAAACGTGTTTGCTAAAACAACAAACATGTATGCTAAAACAACAAACATATGTTTTCTAAACCAATAAACACATGTCTGCCAAAACAACTGTACTGTTCCTACACGCTGAAAAACAAACGGCCTCTGTAATAGATTCTTTCAAACATATTCTGCAGAAACAATGTATATGTTTGGAACACACTTCAAACATTTATGTGTTTGCAAGTCCCAAACTGAGGTGTATTTAATTGCAAAAATTAACATGTTTACTGTAAAATATGTATGCGTTTACGTGGAAACATATGCGTGCTTCATTCCAACCATCCATATAATTACGTGGAAGCATTAGCGTGTTTCCCGCAAACCTCCATATACTTACTTGGAAACTTATGCGTATTTTCACCCAAACATAATAATATCGTATTTAGAAACGAATTATTCTTGTTTTCCTTATTTATTATAATTAAAATAAATAATTAATACAAATAATTAAATTATTTTAAATTAGCCATTTTACATTTACTTTTATGAACTGAGAATCTGCTCCTCTTTTGTTTCTCCTTTCTTTGTTGTCTCTCACGTTTTTGTTTTCAGAAGGTTTTAACTATGGTTTGGTTATCACATATGCTTTAGTAAACAAACAATATACTATGTACTAGATCATGCAAGACAAGCGTGTATTAATTAAATAAATAAATGGTTTCCCATTACATCCCATCAAGGGATGGTTATTATTTTTAATACTGCTGGTAAATGAGATGTTAAAAAATGTGATTAGTACGAAGAATAATAAAAAAAAATATTTTAATTTTGTGCTTTCTCTGAGGTTTGAAGTCACGCTCTATCGATTTGTAGGCAAAAATTTATGTTCTAGACCAGAAGTTCTGACACAGCTTAAGTGACAAACAAAGAAGCAAATACATTCGGGTAAATGTTTAGCGTTTCTATTTTTCAACTGCTAGAGTTGAAAAGTGCTGTCAAATTAATTTTGCTTGAAGGCGATGTGTTCTTTTCGACCAGTATACACTTCTGGTATATACTGGACGTAAAAAACAAGCCTATTAATATTTTTGTATTTATGTTTTTTGTCATATCTTGATGTAGTTGCTGATAACACGACAAAAAATTATTTTTTTCTTTTTAACATTTTTCTTTTTTGAAGCTCTGAAAATTTATGTTAAGTACCGTACACAGTTCCAACGAAGTTTTCATGCCCAAGAAGGGCGAGTATAAAAAATGAGAAAAATTTTAATAACCGAAAATATCATTCAGTTTTAATTTGCTAGTACTCAGTTCTATGCGAAAATTTTGTGAACAAAGTCAATTACAGGGTTGTTGAGCTAATGTTACTTCGACCGAAAACAATTGTTTGGGGTCAGAAACATAGGCAACACCACATGCATTAAAAAAAATTTTACAAATTTTTGAAAGGTAACTCAAAGATAGGTGGTAACACTCTGCAACAAAATTTGCGTTTAGACACAAATGAAAAAATTTCAACCAAATATTTCGTAAGAAATGGAATAAAAGAGACAGCTGAACTCGTATTGGTAAAAACTATGCCATCCGGAAAAAGATAATTTCCTCGTGAGCTGCCTACGTTCGTTTTAAAGTTGTTGAGAAAAAAACAATAGTTATTACTTTTATTGACTATTTTACAATCTCATGAGGTCAGACGTCTTACACATATTAACGAAACAAAATGTCAACATATTCTTCCAACTGGCTCTATCCTTTGCCTTTTCTCCCCAGTTGGTAACACCAAGGATACAGAGGGATTATTCTGCCTGGTCTTTCTAGCGGAGTCTTGGTCGTCCTCTTTTCTTGCTTCCATCGGGTACGTTACCGCAAATCTTTCGCGCTGGCTCTTTTTCATCCATTCTGATAGCATGGCCTAGCCCTAATAGGGCCATATATTTTACGGAGAATTTTTCTCTCGAAAACTGCCAGGTATTTTTCATCCACTAGCGATATGACCAAGTTTCGGAGCCATATGTCAAGACAGGTGAAATGAGAGTCTGATATAGCTGGACTTTTGTCCGTCGAGAGAGGGCTTTGTTCCTAAACTGCTTGCTGAGCCCACAATAACATATATTTGCAAGTACAATTCTCCTGTCTATCTCTAGGCTGACGTTGATGTCCTTGTTCACGGCGGATCCAGGTAGACAAATTCATCTACCACTTCAAAATTAAATCGGTTGTCAACGTTCAAGTGCGGACCAAGTCGACAAGTTTCTCTAGTCGTTGACACGATCGATTTTGTCTTGCCCTCATTAACAGCAAGACCCACCTTCGCTGATTCATTTTCGATTCTTGAAAATACTGCAGTAACCTCTCGCAAATTTCGCCCTATGATGTCTATGTCGTCAGCATACGCCAGCAACATATGGTCTTGTTCGTATTTACTGCAGCCTTTCTCATTATTATCTCCATTAATATGGTCAATCTACACTATCTTCCACTATCATTACCTCCAGATCAGCATGGAACGAAGATAAAATATTTCGCCAACCAGTTCGATCTTTTGCTTTATCTCTCCAGTCGGCAATTCCACGTTTTGCCGGGATACGTCAACTTGATGCCTCCAGCGGAGCCTTGGTCTTCTTATTTTTCGTCGTCCTTCGAGTTCAGTTTCGAAGAACCTTCGTGCTTGTTCGTCTTCATCCATTCTAAAGCTCGGGATAAAGCTCATGGTTCATGCGTCGCCGATACTCGACGTTATGCAATATATCGAAAGTGCTTGCTTAGCCCAAAATAACATATATTTGCAAGCACAATTCTCCGCTTGATCTCAAGGCTGACGTTGTTGTTTTGGTTTACTGCAGATCCGAGGTATATAAATTCGTCCACCACCTCGAAATTATGACGGTTATCAACTTTCACTCTTTGGACTCATCGCGTGGAGGGCCTGCTCGTTGAAACCTTGCTTTGTCCTCTCTTACTTTCACACCCACTTTTGCTGACTCCTTCTCAATTCTCGAAAACACCGCAGTAACTTCTGTCATTGTGCGCCCAATGATATCTATATCATCAGCATACGGGAGCAGCATGTGACTTTTGCTGCTGATGGTTTTACTCAAGTTGACTGCAGCTTTTCTCATAATGATCTGTATTATAGGGATAGGGAGACGAATTGTCGGAGGCCTCGCGTAGTTTCAAAAGGTTCGGTAAGATCCTTACCCACTTTCAAGGAGGATTTAGTGTTCGTCAAGGTCATCCTGAAAAGGCGTACGAATTTTCCAGGAATACCAAGCCGGAGAGTTTCTCCCGTATCGGGCCATCGAAGGCCCCCTTATAAACGACAAACAGATGATAGATGTCGACCTTTTTTCGTGGTTCTTCTCCAGGACTTGGCGTAGCGCGAAAATCTGGTCAGTTGTCGATTTTCCAGGCCTAAAACCGCACTGGTATGGCCAGTCCATCGACCCCGGCGACTTTGTAGTTCTTAAGCCGGGCAATGACTGTTTTGGCTTCATCTTGGTTTGGAGGGGGCAATCGACGTCGTCGTCCTCATTGTTATCGACTGTCTCATCGACATTAAATATCTCAGGTACCAATAGCGCGGAGAAATGATCCCTCCATATTCCCAACATGCTCTGCGCATCTGAGTCTTCCGTCCTTGTCTTTACAGAACGGTTCTCTAAACCATGTTCCATTAGTTCCGTTTTTGACTTTTTTGTAGAATTTTCGTTCTTCGTTCTTCCTTCTGTATGTCTCAATTTTCTCACTCTCACGCTTTCTCCACTGCGGGTTCTTATGCCTTAAGAGACGGTTTACCGCTTTACTTTTCCCCCACACCGCTCAGTCGCAGATCGCGTTGCAGTTGACTGAAGCATTGCCATACGTGCAGTGTTCTTTTCATCATTTGCTTTGCTACACTCTTCATTATACCATGGCTTGTTGCGAAGCGGTAATAGAGATTATTCTCAGAAAAGCTGCAGTCAACATGAATAAAACCATCAGCAGCAAAAGTCACATGCTGCTCGCATTTGCTGATGATATAGATACCATTGGACGCACAGTTAGAGAAGTTACTGCGGTGTTTTCGAGAATTGAGAAGGAGTCAGGAAAAGTGGGTCTTACGGTAAATGGGGACAAGACAAAATTAATGGTTTCAACGAGCAGGGCCTCCACGCGATTAGACCAAAGCGTGAACGTTGATAAGCGTTATAAGTTCGACGTGGTGGACGAATTTATATACCTCGGATCTGCCGTTAAGAAAAACAACAACGTCAGCCTTGAGATCAAGCGGAGAATTGAACTTGCGAATAGATGTTATTTTGGGCTAAGCAACCACTTTAGAGATAAAGCCCTCTCTCGAGTAACAAAAGTCCAATTATACCAGACTCTCATATACCCTGTCTTACTTTATGGCGCAGAATCCTGGGTATTATCGCAAGCAGACGAAACATTTGCAGCAGTCTTCGAGAGAAAAATACTCCGAAAAATGTATGGCCCTATAGTGCACAACGGCGAGTATCGGCGACGCATGAATCATGAGCTGTATGAGCTTTATCGCGACATTGACATAGATAAGCTGATCAAAATAACACGATTGCGATGGCTAGGCCCGGTCAGTAGAATGGATGAAGACGAACCAGCACGAAGAGTTTTCGAAACCGAACCTGAAGGAAGACGAAAAATAGGAACACAGAGACGACGCTGGAAGGATAAGGTTGACGAATCCCTGCGTACACTTGGTATTGCCAACTGGAAGGATAAGGCAAAAGATCGAACTGGTTGGCGAAATATGTTATCTTCGTTTCGTTAGGTCCCTGACCCCTCGGGGTTGTTCGTGACCGGATAAGTAAGTATGGAATATTTGCGACAAGCTAGACACACGTTATATTTGCATCCAAACAACAACAAAATACCGATTTTTCAGCTTGTAGCAATATCCGTTTACGGTGACTCTCCCGTTAGCAACAGAGCACCGACTTTTATAATAAAGCTTTATCATTTGCAATTGTTGCTCGCCGCTCTAACTTACCATGGTCATGTGGTCTTTATTGTCTGATAACTAAAAAACAAGGAAAATTAACTGAAGATCAATCATCATAACCTCCATAAACTGGCAAAATCTACACGTCTCTATTTCGAACTCATTCAATATCGACAAAAGAAAATGACAAAGGTAGCTAATATTTGACAATAAATGAATTGTAGTTTTGTAAAGGACTCAAAATATGCCCACACACAGCATCTGAATAAATCCCATTTGAGTTAGGAGATCTGAATCTGTTGCCTTAAATCCACTTTTTGTAAACACAAAAGACCTTTGCTAATTTTATTATTTACCTGTTTGGTTCATAATATTTAAGTCCATCAGATGTCGTGATAATTTTAGGCTTAATTGCTATCAAAATTTCCTGGCCAAAGGGTATTCGAAAGAACTGCTTAGTGACCTGTGGGATTTCTCCGGGAGTATGTAAAACAAGCTGGAAATAAAAGAGTTTCAATTATAATAATGCAAGATACTACGAATGCTATCCAACCAAATGACTTACTTTAAATCCTTGTATTGGACCACGACATAAATCATCAAAATCTTTCTGAATGCCGTTTAGAATTAAATCCAGTCCAGCTTTAGAGCCTGAGCCCAATACCCGATTTGGATATGTTTCAGTATCTGCATCTGCCCCATAGCCGTCCTCAGCAGTCCATACGGTGGCAGGACGATTTTCAATGCGAAGAATAAAGTCGGAAATTAAACTGAAATAGCAATCAGTTAATACCGTAGGCAGAAATATTCAAGCAATTAAATGCACAGTGTGAACACGCTTAATGCACATTTCGATACATGATACTGTTAAATTATATTACACTGAAAACATTGTCTCCGCAAATTCCTCATGAATTCCTTTATTCATTTCACGCCGAACTAACATTTCATTACATCTATGGAACATTTTCATAAACTCTGTGAGAAGATATCTATGAAATGTGTGCATAACATTTCATAGACTCTATGAAAATAAATTTATAAAACTGGTTCCTGAAACCTATGAAACTTTTTCGTAGATTCTATGGCACGAAATATGTGCAATTTGTTTATAACACCTATGAAACATTTTCATAGATAAAATGAAATGCATCTTTATTTTCGCTGAACGAGTTTATCGCTATTTGCATAGCACCAGAAATTTTTCTGAGAGATGTCATTGCCATAGTTACGAAATCAAATTCAAATTCTACAAGATATAATTGCTAGAAGAATAATGCTGACACCGAGACACAAGACAGTAAAAATTAAAATCTTCCATTAAAAAAATTTCCAATATTTTATGAAAATTTTTATGAATATTTGTCGAAAATTTGGAATTTTGTTTTAAACTATTAAACCCGCGAAAAACTTCATATAACTAACGACGAGTTCTTCATGAAGAATTTTTCATAAAACTTACAAATAATATTTTTTCAGTGTATTCATATTATTGGCGATTTCGTTTCTGGTGAAAAATTCAAAATTTTTTCTGGCCTTTGCACTAAAAATTATTTTTGCGTTCGTTTGTGGAAAAGGTGCAAACCCACTTGAAGGTTTTGTGTTCGTTTCTGAGAGTCATGGGGGAGAATGTTGCCCGATAAAACGGCCAAGTTTCTCTCATTTTGTTTGTGTTGTTTGTCCTCGCTAAGCCAATTTTTCTACCTTTTGTGGGGTGCGCATGGGTAATTTAAGAGGCTTCACTTCAATTCGCTTACTTTCTCAAACAAACTGGTCGAGTTTTTGATTAAGCGGGAATAATGACAAGTGTCATTTGTATTGGTAGACATTCGACCAGTTTATATGAAGAGACGCTTAAAATTGCGTAATATCGCTTAAGTTTCCATATACTTTGGTCGAATAAATTAGTTAAGCGAGATAATAAAGACATGCAAAATGGATCATACAGTTGTGAGAAAATTCAATATTTCTATGTTCGTTTCTCATACCAAAAAGGCAGAACTTTGTAGAGGCGATAGCAACATGTTTTAAATGTCGCTATTATTTTTCAGAAACAACATTATTGTTTAGAAAACGCCATAAATTACAAGTTACTAATGGTGATTTCGTTTCTAAAATATAATGTTGCCCTTGCATGAGGCGACATTTAAAAAATTTAACCATCGCCTCCTCAAAGTTGTGTCTTTGTTAGGGGGGAGACACGAACGTAGAAATGTTGCACTTTTCCCTTTGCTTTTTTACCATGTTTTTATTACCTCGCTTAACTAAGTTATTCGACCAGTGTACTTTATATGAAAACTTGAGCGATATTAAGCATTTGTAGGCGACTCTTCGTACATACTGGTGAAACCGCTAAAATTACCCTTGCACACCCCAGAAAGGTAGACAGATTTACTTACCGAGCACAAATAACATAAATAAAATGACAGAATTTTTATCGGGGAACATTATTCCCCATATCTCGCTGAGAGGGCAGAAAATGCAAGATTTTTGCACTTTTTGAGTGCAACATTCTCAGAAACCAACACAAAACCTTCAAGTGGGGTTGCAATTTTTTACAAACGAACACAAAAAGGCACTTTTAGGGCAAAGGGCAAAAAAATGTTGCATTTTATCTCAGAAACGAAATCGCTATAACATTCAACTTTTTGTTGTTAATCAAAAATTAAAATTTTTCTGAATTAATTAAAGACAAAATATCAATACATGTATTGAAATTGATGTATGGTTTTAGCATTTTTTGCCGTGTGCGTTAATTTATACATTGTTTTCAGTTTGTTGCTTTAAAGGAGTTCGCACTGCTTTCATATAACTATTGTGATTACCCCTCAGGTTTGAATATCTCATATGGACTGAGGGAGTTAAAACTGTAGCATGGTCCATCGTCTGTTATATATTTGGAAAAGAGATCTTTACATTCCAGTTGTCCATTACGCCATTTGCATTTGTTGAAGGTCTGCTGGAATGTTGGCATTATATCACTCAGCGCATCTAGCAGATCTTTGCCATTCGTAAAATTAGTTCCAGCAACGAAATCATATAAATGGGGATCACAAACTTGGAGGACGGAGATAAAAGTGGAAAACCTTTAAAGAAAGTTAAGATGTGCTAAAAACATTAGTTTCTCATATTTTCGATTAATTTAAATATTACGAGTACAACTTTAGTTACAATGTTGTATAATTTTTCAGTGTTTGAAAAACTATTCCAATTCTAGCAGTAGCACCTAAATTTTTCAATATAGTGTAGTTTAAAATCGACCAGTTTTTGGAACGAAGTTCCTTATTTTTCAAACAGTAGTTTTACCTCCTGCTACTCACACGTTCCACAAACGTAGGCGTATCAATAGATTTTTTTTTATTGTAAAAATACTACACAATTCGAGTTTACGTTAAAATTTGAATTTTGTTCAATAGCAGTAGCAGTGATAACAGTTGAATGAAAGCTGAGTTTTTTAAAACAAAATACAAAAACTATATATGTATGATGAGCTACCGAAGGAAGCACATGTGTCACGTAGCATACGAGTATCAGAAAAAAGCTTGGTAGTTATTTTCAGAGTTTTTCTCGACAAATAAAAGAAAACTACCAATGCATGAAAAGTGAATTATTTAAATATTTGTTTTTTTTTTGATTTTGATTGTTTTTTGTAAGACAAATGTCGAAAAATTTTGTGATTAATAAGAGAATTTTACAAAAATACTTCCGAAATTATAAGTATTTTCAGGTAGTATATCATTTTTTATTTGCAATTTAATATGATTACATATATTCAATTTATGTTATATATTTGTACCATTAATCGCTAGCTTTAAATTGTGTATTCAACTTTCGGGTTACTTAATTGCAATTGAGAGATGATTAGAGATTAACCTTGCGTTTTATTTTTCGGCGGCGACTTGATGAATTCCGTCATATTGTTAACGGTTATGACAATCTTTGTATACCAAATACCAAAACAACAAAGGGGAGGAATCAAACTAGAAATATATATAATAAAATGGAAGTAATTTCAACAAAAATTGGAAAAGAATTCGATGTTTAGCCACTACGAAATTAACTATGAAACGAAGATGACCACTGTCAGATAAACTGGTCATAAGTTATATACAGGGTGATTCAGGAAGTTCCGGACAAATTTCTCCAGCGTATTACTTGGCTCATTTCATGAAGAAAAGTCCACTAGGACCATGTCCGAAAATGCAAGGGTGCGAAATGGCAGCGGGTTTAAAATTTTCGGATTGGCGGTCGGAGGGTAGTAGGGTAAAGTTGCTAACTTCCGAGCCAGTGGTCGGATTTTTTTGTTTTTGGGCTTGCTGGAAAGGCCTTTAAGAGGCCTTTCAGAATCAATAACTATTTCTACTTTTTTTTATTGATTCTGAAAATTTCAATAAAATAAAATCTGAAACGTGTTAATTTACAAAAAGAAATAAATGTGTGCTGTTATTTCGCTTCCAAAAATAAAAACAAACATTTTTGCATTTCAGTAAAATGGTCATAATTTTGGAACGGTAAGACCTATGGGTTTCGTTTAGGTCATTTTGGAAAGGTAAGAGGTATGGCTATTATTCAACAGAAAAAAACATAAGTTACCTGCCATCTGGCTGAGGAAATTGAGGTTATGTGATTTTTTTTCCATTTTTTTCTCCGAAAGCTCTGTATCTCGGCGATTTGACTTTTCCTACTCGAATCATCTAAAACATCTGATTATATAGACGGTGAAAAATGTAATAGACCGCAGTTTGACTATAAGTGATGCAGAATTCCACAAGGTCAATAAGGAAAGGATAAGGAGCATTCTCAAGGACAACAACTTCCCGAACCATCCTACCAACAGACCGATAAAGCAATTTGAGGATAAAGGACAACCTAACAGGGTCACTACTGATGAGCCAAAAATTTTCACATCAATAACCTACATACCTGGAATAACAGATAGATTGGCGAGTCAAAAATATTTGACGACAAGAATTATAGGATAGCACACAAAACATATAGCAACACAATAGGCTGAATATTTAGTAAAACAAAGGATAGGTTGGACAAATTTGATATGTGTAATATAATATATAGAATACCATGTAAAGGAAATGACAAGGAGGTTTGTAACAAAGTATATGTAGGGAATGCAAACAATAAACTAAAGACACGAATTGCAGAACACAAATCAGATAAAAAATATAGGCATATTTCTACACAGAAAACAGCATTAACATCCCATTGTCCTAGTTTAAATCATTATCCAAACTTTCAGGATACATCGGTTTTAAATAAGGAAAACAATTATAAACGTAGTTACATACATATATGTTAGAAATGCTACAAATAATTAATACACCAACATTGAAAAGAATTAACTATAAAACGGATACAGATAATGTAGCCCAAATTTACAGAAATTTAATTAGTAAAAAGTAGAACTATTTAAGCACAAATTGTTTATCGATCTAATATTTTTCTTTGGGTTAATTTATATGAACTTTTTATGTACATTATTTTTGTTAATGTAACTTCAGAACATTTTTAAAAAGGCAGGAAAAATTTTTCAAACATTTTTATATTGACATAATTTTTCATAATAGTTATTTGGTTTTAATTGTTAAATATTGTTTATACATATCTCCTGATGATGCTATACAATGGAATAGCGAAATATCGAGGAAAATAAATACGAGAACAGCAAATCTGACCTCAAGCTCGGAGAATATTGATTATTTATTATCGTTTATTCCTAGCAAGAGCCTCTAAATCTCGAAAGCCCCCAATCAAACCATCCCTAGGTATGTGTGTGCGAAATTAGTTTTAGGATTTTTGAAGGTGATTGAGCGAAGTAAGTCTGTCTGTTTGGCTGACGTACATATTACAAATTACAATAACATTTTACAACTGGTGAATTTTTAAGGCCTTTGAGCCATGGCCGCCTGTCTCTCTGGCTGGCTGCTGAAAAAGATAACTTCCGCATATTTTTACTGATCCCAATGCAGTCTTGTCGATGATTTGCTCAAACTTATTTTGGGACTGCAAATGGGCTTCGTTTAGGGTTTTTTGGAAAGGTAAGCAGTAGCGCTTACCTTTACCTTACCAACAAGCCCAAAAACAAAAAGATCCGACCACTGGTTTAGAACTTAGCAATTTTACCTTAGTACCCTCGGACCGCCAATCCGAAAATTTTCAAACCGCTGCCATTTCGCCCCTTTGCATTTTCGGGGATGGTCACATATGGACATATTTTCATGAAATGAGCCAAGAAATACGCCGGTGAAATTTGTCCAGTCGTGACTGAACCACCCTGTATAGAAAATATATTTTCAAAATTATGTCAGAGAATTTTTTTCACGTCATTTTGAAATCTTTATCATGCATTTTGCTGTATTTTACATAAATATTCCATCAACTATATAAAATACATATATTTGTTTGTAGGCGATTTTGCGAAACAGAAAGACAAGCCTGCGAATCAAATGATTTTTTTTTAAATTTATTTACGTAAATATATTCATTTAAAATACTGCAAAATGGGGACGACAAAATATGCATTATAAACATTTCAAAATGACGTCGTGAAAAAAAATGGTCTGTCAAAATTTTGAGAAAATGGAATAGGAATCGAAGTTTCAACTGCCGGTAGGGGACTATAAGTACCGTCGTATGTGTAAAGGGGTTTTCAACAGAGACGCTACAAAAGTAAATCGACAGGGACAGCAAACGACGCCATATTTTTTCCCGCTCTTTTGACATTTCTCTTCAGTAAGGTTTGCCATTTCATCATGGAAAGATATACGAGCCAACAACGAGTCGAAATTATTAAAATTTGCTACCGAAATTTGGAGTCAGTGGCCTCAACTTTAAGAGGCCAACTTTAAGACGCCTCAACAATCAGCGATACGGCTCATTTCTGGCTGAATGGCTTCTTCAATAAGCAAAATATGCGCTATTGGTCAGAAAGCAATCCACACGTAATACATGAGTCATCATTGCATCCCGAAAATATTACGGTTTGGTGCGGTTTATGGGCCGGCGGCGTCATTGGGCCGTACTTCTTCCGTGATGATCAATTGGATAATACGGACTTGGAGGACATGTAGTTCCAACAGGACGGCGCCACAAGCCACACAGCGAATGCCACAATCAATTTATTGGAAACCAAGTTTTGTGAACGTGTTATCTCACCGCCTCGGGCATGCGATTTGACGCCGTTAGATTATTTCCTGTGGGGCTACGTCAAGTCTATGGTCTATGCCAACAAGCCAGCGACGATTGATGAACTTCGTACGAATATCGAACGTGAAATTGCAGAAGTATCGGCCGATTTATGCTTGAAAACCGTCGAAAATTGGGTTCAGCGTCTGGACTTCTGCAAGCGTGCCCGTGGTGGCCATGCAAAAGAAATCGAGTTCCATACATAATGGCATCGAACGTACTTTCACAGGAATATAGAATTTCATTGGTATCTAAAACCGGTTTTGCTTAATTTAAAAAAACTTTTGTAGCGCTCTTATTGAAAAACCCATTATATGACGTTTCCGTAATAATCTCGTCATTACGCGTGGTTTGCCACTCCCCTCCCCCCTTCAAAAACTGTTTTCAGTACACCCTAAGTCCTATAGAATTGGATATAACTACGTAGAAGAAAATGGACTTGGATCAGCCACATGCGTATGTCACAAAAGTATTTTGTATATACGGTTTTATAAATAGGTTCTTTATTTGTCATTAAAAATGCATGAAATTGTCCGAAACTTACATGCGTGGTTTTTGGTATTGCTTGAAGCATATGGTTCGAAATGCAAGTACAAAAAAAAGGACAACAATATTCAACTTCGTTCTGTTTTTGTTGCTGTGTTAAGTGATTTCTCTCACAGTTTAGTATTTTGCTTTTTAAAAATCCCGTTAACTTTTAAATTTTCTGAGGTCTTTCTTTTTGTTAGCTGCCATTTTTAACTGGAATCAGCTTGACATGAATACTTTTTTTTAATTAGGAGATTTGATGCCGAAAGGAAGTGAACTGAATATTTCTCAGAGAAAAATCATTGTTTACCTTCACAATCAGGGTAAACCGATAAAATATATTTGTGAAATGTTTGAACGTTGTCGTCAAACTATAGAAAATGTAATTAAGCGCGCAAAAGAACGCGGCAATATTGAAAATAAAGCACGCGGTGGACGACCGAAATTGCTTTCAGAGAGAAAAGAAAGGAAAATACTTATAAAAAACCGGTATAATCCACATTTGTCACCACCAAAAATTAATGATAAACTCAGGGGAACTCTACAAACTAGTGTAAGCAACGAGACGGTCCGTAGAGTACTTAGATCCAACAACATCAATGGTCGTGTGGCAAGAAAAAACCCCTTATTTCGGCAATAAATCGGGAAAAGAGGTTATGGTTCGCCGAGCTGCACAAAAGCAAAAATTTTCAGTTTTGGCAAACGGTAATATTTAGCGACGAAAGCAAATATAAAATTTTCGGTTCTGATGGCCGACGTATGGTGTGGCGTAAGCCAAATGAAGCCCCTAACATCAAAAATATGAAACCAACTGTTAAACATGGCGGAGGTTCTGTGATGGTATGGGAGTGTATGTCTACTCTATGAGTTGGTATCCTGGTATTTATAGATGGCACATCCTGAAGGAGAACCTTCATGCGAGTTCTGATAAAATGGGTCTTCCCAAAAATGGGTTTTATTTCCAACAGGATAACGATCCAAAGCATACAGCTGTGGATGTTAAACTCTGGATTTTATATAACACCAAACATTTGCCAACACCACCCCAAAGTCCGGACTTAAACCCGATCGAAAATCTGTGGGCTTATCTTACTTGGCTTATTTGCCAAGACACTTAGAAGCTGTTTTAGCTAACAATGGATATCCTACAATGTATTGAATTTAATTGTCTGTGGTATATACAGAAAATAGTATGTTCAAATTAAAAAGCAAAATACTTATGTGACCTAAAGGAATACTTGTCAGTTTCTCTTACATTACATCTCTTACATTAGTGAAGTATTTTAAGTTCTTTTTTTTATAAAATTTATGTCTAAGTTCTTCTTAGTATGGCTATGTGAATAATCGCCCAAGTGGAAATCGCCCAAAACCCAAAAATTAACAATCGCCCAAAAAATATAGGAAAAAAATTGGGCGATTGTTCATCATGTTTGGGCGTTTTGGTATTTTTGATTTTTTGGGTGTTTGTTCATGATGAATGATCGCCCAAATTTTTAAAAATGTAAATTCGCCCAAAAAAATGTGTCCCTTCTATATCCTGATGTATCTACTGGTATGCTCTATCCAGTGTAAACGCATTATTTTAAAAATATGTAACTACGTTGATGTCAGGATACAGATTATACAGCTCATGGTTCATCAGTCGTCGATACTCGCCGCTGTCGGAGCATTTTTCGGAGTATTTTCCTTTCGATATCATTATGAACAATCACCACAAAATAGCGGGCGTTTGTTCAGAAATTGGATTTATATTTTTGGGCGAATGTTCTTAAATTTTTGGGCGATTTTACCTTTTGGGTCATTGTTCATTTTTCGTTTTGGGCGATTTTCACTTGGGCGATTATTCGCCTAGCCTCTTAGTATATTCCAAATAAAAGTTGCGTTAATTTTTATTTAAAAACGTGCTTATGCGGATCTTTTCTAAACAAGTATAATATTCTTTATAGGCAAAATACTTTTAAGACTCACTGTACGTAGGCGCCCAACAACATATATTGTTAGACCGGCACTTGAAATGAACCCGCAGGGGTGTCAAACTACAGGCAGACCACCAAATACATGGACCACCAAATATATGGAAAGGAATAAAAACAAATTCGACAATCATGGATGGCAAATTTTTCTTCGAAAAGGTGTTTCCGTTACCGTCAATGGCGAGCGTCACCAGAAATCGACGCTGACGTTCACAGACCCAAACACTCGAAAATATACTGAAAAATTAGATATATATCGAAAGTGGTATTTTATAGCAAGTTGTGGAAGCTGCTTGAACGACGTTGTGTCTCATTCGTAAATGTCAATGATGGCCCTTATCAATAAAATTATATTTTTAACAAAATGTCTATCAATATTTGTTTAAACGAAACTAAATTGTAGAATTCTGTATAAACCAGTACAGAAATTGCAGTCGGGTGAAGCGACTTAAACATAACCTCACCCAAAGTTATCCATTGCATCCGAGTTCCATTGAATATTGACAAATGTGTCAATATTCAATAGCAGAGTGGCGTTGCGTTAAATATTATTGAACACCCAACTTTATTACGACCCTATGTGATTATGGGGAGTTATCGCGACTACCAGCCAATTGTTCGCCCAATATTTATATGGAAGGTACAAAAATGGGCATAGTGACGTTGTTCATCTGTTTTTACACAGTATTGCACAAAATATTGATTAGTATCAAATATTGTTAAGATCGGTTGTGGTATACGGGAGATATCGCGTCGGCCAGCTGGAAAGCCGCCCTACGTTTGTATGGGATGTACGAAAATGTGCGTAGTTTATCTTCAATTTTTAGGATAACATTGCCGAGAACCGAATTTCATTAAGATCGCTTGTAGTCTACGAGAGATATTGTGCCCAAAATTTGTGCGCATTTGACTAAATTTTATCTATTATCAAACTTCATAAATCTTTGACGTTTGGGAATAAGGTCTTAAGTCAAAAAAATGCATTTTGGGTTTTTGATTGGGTTTAACTCAATTTTTTTTTCTCTTTCGTTTGGTATTAATAACTTAAATCTAGCACAACTCCATCCAATCGTAATCATTTGCTCTTTAGGCAATAAGTCAGAAAATTTCATATATAAATAATTTTCAGTTTAAAATTACGAAAAACTACAGTTTCTGACTTAAGACCTTATTCCCAAACGTCAAAGAAATATTGGTTCGGTTTTGCGGGAGTTATGTTGCCGAACAACCTGCCAGCCGCACAAGATATCTTGGTAGGGCGTGGCAAAATAACACTTATCTTAATCAGCGACTAGCGTTTGATGATACGAAGCCTATAACCTAAT
This sequence comes from Phaonia tiefii, assembly GCA_963931995.1. Lineage (NCBI taxonomy): Eukaryota > Metazoa > Arthropoda > Insecta > Diptera > Muscidae > Phaonia > Phaonia tiefii. The sequence continues at coordinate 104,609,446 of OZ008369.1, read as the reverse complement.
TTCATTAAAATCGGAAGTGTTTCAAGCGGATTATCTCATTGACAACTCGGACGAGCACCAAGCTTTTGTATGGGAGGTTCCAGAATGGGCGTGACAAAACAAATCATTTTCCATAGAAGAGTGGTATTTAACTAAATTTTTTCTAGTACTAAATTTCATTAAGATTGGTTCAGTTTTGCGGGAGTTATCTTGCAGAACAACCAGCCGGCCGAACAACTTATGTATGGGTGGCACCAACATGGGAGTGACAAAACCACATTTGTCTTAATCGGCGACTGGCGTTTATTGACATGAATCCTAATACCCAATTTAATTAAGATCGGAATATTTTCAGGAGACTCATTGCATTGAGAACACGGATGACCAACAAGGTTTTGCATGAGAGGTACCAGAATGGGCGTGGCGACTTCGCCCATTCTCTCCCATTAAGTAGATATTTACAGATTATTAACCAATGTTTGAGTTGAAACTAAACATAATTTCGTTCTAAATGTGTCGATTTGTATGGTGAGGTACGATAAGGGGCGTGACCAAAACGCCCATTTTCAATCCCAAACTAACCTTGGCGATTTTTGTTTGAAAAATCATAGAAAACTCTATGTAGCGTGTAAAGGGCAAAAATGTTAAAAATGGATAGTACTATCCAGGAAAAATATCAACTATGTAGTTAATTTGCGCAAGTATGTGCTAACTCGTGCTCTTGAAAGTCAGAATTTCAGCATGTTATATTTACTTTTTTGATTTTGAGGTCCATTTTCTCGATTTCTGTTAAGCCCTTGTCAAAGCCATAGTTAAAGATTATTTCAACGTTAATGTTGAGTAAAAATCTTTTTACAGAAAGTCTAAATTCAAAACTCCATAAAACAGACATGAAATCAAAATTGGCTCCGGCGGCAGTTTTTTTTAAATCCAAAAAATTGGAAAAGATAGGTTCTAAGCTCAGAAAAGTCCAAAAAATCGAAATCTGAGTGTGTTTCTTGAATTCGCAAAAATGTGAAACAGCCTAATGCCCATCCAATATACAAAGCATCTGAAGGACTGTTTATAATATTGTGGGAATTTTGGCATTATGGATCTATCTTCTCCAATTGGATCAAAATCTCATCTGTGTCCATATATCATTAGAAATTCTACATGTGAAAATTTTAAGATTCCTGTGATAACTCCTTTTAGTACTATGAAATCGCGACACTGTTCGTCGTGGATATGTTTGGGCTTAAACCTAGTTCAGCTCCCACTGGCCTAGCCAAAAAAAAAAAACTCACAGGTTTGTGGTAGAACTCATTGTTTTAAGCAAAAAATATTAAATACTAACTTGTTGACGGCCCCTATTTTCGGAGTTATTGCCTTCCAAACTTCGGATATAGGGGAAGATAATTACGTTGAATGAGCCACCTTTAGCGATTTCTGTGACCTCTAATATATTTTTGTTATAAACGAAGACAATATAAAATGCAATTTTCGATAACTGTTGAAATTTTTAAAAATTATCGAATATGTCTTAAATTTTTTTTTAATTCTTCTTTGCGAGTTTGACATGCTTGGTCTAAAATCACCTAGCATAATTGTACGGTCTGTTAGAGGAGATTAAAAAAACATTTTCAACATATTCAGAAGCCTCAAAATTCTAAATATGACTAAATTATCCTTATTATATTCTCATTAGTCGCAGGTTAGTCGGTTTAGGGCTAATTTGAAAAGTTGGTACAGATTAACAAAGCCAAACCTTTGCCCGTTTTAACTATGTCTACAGTTTTATACCCGTTGAGCAAAATTACCAAAATATTTTTAAAAATGTTTTTTCCTCTTTAATGGTTTGCCTGTGACGAAATATCTGAGGCAAACGCAACAACCAAATTAAAGACCTTTTTTTTGCGGACACTTTGCTTGCTTTGCTCACTTAATGTCTCTCAGTAGCTGAGCGACGAACGGTTCTGTTTGTATCGATCGGTCAGTAAAGGACCGATTCGTGTCTTACGTTCAACCCGAGGGCGACAACAGGAACGAAGAAAAAAGAGGGTTGCTGTTCACACACTGAGCGATTCCGTCTCATTTTTTCGGTCCCTTGAGTGAGCAGACCGCGCAGAAAAATTTGGTTGAGCATATTTTACGAACTCTTATCGATATATAAAAGTATTTGCTCTGACAAATTTCGTATTTGATTTGAGAATTAATTATTTTCTGTGTACACTGTTCAGCGATGAGGCCCGTCTTTAACTTAATGGCGGAAGACAGACTCGAAAATAAGTTCAAGAGCTGTCATTACATCCAGAAATCATCAGTCGGCATTAACTGTGAATAGCGAAGTATTTGCTCTCTGAAATTGAAGCCCGTGATCTCGACCACATTCGGTCTCAACGAGACTGTGGCTACTTGCCACAGATTCTGTGAAACCATAGCATGATTGCGATAACAAGTCGGTGAATTGTTAATTTCACGCTTCGGACGCTTTCCTTTGGGGCTTCAAAAATTGGAATCTCAGAATGGAACATTTGAGAGAAACATTCTTAAAATATAGGGAAGAGCATCTTACCATCAATGAGCTGAGCGCTGTCTAGTTTTTACTTTTACTGATTAGGACCCTCAAGTATGATGCCGCTATTAATCCTTTAACGGCCATACATTTTCGGTAGAAGCGATTTAATTTTTTTTGAGTATTTTCGTGATCTATGGCCTAATAATAGCTACGCCGCAAAAAATGGGATAACATTTTTTTTTCATTTTTTATTAAGAGGCACACATATTTACCAAGCATATATTCGGTCCATGTAAACACGTTGAAGATCGAAAATTCGACTTTACATTTGTTAAAAGTTAAGGTCTGGACTCAAAACGTACCTCACCACTTTGTGACCCACTCTGTACGCATCAGTTAGAGAATTGACGCCTACCACACTATTGTTGCCCCTGCCGCTTTCTTTAAACTACCCAAAGAGACATTTTGCCTATCTCCTATCTGTACAATTATATATGCCAAAAACCCTACGGAAAAACATTCTGGTCATGCTGGTTAAGGATCATTAGACCGGGTTATGCAAAAAATTTCACACAGATCAAATATTAATGACCAATTTTAGTGATATAAAAACAATAATTATGTGATACTTCAATATAATTGTGACTTCATAATTTTATATGGGCATCTTATCCGACAGGCATCGCTTACAATGGTAACTAGATTAAAAATGAATTATGCCAGGCAAATATTTAAAAAATTTGGTCGATAGCGCTAAAAAGTATGCAATAATTTGCATTGAAAGGTATGTAATAATTTTTATTTGAAAATTTGTTCCATAGCCCCAAAAAAGTATGCAATAATTTGCGGTAATAATGCCATCAACATGAAAAACCAGTACATAAGTTTCAGTCGGGTGAACCGACTTAGTCATACCCTCACCCTAAGTTATCCATTGCATGGGAGTTCTGTTAAAAAACGTCCATACTCAAAAGTGACCATATTCAATAACAGATTGACATTGAGCTAAATATTATTGAATACGCAAATTAGTTAGTTTCCCTCCGAATATTTATATGCGAGGTACAAAAATGGGCATGGCAAGTTGTTGCCAACATTTTGATCAGTACCAAATTTTATCAAGATCGGTTATGATATATTGGAGATATCGTGCCGGCAAACTGCAAATACGCCCAACTTTTTTATGGGAGGTACGAAAATGGGCGCGGCACAATAGTCAGTTATGAATTACACTGTAGCATTTAGCAAAATATTGCCTAGTACAGAATTTTATTAAGATCAGTTGTAGTTTGCGAGAGTTATCGGGTCGATCAACCGGTCATCCGCCCAATTTTTATATGAGAGGTACCAGAATGGGTGTGCCAAAATAGCTCATTTTCTATAGGAGGGTTTTATTTGACTAAATATTGACTAGTACAAACTTTCATAAAGATTGATTCGGTTTTGCGGGACTTCTCGTACCGAACAACCAGACCGCCAAACAACTTTTGTATGGGAGGTACCACAATGGGAGTGGCAAAATCACCCTTGTTGTAATCGGTGATTGGCGTTTGATAACGTGAAGCCTTATACCTAATTTCATTAAGATCGCAAGTGTTTCACGCGATTTATCGGATTGAAAACCCCGACGAACACCATGTTTTGTATGGGAGGTACCAGAATGGTCGTGAAAATCTCGCCCATTTAAGCTAATCACATCTACCAGAAGCAATGTTTAAACGAATCATAATTTTGTGCTAAATGTGTCGATTTGTATGGGAGGTACCAGAAGGGGCGTGGTCAAAACGCCCATTTTCAATCCCAAACTCAATATTGGCAAATAATAGTCACTGACAAAATTTCATTGTGATTTGTAAAGATTTACAGCAGTTATCGTGTTGACCAGCCAGCCAGCCAGCCAGCCAGACAGACAGACGGACATGGCTGAAACGTCCTAAAAAGTCCTAAAACGAATTTCGTTCAAACATTTACATTTTTTACGTATTAAATGATATATACCCCCATCCCTATGGGTGAGGGTATAAATATTTGTATTAATGCTGAAGAAACACTTGCCATACGTAACTTTGTTGTTTTTGAATAAAACTAGATTTCTTCCAAAGCAAAATGTTCTTGGTTTTTAAGGGGCTTAAATCCTGTAAAAAATTATTTTGAAATTTTAGGGGTAGAAACTGCATTAAATGATGTACGTCAGCGGCATCTACATATAGAACAAATGTACTCCTAATCATCAGGATCGCTACAACAATGTCTGGCACATTACGATCAAGCTACAAACTGAAAAACTACGATCAGTTTGACTGTTTTTCACGGGCTCGGAAAGGGATTAAATATTTTTGCCTCGGAGGCCGACCATGTCTAAGGATCATTAGCCAATTCTAATATTTTTTTATCTAAAAATGAAAAAATTATTCAAAAATTTGTTTCGGCGAGTGTGTTAAATGTGATTTTAGGTGAAGTTATAACGTTCTAAATTTTGTTAACCCTGAGACCAGAGTAAAATACTTTTGAAAAGATTTGGGCTGCGTTCCAATAATTTTTTTTAAAAATTTTTTCGTTAGCGCCAAAATGTATGCAACAATTTGCGGTAATAATACAAACAACATGAAAAAGTATTAATACTACAAATACATCTTGTCATACGTAACTTTGTAATTTTTGGATAAAACTACATACTTCCAAAGCAAAATGTTCTTAGTTTTCAATGGACTTTAATTCTATAAAAAATTATATTTAAATTATTATTATTATCATTAGAAAATTATGACGGACGTCAGCGACATCTTTAGGACGAATGTAGCATCAATACAACGGTGTCTTGCATGTTACAGTCGAGTCACAAACCTACGATAAAATAACGATATTTTTTGTTTTTCAAGGGCTCGGAAAGGGCAAAAACATATTTTTTTAAATTGTCTCGTGGTGATATTTAATATTTGCCTCGACTTTGGGAATTTTTTTTTAATATGGAGGCCCACCCGTTCTAGGGATCTTGAGCCTATTCTTGCTCACATAAAAAATGTTTTATTTAAAAATTGAAAACATTGTTTCGGCGAGTCTGTTAAATGCGATTTTAGGTGGAGTAATAAGGTTTTAAAATGTGTTAACCTTGAGACCAGAGTTGCACCCGAATCTGCACTCAGAATTTCTTCATCTCATCAGGTTTGTGGGATATCTAAACCTAGATTTACAAAAACCTTGATCTTTGCTATATTCGAGATTTTATAACACCACGAACTAAGCTTTTTTCATTGTTATGTGATCTGAAAGTCCTACTCGTTCGTTGCTTTAAAATGCAGGTTTAACCTTCGTTTGTCGGACTGCGTGACTGCGTGGTTAAAGTCTTAAGACTTGTATTTCTAAATTTGGATGCACTAATAAAATCCTTTAGAATTTTCTTTACTGTGAATGATATTTGATATAGTTATTCCCAGAATGGATAAAATTTCGTCATGAGTGTTAGTACAACAATTTTGGAAAAATTCTTTCTGAGTAATGAAAAAATTCAACTCTGTTATTTTGAAAATAAATAAAATGCAAAAAAAACTTGAAAATGTCAAATTTTTACCACTTTTTCTTATATACCTACTCTGTACTTGTTAAATTCTCCGCTGTCACATTGGCATAAAAGTCCCAATATCTCCAATAAATATCAGTAAAATTAAAATACGATTGACGTGCTTTGGTCTCCGTACAAATCGAAACAGCCGGAAAGGGTATTTGCCACACGGGTGTTGATTTCTCGGCAAAACTCACTATGACCGGATTGTTATTCCACTTGTTCCAAATGTTCATGGTCAGCGAGGCGCACAGATAAATGGAGAACACAAACACCAAAATCCAAAATAACCTGCAAAAGATGAACACACAACAAATATCCTGTTTTGAAAAAAGTCCTTTAAGCTTTGGCTGCTGCCGCTTTCAACAGTCAGTGTATACGTACCTTTCCCATAATGGACGTTTCTGTTCGCCCAAATATTTAATGCCATGTATTGTACTGTTATCACAATATTCCGAGAATATAGCCCATGCTGCCTGCGACGGTTTGCCGTATTTGATCTGCTGCTTGTTATCCACATCTTCATCACTGTCAACGTCAATGGTTTCCTTGAATGCCGTTATGGTCTTAGCCATCATTGCAGCCCTCTGCCTAATTTAATAAGACAGTATAAATCTCGTTAAATAAATAAGAATGTTCGTTTGCATTGTTAGTTGCATGCAACACACAAATATTTATATACGTGTGGATGGGTTAGATACTACAAAAATCCAATTTTGCGATATGTGGCAAGTAGGGAACGGTCAACGCAAAATCTGTACGCACTTGAATGTTTTGTGTAAGTAAAGAAGAAGGTTTTAGGAAAAAATTTTGAATACCAGCGCCGCAATTCTGTAAACTCGATAGTTAAATTATCAAATACTCGTATCATAAAATTTCATTACAAACTAACATCGGTATTAAAAATGTACAATTTACATTATTAAAAATTTACAGAATTTGGGCACAATACCGGAATTGAAATCTTTAATATTTTCACAAGATAAATTGGTAGTTAGATTAACAAAATTCGGAAATTTTGTATTAAAATTCTTACAATTTAACACAATTTAACATTGTTAAAAAGTTATAGAATTTCAGTGCTGGGTAGAGTTTTATCATTACCATTAACAAAGGAAGGGAGTGACTCCATAACATGTTTTGTGCTTGATGAAATAAAAAAATTACTAAATCTTCATAAAGGATGATAGCCAAATTAAATTACCATTAAAGGATCTCAAAAACCCGCTGTCGGTCATAAACAGTGATATTTTTGCTATTTGGTTTTTCAGTGTTAAGTTTTTGCCAGTTCACCGTGATTCGTGACATGTGCCAATAGCAAAAATTTTCAGATAGCCATGCCGTTTCATAATGAATAGTCTTACAAACGAAAAACACTTGTAAATCATTGAGTTTTATTATCAAAATTCGTGCTCTGTGAAAAATGTGATTCGCGAGTTACGTCCATTTTATGGTCTTCGGTGACGAGGATCATTTTTGCCTCAATGGCTACGTCAATTAACCAAATTGTCTCTGTTCACGAGCTGTCAATGCTGCTGTCAAGAGCTGTCAGTACACTGTTTGGTGCGGTTAATGGGTCGGCGGCATCATTGGACTGTAATTCTTCAAAGACGATGATGACCGCAACGTTACGGTCAATGGAACAAGGTACTGTTCCATGATCACACACTTTTTTGCCCAAATTTGAAGAGTTCGATTTGGTTGATGTCAGTGCTGTGGGGTCGAAGTCGAAGTCTTGGCGTCGGAGTGGCAAAAGTTTAGACGACTCCGACCCCAAGTTTCAGATATCCTTTAAAAGTCAAAATTTTCGACAAAAATAATTTTTTAATATAGAAAGAGTAAACTATATTTTAAATGGGTTTTAACTGTAAAAAAAATATAAACTCATAATTTTTTCATATTACTTTGTTAAATACTTGTATTTTTGGATATTGCGGATACTGCCTCAAAGTTTACAATAATTTTTAAGACAAATTACAGCCAAACCCTAGATATCGAAAGAAACCCTACGCGATCGAAAACCAGTTACTCATTCTTCGCCTGGTTTTAAGTGTAATTGTGTGCTTTCAAAATCGGGGCCCACTAACGAAAACATTAACGAAAATGTCAAAACCAGTCACTTGTCGTTTGATTGTCGCATAGCTGGAAATCAAATAAAATCTTGAAGTAGAAACAATTTAAAAATTACATGAGATATCAGGGGACACCCGGTTGGAACGAAGTTGCTTTCGCTATATAAATAAATAAATGGTTTCCCATTACATCCCATGAAGGGACTGTGGAGAACTTCTCACAATCACTGCGCTGTGCGCTTTCCACTTTTCACTCACTGATTGGGACCTACAGTTTTACACCGATTCCGAACGGTAATTTGAGAAGCTTTTTCATGGCTAGATACTCGATAGTGTCGCCGTCACTATGCGAGGTGACCGCCGCCGAAAGAAATTTTAAGGTGGTCAGAGCCGGGTTCGAACCCAGGATCTCATGTACAAGAGCCGCGGACACTAACCATTGCACCACCGACGGCCACACTATATAGTACTAGTTAATTCCAACACGCCTAATGCGCCTTTTGAAATATACGATAATTTAAATGGATCTGTAAGGAAAGATACTTTTTATAAAATGGTAAACTTTTTTTAAGAATTTTTTTTATAGAAGGTATTTTAAAAAAACAGTATATTCTTTGGGTCCTTTTTGTAAGAATACGTATTATATTTTCCCGAAAAGCTCCTTTATTACAAGCTACCGTTTGTTTTAAGAAAAATTACTATTTTTAAGAAGAAGTATACTCTGTAAGAAAAAGCCAGAAGAGTTAAAATTTTTTTTAACAAAGAAGTGTTTTTTTTGAGAACAGTTACTTTTTAAAGAAGTGTTACTATTTTTAGGAAAAGCTTATTTTAACCTTGCAATGGGTAGCGTGCGCGGTTCTTGTACATGAGAACGTGGGTTCGATCCCTGCTCAGACCCCTTACATTTCTTTCGACGACGGTCACCTGGCTTAGTGCTGGCACCACTATCGAGTATTTAACCATGAAAAAGTTCCTCAAAATACCTTTCGGAACCGCTGTAAAACTGTAGGTCCCAATCAGTGAGTATGAAACTAGAATGCGCACAACTCACTGGTTGGGAGAAGCTCTCTCCAATTCCTTCATGGATTATAATGGGAAACCATTTATTTTTTATGGAAGGTACTAGAAGGGGCAAAACCATTTGCAACGCCAAACAAAAATATTCACAAATGTTAATCACTGGCAAAATGCACATGTTATCCAGGCAGACGGGCATGGCTCAATCGCCTTAAAAGGTCCTGAAACGATTGTTGCCTAATATGACTCCATCTATATGGAACACAAGCTGAAAATTTCCCATTTGGATGCGTTCTATTAAATTGTTTTAATACGGACATATGCATATTAATGTTTCACAACTCGCAATTTTGACAACCTCTAGGTGAATATTTACCAACATGAATTTGTTGAGGTTTTTGACGCAGTATCTGGCCATTTTAGCGAAATTTTCTTGGTGTTGTTTTAAAAAATTGTTCTAACAATAATCTATCTTAAGATACTGAAAATACCATTCGGAACGGGAGTTCAACTGTAAGACAAAATCAATGAGTGTGAAATTAGAAGGCGCACAGCCAACTGGTTCTGAGAAGCTCTCGTGAATCCCTTTTGGGATGTAATGGAAACCGTCCTACAAAATATATATCTTACTTGTTCATCATTCAATAAAAATCTATCCATATCTCTTTTTTAAAGGAAAGTCATTTTAAAAAATCTCCAAATATTTCCGATTAGGGTACCAAATTAGTAAAGGGTTTTTCAACAGAGACGCTACAAAAGTAAATCGATAGGAATAGCAAACGACGCCATATTTTTTCCCGCTCTTTTGACATTTCTCTTCAGTAAAGTTTAAAATTTCATCATGGAAAGATATACGAGCCAGCAACGAGTCGAAATTATTAAAATTTACTACCGAAATTTGGAGTCAGTGGCCTCAACTTTAAGAGCGCTACGTCCAATTTATGGTCATCATAATTGTCCTACCAGATCACCAATTGAGCGTCTAGTGGAAAAATTTGCATCCACAGGCACAGTATAAAATGTTCCCGTGCCAGCGAGACAAGGAAGTGCCCGTAGTGCCGAAAATATTGCTGCCGATGAGGCTTCAGTTCAAGAAAGCCCAAATGTGTCTCTCACTCGTCGTTCTCAAGCGTTGGGCATCTCTGTGACGTCGTTGTGGCGAGTTTTGCGAAGATCAAATTGACGCAAGAACTGAAGCCGCTTGACCACCATAAGCGTCGTATGTTCGTGAATTGGGCTGAGCAACAACTAGGAAATGATTCGGATTTTCATCGGAAAATCATCTTCAGCGATGAGGCTCATTTCTGGCTGAATGGCTTCGTCAATAAGCAAAATATGCATTATTGGTCAGACAGCAATCCGCACGTAATCCATGAGTCATCATTGCATCCCGAAAAAATTACGGTTTGGTGCGGTTTATGGGCCGGCGGCACATTACCGGCACATTACTGTGAATGCGAATCGCTACCGTTCAATGATAACCGAATATTTTTGGCCCCAATTGGATAATATGGACTGGGAAGACATGTGGTTCTAACAGGACGGCGCCACAAGCCACACAGCGAATGCCACAATCAATTTATTGGAAACCAAGATTGGTGAACATGTCATCTCACGAAATGGCCCAGTCGATTGGCCGTCACGGTCGTGCGATTGGACGCCGTTAGATTATTTCCTGTGGGGCTACGTCAAGTCTATGGTCTATGCCAGCAAGCCAGCGACGATTGATGAACTTCGGACGAATATCGAAAGTGAAATTGCAGCAGTATCGGCCGATTTATGCTTGAAAACCGTCGAAAATTGGGTTCAGCGTCTGGACTTCTGCAAGCGTGCCCGTGGTGGCCATGCAAAAGAAATCGAGTTCCATACATAATGGCATCGAACGTACTTTCACAGGAATAAAGAATTTCATTGGTATCTGAAACCGGTTTGTTTTATTTAAAACTAATAAACTAATTAATGAGAATATTTAACTGCAAAAGAGTAAGTGGGCTGGCCAAATATCTTACTTAAACTATATTTAAGACATATAATCCTAGAAATGTCAATTGGATACTAGGAAGAAAACGAGTGTATGTATTCACATATATAGTTGTACTAAGTTCTGAAAATTATAGTAAAGATTTGGACAATAAAGATTGAATTTAATGCAAAAAAAAAAAAAATAAAAAATAAGGATGCGTCGCCGATACTCGCCGAAGACTCCTACAGATGTTTCGTCTGCTTGCGATGGGACCCAGGATTCTGCGCCATAAAGCAAGACAGGGTTGAATCAGAGTATGTTACAGCTGGACTTTTGTTACTCGAGAGAGGGCTGTATCTCTAAAGTGCTTGCTTAGCCCAAAATAACATCTATTCGCAAGCATAATTCTCCGCTTGATCTCAAGGCCGACGTTGTTGTTCTTGTTCACGGCAGATCCGAGGTATATAAATTCGTCCACTACCTCGAAGTTCTAACGGTTATCAACGTTCACGCGTTGGTCTAGTCGCGTGGAGGCGCTGTTCGTTGAAACCATTAATTTTGTCCTGTCCTCATTTACCGTCAGACCCACTTTTGCCGACTGCTTCTCACTTCTCGAAAAACCGCAGTCACTTCTCTAATTGTGCGCCCAATGATATCTATATCATTAGCATACGCGAGCAGCATGTGACTGTTGCTGCTGATGGTTTTATTCATGTTGACTGCAGCTTTTCTCATAATGATCTCCATTAAGATGTTAAAGAGATCGCACGATAGGGTGTCGCCTTGCCAGAGGCCTCGCTTAGTTTCGAAAGGTTCGGTAAGATCCTTACTAACTTTCACTGCGGATTTGGTATTCGTCAAGGTCATCCTGCAAAAACGTCTGATGTTTGCAGGAATGCCAAGCTCAGACATTGCTTCATAGAGTTTCTCCCGTATCGGACTAACGAAGGCCGCTTTATAATCGATAAATAGATGATAGGTCTCGATTTGTGTTTCGGGCATGCACACAAATTAGGGAAATGTAAAAATATTTCGCTTTTATGCGGATTGTGGCTACACGTTCACTCACAGGATGGAACATAGAGACTAGATGTCACAGTCTTTTGCCAACTACAAATCCGCAACCAAATTCATTTTTTTTTCATGGAAACTGTCGTATATATCGCAGTTTCTTTTTCTTGTGCAGCCATGTCCTGTCCATCGCATTTCCCGGATAGCGGTAATGTCAGCCTTATAACTTTCGAGGACATCTGCCAGTTGGATACTTGCACCGAATCTATATAGAGTTCTTACATTCCAAGTGCATATCCGTAAATCGTGGTCCTTATAACGTTTGCGGGGGTCGTCAACAAATAGGGGTTGTTTATGTTTTCTTGTTCGTTTACGTATTTTCACTGCCATTATGAACGGTGGCGGGAGGCAAACCCAGCCCACCGTGTTTTTGCATTTTACCTACTGCCAGGATATTTGATTGCAGCCGCCCATTGTGGAATCAGACGCTGACCAGGATGCTATATGTTGAACCTGGATTTTCTTCTTTTAGTTTCTATCCGCCGTTGGCCCGTATGTTTGGCTCATCCGCTTTCTAAGGACAAAAGAATATGCCAGATTGTTTGATGAGCTTCAGTGACATCAGTCACCTACTAAACCTGATTTGATGCTCATTTGTTTCGCCTTTTCACTCTAGCTAGCTAACGGAGGTTTCCGAAAAGCCATTGCCCAGGACATACTGCGTGGAAGTAGTGAGCTGCTTCGACTGCCCCATGAAGGAATCATTTCTGGCCACTCCCAAGTGAATGGCAATCAGAAACTTTCCACCTCCACACACACCTCCAATTTCCCAATAGGATTAGTCAATAGATTGATAAGGCAATATGAAAATAAGGGGCCAAATAACCCAACGGTGGAACCGAAAAAGTTTAAATCATTATCTTATGTGCCAGGATTTTCTGAGAGACTAGAAAAGTCAAAAATATATGATACTAATAATTACAAAATAGTCCATAAAACAACACACACACTAGGTAGATTGTTTAGTAAAACCAAACATAGAATAGATACTTCATTTTCCAAACTTTCAAGATACGACATTTTTGAATAGGGAAAATAATTATAAAAGTCGTTTTATATTAGAAAATAAAATGTGTTAGAAAATGTTCCAATAGCGAAGAGAATAATCGTTAAAGCAGATACGGATAATGTAGCACAGAATTATAGACATTTAATTAGTAAAATGTAGAACATTTCCCCAAAAATTATTTGATGTATCAATGAATTTGTCACTAGGTAACAATTTTAATATATTCGGATGTAACTTGTTGAATTTACCATTATGTACATATTTTTATCAACCAAATTATTTTTCTGGCTGTAAATTAGAGAAACTATGTCTTCACAAAAAATTTTCTGGCTGTAACTTAGAACATTTTTCATATGGCAAGGAAATTCCTTCAATTGTTTAATTTTTTAAATTTTTTGTTATTGTTGTTTTTTTTTTCAAATGACATGAACAAATTTTGTATATCAATTGTTTTCATTGCTAATTAATAATTGTGTTTATCTTCCTGACGATGCTATCCAAAGGGCAGCGAAATATCGAAGAATAAAATTAATTAAAAATACGACCAAACGCTCGAACAATTTAATTTTTGAAGAACATTAAATTTTTCTCACGCCTATATCTCGGAAACCAATTGGAATTTTGGTTCCCTGTCTTCGGCATAATTGTAGCTGTGGACTAAGACAAAAAAAGTGTAAAACCAATTAACCCCAAAAAAACTGAATCTACAGCTTCAAATTGCAAAAATGTCGAAAAATTTTAATTTCTTAATTTTTTCCCCATTTTTGGTCTATATTTTCGACAAGAATTGCAATTATTGTTTGGGTTGCATAATAGTGACTAAATAATGGTTTTAGATGAATTCAATCAATTTGAAAAACTTTCACCCATGTTATGTACTAAATATTAGATTTAAAATAAAGTACATATTAACACACGTGCATTTTATGATGCGGATTTGGCAACACCCTATTTACAATACTGATCGTATTCGTCGGAAAAATCATATGAAATTGATAAATGGGTTTTAATAAACAGTAGGCTATTTATGTGATTAAATTCTCGTGAAATTTACCAACAGAGGGTGAAAACGAAATATACAATCTGGTCCAACAGTACGGAAAAGGCATTTGAAATTTATGATCCTTTTTTTTCGAAACGAAGTTCCTTATCGCACGTTGCCGGATGGGGCTAAATGAAAAAATGAAACAAATTTTGTTTTAACACTTGAATGCTACAAACCACCATTATCAACTATACTGTTTACTTTTACTTTGGTTTGTGTCTAGACTAACTAGATGTCTCACATATTTCGGGAAATTTTTTGTATAATGGGAAGCTTTCTAGGTGGAGCCTGTAACCAATATTTAGTATATATTGTAGTTTTGAACCCAATAAAAAGTAAATTTATAGAAGCCAAATCGAAAGAAGTTGAAAAAAATAAAATTTTCTTAAATAAGTGCATTTTCTTAAAATAAAAGTCTTTTCTGTCAAAAAAAAAAAATACCATTCATATTTTTGAAAATAGTACCTATTCCTAAAAAAATACCTTATCTTAAAGAAGTGGCTTTGCTTAAAGAAAGTACATTTTCTTACAAAAAGTATATTTTCTTAAAAAAAGAATTTTTTCTAAATAAGTTCCTTTTCTTAAAAAATTAAGTTTTCTTACAACAAATTGCCGTTTCTTAAAACAGTACCTTTTCTTTAAAGAGTACATTTTTTGTGAAACAAAATAACTTTTCTTGAGATAAGTACCTATTCTTAAAATTGTACCTATTCTTGAAAAAAGGACCAATTCTAAAAAAATTCCCATTTCTTAAAAAAAACTTTTCTTTAAAAAATACCTTCTCTTAAAAGAAAAATACATTTTCTTACAAAAATTCCTTTTCTTAAAAGTACATTTTCTTAAAAATAAAATGCATTTTCTTTTCTTGTGATAAGTACCCTTTCTGAAAATAAGTAAATTTTTTTAACAAATAACCTTTTCCTAAAAAGAGTACCACTACTTTAAAAAGTACCTGTTCTTAAAAAAGTACTTTGTAAAAAAAATGCATTGTATATTTTTTTCTTACATAAAGTACTTCTTCTTAGAAATAGTAGCTTTCTTAAAAAAACATTAGTTTTCGATAAAAGAAATACCCCTGTTTAAATAATTACCTTTTCGGGAATATATGATACATATTCTTACAAACTACCTAAAAATACACTTTTTATTAAAAAAAAAACCTTTCTCATTTTACGAGAAGTATCTTTTTTAAGGATCCATTTATATTATCGTATTTTTCAACCGGCGCCTTAGGCGTGTTGAAACTAACTAATACATAATATATAGCGAAAGGAACTTTGTTCTAACAGGGTGTTCCCTGACACCTCATATGATTTTTTCATTATTAGAATTGAAAAAAAAAACAAAGGGTTAAAACCAAATTAGCGTATTGCATCAGGAAACTGAAGCAGGTAGATATACCACACTTAACAATGGCACCCATTCAGAAATCCCTGTCAGGAAAATTTTGCTTACAATTTTTTCCAGGTACTTCAGTAAAAAAGTACAAGGAATTTATAAGGGATATGAGATAGAAACAAATTAAATTTTGCGACATTTTTCCGATTTTAGTTAGTTAGTTTGTTTTACACTTTCTTCTCCTCGTCTATAGCTACAGTTGTGCCGTAGAGAGGAAAACAATATTTCAATTGGTTTCCGAGATATAGCAGTGAGAAAAACTGCATGCTCTTCGCAAAAATTCAGATTTAGCCGAAATACACATGAGACTATAAAATTCGAACAGCAGCTATGAGGGCGTTTCCAAAAACTAACCGATCTAACACAGGAGGCAAAGAAAAGTTGGGAAAATTTTTCCTTAAGAGCTCGATACATTTTATCCAGCAATATTCAATAGATTCGATACACTGTGTATAGTAAGAACTGTCAAACTGCTTAAAATAACCATCAATCGCAGACTAAAACTCTTCATTGTTGGCAAATGTTTTACCACCGAGCCCTTTTTTCAAGTTTTGAAATAGAAAATAGTCTGACGGTTCTAAATCTGGCGAAAAAGGTGCTTGGTGAAGCAATTCGAACTTAAATTCATTAATTTTGGCCATCGTAATAGCGGATATGTGCACTGGATCATTGTCTTGATGAAACCATACTCTCTTTTTCGCCAAATGCGGACTTTTTAAACTGTTGCATCTTTTAAACGCTGCAATAAATTATCATAATATTCGCAGTTGATGTTTTTTCCTTTCTGAATATAATCAATAAAAATTATCCCATCCCGGCAAAAATAAAATGAAGTAGTTCTAGTAGAAGTTATTATTTTTGTACATTTTCTGCAACATTATGCGCATATTTAATGCAATTTTGATTCTGATCAAAAACAACGCCGAAAAATCTACTTTTGCATCACATCCATTATGATGCAAATTTATTAAAGAGCTAAAGGGATAGTGGACAAGTGCAAAGATGCCTAAATATATTACTTATTTTTAATTTGTATTTACTTTCTTTCAAATCGCTTTTCATTTCCTTTCTTTTTCACCTGTTGACAGAAGCATTTGGAGTACTAATAAAAGGTCAATTAATAAAATAATTAGTTATATAAAAGGTTAAAAAGTTAAGACCTAAAGTTGTAGCTTAAAGCCATAATTTATTGCCAAGATTCAAATGATAAGAAATTTAAAAATTGTTGAAATAATAGTTTTGGTTGCTCGTTTGCGGACGAAATGTAGCATAAAAATGTTAGCATAAACTGCTCTTCCAAACAGTCAAATAAGAAGTAGTGCTGCGTTGGACAAAGTCATACTAGAAGAAGTACTTCTGCACCTAAATTAGCACTACATCTTACCAAGTAGTTGTGGTGCAAATTCTACTTCTTGGTGTACTCTTTTTTTGCTGGGATGCGCATCCCAAACAACAGACACCATGACCTTGCCTGCACATGGAACCTCTTGACTTTCTTTGGACACGATTCTCCCATTCCAGTACACTGCTTTGACTGTTCCTTTGCCGCAGGTGTGAAGTAGTGGACCCATGTCTCTTTCATGGTTACAAATCGACTCAAAAATTTTCTCTATTAAAAGCAAGCGCCGTCTTACGCACAGCTTTCTCATCTACACGCGTTATATTTGCATCCAAACAACAACAAAATACAAACTCTACGTCAACTCTACGTGTACCTCTACGTCATGAAGATGGTTAAGATTTCAAAATGCTGCCGTGGAAAATATACTATGTCAAAATTTTGAAAATATATTATTCTGTTCATGCTAGCCACTCGTCTGATCCCCATATTGACAAAGAAAATATTGTTGTTTTTTAACCAAGTACACTAGGAATCGAAACTTCAACGGCCGGTAGGGGACTACAAATACCCTAGTGTAAAAAAAAATATGAAGCCGACGATCATCCATTACCATTTTGTGGGGTTTCTTAACCGTGTCTGGCTCGCTCGGCCTCGTCTAAGCTCTGCTATCCAATATTTTACAGTCGTTAGCGAAGGTGCAGACTCCCATAGAGTAGAATCTAGCTCGGCTTTAATATTGCTTGGACTGAGACCTTTCAAATGGAAATATGAAATTTCATAAGGGTGACCAATGTTTTCCATGTCTACAAATTTACTGAGATCGTTTCCTTTTGATGGTTCAAATAAATATACTAAACAACGTGGCGCCTTGACACTTGAAACATATGTTTTATAAGGTTGCCACTTTTCACCAAAATATTATTTTTCAAACTCCTGCCGCCATCTATATGTCAGGTCAGCTAGTTTTAGGCCGTCCTCGTAAACTAGCAAAATCCGTATTAGGGGTTGTTAGTTTCGATAAGTACTTCGAGAAATTTCACACGAGAAGGAGTTTGCCCTCGATGACTTCAAAAATGTTGCACAGTGTTATTTGTAGATTATTTTATATTTGATTTTTTGATATAACTACATATCAACAAATCCCATCAATTTGTACCTAAGTTGCGCCTAAAATATGGAGCACACCCCTTTTCACAAATAGAAGAATTTACTTAAAAAACAAAATTTCAATTGGAGTCTAATGCGAGCAACTGACATTCCTTCGCTTAGCTTTTCGTTCGAGATAGGGGAACAGGCAATTACACTTTTGTTATATAATTTGTTATACAAGAGATGAATAAATTTGTGTTGAGTTAACGGAAGAAAACCCTGTAGCTGGAATCGGAATCGTATGATGCAGAGATATTAGTCACACACCTAACCGCCTTGATATACATGACGTAGAATCATTTAGTCATAATCAAGAAGTACTTGGAGCTTTTAAGATAAATATACACACAATAGTGTAACGTAGGTCCCAATAAATTGCATTGCGCTATAATTCTAGTGTAAAGTAACTTCGAAAGCCGATTGCAAACAATTTTAAGCGAATTCTGAACAAGCTCCAGTGCATCCTAAGTTAAATATCATCCTTTATGTTTTGCATGCACTTCACAGTATTTTTATTTGAAATAATTGTTCACTTTAAGATAGTTTTCGTTTTAATTTGAACGATCCTGTTAGTGCTGACATATTACAATCACTATGGCACTTATAAGGGGTTTCTGATTAATTGAACACGTATAGATTTTGCAGTATCCCTTCTTCGACGTTTACAACACCGTACCATTGCAGCGTGGACTTCATTGATGGCTTCGGCTCCAAACGCTTTCCAGGCTCCATCTTGCCTGGTAAAGTCGCAAACCGTAAATCGCGTTAACTAAATCACCACTGAGAAGGTTTTTTTTTGTTGTGACTTCGACACAACCACGTCTAATCCTCGACTATTGAAAATGTTATCCTCTGTGCGCACCTTTTATATACCAAGGGCGAAATTGTGGCACAAGGAGTGGTTCCACCTATGACACTATCGCCTACAGTGGTGTTCATTCTTATCGCATTTGTGCCGGGAAAACATTCGCATAGTATTACACCTTTGGGACGCCACAAATAATCTTTTGGTAGACAAACTCTTGGGAGATATTTTCAATTATTTAACAGCTGGAACATGTGCGTTGTGTGCCTCATTCTGCTTATGTTTGTTCACAGAATACAAGTTAATTTGCTTATGTAAATGCAAGTTAAACTAATTAAATTAATTAGCAATTTTCCTTTACATTTATGCAAAAAGAAGTGCCAATGAAACCATCAAGTGTCTGCTTAAAGCAACAGTGGAGCTTTTCGATTGTCCACATTGCAGTTGGTGAACCCACCATGACCTTTGAGTTTAGGTTTGCGATGTAGTTTCTGCCTACAAAGTAGGAGATATCGTCGTATTTATTTTCTAGATATTGTGAATCTATTCAAAGTCACATGTATTATACGATACTACACGCTGAAAAATAAAGGCCCCAGCAACATATTGCAGGAGAGCGTTTCCATTTTAAGTGAACACAGCAAAATCTGGTTATGTCTCCGATTTCGATGAAATTTGGCATATGGTTGTGTTAAGTGTGAGTATGGCTGAAGTAAAATAATTTTCGAAAAAATTAAAAATCACGCCGAATATTCAACTTTAAATTTTTTGAAATTTCGAAATACATAGAGCTCATTTTGAGAAATCGCAACTTTTTTTCATCTAAAAGCTATCATTTTTTTTTTGTAAACTACTAAGTAGAAAATGAAGTTTAAAAAGCAAATAGAAGAAATTTTTGACGTAGAATACGTCTTACCTTACGGTATGAGGAGTCATGTCAGGTTTTTATTGTTTTAATCTTTATTTCATTGAATTTGAGGAAACGGCTAGATGAATTTTTTTAAAATTTTTTTGTAGGTAAATGAAGATGTTATCTTTCGTTTGATATACATTTCATATTGGTTGATATATTTCTAGTATCTTAATTTCTCAAATGAAAATTGTTTAAACACATACACTCAAACATATGTATGTGTGGTGTTTGGTTGAGTGTTTTTGGTTGCTCAACATTGCTTAGGAACATGTATCTAGTAAAAAGTGAAACGAACAGCAAGCTAATGTTGCTTGGCAACATGTATCTAGTAAAAAGTGAAACAAACAGTAAGCTAACGTAATAAAGCTTTTTTGCGAAAGCTTCAATAAAGCTGTTGTAACATTAATTTTGAATTGTAAAGCGTAAAGCTTTCACACAACGCTCGAATGCTAATGCGAAGACTCGATAAGGTAAACCTTTTTTAATATTAGGGCGGCCCTCTCAACATTCGCAGAACTTATTTCAATAAAAATATTAATTAAAATACATAAATTAAATTAAGTTTAAAAAATTGAACATAATATTTTTTTTTTAAACGGACTTGAATCAAATGCCGTTGGTAAATATAAAAATTACAGCAAACAGTTGTCCGAGGCCTTCGGCCACGGACTGTCCCTGCAGGCTGTGTCTGAGACACGGCCATTAAGTTTAACGTAGAATACGCCATCCGATAAGACAGAAAACATATACAACAATAAATTCATTTGCTTATATTATTTATCATTTATTGTTATATATGTTTTCTGTCACATGTTCCAAGTTTCATGATGGTATGTTTTTTTATTCGCGAGATAAAATTAAAATCAATAATATACATTTGGATGTACAATGTGCATACATACGTACGTATTTATACTAGTACATACATACACACACATATCGGTACCTTTTATTAGGAACACCACAAACAATTTTTGATGATGTGGTTACAAATACATAAGCTGATTTGACAGTAAATTAACAACAAAACAGAAAAACCATACAGATTAGTAAACATTTTCTTAATGTAAACCTAATAGAAATCGAGAATATTATACTTTTAACTAAATAAAGGGTTTTTCAATAAGAGCATTACAAAAGTTTTTTTCTAAATAAAACAAAACCGGTTTTAGATACCAATGAAATTCTTTATTCCTGTGAAAGTACGTTCGATGCCATTATGTATGGAACTCGATTTCTTTTGCATGGCCACCACGGGCACGCTTGCAGAAGTCCAGACGCTGAACCCAATTTTCGACAGTTTTCAAGCATAAATCGGCCGATACTTCTGCAATTTCACGTTCGATATTCGTACGAAGTTCATCAATCGTCGCTGGCTTGTTGGCATAGACCATAGACTTGACGTAGCCCCGCAGGAAATAATCTAACGGCGTCAAATCGCACGACCGAGGCGGCCAATCGACTGGGCCATTTCGTGAGATAACACGTTCACCAAACTTGGTTTCCAATAAATTGATTGTGGCATTCGCTGTGTGGCTTGTGGCGCCGTCCTGTTGGAACCACATGTCCTCCAAGTCCATATTATCCAATTGGGGCCAAAAATATTCGGTTATCATTGAACGGTAGCGATTCGCATTCACAGTAATGTGCCGGTCTTGATCATCACGGAAGAAGTACGGCCCAATGACGCCGCCGGCCCATAAACCGCATTAAACCGTAAATTTTTCGGGATGCAATGATGACTCATAGATTACGTGTGTGCTGTCTGACCAATAACGCATATTTTGCTTATTGACGAAGCCATTCAGCCAGAAATGAGCCTCATCGCTGAAGATGATTTTCCGATGAATATCCGAATCATTTTCAAGTTGTTGCTCAGCCCAATTCACGAACATACGACGCTTATGGTGTTCAAGCGGCTTCAGTTCTTGCGTCACTTTGATCTTGTAAGGATGTAGGCCAAGATCTTTTCACAAAATTCGCCACAACGACGTCACAGAGATGCCCAACGCTTGAGAACGACGTGTGAGAGACACATTTGGGCTTTCTTGAACTGAAGCCTCAGCGGCAGCAATATTCTCGACACTACGGGCACTTCTTTGTCTCAATGGCACGGGAAAATTTTGTACTGTGCCTGTGGATTCAAATTTTTCCACTAGACGCTCAATTGTTGATCTGGTAGGACGATTATGACGACCATAAATTGGACGTAGCGCTCTTAAAGTTGAGGCCACTGACTCCAAATTTCGGTAATAAATTTTAATAATTTCGACCCGTTGTTGGCTCGTATATCTTTCCATGATGAAATGGCAAACCTTACTGAAGAGAAATGTCAAAAGAGCGGGAAAAAATATGGCGTCGTTTGCTGTCCCTATCGATTTTCTTTTGTAGCGTCTCTGTTTTAAAACCCGTTAAATTAAATAAATTTATCTTCACATTTATTGTATTGAATTATTTACAAGTTATTGATAATAATAATATAATGTTTTTTTCATGAATGAAAAAAAAATATACGTACATATGTAAATTTGAACTTAAAAATATATTAATTCGACGTCTTAACATAATTTGTTTACAAAGGTATTGCTATTAAAAAGTAGTTACTCGAATCAGAAAAGTTCTATATAATTTTAGTTACTTTTTCTTAGTCGTTGCAGGTTGAGGTATGTCAACATCATTCGAAAATATTTTTGCAACTATTTTAGTTTTCGAATATGGTAGAAATGCAAGTAGTGTCTGGGTTCCGGGAGTCGTAAGGGCTTTGTTAAATCGGGCTCTTAAAAATTCTTACTCCTTTGCGTACTCTTCTAGGTCACAGAATGCAACATTTACTGTCATGCGACATTTCCCTTTGGAGCCACGTGAAGTCCCAATTTGTTCATGGATAGGCCGGCAACGATTGACATGGAAACCAACAATCCTTGAACCATTCGCCAAATACCACTCAAACTGCCCAAAACGCACGGTCACTAGTGTATTCAAAAAGAAAATCAGTTAACCGAATTCCGGCCCGTTAACCGTAAGTCGGAATATGGGACTGTCCGCGGAGGCGGAAAGTTTCTGATAGCCATTCACTTGCGAGTGGCCAGAAATGATTCCTTCATTGGGCAGTCATAGCAACTCAATACTTCCACGCAATATGTCCTGGGCAATGGCTTTATCGGAAAGCTCCGTTAGCTAGCTAAAGTGAGAAGGCGAAACGAATGAGCAGCCTGATTCGTTATGCGATCACTGATAAGTCTCAGGTTTAGTAGGTGACTGATGTCGCCGAAGCTCATCAAGCTGTCGGGCATATTCTTTTGTCCTTAGAAGGCAGATGAGCAAGACATAGTGGCCAACGGCGAATAGAAACCAAAAGAAGAAAATCCAGGGTCGACATATTGCATCCTGGTCCGTAACCCATAATGAGCGGCGGCAACAAAATATCCTGACAGTAAGTAAAATGGAAAAACCCGGTGGACTGGGTTTGCCTCCCCCACCGTTCATAATGGCACTATTTGTTGACGACGCCCGCAAACGTTATAAGCACCACGATTTACGGATATGCACTTTGAATGTAAGAACTTTACATATTTCCGGTGCAAGTATCCAATTGGCAGATGTCCTCGAAAGTTATAACGCTGACATTACCGATATCCATGAAATGCGATGGACAGGAGATGGCTGCTTATGGAAAAGAAACTGCGACATATACTACAGTTGCCATGAGAAAAAATACGAATTTGGTTGCGGATTTGTAGATGGCAAAAGACTGCGACATCTAGTTTCTAGGTTCAATCCTGTGAGTGAACGTGTAGCCACAATCCGCATAAAAGCGAAATATTTTTATATTTCCCTAATTTGTGTGCATGCCCCGACAGAAGAGAAAGATGATGATGATGCCAAACACATATGCTATGACTGCCTAGAGGAAATTAATGACCACTGCCATGACCATGACATTAAGATTGTACTAGGGGATTTTAATGCTAAAGTACATCAGCCTACATGCTGACAGTTCCGAAAACGGTATGAGACTGAACCTGATGCAATAACCGTACTTGGTTACGAAAAACCGCTTCGCAATAATCCATGGTACGATGAAGAGTGTCTCCTTAAAAATGATGAAGGAACGTTGCACGTATGGCAATGCTTCAGTCAGTTGCAACGCGAGCTGCAACTGAGCAGTATAGGGAGAAAAGAAAGGAGTTAAACTGTCTCTTTAGGCGTAAGAAACGGCAGTGGAGAAAGCGCGAGAGTGAGAAAATTGAGGAATACGAAAAATCTAGCACAAGTCAAAAATGGAACTCATGGACATGGTTCAGGGCACGCTGTCTGTAAAGGATGGAAATCTCATCGCAGATGTGCAGAGCAAGTTGGGAATATCAAGAAATCATTTCTCCATGCTACTGGTACCTGAGATATCCAACGACGAGACAATCGATCATAATTTGCACGACGTAGTCGATTACCCCCTCCTAACCAAGACGAGATCAAAATAGCTATTGCCCGGCTTAAGAACAACAATGCCGCAAGAGCCGACGGATTTCCGGCAGTTTAAGGCTAACGGCTTTGAGCTGATGCCCGGCGATTGGAGTCTCAGTGTACTACGTTCCATATTTATAAAATACGACCCGAGTCTCCGTGCCAACTACAGTGGAATAAGCCTTTTATCCATAGCATATAAGCTTGTATCAAGTATTAATGTGCGAAAGACTAAAACCAATTATCGCTGACCTAATTGGACCATACCAGTGTCGCTTTAGGCCTGGAAAATCGTCAACCGACCAGATCTTCACGCTACGAAAATTTTGGAGAAGACCGACGTAAAGCAAGCGGAAAATTGTGCTTGCGAATAGATGTTATTTTGGGCTAAGCAAGCACTTTAGAGGTAAAGCCCTCTCTCGAGTAACAAAAATCCTTATATACCTGACTCTCCTACAACCTGTCTTCATTTGTGGCGCAGAATCTTGGGTTTTATCGCAAGCAGACAAAACATCTCTAGGAGTCTTCGAGAGAAAAATACTGCGAAAAATTTATGGACCTATAGTGCACACCAGCGAGTATCGGCGTCGCGTGAACCATGACCTGTATGAGCAATATGCCGGCATTGATAGAGTTAAGCGGATCAAATTGACTCGATTGCGCTGGCTAGGCCATGTCAGTAGAATGGATAAAGGGGAACCAGCAGGAAGGGTTTTCTAAACCGAACTCGAAGGAAGACGGAAAATGGAAAGACCAAGACTCCGCTGGAGGGATCAGGTTGGCGAATCCCTGCGTACACTTGGTATTACCAACTGGAGAGATAAGGCAAAAGATCGAACTGGTTTGCGAAATATTTTATCTTCGTTTTGTAAGGTCCCTGACTCTCCGGTGTTGTTCGAGACCGGATAAGTAAGTAAGTGATGTTTAAATATTATAGCTGATTTTTACGTGCTTGGGGACACGCGCTGGAAAAAACTGAGTATACAGTGTTGTTTGACTTGAGCTCCTGAGTAGGGAACAAGTTATCCGAAAGGGGGAAATTGCCCCTAAGGCCCAAAGAAATTTAAAAAACGGGCTCCTGAACTTACAGGTAAGTGTTTGTGCTCAATGGCTGTGAGTCACCAAAAAATGGCGCCAAATTAGACTTAAGGTACAGAGGGAATTTGAACCCTCTGCCTGATCCGGGTTTGATTTTTGGTTTTTTTTCCAGCGCGTGTCCCTAAGGTGGTAAAATTTTGCTCTCTTCGCAATAAATTGGAAGTGTATTAAGAAGAAAATGAAAAGTGGGGCATGTGAGACCGTCCTACTGAAACCATATGTCTGCACGAAAACGTCAGTAATAATGTCTCTGTACCACTCACCTTAGACTGTAGCGGGGGGTATTCATGCCACAGCTGGTCGACTATGAAGTTGGAAATTGATACAAAAGAGAGTAGATACTTGAAAGAGTGATACCCAACCAGAAGAAACCCATGCAGCAAACTAAGTTTAAATTGTGATTGATTGATACTAATGATAGCTAAATTTTATTTTATGTTGGTTGGTGACCTTTCATATCTGTCCAATTTATGCCCATGTAAAGAGTACCATACTCAAACACGACGCAATTTCCTGCCACTTCGACGACCGCAAGAGGACGCTAAAGGGGGGATAGAAACTCTTATCTATTACTCTATAAGCGAAATGATTTTACCTCACTTGAGCATTCGAACAAGAAGGGTGATTGGCGTTTGAAAGAATTGTACAATGATGAATGGTAATGTGATTTTTTGAATTTATGCAGGGGGTATCCATGACACAGTTGATCTACATAGTCGATAGCAAATTGATAGAAAACAGAGTGGTTAGGCAAAAAAGCGATAAGCAACTACAAGCAAACCATACACGAAACTGAGTTTAAATAGTGTTGGATTGATACCAATAATTATGATTTGTGTTGGTCGCATTGAACGAAAACACGAATTCTCTTTTATTTTTGTCCGTTGTACGTCCAACTAAAGAGCAAATGCAAAAGCAACTCGAACTCGATGAAAAGGCCTACTACCTCGTCGTTATCACGAGCACGTAAAGGGAGGGATAGAAACTCTTGTCTATTCCTCTAGGATTATGAGATTATGAGAAGATTATGAGATTAGGTGGATTATGAGAAGAAGTCTTTTCATGGCTAAGTACTCGAAAGTACTCGTCAAAAGAAATGTAAGGTATTTGAAGCATGGATCGAACACACGTTCTCATGGAGGAGAGCGCGCACACTAGGCACTGCATGACGGACGGAACTATTTAATACATTTTGTTAAAAGCTTAGTTCACTTTGTGTACTTCTTAGTACACTTTGTGTACACATTAGTACACTTCGTACACACGTAGTACACGTTCTAAGAGTTTGTTAATTAAGAACTTTATTTTGTTGACCAATAAAATCTTAAATTCATTGTTCGACTTAAATCTCTTTAAAGCTACTACTATAATGTCCAAAGTAACACATTCCGTTTAGTCCATATGCAGTCTTTTTGATTAACTCATCCGCATAATGTCCATTATGACCATATTGCAGTCGCTGTTTGCGATGTTATTTGTTGCTGCTGATGGTGCTTGCACTGCTGGTGACATCAAAATCGCTCACAGAAACAAACGCAAACGACCTCTTGAATGTTTCAACAACATGGACGAAAAATTACAATTGCAACAAATGTTTAAAATGGCAATTGTTTTACGCTGTTCCATTTTCAAGTGCTATTTAAACAAAAACAGATTCTAGGCCTGGTCAAGAGCATTTATAAGCGGCCATGGTGAATTTACCACACACACACGCACACACGGACAAGCCGCAACAGCCGTCGTCGTAATGTGTATCAAGCTGGACATTGTCCAAGGGATAAACGTGAAAAACAAGAGTATTTTCCACTTGCACCTTGCAGGACCATAACACCAAACATGGACAGTCATAGTTTTGTTTAGGTTGTTAATAAAATGTAGCTAAATTTAGTTAAGGTTTTTGCTTGTTGCTTCGTTGATGTTGCTCATTTGTTGCTGTTGTTGTTGGCACAATGTGTCCTTGCAAGCGGAAAATAACAACAGAGAATGATGTTTTCATTACACACATGCACCCAACTATATGGGCACACATACACACAGAAGCATATACGAACGCACAACACCATTAACAACAAAACACATACAAGGTGTGCCATTAAAGTGAACAACTTCACATGCTTGCGAATGGGTTGCTGCCGGTGTGACTGTTGACTGAATGGGCACATATGAGTCACTTCCAATAGAATTGTCCAACAACTTATAACAGTTACAGAAAATATGAGATAACTATCGTATTTTATTAATTTAGTTTGCATCTGCAAATTTTTTGCTGTACCATTTAGATTTACTAGACTTAAAAAAGGAAAAGTGATGTCCCATATCATCCCATGGTGGGATTGAGGAGAGCTTCTCACAATCAGAGAGATGTGCGATTTCTACTTTTACTGCTCTGACCACCATAAATTTCTTTCGCCGGCGGCTTCTCAAAATACCGTTCGGAACCGGTGTAAAACTGTAGGTCCCAATCAGCCAGTAAAAAAACTAGAAAGCGCCCAGTTCACTGGTTGTGAGAAGCAAGTCCTTCATGAGATGTAATGGAAGACCATTTATTTATTTCTTTATCCCAGCAGAATTCATGAGAAATTCGGTTACAGCAACCGACTTGATGCCCAGTTCGGTCGTTACAACCGACTGAAGGCCATATTCGGTTATTGCGACCGATCTGATACTAAATTCTATAGTTGCAATCTAGATGATACCAAATTCGGTTAGAGCGCCTTACTTTTGACTATATCTCCGATCTGAAGTGGAATCAGGAGATAGTTAGGATGGGGAAATTATCTTCTTGTATGAGGTTACTTTTGAATCTAAAGCTAGTTTATTTCTATTTATCAGGAATACCCAATTTGGGCCTTCTAACTGACCAATCCTACGAAAGAAATTGGGTTGCTTAACATTTTTTTTCTTTATCTTCGATCTTAAATAGAGTCTGGATACATTTAAGATGCGGATATTACTTTTATTTTCCTTTCTTAATAAACAAAAAAAAATATTAATATCACCCGACAGCAACAACTGTACAGTCTTAATATTTTTCAACATAATTTTTTTTTTTACAATATTGAACGTTAGGTTTGGAACATATAGAATTCTCTTGTGGTAATCGAATTGACAATGAATTCAGTTGTACCAACAGAAGTCATGAGAACTTCGGTTACAACAACCGAATTAACACCAAGGTCGGTGGTTGCAACCGACTTAAGGCCGAATTCGGTAATTGCGACCCCGTTAAGGCTCAATTCGGTTATTGCGACTGAACTGGTGCCAAACTCAATAGGTGCAACCGAATTGGTGTCAAATTCGGTTATTGCACCTGAATTGATGTCACATTCAGTTGCTGTGACCGACTTTGGTACCAATTTCGTTTGTTGCATAGGAATTAATTTCAAATTCGTTTGTAACAACCGAAATTATAGAGATCTTTTTTGACAGAACGAATAAAATTTTAGGTTTAGATGTCACAACTATATCAACTAAGCAACGAGGGAGGGTACTGCAACCAAATTTCAGTTGTGGAGACTAAACTTAGTCATAACAACTTCACTTCGGTGTGGCAATAGATTTTCGGCTACAACCTCATTTTAAACAATTAGTTCTCTGAATGTAATAAACCTACGTTTGGTGGGATTATTTGCAAGGGGGTTGTTACAAAAAGTTGACCCTATTAATAAACCCATAATTCAATATTTGGGTAGCCCAAAGACACCGAATGTGCCAAACATTTATAAATGTATCAGATTATTGAGGCAAGTTCCGTTCACAATCTGCAGGCAATATTTCAGAGCACTACAACCAAGAGAGTTCTAATATTTCTCCTGCCTCTTATTTATCCAGCACATACGAAGGATGGGTAACAAAAAAGTTAAATGAAGTATGCGGGCGTACCAACAACATTTTGCGTCTCTTTAAGCAACCCGAGTGGCAACCATTACTAAAACTCATCAAACTATTAAGGTATATCTTCACAAAATCAAGGCTCGACATACTCCAGAAGGGCGGCTGTATCCTGGCCACTGTTCATCTATTGTTACCGGCTGGAACACAAAATCTATGCCCGCTGCCGTGGTCATTATGTTATTATTGTGCTAGATGATTTTAATCTCAAGATCGATAGAGAAACTGTTATTCAACCAACCGGCGGTAAATTCAGTCTACATGCCAGCACTTGAGACAACGTACTGAGTCCGATTGATTTTTCCGCGGAAAAACCCACGATTGTCTGTGGTACTAGACATCCACAATTCTTGTTATTGGTTGGTCGATAACTTTTTGTCTGCCTGATGAATTTTAAAAAATATTACAAAAAAAAAACTTTGATTACATTCTTGTTTGGCATCACGAACGGCGGTTAACCGACAATAAGCATCAACGATAGCTGATGTTCACGCTCATGAACACCGATTGACGAGCGTTTGGACCTTCGCCATTGTCAACTAAGTAGTACAACCGTACAACATGACAGACTTTGATATTGAAATGAATATTCGCATTTTAGTCTACTCCGATATCTGCGCCAGATTTTGGTCAGGCTTAGCAATGCAGCACGGGGCTTATAAAGGGTTTATTGAAAAGTGAAAGCGCTACAAAAGTTTTTTTAAATAAAACAAAACCGGTTTTAGATACCAATGAAATTTTTTATTCCTGTGAAAGTACTTTCGATGCCATTATGTATGGAACTCGATTTCTTTTGCATGGCCACCACGGGCACGCTTGCAGTAGTCCAGACGCTGAACCCAATTGTCGACGGTTTTCAAGCATAAATCGGCCGATACTGCTGCAATTTATCGTTCGATATTCGTACGAAGTTCATCAATCGTCGCTGGCTTGTTGGCATAGACCATCGACTTGACGTAGCCCCACAGGAAATAATCTAACGGCGTCAAATCGCACGACCGAGGCGGCCAATCGACTGGTCCATTTCTTGAGATAACACGTTCACCAAACTTGGTTTGCAATAAATTGATTGTGGCATTCGCTGTGTGGCTTGCGGCGCCGTCCTGTTGGAACCACATGTCCTCCAAGTCCATATTATCCAATTGGGGCCAAAAATATTCGGTTATCATTGAACGGTAGCGATTCGCATTCACAGTAATGTGTCTTGATCATCACGGAAGAAGTACGGCCCAATGACGCCGCCGGCCCATAAACCGCACCATACCGTAATTTTTTCGGGATGCAATGCTGACTCATGGATTACGTGTGGATTTCTGTCTGACCAATAACGCATATTTTGCTTATTGACGATGCTATTCAGGCAGAAATGAGCCTCATTGCTGATTGTTGAGGCCTCTTAAAGTTGGCCTCTTAAAGTTGAGGCCACTGACTCCAAATTTCGGTGGTAAATTTTAATAATTTCGACTCGTTGTTGGCTCGTATATCTTTCCATGATGAAATGGCAAACCTTACTGAAGAGAAATGTCAAAAGAGCGGGAAAAAAACAGCAGACAGTTGTCCGAGGCCTTCGGTTGTCCGAGGCCGAGGACTGTTCCTGCAGGCTGTGTCAGAGCCATGGCCATTAAGTTTAACGTAGAATACGCCATCCGATAAGACAGAAAACATATATAACAATAAATGATAAATAACATAAGCAAATGAATTTATTTATTTGATAGTTACTTTTGCTAATATACATAAGCTTATGGTAGGAAAAATAGGATAAATATGTTTTTAAATTAACATTCAAATTTCTCGCAAAAACTAAGTCAATGGTTGTGTTATCAATAGCTGTGGGAGCATCGTTTCGAATATAATCCAAATTAAATGTATTGGATTATATTCGAAATCCAATAGTCCAGTAGAATAGCTTTTATTTTATTTTACTAAACGTCAACTGTCAGCTGCTGTCAAACAGCATCACGCAGCATTGTTATTTTGCTTACTTGGCAGCACTTTCATTTAACATAAAAATGTATATCTTCATATATTTTTTATAATTATATATCCATGTTAAATTCAAATTCACATTTAACATTTTGTTTCACTCAAATACATAAGTAAATATACGAAATTTCAATATTTCATCAATCAAGACAACAGCCGAAGGTTTGTGTCCACACTGAAAGTTTGTGTTCACGCTACAAACTCAAACACTCAACCAAACACCACACATATGTTGAGTGTATGTGTTTAAACAATTTTTATTTGAGAAATTTAAATATTAGGAAGATATCAACCAATATGAAATTTATATCAAACGAAAGATAACATCTTCATTTACCTACAAAAAAATTTTTAAAAAAAGTTATCTCGCCGTTTCCTCATAATCAATGAAATAAATATTACAACAATAACAATCTGACATGACTCCCTATACCGTAAGGTAAGACGTATTCTACGTCAAAAATAAGGCGTCGTTTGCTGTCCCTATCGATTTACTTTTGTAGCGTCTCTGTTGAAAAACCCGTTATATTTGATCTCCTATATCCGCCAAAGGGTCCACCATTCTTGGTAATTTTGCATCCAACATTTTTGATTGAATTCCCCTCTTCAATTAACGAACCATCAACTGTGAAGTATTCTTTGTCTTTTTGATATTTATATTCACTGCTAATTTGTTTGCATTTCCGCAGAGTCTGTTTAACTTGACCTCGATATCATCAAATTCGTCGGTCATAAGATATATCGTCGCCGGAATCTTGATATGCCGTATACGCCAAATTGCAGTTTTGAGAAAAACGAGTTCAAAGTTTCGCTCAACAGTAAAAGGTGATAATCATCGGGCTTATACGACAAAAGCAATACTCGGTATCTCTGAAAGCAATGAAGATAGAAGAATGTGGATCAGCGTGCTGTACGATTTAAGTGTTTCTTGTTCCAAATCCGTCAAACTGGTGTATACGCCAATTCAAGATTCAGGCGACGATGTTCGTACATTCTCCAATGAATGCCGAGCGGTGCTTCTGCATTAGTTGCCTGCATTATTTCGTCCGTAAGTAGAACTTCCGTAGACGTGGTGATAGTTTGGCTTTCCTATTCCATTCCGTTAAATGACGACGACGTTTTAATAACACATCTTGATGAAAAAGAGGATGAGTACATCATCTTTCAGTACGATAACGCTTCCATCAATGCTTTAAAGCAAACAAAGGCTTGGTTCTCGGCCGGCTTGCAGTCCTGACAAATTTGTTCGCATTTTATTTTGAAATCGCTGAATCCATTTCGTTGATATGTAAAAACTTAAACTGGCTCAAATTGCTATCTAAACCTCAAAATGGCGTCTATATACATACTTTCTTATGATGTGCCAGACACGATGAAAAAGTTTTTTTGTTGTTGTTCGGATGCAAATATATCGTGTTTGTAGCTTGTCGAAAATATAGTACACTTGTGACCAAACACATAGTGTTTACTGCTTAATATAAACATGTTTGGTACACAATGACAATAGTTTAATATGTATGTATTTATGACCCAAATGTTGATTTTTTTTTGTCGAAAATTGCTGAAACAAAAACGTGACAGACAATAAGGAAACAAAACGAAAGCAGATTGTCTTTTCACGAAAACAAGATTTGCAAATATGTAGATGGTTCGTGCAATATGTTGCTCAGTTCCTGCAGCGTGTAGTGCATTATTTCAACCTGTTCATACAAAAATATAGGAAATACAATTCGTGCACTGACCTCGAAAAAATATCCCTGTTTATGGTCCAAGTCTACCCACCGGAATAACTAGCAGGTCTAACAGAATGTATAGCAACTCTAGACGTAGTTAAAATATTGTTTCGGAATTTGTGCAAATATATTAGTGGATGGCGCTAATCTGACTTCGAATTCAATATCAGCGGCCCAAGAAATTGTTTTAATACAACCAGGGTAGATTGTTTTGAGGATGTGAAGCTGTAATCTATATTCCATTATTGGGAGGGTAAAGTTGAGAGGTAGATTGACTTTTTCGGCAAAAATTCTCAGTATGATCGAACCTTTATGTTTTTTTGCTGAGCCACAGTGCCAACATATCTCCCCACACATGTACATTAGTTTTAAATTTTTAATATGGATTTAAATTTTTTACCCCACTTGATATGTCACATGTTTGATGACCCCCGTAAAATTGTCGACTCTGAATTTTCCTAATCTACGGCTCGAACTGAATAGCTTATCCCGATGGGAATTGTATCTTGTTGCTCGCTGCTATTTCGTGAGGATTAGCTCATATATGTGAAATCAACTCGACTAAATAATGTAAAGCCCTTTTTCGTTGTTAGAGGTGTGTACAAATGAAACAAAACGGAAACATTTTTACGGGATACTGCTCTGGCCAGGACTCTACAACAATAGTGGTTAAAACTATGTAATTTTCATTTGTTGGCATTGGCGTCATTGTCTGGCATTTCTACTTTCAGTATTGTTGCGGTGTACGAGAGTAACATCTACTGCACTTGGAATCCTTAAAATTGGGTACTTATTTCATTCATGTGGCACAGGATTTCACTGCGCCATCTCTCGGTGTACACTAATAAATATATGAAATTCTTCTTCAAGTATTAAGATTAGATTAAATTAAAATAAATTGAAATGTCACAACAAAGACGAAATTGAAATAATAACATCTGGTAATTTTTAAGATAGAAAAGCAAAGTTCAAACCCAAACTTACCATTTGCCTGTCGCCGAGTGCTAAATGAAAACATCGAGTTCTTAAGTGGATATTTTTGTTAATAAATTCATACATTTTACATTTATTTATTAAAGACCTTTTGTTGATAATACATATTTATTTATCGCAATTTTAATTTTGCAGAATTACAATTGTGTTTGGAGGACATTGAATCGTTCATTAGTTTGTGATTGGTATTTCTGTTGTATTACATGTGATATTATCATCTTTCATGAGTTTGTTTTTATAATTTATACACCGTTGACATTTACAGGCGACATATGTAGATTTGAAATTAGTAGGTTAACACAAAAATGACAAAACTTATTTAAATTTATAATTTTTATTTTTTTTTTATTTTTTATTGTTTTCCATAAAATATACTTAAATTTAATAAATTTCTTTACCTTCTGTTTAGTGGGATTTCCTTTGGTTTTTGATTAACATTTTGTTTTATTTTACTAATATTGTTTTAATGTTTATAACTTTTTTTAGTCTTAATTTTAAATTACGTTGTAATACATAGTAATATTTTGATATTTTAATAATAATGATTTTGAAAATTTCTATAAATATCTGTTTTCTTTGGTTTCCATTTAATAATAGTACTAACTACATTTAATACTTGTATTTATTTTCTTTACTTAGCTAAGGTTTCTTATGAAATTTAAACTTCATTTGCTAGAATTGTGAAGTTTTTGTTTGCAAAAATAATTAAATAAATTCCAAAAACATATGGGTTCCAAGCAGGCATCGGAAACTCATACTCACTGCTCACGCGTTCGCCACGAGTTGCAAAACGATGAGTTGAGGAATGCACTTCGATGGCTTAATATAAAAAGGTCCTAACTCGATTTTTTGTTACTTGACAGGAGAAGGAAAAAACTTAATAAAATCCGTAAAATTTTAGATACAAAAAAAGTTTTAATGCAATTTTTAATAAAAAGAGGCAACACATTTTGGGAAATTGCATTAAAACTTTTTGTTGTATCTAAAATTTTATGGATTTTATTAAGTGTTTTCCTTTTCCTGTCAAGTAACAAAAAATCGAGTTAGGCCCTTTTTACATTAAGCCATCGACCTACTCGTTAGTCGGGAGATGCTAATAAAAATATCTGACTCGAGAGAATGAGAAAAATATCTGACTCGAGAGAATGAGAAAACAAAACAAGCGCTAGTTCGCGAGCGAGTTGCGAATTTTGATTTTTTTGACAATGTTTGTCGACTCAAACGAGCTGTTCGGGACGTAAAAGATCAATACGCTGAAAGATAAGGGAGTATGGTTCCAAATAATGAATGCATGTACTCTCATTTATTAAACAAAATTTGTATTAAAACGTACATAACAATTACCAAAAAGTTTTATGTAAAATGTACCACAAAATACATTAGTAATGTCCTTATGAATATGAATATGAATCAAAAAGTACATAAAATTTACCAAAGTACATAAACTATACACTGAACAAATAAGCTTCATCAAATTTGTGAATTCCTTCATCGCTTTGATGAAACAATTGCTCATTTTCTACTCTACGACACATTTTTTTATATTGATGAAGAACATTTCATCAATCTTTCATCCATATTTCATCAATAGCTTATGTTGATTTAGCGACAACTTTACAACAAGTTGATGTACAATTGCATCAATATTCTGTGCATTTTACGTCAATTAGATGTAAGGTTGTCATCAATTTTATGTAAGTTTGTCATCAATTTGATGTAAATTGGTCATCAGTTTAATGTAAATTGTTTGTTAACTTGTAGCCAAATTCTTTGCACTATTTTTTATTGTAAAACGCCACAATAGCAAGGTATATGACTACCTAGCAAATGCTCATGGCGTGGATATTGTTTTCTATTTTCATTTCACTATTTGGTACCATGTATTTATTTTCAATTTTCTGCTAGTTTTTTCTCTTTATTTTTCAATACTATGTATGTACGTCTATAATTTGAACCGATCCCACAAATATTTTTTAAAATCCAATGAGGAAGATTGATGTAGAAAATATCAACAATTCAATGAAGCTGGAAAAGGTGAAGAATCGCACAATCTTCAAATTGAAAAACCTTTTCAATGAGTTGATGAAACGTGCCAGCAATTCAATGACGAACAATTGATGAACATTTAACATCGACTTGACGTAATGATTTTCTTTCAGTGTACCAGCACCGTAATTCTGTAACTTTTCAGCGATAAAAATCGGTAGTTAAATTTTAAAAATTTATAATATTTCAATATACTTTAAAATTTCCAAATTTTTGTCAATTTAACTACCGACTTTTATCGTGAAATGTTACAGAAATAACTTAGAAGCATTAAGAATTTTCAGCAAATGTTTAAACAGCACTCAAAATGTATCCCAAATACATAATATGCTCCAAAAAAGGTACATCTAGTTTACCGTAAAGGCAGAAAAAAGTACTTAATGTATTCTCAAATAGTACGTAAAGCGTACCAAAATCTGAACCACAAAGTGAATAAAGTGCTTTTTGGTTCATATCTTGATTCACAAATAAGACGCTTCATCGTCTCCAGCAACACTAAACTGGAGGTCTTGCAATGTAAGTGCTTTTTATTCCATCACCCATAGCGATGGGGGTATACATATTATTTAATGCGTGAAAAATTTAACACATAGAAGGAGACATTTTAGGCCCTAAGTATCTTTAGACGTATTTAATTTTAGGACTTTATAAGACGATTGAGACATGGCCGTCTGTCTGTCTTGCTGGCTGGTCAGTGCGGTAACTGCCGTAAATGTGCACCGTTCTCTATGAAATTTTGTCATTGACTACACGCTGAAAAATATCGGCCCCAGCAGCATATTACAGGAAACATGTACAAGTTTGCAAGCATTGTTTTCACGAATTGATGATCTGCTGCCTTTTTGTTCCTTTGATGTCTATCTTGTTTTTGTTTATAGCGGTTGTCAAGAAGCAAAGCCACATTTGGGTCTCAAAAATATATATTGTTACGAATTTCCTTATTCGTCCTTTTTGCGTTGTTTTATTCCCAATAATAAAACAAGGTTCGTTTTAAATTACGATAATTACAACGGTTTAACTTCCTTTTATTTTTCTTATATAGTACAACAGTTTACTTTATTTTTGACACTTTAACAAGTCTTATATTTTACTAACAAATCGCGTTGCTTACTTTACGGCGGTTAATCACAAACTGAACTCTCCACTCCAAAGACCTCCGCTATTTATACCAACTCACCATACTCAAATGAAGGTATATCTAGCGAATTCAAGAACCTTCTAGAATCTGGATGTTGTTGTTGTTGCTTATCTTTGTAGAACAATCTCGAATGGTGGAGAGTTATCTTTACATGATACTGGTTTATCGAGCTGGTACGTTGTTATAATGCATACTTTCAGGCGCAGCACTAACCGCCTGTTATTTACATACTGTTAGTAGAGTCATTAACAGTAAGCAAAAGCT
This sequence comes from Phaonia tiefii, assembly GCA_963931995.1. Taxonomy (NCBI): domain Eukaryota; kingdom Metazoa; phylum Arthropoda; class Insecta; order Diptera; family Muscidae; genus Phaonia; species Phaonia tiefii. The sequence continues at coordinate 104,572,014 of OZ008369.1, read as the reverse complement.
TTTACTTATTCGTAACAATATTATAGCCCATTAGTCATTGTGTCTCAAACATGTTATATCGAATAGCAAACACAATGTGTTTGGGCACAAGTATACTATATTTGCGACAAGCTACAAACAAGTTATATTTGCGTCCAAACAACAACAAAAGGACTGATTTTTCAGCATGCATTATTTAAACCTAGTTAGGGATTGAAAATAGGCATTTCGATCACGCCCCTTCTGGTACCTCCCATAAAAGTCGATACATTTATCATAAAATCATGTTTCTTCTAAAACTGTTATCTGGTACATGTGATTAGCTTCAATTCAGGCATTGGTTATACGGCCGTAAATATCTACTTAACTGGAGAAAATTGACAAGGTAGCCGCGCCGATTCTGGTATATCCCATACAAAATCTTGGGGCCGTCTAGTTTGTCGATACGATCGATAAATAGGGTAAAACAATTCCGATCGTATTGAAATTTGGTATTAGGCATAATTTTACCAACGACCAGTCAATTATTAAAACAATGGCGATTTTGTCACATCCATTTTGGTTCCTCCCATATAAAAGTTGTAGGGCTGGCTGGTTGGTCGACAATATAACTTCTGAAACATACAGCCAACCTTTATGAAATGCGGTATTAGGCAATATTTGGTCACACGCCACTCCTCTGTAATATGTGGGTGATTTTCCGCTCCAAGTTTGGTACCTCTCATTCAAAAAATGGGCCACTGTCCTATTGATTGATGCACTATGTCCAGTAACCCACAACCGATATTAATATATATATTTTCTCAAAAGCTTCATTGTAACTTAAAATGTATATCTTGCCACGCTCATATCTTTACATCCCATACAAAAGTTGGATGGCTTTCCGGTGGGTTGATACGATATCAATAAATCAAATCATATCAAACCCAACCTTAAGGAAATTTGGTGCTTGGCAATGTTGTGACAAAAGCTACTGTGTTATTAAAAATTTACAACTTTGCCACGCCCATTTACACATCTGCCATACTAATTTTTGGCCAATAATTTGCTGGCAGTCACAGGTAAATCCCCATGGAAGACAACAGATCTTGATTATTATATAATAATTTCGGTAACGTCAATCTCGTATTGAATATGGGCGAACTTAATACGGGTTGGTAGGCTCAAAAAAATAGAAACCTTTTTAATGGAACTTCCACCCAATAGATCACTAAAGGTGAGAGCATGTTTAAACTGGTTTACAAGACTGCAATTTCTGTACTGGGTTTTCACTACATCTACTTCAGAATTTTGTGCCGATTTATAACGTTGAATATTATTAATTTCGTTCCAGCTGATATGATATTTGTCTAAAGAAAAGTGTTTGTGCCAAATACGGCAAATACTAACAAGTGAGAAAAAAATATTTAGGAAACATTTTCAAACTATTCTAGGTGCGGCAAACTTCAACCAAGAATACCATCAGTTCCAGTTTTCTTATCACGAAAGCTAAAGATTAACCTAACCCATATTGCGCCTCGTTGTAAAATGATCGAATATACATACATACATGCTCCAAATGCTCGGTTTCTCTCGTGATCGTGATTAAAATTAAATAAAATCACGTAATCGTGGTTGCTGAGAATTCAAAATTTCAATTTCTTACGTGTTCTCGCTCATAAATCATGCTCAAGAAACTCACGATACACACTCAAGAATCACGCTTACTCCTACAGCAATAGACAAGAGTCTCAATGCATCTCTTTACGTTCTCTCGATGACGACGAGGTAGTAGGTCATTTCATTGAGTTCGGGTTGCTTTAGTATTGTACTCTTTGGGTTGAACATAAAACGGACAAGATAAAAGAGAGGACAACCAAGAGAAAACATAGTTTATCAGTCAGTACTATCAATCAAACACTAAACTTAGTTTGCTGCATGGTTTGCTTCTTGTTGCTTACCGTTCTCTCGCCCATCCACTCTGTTGTCTATCATTTTCCTACTACATAGTTGATCAGCTGTATCATGGATACTCAATAGCAAAACTGATTAGCGAGACACGTGAGAATAATAATAGTTGTTGCTTCTCATTCTCAGTGGTTTGATGAAATATTTAATTGACTTAATTTAAAATATATCTGAGTTATTATTTTCTGTGTATAATTGGTTTCATAAAAGCTATGAAAATGTTTCATAGATGTTATCATTAATTTTAAAATATTTGTTTTCGTACAATCTATAAAAATGTTTCATTGAAGTTATAAACAAATTGTGTAGACTTCTTTTCATAGAATCTATAAAGATGTTTTATAGCTGTTATGAAAAAATTTCACAGAATCTCTGAAAATGTTTCATAGATCATATGAGATGTTTTTAATGAAGGAATTCATAACATCTAATAAGTATTTTTAATATTTACGAAAAAATTTATTTTGACATAGAGCGGTTGGGTGGAGTGGAGGCTGACCGCTTTATTTTGTTATCTAGAAGCCAACAGAAGTTGGTTTAATACTGCATCTTTATATACAAGGTGGCGCAAAAGTAAACTTCCGATGTTTTTTGGCTGTATTTAAAAAAAAAATGAAAAACTTTGATTCTTCTTGTGGATTACTTTTATTTGGTCTTTTAATTTTTTTTACATCAAGTCGAGAATATGATGTCATGTAAATGGCCGCCGCCACAGTTGATTGTCATTTGAGCCCTTTTTATGGCATTTTCCATCACTTTGGTCAAAACTTCCGGCGATACGTCCTCACATTCTTGACGGATATTGTCTTTAAGAGCTGCAAGAGTCTGAGGCTTGTTGACATAAACCCGCGACTTCAAAAAGCCCCACAATGTTAGACGCGATTGGCGGTCAGCAGCTAACAACTGATGCACCGTCTGGACTTTGTACGGAAACATCTTCAAATCTTGTACCAAAATTCGCTGTAAAGACCGTCGACTGATACCCATTTGCGTGGCACGTCGTCTGGTCGATGTCGACGGCACATCCATGACATCCTCGGCTACAGCAGCAACATTCTCTGCAGAACGTCTACTCCGGGGTCTGCCACGCCTGGCAGCATCTCGTGTTGTGCCAGTCTCTTCGAGGCGAGCGGCTAAACGTCGCAGTGCTTCACCAGTAGGCGTTGGACGGCCAGGAAATCTGCGACGAAATTCACGTTGTGCCAAAGTTGGTCAAATTATTGGTCAAATAAATAGTCAGCAATATTCCGTGTTCTGGAGCAGTGTAGCGTAACATTGTTTATTAACGTGTATTTCGCATGTGTTTACTACACAAATGTCAAAACAGAACTGACATTAGGGGTCAATCGCAAAATTTATAGCATTTTCTGATAGGAGGATTACTTTTGCGCCACCTTGTACAACGTTGCACAAACTTCGCCGTATGAAATAGTGGGTTGAAATTGCTGTAAGAGTATTAGAACAGCAGCTCAATTGGTAAAATTATACTGAAAAAGGATTAACTGAAGGAAGTACCTTCAACCTATGGCAGTTATAACATTTAACGCATGTGGCAGTAATAGTCAAATGTTCAATGTCTCTTCGATAATTTAGGGCGATCAAAACATGTACCCTTTAACGAAAATATTGTTAATATTATTTGATATGAAAAAAATATTGAATGTGTGCATTTGGCTCATGGTGTGTGGAAAAATAATAATTCAAGGGGATGGGAGTTTTATTATTAATTCAATTGAGTGAATGAACAAAAAATTTGTATTTTTATTTTTGTCACAATAAAAAGAGTCAACGAAAATGTAAAAATATACAGTGAGTAAAGAGTAATTTTAGACACTTACATTGTTATACCGGGTATATATTATAGAACTTAATTCAATCATTGTAACTAACTTCATAATAAGCTTCACAATTCTATTAAATAAATTGTCATAATTGATACGCTATTGGCTGCATTGAAAACATTCTGTTGATGCGTTCATTTCATTTAATATTCAATTTAATATTTTGACAGTATATTAAGGGGGGTTTTTTGAATATGTGTTTTTTGTTGATGTTGTATTTGAATACACAATTTTTCTGCAACATTTAATAATTGTTTTTCCTTTTTTTTTTGATTTTATTTTACTATTTCTGTATATAGATTTATATATAATATACACGTTAATCCTATACTAACGACATTATGTATTTAGAATACATTACATTTTAACTAATTGAAAATGATATGTTTATATATTGTGTATTATAATATAATAGTACTAATAAATAGTTGTAATAAATTTCTTTGTTAATTAATTTTAAGTGCTAACAATTGTTTGGATTGTTAAGGATTTCAGCAATTAACAATATATTAATGCACAGGCAACTATAGATTCATATGGAAGTTCTCATGTAGTTTTATAACCATTAAAGGAAATTCAAAACAAAAGTTGTAAATGACGATATTGTTATATCATCTTTAGTTCTTATATCGTCACGTATTTCAAAATAGATTTCATAGAAAATATTTTACCGAAAAAAAAACCAAATCCCGCTTTGCAAGTACAAGTTTAAAATACATTCTCAGGCCATCTGCTGCCCACTTTCTTCATATGCCTTGATCGGAATAATATAGACTTAAGCCTAAACTATCGGAAGCCTTTGGTGTAGATGTCAACCTATGCACAAGAAGGAGATTAACACTTACTGAGCAACCTTGTGGCATCTCTGAATCTATATTATTTAAATAAACTTTTATATTGAGAAATTCATGATAAAAGTGTTCGTTTTGATACTAATACCGAAGAAATACCGTATTTTTATTGAATATTTTTATTTGAAATATCTGCTTAATTTTCGAATGTTCTGTTTGAATTCGACAAATGTTCAAAAATATATATATTTTTCGTGTTGGGAAAAACGTTTCAGTAAAAAAAAACGTTTTTAGTCAAGATATTTATCATAATAGGGTAATTTCAAAATATTTCGGCACAGACCGGGATCCGACCCCTATTGAATTGTATGAAATTTGGACAGACGAATTAATCCTCGTTCATACGAATTCTATGACACCAGAATTGAGTCAAAATTAAAAGTAGTTTTTCTTTTATGGTTCATTGATGTAGGTATTGTATAGCGCCTTCTGAAAAAAGGACCGGACTTTAAAATGGCATAACTTTGGAATGCGTGAATGGATTTCAAAATGTTGGATATCTTTTTAAAGCTTGCAAAAACCGCTTTAATAATATTATTTTATAAAGAACCCATAATACTCTTGAACTTACTCAAATGCGACGTTTCGTAAGTGGTAAAACGCAACTTTGTTAAAAATCCGGTTTTAATTGACTGAGTTATTGAAGTTTTTATTAAAACAACAATTTTGCAAAAATGACTGCACAACGTTTTTCGTGTTCCTTTTATGGAATTCATTTTTGTTTTAATAAAAACTCCAATAACTCAGTCAATTACTACCGAATTTTTAAAAACGAAGTTGCGCTTTTCTCATCGGGAAACATCCCTTTTGAGTAAGTTCAAGAGAATTACGGTTGCTTTATAAAATAAGTGTGAAATCATCGCCGAAATTGAAAAATGGCGAAAAAAATTAAAAGAATATCTGTTTGCTGGACAAATACACACAGAATTCTCATATTTTCTTTAATGACGTATATATCGTTTGAAAGGCCTAAGTCTCTTCTTTTTAAATCTGGCGAGAAAGTGAAAATCGGTTGATAATCAACTAACTTACAGGCTTATAAGTGCGCAAACATACGCAAAACCGGGTTTTTAACCGGTTTTCAACATTTGCGGGGTGTTTGTTCACAAGCAGATTCTTGTTTCACTCGACAATACTTACAAGAAAAATATTATCAATTTCCACGTATTTCTACTTTAGTCTTTTTTGTATCGCTGTGTTATACGTAGTCACCACTTGAAACATCGAAACTTAAACAGCAAAACTCGAGCAGTCTTTACCAAACATTCTGTATCTATTGATCCCATGGAGATCCCATTATGAAATTTGGATATGATGCAGAGAAAAAGATGGTCTTTCTTTTTGGTGGGGGAAATCAAAAATTAAAGATACGTTATGCCAGGATATTCAAGGATAAAGGATACTTTGGAGTTTTCAATATCATTGAACCACAACGACATGACCGTTGTATCGACTATTATTACAGCGGTTATTGCAAGTTATAAAATGTTATCCAACATTTTGAAATCCGTTAATGCATTCCAAAGTTATACAAGTTTTAAGTCAGGTCCTTTTTTCAGAAAGTATCATACAATACCTAGTTCAACGAACCCTAAAACAAAAACTACATTGAATTTTGACTCAATTCTGGTGTCATAGCATTCGTTTGGACGAGGAGAAACTACTGTCCAAATTTTGTATCAATTAAAAGTGGTGAGGTTAGAAAATATTGATTTTTGTGTCGATTTTTTTGGAATTACTTTAATATTTCAAATGCTGAAAAAAAAAACGTTTCTAAAATATTGAACATAGTAAAAAGCAATATTTATACTCGCAATAAACTAATTAATAATAACTTCATTCAAGTAATATTGCTTCGACTATGCTTTGCGTTGAATTTATGAATTAACATTACGAAAAAATTTTCTGTTCTTAAATCTATCAGCAAAAAATTGTGCATGCCAAAAACCAGTAATGGAAGCAAGAATCTCTTCGGAAGCACTTGCCAATGCGCTTATGTAAATAGAAGTGCATTTTTTTCGAACAAAGTTCCCACTTAGAAACAGTCAATAGTGCCAACTAAACGCAATATATTCATTGCTTTCAAGACGTTCTTTATAAATTGCGGAATAAATGATGTTGAATCATTTTAAGAACCTCGGTCTATTATCAAAATTCTCGGAATCACAATTTTAAATCTGTTTTAAATTTTGAATATTCGATGTACTGATAGTTAATAGTTTAGCAATAAAGTTGAATAAACGCTTTCAATTGCTCTTTATATCATTTAATTGTCAAATATCTGGCCAACGTTTTCGAAATCAACAAATATGTCTAAAGATAAGTATCGCCTACTGTCTGTGATACATTTAAGGATATAGATAGTTATTAGGGTGTACTGAAATCCGCGTTTATTGCAATTTCAATTCTGGGGGTCTCAAAAGATGCGTATTGAAGAGGTGATTACGGAAACGTCCAAGGGTACTTTTACTCCTCTACCAGAGGATGAAGTTTCGATTCCTAGTGCATTTAGGTAAACAAGTTTTTATTTTGTTGGTCAATATGAGGTTCAATCGACATGTCATGATGAGCACAGTTAGGAAAATATATTTTTAAAATTTTGAATTCTTGATCAAGCTTATATTTTCCGATTTTTCGCGAATTTCTCACTTTTGCTCCAGAATTGGCTTTGAATTATAAAGGGTCCGCCATCTAATTTTTTTTTTTTTCAACTAGTGCTTATTTCGTGAATGGTAACACTTAGCTCATGTCTCATTTGACAGATAATTAGTTTTATCCTTCCGCTGAACGAATATGGTTCTGTATACGCTTGAACAACGCTGGGAAATATTGCGACATTACTTTGAAAATCATGGTAATGTTGCAGAATATGTGCGAAAATTGCGTACGGATTTTGGAAGAAGAGAATCACCGTCAGCTCCGTATGTTCGTTATCTTGTGAAAAGTGAAAGAAACTGGCATCCTTATCGATAAACCAAAGTGTGAAAAGCCAAAAGTAGTGCGTACACCCGAAAATATTGCTGCTGTGGCAGAAAGTGTGCGTGAAGTGCCATCAACATCAATTCACCGTCGTTATTCAATTCACTATCGATAATGTGCTTAAAAATTGGACCGATCGTGTAGGCTACTGCATGGCCAGCCGAGGCAGCCATTGGAATGAAATTATTTTCCATTATTAACCGGAAGGATAAGGTACTTTCAAATTAAAAAAAAAATTTGAGAAAATATTCAGTAGTTTTTTTTTATAGCATTTTCAAAAAAAAAAGTTATTTGGCGGACGCGCTATTTATTGTATATATTTGATTGCATTCTCATGTAAAACACAAAATGAAGTAAAAGTTATGAAGTAAACTGCGAAGAAGAAAAAGTGTGCTTTATTAAGATTTCAAAATGCTTCCGTGATAAAAATACAATTAAAATTTCGAAACTCTATTTTAACTATTTGTATATTGTTCGGTTCGAGGTAAGAAAATGAAAAGAACGCAACGTGCCTGTAGTACAAAATATCGAGTAAGGAGTGCGCCCTCAACCCACACCAATTTTCAGTTCTATGCTCATGAAAACCCTCAATTATTTCACGAGCAATCTCTCCACGACCAACGCGTGACTGTTTGGGCTAGATTTTGTGCGAAAACGATCATTCCACGGTTCTTCTTCGAAGACGACGCTGGGGCAGCCGTAACCATCAATAGAAACCCTTGACGGGCTGTGATAACGGATTTTGTTATGCCAATTCTGACTGCTAACGTTATGGACAACTTTTGTTTCCAACAATACGGCGAACAGTGGTATGGCTGCATTCATTTTAGTGCAAAAATTATAAGGAGTGCTCGTAGAGTGATACAACTTAGTACAGAGCATTTTTTTTAACGCAATTAGGAAAATCATGAAATTTCATCAATATGGGCCATCTCCATCACGTACAATCACATATAGACATCACATACCATACAAAATTTTTAATTTTGCTTCGAATGTCCTGAAATTTTGCACAGAGTTTCCAATTAACAAAATGATAAAGTTCTGAATTTCATTACATACCGCCTATATAACTCAAAACGAATTTTTCATACAAAATTGCGTGACATTTGTTAACAAAAATTTAACAACTCTGTTCCGAGGTGGCAGCTTACGCTGCCAAATTAACCATACATGGAAAGATGTGGTGAACCGTTTAAGCCTACCATGGCTCACTCAATTGTTACAGAAAATTCGAACATCACTGTATGTTCCTGTGGGCATATGACCATTGGCTGATTTGGCAGCTCGAATTCTCTGGAGCTGGTTTGAATTCTGGAGTGTTATAAACAGGGCTGACAAAAATATGCACGAAAAATTGAACTTTAAGCGCTTAAATATGCTGAAAAAACCCCAAGAATATGCTCTTAAATATGCCCAGAAAAACATTTTTATTGAAGTATATCAATATTACAGTGAACAATAATATAATGTTTTAAATTTTCAACTGAAAATGATCTGCGTAAATCGGTCAGTAAATTTCCATAAGTAGAAAAAGATCTTTCTACGTCTGAAGATGTGCAAGGAACAAATTTAAAGCAACAAATTTCACTCGGGGACAGTTTCTTTACATAATCGTCGTTTATTGGCGCATTGTGAAATATTGCGTTCTTTATTTCCACTAAACTGTTGTAGCCAACATTCCTTTTGAAGACTGAATTGTACTTTTCGAAATACTCCTTTTTTTGCAAGGAATTTAACTGCTTCTTCACATGCTCCACAATTGATATGCTGTCATTCAAGGATAATCCTTTCGCCTGCAGCTTTTCAATACTTAGTTTGATGCATTTGAAGTTAGTTGTTATAAAACTTAAGTTAGATACTTGAGCAGGATCTGCAAAAAACAGCTTGGCCTGATTTACAGCCTCCGACTCTTCATCTGTTAGGTTGTCTATAACAGAGCGTACCTCTTTGAAATTATCGCAGTAATACTCTGCAGCATCAAGCCAGGTTCCCCATCTAGTAACGCAAGGCTGCGGAGGCAGTTTCAAATTTGGCAAAGCTTTTTTAAAAGCGTGGCGACGCGATGGTGCCTAAATAAAGAAAGAAACTTTATATGATACATGCACGTCCTTTCCAAATAGACTAAACACTAACTTTTGCATAGACTGCCTTAGTTGCTGATATAAGGCTGTTTACATTTTTGAATTGGAAGCGTATAAATTCAGCGATTCTATGGAGCCCATGGGCAAAACATGTTACATGTAGTAATTTGGGAAATATTGTTTGCATTGACTTCATGGCTGCTAACATGTAGGCTGCGGCATCCGTAACAACCAGAAGTACTTTTTCATATTGAATTCCTTAAAAACATAAAACTATGTATTATATAGAAAATTTATTGAACAATTTTACCTTCGGGCCATAAGAGATGTAAAGAATCAATCACAAATGCTGTCATATTTGCAGCGTTTGCCGCTTCAACAACACCAACGTTTAGTATGTATGATTTACCTCTTTCTTCTTCATTGTCTGACATAATACCAAATATAAAATTGACAATTAATCTCTGTTCTACGTCGGTAGTCTCATCCACTGAAATCCAAATATGTTTTCCATGGGCTTTCAAACGTAGTTTCTCCAAACAATTTTTGTATAAAATTGGAATATATTTAGTACGCAGCGATGTTAGACTAGGAACAGTGCAGTTTGTGTGCTTCTGGAGAAACTCAATCACAACTGGATTACTGATTTTGTTTAACGGAATGTTTGCTCCTACCAGCATTTTACAAAGATCCATATTGAAAGGATTGACTTGATTATTGGAGTATTCAGACAATAATTTCTGCGACTTATTCTCATTCCTTTTTTCTTGTTCCTTGTGCTTTGCCGTCTCAAAGTGCTGCTTTACATTGAATAATTTGGTTCCAGATATAAGAATATTGCAGATCTTGCAAAATAGTACTTGCTTATCTGTTCGAAGCTTGTCTGGAAATGTTCGCGTCATTCGCGTTAGAAATTCAACCCTCGATTCTTTTTCTTTCGGCATTGTTAAACAAACGCGAAACTGGTTTAGAAAATAAACAAAACATCAGAAACGCGCGGCGAAAATTGTCAGTGCTACCAAGTTAATTTAACTCATTTGTCAAATAAGTTAGAGTTACCAGGTGAAATTTTATTGAAATATGCAAAATAAGCAAGGTTGCCATATATATGCTACATTGACCTAAATATGTAAAATAAGCACTTTCAAGCAAATGCATATTTTTGTCAGCCCTTATAACTTATATAAATCATAACTTATAAATCACCAGGTAGTCCGCGATAATTGTCCGTATATCTCTGTATATCTTTTTTTTTATTATTTATGATGTTAAATTGATAATTTCATTTACCTTAGAGCACCTAATACGAGGCCGGATCAATAAGTCCGTGATTTTTCGAACTTCCTTCGTAGTTATATGAAATGCAACACTGCTCCCATCATGTACCACCATGTTAATAGACTACTATCAAATTTTGAGCATGTTCCGTCATTTAGTTGGCGTTTAACAGCTGTTCAAAACATACAACCTCGTGGATTTTTTAAAAAATGGAAATTAGTGAATTTCGATTGCTCATTAAACATTATATTTTGCGAAAAAAAACCGTCAATCAAACCAAGAAAAGCTCGATAATTACTATGGAGACTCTGCACTATCGATTTCAAAGGTAAAAAAAATGGTTTACTGACTTTCGTTGTGGTCGCACAAGTACAAATGATGCTGAACGTTCTGGACGGCCAATTGAGGTCAATACAACCGAAAATGTCGAAAAAATCAACGATATTGTGTTTTCCGATCTAAGAGTTAAAAGTGCGTGAGATTGTTGATGCCATAGGCATTTCATATGGCAGTGTGGTTTCGATTTTAAGTGATCAGTTGGGTTTAGGAAAGCTGTCTGCAAGATGGGTGCCGTGTTTGCTCTCAATTGACCATAAACGTATTCATGTGACCACTTCAAAGGATTGTTTGGAGTTGCATGAATTGGGCTACCAATTGGTACCTCATCCGCCATATTCTCAGTGACTATTTCCAAACCTAAAGAAATGGCTGGGTGAAAAGAGATTTAGCTCCAACGATAACATTATTGATCAAACAAATGCCTATTTTATGGACCTAGAAAAATACTATTTTTTGAAAGGGATTCAAAAATTGGAGAAACGTTGAACTACGAGTATTGAGCAAAAAAAAAACTGTGTTGCATTCAAAACATCGCGGACTTATTGATCAGGTCTCACAGATCAGATATATGTGCTTCGAATAGCGTGGATAATGAAGAATCTACCCATTACGTCGGGCTGGCAAGAGTGTTCCAAGAGTTGCACGACACCGATTCTACCTACCTACACGCCTCATATAGCGAGAGTTGGGCGATGATTGTCGAAGTTGTACGCCTTGTTTAGAAAATCCACTTATTATTGCGAGGAAGTATAACACTAAAAAGAAGAGATTCCCTTTTTTTTTAACGGGAAGACGTAGGAAGGTGTAGGAAACTTTTTTCCCCAATATAAACGCTTCATTTTATAGTGCAGTTTTGTTGTGCTTATATCCGCCATTCAGGCTATCCACATGATTTTTGCGTTATATTTTTTACAAAAGTTTCTATTTGAAAAACTATTATTTGAAATGCTAAAAGCAGAAATATCTTGGATGAACATAGATGAACATGTAACAAAAATATGATCAGCTTTCTTCGCAAAATCTTTGTGTGACAGTCTCATTTTTTTCGGAGTTAAAATTTAAATTTAATTTCATGAATCTTACCTATTGACACATTTCCTTACAGGACTGTATCTCTAGAGTTTTGAATTTCAGTGGTCAAAAAATGGGGGTTTGCAATCGAAATCCCACTGTGCGGCGCCGCCACTGCTCACACAGCCTGAGCCACGATCGCTTTATTGCGTCCTTTAATTCTGGATCGCCTGGCTGGCATACTTCTTCCTGTGGGGTTATTTGAAGTACAAAGTTTATGTCAACCGTGGAAGCCTTGTACGACAATATTCGCATAAAATGACCAATATTCAGGTTGAACCACTATGAAAAGTGATTCGCTTTGGCGGTGAACATTAACGCGCATATTCCACAAGTGATCAAAATAAATTTGCACGGTTCAATATAAACGAAAAATCATTTAACTGTAACTAATTTCTGCTTGTTTTTTCATTTTTATTATAAAAGAAAGGATTAGAAAGGTTTAAATGGTCCACCCTGTATTTTATTGGCACCTCGTCGGGAAAGACTTTTACAACAAGTCGGCGTGAAGGGCTTAAAATGAATTCTAAATTGAATTTTATCGGAGTAGAGTAAAATTACTTGATATCGTAATAAAGGAAAATGTTTGAAATATTAGTGGTTTGAAATATTAGCACAAAAGCACCGATAACTCGAAAACTTGCACAGCAAACGAAAATTGTTGTCATAGTGGAGTAATTTTTGAAAAAGGCCTTTATCACAATTCCATTCACCCCTGGGGTAATAATATACTTACATACATATCTCTTATGGCTATGAATGCATAACATGAGTTTCCATATTTCATCGTATCTTGTCCGGAGTAGTGCAAAGTTGAAATGGGTTTGACCATTTGGATATTTGTTTATCTTGTTTTTTCTTTTTGGGAAAGGGGGATAAAATAAAATGCAGTAACAATCCGTTAATATATTTACCATTGTTATAGTTTTGAACTGCAACTGAAGGCTTAAATTATTTATAATCTTGACGTTCATTTGGCTGGTTTTATTCGAACGAATGCTTGCTGCGGTCGTTGACCAAGGTGGTGGGAGGGGAGCGTGAGTTGCTCAGTTAGCAGCATCAGATATTTTACGCCATGGATGATGATGGTGCGAACAATTTGTTTCCTGTCTACCAGTGTATTGGACTACCAATACTGGGACCGATTGTTGCTGCTGTTCGGGGTTTTTTCTGCGGTTTTTGGGGAATTTAAATGTACGCGATGTTTAAACGGTTTGGTGGGGGTGTGTGGCCTATTGTGGTGCAACAGCAGCTGCAGCCTGTGAAGCCGCATTGTTATTCAGGCTTAAAGCCAAACTGTTGGGTATTAAACCAAGTGTGGCCGCCGTTGTTGTGGGTGAAGTGGCAGTGGTGGCCTCCTGCAAAGACAGAAGAGAGGAGAGCAGAAAAACAGTAGGTTATTATCAATATTTTCATTTAAACTTCATCGTATTCAGGTTCAACGCCATCTACGTAGGCGGATGCTATTAAGCCTTTCAATTACAATTTTTCACTTAGTTTGACTGTGTATTTTTCCGCTCGTGGTTTTTTAATTAATTGAAATTATTAATTTGATTGTGAATATTTTGTTATAAATTAAATAAAATACAAAAATCATTTACTCACAATACTTAGAGTTCGCACAATGCAAGCACGTTGCTGGTTATGGGGCATGTCATCGTTGTCCAGAGTCGGTGAACTGCCACGTGATGACATGGAGCCGTTGGTACGAATCATTTTGATGTCATCGGACATGCGGTCATCCTGTGAGGTTTCATCGCGCTGACCATTCTGTAGAGAAATGAGGCAAGAGTAATAATAAGGACATGATTTTTTCTCATCTCTTTTTTAACATATCTAACAGTCAGATTAGGATAGAAGAAAAAGTCGTTTGTTATGATCCAGCTCTACCGGTATTCGAAGATGTATTCGCAAGCCCAAAAATAAGACGATCAAGACTCCGCTAAATGGATTATGTGGACAAATACCCCTGAGAGATTAGGTGTTACCAACAGGAGAGAAAAATCTACAGATCGATCCGGTTTAAGATATATGATATCTAAGTTTTGTAAGGCTACTAACTTTCAGGCCAATTAAGTAAGAAATTGTAAAATCTCAAATGAAAAAATTCTAAAAACCAAAAATAAAATCCAAATTTTGCATTAAAAATGAAATAAACAAAATTTTGAAAATTTTAAATAATTTTTGTACGAAGAAAATTTCAAACAAAATAACCAATTAGAATTTATAAATTTCATATTTCGAATATTCCAAATAAAATTAAAAATTAACTGATAATTTCTCATATCACCCTGGTGGAAAAATATCAAGCTTTTAAATCTAATCTAATTACAAAGATGATGCGAAAAGCCAAAGATGATGCGAAATGATTCAAGATAGCAGATTGATGTAGATGGTGTCAGCGTCAGATGGTGACTGAACAGTGTATTAACCCATAGAGAAATAACAAATAGTTAAATAGAAATTCGACTGATGACGACGAGGTAGTAGGTCATTTCATCGAGTGCGAGTTGCTTTTGTAATTTACTCTTTGGTTGGACATAAAACGGACAGAAATAAAAGGGAATGCGTATTTTAGTCCGATGCGAACAACATAAAACATAATTTAGCTGTCATTAGTAGCAATCAAACACTATTTAAACTTAGTTTACTGCATGGTCTCTAATCTTTGTGTCTTCTTTGGTCTCTCATTCTACCTCATTTGCCTCGTACCTTTTCGATCACATGTGGTTAACCATATAGTAAACATAGTAGAGAAGTTAATTCTCTCAACCATTTTGTCTTCACAGATATGGTTGCATGTAAATGTTGGATGGTGGAATGCATGACCTCATTAGTACCAGATACAGGTATTGGAACAAAACATCCAACGAGACAACATAAACGGCTTTTTGTCAACAGTAGAAGTTGATAAAAAATTTCACAGTTCCATACCAAATCGACATGGAAAGTTAAGTCAACAGTTATTGTAACTCCACCTGGTGTAAGTCCATTTTCGCCGAACATCTTACATTTGAAGAAATCCACGACGTAGAGTGGAAATGAGACGTCAGATGAGAGAAATAGTTTATCTCACTTTATGTCGATACTCTACTGATTGGTACTAATGACAGCTAAATTATGTTTTATGTTGGTTGAATCGCTCGAAAATACGCATTCCCTTGATTTCTGTCCGTTTTATGTCCAACGAAAGAGTAAAATTCAACAGCAACTCGAACGTGATGAAAAATCTACTACCTCGTCGTCATCGAGAGAATATTAAAAGAGGGATAGAAATTGTGTATTTCTCTATGCTCTGTTGGTTGGTTGGTTGAAAAGGCTGCAAGACAGCACACTGTCTAGCACATTTAGGGTAAAGAAGCCCATTGTGATACCTGCAGTTTCCTCCATAGCAACTATAGACTAGTTGTCTAGCCAATTTGCCCTTTCAATGAATTTGTCTATAAGACCTACAGGAATGTCCTGTAGGGCTACGGTGCTAACTAGGTATGTTCCGAATATCCTACTTCTCAGTCCTGCCAGAGTTGGGCAATCCAAGAGAAGGTGTTTCGTCGTTTTCTCATCCTCTTTCATGCAGCATCTACAGAGAGTGGAGTTTCTATGTCCCACTCTTAGGGCGTGTTTTCCTATAAGACAATGTCCCGTAAGTGTTCCTATCATTGTGGATAACCTGCCTCTCGGCAAGTTAAGTAGTTGCCTAGTGCTCTTCCTGTCCATCTGTGGCCAGAGGACCCTGGCTTGTTTGCAAGTTGAAATAAGTCTCCACTTGTCCTTGAACATATTATCGGCCCCCTGCCTGATCTGCAAACGGTAGGTAGAGATTGGCATACTAACACCTTCTTTTGCCGAAAGAACCTGTGCCGTAGTGCCCTGTCTAGCTAACGCATCCGCTACGCAATTGCCTGGAATGTTGCTGTGTCCCGGTACCCAGATGAGCCTGATGTCAAAATACTCTGCCATCACCCGAAGTGATGAGTGGCATTCTTTCACCGTCAGGGACGTAGCAAACATGGCTTCCAGAGATTTAATGGCAGCCTGGCTGTCAGTGTAGATACATATTGTCCGGATGGTTGTGACACTACTTTTCAGTAGTTCAGCAACCTCCAGTATGGCGGTAATTTTCGTCCGAAATTCACTACAGTGATCAGGCAGCGTGAAGGAGATATTTATATCTAGGTCCGGTGAATGAACCCCATAGTCTACTGACTTGTCCAACTTCCAGTGACTTTTCCGAGGTATTCCTGTTCGGAATAGAAGTCCTTAGATGATAGAAGGCCGGTAGAAGCTAGGGGATACAGTAGTCCTTTTTTACGGGAATAGAGTTGATCCGCTGTAGTAATTCAGAGTGTCCGGAATGCCCCGATATCAAAACGCCACAATCTCTGATTCTCACCAGGGATTTAGCGGCTGCCGGTTCGGCCATGATATCGGGAGTACAGATGTTCAGGATAGGACTAAGCGCAGTGCCTGACGTCGTGCCCATTGCCCTAATAACGCTAATCAGTGCTGAGCTTTGAATTTTCATCAAGGAATTCAGAATATATTTCTTTTGGAGGGACCTCCACCAAACTACGGCGCCATAGTGAAGTATTGGTCTGACTATTGCCGTATTACATCCAGAAAAAAGCAGTTTCAAGTTGGTGGCGTCATCGGACCCAATTTCTTCTGTTCTGGTCAATGGAGATCGTTACCGCACCATGAACAATGATTTTTTATTTGTCAATATGAATAACATAGATCCGGACGAGGATGGCGTTACTTGCCCTACGGCGACCGTAGCCGTAGATTTATTAAAATCAAAATTTGGCGATAACTTGATTCCGAGAAATGAACCTGTCAATTGGCTTCCAAGGTCGTGCGCTTTGACATCGTTTATTTCCTGTAGGGCAACGTGAAGTCACTAGTTTATGCTAATAAACCAGCAAAAATTGACGCCGTGGAGGCCACAAATGTTCGTGGTAGTGACCCAAAAGTGACAAAAAATAAATAAATAAATGGTTTCCCATTACATCTCATGAAGGAATCGGGGAGAGCTTCTCACAACCAGTGGAACTGTGCGCTTTCTAGTTTTATACTCACTGATTGCGACCTACAGTTTTACACCGGATCCGAACGGTATTTTTGAGAAGCTTTTTCATGGCTAAATACTCGATAGTGTCGCCGTCACTATGCGAGGTAACCGCCGTCGAAAGCAGTTTTAAGGTGGTCAGTGCAGGGATCGAACCCAGGATCTCAAGTATAAGAGCCGCGTACACTACCCATTGCACCACCGACGGCCAAAAGCGACAAGTGACCCAAAACCGAACGTTCAGAACGCGCTTCGTCATGAACAGCCGACATCATTTTCAAACGTTAATGTTATGCAATTTCCCGGCTTAAGAACAACACAGCCGCTGGTTCTGGTGGACTACCAGCTGAGCTGTTTAGGGCTGGCGGCTATGAGTCCGAAAGTTGTACAAACTATCGTGGAATAAGCCTGTTATCCATCGCACTCAAGGTCCTCTCAAGCGTAATATGCAAAAGACTAAAGCCATTTGTTGCAGACCTGATCGGACCTTATGAGTGTGGCTTTATCCCTGGAAAGTCTACTATCGACCAGATATTTACATTACGACAAATCCTGGAGAAATCTCACAAAAAGAAAGTCGACACCTACCACCTAAATGCAGATTATGAGGCTGCCTTCGATTGCCTGATACTGGGAAAGCTGTACCAAGCTATGTCGAGGTAGTGGATGCATTTCTTTACCTCGGATCTGCCGAGAATAGAAGTAATAACGTCAGCCTGAAAATCAAACATAGAATTGGGCTAACCAAGCACTTCAGAGATAAGACTCTATCGGGAAACAGAGATCCAACTATATCCTTCCTTGCTTTATGGGCAAGAATTCTGATGTAACATCCCTGAAAGTGTTCGAGAAAAAAATGATCCGAAAAATGTATAGGACCATAATAGAAAACAGTTCGACGACGGACGAACCACGAGCTGCATAATCTGTATCCCGACATCGAGGAAGTTTTGCATATAAAAGTAGCGTGTTTACGCTGGCTGGGACATGTCAGTAGAATGCATAGAATGAATCGGTGCGAAAGGCATTCGAATATGTACTCGAAGAAGATCGAGGAATAGGACGACCAAAACTTCGCTGGAGAGACCAGGTGGAATAATGTTTGCGAGAGCTTGGTATCACCAACTGGAAGAGAAAATCTGAATATGGCCCTTGACCCGCCTGGGTTGTTTGAGGCCACCTAAGTAAGTAATTAAGTAATGCCATATGTTGTGTCAGGTCTTCGACAAAAAAATTAAATGATGAAAATTATTTATTACAATTTCAATTTCTCTAGCCCTTATAAGGGTAGTTAACAAGCAAGTGAGGAACCCCCTATTGTCAACTTTTTAACAGAAATTCACCATGTTACCATAGCCACCTATTGGAAATCGTCAAGTTCTTCTTGCAACATCTTGGTATATATGTACATTGTTGTTCCTTGTATACTTCATAAAACTTGTACAAATACGAAATGTCAAACCATAGAGTAATTCTTTAAAGAGAGAAAATTTTCGTGGTGCGTTTGGTGTGACAGGAGCTGGTCGGCTTAAATTTTTCATGTCGTTTTGGTTGAGAACTGTGAAATTTAAACGTATTTTTGACTTTTTTGTTGTCTTTTATTGTTAGTATACATTTATTTTGTTGTATTTAACACAATAATTTTAACACCCAAAACGAAATGCTGTGGTTGTTTTCTTGTTGGTTGGTTTGAACGATTGCCTCTATCTGGTATTATTAAACCAATTCGTTCCAACATCCAACGTTCATATCACACCAGGCCAAATGTCAGAAAGTAGCTGAACGAAATGTTAAGGGAAAGTTTCACACTCATTATTTTAAAGCTCAATTTTAAAGCTCCCAGATATTTTTCATATTAAATGACATTTAAATGCCAAACATGGTTCATTTAAAGTACATTTAAATGGGGAATTTCCAACTGTGAAACTAGCCATAAGTCTATTTATATGTATTAGTCTATGTGTCAAACAGTTTTCATACAAAGGTATACGAGCTATTTAAGAGTTTTAATGAAACTTCAAACTTCATATAATATTAAAGTTTTGAGCAATTGCATTGTGCAACATTTTCCTTAAAAAGTGTGGAACATGGAAAATGTTTAGGCCCTCACATACACCAATTCCGTATGAAAGTGCATGCATATTGAACTAAAACCGTGCGGTGGGGTTTGCTCTAACTCATCAATAGTGCAGGGATTTCATGAAACAAAATCGAATTAATTCAGCCATTTATAAACGGCTTGTGCGATTTAGATGTAGTCTCACATGGCTAGTGGTAAGGTGTAGAAGACTAAGGTCCGATCTGGCAGCCACAGACTTAAGTAGCCACCTCGGACACACAAACAAATATACACTCCGGTTCACTTATTTAAAGGCACTAAAATTTCCATATTCAGCAGCCTGTATCTTTTGCAATTTGTAACCGATTGCAGAATTTTAAAATGGAAATGGAAGCCAGACATCTTGAGTTGTTAGAAAATCATGAAAATAGTGGTTTTTTAACTCAAGAACTTTTTTGAGCAATTTCTAAAAAAAGTCCAAAAATGTGCTATTTTTTTGGTTCACTTGAATAAAGTCACTTTATTATTTTTTAAGCGATGATTTTTTGTCGGGAGCGTTTGTTTATTACAACTTATTACATCTTAATCATTTTACGAGTCAAAATGGCACAACAAAAAATTTTAAATAAATCGGAAAAAACTAAAATCGATGTTTACCGTTCTGAAGGATATTCTAACCGCGCAATAGCTAAAAAAATTGGACGGAGCCCAACAGTTGTCGACAATTACATCAAGGACCACGAGGGTATGGAACAAATTTTAAAGGTAGGATTTCATTGTCTTTATCTACGTATGAGGAAAGAAAAATCATCAAAATTTCTTCTAATTCTGCCTTATCCTTGTCAAAAAAATGACTGGTGTAAGCTATAAAACGTTATTGAAATCGGCTTTTCTGTAGTTCAGTGAACTACTTGGTCCCATATCTTGGATATCGCAACAGCATAATGCCCCAATACACAACGCCAGAGTAGTAAAGGAGTTCATTGCGAGCCAAAATGTTAATATTCTTGACTGGCCACCCTATTCGCCAGATCTAAACATTATCGGAAATGTCTGGGGTTGGTTATCTCGTAAGGTGTATGAAGGAGGTAGACAATTTGATGACAAGCAGTCACTGATTCAGGCCATTAAGGATGCTTGGAATCAAATTTCGTTGGATTTCATAAATTCTCTTTATCTCTCAATGAAACCCGTATATTTGAAGTTATTAAAAACAAAGAGTGTTGTACCCATCACTGATAGTTCTTAAATAAAGTAAAATAAATTAAAAAACAAGAAAAACTGTTTTTCATTAAAAGTAGTTAAAGTGCCTTTATTCAAGTGAATCAAAAAAATAGCACATTTTTGAACTTTTTTTATAAATAGATCAAAAAATGTCTTTAGTTAAGGAACCACTATTGTCATGATTTTTTTTTATATCTCAAGATGTCTAGCTTCCATTTCCATTTTAAAATTCTGCAATCGGTTACAAATTGCAAAAGGTACAGGCTGCTGAATTGCAAAAGGTACAGGCTGCTGAATATTTTAGTGCCTTTAAAAAAGTGAACCGGAGTGTAAATCGTTTTCTGTGTTTTAATTTTGTTTTAAGTGGAATTATTGTTTATATTTAATCTGCTATAAAGAAAAACACAAAATAACTCCTTAAGCCCCATATTCAGTTCTTGTGAAGTTTTGAGAAGAAATTTTATCATATACATATCTTTAAACGGAAAATTTTGTTGCGGAGAGTTGCCACCTGTTTTTGATTTACCTTGGAAATAATTTATTTATATTTCTTTTACGCACTCCAATTTATTTTTAACGCATGTGGTGTTATTTTCGGTTGTTAGAATTATCGAAATGTTAAAATTCCGGTCCCAAGCAATTATCAAACAATTGTTTTCGTACGAAATAACTTTGGCGTAACAACCCTGTAATTGACTTTGCCTACGAAATTTTCGCTAAGAGCTGAGTACCAAGCGAATGAAAAGTGAGCGAAATTTTCGGTTCATGAAATTTTCGTTATTTTTTATACACGTACTTCTTATGGCAACAAAAATTATCATACAAACTAAATACCGGGCTTTCCATTATCTGGGTAACCTGATGTAATTCTCCAGACTTTTGGACTCTAAATTTGTTGTTTGTAAATTTTCCCTAAGACGTTGGTAAGTTACCTAAACATTTTTGAGTTTTACTGACATGCCTGTGCATGGAGAAGCAGCCATACGTATTATATTTCACACACCCCTTACAGGAATGTGTTTTCAAGTCATAATTTTGTCACCGAATCAGTTACAGGAAAGTAATCCCTTCCTTGCTTTAAAGGTTTGAAATTTTTATTGTTATTGATTTTCTTCACTGACCAAAACTTTAAAAACCTGTCAGTTTGTCAGCCATTGTAAAGGAAATTTGATTGCCATTTACCGGTAAATGCCATTTGTTTTTTTGAGTTTAGCCGGAACTTACCTCTTTGTTGTGATTAATTGTGCCAATTGGGCTATTGCAAATGCCAAATTTAAGCTCCAAATGAGCCTCCGTATCACTTGTGTGACCCAATTCACCAGTGGATGCTATGCCATTGCAAGGGTTGCCATTGGAAGCACTAATTAGGCCAATATCCGTACCGTGTATAATGTTGGCCAGTGAGGCTGTTGTTGTAGATTGTGGAGGTGGTGGAGATTGTTGTGTGCTGCCGGGTGCCGAGAAACCAAATGGTCTACGGGACATAACTGCTATGCCATTGTGGTTTTTTGTATCATTGTTGTTGGTGTCATTGTCGTTGTTGCAGTGGGGACTATTGTCATTGGCGGTGGTCTGCGACGCATCGGCCTCCTCACCGGCAATGGAAGCACTATTGGAATTGACATTGTGTGTGCCGATGATGCTGCTGCTAGTGTTGTTGTTGTTGTTGGCATTCCTGGTATTGTTATTATTAGGTTCAGTGCCCAATTCATAAATGTTAACCATATGGGCAGCTTGGGCATGAACCATTAGATCCCAGGGATTGGCGAAGGCATCTTTGCACACAGCACACAGTAGTTTTGCTCCATTTGATGGATTTTCTAAAGTGAAAGTAGATAAGAACAAAAAACAACAAATGTTACACACATAAGTAGCGCTAGCATCATCAAAATGAGGAGATCAACTATTAAGTTTTGAAGTTGTTCGTTAGGCAAAATCTATGTTATTATGTTTAAGTTAAATACAGTGAATGCAATAAGTAAGTACCGAGCTACAGAATGGAAATAAATAAAATGTAACTTAACAATTTTGTATAGTATATACTTGATATCAAGGCAACAACTTGTGTGCTCTTGAGAACTTGTTACACCTAATACTGACTAAAGAACAGTACTTTTTTTTTTAAAATCTCTGTATGTGATTATAAATTTGTGTGTGTGTGTGTATGTGCTTGTTGCAAATATTGATGTTAAGTCTCAGACACATAAACAACTCAACTTTACTAACATTTCAGCATTTGCCTCCATCACAAATTATTTTGCCTTTCCTGACCACATTAAACAATGTATCATTTTTATTGGTGTTCAAAAAAAGGCTCAACATTGCAACACATTGCGCCATTACATGAAGTCCTGGTCCTTGTAATAGCAACAACATAGTCTAATACTATAAATTATGAAGGATTAATGCCCCCGCCCCATGTCCAGAATCTAGTTTCATAGTATTGCAAACACTATGTATAAAGTATAACGTTAGATGAAATGCAAACAACCGTAACTGAAAAATAGCGATATTATTATTGAAATTGAATAGTCCTCCCTTGCTACAAGATTTCAAAGCGGGTTTTTCATAGAGTAATTATTACGAGTATAACAAGAGAGAATATTTGGCTCATCGACGTTTCGCTTCAAACTCTTCGTGGTGCGGTCGGTGTGATAGAGAGATGTTTGTCGAAAAGTGACTTACACCAGGTGGAATTACACGAACTTCTGATTTTAATTTTTCATGTAGTTTTGGTGAAAAACTGTGAAATTTAAATGTCTTTTACACGTTTTTATTGACGGTTATTGTTAGCATACATTTGTGTTGTAGTTAACACAATAATTTTAGCACACAAAGCGAAGTGGTTTTGTTGTTATTGTGTTGGTTGTTTTGAAACATTGCCCCTATCTGGTATTATTAAAGCAATCCTTTTCAACATGACGCGTTCATATCGCACTAGGCCAAATATCATAAATTTGCTGAGAGAAATGTTAAGTCTAGTATAATAATTAGTCTATGGGTTTTTTGCTCCTCATGTAAAATAATGGAAATGTTATTTAGGTTCGTTTGCATTTCAGCTATGTATATTTTCTGGCAAAGATAAAATACAGTTTTGCTTAAAAAAGTATCGTTTTAAGAGGCTAAAATGTATGCGGCAAATATGAAATATTTTATGGAGTACAGCCACTAAGTAGTATATCGTATTTCTTGTGCTCTTTATGTGCTCGCTGCTGTTTACCGAAAAGATTCTATGTATGTATTTAAGCTAAATATAACCCAAAAGCAATTGCATTAATGTTCAAGAATATTGAATAAATAACTGATAACAACATCCTTATACATGTCTTGCGAATCCCCATCATAACCCTAAGACAAATGTCGGACAAATTGAAAATTTGTAGACGGTCTGGCACAGAGTTTTCCAAAAAGATGTTAAGCTTTACATTTTGAGACTTGTTGGAAGGAAGAGATATAATTTTTATAGTATTGTTACCGTAAAGGCTTGGCGAGTCCAAAGATGGTAGCGTACTGGCACAGGAAAAATTCCCGCCAATATCGTAGTGCGTGGTGAAGAGCCACATCCTGTTGCTTTCTAAACACTACGGATCTAGACTGGTCAGCCAATAAAAATACCCCCTTAACACAGGGTGTATACGTACATAGACGTTATTGGCAGCCCCAGCACTAGGGTCGGAAGCGCTGCTCTAATGAATCAGTCCTCTTAAAATTCAATCATTGCAGAAATGTCAATAAATGCAAAGAAAAACATCCCCGCTCGATAACGACTTTTGGCTCTAAACAACGATTTATGATTGGTACCTTGAATGGAAGAACTCTGAATAATCGATACTCGAGCAGGTTAAACGTGTTATGGAATTCCACAATGTGGACATCTTAGGCCTAAGCGAGGTAAATAAATAAATGGTTTCCCCTTACATCCCATGAAGGGACCGGGGTAGAACTTCTCACAATCACTGAGCTGTCCTCTTTCCAGTTTTCACAAACTGATTGGGACCTACAGTTTTACACCGATTCCGAACGGTATTCTGAGAAGCATTTTCATGGCGAAGTACGTTGGCTTAATAGTGGCAAATCTCAATTTCAATATGGTCATTGCTTTTATATACTACTGCAATGCTACGCATCCTATAAACGGAGTCGACCTTTTTCGTTCACCTAGGGCTAGAAATGCTCTAATATCACACAAGGTTACACGCTGAAAAATCTGTAGTTTTTTGTTGTTTGGATGCAAATATAAAGTGTGTTTGGAGCTTGTCGCAAATATAATATACTTGTGCCCAAACGCATTGTGTTTGCTATTCAATGTTACATATTTGAGACACAATGATTAATATGTTATAACATATGTGTTTGCGACCCAAATATATCTGCGTTTGTGTTACAAATACAGCCGTGTTTGTTGCAATGTTAATGCTCTCTCGAGAGATAGAGACTAAAAGAGGGGCAACGAGTGTGTATATCTTGTATGTGTGGATCTGTTTTTTTTGCATTATTTTCTCAGTGAGTCATTCATAAATATGCTTGAATGTGCGTGATGTGTTGCGTTTTAATTTCATGTATTCAGTCGTCAATGGTTCATCTTACAGAGGACATCAAAGGCGCTTAATCAGTGAAAGCGGATGGTTAAATAGGTCGTGAAGTTACTTTGCGTTTTGTAAATGTGTTTCTCATATATTTATGTGTGCTACCAAAGAGGGAAACGATTTTGTGGAAAGAAACTGGAGAGGGCAACAACGTGAATCCCGTTTTCTTCCCGAGCCTCTACTGAAAAAATCGGAATGGCGGATGATTTGTGAAATATAGTAAAAAAAAAACACAAGTAATTAATACATGCTTGTCTTGCATGAACTAGATGTGTATGTAAGTATATTGTTTATGTACCAACGCATAGTGATAACCAAAGCATAGCTGAAACCTTCTGAAAGCAAAAACGTGAGAGAGAACAAAGAAAGGAGAAACAGAGCAGCAGATTCAAAACAAAACAAATAATGCATTCAATGCAAGTAAATGTAAAAATCATTTAAATCTTTTAATTTTTTGTATTAATTATTTATATAAGTAAATATGGATATATATTGATAAAATTAATTATAATAAATAAAGCAAGAAAGAATAATTCGATTGCAAATATTATTATGTTTGGGAGAAAATACGCATATGTTTCCACGTAAGTATATGGAGGTTTGGGGGAAACACGCGAATGCTTTCACGTAAGTATATGGATGTTTGGGATGAAGCACGCATATCTTTCCACGTAAAATTATACATATTTGTCAGTAAACATGCTAACGTTTGCATTTAAATTAGAGTTGTGTAGTTCACGAACGAACTAGTTCAATTGAATGATTCACTCTTGTGAACTAGATGAACTAGTTCACACTGTTCCGCTCTTTTAGTTCAGTAGTTCACTTATTTCAACAGTTTTTTTGTACTTCAATCATGCAGTTCCCTCCGCCATGTTCTAGTTAATGCTCTCTTTGTCAAACTGCACAGAGGTTCCTAATGTTGTAATTTTTGTGGAATGTATATGTAACCGACTTCTACACAATAAATACAGCGCTAATCACAACATTTGTTCCAAAATATAAAAAAAAAATACGGAATCGATCTTCTATAGGACGATTTAGTATAAACAAATAGCACAGCATCCAAAACACTTTAGAAATCTGCAAAGATCAGACCATTTTCGCGATTATTCACTCCGATTGAACTAAAACTACAAGTTGAACTGAAATGATCTCTTTAGTTCACAGCTCATGTGAACTGTTAAGCTGAAATGATACAATGAACTAGTGAACTAAATGAATGAACTAGTTCATTTTGATGAGCTGAACTGAAAAGAGCGCTCACTTGAATGAACTAAAATTCCCAACTCTAATTTAAATACACCTGAGTTTGGGACTTGCAAATATATAAATGTTTGAAGTGTGTTCCAAACATATACAGAAGATGTTTGGGAGAAAATGTTACAGATGCAGTTTTTTTCGCAGCGTGTAAGTATATCTGATCGCATTTGCATTGCGAATTTTAATTCGAAATTCCGCAGGATTTCTGTGGCACAGGAATATGCACTTACTGAGCCTGGTGACGACAGTGTTAAAAACGAATTCTATAACCAAGTGGATTCGGCTGTAAGCTTCAGTGGCAATCAAATATTTGTTGGAGATTTCACTACCAACGTGGGGAACGACAACAATCTACAAGAAGTGACGGAAAGAACTGCGAGGAATCACAATGGTGATAAGCTCATATATTTTTGTCCTCGCTATCAACAGTTTATCGGTAGAGCGAAAGTCCGCCATAGAATTATATGCAAGTATACTTGAGAATCACGTGATGGCCAAACCTTCCAACAAATTGGACAAATACTTGTCAGCAAGATGTTTTTGGTCCCTTGCTGGACATCGAAACCAGACGTGGTGCTGATATTGACCTCTAACTCTTAGTGGCCACTTTTCGTCTCCGTCCAGCGGCTGTCAGCGGAATTAGACACTGCATAAGCCATCCATATCAATGAGGTACGATCCAACTTTACGTTCTAATTTGGCGCACGGCAGTCAAAATACGTGGTCAGGCATTGTTCGAACGCTGTAGCAAACTGCCATGGAGGTCCTTGATGAGAAAAGATGTGGGAATAAACCTTGGATTAGTGCAGAATCCTGGACCGAAATTCGGACAAGTGAACGCCTGCACAATATGCGTATACGATCCGACAAAGACGTTGAAGTAGGAGTTAAAATAAAATTATCGACAATCAACACGTCGAGTGGGTTACATGGTCCGTTCATATTTCGCCAATTGTCTGAACAATATAGCCGAGGGAAACGTAACGTCTGCAAATACAAGTAACCTCCGTATCGTCAACAGCTAGTGATGGCACGGAGATGCCGTCACCAGAGCGATGGCGTGAAGTCTATACGAGGCCAACAAGACTGCCGGATGATGAAAATCGAGATGGCAATTCGGAAGCATCCCGAGAAAGGATATTTCAACAGAAACCGCAACGCAAGCAGATATCGAGGCGGCACTGTGTAAAATGAAGGGTCACAAATATTCTGGTCGTGATAATATTCAAGCGGAACTGTTGAAATAGGGTGCATCAGCGTTAGCAAGTGTTATTACGCCAGTCATCAGAAGTGCATGGATATATAACAAAATCCGTACAGAGTGGAAAGAGGAAGTGGTTATCACTATCCCGAAAAAGGTACTCTAACGCTGTGCAGGAAGTGAAGAGGTATTGCATTGATCAACAGAAGGGGCAAAGTAGTGGAGCCCCTTATACTTCAGCGAATCTCAGTGGTGATGGAGGAAATAGTGCGGAAGGAGCAAGTTTGTCCTAGACCTGGCCATTTGTGTGCCGACCATGTGAACAGACTCCGTACAATCAGTTGAACTACACTCGCCTCTGTATCTACTTTTCGTATATTTCAGCCAACCGTTTGCTTATGTACAACGTGACACAATGTGGTTTACCTTGACCAAAAGGGGATAGTGCCTTTTCACCACATCTGCGGAAGTTAGACAGGGACGTGTCTTGTCCTCCACATTATTTCTTCTGTTTCTTCTGTGGGTTCGATCCCTGCTCAGTCCGCCTTACATTTCTTTCGACGACGGTCAGCTCGCTTAATGATGGCGACACTATCGATTACGTAGCCATGAAATATCTGATAATATTTATATTATATAGCCTGTTAATCATTGTGTCCCAAACATGTTATATTGATTAGCAAACATAGTGTATTGGGACACAAATACGTTACATTTGCATCCAAACAACAACAAAAAAGAAAATTTTTCTAGCGTGTAATATTTATAAGGCAAAGAAACGATTACATATTTGTATGATGACGATTTTCAATTCGCAAGACTCCTCAAACGAATTTCACCCTAGAAAGACTTGAAACCAATATGATTTCTTACAAATACTAAACATTTTATTGAAACACCCTATGTTTACATGTAGATGAACATTTCTGAACGTGCAACATATGTCATAACAATAAGTACAAACATTATCACTCTTGCACATGCAACATAAAGAATGTTAAATATTGGTGTTGCTGTTGTTTTTGCTAGTCAAACATACGTACTTGTTGGCATCGTTATATCCTGGCATTTGCATGTGAATCTTAACTTGCAATAACTTTTCTTGTGGTCTAATAATTCAGCCAGCTCGTTGAAACATTCCCGACAATTGCCACAGATTAATGTGTCCGGGTTGCCTGTAAAGAAGGAGAGGGGAAAATAAAGTTAAGGTGTAAGGATTGCAAAGAACTAATAAACAATATATAAATAACTAATAAAAATAAATATTTTCAAGGACAAATTCACAATTCTACTAGAATTGTTCTCTAGTTGCGCTAGAGAGTCTCTTGTTGACTAAAGCTTATTCCGCAAATTTGCGATACTTCATCGTCGGCTGTGCAACGTGTATATGAATTTGGATCCAACTCGTTTACAGACCGCCTTAAAATTCAGTTCGGTGACGGTCACCTCGCATAGATTTGGATACACTATCGGGGAATTAGCAATGACAAGGCATTTCAGAAACCGTTCGAAATCAGTGTAAAAAAGTGCAGTTCGCAATCAGTGACTGTAAAATTAAGATAGAAAGCGTCCAGCTTTGAGATTGGGAGATGAGAGAAAATCAAGGACGTAAGTTGAGAATAATGGTAAGATACTATTTTTTCATGTTCCTGAGAAGCAGAATAAGGATAAGAAAGAAAATCTTTAAGTTGAGGTATGGTCAGGTGGTTTGATGCCACAACTCATCGACTATGAGGAAAATCGTGAAAAAGGATGTTGATGAATTAATGAGCGATAGGCAAATTATGTTTGATTGTTATAGATGTATTTTAAATGACGTTGGGTTGATACTAATAATGACTTTCAAATTTTTTTGTCATTTTCAACTGCATCGCAATGAAATTCCAACTTGCGACGTGACATCCGGTCAAAACTTTAACAGCTGTTGGAAACTCTGGCTATATTACTCTATGGGTATGGTGATTCTGTAGTCAATGAAAATATAGGATGCTACAAAACTATTCGTCTGCTGCGAATGTCAAACTGTTGCAATAATCGGGCTCGGACTATACCGCATATGATTGCAATAAGACAGATTATTGGCGTCGTATCAATTGCGTGGTAACGTTATATGTATTGGCTGAATAATACATATTAGGTATGTTTTTTCAGTCCCTAATTTATCGACCACTTTGTATGGGGAGCTAATCGATTTTAAGCGGCTCCCATACAAAGTTGTCGAAAAATTAGTTTAGCGGGGGAAAAAATACGCTTATTTTC
Organism: Phaonia tiefii; assembly: GCA_963931995.1. Taxonomy (NCBI): domain Eukaryota; kingdom Metazoa; phylum Arthropoda; class Insecta; order Diptera; family Muscidae; genus Phaonia; species Phaonia tiefii. The sequence goes on along the minus strand of OZ008369.1, from coordinate 104,541,985 downwards.
TTGGAAAAACTGCATTGATCTACCATGAAGGGAATGTTAATTTACCGGTAGGGAAAAGCCATTTGCATAATGACATAACCTACTGCCATTAAACTTTTCCCTTTCGTTTTCTAAATTTGCAAACCTGCACTTGGTTTATAGGAAATTTGATACAATTTCAATTTAATATTAAATTTTCCCATGAAAAGTCCCTATTATTTCCTATGATGTATCATATTTTGTCCCTTAACAAATTCGCATGCAATTCTAGTAATAATTGTCATCATTTATTTGGGGAAATTTCTAGTCCTTTATCCTTTTCGCTTTCGTTATCGCTTGCAAAATTCTATAAATTTCACTTACTATAGACTTTAAATGGTCCCCATTGTTGATGCGAGGATAATTGCTCCTGTTGCTGCAACTGATTGTGTAGGACTAATTGTTGTTGTTGATTTTGTTGTTGCAATTGTTGATGTTTATGTTGATGATGATGCTGTTGTAGTTGTTGATGGTGGTTGTTGTTGTTGTGGTGATGCTGCTGCTGCTGCATCTGTTGTTGTTGATGATGGTGGTGGTGTTGCTGTTGTTGTTGTTGTTGCTGCTGCTGTTGGTGAGTTTGTTGTGGTGACAATGTCAACGTTAACGGTTGCATGAGATGTGCTGTCGTTTGATGCTGTTGCAACACTTGTGCCTGGTGGGTGGTGGTAGAAGCTGTTGTGGTTGCCAACATTTGATCGGAGTCATGTGCAAGTAATGAGGCCGAGGAAGCTGCCTGTGGACCCGCGGGTGCTGTAATCAATGGTGAGGACATTTTCAATTGAAGGCCCCCATTAGTAACAGCAGCATATTGGGCCGCTGCAACTGCAGCAGCAGCTGCCTGTTGTTGCTTCATGTGTTGATGTTGCTGCTGTTGTTGTAGATATATATTTAGACTGGCATGATGAGGTGCTGTTGTCGTGCCATTGCAGGCAGCCGCTGCTATACCCGCCGTGCCATTTGTGTTGGTCAAGAGATTTTGCTGATGCTGATGCAGCAACATTTGTTGTTGTGGCAGTAAATTGGCCATGGCTGCCATGGCGACAGCAGCCGCCTGTTGGTGTTGTTGATGATGTTGCTGATGGTGCTGATGTTGCGCCAATTGTTGCTGTTGTTGCGCCATGGTGGCAGCGGCCACAGCAGCATTTATGTTGCTGCTATTGACAGCATCACTCAGTGTGACCATGCGACTTGAATTGCTCATTAGACGCTTACGTTTCTTGGGCCGCATAGTGTTGCTGCGATTCATGGTCGACGAACAGTAGCTATCATAAAAATAGTCCCTGAAATGAAGCGAAACAAGAAAAAAGAATTAAGAACAAAATTGTTAGAAATCAATTTCACAATGTGATCCCTATTAATTGAATTGTCAACACAGAAATTGTTTTGCCTTCACCAATTTGTTCAGCATCATCCCAATCTACCAAAGCACACAACGTTAAGGGAGTAGTGACACCCACACTGTGTGGTGGCAAAGCAAATAAATTGATGCGCTTATTGACGCACCATTTAGCAGGACATTGTTTACAAATTACCATCCGTTTGTGACCGAAAACATTTAGTCCACAATTTATTTATCCCAGGCGCTATTGCTACCCTTGGCCATAGTTTGGTCAGAGAGAGGCCAAAAGTTTGACATTTAACAGAAACAACAAAATACAAACAAACAAAAAAAAAACAAAACCGATATCAAAAACTCAGGACAAGGAAAAAGTTTCCGACAATCGATAAATATTTACGAGGTGTATCTATCAACAGTCCGCCCTGTCCTTACACCCCTCAAGGTTGTTGAGGTCAGTCCAATATTGTTTCTAGTAGTTACTGGGGTGGGGTTAGGGACAACGGACACATCCCACAACGAGAAAAAGTTGTGAAAAATATGCTCGGTCTGTTAAACTTTGTTGCGATAATGTCAATATTTGATTTGACAACATGAATGAGCATTTCAGCGTCCAGACGTACAACGATGGGTTAATTGTTTGTTCTGTAAGTGGCCTGGGCGTAGAGGAAGAGGCCACCCATGCAATATGAATGGATTACGTTCTCAAAGAAATTGTAGTCATTTTTATTTGTGTAGGACACTTGGGGTACTGTAACACATCGTTACAATGAAAGTGGTGGTAAATCAATGATATTGAAAGTTCAACTAGGAATTAATATTCATGTCTATGATGTGAAACTGTAACAATATAAAGGAAAACGACATCGATTATTGAAAACATGGAAGTTCTAAGTTTTTAAGAAGATTTAGGGCGAGTTTCACTCTCGTCATTTTAAAGTCTACAGAAAATTTTAAAATTAAATGTCAGTTAAGTGACAGATATCAGGCATTTAAATGGAGCATGGTTGACTGTGAAACTGAGATATAAATTTTTACATTTCTGAATTCCCACTTACCCCAATTCTTAAAATCTCCGACTATGAAATAGTTATTGTATTCAGCTTGTAAGGGATTTCAAATTTATAACCACTTTTCAGCTCTAACCAGATATTGCGATATTGATCAGTAACCATTTTTAATTAAAGTTAGGTCATTAAAAATATAAACATTTTAATTTATAAACATTTAAAAAATCAGTGCCGAAAAGGGAAATATGATTTATGTTAATTTTCAAATTTTTTTAGGTGAACATCTTTAGGAGTCATTTTCCAAGCGAACTTCTGACATTTAGTTGGATAAGTAAACAATATATCTGGCGTATATCTTCTTGATATATAGGTCAAAGTGAACAAAAACTGGATCTGATGGTAACTGGAGCTCCAGTGTTCATCGTAGTTAGCATACTTAATCAATAAGTTTATCATTTACGACACAGAAACAAGGACCACATTACGAATTCTCTATTTCAAAACTAAAAGGGCATCATTTAGTTGTTAAAATGAATTATCCACCGAAATGGGCAATTTCACTTCTTACGAAAACTATTCGCTCTAAATAATGACACATGTTTATGAAATCAGGTCAACTTTTGGATCAGAGCCGACGAGAACAAGTCTTAACGTTATTTGAGCCGCTGAATTCGAATACGGGTATCGTTTTTCAAGATTGGTTCCAGTTTTCGAGTTCTCGCATAGTGGCAGCACTGCACTATCATAACCACAATCAGCTGTTGGCATCGCTAGAAATATCATTTCAATTGTATTGCAGGGAAAAGATAAGTTGGAAATCAATTTAGGCAATGGAAATCCATGACGAAGCCTATAATTTGATTAGATTTCATAATTATCATACCTCAGAATTATTTGTCCATGTTACTGATAGATTAAAAATAGGTCTTACTAAATATAAGTTGCTAGTACTTATTTTCGGTTCATCGTATTTTTATAACGTGGATATATTATTGCACCGTAGGGTTTCTCTTGATGGACCTCATAAATGTAATGGTCCTGTACAATGTATGTACAAATTCGCAGGAATTTGGGCATATAAAGTCATACTGTTTATTACGCCTGGTTTGCGTTGTTAATGTTGGTATTCACCAAGCGCATCCGTGTGTAATCAAAAATGATGATATGATATCTCGAAAATTTAGAAACTGCGGTTGCAATTATACTGCTAATTATAGGTGTAGCCATAATATTAAGTATTAAAGAAAAAAATAACAGCGAAACAAATTACTTAGACAGAGTGGCAATAATGCAAACCAACAATTATTGGTAGATCAGACAACAGTTCGAAACCATACATATAAACGTTTCCAGTGTAGCCCAAACTGGTTTAAATTTACCCCTATCTCAGGGCGGCGTTGACACAAATCTTACCATTGCCGTTATTACGGCTGCCGTCGTCGTTGTCGTTTTTATGTCAACATCACTTCGATTCAACATCGTCGTCACATCAACGCTAGGTGAATACTATAACTCTCTTTAGTCGACGCAGGGGGTTTATATGGAAAAGGTACTAGGGAAATGATGTAGAATGAGAGACCAAAGAGCACATAGAGATTGTAGACCATGCAGCAAACTAAGTTTAAATAGTGTTTGATTGATACTAATGACAGATAAATTATGTTTTATGTTGTTCGCATCGAACGAAAATACGCATTTCCTTTTATTTCTGTCCGTTTTATGTCCAACCAAAAAGTAAAATACAACAGCTACTCGAACTCGATGAAATAGCCTACTACCTCGTCGTCATCAAGAGAACACGAAGAGAGGCATAGCGGTTCTTGCCTATTTTGCTATGGTCGACAGTTTATTGATAACTTAGACACCCTTTAGATTATGGGTTTCACCCGTGACTTTCACCCATGACTTTCGAGTTCGTTTTGCAAGAGGTGGGAAGAAACAAAAGGGGTAAACAAACACGCACGAGACGAGAATTTGAGAGGATTTTTGGTGTTTCTCTTTACTCTCTTTCGTATTTCTGCCATGCTGTTTCACACTCATTCTGCTTTTGAAGGGAGAACATCGTTTGCGTATATTACTTTCTGATTATTTGTATAATATGAATAGAAATAAATTGAAAAATATTAAGCAAAATGCGTAGATACAAGAATTCGCGGAGACTTTGATTAATAAATATCAGCAACATGAAAATCAGACATATTTGTTTGAAAAATTAATTATTACGAATATAAGTAAGAAGCGGAACAGCCGATTACATGATAAAGAAACCATGGGTGAACCGCCGAGTGTAAATGGTCGTGATTTACGAAGGGTGTTCAAAAGAGAATTTAACGATTAACGCAGGCTGAAGACGCAAAATATAAAAAAACATGTCTTACTAAAAACATAAACAACGTTGACAATCGTAGGGAGTGAAAGGAGGAAAAAGAATAACATTTTACATTTGTACTTCTATTATTTGATTGAATTTGGTCATAGAGAAATATAAACTATTTGTATAAGTTTGTTAAATTAGCATTAAAATTAACCCATTTTTCATTGCATTTACCCACAGAGCAATACTAAAGAGCCTCCGTTACTCTCTTCGATGCCTCATCGTGACGACGAGGTAGTAGGTCATTTCATCACGTTTGAGTTGCTTTGGTAATTTACTTTTTGGTTGGCATAATACGGACAGAAATAAAAGGAAATGCGTATTTTCGTTCGATGCAAACAAATAAATGACCGATCGTTTTGAAAAATGAACACAGAATTTCATCATTTAAACATCTATTGAAGAAATATATCCTTGAGAATATTGATGAACTCTTAAAATAATAATTTTTTTTCTTTTTTATTTTTATTTATTTTATTTTTATTCTATTTTCTTCTTTTTTTATGAAATTACAAACGAATTTTGTTAAATTATAGACATGTTTTGCCAACGACTGCCTCTACAATGTCTTTATGACGCTGACGTATAAATCAATCATGTATTACAATTATGTTCCCAGCAAAAAAAGAGTATACCAAGAAGTAGAATTTGCACCACAACTACTTGGTAAGATGTAGTGCTAATTTAGGTGCAGAATTACTTCTTTTAATATGGCGTTGTCCAACGCAGCACTACTTCTTATTTGACTGTTTGGAAGAGCAGTTTATGCTAACATTTTTATGCTACATTTCGTCCGCAAACGAGCAACCAAAACTATTATTTCAACAATTTTTAAATTTCTTGGCATTTGAAACTTGGCAATAAGTTATGACTTTAAGCTACAACTTTAGGTCTTAACTTTTTAACCTTTTATATAACTAATTATTTTATTAATTGACCTTTTATTAGTACTCCAAATGCTTCTGTCAACAGGTGAAAAAGAAAGGAAATGAAAAGCGATTTTAAAGAAAGTAAATACAAATTAAAAACAAATAATATATTTAGGCATCTTTGCACTTGTCCACTATCCCTTTCGCTCTTTAATAAATTTGCATCATAATGGATGTGATGCAAATGTAGATTTTTCGGAGTTGTTTTGGATCAGAATCAAAATTGCATTAAAAATGCGCATAATGTTGCAGAAGATGTACAAAAATAATAACTTCTACTAGAACTACTTCATTTTATTTTTGCTGGGTTACTAAATGAATTAAAAATAAAAAAAAAAAACACTTTTAAACTAAGTTTGCTGCATGGTCTGTAATCTGTATGTCCTCTTTCTTCTCTCATTCTACATCATTTGCCTATTACCTTTTCGATCAGCTGTGCCATAGAAACCCCCTGATTTACCGTCATACAGACAATTGCGCTTACGGATACTGCTCTGGAGCTCTCCTGCATACCCTCCTTGGGGGATTCCGTCCGCTATTAAAAATTGCGAACTAAAAATATTAATTTGTTAATCCATAATTCAAAAACCAAACTGGAAATTTCTCTAATTAAGAAAAAAAAATGCAAATTTTCTTCAAGTCGATAGATATCAAAAACTGTGTCGACAGAAATTGAGTCGTTTCAATTCAATGTCGTCATCCATTCTACTTTCAAAATACCAAATATTTATCGCCAGTCGTCGTTATTGATCGAGAACGACTACACAAATACCCATTTTCAACTGTCGCCACAACACGATGTCGTTTTGTGTCGACGGCGAAAACCGTAATAAGGGTGAATGGTTCTTCCAAAGTACATATGTCACAATTTATGTCGTCTATGCAGAACACGTTGCAGGAAATAATCAGAGCCCATGCGGAAGTACTACAAGCTTTCTTGTCACGAAAATGAGTATCCTGAAAGTATGTTTATGTAGCCTGAGATTGCCGCTTTTTTGACCGATAGAATCATCGCTGTGATGTTGATTGCGGAAACCAATAAAACTCTATAAAATCAATCACCCAGACGGCAAAGCCCATGTAGGTACTGTAGTACTCATACGTAGCAAAATTAAACAGTTTTTCCGAAAAATTCCTGCAGGCAACTTCAGTTACTATACGCTAAAAAAAAAAACGGCCTCTGTAACATATTCTCCCAAACATTTAAATGCAAACATTAGCACGTTTACTGACAAATATGTATGCTTTTACGTGGAAACATATGTGTGCTTCATCCCAAACATACATATAGTTACGTGGAGGCATTCGCGTGTTTCCCCCAAACCTCCATATACTTACGTGGAAACATATGCGTATTTTTTCCCAAACAGAATAATATTTAGAAACGAGTTATTCTTTCTTTCTTTATTTATTATAATTAATTTTATCAATATATATCCACATTTACTTATGTAAATAATTAATACAAAAAATTAAAAGATTTAAATGAATTTTACATTTACTTGCATTGAATGCATTATTTGTTTTGTTTTGAATTTGCTGCTCTTTTGTTTCTCCTTTCTATGTTGTCTCTGTCGTTTTTGTTTTCAGAAGGTGTCAACTATGCGTTGATAGACGAACAATATTGTACACACTTATATACAAATCTAGTTCATCCAAGACAGGCGTGTATTAATTATTTGTATTTTTTTTATTACAATTCACAAATGGTCCGCCATTCCGATTTTTTCAGTAGAGCCTCGGGCAGAAAAAGGATTCACGTTGTTGCCGTCTCCAGTTTCTTTCCTCAAAATCTCACTTTGGTAGCTCACATAAATATGTGCGAAACACATACACAAAAACCAAAGCAACATCACAAACCACTTAACCGTCCGTTTTGTTTATTCTTCTTTCACTGATCAAGCGCTTTTGATATCCTCTGTCCACTGAACCGTTGACGACTGAATACATGAAATTAAAACGCAATACATCAGTTAAAATAAAAAAAAAACACTTCATATGCAATTTACACGCCCATTCAGGAATATTTATGACTCCAGTGACTGAGAGAATAATGCAAAAATACAGATACACACTTACAAGATAGACTCTCTCGGTGGCCCTCTTTTATTCTCTTGCTCTCGAGAGAGCATAAACAGTGCAACAAACACGGCTGTATTTGTATCACAAACACAGATATATTTGAGTCGCAAACACATATGTTATAACGCATTAATCATTGTGTCTCAAACATGTAATATTGAATAGCAAACACAATGTGTTTGGACACAAGAATATTATATTTGCAACAAGCTCCAAACACACTTTATAATTGCATCCAAACAACAAAACAGGACAGATTTTACAGCGTGTATACAATGTCAAAGAGGAGATTTGACTCTATCCTCAATTGCTTGTCCACCTAGTTGTGAGGTAACAGTTGAACATTTTGCGAATTCTTTAGACCACTGGGTACCAATTTGTTTGTCGCTAGTGATTTTAATGTCAAGCATTCCCATTGGATCGCTAAACATTTAGTTAGCACCGTAGCCCTACAGGATATTCCTGTAGGTCTCATAGACAAATTTATTAAGAGGGCAAATTGGCTAGACGACTAGTCAATAGTTGCTATGCAGGATATTGCAGGTATCACAATGGGCTTCTTTAGCCTAAGTGTGCTAGACAACGTGCTGTCTTGCAGCCTTTTCAACCAACCAACCATTCCCATTGGAGCTCCGGCTTAATTCATCCTAAGGATCGACAGCTTTAACGCGCGATAATATCACCCAGAGAGAACCTTGATTTTATATCTCCTGGTACACCAACATACTGGCCAACGGATCGAAATAAGATACCACACCTTATAAAGTTGGCGATCACAAAGGGTTTACACAGAAAGATGATTGCTAGTGAGGCATTATTCGATTTGTCCTGAGATCATTCACCTGTACTTTTATTATTTGTTGGAAAATACCAAGAATGCTGAGTGTGAAACTTGTCCTACATTCTATAAAACTGACTGGATTAAATACGGACAAGTCATTAGTAGTCATATCCACAAATATCATAATCCGGAGTGTGAGGAGGATATTGAGACCAATCTTAATATACTTAGACTAAATTCGTTGATAATAATAATAAACTAATTTGACGCAGTCTTCGCATAGGCGTGGTATTATTGAGCTGAACAGCCAAATAGAATGTATGTTGGAGCTCCAGAGGAAACTGAGTCCCCCAATTAGATGCCGAAACGGTGCCTGGACATGTAGCGATGAAGAGAATGATCTTTTTTTTTGCCACTCACTTAAGTGAAGTATTTCAACCAACCCCTCCGGCTTTAAAATCCCTGATTTCGACCATTATAGTCAGGAGGTAGTCCTGCCAATAACGCTCACTACTGTTGAAGTGAAAAGTGGGATTCTTTCGTATAGTTTTTTAATACGTTCCCAATTAAAATTTAAATAATTTTTAATAGGAAAATTATCTCGATTTAGATTAAAAACAAAATAGACAAACTAAAAATTTTGAACTTTAATTGATGTAATTTTTTTTTATTCATTGTAAAATTTATATTGATATTCATGAAATATCAGGTGTGGTATTATAAAATTTGCGTTGTGTTGTAATTGAAGCAAAAACTCGAACTCTTTTAATTTGGTTTGTATAACAAAATCCCATAGCTATTATATGCATCGTGTCGATCCTTTGTACTTCATTATTAGCCATAGTACTTGTAACTAACCACGCAATACGATACTACAAACTCGTACGTTCGTTAACTCCAAAGTAAAGTATATAAATGAATATGTTCGAATGTGTTGTTTGTATGCGAAATAATTGATGATTGATGAACTTTTACCTATTGGCAGTGAAATATATTAATGGACTTTGATGTACACCGTGGACATTTGCTATATCCTCTCAACAGCCGTCCGTCCACGCTCGTCCTGGAAAGCTATTTATTATCAACATTATAGCCAACTTATAAAAACCTCCTCGCCCACGATAGAATAGCTTGTGGATGACTGAATAAATGGTCATATGTATGTTAGTTAAGGTTCCGCGCCCTTCATCACCCCCTTAAATTGGCAAAGAAGTCAACACACAAAGCAGTTTTTTTTTTTTGGTTTAAATTAAATACACAATTTCATGCGTCACATGAGTGAGTATTTTAATTAAATTTCACAATTTTCTCCTGCCCCAGATACAGTCGAGAATTTGACAAATTGACAGCACTCATTGCCACACTATTCCAGCGGAATGACTAAAGTAAATAACCTGATACTGCTACGAAGTGGTCCTGGTTCTATGATGATATGGATAAACATTTTGACTGTATAATTTTCGCAAGAATTTGTTGAAATAGAGGGCCATTACCAAGACCCAGCCAAAGGAACAACAACAAAAATGTACAACCAATTTAAGAAGAACGGACGGCTGCGAAAATGCTACAAGTTATAAAGAGAAAAACTGAGCAACGATTTGTTGGTTATGTTTTACATAAACATACGAAGTTAGAAGCAAAAGTTTTTACAAAATGTGTGCTAACGAAACTTTGTTGGGTTGCCGAAGTGAGCGTCATCAAATTTCTCTTAATCTTGATGCTTAGGAGCACTCGAGAAATCTTTTGTGGCCTCGTCCTGACATAGCGTCTTTGTATTTATAATTAGCAGTTTGTATTTCGTCACCTAAAATGCAAAAGGCCGTAACAGTTTGTATTTTGTCACCTAAAATGCAAAAGGCCGTAATTACACTTTTTAGATTTTTTTACAGGAGAAGGAATAATTGCTATAAATATTTCTTAAAAACTACTTTTTTCCATTAATTTGTTTTTCAGAAACAAATCCGTCTTTGTTTTCTAAGCTTGAATCTAAAATTTGGATATCAAGTATAAAGTAGTCTTTAATTTATATCGTTTATTCCTTCTCCTGTAGAAATCTAAAAAATGTAGTTACGGCGTTTTGCATTTTAGGTGACGATTTATAATTATTACACAATTTCTCATTGTGGTTTGATTAAGGATGTTAAAGAGATCGCACGACAGTTTAAAGCTTTGTCTAATATCTCGATGGGTACAAATAGAGAAGAATATATATACACGCCCATCTTCGGCCATTGCGGTGGATTTGGTGTTCATTTGAGATTTATACTTAAGATTGTAATGCTCGAAGCTCATAGTAAATGCAATAGACACACAGAGAAGTCAAATTTTTGTCACGTAACGCCATGCTTACATTTTAGAACCAGGCAACCGATTGGTTTGTCTTCTTTGACTAAATGTAATTACCTCTATATTTAGTAAAAGAAGAGAAAATAATCAATCTATCTGGCCCTAAAATATAAGCAATTAACAAAAGGCTGACGTTACGATATAAAAAGTTGACTTTTCTGTGTAAATATCCATATACGGCGTTTACTTAAACACTATATTATTGAAATATCAGGATTATATATATGTCCTTTATATATTTAAACAGAATATAAAAATATCAAACAATATTACAGTACAAAGTTTAAATAAATGGTTCACGAAGAACATAGGCCATTAATTTGGTTCTATGATCAAGATTACCGGTGTTATTTCCTGTGGATTTTGCACATGTATCTAAATCTCCTAATACTCTAATCTCCGTCAGTGTAAACGCCACATAAGTCTGAAATATGTTTCCTCAAATCACAGTTAAATGTGTCTTTGGATTTCGAACAAACCGATGCATAAGATTCTAAGTTTTTAAATTTTATTTCAAAATTTTAATCCCCTGTTTAATAGAGATTTGAACAATTGAAAATACTTGTTTGCATTGTATATAGAAAAACGAAAAACTAAACTGGAGAATCTTAACTACATCATTTGAAGTTAAAATTTAAGAACCTCTATTGAATATTATATGATGATATACCTAAATACTTTTGTAGAAGGGAGCTGATGATATGCCTTGGTGGGCATTGAAATAGCTATATTCCCAACCATCCACCATAATAATCAATTTCACATTATTTCTTTAATAATTTATTCTAATAAATTTTGAAATTTTCATAGAAACAGTACTTTTCAATAGTAACAGATCTTGAACCGGAAATTATTATGGAACAGAAATTTAAAAGTTTCGTTTGAAATTTAAACTACATCAATTAAAATTCAAAAATACCACATGAAATTTAAAAGACATCGATTGAGATATTGAATCATAAGTAATTTATAATAAATCAAGTGAAATTTAAAACGCATTAATTGCAATTTAATGGATTTCAATTGAAATTGAAATAATATCAATTGAAATTTAACACACAAATTGAAATTTAAAACACATCTATTTGCAATTTAAAACGCATAAATTGACATTAAAGACAAAAAAAGGTGGAAACATAAACACATCAATTGAAATCTAAAGTGCATCAACTGAAATTTTATAAACAAATAATAAAAAATCGGTTAATGAATTTTGAATTTAAAATGATCAATTAAGGCGTTTTAAATTTCAATTAATGTCTCTTAAAATCCAATTAATATAACACACATTTCAAATACAGTTTTTATATTTCAATTGATGTGTGTTAATTTTCAAACAGAATTTTCAAATTTCAATTAATAACACAGTGCAACACGAAAAAAAATAACCATATACGGACACCACTACGTGATAAAAGACTAAAAAAAAAACACCCGTGTCTCCCAATTTTTGCCAAAGTCATGCACTTTTTTTTTATGGGCCGCCAAAGATTTGGGGCCTCGGTATCATTTTCGTAAAATGTGATCATTTTCTCAGGCTCATATCTTGCAAACCGTTCAGAATTTCGATTTACTCTCTGAGGCAAAGTTGTAGCTCTTGTCATAAAGAACATATAAAATCAAAAAAACTTCACCTTCCAGATCAAAATCGCAAAAAAATTTAAAAAAATTCGATTTTTTTTTACCTTTTTTCCCGTGTTCAGGTCTATAGGTAGCAAACCGTTCAAAATTCAAGGAAACAATGAACTACAAAAAGTTACCTACGATCTCAATAAACAAATTTCTAGAACATATGCTGCGCTTACTGCATTGCCAGTGCTGCTGCTGTCGGGGCATGATCGCGTGATACCTACAAACACATGGTTCTTGCCAGGCATATTTCATTTTTTGCTACCTATGGACCTGAACAGGAGAAAAAGGTAAAAAAAATGAAATTAAAAAATTTTCGGCAAATTTTTCACTTTTGCGTGCTACCTAAACTGTGTTAAGAATCATCTCTAGGAAGTTTATATGTTCTAGAAATTTGTTTATTGAGATCTTAGGTAAATTTTTGTAGGTGATTGTTTCCTTGAATTTTGAACGGTTTGCTACCTATGGACCTGAACACGGGAAAAAAGGTAAAAAAAAATTGAATTTTTTTAAGTTTTTTGCGATTTTGATCTGGAAGGTGAAGTTTTTTTGATTTTATATGTTCGCAATTTTTGTTCTTTATGACAAGAGCTACGACTTTGCCTAAGAGAGTAAATCGAAATTCTGAACGGTTTGCAAGATATGAGCCTGAGAAAATGATCACATTTTACGAAAATGATACCGAGGCCCCAAATCTTTGGCGGCCCATAAAAAAAAGTGCATGACTTTGGGAAAAATTGGGAGACACGGGTCTTTTTTTTTTTAGTCTTTTATCACGTAGTGGTGTCCGTATATGGTTATTTTGCCATGACTTAAAAAAATTACACACAGTGTAATTGTTGATAATTAAATGGATATTTTTTGAATTTCATTTGGAATTTTACTTAGGGAAAATTATAGTTGCAATTGAGATTATTCAATTTCGTAGATAATTGAAAATGATGTATCTTCTTTAATAATTACACATTAATATTTATATTTCAAATGTTGTAGTTAAATATTGAAATCATATATTTATATTCAACTTTCCTATTTGAATTTGAGAATACATCAATTCAAATTGAAATTCAGAAATTGAATTAAATTCGGAATAAAAACCAGCGGGTTTCCATTTGATATTGAGAAAGTGGATATTGAAATTAAGATTTTCCCGTTGGTATCGGATGGAATCGAGATTTTTCATTTAAAATTAAGAACCGAACGACTGAAAAGGAAAGAGCAAATTTAAATTGAGATTTTTGATTTAATATTGAGTAAGGAATTTTCGGAACTGAGATTTTGTACCTAAAATAAAAAAACAAGAATTTAAATTCGCAAGTCCTCTAGGGTGACATTTATTTATTCGGTCCTTCTATTTTTATAAATAAATTCCCAATCAAATAGAAGAATTATCAGTGCACTAAAGAAATTCATAATACACAGTGTAAACCAGCCTAGAGGTTATTGGCAGCCCCAGCACTAGGGTCGGATACGGTGGTCTAATGAATCACTCATCTTAAATTACAATCATTATAAAAACGTCAATGAATTCTAAGACATTTGGCTTTAAACAACGGTTGATCATTGGTACCTGGAATGTAACTCTCTCCGAAAAATCGTGACTCGAACTGATTAGACGAGTTATGGAATGATACAATGTGAAAATCCTAGACCTAAGCGGAGTGCGTTGACTTTAAATGGCGAACCTCAATTACCACGTGATCACTGGTGTATTTACTCCACCAATGACACGCGATGTATAAACGGATTCGGCCGTCTTCGTTCTCCTAAGGCTAGAAATGTTCTAATATCATACAAGGCTCTATCTGATCGCATCGTCATTGCGAATTTTAATTCGAAATTCCACATAATTTCTGTGGTTCAGGCATATGCATCTACTGAGCCTGATGAGGACAGTGTTAAGGACTAATTCTTTAGTCAACTGGATTTTTCTGTCAGCTCCTTGTCAATTAATACTATAAATGGTTTCCAATTACATCCCATGAAGGAATTGGGGAGAGCTTGTCACAACCAGTGAGCAGTGCGCTTTATAATTTTGCACTCACTGATTGGGACCTACACTTTTACACCGGTTCCGAACGGTATTTTGAGAAGCTTTTTCATGGCTAAGTACTTGATAGTGTCGCCGTCACTGTGCGAGGTGACCACCGTCGAAAGAAATTTAAGGAGGCCAGAGCAGCGATCGACTCCAGGATCTCATTTACAAGAGGCGCACGCACTACCCATTGCACCACCGACGGCCACTCCTTGTCAGTTGGTGACATTAAAATGTTTCTGGCAGATTTCAATGCCAGCGACAACAACAACCAACAGGAAGTGATGGGATGAAATAGCAACCGTGACAGGCTCAGAGATTTCTATGCTCGCCATTTTCCCACACACCCAATCCTTCAATCAAATTGACCAAAATATTTCAGGGTTTCTCGCTGGACGTCAAAACTAGACGTGATGCTGATAGTGGACGCAACTATCAACTCTTAGTGGGCGCCTTCCTTTTCCGTCCAGCGGCTGTCACCGATATTAGAGGCAAGATAGTAAAATACAATACAGACCGTCTGCAGGACCCATCCATACCAATGATGTACGATTGCTCCAATTTGGCACAGGACATCCAAAATACGTTGTCAGGCACTGTTCGAATTCTGAATGAAACAAACATGGAGGTCATTGGCGAGAAAAGATATATGACTAAACCTTGGATTAGTGCAGAACAAGGGACCGAAATTCGGAATCGAGAAGTCGACACAAACGTTAAAGAGGCAGTTAAAATCAGACTATAGGCAATCAGCACATAGGCAATGGCACGATTATGGAAAATATCTGCAAAATATAGGGGAGGAAACCTACAAATCTGCAAAAACAAGTAACCCCCGTATTGTATACTCTTCAATAAAAAAGTTGAGCGTCAACAATATCAGGAGCACTGCATCGTTAAATGCCAATGATTAGCAATTGGAGCGATGATGTGAATTCTTTACGACTACATCTAAACTTCCAGATGAGAGACCAGTGTAGCGCTTCGGCAATATACTCACGTCGCGACCCACGAAGGGATATTTCAACGGAACCCCCGTCGCAAGCTGAGATCGAGGAGGCACTGGGAAAAATGAAGGATCACAAATCTGCTGGTCTTGATAATATTCCGTTGGAGCTGTTGAAATACAGTGCAGCAGCGATAGCAGATGTCATTACGCCTGTCATCAGATGTGCATTTATAGATCACAAAATACCTACGGAGTGGAAAGAGGGAGGGATTATCTCTATCCCGAAAAAATGTGATCTAACGCTCTGCAGGAACTGGAGAGGTATTACACTGTACAATGCAATAGCCAAAGTAATGGCGATCATTGTACTTTAGCTGACATCGAAGGTGGAGGAACAAATAGCGAGGAAGGAGCAGGCGGGTTGCAGGCCTGGTCGCTGATGTGCCGTCCACGAAAACAAACTCCTTATATTCATAGAACAAACAGTTCAGTTCGTAGACTTGGAAGAAGCGTTTGATTATGTACATCGTAACTCAATGTGTCCTACCTTGACCAGAAAGTAGATACAGGAGAAGATAGTGTCCATGTGATCGGACAAGCAAGGCCCACGTTGCATTCCTAAGCCTGAACAAAGCTGGCGCAATAAGAGGATATCGGAAAAGGCGAAATTGTGAATACTCAATTGCAGTATGACGTCCGTACTACTTGTGCTACTTGGAGTTTGACGTGGCTGAAAACGAAGAAGTCCCACCGTTTCTCAATCGTTGTCATAGGCATCTACTGTCCCAGACAATTTCTAATGAAGTACTCTGGTAACATACATGCAAGAATTCTCTTCAATTAGATATACGTAGGAGATAAGGGACTTGGATCGGCCTTGTACTTAGGCGCCCACTTGAATGGAATCCGCAGGGGTGTCGAAGGCCAGGAAGACCACCAAATACATGGGAGGAGGAATACAAACAACGTGTCTATCATGGAACCAAATGAAATAATTACCAGAGACAAAAATCGGTGGAGAGAATTCGTGCCCTGTGTTCTTTGTGACCCTTTTATTTAAGCTTTATACTGTAATATTGTTTTATGTTTTTATGTATATCCCATTTAAACAAAACAAGGACATAAATAGTATATATATAAATAATACAAAACCCACAAACTTTCTGAGCCGAAGCCGAAAAAGAAATCCAACAATCGATTACACTCTTTAATAACATCTATGAAACTGTTTCATAGTTTTTATGAAATCCGATTAATAGCACTGTGCAACACTGGGTTTTGGGCCTCAACCAAACCAAAAAATTGTGAAAGTACTTGGACGTGGTATCACAAAACCCCGCTCGGTTTTGCCCCTATAGGTAACAATTTTTTTTACAGGCCGAGGAAAATTTTGGAGATCGGTCAGGGTCCTATTTCAGATAAATACTAAACTGCTTGAAATATTGGATTACAACCTTTGACAATATTGTAGCTATTTTTCCATTTCACAATTCCCTTTAATAAATTTCTAGGGAAAAGTACACTGTTAATCGATTATTTCACGAAACGCCATAAAAAATTTCACATATTTTATATGTTTTGACATTTCTTGCAATTTATGACGTTTCGTGAAATAATCGATTAACAGTGTACTTTCCCTAGAAATTTATTAAAGGGAATTGTGAAGTGGGAAAATAGCTACAATATTGTCAAAGGTTGTAATCCAATATTTCAAGCTGTTTAGGATTTATTGAAGTAAAATCTGAAATAGGACCCTGACCCACGTCCAAAATTTCCTTCGGCCTGTAAAAAAATTGTTACGTATAGGGGCGAAACCGAGCGGGGGTTTGTGATACCACGTCCAAGTACTTTCCCCATTTTTTTTTTGTTTTGTTGAGGCCGGAAACAAATTCCTTTCATTTGTGTCACAGTGCACTCGGGTCAGTTTTATTTTCAATATGTCGATCCTCACAGAGGATCACCTACAGAAATAGATAAATGAGCAAAAAGAAAATACAAGAAGTCATAAGAAACATTACATTATTTTATTTACGCTGAAGTAGTAGGATAATAATATTTGTCATAACCTTTTGTATTTTGTTTTTATTCATTTATCCACAACTCAAGATGATCCTCGATGAGGATCGAAATATTGAATTAATAAATTGAAAATAAAACTGAACCAATTATTAATCGGATTTCATAAAAACTATGAAAAAGTTGCATAGATGTTATTAAAAAGTGTAATTTATGTTTGGATTTCTTTTTCGGCTTCGGTTCAAAATATGAGTTTTGAACAAGAACAACAAAATTTAAATATTTAGTTGAATTTAAGTGTTTTTATTTTCCTAAACTACTTGAGTTTTTTTAAATGTTATTGTAATTTATTTCTTAAATTTTTCACACATAAACTTATCTGCCGACCCTCATATACGCAATTCTTGAGATTTGTACGCAGTTGCCTTTATTTACATGTCATTAAACATTTTTGTGTGTGGATTGTTTAAACTCTATTACGGATCATTTCCATTTGCACAGTCCTGCGACGCTGTGCACATGTCCTACATACTTGTGACTGTACATATGATGAATATTTGTCTGTGTTTGTGGCAACATGGAAAAGGACCTACGCCATATAGTCAGGCTACATGGAACCAAGTTGCCAACTTGCTGGCACTGTATTTCTTGTTCGTTTTGTTGAGGTTTCTTCTCTGTAAATAATAAACAATACAACAATTCATCACTTAAATGTCTTTCTCTCGGACATGGTTGTTTCGCGTTGCAAACGCTTTGCTACCAGACCCCAAAAACTATCCTTACATGATGCAAACATATTAGTTGTTCGGCTAACGAAACAACAAAAGTAAAACTCGGGGTTACAAACATTTGGCTGGCTGACCCCCAGGTTCAGTGCTGTGCCATTTGGTTTGTCCTGAACCTTTTGTAGCGCTGGCCAGTGATGAAAACGTATGTGCTGTTGGTCGGCTGGTTGGTTGGAGTGTTCTGTCAACACTGCAAACACAAAAGTTGACATTTGGTAGTTGATGGTCAGGATAATGATGACAGCTCAACATAAACACACACAGAGACAGACACATGCATACATACATACATATGTACTTTCGCAGACTTTGTACTCGGTGAAACATAACTAACGTAATATGCAGGAAGGACCCATTGAAAATATACGCCAACCAACATGAAAACAAACAAAAGTTTGGAAATCTGTTGTATTTTGGTTGTTGTTTTGGTGAGACCCTACAAAGACAAAGCACCCAATATATGACAACTCTCGCGAAATATTTCACCAGCCAAAAAATTGCACAACAGCGGAACAGAATGTGAACATAAACTTGAAAGGGGCTTCCGTAATGGTCGCCTAGAATTCTGCAATTGTAACGATGGCGTGTAAGTAATCTGAACAGAAAAGCGTCGTCACACGCATGTGATCCTTGCCCCAATAATTTTTGTCATCGAAAGTAAGCTAATGTACAGTTTCATTTCCGCTGCGAAAATGTGTTCATCAAATGAAAATGCTTCGTGACTGTAATGAATGATCCTTGCCCCAATAATTTTTGTCATCGAAAGTAAGCTAATGTACAGTTTCATTTCCGCTGCGAAAATGTGTTCATCAAATGAAAATGCTTCGTGACTGTAATGAAAGCTGTGGTTGTTGCGAACATGAATATCTTTCATTGCAGGAACAAATTTGTTTCATTGCTTCTATAAATATATTTCATTGCCGTAATGAATTTGTTTCATTTCTGCAATGAATTTGTTTCGTTGCAGCAATGAATTTGCTTCGTTGCTGCAATGAATTTGTTTCGTTGATGAAAGGATTTGGTTTCGTTGCTACAATGAATCTGTTTCGTTGCTGCAATGAATTTATTTCGTTGCCGAAATAAGTTTGTTTCGTTGCTACAATGAAACTGTTTTGTTGCTACAATGAACTTGTTTTTCAGAAACTGCTGCCAAATATAATATATTTCTGAATGATTTATTTATGCCATGCCTGAATCCCATACCAATAGCTTTGAGAAACAGAGTGATAAATTGGTAATTGATGGAAGGCATTGAACTAGTGTAATTAAAGTGTGATTCGAGGTGCTGTTGTCGATTCGAATCATAATCTGGTTGCCGCAAAGGTTAGAACCAGCAAAGCGGAGCGAAAGTCGTACAACTGCAGACAGTGGGTATAACGGTACATCGGAAAGCTGCAATTATCAGAGGTAGCAAAAGAGAGAGAGAGAGAGCCAAATAAATTCACTCAATTACTGACGCAGAACGCACTTCATCCCGATGATTCTGAATCGCAGTGGAGACATATTTTCGACTCTATAAAAACCGCTGCAAAAATCGTGTTTGTTTATGAAAACCCGCCTCAAGGCCGAAGAGGAGTATCACATGGTAACTGACGAAAAAAAAGTATGGTCCCAGGAACTCGTAACCCAAGCTGCTACGAGCGATTTTAGAAGAAACGGTGAGAGGTTAACCGCATATTTAAGAGAAAACTCCTGGAACGAAGTAAGCGAAAGATTTAAACAATTTTAATTTACAGAAGGAAGGACGACGTTAGAAAATTGAATTAGTGGAAGACTTCGCAAACGCCCGTGGATCAGGAACCCCTTTTGTATTGATTCAGACGGAAATTCAGTCGCAGATATGCAGAGTATGTTGGATATATTAATTTTTCTATATTACTTGTGTCAGTATAATCCATCATCATCTTCAAAATTTCGTTAGATGAGTGAATTGCATTTAAAGTCCTCTCAAGCGTAACGTGTGAAAGGCTCAAGTCAATTGTTGTAGACCTGGTCGGACCTTATCCGTGTGGCCTTAGACGCCGAAAATCCAAATTTTACGAAATTATGCTTGAGTCTAGTATCCCTGCTAAGCTGATAGGCCTCTGAAAAACAACAACTCAGGTCAGATCACGGCAATCATATGAAAATCCAAATTGGTGTGGGATTGCAGCCGAATTCTGAACAGCGTAGTACTCGGCAAGCTGAGACACTGCTGGCTTCGGTGGCATAGTGATGTTGTAGGGAACGTTGAAGCAGATCGCCTTGCTAGAGTGGGTTATGCTTCTGCTGATTTGGTGGCCACTGTCAATCCATCGAGGGACGGAATCAACGCCGCATGTTTGGCCAGATTGGATTGTAGGATTTCGAGGGATATATGGCCGGCAGGGAACTCGAGTAGGACTGGGTCGCTTCTGCGTTTGGAGATGGCTGATTTGTGGCTTCTCATTGGGGTGATTACGGGCCACTGTGGTGTTGGAGGGCTTCACTTGAATCTGGATTACAGACGTGATTGACTACTGTCGCGTTTGCGGAGACGTAGAGGAGAGGGAGTTAATGCCCGGTGTTGCAGCGACGGTGACGAAGTCCGGGCATGGCCTCTCTACGCGACGTAAACATTGGGATTTATTGGTTTTTTACGGTGTTTGCTATGGCTTTGGGCTAGTGTGACCGCCGCCTGATTTGCCACTAATCTGGAGTGGTAAACCTATGATCTCTCTGGCCTCATATTCTATGAACTGCGTAGGTACGCTATGAGTTTTGTGTTTGTTTATGTTTGTGGTTATCGTGCATATTGACTGTGTTTTACTCAATCGTTTGTTTTTCTATTCGGCTTCATATTCAACTTTTGTTTGTCCTATCTATTTTCCAACCTATTTAAATATCTACTTTACCCGGGGCTTCTTCCTTTCTGGTTTTTTTCTTGTTATTATTTTATGTTCCCTTCAGATCCTCAGGGCTATCACAATGGGTCGACCGACCTCCGAGTGTAGTGTTTAATAATAACAAAAACTGCACTTGTAGCCTTCAGGGCAAGTGGAGAATTGTGTCCCCTAATAGGTGTTGCGAAAGTACTTCACACACTGGAAAATCTAAGTTTTTTATGTTGGGATGCCAATATAACGTGTTTGTAGCTTGCTGCAAATATTGTATACTTGTGTCCGAATACAATTGTGTTCCTGTTCAATATTACATGTTGGAGACACAATGATAAATAGGTTATAATATATGTTTTTGTGATCCAAATGTGTCTTTGTTTATGGAAAACCATTGAAAACAAAAACGTGACAGACTACAAAGCAACAAAAACGCAGCAGATCTTCAATTCATGAAAATAACAGTTTACATGTGTCCAAACACATTGTGTTTGCGACTCAATATTACATGTTAGAGACGCAATGATTAATATGTTAAAATATGTATTTTTGGGGCTCAACTTTGGATTTGTTTATTGAAAATTTTTGAAAACAAAAACGTGATTGCCAACAGATAAACAAAAAGGCAGCAGATATTCAATTCATGAAAACAATGTTCCTGACGTATACACTGTTCGTACATAATGTTCCTGGGTCCGCGTTTCTTCATCGTGCAGAGATAAAGCCCTTTAGAGAAGCAACAATTCAGCTTGTATACTACCTACAACAATTTATTGCGCAGAATCGATTATCGAAAGAGGGCAAAATATAAATATATTCACCTATAACACACAACGGCGCATATCGAAGTCGTATGAACCTCGAATGGGTTGAATTGTATCCCGAGATTGTCGTAGTTAAGCGAATCAAAGTATCGCGATTATACTCGCTAGGACATGTCAGTAGAATTGATAAGGATGAACCGACGCGAAAGGTATTCGATGACGTACTCGAAGGAATAGTTCTGAACAGCGTAGTACGCGGCAAGCTGAGACTCTGCTGGGTTCCGGGGCTTAGTGATGTTGTAGGGAACGTTGAAGCAGATCGTCTTGCTAAAGTAGGTTACGATTCTGCTGATTTGTTGGCCTCGGTTAATCCACCGAGGCACGGGATCGAGGTATTTCCAGGGATATATGGCCGTCAGTAGACTCAAGTAGGACTGGGTCGCTTCTGCGTGCTCGAAGAAAGTCGAAAAATCGGTCGATCACAACTGAGCTTGAAGCGTCAGACTCTCGAATCCCTAGCATAGCTTGCAGTTACCAAGTGACACAATTTAAAAAAGATCAAGCTGCACGCAGAAAAAAATGGCCGCAGCGACATATTGCAGGAACCATGTGTATGTTTACTATCGTTGTTTTCATAAATTGAAGATATGGTGCTTTTTTGTGTCCTTGTTGTCTCTCACGTTTGCGTTTTCAGCAGTTTTCATCAATCAGAGCCACATTTGGGTCACGAAAACATAAGTTATAACCTATTGTGTCTCCAACATGTAATATTGAATAGCAAACACAATGTGTTTGGACACAAGTGTACTATATTGGTTACAAACTACAAATACCTTACATATGGTCCCAAATAACAACAAAATGTTGAAGAAATATTTTAGTTTCGCTTTGTAACTATAACATAAAATATGACAATTTAAAATTTCTTAATTTGATTTCCATATATTCGATATGAATTAAATTTTGTTATACGTGACAACCACAATGAATGGTGCCATATTAATCAGCATTTCTCCTATGACAAATCGTTTGTAAATTCATTGCCTCCGGTTTCAACTCAAATTCAATTCGTTATCGTAAAAGTTATTACTATGGATTTTTTGTATTTGACACTTCTCAAGAATCACAAGGCAACTGTCAAAAATTGTACACTGAAAAACAGCAATAAACTCTCCCTTTACACTGAAAGACAAATGCTTCGTCGCATGGATGAAACATTTTCGTTAAAGTTGTTACATTGTTATAGTGAGAAATGTCGTATATCCGACAATTTGGTAGTCGCTGCAACGAAAAATTTCATACTCGACTTCTTTGACAATATTTCATTTCGTTGTTGCAACAACTTACTTCTTGTTCCTGGAACAATTTTATTTAATTTGAATTTTGTAGAAACATGGGTTGAAAAGTAAAGGCATGAGTTTTAAACTACTGAGATTTGGTTGATCTCTTACTTTTTATAGTTTATATTTATTAGTTTTTTTTTTTTGGAGGTTTGTCAACATTTTTGGTTGACGAAACAACTTCGTTATTGTAACGAAACTAATTTTTATGTTGGTATAGAGAGAGAAGCAGTCGAAAAATGAGCGAGCGTAAAAAAGAGGTCTGCAAGAGAAAATGGTGAGCGTGAGTGGTGGGTCACGTACACATCTTAAATCAGTTCCATTTATAATTTAAATAAATTTGTTAAAACGTACTAATTGGTTATACTTAGTAATAATCTTTTATTGTGAAAACCAAATTGTGTGAATTTATGTGTTTGCTGTGATCGTTTGTGTAACTTTCGAATCTATAAATCTAAGCAATACGACAGCGAAGAAAGTGACGCATCGGTAGCAGAAAAACTACCTCAAGGTATGTAATTGAACTTTTGTGTGTGTGTATGCGCGTACAAGTTGCAACAAAATGTTCGTGATTTTGTGTTTTAATCATAAATCGGTCGCGTCTGTTTCGTAGTGTTGGTGTTTGGATTCAGCGAAAAACGAAAGCCATAAGTACATACATTTGTGCGGGCAGTCGAAGTCACTGAAAACGTAGAAGGCAAAGAAACAAAGTGTTTCAAGTAAAAAGAACATAAAAAATAACAATTCAACGTACATTCAAATGAATCCAATCGAAATTTTAACCAATTTGGTTGAAATAAATAAAAAAAAGCAGTTGCAGAAAATGCTTACAGAGCGATCACTGGGTTAATGACGGGAAGATTTGGCGCTTCAATTGAATATCAAAACCCTCAACACAACAACAATTGCATGATTTAACAAAACAATGATGTGGTTCTATGTTAAAGGAGTAGAGCATATGGGAGTAGAGCTTATGTTCATGGTAAGTACAGATAAAAGATATGTACATACGTATCTTAAATATAAATCTTAACAATAAATTCCTAGTATATGTTTTTAATTGTAGGACATGAATATGACGGCCACAATAGCACTCAACCCCTCGACTACCACAATCTTCTCCAGACAAGTGTTTCAACATGGAATGAATATAATCTATTTAGAAAATAGATTTTCGAAATCAAAAATTAAAATAATTGTTATCAAACCACCTGAAATGTAATACTAACAGTGTATTTATGTACAGTTGTCAATAAATAATTTCAAACACACTCCAAAACATTCATTGCAGCAATGCAACAAAATCATTGTAGTAATGAAACACATTCATTGCAACAATTGCTCAAATTCGTTGCACCAATGAAAGAAATTCATAGCAGCAATGAACAAATTTACTGCAGCAATAAAGCAAATTCCTTGCAAGAACGATACCTATTCATTGCAACAATGAAACAAATTCATTCAGCAACGAAAGAAATTCGTGGCAATAATGAACCGAATTCATAGCCACAACAACCGTACTTTCACCACAGTAACGAACAATTTGCAGTTGATGAACACATTTTCATAGTGGAAATGAAACGTTACGTTAGCTCACTTTCGGTGACGAAAGTTGTTGGGGTGATGAACATTTTCATCCGTGTGACGATGGTTTTCCGTTCAGTGTAGATAGCATAGATATTAATGGGCTAAATTTGGAAGTATTTTTTGCAGTTTTATCAAGCATCGGCATAAAAGTGGAGAAAGTTAAAACAAACAATCTATTTAACATTCCAATCATTGCTCTCTGCAACATTCGTCAAGTTAAAATGTGCGAAAAAGTGATAAAAAATTAAATGGAAAGGATCGACTGCTGCCCCCAATCCAAGCCTTATAATGAAATAAAAGTTTCTTCGAAATCATAGTTTTATGTGAATGCGAAACATGTTTTTAGCGAAGACCCTTTATAGAGACATTCATAAAGTCGCCATTTTTTGTTTGCAGAGCATGAAAAAAAACTATATTTTCCTGCTGAAACAAATTATTTAAACTATGTATTTAATGTTTATATTCCAACTATGGATTTTATGTATAATTCAAACTCTTTCCATATCCATATACCTTCTAAACTTAGTTTGCTGTGGGCAGTACTTACCAATCATTTCCAGTTTTATTAACATTTTGCCTTTTGCGTCCCACTTGATGGGCCTTGGGTTCCGCCACCATGTTGACATCTAGAAAAGGACAATAGAATAACAAATAAAAAGACAAGTTTAATTTTTAATATTTCACTGTATGAAAATTACATATGAGTGGGTAAAAAAATAGTTTCAGTCTCTTTTTTTCTGTAGTTTTGACTTTTTGGTCAGTTATCTGTGTTGGGCCATTGTTTTCGAGTGTAATTTATGGACTTTCATGAGAGCGCAGTGGGAAGCAGCTCAAAAAGTTTATAACCAAACTTTAGAGTTGCGGCTTTTTTGTTTTACTTTTGCCCAACTATTTCATTCATTGTCTTAATGGTCTAGTTATTGTTTTCTATGCAATTTTCGGAGCTTTTTTTTTAGTTATAACATGTGCAAAATAAACAAAGGCTGTTATTATTTTCAACTTAATTTCCTGATGAAGCATAAAAACTAAAAAATAAACTCACTCGTAAATTTCGGCGTATATGATGTTATTAAATGTTTAATATTGATATTTAAGTTTAAGGGCCAAATAAAGGATTTTCAGAATAATGTATAGTTGTAATACAGTGAAGTTATGACAACACATTATTCAACAAACACGCCTTCTTTCGTGGTTATAATACAGAAAAATCAGTAGTATATATAATTAATATACATATGGTAAATATATATGTATATCATATAGCTATACATATATTGATTATGTAGATATATATTGATTACTGTTTCAATACTATATATTTCTATCTAAGATTAAGGTTTGTCGGAGTGTTAAAGTTAAATCTTTGATCCCTCCCAATAAACGTTTTTGTTGGATATCAACTTGAGGTACATTTGAGATCAAATACCTTTCTCAAATCTCCAACGTTATTTCTCAAATGCACCTCAACAGTCCGATTATAGTCTTCTCAACTTAAAAGGCACATTTTTTATATGGTGATTTTCTTAGTTATCAAATTGAGAAATTTGTGATTCTCAACTTGATATGAAAGTAATTTCTCCAATCGGTATCAAATGGAAGATACGGAATTGCCATATTAAAAAAAAATTATTTTTGAATTTTTTATTTTAAAGTGTTATTTATTATATGGGCGATTCTCCAGAACCTTTAACTTGAGCTAATTGGAAAAATTAAATTTCAAATTGATAGCAAAACTGTGCCATGATGTTTTTTATGTTTTTTACTTCATAAATAAATGTTTTCTGATGTGGAACATTAAAACATTCAATGGGCATATTTTTTTATAAAAAAAAAAAAATTTTTCAGTAAGTTGAATAATTTTTTCAAATTTCATGAATAGTCTTCGTCTGAACTTCTGTGACTTACAACTCGTGGATTGTGATCAGACGAACTAGAAGGTGCATTACGATCATCAACGTTCAGATGGAGGAAAACTTCAGGGGATTTTCTAATAAATTTTTTAATGAAAAATTAATAAATTTCAACTAATGTGTAATTTGCGGTTAATATTTGTTAAGTTTACATCGTAAGCCTTTTGTCCCGCCTTTGTTGAATAGGTTTTTTCTTTTTTGCAATTTCAACTTGACGTTTTTCACGCATTTGTTCTCTTTTCTTTCGTTTAACTACATTGTCGTCCATTTTTCTAAGTATCACTGCGTAGAATCGAGTGGTTGAAAAAACAACAAAAACAACCGCATAAAAACCACAACGTACAACGTAAAAATTCTGGACCTTAACTCAAATCGAATTCAAGTTGAAAAAATGTTTGGTCTCAAGTGGAGAAAAGTGTTGGATATCCAATTGAGAATTAAAATATTTCTCAAAGATTGGAAAAAATGTTAATTCTCAACCTGATATCAACTTGAAAGGAAATAAGGACAAAAATGTTTCACGTCAAGTTGAGAATTACATTGGAAATCAACTTGAGAACTAAGCTTTTCTCCAACATTGGAGAAATAATTTTTCAATGCATATTGGGCTCTTACATTTGATACTAGAAATTGGTGCAAAGAAGTAGTGGTGAGTGCGACACAACTGATTTTTATAATAGTGTGATACGCAACCCTATGTTTGCTCCACTTAATACAATTGGTTGCAACTATGCACAAAGCCATAGACAAATAGTTGGTAGAATTAAACAAGTAGGATTCCGCATCATTCTCTATACTAAAATATGAAATTACAATATTGAAAAAGAGAGAATGTCTGATAGATAACACTGTAAGTAGGTGAAAACGACACACCAAAACGCCGAGACACGTCAACCTAATTTTGGATCGCAGAATCCAGTGGTGTATCCCGTTTTGAAAAGTTAGCTCGAAATTACGAGATATTTCGATTTTAAATTTGTAGTAGATTTAAGGCGATTTTTGATTTTATTTGAATGAAAAAGCTTTAAAAACTTGTTTAAAATCAATTTGTTTATTATTTATTTGTCAAAATTTATATTTAGAAATAATGGATGTCCATTTCAAACGGACATGGAACTATACTTGCTCTTATTTTGATGATTTTATAAATTTTTATTGGATTTATTAACTTTGTACTCTTTGTTTGCAATCGACCAGCAGAAATCAGCAAGCATTGCGTCTATTATTTTTCCAACGAAAAGGTCTTCGAATGCCATTTCTGTGGACAATTGTTGTTCGTAAAAATCGAAATGTGCATGTAACATGTGGATTTTCAACGACATATTAACGCCAAGTTTGTCGAAAGACTTCATCATGTTGTCAAAATAATCACAGTATTCTGGTGAGCGATTTTTGCAAAGAACGTTTTCAATTTCAATTCCATGCGTTTAGTTCAGTTTCATCTAACATTTCAGAAAAACTCGTATCCCTTAAAAGTTTCCGTATATCTGGACCGTTAACTACACCTGTTACAAAAATTGATATAAAATATATTGCAGTCACACACTTTTAGTTACACAAAATTACCCTCTTTTAATTTTTCAATTGACAATTTTGGAAAAGTGTTGCTTTCAAGTATGGTAATGCATTTTCGTTAATACGAACCAAACGCTTTAAAAAATTCTTTACAACTCCCAGCTTGACATGAAGATCCGGAAGCATTATTTTCTGAAGGGGGATCAATGGTGGACGAATTACATTAAATTCTGCAACAACTTGCGAATCGCGTTTTGGCCAATCTCGCTTTTCGTACTGGTTGCATTTTGCACGGCTGTCCCATTTACAAAAAATACACATTTACGTTGTACAGCCAGTTTGCATTCCAGCTAATAGTGAAAGACCTTAAATTAACAATTTACGCGCCAATTGTGTTCGTCATAACTGATGCGTTCCACAATTAATTTCATGGTATCATACGACTCATGCATTCCAAGAGCATCGTACATCAATGGCACTGGTTTAACGCTGCTGTTTTCAAATAGCAAGACTACTTTTAAGCTTCTGGTTGAAGAGTCTATGAAAAGGCGCCATAAAGATGGATTATAGTTGCAGATTCCCATTTCATTCATTAAACCGGGAATATCTTGACAATATGCATAAGCTGCGTCCTCGGAAAGCATGAAATAAGGCATATATGGTTCTTGCCGGTATTTGTAAGATGTAACTTTTACACCTGGTGCCAGCACGTTGACGCTTTTTAGTTCCTAAGCCAAAGTCTTTGCATTATGTTGAGATAGCTTCAGATTTCGAACGATTCTATCTAAATGTTCCTGCGAAATTAATGATGGATATTGTATAACTGGCTTGAAGGTACTCAGAATCAGCATGATGTAATGATGTTGCTGAAGTTTGTGATTGTACTTCATAGGACGCAGTATCATATTGGTATGTCGATGGATGTAGTGGGACAGGCAATTCATCACTGTGTGGAACTGGTACGTGAGCACTTGGCACACCTTTGTATATAAAACCGGATCGTTCTATAAGAATAAATTACTGTGTATTCCACATATAGTCTATCTAAGTGAACTTACTGCTTCGATTGAGACCATTTACATCGTTCTTGCACGCGTAGCAATTTTCTGCATCATGTTCCCCTGGATAGGTCCATATCATTGGAAGTCCAAATGGCACCACCATTTCAGCATTTGTTCAATGCACTAAAACATGTGATGCAAGTAAACTCAGGTGCATGATCAACGTTTCGCATTTCTTCAGCGGGGGTAACCAAAAAATACTGATTGTAAGCTTTGAGGGCAGGGCGTCCTCAACCAAATGTCGTTGATGAATTTTCGGTGTAAAGTTTTCACACAAAAAACAAAACATGTTTAATTTTTCGCAATGTGATCTGCATTTTTCGTCACTCATTTGTCTATTTTTTCAAAATGGCCACTAAAATGCTTATATTTTTGATGTGTTAACATCTATAGCGGCGGGTAGGGACTAATCTGTCAAAGTGAACTCTTTGATATAAAGGGTTTTTCAATAAGAGCGCTACAAAAGTTTTTTTAAATAAAACAAAACCGGTTTTAGATACCAATGAAACTCTTTATTCCTGTGAAAGTCCGTTCGATGCAATTATGTAAGGAACTCGATTTCTTTTGCATGGCCGCCACGGGCACGCTTGCAAAAGTCCAGATGCTGAACCCAATTTTCAACGGTTTTCAAGCATAAATCGGCCGATACTGCTGCAATTTCACGTTCGATATTCGTAAGAAGTTCATCAATCGTTGCTGGCTGGTTGGCATAGACCATAGACTTGACGTAGCCCCACAGGAAATAATCTAACGGCGTCAAAACGCACGACCGAGGCGGCCAATCGACTGGGCCATTTCGTGAGATAACACGTTCACCAAACTTGGTTTCCAATAAATTGATTGTGGCATTCGTTGTGTGGCTTGTGGCGCCGTCCTGTTGGAACCACATATCCTCGAAGTCGATATTATCCAATTGGGGCCAAAAATATTCGGTTATCATTGAACGGTAGCGATTCATATTCACAGTAATGTGCCGGTCTTGATCATCACGGAAAAAGTACGGCCCAATGACGACGCCGGCCAATAAACCGCACCAAACCGTAATTTTTTCGGGATGCAATGATAACTCATGGATTACGTGTGGATTTCTGTCTGACCAATAAAGCATATTTTGCTTATTGACGAAGCCATTCAGCCAGAAATGAGCCTCATCGCTGATTGTTGAGGCCTCTTAAAGTTGAGGCCACTGACTCCAAATTTCGGTAGTAAATTTTAACAATTTCGACTCGTTGTTGGCTCGTATATCTTTCCATGATGAAATGGCAAACCTTACTGAAGAGAAATGTCAAAAGAGCGGGAAAAAATATGGCGTCGTTTGCTGTCCCTATCGATGTACTTTTGTAGCGTCTCTGTTGAAAAACCCTTTATATCCTGTAGCATCTGTTTGTAAGAGGGATGCAAATCCCAAGATCCCGAATCCCAAAATTATTATGGCCCCAAATTGTAAGAGGTAAACTAATTCTGCTTCCAAATAGATGTCTATTATTTCAACGGTTACATTTTGCCGAAGTAAAATATATAAATTGATTTAACAAGAGCTTTTGCTGGGTTTTCCCTCAAATACAATCAAACATCACCTTAAATCTACTACAAATTTAAAATCGAAATATCTCGTTATTTTGAGCTAACTTTTTAAAACGGTGTACACCACTGGATTCTATGGCCCAAAAATTAGTTGGGGTATCTCGGTGTTTTTGTGTGCCACTTTAAAACTTCAAATTGTACTTACAGTATAATCTGAACTGAGCGTATTTATTAATTTTAAAAACAAACAGAAAAATAAACGTTGCTTTACATACGAAAATCGACCACCGTAATCCTTGTATTAATAACATAACAACAGTGGACGAATTCAACAAAGTTAATGGTTCTATGAAGCAATTGCGTTCCATCCATGAGCCATTATTGACCAGTTTTTCAGTCACTGGTCACATTCCTTCCGTGGTTAAATATCGAATTGTGTTTTCCAGTCATTGGTTAATAATGACTTAACCACTCGATGTTGGTTAGTTTACATTTATTCAGAATCATATGAGTTTGAAATTCACATTACCGATTGTCAAATTGAGAAATGTAAGATTGCATGAAATACATGTTTCTCTTTTGAGTATTTGTACACATACTTTAACCCTAGATTGTTAAATTGTTGATCTTACATAGTTTTTTTATACGAATCTGTTAAAATGATTTCCGTTTTATGCATTTATATCTTATTTTACAACAGCAGACAACAGCAACTCGACCTCGATGAAATGACATACTACCTCGTCGTTATCGAGAGAACGTAAAGAGAGTGATATAATGTCTTGTATATTTCTCTGTGGTTGTGCTCCAGCTGTTATTTTTTGATTTGTGACGTTGTAGGTTGTATCAATGGTGATTACCAAGCACCAAGGGGGTCAGCAATTGGTCTATGCTGGACAGGCTACAGATATGTAGGTTAGCTGGGAAGAATAACAAGTACTCGACCAAGAGCGGCAATGTCCGAGAATGTACAACGAAAGCGTAAAAATGCACAAAAATAATCAATGAGTGTTGGAACTCACGGGCGATGTGTTAAGACCTTTTTTTATACGGTACCTGCTCGATTTCTATGAACACATTAGTAAATGTTACATTGAAAAAAAAACAGCGTTCAATCATATGATGACGTTTCATTTAAATAATATTAACACTTAATAATACTTACAGCCTTTTTCTCCACCTCGAACGAATAGCTAAGCGAACAAAAATCAGTCACTCACAAAGACAAGTGTCATTATTTTCTTGCTTAATACTTTTAGTTTTATTCCCACAAAAAACAAAGAGAATGCAAAGCAACCGACACATGTATATACTTACATTGTTATGTTCGTACATACGCAACACAAGTTCACACATTTTCGTTGCTCTCTTAATATCTCATTTGTATATACGTATAACCACGTCATTATTCTCTTTGCTCTGAGAGTTGTCCGCACCCACACAAGACAACTATTCGCTTCCGCTACATCAGTGTGTGTTTTGTTTTCGCAGTCGGACAAATCTGTGTTCTATATAGGGGTGGGTCACCCTTATCATTTAGGGGTATGCAAAATAGATGTTGGCCGATTCTGAGACACAAAATGCAAATGAGATATGCACACAAAATTTCATAAAAATCGGTCCAGCCGTTTCGGAGGAGTTTAACGCCAAACAATCTGTGTGATTGCAGTCAGACAATGTGTGTGATCGCAGTCGGACAATCTGTGTGTTTGGACGTATTCACTTTGTGAGTTAAGTCCCTACCCGCGCCTATAGATATTAACGCATCCAAAATGTGTAACATGACGAAAGGATGCCGTCAGCAATTGAGTTCCTTCCCACTGGGGACACTCCTGGGGGGAGTGAAATCGGGAGATGTTTCCATGGTTCCCTGATTGAATTAAAATCCAGAAGCGCCTGCCCACAGTGGGCGGTTGCCAACTGAGCGCCTGTTCTTCATGTTATGAGCGGCTGTTTATTAAATTAGTGGTTCTACTCTAAACTAACTCCCACACTCCGGGGTGTCAACCGTACTGAGTTTATGGATAGTTTACGGTCGGGGGTATCTGACGCCTCAGTGAGTAATAGCCCGTTGGCCAAGTTATTGCCATAAAACTGGGGGTTATTGTTCGGTTGACCTCAAATACCCTACACTCGTGTGAATCAAAATGAACACGAATACATAACAAAATAATAAAACAATAACTCACACATACGGAGGGCAGACCGCTAGGCCTAGAGTTGGCGGAAACCATTACCTTGCTAGTATGACAGAGTTCAATAATATGGACGCAATTGATGGGCTTCCTGAAGTCTGGTCTGACGTTACCATTTCTTTGGAGAGGAATTCTGGTATACATGTCGGTGCACCAGTCGCAGGTAGAAAGCCACACCCCCTACCATCCAAAAGGACACTTAACAGTTGACGCCAAGCTCTTGGAATTATCAACAGAAATAGTGACATAGTCCAGGAGACACTCGTTGCTAGACAGAGCGACTCTCTCAAATGGGCTTCTAATGTTATTGACAATCAAGACATTACAGCGGCTTCCACATCGGAATAAGCGGAGAAGAGCCTTGGTTCACCCGATGAGCATCCACAGACAAAGATTGCTAAGTTGGCCAGTTGGAACGCTGGTCAAAACTACTTTAGTGAGGTTGTAAAAGATAACCTGGTTAAAAGGGGAGGAGGATGGAATCACGCCGAATGATAATTGGAAATATGTTGTGGACGCATTGGTCTCAGTTCTCATCAGTAACATTAATATGTCTCATAAGGTAGGACCAAAAGAGTAGCTTCCCCAGTAATTGTGGGTGCTGACGTTAAAGCACATCATCTATTATGGAGTAGCACTGTCAACAATGAGAAGGATGAAACAATCATGGAGTCTCTACTAGGTTTTAACCTTGCTATATGTAATTGAGGCAATGAACCGAATATTGTCATCAGCTGCAGGCATGAGTTACTAGATGTCTCCTTTGCAACGGAGGATTTGTATGAGATGATCAGGGAATGGAATGCCATTGGTACCAATTTTTTCTCTAATCATTATTAGACTGTATTCCAGCTGGACTGCAATATGACCCAACCTGAAGTAGTTCGTCGTAATGTGAGCACTACTGACTGATCCCTATATGAAAAGATGTGTACAAAATTTTTTGGGATCTGTGACATCTGTGAAGATAAGGTGCTTAGATGACATAAATAATGTAGAGGCCAGGGTCACGAGTACCCTCAAGAAGTCGCTACAAAACTCTTGCCCAAGAACCAAGGCTTGGGGTAAGAGAAGCCCCTCTGGTGGAATGGAGAATGTGCGAATATAAGAAAGTCATTCCGAGGACTAGTTATCAGAGTGATGACTTCGTGAGATAAGCAGAACTTGGATAATTACGAAATTATCAGATGCGCCAAAATAAACTCATTGGGTCTCTTCTGGAAATCGATAGAAGATACGTTTATGATGCGTTGAGGCTAAGGAAAATACTGGTTGGTTACCTGAAGAACTCTTCGGGGCTGTGGACAAACTGTCGCTCAATCTTCTTATGGATTGGCTCAATCTCAATCGCTTAAACTCCTTATGGACACACATTTCCTTGACAACTCGCTGAATGAGGTGAACGTACTCGTCATACATCAGAAGGCGCTATTGCAATTGTTACTAAATCCGCGCTTAAATGGGCTATCGGCAGCTTCTGTGGAAGCTGTGGCAGATCTCCTGGCTGACAAAGTTATACATCGCGTGTAGAAACTTCAGATACAGAGAGTGGAGGGATACAAGAGTACAATTTATTCCCAGAGCGGGAAAGGCCTCTCAGAATGTTTCTAAAAACTGTAGGCCTATATGCCTGTCATTGTTTCTGCTAAAGACTTTTGAATGATTGATAGACGTACACTTGCGGGCGAGTATTGATTTAAGATTGTCATCTGGTGCACAGCATTCATACTGCAAGGATAGGTCTACGGAGCCAGCACTGCATGAACTGGTAGGAGAGTTCGTTGGTTGCCTTTCTTCACATTGAGAGTTGGTTCAATCATATCACTTCGAATGCGATAGAACGATTTTATGGGGCATGGCCGTCGGTGGTGCAATGGTAGTATGCGCGACTCTTGTGTATCAGAATGTGGGTTCAATCTCTGCTCTGACTACCTTAAATTTCTTTCGACGGCGGTCACCTCCTTAGTGACGGCGACACTATCGAATATTTACCAATGAGAAGCTTCTCAAAATACCGTTCGGAACCGTTGTAAAACTGTAGGACCCAATCAGTGGTACCGTGAAATAACTCCCAAATGAAATAAATCCCAAAAAAAAGTGAAATAAGTCCCAACAAAAAATTAACAAAATTCCATATAAATTGGGAATAATATCATTATGAAATAAATCCCAATGCGTTAGGACTTATGTCATAATTTCTAATTGGGAGTTACTTCAAAATGAAATAACTTCTAAGTCGTATAACTCCCAACAAAATTATGTTGGGATTTATTTCATTTTTTTAACTAATTGGAATTTATTGCATTCCTGTTGGAATTTATTTCACTCCAAAGAAGCAAAACAACAATTCTAGACGAATTTTAATCGATGGCACTTTTTCAATTGTACCGCTTCGATGCTTTAAGCAACTTCTTTTGATTCATATTGAATATTATGAAAAGGTATGTATGTCAACCGGGAGGGGGGGGGGGGGTGGGCGGAGGAGTTAATTCATTTTTATTGGGTTTTATTTTTACATTTGGAAATAAGTCCCAGAAATTGGGACTTATTTAATTTTTGCCTTTGGGAGTTATTTCATTTTTTTCAGTTGGGCGTTATTTCATTCTTATTGGAATTTTTTTCATTGGGAGTTATTTCATTGGGAGTTATTTAATTTGGGAGTTATTGCCCGGTACCCCAATCAGTGAGTGGAAAGCTGGAAAGCGAATAGCTTAGTGGTTTGTGAGAAGCGCTCCCTAATGCCTACATGGGATGTAACGGGAAACCTGGTATTCCAATGTTCACCGGGAGACGTTTCACAGCCATATTGGGCACCTCGTCCTCTATGGGGTTTATTAACGGAGGAACACCTCAAGGAGGGGTGTTGACTCAGCTTCTATGGAAACTTGCGCTGAATGGAATGCTGGTCATTCTCAAAAATGTTATAGTAAAAAAATTTGCTTAAGCGGCCGATAAGACATTAGACTTCATTGTGTGTTTTACTGAACACCAAGATATATGAGTTCTGTTTAGTTTTCAAATTTAACACTTGTAGACATCAAGGGATTTTTAAAAGGTATGAATAAGAAATGAGGAATCAAACGTTTATTCAGACATGGTCCCAAATTGTATTTGTTTTAGTAGAATCTAGGAATAATTATAGGTGTAACGTATACTGGCCTTGTTAAAAGCAAAACTGTAAAGAGTCGCAAGAGGACTCGAACTCTCATTTACCGTATAGTCGTCATTATAAACTATGCCTTTGATTATAAGGAGTTTTTAAAATTTATGAATAATGATTGATTTTAATTTTTAAACATTTCATTTTCAAATAGAAAGAAGAAGAAAACTTCATTGCACCACTCTTAACTAGAGACGACTCATAAATCAATCACCAACCATTTGTCTTAATAAAATTTTGCTCAAAAGTTTCAGTTTTTTCCTTATTTTGGCCATGAACCTTTGAGACACCACGCGATACTTTGCCGCATTAGGGATGAAATATACAGCGTAGCCACCCTAAAACGTTGAAAAGAACATTTTTCAGATACTATTTCACTCTGTCATATTTAACGTATGAAATCGTTATGAAAAGGGTGTGACAGTCAACATTTAAGCCAAGTAACAGCGCAGCAAACCACATGGAAAAAGTACTTGAGCAGGAGGACCTCTCAGCATAATTCCTAAGATTTCCGAATTATGTATTTAAGACGAACACACCCAAGGAAGGACTAAACGTAGTGAAAAAATACTAATGCTGAGAAGGGTGAGGGTGCTAAATGGAAAGAATAACGTGAGAACCAACGGTAAACTCCAGGGAAAAAGGGAGCAGCACCCACAGCACGATGAAGTAGGGTGATCTGGGTGGCACTCCGGAAATGGTGGAAAAAGACTTTTACCAGTGAGGCTGTCAAGGATGAAACGTATTTTTTTCGTTTTTCGTTTTGTTCATTCTGCTTAGCTTTTCCTGGCGTCCATTTCAGCGATTTGTTATGTATATTTTTTTTACAATTTCTTTTAAGTTTTCCGAAGGGCTACTAGACGTTTTTCTAAAGTATAATTAAGATTAAGGATAAAAATACTTAAAAAAGGATTTCCGCTGCTTACAGAAATAAGCACTTAAATGGTTTAAAGTGTTCCTCAAACGGTTGTGAAGCAAGAGTGTGGAAACAAAAACGGACACAAAATCGCATTTCGAAAAAATCACATTTTCGTATTTCAATACTCTTGAAGCCGTTTGCCGTAGCTACGTTTTTCCTGGCAATCACATTAAATGGCATAAATTTTCCTACACTTTTTTTGTTTTGTATCGCAGGATCTGAAAATATTTTCTCTATTGTAAAAACAATATGAAATGTTGAGGAGGATATCATCTTGTTCAACGAAGTTGGAAAATATGTGTATCTTGTTGGTGCGCGCTAAGTGCATAAATATGTTTTCATGTGTTAAATTCGCACATTTGCGAATACGACTACTGACAATCCCATTCCCCAAAAACTTAATAACGTGTAAAGATAACGCATACATGCGAATAATACGAGGGTCCATATGAAATAGTGGGTGATGTAGAAAGGTCTGTAAACTTTACTGCAGAATAAATATACCAGAAAACTCTTTAAATCGATGTCACATTACATCGGAGTTGTAGTTGAAGTTAAGGAGTTTGAGTTTGGGAAATTGCCACAGACCCGGTGTACACCCAGATAACTAATTGTTTGAGTAGAGGTTGTAGCAACCGAAAATTCGGCAGTTTCCACCGAATTGCGGTTGCCACAATCGAATTGTGTGGTTGTCCCCACAATTGAAATTCGATAAAGCAACCTCGTTTCATAATTGATTCGGTTGTAACAACTTATATTTCTTCTGTCAACAAAATTTTATAAAATTTCGTTTGGAATAACGAAATTTGGAATTAGTTCGGGTAAAACAACAACTACCGAATTTGGCATCAATTCGATTGCAACTGTCGAATTTGGTATCAATTTGGCCGCAATAGCCGAATTTACCCTTAAGTCCATTGCAGCGACCGAATTTGGCGTGAATTCGGTCGTTGTAACCGAATTTCACATGAATTCTGTAGGTACAACCGAATTCATTTACAATTCGATGACCACAATATAATTTTCTATTTCCAACTTGACGTTTAAAATTCTAAAAACAACTATTAATTTGAAAAAGGTTAAATGATGTATAATTTTTGCTGCCGCCGCGATATCAAGATTTTTGAGTGGTTATTATGAAAAGTAAGTAATAATATTGTAATTATGGTTTTTGTATTAAAAATACAATTTTCAGGTATCATTTGTGATACTATCTAAATTCGGTTGTAACTACCACTAATAAGGTTGTGTCAACATTTAATGGGGTTGCGATAACATCTAATGAGGTTGTGACGACCTCTAATTCGGTAGAGAGAAAGTCTGATTAGGCTTAGATGACGTCTAGTTTGGTTGTGACAACCTCTAAATTCGCCTGTCTCAACCGAATTTTTCTGTGAGTGTAGGAGTTAAAATGCAAAAATCCGGTGGACTGGGTTTGCATCCCACCACCGTTTATAATGACAGTGAAAATTCATAAACGAAAAAGAACACATAAACAACCCCTATTTGTTGACGACCCCCGCAAATGTTATCACGACCACGATTTACGGACATGCACTTGGAATGTAAGAACTCTATATACACTGAAAGAAAAACCTTCTTACCATTAATGAGTTCTTACATTGCATCAATGAAAAGTGTAATTGTTTTTGAGCCAATGTCGGGCTTCATTAATGCTATGAACAATGTTACATTAAACGAAAAATGTTTCATTAATGAATTCTTACATTGCATCAATGAAAAGTGTCATTGTTTTTGAGCCAATGTCGGGCTTCATTAATGCTATGAACAATGTTACATTAAACGA
Source organism: Phaonia tiefii (assembly GCA_963931995.1). Lineage (NCBI taxonomy): Eukaryota > Metazoa > Arthropoda > Insecta > Diptera > Muscidae > Phaonia > Phaonia tiefii. Next base: position 104,503,058 of record OZ008369.1, on the reverse strand, counting down.
AAAATGTTTCATAGACCTGAAATTAATGTAAACTTTCTAACCGGAATTAAACATTATCATTGTATTAAAGAAATATATTACATTGATATTATAAACCGTTGCATTGATGTAATGAAATATAGTCATATAGTCTATGAACATGTTTCATTGTTGCTATGACCATGTTTCATTAATTCAATGAACATGTTTCATTGATTGTATGAACATGTTTCATTGATGGTCGGAATATGTTTCATTGATTGCATGAACATATTTCATTGATGGTACAACACGTTTCATTGACGCTATGAACATGTTTCATTGATGGTATGAACTGGCTTCATTGATGGTATGAATGTTTCATTGAACATAGTTATGAACATAGTTAGAGGGAATCCCTATTTTCCCTATAATCCCTATAGTTATCCCTATAGTTGGGGGCCTCCAAAGTTCGGCCTTTTTGTGGCACGTTTTTTTTTCGACGATTATTAGGTTTTCTGGGACGGGGCCAGGGAGAAGAATATCTCTATTGCAAATTTTGGGTTTCGGAATTTTTTGATTTTTTTGAAAATTTACCCATACAAAAGTGTACCTGCGTGGACCCGTTTTTCGGATCTTGTCCAACACAAAAAAAAAATGTTGGTTTTTGAAATCTCCTTATTTTGCTCGATTTTCGTTTTTTTTTTAAATGGCGCGGGATTCTGCATTTCAGCCTTTTATACTTTGCTTATTTATTCCTTATCTCATACTGACGCTCATATATTGTGTCACAACTACTATACATACTACGTACATAAATAATACATAAATACATACATTTATACAAAGCGTACCTACCTACATACATATTATCCTTTAACCAAATTAATGAATCGTTCAAAATTAATGAAATGGTACATGTTTTATCATTACCTTTTTAGGAAAACTATTTTAAAATTCAATAAAATGTGTGTAATGTAAAGGATGGCATATTTAATAGATTCTACTTTACAATGTCGATAAAATGTCTGCAATTTTTCTCTATAGTTTCCCATATTTACATACTTCATTCCATCAATGAAAAAGGTTTCTTAGCACTAATGACGGTCCACATATTCAAAAACTGTAGCAATGAAGGAGTTCATTGAAGTAATGTAACATTCATAGCATCAAATAAACTTTTCATTGCATCAATGTAAACCCATTAATGTAACCCATTCATTGATGTTATGAAGTGTTTTTCTTTCAGTGTAGAGTTCTATTATAAGATTGACATTACCGCTATCCAGGGAATGCGATGGACAGGACATGGCTGCATAAGAAAAAGAAACTGCGAAATATACTACAGTTGCCATGAGAAAAAACATGAATTTTTTGGGTGCGGATTTGTAGTTGGCAAAAGACTGCAACATCTAGTCTCTAGGTTCAATCCTGTGAGTGAACGTATAGCCACAATCCGCATAAAACCGAAATATTTTTACATTTCCCTAATTTGTGTGCATGCCCCGACAGAAGACAAAGATGATGATGCCAAAGACATATTCTATGAGCTCCTAGAGGAAACGTATGACCGCTGATTGATAAAGATTGTACTAAGAGATTTTAATGCTAAAGTAGGCAGGGAGAATGTGTTTCATCCAACTATTGGCAATTTCAGTCTACATGCTGACAGTTCCGACAACGGTATGAGACTGATTGACTTTGCCGCGTCGAAAAACAAGGTCATTACACTGGACGAGTGCCTTCCATCAATTACCACGTGATCAATTTGGTTCTTCGTTTCTGTCGCCTGGTAGCAGCAAAGTCTCGTACAACATTAAATACCGCAAAACTCGTACGAAACCAGAGGTAGTTACAGCCTACTCAAGGAAGTTCTCGCAATTTTTGGCACTGAACCCACCCCCTCCCGGGCACGATCCTGGAGCGCAGTGGAAACCCATTGCAGACTCTATAAAAAATGCCGCAACAGCCATACGTGGATTTGAAAAACCGCTTCGCAACAAACCATGGCACGATGAAGAGTGTCGCGTAGAAATGATGAAATTACAACGCGAGCTGCGACTGATCGGTATAGTGAAAACAGAAAGGTGGTAAACAGTCTCTTTAGTCGTAAGAAATGGCAGTGGAGAAAGTGCGAGAGTGAGAAAATTGAGACATACAGACGACAATTCTACCAAAAAGTGAAAAGTGACACGGTTCAGAGTCTGTAAAGAGAAGGACGGAAATCGCATAGCAGATGGAGAGATCATTTCTCAGCGCTACTGGTACATGAGATATGCAATGACGATGGGACAATCGGTCGCAATTTGCATGACGACTTCGATTGCTCTCAACCAAGATGACGTCAGAATAACTATTGCCTGGCTTAAGAACAACAAAGCCGATGGATTTACGGCGGTGCTGCTTAAGACTGGTAGCGATAAGGTGCATACATCAGCACATTAGCAAAATATGGTTAGATAAATGCATACCCTGCGATTGGGGTCTCAGTGTTCTATGCCCCATATTTAAAAAAAAGTGACCCGAGTCTCTAAGCCTTTTATCCATAGCATATAAGTTTATATCAAGTATAATGTGCGAAAAAATAAGACCAATTATCGCTGATCTGATTGGAACGCAACGCCAAATACTGGAGAAGACCCACGACAAACAAATCGACACCTATCACTTATATGTCGAATATAAGGCGGCCTTCGATAGCTCGATGCGCTAGAAACTCTACGAGTCAATGTCTGAGATTGGTATTCGTGCAAAACTCATACGGCTATGAAGGGTGACCTTGACGAACACCAAATACGCAGTGAAAGTTTATATGGATTTTACAGAACCTTTTGAATCTTAGCGAGGCCTCAGGCAAGGCGACACCCTGTTGTGCGATCTCTGTAACAACTTAATGGAGATCATTATGGGAAAAGCTGCAGTCAACATGAATAAAATCATCAGCAGCCAAAGTCACATGCTGCTCGAGTATGCTGATGATGTAGCAATTTGTACACCTCGGATTTACAGTAAACAAAATCGACAATGTCAGTCTTAAGATCAAGCGAAGAATTGTGCTTGCGAATAGAAGTAATTTTGAGCTAAGCAAGTACTTTAGAGATAAAACCCTCTCTCGAGTAACAAAAGTCCAACTATACCAGACTTTCATACAAACTGTCTTGCTTCATCGGTAGGAGTCTTCGAGAGAAACATACTCCGAAAAATGTATGGCCCTACAGTGCTCCACGACGAGTATCGGCGACGCATGAACCATTAGCTGCATGAGCTATATCCCGACATGGTCATAGTTAAGCGGATCAAGATATCGCGATTGCGCTGGCTAGGCCATGTTAGTAGAATGGATGACGACGAACCAGCTCGAAGGGGTTTCGAAACCGAACTCGAAGGAAGACGAAAAATAGGAAGACCAAGACTCCGCAGGAGGGATCAGGTTGACGAATTCGTGCATGCACTTGGAATTGCCAACTGGAGATATAAGGTTAAAGATCGAACTGGTTGGCGAAATATATTATCTACGTTTTGTAAGGTCCCTGAACCACCCGTGGTTGCTCGAGATCGAATAAGTAAGAATTTTTCTAGAGAAACACATATTAGGCGTGTTTTCGTTACAAGGTAGCGATTATCACTTGCTTGCTAGTAACCAAAAATTTAATATAATATATATAATCATCTTGCTCTAATGCATGGTTTAAGTTATTCTGCCAAATGATTATATTCTTCTACTTCACGATAACGATATCCAACACAGTTTTCCAGCATTTTTTTAGACTGGTAACTTTATGCCTGCTAAGAACTGAAATGGAAGCGGTAACTTTAAGAGCCGCTTAATATCGCTTAGTGATAAGTGATAATCTAAGCAAGCGGTGTAACCAAATCACGCCTATTGTTCTGGACTCGTCTTAGTATTTGCATCTACTACCAAGTTCCATCGGCGGTGCAATGGTAGTGTGCGCGGCTCTTGTGCATGAGAACGGGAGTTCGATCCCTGCTCTGACCCCCTTAAATTTCTTTCGACGGCGGTCACCTCGCTTAGTGAGGGCGATACTATCGAGTGTTTAGCCATGAAAAATATAGTACATATACCATTCGCGCACAGTTCACTGGTTGTGAGAAGCTCTCCCTAATCCCTTCAGTGGATGTAATGGGAAACAATTTATTTTTTATTTTTTACACATATTTTCCTGGACTGGTCTTACTACCAGTCCACCGGAATTAGACTTGTGTCGAACTCATTCACTAGTTCTCGAACTCGTTCATTTAAGGTGCCCGGTCGTAGCAATAACGAACATACTCGCCGTATCGAACATATGCATTAGGTTCATGAGGGTGATGTCTGGTCACCCTAAATGAACTAGGCCCATTTTTGGCCGTGCATTTGTTGTAGGAAAAAGGACTAGCTTTTATTTAATGATCTGTGGAAGACTATTGGTGAAGTTTTCTAAAAATTCGCATTTTTGAACATCTGGTGGTTCCAGTTTTTTGCTGCCGGTTACACCAGTTTCTTGATTTTAATTTAGTTGGTTGTACAGTCGATGATTTAAAAGAAATAAAGTAATTTTTGGCTACATTTTTAATCGAAAATTGTAACTATTAGTTGCTTGCATTTGTTTCACAGAAAAAAATAAGGAAAATGGACAATTAAATTTAAAAACTTACATTTAATTTTCAAAAGAAAATTAAAAGAAACCCATAACTGTGTGAACAATTTTGACATAAAGCTTAGTTAGAAAAAATGCAATATTTTGAAAAGGAAAGTTTATAAACAGAAAATTTAACGAGAATTATCATGTTTGTTTTAATCATATTTTATTAATAAGGGGTTTACTTTTTTAAAAGAAAAAAATCCAATTCCGAAAGCTTCGTTTCCACTTAGCATATTTAACATGATTCACATTATTTGGGGCCAAAATCAGCTGTTTTTTCATACAAAATTCAGCTATTTAAACTTAGTTGGCAGCATGGTTTGCTTCTGGTTGCATATCGACCTTTCACCTATCAACTCTGATTTCTATCAATTTCCAAATTCATAATAGATCAGCTGTGTATATGGATACCTCCAGTTTTAACATTGTTTGCTATCGCGCATTCCTTCATCTACTTTCTTCAGCATTATTTTACTACTTCACAGTCGATCAACTGTGGCATCGAAACCCGCTGTCATAATCCCATGATTAAGTCAATCAAATCCCACTGTGTGGTCGGCCAAATGCGGAATGAGAAATGTCCACGATGAGAATAAAGTATTTGTTGTCGTGGCGTTAGAAATTTCATTGAGTTCGAGTTGCTGTTGTAAGTTACTCTATGGCTGGACATCAAACGAACATATGTAAAATATATTGCGTATTTTCGTTTGATGTCATCAGCATCAAACATAATGTAACTGCCATTGAAAGCAATCAAACACAATTTAAACTTAGTCGATTCTTGGGTTGATTCTAGTTGATTATCGCGCATTCTCCCATCCAATTTGTTTTTCTACCAAATTCAAACTACTATTTAAGCTGTGGCATGGAACATGTGACAATATATGATTCGACCAATGAACGTCGCGCTGTGATTGCATGCCCAAAACTTCAAGAGAATCTGATTTCCCAACATCAAAACCACCCATCGAAATGGGTGATTGTAAATAGTTGGTTTGAGGCTTTAGAATCAATGGGCTACATCTCGTATCCTCTCTATTCGTTCGACCCTACTTTTAACTAAAATTAAGACCGCGGTAGAATTTTTCATCCATTCGTAGTATAAAAGTGGGTATTCAATCGTACACCAGTTGCAGAAACCTTCTGCTTTCAATGATATAGCCACTCCATTTCAAGAAAATGTAAGTACTACAAGAAATTTTCATGCAAAATTGCAAATGTAACCCCATTCCACGTAATTTTCAAAACTTTTTTTTTATAAATTTGGACTACTTGTCAGTTACCGCTTTCTTGTCGGATATATCACCGCCATGATAGTGCACCCTAACTACAACAAAGTCATAATTGAACATTGTCAGATTTTCATATTTTGCTTAACAACAATAACTAAGGACAAATTCAATCTGCTGTAAAAATCTGTTGTCATTTTCTCTTCCTTTTCGTCAAAAAGATTTCATATGGATGTGTCTACTATTAAAAATTTTCATACATTTTTTAACTAATTCAGTTTTTTGTCTCTACTGAAAATTTGCAATTTTTGAGTTATGACTGTTTGTATTTAGGGTGTGATATGTCTTAATTTGTTTTCGTTTGTCATAAACATTAATAATCCATTGCCGCAATCAAATTCCTCAAACGAACTTCATTTGTCTGCATTTTTTTTTAATGACAATTTTCTTTTGTTGATGCCCTCGTATTCACTAATATTATTCATACATGCACGTATGCATATTACTCTATTATAAATTGTTTAAATTTTTTCAGCATTCTCAATATTTCGCACCACCTCTTGTACTCTCTCTGACCCGCCTCTCCATCATTGAAATACTTTGAGGCTCCTTTGCAATGAATAAATAAACGCTCCATACAAAAGCAGTAGCAGTAGTTCCACGTACCAAAAATAGACTGTTCCTCTGTATCGTGGAGGCGTAGATGCCAAAATTCATTAGGGTGGTTGTAAAAAATAATATAAATCTGCCAAGATTGAAAATTATCATTTGCTATAAATTTTGTGAGCAAAATATGCGTCCACATCATCAATTTTTCTGGTGATATCTACTTAAAGCTTTCGTTTGACATCAACTGGAAATGAACTATTTTAGAGTATGGTATTGATAACAACGTCCATTCTAAGACTTAATTTTTCATGCCGCTTTGGAGCTTCGAGTGGCATTTGACGAATGACACTGGTAATTTTGGTTTCCAATTCCTCAATCGTAGCCTGTTTATCCATGCGAACTTTGCAATTTACTTCCTTAGGTGGCCTCAAACAACCCAGAGAGGTCAAGGGCCTTACAAAATGAGGATAACATGTTTCTACAATCGGCTCGATCTGCGGCTTTTTTCCACCAGTTGCTAACACCAAGATCACGCAATCAATATTCTACGTGGTCTTTCCAGGGAAGTTATTTTCCGGTATCCTTCGAGTACTTCTTGGAACACCTTTCTCACTGGTTCATTCTGATCCAGCATAACTACGTCGTTGTCGGGATACAGATTATACAATTCGGGGTTCACCCGTCATCGATACTCGCCGTTTTCTACATATTTTTCGAAGCATTTTTCTCTCGAAAACTCCCAGTGCATAAATCAAGATAGGTTGTGTTAGCTGATATAGTTGGATCTTTGTTTCACGAGAGCGGGTATTATCTCTAAAGTGCTTACTTAGCCCGAAATAACACCTATTTCAAGCATAATTCCCCGTTTGATTTCCAGGCTAACATTATTTATTCTTCACACGGCAGAATCGAGGTAAATAATTTCGTCCACTACCTCGAAATTATAACGGCTATCAACGTTCACCCTTTCCTCCAATCGGGTGAATGTTTTTCTTGTCGAAACCAATAATTTTGTCTTGTCGTCTTTTACTCCCAATCCCACTTTGGCTGATTCCTTCTCAATACTCGAAATTGCTGCAGTAACTTCTGACGCCTTGCCTGACGCCTCATATTAAACAGTTCGGTGGGAGCTTTACCAATCTTTATTCAGGATTTCGTTTTGGTCAGTGTTATTCTACCAAGACGTGTCAGTTTAGCAGGAATACCAAGCTCCCACATGGCTTGGTACAGTTTTCCTCGTATCTGGCTAACGAAGGCAACCCTATAATCTACAAAGAGGTTTGTAGGTGTCGCTTTGTTTTTCGCGGGGTTTCTCCAGGATTTGTCGTAGTATGAATATCGGGTTGATAGTTGGCTTACCAGACTTCAAACAACACTGATAATGTCCTATCACGTCCGCAACAAACGCCTTTAGCTTTCGCACCTGGGCATTGTATGCAATGGATAAAGGTTTATTCCATGACAGTTCGTACATATACTCGGGTCACCTTTTTTGAAATCAGAACACAATATGCTAAGACCCAAACCGTCGGGCATGCATTCGTCTAGCCAGATTTTGCATATGAGCTGATGGATGAATATTTCTAATTCATAGCCACCAGCTTTAAACAGCTCAACCGGCAGTCCATCGGCACCAAGGGCTTTGTTGTTCTTAAGCCGGCAAATTTCAGTTCTAACTTCACTTTAACACGTCATCGTCATGTATGTGCTTGACGCCCTCATCTATATTGAAGTCTCCAAGGACAAGTAAAGCAGAGAAGTGATCTCTACATATTTCCAACGTACTTTCGACATCTTGTACAAGATTTTAAATTTCCGTTGGTTTGACGTTGCACGTTTTTGCTTTTCAGTAGAAGGACATTGGACTTTACGTAGCCCCAAAGAAAATAGTCCTGATGCTGGATATCACTTGATCGATAGCCAAGTCAAAGGGTTTAAGCGTCAAATCAATAATTGAACCATCATTTCACGGGCTGTGGAGCTCGTACCGCTGTATTGTTGGAACCAAATGTCGTCGGGGTCAGCGGCTTCAATTCCAGGCAGAAAATAGTCTGCTAACATGGCGCTATATCGAGTAGCATTCATGCTACTTCCCAGCCAGCTTAATTTCGGTAGAAATATGGACCGATTATTCCACCAACCCATAAACTATACACAAACTGCTGTTTTGTAGGCATTGAATGACAACTCTTGACATTCTATGGGTGGCTCTTAAACCAGGGGGTATCCATGAACATAGAGAAATAGACAAGAGCCGCTATCCTTATCTTCACGTTCTCTTGCTTGCTGGTTATTCCATCGAGTTCGAGTGGCTATTGTAATTTACTCTTTGGTTGGACATAATACGGACAGAAATAAAAGTGAATGCGTAATTTCGTAAGATGCAATCAACATAAAACATATTTTAGCAGTCTTTAGTATCAATCAAACATTATTTAAACATAGTTTGCTGCATGGTCTATAATCTCTATGTCTTCTCTCATTCTACATCATTTCCCTAGTACCTTTTTGATCAGCTGTAATGTAGAAACCCCCTGCCATTGCAAATAGCCTACTACCTCGTCGAAAAGAGAGGGATTGAGACTCTTGTCTATTGCTTTATGCTTCAGCACAAATACTGCAGTTTTAATTATTGACATAAGCCAGAAATGGGTTTCACAACTGACCAACATTCTGGTCGATAACAGTGGTTCTCCGTTGTAATGCAACTGAATAATTTGTAGACGCCTGTCTTTCAATGTCGAAATATCAAACAATTGTTTTGTTCGATTACAGGAAAATTAGTGCAAACTATACAAATTTGTACTGAATCGTGGTTGATTTTTCAAAAACTCTAGTAAAAGTCTAGTTCGATATAAGAGATCTTGCAAATTTTGGTTGTAGAAATTATAGCCAATTAAAAGTTGCAAGATAGAACCACTGTTTGAATTCAGCATTTAATTAAATACAAATTTTTACTTTTATTAATTTTAAAATTTATTAATATATCACTGAAATTTAGAAAGAAAATGGAAAGAAAATTGAGAGAGCAATAATGTGGAGGGGGATTCGGCAAACTCTAGTAAACCGACGATGTCGTCATTGGACAACTGTGGCAGTAGCAAATGTATGTAACTAGACTCCAAAATCTATGTGGTACTGGATATTACTACATCATCTCTTTCCTTGCAAATTTTAAGTGGAAGTCGTTCGCGGACTTTTTTTTGCAAATTTTCATAAACAGAAAAAATCGTTCTTTCTCTCTCAACAGTAGATTTTCCCAATTTGTACTGGGAAACTAAATGAAGAGTAAATTTTGTTGCATTTTGGGCAAAATCAAAAAGTGACAGAAATATAACAAATCTGTAAAAATTATGTCTGAAAATCGTTCTCCTCAAGGTTACACTATTCCAGCTTCCCTCAACAAATGCAAATTTTGACATATACAACGATTTCTCTAACTATTTAACATGGCCTTAACCAATTATCCCACAGGAAGTGGAATGTTTCCGAAGTCAACAAGAGCCGAGAAATCCTCTGACAGATGGAGAAACAAGAACCTAAAAATTAAACCGTAATTTCTTCTTCTTGACCATAAATCTTGTTATCCAGCTGAGAATAAATCCATCACGGCATTGGCGAAATGGCTAACAGACATACTGTTAGACTATCAGTGTAAATATAACCATTAGCGGAGAATGAAATGAACTGCAACAAATCGGACGATCATTGTACATTCGATTTACACTACCGGATGTGGAAAATGGAATGGGGAAATGCAAAAGTGACACACAAAGCAGCAGTTGTAAAATAATAATAAAGAATAGATAAAGTTGAAAATTATGAACCAAAAGGAGATACTTGAAACCCCATCGAAATAAAAGTTTGTATTCCTGATTTCGGTGGTGCAATGGTAGTGTTCACGGCTCTTGTGCATGAGAACGTGGGTTCGATCCCTGCTCTGACCACATTAAAATTTCTTTCGACGGTGACACTATTGATAATTTAGCCATGAAAAAGCTTGTCAAAATGCAGCTCGGAACCGGTGTAAAACTGTAGGTCCGAATCAGTGAGTATTAAACTAGAAAGCGTACAATTCACTGGTTGTGAGACGCTCTCCCTAATCCCTTCATGGGATGTAACGGGAAACCATTTTTGTTTATTTCCATTTTCTGTGTTTTTGTTTGTCTCATTCCAAATGCAACCCAGATAGCACAGAATAAAATTAGAAAATAAAAGTCACATCACAGATCTCTCCACTAGTTTACACAACTCCATTCACTGTCCGAAAATTAAGATATCAGGCGAATTTATTTGACATATCTAATGATTTCTCTAATTGTCTAGCATGGCCTTAAACAGCGATAGTGAACTCTTGATCATCAATATACAAATAGTGTGCCACAGCTGTTGTATATTCACCACAAATATTCCAAAATGATTAGAATTGTTGGAGCTGTGTTATACAGGGTAGTTCAGTCACGACTGGACAAATTTCACCAGCGTATTGTATTACTTGGCTCATTTCATGAAAATATGTCCATCTACGAACATCCCTGAAAATGTAATGCGGCGAAATGACAGCGGTTTAAAAATTTCGGGTTGGTGTCGGAGAGTACTAGGGTAAAATTGCTAAATCCTGAACCAAAGGTCGGGCTTGTTGGAAATGCATCATTACAAAAAATTTAAAAAAAAATACAAATTTGGCAAAAAAAAAACATCAAATGTTTTTTTCGTTTGTGTTTGATTCTTCAGCCAGAAATTTGAATAAAATAAAATCTTAGACGTGTTAATTTACAAAAACAAACAAATGTGTGCTGTTATTTCGCTTCCAAAAACAAAAACAAACATTTTTGCATTTCAGTAAAATGGTCATAACTTTGGAACGGTAAGACCTCTGGGCTTCGTTTAGGTCATTTTGGAAAGGTAAGAGGTATGGCCATCTTTCAACAGAAAAAACAAAATAAGTTACCTGCCATCTGGCTGAGCAAATTGAGGTTATGTGAATTTTTTCCATTTTTTCCGAAAGCTCTGTATCTCGGCGATTTGACTTTTTTCTACTTTTTTTGTTGATTCTGAAAGGCCCCTTAAAGGCCTTTCCAACAAGCCCAAAAACCACTGGTTCAGAATTTAGCAATTTTAACCTATTACCATCCGACCAAATCTGAAAATTTTCAAAGCGCTGCCATTTCGCCCCCTTGCATTTTCGTGGTTGGTCGTAAACGGACATATTTTCATAAAATGAGCCAAGGAATACGCTGGTGAAATATGTCCAGTCGTGACTTAACCACCCTGTCTAGAGATTTAGAGGCATCGTAGGAGATTAACCTTGGAAAACAAAAGTCCAGAAGAGTTTCACATTATGGGATCCAACCAGCAGCCAACAAACACCTAAACTTCGACACCTCATTCACAAGATTACCTTACCTAACTAAAAACGTTGTCAGACTGATTGAGAAATCGTTGGATGTGTCAAAATTTTAATTTGGTGAGAGCGGATGGAACAGTGTAGACTTGAGGACAACGATTTGCAGACAAAATTTTGACAGAGCGGTCAAATTTCTCTCATTTTTTGATTTTGCTCAAAAAATGATGCGATCAAGGTTGCATTTTGAATGAAACGACCAAAAACAAACAAAAACGCAGTAAAAGATTTTATTTCGTCACTTTTTACAAATGTTTAGTCTTTGTTCACCATTTGATGTTTTTTTTTGGATTCTAAATTTATTTTATAACTGTTGTAGTTTGTTTGCAGACAGATGTTACTGCATTTTCCGAAACTGATAATGTAAATCGCAAGCAGAATTATAGAACGATTTCTGTCAAATGTTACAGAGTTTCAATCCATTTTTCTCTGTCTCTGCAAATCGTTCCATTTGCACTAATAGTCTACCATGGTATTAATGTCGAGTTTCGTTTTATAAGCTCAGTGAAATTTTTCATATTAGATGGCATTTAATTGACAAACATCGGACATTTAAATTCCATTTAAATGGAGAATTTGCAACTTTAAAACTGAGCATTAGTTATCCAGACAATATTGTTCATAAATGCCGAAGTATAAATACGTATCACTCTAATATATACATTGCCACAACTCGTACACATTAAGTGTAAATGTACGTACTCGTACTACCTACATATAGTACATTTGAAGTAGTAGTGAATGAATGAAGCATGTAAAATATTTCATACATTTGTCGATGAAGGTGTGAAATTTCATTAAAATCGACATGTGGCACATCCAACCTTATGGTCTGTAGTTCAACTCGTACAACGGACGACCGACTCAATTGTAAGGTGTGAACTTAAGAGTGCACAGCACCGGAGTGAGTTGAGTAGTCCAACGATGAAACCAATAAAACAGAGTGCCAATGAAAGATAAATTGATATTTTATTAAAGTCGATTGCTTGGCTTTCTGCAACATTCAGTTTTATTCATTTCTGTTCGCTTGACTTATTATGATTTTTAATATCTATCGTCCAGGGAGTGGAGATAGTCGATGATACTATTTTCAGAGAAGGTATTGCAAATTGGCTTGTTTCTCTTCGATGCAAATATCATATTTAAGAATTTTATTGATAAATATCATAAATCATCGAAACTACTTGAAATCTGCGAGTGCTATTTGAAATCTTTTATACAAAAATGCTGGCTGCATCATTAGATATGTATTTATATGTACATTTGTGCTATATAGTCGTACATTTATATTCACTGTCTGATATTGCTAGAATATTAGATTTCTACATAGTTCTATGTTTAACCAGAAATAAAAATCAAATGTAATAAATATAATTAATACCATTAACTAATCGGTAATTAATTACTTAATTGAAATTATTTAAAACAATTTAATTAGAATTAAGGTGGTTCTATTTATAAGTATATTTTGTTCAAATATTTGTTACTCATATATAAATACAAAATGTTTAATTACTCACTGAAACTTACAAAATTTCCAAATCTGTTTTTACTTCAAAATTTAGAAGACAACAATAATTTGTTTCTAATACTTCGACCTTTATGTTAGTAATTATCCTCGACTAATTGTTCCAGCTTAAGGTCTCTTCAGATTTCATAAAACTTTTTTGTTTTTTTCGATATTTCGATTTCCTTTGGAAATCTTCTTCAGGAAAGTTTTTATATTAATTATAACAAACAAACATCAATACAAATCAAAATGAAAATTTTTGACAAATTGTAATTGTATTATAATACAGTAATGTTTGCAGAAAATATAAAAAACAAAATTTTAAAATATTTTAAGACATTTGTGTCAATCTATCCTATTATTAACCTATTTGTTTTTATTAATTAAGATTCTACCATTTTTAGTAACGTTATACGTATCGACTTTCTCATTAAATTGCGAAAACTGATAAAATATTTAAACAAGTTACAAAATTACCTAGTAATCACTATAACTAAAAGAAATGGCAAAAACTCTGTTAAAAACCGCCAAATTCGCGAAAATCCGCAAAACCTTGCCAACCCCATTATGACAACGATCTCCAACATTAATCAAAAATTGCCAAAGCTCCAAAGAGTAAGAAAGCTCACGAAATCACTAACATTGCAAAATTTCAAGAAATTGCAAACTTGATAATAAACTCTAGAATTTCCTAAATTGTTAAAAATAAAACAGCGAGACTACAAAAATTCTCGGACTTTGTTTTAATTTCCCCTATTATTAAAATTTTTATTTAATAAACATCTATAATTTTGAGCTAAGTTATCTGTGTCTACTTTAAAATTTATTCTTTTTTCAAATGGAACAATATTAATCTGTAAAATTTCAAACATATAAAGGGTTTTTCCACAGAGACGCTACAAAAGTAAATCGATATGGACAGCAAAATTTCTCTTCAGTAAGGTTTGCCATTCCATCATGGAAAGATATACGAGCCAACAACGAGAAATTTACTACCGAAATTTGGAGTCAGTGGCCTCAACTTTAAGAGCGCTACGTCCAATTTATGGTCGTCATAATCGTCCTACCAGATCAACAATTGAGTGTCTAGTGGAAAAATTTGAATCCACAGGTACAGTACAAAATGTTACCGTGCCAGTGAGATAAAGAAGTGCCCGTAGTGTCGAGAATATTGCTGTCGCTGAGGCTTCAGTTCAAGAAAGCCCAAATGTGTCTCTCGCACGTCGTTCTCAAGCGTTGGGCACCTCTGTGTCGTCGTTGTGCCGAATTTTTCGAAAAGATCTTGGCCTACATCCTTACAAGATCAAATTGACGCAAGAACTGAAGCCGCTTGACCACCATAAGCGTCGTATGTTCGTGAATTGGGCTGAGCAACAACTTGAAAATGAAAAGGATTTTCATCGGAAAAACATCTTCAGCGATGACGCTCATTTCGGGCTGAATGGCTTCGTCAACAAGCATAATATGCGTTATTGGTCAGACAGAAATCCACACGTAATCCCTGAATCATCATTGCATTCCGAAAAAATTACGGTTTGGTGCGGTTTATGGGCCGGCGGCGTCATTGGGCCGTACTTCTTCCGTGATGATCAAGACCGGCACATTACTGTGAATGCGAATCGCTACCGTTCAATGATAACCGAATATTTTTGGCCCCAATTGGATAATATGGACTTGCAGGACATGTGGTTCCAACAGGACGGCGCCACAAGCCACACAGCCAATGCCACAATCAATTTGTTG
This sequence comes from Phaonia tiefii, assembly GCA_963931995.1. Taxonomy (NCBI): domain Eukaryota; kingdom Metazoa; phylum Arthropoda; class Insecta; order Diptera; family Muscidae; genus Phaonia; species Phaonia tiefii. The sequence continues at coordinate 104,487,962 of OZ008369.1, read as the reverse complement.
GAAACCAAGTTTGGCGAACGTGTTATCTCACGAAATGGCCCAGTGGATTGGCTGCCTCGGTCGTGCGATTTGACGCCGTTAGATTATTTCCTGTGTGGCTACGTCAAGTCTATGGTCTATGCCAACCAGCCAGCGACGATTGATGAACTTCGTACGAATATCGAACGTGAAATTGCAGCAGTATCGGCCGATTTATGCTTGAAAACCGTCGAAAATTGGGTTCAGCGTCTGGACTTCTGCAAACGTGCCCGTGGTGGCCATGCAAAAGAAATCGAGTTCCATACATAATGGCATCGAACGTACTCTCGCAGGAATAAAGAATTTCATTCGTATCTAAATTTTGTTTTTTTAAAACAACTTTTGTAGCGCTCTTATTGACAAACCCGTTATCTATGTTTTTTTATAATTCTCTGTGTTTAGAATAGATGTATTTTCGAAATCTGGATAGTGATCGAGATCTCTACAGAGAGTTGATAACCCTGGTTTCGTTGTTGAATTATAATTCCTATACTTTTGGTCATGTCTGTGACCTGCTATTCTCGTTTTTAATTTACTCCCTGTTGTTCCTACATATACTTTCTCACATTGTTCAATATCAGTACCACCACATGGTATTTTATATACTAAATTTGACATATCTGATTTTTTTAATCTATCTTTAGTTTTTGTAAATAATCTTCCAACATTATTATTTATCTTATGTGCCATTTTATATTTCCCTTTGGTATATATATGTTTGAGTTTTCTATCCTTTCCGAAAACCCAGGTACATAAGTCAATGATTTATAAACTTTCGGTTCTAAAATTTCATACCCATTGCGAGATTTTCTAATATTGTATTATCTTATTAATTTGCAAATGAGTTTATTAGGATAACTATTATCTACTAATATATTTCTAATTATTTCTTTATTTTTCTTACGGAATCTATTATCACTTATTTTTAATACTCTATCTATTAGATTTTTGGCTGTGTTAATAATAATTCTCTTTGGGTGTTTTGAAAGATAATTTATAATTCTACCTGAGGAAGTTGGTTTTTGATACCAATCTGTAAATAATTTATTTCCTTTCCTTATCACCAATGTGTCCAAATATGAAATTGAAGAATTCACTTCCTTTTCAATAGTAAATTTGATGCTGTGATCAAATGAGTTTAAAGTTGTTAATAAAATGTCAATCTCATTCTCCTTCACTATACAAAATAAGTCATCGACATATTTTATTATTATTTTAGGTTTTACTGTCAATTTTTCCAAACATGTATCTAATAATTTTTCCATTATGATATCTGCTATTATTCGAGATGCTGGAGAACCCATAGGAAGTCCTTTTAGTTGTGTATATATTTTTTTATCATATTGAAAATATCTATTATCAACAATGCAGAATTTTATAATTTGCATGAATAAATTTTTATTCAAATTTGTTAACTCTGAAATCTTGTTCCAATTTTCTTCTATAATTGTAATGGCCAAATCAACTGGAATACTAGGAGATAACGACACAACGTCAAGTGATATTAATTTTTAATTATTTTCAATCGAAAGACCCTTTAATTTATCTTTAAATTGTACCGAATTGCTAACATTATATTTAGAATTTTCTGTTAATTTTTTAAGAAAATTTACTATGTATAATTGTGTGATGGTGAATTTATTGATGAACAAATTGGTCGTAATGGAAAATTTTCTTTATGTATTTTAGGTAAATCATATAATCTTGGTACAACCGCTACTGAAGTTTTTAGTCTCACTTTATCTACTGATGTTATTATATTTAATTTAAAAAGTTCCTCAATAAAATTATTATGAAGTTTCTTAAATCTACTTGTTTCATACTTATCCAATACTTGAAAAGTTGTACTATCGCTTAAAATATTTTGAATTCTAGATATGTAGTCTCTTTTTTGTTCATTGCTACAGTCGTGTTTCCCTTATCTGCTTTTAAAATCATTATTTCCCTATTATGTTTCAGAAACTTTAGACTATTATTCACTTTATTTATTGTAAATTTATCTCTACTATTTAATGTCATTTTGTTTATATGTTTATCAATTACTGTTACAAAATTTGACCTTGCTATTTCTTGTTCCTCTTTGTTATCTGTAGTTTCTATAAAATCTTCTCCGTCTGATATAACCTTTAGCATTGGAAACTCTTCTCTATTAAACGGGAGTGCGTGTTTTTGTCCTAAAGACAAAATCCATTGTACATCTTGTGGGATATCTATACCTGTTTTATTCACAAACCATTTTCTATTAAATTTAATTCCTAATTCTCTCTTCTGCAAATTAACGCAATTATCAAACTTTTTCCCATTTATCAGTTTTTCTTTTCTCATTAATTTGTCCGCCGTTATGTCCTCATATTTTAAAAAATTGTTCAATTTTTCATTATCCAAAAACCTGCTTAAATTATATATTATATAATTTAATTCATCTTGATGACTTTTTAGTAGATAATGGTTTTGCTTAATTGAGGAATCGACTGGAAATTTTTCGTCACTGCGATGAAAGTATGGTTGTTGCTGCAATCAATTTGATTCATTATTCCGACGAATTTGTTTCGTTGCTGCAATGCATTTGTATCGTTTCTCTAATGATTTTGTTTCATTATTGCAATGAATAATTATCGTTTTGGCAAAGAATTTATTTCGTTGCTGCAATGAATTTGTTTCATTGCTGCAATGAATGTGGTTCATTATAGCAATGAAGTTGCTTCAGATAAACCAACTATCAGAAGTTTAAATATCATGCACTTACTTTTTTTTAATGTTTAACACATTTTTTTATAAAATTGATATTAAATAAAATTGTTACAGGAGCGAAAGTTAAGTTGTGGCAGCAATGAAATGAAAAATTTTCAAAAAAGTCATGTATGACATTTTTCGTTGCAGCGACTACCAAATTGTCGGATATACTAGACTTTTCATTGTTGCAACGTAAGGACATTAACGAAAATGTTCAATTCATGCGACGAAGCGATATTCTTTCAGTGTAGTTACAATTGTTTTGACACATACTTTGAGTTGTAAGAATCAAAATTAAAATTATTGAAATCGTGCATAAAACTTTTAAATTTTCAAATATAGAATGGAGGAAGGACTTTTAGCTCTTTGTGCTATGGTAATCGAGCAGGAAGAGGTGGTGGAAAGGAAGTGGCTGGTAAGAAACCTGCGCCACAACAGCCTAGTTTAGCTCGGAACCTCCAATCGAATTTTGTTTTTGTGGTAAAACTTGTTGTTTGACGCAACAAATTCAATATAAAAAAACGGGTGCCGCCAACCTATACTTTCTGAGTTATGGACCGCCACACTAAGGACATAGGGAAAGTATTGCGAGTGTGGGGCCGTCATAGGGGACTAATGTAAACACTTTTTTATATAAAAATAGACTAAATAAACAAAAAAAAAATTAATTAGTTTTTTCGATAGCTGTCTTAGTTATCGAGATATCGAATGATGAATTTTTAAAAAAGTTATTTTTTTCAAAAGTTTCACGACACAAACATACTTTTGTGTTGTAAATCTTCACACGTGGTCGACCTTTGGACGAAGTTAGGGAGCTTCTCCTCTGAGGTAGGTCCAACAACGGCTTCGGCACGGTATTTTTGTATCAAAAAGCTTATAATAACATAAACAATAAATATCAGTACAATTGTGAGATAATGAGGTATTTTCTCGAAAAGTGGGATTACAAACGTCGAATATTGGAGATAGCCTCGCAGCAGGTAAAAATGGATCTTAAAATTTTGTCTGAAGCTTCGAAATTATTTTCGTAAGCTTTTCATTGATACCCATATTGTAGCAACCCGTCAGTATATGTGGAATATATGGGGGACTATATGTTCAAATTTTAGAGACCTGCAATCCGAGAAACGAAGTTCCTTTCGCTATATACATATTATGTACTACTTTAGTTAGTTGCAACACGCCTATGGCGCCCGTAGAAATATACGATAATTTATATGTATCTGTAGGAATTTGTGAAATGATAAACTTTTTGGCGTAGAATACGTCTTACCTTACGGTATAGGGAGTCATGTCAGATTGTTATTGTTGTAATCTTTATTTCATTGATTATGAGGAAACGGCGAGATAACTTTTTTTTACAAATTTTTTTGTAGGTAAATGAAGATGTTATCTTTCGTTTGATATACATTTCATATTGGTTGATATCTTCCTAATATTTAAATTCCTCAAATGAAAATTGTTTAAACACATACACTCAAACATATGTGTGGTGTTTGGTTGAGTGTTTGAGTTTGTAGCGTGAAAACAAACTATGCTGCTGTTTCAGTGTGGACACAAACCTTCGGCTGTTGTTTTGATTGATGAAATATTGAAATTTCGTATATTTACTTATGTATTTAAGTGAAACAAAATGTTAAATGTGAATTTGAATTTAACATGGATATATAATTATAAAAAAGTAACTATCAAATAAATAAATTCATTTGCTTATGTTATTTATCATTTATTGTTATATATGTTTTCTGTCTTATCGGATGGCGTATTCTACGTTAAACTTAATGGCCGTGTCTCTGACAACCTGCAGGGACAGTCCGACAACTGTCTGCTGTATTTTTTTAAGAATTTTTTTTGTAGAAGGTTTTTTTTAAAGTATATTTTTGTAAGAATATGTATTATATATTCCGAAAATGTAATTTTTCAGAGAGAGGTACTTCTTTTATTAATAGCTAATGTTTGTTCTTCAGAAAAGGTACTATTTTAAGAAGAAGTACTTTCTGTAAGGAAATGCCATAAAAGTATCAAATTTTTTAAAAAGAAGTACGTTTTATAAGAACAGGTACTATTTAAAGAAGTGGTACTCTTTTTAGGAAAGGTTATTTTTTTAACAAAATGTACTTATTTTCATATAGGCTACTTATCTCTTGAAAAGAAGAGGTTTTATTTTATTTTCAAGAAGAGGTACTTTTAAGAAAAGGAATTTCTGTAAGAAAGGGTTATTTTAAAACAAGGTATTTTTTTGACGAAAAGGTTTTTTTAAGAAATGGGGATTTTTTAGAATTAGCGCTTCTTTCAAGAATAGGTAAATTTTTAAGAATAGCCACTGATCTCAAGAGAAGTTATTTTGTTTCACAAAAAAGCAACATTTTAAAGAAAATTTAGATTTTTTCGAAAATGCAATTTGTTTTAAGAAAATTTACTTTTTTAAGAAAAAGGTACTTATTTAAAAAAAATACTTTTTTTAAGAAAAGGTCCTTTTTGTAAGAAAATTCACTTTTTTTAAGCAAAGATACTTCTTTAAAATAACGGATTTTTTTAAGAAAATGTACTTTGTTTAAGAATATGAATATGAATTTTTTTTTTTTGAGAAAATTTACTTTCTTCAAGCAAAGGCACTTATTTAAGAAAATTTAATGCTTTTAAACTTCTTTCACTTTGGCTTTACTAAAGTTACTGTACATTGGGTTCAAAACTACAATATATACTAAATATTGGTTACAGCCTCCACCTAGAAAACTTCACACTAAACAAAAAATTTCGCAACATAAGTGAGACATCTGGTAAGTCAAGACACAAACTAAAGCAAAAGTAAACAATATAGTTGATAATAGTGGGATGTAGCATAATAGTGTTAAAACAAAAGCTGTTTATTTTTGTTTCATTTAGTCCCCATCCAGCAACGTGCGATAAGGAACTTCGTTCCAAAAATTTCTAAATTTCTTCTGGATGCCAAGTTCTATCCAGTGATGGTAATCTGGACACGATACGAGACCTGGACCTAAACTAGGTATTCACTAATCAGCTGTGAGTTCATCTTCAGCTGTTAACAGTGCTGATAATAACTTTACTTTTACCACAAGGTGAACCCGGAGGTTTCTATGTATGACACAGCTGATCGAAATGTCATTAGGGAAATGATGTAGAATGAGAGAACAAAGAAGACATACAGAGTAGAGACCATGCAACGAACTAAGTTTAAAAGTGTTTGATTGATACTAATGATAGCTGAATTATGTTTGCATCGAACGAAAATACGCATTCCCTTTTATTTTTGTCCGTATTATGCCAACCAAAGAGTAAATTACCAAAGCAACTAGAACTGGACATGAAGAGGCATCGAAGAGAGTAATGGAGGCTCTTTAGTATTGCTCTGTGGGTGAACTGCTCCTTGTTGCGTAGTTGCCAGACTGCCCTTTACAAGTATTGGTTACAAAAATATAACAAATTTATGGCGATCTTATTGCAACCGAATCTTTAGAATAGCCCGGTAAGAAGAATATTACTTTAAGCTAAACATAATATCTGGCTGAAATAGCTCGATACCTTCAATTGTGTATATTTTCTAGTAACAATTGTGGGTTAAAAATTGTTTAATTTAACTCTGCGAAAGCATAATTTAGGGTCTTAAAGAAAAAGTGGCAATATTACGGATTAATAAATCGACCTGGGCCCTTACTATGTAACTCGATTCTATAAAAAAAATAAAACGAAAACGAACGGTTGCCACTATGTATCTCGAATTCGAATACAAAATGCTCTATAATCGGATTTTTTATTCGATTTTCGTATAAGTGGCAACTATGTAACTGGAATGTGAATGTTAAAAGTGTCCGTTTCTTCATATTTTTATTCGTTTACCTTAGGAGTTAGTGAAAGGACACGAAAAATCAAGTTTTTTATTATTTTGTTTGTTTAACATAATTTATAACTGAAATTGATTAAAAGGAATTGACCAAAAATCGTGCAAACACAAAACAGTGCCAATTTGAATGCATAATAAATTGTATGGCGTTGCACCGCGATATGGCAAAGGGCTATTTAAAGACGCCGGGGCAAAATCAAAATGGGGAAGTTTATAGAAGCGGCTAGAAAGTGACCTCAACATTTTAGGGCCACCAATACGTGATGTACTTTAGCTGGAAGAAGTTATGTTTGCCGTACAATGTATTTTATAATTTTGCAATATGTTGTCCACATTTGGTCCGATCATAAAAATAATTTAAAGGCGAAGTTGCGAAAAAATTAGCTTAATTTTTTCGGCACAGGTGGCTCTATATCACCGCTAGAAGAGAGGGCAATTGAGGTCCTAAATACGCAAGAAGCAGTCGAAGGACTGCCAGTAAAAAAGTTCGACGCAAAAAATGCCACGACTGCTGATAACCCGACAGAGCCAATAATCATGGAAGACGATGCAATCGATGCTCATCCGCGCTTCGATAGTCTATACCTTGCCCTCCGACCCAAAGCTGTGGTGTTTTAAGCGATAGGCAACTATTAAATAAACAAGTCGACAACCAAATCGACTATCAGAACAAATCCACTAAAATCTTTAATAAAATAAATAACAATTTAAAATCTTTATTCAGGCAGAGTCGGAAGAAATTGGAGCTGAAAGAAAAAAAGACAACGCAACAGAATCCATTTGTTGGATTTATGAAATTATTACTCTTCATAAGAAACTTTTGCACAAGAAAATGTTTACTTCCAAAATTACCTGAAACAATTAACGTTTGACAACTAGTGTTGCCACCTCAATTAAAATTTTTATTCGAAAGAAGTGCCAACGTGTGGTCACACTTTTTGTTCGACCCGTAAATTTTACATGATACCTATGCAAATACGAATCGAAAACAACTTTCGAACAGTTTTAGCATTCGAAACGAGTTACATAGTAGGAGCCCAGGTCGTTCTGGTACCGCAAATTTTATTTAAATCCATATTACTACACACTGTTTAGGGTCCGAATATACTTGCAGGGCACAAATCTTGAAGACATGATTTTATCTTGTTCATCCAGCTTTAGTTGATCCAGGATTTAAATTTCACCAAAGTACTGAGCGTGTAGTCATTTGCAAGTCAAAAAACCAATTGATAATAACTAACTACCGTAAAAGGTATTCGAAAATGTTGTCAAAGGAAGCCCAACAATGTCGCACCATCTCAAAAAATAAGAAGAACGAATCCCTGCGAAAGCTTGGGGGAGAAAGTGCACAAAATTGATCCGGTTGGAGGAGTATGTTATCTTCGTTTTGCAAGCAATCTCATCCCCCCTGGGATGTTTGTAGCCTGTCACGTATGAAGTTAAAGCAAAATGCAATTTCTGTCCATTCCCTTCTACTGCTTTTAAAAAAAGCACTTGTCACATTTAATATATTACTTACCCAATGTCTGACTTAAGATCATTTTACCATCCTCGCCCAGACAGGCATTGCGAGCATCAAAAGGATTTGTGAACTGCACAAATGCATAACCCTTGTGCATTGAGATTCCTGCAAGAATTTACAACAAGAAGGAAGAATTTGTTTAATTAAAATCCCACGGTTGCCAGTTTACAACATGACTTAAAATTTGTAACATTTTGTAATGTTATTATGTCCGTACTAACCTGCTAGACGGCCATAAATCTGAAACATTCGCTCCACATCGGTTTTCGAACACTGGAACGTATTCAAATTCCCCACAAAAATACGCGAATTAACAGCTTGGGGATCCTGTGAGTTGGTTTGGTTAGATAACTTTGACATCTTCATGGTGCCGCAGTGTGGGAAATATTTTTGTTAGTGAGGTTGAACGGTTAAGTTGAAGTGGCTGTTGCTTGGTACACGATGTTCGCACAAATCCTGTGTATCAAGTGGTGGTGGTGGTGGTGGTGGTAGGTGGTGTGCCCTTGCTGCTTCACTAGTTGAATGAGATTGAATGGCAGCGAATTGGCGGGAAAGTATTTGAGTTTAATATGTTGGCCTCGTTTCCTCGCCTTTATTCTTATTCTGCGTTCCGGTTCTGTAAAGTTGATATTGCGTTCCGGTTAAGGGATCTATTTTAAGTTGAGCCGGATTATATCTCGGTAAAAGCTTTTTCTTATCCTTGAATGCCTTTACTCAAATGCATACATAACTCTGCATTTCGATTATGTAAGGGGTCTGATTAAGTGGGTGGATTGGGCAGGTCCTTTCTGTGTAAATATGTTGATTTAAATATGTTGGTTGGCTTTTGCCGTTGCCACGAGTATTGTAGTGGTAGTGATAAAATTGGGATCTTTTTTCCTTTTGTTGGTTGTAGATTAGTAGTACAACAATTGCGCTCGCCTAGATGAATGCCCAGAAAAACAATTTTAATAAATTTTTAGCATATGCCTGTCTGCCATTGACGTAGATGTGAAGATGTTTTCTGTTCTCGGCCGACGAGATTAGTTTATTATACAACTTCTATTGTTGTTTCTGCGGGGATGGGCTTTGATTCATAATCTCCTGAAATCACAATGACATAAGTACTTCTTAGGAGGTTTTTGTTGTGTACGACATTCAGCTGCTTTCTGTGTCTGCTGTTGGCATTGATAACGATTGAATGCTCAATCTGCAATGATAGAAAAAAAGTGAAATGTTGTGGATTGGTTAAGACTCAAGTTATACTTAGGTATATATAAACAGAAATTGAATATTTTTATAGTATTAATCAAAAAGATTTTGTTTATTTATTTGCAATATTCCCAAAATAAGTTACAGTGTTTTTATGTAAAGACTTGGGTTAGATTGGGTCTGCCAGATTTGTAGCAGAGAATTACTCTTGACTAATTATTCAAGCTTAAGGTCACTTCTGATTTTATTAAACTTTTTGTTTTTCTATTTTTTTTTTCTCTCGATATTTCGATTTCCTTTGGAAATCTTCTTCAGGATAGTTTTTAATATTAAAAAAATATAAAACAAAAAGTTTAATAAAATCAGAAGTGACCTTAAGCTTGAATAATTAGTCAAGAATAATTAAAATAAAGGTCGAAAAATTAGAAACAAATTAGCAGAGAATTACAAAATATTCCTAATCAAAATCACTAACTGCAGTCTGCTTATTTTCATTATCCCAACCACTTGTTTAATTTTGACTAGTGGTAATGTATCACTTTGAGCCTAAAGCTCAAACGAACGAATGTGAACTAGAGCAATGACCACGCTACCGTCTAGCAAAGATGTCGCAAGGCAATTTGGTACCAATTTCAAATTATTTCCAAATTCGGTTGTTGCAACCGAAATTATTGAAAAATGCAGTTGACAGAACGAACATAATTAAAGATTTAGTTGTCACAACGGAATCAATTATGCACCAAGGTTGCTGCAACTAAATTTTGGTTGTAGTTGGTTGGTTTTCGTGGTTGCTAAATATACTATTTAGCATCAATTAGTGTCGTGAGACACCGTTTTGCATACCACATCACTCCGGACAGTCCAAAGTACCGTGTCTATATCCAGCCTGTTAATCGGAGATACCTCATTAGATCCCCTAGATCTATCTCGTGTATCTCAGTGAGGTTATGCAGGAAGGGACGGCCCATAGTCTTCAGGTGTCTATTCATCAGAGCCGAAGCAACTTCAATTAAATTGAATTGAATTGAATTCAATTCAATTCAATTCAATTCAATTCAATTCAATTCAATTCAATTCAATTCAATTCAATTCAATTCAATTCAATTCAATTCAATTCAATTCAATTCAATTCAATTCAATTCAATTCAATTCAATTCAATTCAATTCAATTCAATTCAATTCAATTCAATTCAATTCAATTCAATTCAATTCAATTCAATTCAATTCAATTCAATTCAATTCAATTCAATTCAATTCAATTCAATTCAATTAAATTCAATTCAATTCAATTCAATTTAATTTAATTTAATTTAATTTAATTCAATTCAATTTAATTCAATTCAATTCAATTCGATTCAATTCAGTTCAATTCAATTCAATTCATCTCAATTCAATTCAATTCAATTCAATTCAATTCAATTCAATTCAATCGAATTGAATTCAAAAAAAAAATAAAAAAAATTCATCTCAATTCAATTCAATTCAATTCAATTCAATCGAATTGAATTCAAAAAAAAATAAAAAAAATTCATCTCAATTCAATTCAATTCATTCAATTCAATTCAATTCAATTCAATTCAATTCAATTCAATTCAATTCAATTCAATTCAATTCAATTCAATTCAATTCAATTCAATTCAATTCAATTCAATTCAATTCAATTCAATTCAATTCAATTCAATTCAATTCAATTCAATTCAATTCAATTCAATTCAATTCAATTCAATTCAATTCAATTCAATTCAATTCAATTCAATTCAATTCAATTCAATTCAGTTCAATTCAATTCAATTCAATTCAATTCAATCGAATTGAATTCAATTCAATTCAATTCAATACGCATTTACTTAAAAATGAGTCCGGACACAATATAAAGTACAAGGGGAAAGCTCTACTGCAGCATGATAACGGAGTTTTTGTTGAGTGAAATTAAAGCCCGTGATGCCAGTGGAGCAGCTTATTTCGCGGTCCGGATCTGTCAACTGGCTGTCCAAATTTTGTAATTTCACACCTCTGAATTTTTCCTTTGAGGTGGTGTGTAATCAAAAGTTTTCATCCATAAGTCATCTACCATTCAAGACTTGGAAGACAAAATTATTCGCGTTATTCGCGATATACCGGCAGCAATGCCGGGAAAAATTATAGAAAATTTGATCTTCTGAATGGACAACCAACAGCGTAGTCCTGGGCAACATTTGAATGAATTTATCTATCCGACATTCAATTCTTTTTAAGTGTTTTATATAAAATTAGACAAAAATCTAAATGAATCATTTGATTTGCCTTTGAACCTGAGCTGGGAAGACTAGTTGAATGCAATTCAACGTCCCCGTACCGGAGTTTGTGTGTAACACATACTCATTGCCGCAGGGAAAGGGTAACGTTCGTTTACCCATTACCCACTTGGTACGGGGAAAATAATGAATAGTTTCTTGCGACAATGTGGAGTTACCTGTCATGAAGCCTGCAAAAGTTGGTTATTTTTCGATTGTATGCTCAGTTATTAACATATAGAGATTTTTTTTCCCAAATTTTTCACATTTTTGATCAAAAATGGGAATGAGATACCCCATAGTTTAATTTATATACAGATTTGTCAACTCGCTTATCGGTTTAATGATTGAAGGGAAGCGAAGTTGTGGAAGTTGCAAGCTTGAACGTCAAGGGAAGAATTCTGTCGCTGGGGTGTGATAAACACAGCTGCAATTGTTGCTGTGAATGTTCAAAATGTGTCAATATATGAACATCGTGAATGCACGAAACTAAAAATTGAGGATTTTGTTCGATGTTCGCACAAATTGTTGTAATTAAACAACAAAACAGTTGACAGAAGTTCGTTTCCTCACTGATGAAGCGCAAAGAGAAACGTCAGCTGAGACGGATAACAAATCTGAGCGTTACCCTGGGTAACACATTACACATATGGTTTCCCATTACATTCCATGGAGGAATCGGGGAGAGCTTCTCACAACGAGTGAGCTGTGCGCTTTCTAGTTGTATACTCACTGATTGGGACCTACAGTTTTACACCGGTTCCGAACGGTATTTTGAGAAGCTTTTTCATGGCTAAATACTCGATAGTGTCGTCGTCACTATGCGAGGTGACCGCCGTCGAAAGAAATTTAAGGTGGTCAGAGCAGGGTTCGAACCCAGGATCTCAAGTACAAGAGGTGCGCACACTAACCATTGCACCACCGACGGCCCATAGCCGCGGGTAATGTCTAAAGGCCGCTTACCTACAGCCTATGGGTAATGGGTAATCATGATGAGAAATCCAATATCGTCTTGGGTAACTACCCATTATTTTCCCCATACCATATGGGTAATGGGTAGTCGTGATGGTAGTTCCCCAACGCTACAGATAACTACCCATTTTTTTCGTCAAACTCTGTGGGTTATGGATAATTGATAGTTTCTCATTCACCCCGACGAAGGTTAATGCCATATTATCATCAAAATACGAACCCTGCACCGAACTCTCAATGCAAACCGTCGGCACCGGCGAATTCGCCAACACATTCACAGAGTTAGACAGACTAGCGTATAAAAAAAAACCAATTAACCGGGCTTTGGTTTGTTTTTTTGATATTGTTTGAAAATTGGTAATTTTCAAAAACCCTTTCAACCGGTGTCTTTGAAGGAAATCCAGGACTTTTTGAAAGAAAGCACAGAATATGAACTTCTTTGTTTGAAAGATAGATAACCACTTAAAAATAAATTTGGAGGAAATTGCAGGAAATCAGTGGAACTGATTGTTCAGAAATGATAATTTTCAGAAAACCGGTAATTGGTGGAAATCAAGAAAAACGGTGGACCGGTTTTCGGTTTTGACATATTCTAACCCAGACGAAGAATTAACTGTGCAGTAAGAAATCGGTGTCACTGTCAAGCCAGTGACAAAGATTCAATTGGAAGAATTGTTGTCGATAGATAACCATGATCGAAGGAAGGTTTAAAATGAGAGCTTAGTAGATGTGATGACTTCCACAATGTAGTTGAAACCCTGATTGTGCTATATGGCTTAAATCCTAAGGTGACTCATAATTTCCAAAATACACTAGTGGCATTCATGAAAACGCGCAAGGGCCTCGAAAACTTGCACAGCAAATGTCAAAACAAACATTATTCTCATACAAAAAGACTTGCGCAAAACTAGAAGAGTTTCGCAAAACTAGAGAGTTTTGCTAGGCAAACATCGAAAACGAAACATCGGACATTTGTGGAAGGTCGTTTTGTATGAGAATATTTTTGTTTTGATTTTCCGTTTGCAGTGCAAGTTTTCGAGTTTTGGCGATTACATGAATACCACTATTATCTAGCCTCATAAATTTTAGAGAAAATGGCTAATGGCATCGCATCGACAAATAAATTAATAGCACGAAAAAATCCAAATACTCGTATATTCGATTATGCAGGTTACATAGTATGAGTACTAATAGCATCAGCACATGTCAACTAAGCAAAATGTCCATTTCACTAACGAAATCTATATGAAATTTCTTAAGCATCAATCGAGTTAAATTTACCTAGATATTTTCTTAACCGTCTGTCAAAAAATAATATTATTTTTTTTATTGTAAATTTCTCTTTTACTTTTCCAGCATTTATCCTGCGAAACACAATGTATTATTATCAACAGCTGCATATAGAAACATGTACGATATAATGGACTATTGTTTTGCATCAATCACTGAAAGCTTTTTCATCGTATTCCCAATGTTTACCACAACTCGAGATATATTCGTTCTTGGCTGCACGCAAACTGCAAAAAGTTTCGGTCGCATCGAAAGACCTAAATACTTCAATATCGAAATTAGAATCAAAGAGCGAACGGGAGATTAGAAATATTATTTAGATATAAACTGCATAGGCATCGATTGGTTAATCGATATACCAATTCGAAAATGTTAACATTGGGATTGTTTTGATTAAAACTCTAGGGATTGTCGCTTGCTTGCTAGCAACGAAAACGACAGACAAGCGATAATTATCGTGTTAAAGAAATATGGCAACATATGTCAAAATAACTAAAGAAATTTCGCAAATACGTAACAAAGATTTTTGGAGCTATATGTAGCCGTCTTGCTATAAACCTCAATTTCGTATCTTTGAATTTACAACAAATGATAGCTAACGTCATAATGCAGAATTTCTCATAGTGGCAACCTTGTGCCTGTTTAAGACAACGAATTAAACAGTAACTTGAAGTGCCGCTTAATATCGCTTAGTTGCCCATACAAAGTCAGTGCAAATCTAAGCAAGCGGAGTAACCACAACTTGCCTAATATTACAAAACTTTAGCACAAACTTAGTGTTGTCTGTACTATAGAATATAAAGAGTAGGGTAAATGAATGTTGCCTACTGCACAGTTATGGTTTATGTAGCGAATGCAGTAACAATGCCTGGTATTTTCATTGTGCCACAATTTATTGTCTATGATTTTAACGTCAATTTCAATTAAAATACTTTTAGCTTGAGTATTGAAATAATAAAAGGTTTATGAATTCGAAAAGAAACAAACCCCTTTCCATTTGTGTAATAAAACAATCCATTTCACAGATTGATTTCGTTTCAGTCTTGCAATAATAAAAAGTACTTTTTGGAAATTAAGTACCATTTTCGCACAAACCATATACATAGTAATACTTTCCTGCAATGTCTTACAAATTGTTGCAAAATTGCATTTAGTATCCTGGATGGAACGTATGTTTAATGGTTACTTACTTACTTAAGTGGAGTCAAATATCACAGAGGGTTCAAAGACCTTTCAAAATGAAGGTGGCTGATGAAGGCCGCTACCAAAAAAAAAATGTAATAACTTTTTTCTATTTAATGAATCTGGTTAATTTTATTTTATTTTGCAGATTGATTTTTAGATTTAACAAAAATGCATAACTGGGACACTGAAACAAGAATTTGGATTGTCAGCCGCTATCACGCACTAGAGTCCGTAGTTTCGGTCCAAAGAGAGTATAGGCGCACGTTTGGCGGCAATCCTCCGAGCAGATGGACCATAATGAGACTTGTTAACAATTTTGCCGAGCATGGGACAGTCAACAGAAGACCTTACCATCGAAACCTGCCATACAAAACAATCTAAGAGTTTCAACAAAAAACTTATCTGCTCAAATGGGTATAAGCAGACAGTCATTGCAGTCAATTATGCACAAAGATTTGGACTTATTCCCATATAAAATTCAAATGGCCAACAAACTGAATGCAGCAGAGTTCCCGATTCACTTGGAATTTTGCCAGAAGATGCTACAAATGGTGGAAGAGGACGGAAACATGTTGAACTGTTTTTTCATGTCTGACGAGGCCCATTTCGATTGAAATGTCAACATAAACGAACAAAATTATCGAATATGGAGTGCTTCCAACCCACAGATACTCCATGAGACGGAATTGCAGTTTCATCACGCTGCACTTTCGGGCCCTATTTCTTCGAAGAAAACAGTCACACCGTTGCGGTTACTGGAGGCCGTTACTTGAGCATGTTTAGAGTTTTTCTATTCAGAATTACTCCGAATGAGAATTTCTTTCAACTCTGTATAGTTTCAGCAATATGGTGCAACTCCTCACATAGCCCGATCTATTATTACAGAATTGCGACGAAAATTTCGCAATAAGCTGATATCCAGAAACTCCACATTCCGTTGGCCCTCGAGGTCGCTTGACCTTACTGCTCCTGACTTTTTCATGTTGGGTTATTGCAAACCGGAAGTCTACAAAGCAAAACCAATAAATTTGAATGAACTACAGCAATCCATTCTCAATTCTCGAACTCTCCAAGCAGTAACGAAGAACTTTTTGGTAAGATGCCGCACATGCATCAACGAGCACGGGGCACAGTGGTCGAAATACAAAAAATGTGGCCAAAATTCTGTAACTTTTGATCTAATGAAAATTTTTGAATTCTGTAAAAAATTGATTACAAACAAGGAGTTAGGGATTACTATAGCATATCAATAATGTAAATCGCACAGCGGGGTATTTTTTAAAAAAATTCCAAAGTTGACTACATTTTGTTTTTTTTGGCGATTTCCAAGAAAAAAAATTTTTTGTTGTTTTGCTTTAACATTTATTATACTTATTTTGATGCAATTGTTCATAATACGTAAAAAAAATTCAATATTTTTTTCGTTTTAAATATATTAGGTTTTTCAATTTATTTAGAAAGGATAATTGAATTTCTTAATTCTTTGAACTATATCTCGAACAGTTTTCGAGCTAAGCCACTCAATTTTTCTGTAATGGAGTGTCGGGTTTCTTGGCTTTAAAATTAAATTTAAATTTTGTTTCTCTAACATATACATAGGTTGTAATAATCATTTTAAAATAATCGACTTTAGAAAAAAATTTTGTTTGGACTAATATATCATAAAGTATGTCTACTATGTCAATGAATTTGATACATAATGGAAAGGCAATTCTGTTTCCCACATTCTGTGGGTAACTCTTACATGCGTAAGACAATCCAACAGCTTTTATTATGCTACTTCCGTGAATAAGTACTTTGTGTACAGATGGAGGCATACAGTACCATGGATATAACTTTACTAAATACTCAAATGTTTTAATACAGTATGTTTCAAAATTCTGAACGTCTATCTCATACCCACGTGCCATTGCTTGCAAAATATTTGCAAATCGCTCAATTACATTATGATCAACTCCAAGAATTTTAGAAACAATTTCTGGCTTGGAGAAAAAACTTCTAGCAGTATTTCCATCATTGCTCGTTTTACAAAATCGACTGAAATTGAAAGTTCCTCCTTCATTTTCTTCTGTATTTTTTCTTTTCTTCTTTGTTTTAAAATCTTGTCATCCCCTCTTGCAGCTCCTTTCTTGAAGTCCAAATTGTAACCGTTATGTAGAAGATACTCCATAAAACGTATCCAACAGTGCAATGTCGATAAACCAAACTTATAGTACTCTTCTTTGCATTCCAATTCTCCTAATCTTTCCAGATTATTCATGTCTTTTGGTTTAGCTCCACAAATGTTACAAGATGACGAAGATTGTTGCTCAGTTAGAACATTACAGACTTTTCCATCGATCATAGTACATTGCAGATGGTGAATAATTTGTATTTCCTTTTCGAATATTAATGCGTTAGTCGGCAAAAGGTTTTTAATTTTTTCAGAGTAATTTAAATATTCTTCTCTTGTGTTGGCTGTAGATTCTTTTGTGAATTCGAATTTAATGGGTCTACAATACCTTACAGAAGATGGACGATCGTTTTCCCAAATTACACCATCTTTTTTAGATGATAACTCCAAGGGTACATAGCATATACAAAAAACAGACTTGTCTGAAAAATCTTTTTCAATGAACTTAGTGCTATCTGCATCATTTTTATTTGACCACATTTGTTTAAAGGTTTGTTGTCCCGATGCGCCATCCATTCCCCATTTTCCATTTAAGATGAAAGAATCATCTTTTAAGATTTTAAAGTTTTTACATTTAAGTATTTTTTGCGCAGTGTGGTCAAGTAATGATTGCAGCTCCACTTCAGCACCTCGTTCAGTAATATACTATATTTTATTAGGATAACACTCCGTTTTTGCCTTTAAAAGTTTATCATATGAAGGATAATGTTTATTTCCTAATAAAATATTGTTATATGACCGAAGTGTGTTATATTTATCCCTTGAAAGGTACAAATCCATGTACATTGCTAGCGTCCCAATTATAAAATCATTTTGATCGGGTAATGCATTTTCAGTGGCTGATTCATCTGTTTGGCTGCTGTGTGTAACTGCAGCTTTGGACAACTCCTCGGATGCAAAATGTGACCGTAAATCCTGGACACGTCTCCTTTTAGTTCTTTCCGAGCCAAGATCATAACTAGTACGCGGCCGACCAACTTTACTGTGAGTACTTACGTGTTCTGGGCGATCCACAGATGTGTTATTTTTATTATTTGTAGTTGAATCAGATTTTCGTTTATATCGTAGAGGATATGATGTACCAAACTCAGCTGTTAATGATGCCACCAGAAAGTATTGAAATTTTTGTTTGAACCTGCATTGTGAGCGTTCAGCTTTTTTCCACTTTCGTTCATAACAGGGCAAAAAATTGGTATTAAGCTTTTCTTTTATTTGCTTTACTTCATTTTCGGTGTAATTATAAGCACTTTTAATTTTTGCCATTATAACATCCGATTTTCTCTTCTGCTTGTCTTTGTTAAGCCACAACCATTTACATAACACCTCGTGTTTAATTTCAAATTTACTGGTCATTCTAGGAAAACAATATTTTAATTCAACAGTAATCTCACAATTCTGCTGAAATAGATACCTCATATACATAGCAGAATTTAATTCGGGCTAAAAGTAGCGTATGTGGCGTGATATTCCGTTTTCTTTAATTGATTTGCTACGAATTTTTATATGTTTGATTTTTTTTTTACTAAATATTGATTGACGGAAATGACTTCTAAGGCTAAACCCGTGAACGAACGCAGCTAAAAATTTCAGTATTTGAATATTACACATTGATAAATTAAATGGATTATGTGCGAAATTTTCGAAATCCGTCTAAATTGAGTTATATGAGTTCAAAGTCAAAATTTAGGTAAAAATATAAAGTGCATATGACGCTTACAAAAACCAAAAATTTTGGGGTAAAATGTTTTACCATCCGGTGGTTTAATTAGTGTTTCTGTTTTAATTTTAACAGTTT
Organism: Phaonia tiefii; assembly: GCA_963931995.1. Taxonomy (NCBI): domain Eukaryota; kingdom Metazoa; phylum Arthropoda; class Insecta; order Diptera; family Muscidae; genus Phaonia; species Phaonia tiefii. The sequence continues at coordinate 104,468,948 of OZ008369.1, read as the reverse complement.
TACATATCATTGAAACAATTTTGTAAAATGTTTGGTAATGGGCATATAATGTATACTTTTATATTAAGCCATTTTACCTCAATAAATTGGATGTGTTGGTAACCAACTTTAAAGCAAAAGTAAATGATGTTAGTGTTGATAGTACATTGCTACGTACTTTATTTTTTGAGCACTCAGTTATGTTGTGAATCTATTGCAGCATCTTAATATTTTAATTTACACAATTGGTATTTTTCTAATTTTGGCCGGAAACACATGAAAATCGACCACTGTGCGGGGGGCATTTAAATTCCATAATTTTTAAAACTAGTTAAGCTATATTTAATAAAATAGAATGAGCTTTAACATGAATAAAAGAAAAATGAATTCCATATACTGAAAAAAAAAAGTTATTTGAGTTTCTTAATGTAGCAATATTCATCAGCCACCCGTATGATAATGATAATGTCGGGATAAAGATTATACATACACCCCTTTTTCGCATATAGGACCATATATTTTTCGGAGCATTTTTCTTTCGAAGATTCCCAGCGATGTTTCTTTTAGAAGCATATGTAATATGACCTAGGATTATGAATCATAAATCAACATAGGTTGTATGAGAGTCTGATATAAATGGATGTCCGTTTCTCGGGATCTCTGAAGTGCTTGCTTAGCCCGGAATAACACGTGTTTGTAAGCATAATTCTCCGTTTGATTTTCAGGCTGATGTTATTGCTTCTGTTCACAGCAGATCCAAGGAAAGTAAATTTGTCCACTACCTCGAAATTATAACGTCTATTAACTCTCAACCCCTTCGTCCAATTGGGTGGATATTCTGCTTATCGAAATCATTAATTTTTTCTTATCCTCATTTTTGCTGATTTGTTCTCAATTCTCAAATTCTCAATTCTCTAAAATTCTCGTAGATTTTGCTTCAGATATTTTTATTCCTGTTGACTGCAGCTTTTCTCACGATGATCTCAATTAGTATGTTGAAGAGATCGCATGATAGGGTGTCGCCCTACCTGAGGCCTTGTGTCATATTAAATGATTCAGTGAGATCTTTTCCAATTTTTGCTGAGGATTTCGTCTCGGTCATTGCTATTCTACAAAGGTGTGTCAACTTAGCAGGATTACCAAGCTCCGACATAGTTTGGTACAAGTTTCCCCCTATCGGTCTATCGAAGGCAGCCTTATAATCTACAAAGAGGAGTTTGGTGTCCATTTGTTTCTCCTGGGTTTTCTCCCGGATTTCTCGTAATGTGAATATCTGGTCGATTGATGAGTTTCCAGGCCTAAAGCCACATTGATAAGGCCCGGTCAGGTCTGCAACAAATGCCTTTAGTCTTTCGCACACTACGCTCGGGAGCACCTTCTATGCGATGGATAAACGGCTTATTCAACGATAGTTGGAACATATACTCGGGTCACCTTTTTTGAAAACTTGGCATAGTATGCTAAGGCTCCAATCGTCGGGCATGCATTCTTCTAGCCAAATTTTGCATATGAGCTGATGCATTTACACAATTCCAACTCATAGCCCCCAGCTTTAAACAGCTCAGCCGGGTGTCCACCAGCACCAGCGGTTCTGTTGTTCTTTAGCCGGGAAATTGCAACTCTAACTGCGCTTTGGCTAGGAGCGGGGAATTCGACGCCATCGTCCTGTATGTGCACAACACCCTCTTATATACTTAATGGCAATTACTCGAAACGTTCATAGATTTAAGGCCTAGTTCATAAAAAGTTGTGAAAGGTTTGAGAGACGTTTTTTGTATGATAAATAGCCTCTTAAACCTCTCACAACTTTGAATGAGTAAGGCCGTTAGATTTTACGAAAAATTTCGTTGTATCTCCGAAGAAAATGTTTTCAAAATTCTCTAAATCTACGAACCCATTTATTAGAATTTATGAAGAAATTTCATTTACTGTATAATGAATTTAATAGATCTCATGAATTTTGTATTTTGTAGAATCAGTGATCGAATGAACCGCTTATTTTTCTGAACATTATTGAAGGAATTCGGTCTCGAGTTCGACCAATATGTGGAGACCCAAAATTAAGTTGGACGATGGAATTCTTAATATTTACGAACGATTTCATAGTATTTACGAACGAAATTTGTGTCAGTGTGAACCGATTAACTATAATTTTATTCATATCCATTTAGGGACCTGTCACAGAAATATCTCCATTTAGATTAGAGAAATTGCTAAAATTATTCCTTCCCTCTAATATTGTCCTAAAAAATATTTCAAATTCGACGTAGACCCAATGTATCATAGGCAGACATAAATAACGTGTCCTCCAAATGTTATCCAGGCAGGGGTTTTAAATAGAGGAGGAATTAGTTCACAAGACTGAAACTGCTGCAGCATTGGGCGAGGATATGCCTAATGTGTTTCCCATGACAGTTACTTCTTTTTTTTAGCATCAATCTCACAGGCAATAGTTAGAAATTGCATTCAAACATGTTGTCATTGATTTCTGCAGTTAGGGGGAAAATCTTCAGCTTTTACGCCATAATATTTTAACGATTTTTCTCAGGATTTTCAAGAATAAAATACCCTGACCTACATTTCATCGTCTGTCGCTTTTATTAATTATCCTTAGTAAAACTGAATAAACCTTTTGAATTCATATTCTACCTACTTTTATTTATTTCCTTATTTTCATTTAAATATCAACGGCTGTGACACTTAACACAGCTCTCAAGTCCTTTCATGTAAAATTGAGCAAATTAGCAGTTAAATAAAGGAGCATTAATTCAATGCACCCGCATGTGTGTCATTAACATCAGGCTTGTTTGTCTAAGGTACGATATTTAAAATACAGAAAACGCATAATGTGTTAGAGATTAGCAGCAACATGTTTTATTCATATAAAATTCACTGAATTAACATGAGTCATAACACAGACAGAGTCACTTAAATTTTTACAAAAATAAAACAAACCAGTATAGTCACGAAATTTTGTAACAATCCAGTACAGGAATTTTAGTCGGGGGAACCGACTTAGCATACCCTTACCCCAAGTCACTCATTGGGTGGTCCGAGTGGTATCATAGAGTAATATATGAATGTGTCAATTGCCAAATCGATTAACTCCATCAAAAAATACCTGTAGAAACTTAAATTTTCGCTGGGTTTTCAAATTCCACGTTCATTATAAATGCAAACTGACACTATATATTACTTCACTATAGCTGTATCTATTATATAGTTAAATTCAAAATGAACTGGGTACATTAGTTTAACCCACAGACACTAACATACCAAAATTTTGGGAAAGTGGAGTTAATCGATTTGGCGTCTGACACATTCATATACGAGTTTCCATCAGATGTTTTGTGTTAGAAATTTCATAGAGTTCGAGTTGATGTTTTATGTTACGCAATGGTTGGCAATATAATGGACAGAAATAAATGAGATTTCGTATTATTTTTTCAATTCAACCAGTATCAAATATCTTAGTTAGCATCTTGATTTGATTCTAGTTGTTTATCCCATCCATTCTGGTCTCTATAAAATTTCAGCTATCATTTCGATTAGCTGTGGTATGGATACCTCGTGGTTGTATTTAAGAAGGTTAATCCCTGATTGAAATGGTAGTTGGAATTTCATAGAGAACAGAGTGGATGAGAGAATGAGCGATAAGGGACGTGTTCAGCTGAAGACCTTAATGCTGTGTTTCATATTACACCAATTGACCTTCACAGAACAGCTAGCGCATCCTGGAGCGCCACCTGACTAAATGCTCCTATAATCTGGAAGAGCACCGCATATGGACATGCAAGAAAACTCCACACAATCCCAAGAGAACTCAATATAACCACCGATAACTGCAACCCCTCATTGGCGTTCGATAATCTATTCGATGTCAGGTTTTCCAGAAGAACAGAGTAGGATAAAGGCTAACCACTGACAGGTTTTGACACCAAAGTAGTTACGGACGGATCCAAAATGTAACGTGGAACTGGTTCGGGAGTCTTCGGCGAAGAGGCAGGCCTCAATTTATCATTCAAACTCAAGTGCAGCGTTTTAACAGCGGAGGTCCTGGTTATCAAGAAAGGCTGCGCCGAACTTATGCTACAACGGAGAATAGAGCGCATTGGAATATTTGTTGATAGCCAGGCGGCTCTCCTATTACTTAAATCTAACATCACAGCATCTAAACTCGTTAGTGAATGTAGGAAAAAACTTGTCGAGCTAGGTCGACTGACCAATGTGGTTCTTACTTGGATTCCAGGCCACAAGGGTCTCCAAGGCAACGAAAAGGCAGACGATCTAGCCAGGGGAGGATCATCTTCCACCGAAGTTCATATGGTGTCAGTCGCAACGCCTATAGGGTCGGCCAAAAGATGTATTTTCCTGCAATACTTTGAACGAGCTAAGGCCAGATGTGATAGAACGGAAACGTGTCAACACATGGCCAGAATATAACATTCACCGGACTAACTCCCTGATTAGCCGAAATCGGGGGAACGTATCAAGGCTAATTGCTGGGCCAATCGGTAATCACGCGAGACGTATGAATCTTCCATATAATGACCACTGCCGTGCCTGCGGAGACGCAGAAGAGGAGGAGACGGTGGAATATCTCCTATGAAGTTGGTCGGCTCTTATGAATAGACGCCTAAACCTACACTCTGAAAAATCTGTCTTTTTTGTTGTTTGGATGCAAATATAACGTGTTTGTAGCTTGTCGCAACTACACTATACTCAAACACATTGCTCAAACACATTGTGTTGTCTATTCAATATAACATGTTTGAGACACGATGACTCATAGCTCATAATTTATGTTTTTTAGACCCAAATGTGGAGTTTTTGTTGAAAACTGCTAAAAACAAAAACGAGGCAGATAACAAAGAGACAACAAGGCAGCAAGTCTTCAATTCTTGAAAACAATGCTTGCAAACATGTACATGTTTCCTGCAATATGTTGCTGGGGCGTTTATTTTTCAGCGTGTATAGGCCGTTCCATCCTACACAACCTCACTGAGATACACGAGATATCTCTAAGGGATCTACTGAGGTATCTCCGACTAACAGGATGGATTTGCACACTGTACTTTAGACTGTCCGGAGTGATGTGGACACTAATTGATGTTAAATAGTATCTTTAGCAACCATGTGAACCAACCAACCAACCATGAGCGATAGGAAAGTGGAAACAACCCATAATGCAAACTATATTAAAATAGTGTTTGATCGATTCCATGGCGTGTCGATGCCACAGCTCATCGACTATGAAGTGTGAAAGTCATGAAAACGAAAGTGGATGAACGAATGAGCGATACACAATCTATGTTTCCATTATGTTTGATTGATACTAATGTCTTTTAAATTATCTTCAATTTATAATAATGGCTTTTAAATTATACTTGATTGATGATAATGACTTTTAAATTATGTTTGACGCTGGATTTGTCATCTGCAACTACAACTCGACGAAATTGCGACCTGCTCCGTGACTTCCGGTTAAAGCTTTAACACCTGTTGCACACTATGGTTATATTCCTCTATGATCGATACTAATGACAGCTACATTATGTTTGACGCTTGTATTCGTTACTCTATGACTCTATCAAATCTCAAACTATCTCGGTGACAGCGAAATAACGGCTGATGCAAACTTATAACAATTATTCTATGCACGCTGAAAAATCTGTATTTTGTTTGTGCTTGGATGCAAATATATCGTCTTCGGAGCTTGCAGCAAAAATATTATACTAGTGTCTAAACACATTGTGTTTGCTGTTCAATATTACATGTTTGAGACACAATGATTAACAGAGTATAATATATATTTGTGTAATCGAAATGTGGATTTATTTATTGAAAAATTCTGAAAACAAACACGTGCAGACAGACAAAGGAACAAAAAGCAGGAGATCTTAATTTCATGCTTGCAAACATGAAAATGTTTCTACAATTTGTCGCCACTTTGCCAGTAGGTGTACAACACCTCGACATAGTTGCTGGGTGACCCGTCGTCATAACATTTTATGAATGGTTAACACTTTCCAGATATAATTTTTTTAATAATAGTAAGTTTGGAATTAGAAAGGCAAAAAATTTAAAAAAAATTGATTTTTAGGTGATTTCGTAAGATTTCGGACTTTTATGGACTAAATGAAAAATAAAAAAATAAATGGTTTCCCATTACATCCCATGAAGGGACTGGGGAGAACTTCTCACAATCACTGAGCTGTGCGCTTTCCGGTTTCACTCACTGATTGGGACCTACAGTTTTACACCGATTCCGAACGGTATTTTGAGAAGCTTTTTCATGGCTATATACTCGATAGTGCCGCCGTCACTAAGCGAGGTGACCGTCGTCGAAAGAAATTTTTAAGGTGGTTGGAGCAGGGATCGAACCCAGGATATCCTGTACAAGAGGCGCGCACACAACCCATTGCACCACCGACGGTCCATGGACTAAATGAGAATAGTTTTATTATTATTTTCGTACATCCAAAATGCATATATGCTGATATAAACGATTTTGTAATGAACCGCAGGCTATGTGGGAAGATGTGCGCCCATAACATTTGAGCATAATTTTAAGTGTCAGGCAGATACGTGGTACATGATTCACTTTTGTTGAGAAAAGATTAATTTATGTCAAAAATAGGTGGACTCACGCCCCTTTGTACACGCTTGAAAAATGGTATTTGTGTTGTTGTTTGGATGCAAATACAATGTATTTGTACCTGGTCGCAAATATATTATACCACACATTGTGTTTGCTATTCTATATAACATGTTTGGGGCACAATGGTTACTTACTTACTTATCTGGTCTCGGACAACCCCGGGGGGTCAGGGACCTTACAAAACGAAGATAACATATTTCACCAACCAGTTCGATCTTTGCTTTATTTCTCTACTTGGCAATACCAAGTGTACGCAGGGATTCGTCAACTTGATTCCTCCAGCGGAGTCTTGGTCTTCCTATTTTTCGTCTTCCTTCGTGTTCAGTTTCGAAAACCCTTCGTGCTGGTTCGTCTTCATCCCTTCTACTGCCATGGCCAAGCCAGCGCAATCGCTATATCTTGATCCGCTTAACTATGCCAATGTCGGGATAAACGTCGCCGATACTCGCCGTTGTGCACTATAGGGCCATACATTTTTCGGAATATTTTTCTCTTGAAGACTCCCACAGATGTTTCGTCTGCTTGCAATAGGACCCAGGATTCTGCGCTATGAAGCAAGACAGGTTGAGTGAGAGTCTAGTAGAGCTGGAATTTTGTTGCTCGAGAAAGGTCTTTATCTCGAAAGTGCTTGCTTAGCGAAAAATAACATATTTTCGCAAGCACAATTCTCCGCTTGATCTCAAGGCCTTGAGACACAATGATTAATAGGTTTAAATATATGAATTTGTGACCAAACTGTATTTTTTTTTTTGTTGAAAACTGCTGAAAACAAAAGTGTGACAGACACTAAAGAAAAAAAACAGCAGATCTTCAATTCACAAAAACAATGCTTGCAAACATGTACATGGTTCCTGCATTAAGTTGCTGGGCTGTTTTTTCCAGCGTGTAGAGATTAAAGAATTGTTATATGTGTATATGCCAACATATATACTAGATGTGCTCGAAATTTAAACTGTACTTAAATACTCCTCATGGTTTATTTTTTATCCACAAAATTTTGTGAGAGCGAAAAAGGGGAGTGGCACCGCCAATTAAATACAAAACCGAAGATAATAATATCTCATGCAATCTATGAGGTATGAGTAACGTGACCAACCGTTCCGCGTTTGGCGGGATTATTCCAGTTTTTGTGAGATAGTCCCGCATTTTGATGTATCATCCTGACTTGAATCTATAATAAGAAAATGATTGAGACAGCAGAATTAGTAGTAACCGATTTTAGGGGTAATCACAATCACACTAGAGGTTATCACAGCCAAATCAGAGGTAGTTTCAATCGAACTAGAGGTTATCACAACCATTAGAAGTTGTCACAGTCGAATTAGGGGCTATTACAACCGAATTTAAATAGTGTCACAAATGAATTTTGATAGTTTTTTTTTATCATTAAGTGATGATTTATTTTCCTGTATTCTTAAAAAAAATATAAAGCGAGAAAATATCTTCATTTATAAAGTCATTGTTAGACTAACAAAATTGTTTTACATGCCACTTGCGACCTCTTACGTTGAAAATGTCTTTCCAAAGCCTGGAAGGTACAGCCATATAAGCGAAAAAGTTACGCAAACCCGGGTTTTTACCCATACGTCAAGTTTTTGGGGGTGTTTGGGGATTTTCACAAATGGATTTCTGTTATTCTCGACAACGCCTAGAAGAAAAATAGTATCACTTCCCTGGAACTTCTACTTTATTCTTTTTTGTATCACTGTGCAATGCATAAAAGCTACATATAATGAAAAACTTTCCTTAAAATGCCAAATTCATGTCCTGTTTTGTTGTAACCCTGACTGTTTGTCTCATTGAGTGGGTTAAATAGGTAACAACATATTACGACACTTAATACAACATGTTGCAATACGATATTATACAAAATAAAACAAGCAGTGTATTCGGCTGTATAATATTCAATTTAATTTGTATTACATATTTTTTTAGTATTTAAACGGATCCTTACTTCCATTTCAAATCGTAAACACGCTTAGTTTTCAAGATGAACAAGCAAATTGGATGTAATGAATTAGTTACCGTGAACCATGAAAAGTTCCATTATATGTTGGCAATGTTGCAATCATGTGGCAACACATGGCATCAAAATTAGATATACAAAATGTTTTTTTTTTTATCTCATACACGTGTATAAACACACATTGTTATCAAACTTGGAATTAGCTATGCAAAGTGGAACAAGTGGCAACGGTGGCAACACACATTGGAAGGAAGTAAAGTTGTGTTGCTATATCAAACTTTATAATCTTTAACGTTCGAAATATAAAAAATTTTAATATTAAATTCATATTTAGAAGTTTATTAATTTTCATGTTTTCACGTAAAATAGTCGACTGTCTAGCGTGGTCTCTCTCTCTCTCTTCCGTGCCCTCGAGTACCATTTGGGAATCATGTCTTTGTGACGAAACCTCTCAGATTCCCTCTAATCTATCGTTGATGGCTTTCACACTAATATGTTCACTATCGTTTATCATCTTTCTCGCGCATTACGTTATCGCCTTAACCCTTTGACGACCACAAGCAAATATGTTTGCTCTACAGTTTTTGGCACCTACACTGAAAGAAAATCTTTACATCAAACCTATGACAAATGTTCATCAATTGTTCTTCATTGAATTGATGAGAAATTTCATCAAATTAATGAAAAGGTTCTTCAGTTTGAAGATTGTGCGTTTCTTCACATTTTCAGCTTCATTCTTGTTAAATCATCATTGGAATTTAGATAAAATTCGTAGAATCGATTCAAAATATGGATTTAGTATTGTGAGATATACAAAAAAGGTAGTAGAAAAATTGAAAATAAATACATAATAGCAAAGAGTGCAATGGACAGAAGACAATATCCACGCTATGAGCATTTGCGATGTTCTCTTACACTCTGTTCTTGTGAAATTTATACAGTGAAAAATAAACCACAGAGTCTGGCTACACATTAACAAACAGTTTACATTAAAATACTTAATTTACATCAAATGGACGACAATCTTACATCAAATTGTTGAGAACCTCACATCTTATTGACCACAAATGTACCGCAAATTGATGAATAATTTACATCAAAATGGTGAAAAATTTTGCTTCAAGTTGATGGGAAACTTACATGAAATTGATGAAAAATTTACATTAACTTGATGTGAAGTTATCGTTGAATCAACATAAACTGTTGATGAAATATGGAGGATAGATTGCTGAAATGTTCTTCATCAATTCAATGAAATGTGTCGTAGATTGGAAAATGAGGAGATGATTCATCAAATTGATGAAGAAATTCATAAATTTGGCGAAGCCTTTTCGTGCGGTGTATAATTGTGCAAGTAAGAGATAGAGCAAATTTATATATGGATGATATATAGACGACCCTCGACGGTGCAAAGGTTAGGGTACCCGGCTTTTTTACATGAGAGCGTGGGTTCGATTCCTGCTCTGACCACATCACATTTCTTTCGACGATAATCACCTCGCTTAGTGATGGCAACAGTCGCTTCTCAAAATACCGTTCGGAACCGAAGTAAAGCTGTAGATCCCAGTCAGGCAGTGTAAAACTAGAAAGCGCACAGCTCACTGATTGTGAGAAACTCTCGCCAAGCCCTTTGTGGCATGTAATGGGAAACCCATTTATATGTAGAAGAGAGTAGGGGTGGCAGGTCAAACAGTGGCATTACCTCAAAGAGATGCAATGGGATGAAAAAAAGGACCCACGTGGCGAAAACTTCTGCTACGTTTTCAGTCAATACCTTAACTGTTAAAAAAATGTAAGGTCGACTTTCACCGGGCTTACATGGACTGAACATATGCTTTGCAAATATGTGTGGCTTTTAGCTAAAATGGAAACAATGTACCAAAAACAAAAAATTGGTGGCCATATTTTTGCTATGTAGCTACTATGGGTCATACGTCACGAAAATAATCAAAAAATTTCAATTGTTTCGGGCGAAAATGCATGGTCGTCAAAGGGTGAAATACATCTTTATAAAAGCCCTATTTATGGGCAGGCAGGAGAAAGTAATGGGGGAGGAGTACTTTAAATTTGAGTACTTTTCATTGCTGGTGATTCAGGAATCATCTGCACATTGCACTTCCAGTGGGATATTTCTGAAGTTGATTGCCTGAACGTTATCTCTGGAATTTCATTAGGTTAGGTTAGTTAGAAGAAGCTGTTACTTTTGACACACTTATTGCAATGATACTATGGGAAGCCACATTCCGTAACCAACGTTGAACCTGTAAATTGATCTGCCATGGTTGAGGGTTGTTCAATACAGATTTCAAGATGGAGCTAAAACGACCACTTTGTTCACCGCAAAAATATTCTAATATCATTCAGCGTAACTCCCTAAATGTTAGTTAGATCCAGAAAGAAGCAAGACCCTAATTATTATCTCTTACTCACACTGAAGTCGGGGCAGGAGCATATCAGATGCTGGAAGCTCTCATTCGGATCTTCTTCACCTTCCTTCTGCAATAATCATCAGCTGAGTTTACAAGTCTAGACGCATCTCTGCCTATCGAATAGTGGCCAGTGATCACAGAATGATATTCTACCTCTAAGTGGAGGCCAAGATTTGTATCAGAATTTTGTCATACCAGCCTGATGATCCTACATCGAAATGGATCAGAGCCCCCTTTTGTAAAGATACGGACGGGAACCTTGTCACAGATGTGCAGAGTATGTTGGGAATATAGAGAAATCACTTCACTGCCTTACTTATCCCAGGAGATTTCAATACACATGAGTGTGAGGATCACATACTGGATGATGGCGTTGAATGCCCCACACCTAGCCAAAGCGAAGTTAGAACTGCAATTTCCCGGCTAAAGAATAACAAAGCCGCTTCTGCTGATGGACTTCCGGCTTAGCTATTTAAGGCTGGCGTCAATAAGTTGGAAAGATGCATGCATCAGCTCATATGTAAAATATGCCTAGACCAATGCGTGCTCAACAATTGGTCCTGTGTCCTGTTTTCACAAAAAGTGACCAGAGTAGATGTGCAAACATTCGTGGAAGAAGCCTTTTATCTTGCGCATACGCGCTGAAAAATAACGGGCTCTCTAACATATTTTCCCAAACATATTCTGCAGGAACTATGTTTATGTTTGGAACACACTTCAAACATTCATATGATTGCAAGTTCCAAACTTACTTGTATTTAAATGTAAACAGAGTCATGTTTACTGACAAACATGTATGCTCTTACGTGGAAACATACGCGTTCTTCATCCCAAACATCCGTAGATTTACGTGGAAGCATTCGCGTATTTCCCCTAAATCTACATATACTTACGTGGAAACATATGTGAAGTTTCTCCCAAATATAATAATATTTATAAACGAATTATTCCTCGACTTCAATATATATATGTATTATTAATTATAATTAATTTTTACAACACAAATCCACATTTATAAATAATTAATACAAAACACGGCCCTTTTTACATTTATTTGCATTGCATGCATTATTTGCTTTTTTTCATGAAATGAGAATCTGCTGTACTTTTGCTTCTCCTTTCTTTTTTGTCTCTCAAGTTTTTGTTTTCAGAAGGTTTCAGCTATGGGTTGGTTATCACTATACGTTGGTGCACAAACAAGATATTTATATACAAATAAAGTTCATGCAAGCCAAGCGTGGATTAACTACTGGTGTGATTTTTATTACACGTATTTCACAAATGCTCCACCGTTCCGATTTTCTCAGTAAGGCTCGGACAGACAAAGGTTTCCAGTGTCTCTCCTCAATATCTTTTCTCAGTTTGGTACCACACATACATATATACACATACATAAAAACCAAAGTAACATCACAAACCACAAAAATAAGAAACACATCATCTGCAATTTACACGACCATTCACGAATTTTTATGAATCACTGAATGAGAGAATAGTGCAAAAACACGGATGCACACTTACATGATAGACTCTCTCGTTGTCGCTCTTTTATTCTCTTGCCAGTGCAACAAACGCAGCTGTATTTGTATCACAAACATAAATATATGTGGATCGCAAAAACATATATTATAACATATTAATAATTGTGTCTCAAACATGTAATATTAAATAGCAAACACAATGTGTTTGGACAAAAGTATTTATATTATATTTGCGACAAGCTCCAAACACACTTTATATTTGCATTCAAACAACAAAAAAGACTGATTTTTCAGCGTGCACTAGGTCCTCTCGAGCGTAATTTGCGAAAGACTAAAGCCGTTTATTCCAGACCTGATTGGACCATGACTTTAGGCCTGTAAAGTCCACTATCGACCAGATATTCACATTATGACAAATCCTGCCGAAACACATCGAAAAACAAATCAACACCTACCATCTCTTTATAGATTATAAGGCTACATTTGATAGCCCGATACGGGGAAAACTGTACCAAGCCACAGCAGAGCTTGGCAGTCCTGCTAAACTGGCACGCCTTTGTAGAATGACACTGACCGACTCGGAAATTTCAGTAAAAATTGGTAAATAACCATTTAGTACGAGGCGAGGCCTCAAGCAGGCGACATCATATCACGCGATCTCGTCAGCATATTAATTGAGATCATCGTGAGAAAAGCTGCAGTCAAGACGAATAAAACTAGCAGCAGTAAAAGTCACATACTGCTCACGTATGCTGATGATTTTGATAGAATTGAGAGAAATCTACGAGAAGTTACTGCAGTATTTTCGACAATTGAGAAAGAATCTACAAACGTGGTTTTTCCAGTAAACGAGGACAGGACAAAATTAATAGTTTCGACAAGCAGAACATCCACCGGATTGGATGAAATGGTGAACATTGATAACAGAATTTATTTACCTTGGACCTGCCGTGACAGAAGCAATAACGTCAGCCTGGAAATCAAAGGGTGACTTTTCCTTGCAAACAAGTGTTATTTTGGGCTAAGCAAGCACTTCAGAGATAATATCCTCTCTCGAGAAACGATAATCCAACTATATGAGACTCTCATACAACGTGTCTTACTTTATGGCGCAGAATCCTGGGTCATATCGCATGCCGATGGAATATCACTGGGAGTTTTCGAGCGAAAAATGCTCCGAAAAATATATGGTCCTATAATATAAAGCAGCGAATATCGACAACGGATGAACCTCGAGCTGCATTATTAATATCCCGTAATTGACGTAGTTATGCGTATCAAAATAGCTCGTTTACTCTGGCTAGGCGTTGTCAGTAGAATGACTCAGGCTGAACCAGTGAGAAAGGAATTTGAAGATGTACTCGAAGGACATTGAAAAATAGGACGACCAATACTTCGCTGGAAATACCAGGTGCAATATCGCCTGCGAGAGCTTGGTGTTTCCAACTGGATACTAGAAACGATTTTATTCTAGCGGCGAGTCGTGCGATGCAACGGATTTTGGTGACGAAAACCATAAGAGACCTATGAAAAAACATCGTCGTTGTCTCTAGCGTTATTGATTATGTTTGGACACTTAATCACAGTTTCAGTGTACATATCGGTTATAGACACCGTTAACGGTATTAACCTGAATGGAATCCGACGATGTCCGTAATATTTTGTTGTAGTCACCAAATTTCCCACTGCAACTATGGTCCCTTTCAACGTGCTGCATTAAAAATCTTTTGGACTGTTTCACGGCACATTTTGTGTATTTCCTGTCATGCAGGCCTCCTCAAAGTTGTTCGCAAGAAGTGCTGTTAGCACATCAACTTCCCCATAATTTTTTGCAGAACCTTGAAATCGGTTAATGTGAGCTTTGATCCTTGAAATCGATCAATGTGTGTTGTCATAGTTTTTCTTCGAATTTATTCATATAACTTGTGCTCTTTCGTACTTCTTTGGAAGCAATTTCTTTGCTGTAAACCCATCGAAATGTGGCGAGTATCTTGTTTCATGGATTTCTTAACCTTTAAACAATAAATAGTATCCCTTTTTTCTTGAAAAGACTGAAAATATCGCATTCCTGTATTTCACAAAACGCTTGATTACTATTAATCAAGAAATGTTTTTGCTTCTATGTGAACCCCCCTTAAACAACCGAAGCTATTTCTGTTGATGATGCTTCATTTCTTTTTACGCTTAAAAAAAATAAATATTGGGGTAAAACCTTCGACCACATAAGCCACTTCCGAAGAGTTATCGCATTTGCACGTGTTGCCATCTCCAATGCCATGTATTTTTACATTGGTGGGACATGTCCTCGTGCGAGGACGTATGTGAATGGATGCATGGTTTTCTTTTGACGAGATGATGTGTCACGTGGTCACATGACGACCGTAATAATAGTAATGGTTACTGATGATTTCAACGATGAAATTGTCGACAATGTACAGTGGTTTATTTTTCATTTTACGTGAAATTATTAGGAGCAGAGACGTAAGTCGGGAAATGGAGTTTGAAAAATGTGTGCCCCTTGGTACTAAATAAGGATTAGTAGGGGAAATTAGGAAATTTGGATTTTAAGGGAATGTGATACAAATTAAGGAAACATGAAACAGCGCTTAAAACTCAGGCAATTTTTTTATTATTTTTTGAAGAAATTATAATACAGAATATATTGATGGTTAAATGCAATAGTAACAACATTGATGTCCAAAAACTGTGGCCCCACCTGCAATCTGAAAAATTTGTCTATTTTGTTGTTTGGATGCAAATATAACGTGTTTCTTTTTAGCTTGTTGCAAAATATAGTATTGTGTCCAAACACATTGTGTTTGCTATTGAATATACCATGTTTGGGGCACAATGACTAATAGGTTATAATATATGTATTTGTGACCCAAGTGTGGATATGTTTATTGAAAACTACTGATAACAATCCTGTCTGTCACAACGAAGAAACAACCAATAGCAGATCTTCAATTCACGAAAACAATGCTTGCAAACATGTGCATGGTTCCTGCAATATGTTTCTGGGCCGATATTTTTCAGCGTCTGCTGGCTAAAATTAAAAAAAAACTTGACTCCTTAAAGGGCAAGAATACAAAAATAGATTTTTCTTTTACAAGTAGAAGTAAAATTGACTACTTCGGTCCACAAGTATTTATCTCTATTATGACTTCTAGATACAAATTCATATTCCTCGCATTAATGAGAATTGTTTCAACACTTAGTAGTGCGGCGAAAACATTTGAAACAATAATCTACAGCAAACGTCAATATTCACCACCTCTTGTCTTTGCAGGCTTCCACTCAATGCCAGTAGTTGGATGAAACGATTGCAATGAGACAAGCACCACCTGATTGGATGAAAGGCTGAATGTTGATAACTGTTATAATTTCGAAGTAGTGGGCGAAATTATTTACCTCGCGTCTGCCGTGAACAGAAGCTACAATGTCAGCCTGGAAATCCCGCGGAATCAGATTGTTGGTACGGTGCACCATCTGATTTCGTATAACAGTAAAAGTTAAACTTTTTCAGCCATAATCCTGTTGGTTTTGATAGCGAATAGTTTTCACCAGAAGAAGTGAAATATATTACTTCAGTTAAAATATTAAAATTAATAATTGTGAATAATTGTTATTTTCTCAAGTTTAATTGGCACCGTTGTTTTCTACCATTTATTCCATTTTTGTTAAGTATGTTGACTTTCGATACTACAGTGCAACACCAAGTACCGAAACAGAAGTCCAGGAACGTGGCATATTCATTTTTTTGCGCTTCACTAAATAGTCAAGGTGGTGATGTTTGTGTTGACAGTCGATTCTCTCAAGCCTCTTAATAATACAAATAGTATTTTTATCTGTCTTCTCTGCATTTTGTTTTTATACAGTCCGTCAGTTGTTGTCTCATTGTCATATCAAAATATTTTATGTATAAAAGACATTCAATTGATGTTTTCTCTCACAGAAAATAGGAACAAAGGACATGGCACTCGTTCGTCCTCATGCACATGATTCACAATCTGTATAGAAATCCTTCAGCTGTATGTGTATGTACGGATGTATATATGGAATGGGAGTGACTTTAAAGCACCCGGGGGTGGCGAATGAAAAGGCAACAACCCATTTAGATCATTCATTTGTTTATCATTTGGTTCTCTTCATTTTTTATGCGGACGTGTATTCATGGATAATAATGTGGTCCGCCTTTCATCTCTTTTATATTCTCTAACACAACAACAGAATCAGCTAAAGAAAACAATAATAAACAGAGGAAAAAAATTAGAAAAAATAAATAAAAACCGGAATGATAAATTTAGAAAGGAAAACATGGATGGATGAATGAGTTCTTATTCTATGTACTTCAGTCTTCAATGCATTGGAATCGTCTGTGGAGTAAAAGGCATTTGGTGCACATACTCGTACAGTAGAGAGTGGAAAAAATGGGTCCTTTGACATTTGATCGGTCGTATATGATAATAATGTATTTTTTGTTAGCCCGATGTCCATCAAGGCATATGATGATGATGATGATATCGCCGATGATGCCCAAGATGTAGGCAATGTTTTATCATTTTACTTCCTTTTATGTGGCACATGGATGTTAAAATATTTATGCGATATTTTTTTTATCCTTTGCTCGTATGAAAGGCTTTCAATTTAAATGGTACTCAAGTGAGTAATGACTAGATTTTGCAATGCATTTTTTCGGGGGAATGATGTCAATAATTGGGCAGAGGTAATTTTGGGATGCTAAGGTAATTTAGGAATACACATTAAGGACTTAAATGATAATGGGTTTGTAACTGAAACGTCACCATAAGAATCAATTTTGGGGAAAAAATTGGATCACCTTAAGAGGTCTCTATTAATAGACAGTAGACCGACTCACAAAAAAGTTGTACCTTGGTTTGTCTTACGACGATTCCCAAAATATTTCGCGTCTAGCATTAAGATCCCTTGAGCTGGACCATTTTTAAAAAAGGTATTTTTGTTAGTTATTTTAAAAATCTTGTATTTTAAATATGGCCAATGGATACAATATTGGTATCGTATGAAAGGCTCTTTTAAGGCGCGTATAAAACATTACAAAGCTGGTCCTGACACATGCTCTTTTCACGGATACTCTACAAAAAAATTAAATTTTTAAGTTTTTAGTACGGAGATTTTTCTGATTTAAATGTCAGACTGACATATTTTAATCCCTAGTTGATGTAAACGTGTTTCAGCTTTTTTTTTGAAATTTGCACTAGTTTACGTTTTACCAAAAATTCCATACGGCGGGAACATTACGTACTAAACGGGGCAAAATGGGTATCATATTTTTTTATTTGACAAGGACACCACTTTTGCATAGATATACTGTTCTTATTTTGCAATACATTTTCCAAATTGATCTGGATCAAATTTTGAATATTTAGAATTACTCCAATCTGAATTTAATTTAGAAAAACTTCCATACTAAAAACTTAAAAATTCTTTTATTTTTCAGAATATCCCTGAAAAAGGATGTATCAGAACAGGCTTTGCCATGTTCTCTATACCGTTGGACGCGCCTTAAAATATACTTTCATATGATACTAATATTGTATACATTTTTTTAGCTAAAGTACAAAATTTCTTTGGAAAACTTAAAAAAATAAATTTTTTAAAAACGGTTCAGCTCACTGGACTTAAGGTTAACACGAAATATGTTGGGGATCATCAGAAAACAAATGAAGGTACATTTTGAGGGGTGCACAGAACACATTATTTTCCACACCAAACAATGTAAGTCGGTCTAATTACAGCCTTGAACAGTAAATTAGCACAAAACTACTCTTAAGGGTGACGTAGAATTCGTTAAAACTTTTTGAGTAATAGTCAGGCACTCTACACACAGAAAACCGTGAAGCACGCCCGAGGAAGGATTATGGTGTGGGGATCTTTATCATGGCATGTGGTGGTCGCTATTGTGAAGATAAACGGAACAATGGATAAAAGCCGTCAGTATTTGAATATTCTGAAGAACCAAATGGAAGCAGCCATATGCTCTTGAACAATTTTGCTGGTATTAGTGGCATTCATGCAAACAAGAAAACCTAGAACTTTTGCTCTGCGTAAGTTTGCCCCGAAGCGTTTCATGAGGCACCAAATAAAGTTTCTCAGTGTATCTATACAGCAATTGTCAAAAAAAGGCTGATAAAGTAAATAAACAAAGTAAACTTCAAAGTATATGCTTTACCTATTCCATTATATTATTTTTTTCACATAAATCAAATACCCACACTTTTTCAATACAAAAATATTGATGACATTGAAATGTCAAAAGTTTTCACGTTTCTTTTTCCAGGTTTGCTCAGCAAATTTGCCTCGAAAACTTTCCACTTTTGAGCAAGTCGCTGTGTATGGTAAATTTGTTTGTTTTGACGGTTGCTGTGCAAGTTTACGATGTTTTCGAGTTTACGAGGTTCTGTCGAGCTTTCATGAAGACCACTATTGTTCAAATTCATGCATGATTACGATCCCAAACACACATCAAAAATGTTCGTGTTCTTCTTCCATAAGAGTACATGTACAAATTTTCAACGCCTACGTTATCGCTCCGACTGTGTTCGTATACTGATATTAACAAAGTAATCAAGGTATATTTAACGAAATCTCTAAATGCAATGAGAAGTCTTTAGTATACAATTGCTCGAATAATTATCCTAGCTCCCAAACACAAGATACCGAAATTTAAAATTGCCAATCAGTTAATGAAGAAAAATTTATGAAGCATTTCTATGAAAACGCTTAGAAAAATATTAAACTTTTGATGAAAGTGTTTCATAACAGCTGTGAAATTTACGAAAAATAATAATAAATACAACGAAATTTCTTCAGTGCATTCATATTTCGTCTGGTGATTCTTCTAGGTTCTGGCTGATTCTTCTGGGTTCTTGAAAATACTGTAATAACATCACGCAGTTGCTTTTGCTGCTGATGATTTCACTAGTATTTACTGCTATCTCCATTGATACGTTGAAGAGATGAAACTATCGAATAAGCTTTCACATTGTTTAACACCTCGCGTGTTACCCACTGGTTCGGTAAGACCTTTGCCAACCCTCAGTGAGAATTTGTTGATAATCATTTCTGATACGCCGAAAGTTAGCTTACGATTATCAACATTCTGATACGCCGAAAGTTAGCTTAGCTGGGATACCAAGCTCAGACACAGCTTCGTAGAGTTTTAATGTATCGGCCTATCGCAGGCTGCTGTATACACGGTTGGTACATGGTTGGTGTCAATTTGATTGTCGAGGGTTTTACAAAATTTGGTGTAATGTAAAAATCTGGTAGGGTGTTGATTTCCAAAGTCCGAATTGTCTTTTAATTTCTGACCTTATATGACATGGATAAAACTTGTTCCACGATAGTTGACATATCTTGTGGATCGTCGTATTTAAAAAGCAGCTCACAAAACTCAATCCGTGAATTGAACGACTCACAGCCAATGATATCCCGAATTTTAACCACAGCTCACTACTTGTGCGGTGAGTTGCGGCCAAACTTTCGCCCCCCATTAAGCGTAATTAAAATGTGGAAAATCTAATTGCAATCACTTTCGTGTACATCACTTGCAGATACGTGGATGTAGAAAATACAAGTTAGACTTTTTTTGTTCTAATTCCTCATACACACTGACAAATTTGTATTTTTGTTGTTGTTTGAATGCAATTAAAGCGTGTTTGTAGCTTCCCTGCAGTTTCACAAGTAGTGGCTGGCAACTTTTCATCGACTACATCGCCGATGACTTTTCATCGACTACATCGCCGATTACATTAGTACTCAGTGGTAATCTGTAAAGTGGTGTCTCGAGAGATTTTCTATTGTTATTCGTTAAGAAATACGACCACCTAAAAATAAGTCATAATAAATCATTTTTCTTTTCTAATCTTAAGAATTTCATAATGGTATTTTTACCTTATATTTTAACTTGTACTTCAATTGAAATATAAATTTGAATTTAAAAATCAAAAGTGGCAAAAAATTGCCCTGTAAACTTAAAATGCAGAATATTTTTTTTTTTATTTAAATCTTATTGGATTCCCTTTGTGAAACAATAAAGTGTACTACTACAAATTGCCGGAAAATTTTTTTAATTTTACCACTAAAAATGGACAACTTTGTTTTGAAACAAACATGAAATATCATTAAAAATGGCATCGGTTATTTAAAAAAATATTAAAAACTAAAAATAAACAGAAAAAACCCCCAGTCCGGTCTCGAACCTGGAATCTTTTCACTTTGCTATCACTGTTTGTCGATGAATTCGTCAACGAAATGGCACCAACAAATTCGTCGATGAAATGTTACCGATGAATTCATCGACGAATGGTAGTTCAAAGGGTGAGCCATCACCAAAGCGACCATCCCCTTGTTAAATTCGCCGCTCAAAAGCATTGCGGGTAGTTTGTCAAGTAATCGATGTCTTTTTTTGGTAGTCGATGAATTCATCGACGTAGAGTCGATTCCCTTTACTGCAGGGTTGTCGCAAATATAGTAAACTAGTGTTCAAACACATTGTGATTGCCATTCAATATTACTTGTCTGGGACACAATGATTTATAGGTTATAATACATGCATTGGTGACCCAAATGTGGATTTGTTTGTTGAAAGCTGCTAAAACATAACGTGACAGACAATAAATAAACAAAAAGCATCAGCAGGTCAATTCTGTAATTCTCCTAGCTAAATCTCTAACTCTATCGCTAAAATGCAAACAAAAATTTCAAGGCAAATTTCGTAGAGATTTCTCTAAATCCGTATTCTGTAACTGCAATCTCTTAGCTAAAATTTCCTATTTTCGCCGTAGCTAATTTGGGAAAAGTAGTCTATACTACTCACTCTGCTTTGATACAATGCTGAGAAAAAGAGACAACAGATTTCGCATACATTTGACACTTTATATTAGAGCTGCCAAGCTTCATATTTTGTTATCCTCTAAAACATATAGAATTTTCCTTCATAAAATTGTAAAAAGAACTTTTAAATTGTTAATTTTTAAAGGTAAACTTGAAAGTTCTTGTCAAATTGTATTTAGGTTTTGCAACATACGTTTAGTATTTTGCCGAAAAACCACCAATTATTGATAACCCTATAAAAGTTTGCAAAACATGGCAGCTCTATAAAGGCTTAGTTTATGTTATGTAAAAAAGTAAACAAACAATTTATAAAATTTGTGCTGTGTAAAAACTCTGCGTGCTCCTCCATGTATTGAACTAAAATGAATTTCTGCTCCTTTGTTATTATTTTGGTGGTTTCCTTAATTTTACTGCTGATATTACAATAATTTTAACAATTTTTTTTTCAATTTACAATTACTTACCTTTTAGAGGCTTCAATTTTTGCTTGCAAAAACTTCTTCATTTAAGAGACAATTAACAGCTATTTATTGCGTACAGGATACAAAATAAGAGTATTTTAGAGATGCACGGTTAACGCTAAAATTACGGCGAATACCATTTTTAAGAGATAACTAAATTTAGATACACGTTACAGAATTGCATTTGATGCTAAAAATCTCTAAATTCATTTTAGAGTTTTTTAGCGATGGAAATTAAGCTTCAGGAACTTACTGAATCCAGCTGCAGATCTTCTATTTACAAAAATAATGCTTGCAAATATGTACATGGTTCCCGCAAAATGTGGCTAGGGCTTTTTTTCTGCGTGTAAGGGCATAAGTCTTTACAGCGATTCCCAACAGATCGGACAATTTTTTTTGGGTTAATTTCTCAATATATACATTTTACGAAAAGATTCGCCATCTTTAATTAGATTTCTCAGTTCTTTGTGTAATAAAGTACGAACTTGCTTTCTCACCAGCCATAGATCTAAGCGCGGTTCATTGCACCATTGCTAAAAAGGACATCTAGACTTTTAACCCTCCTCCTTTCTGTTTCTAGACTAAAACTAAATATATTCCAATTAAGTATTTAAAGCTTACATTGTATTAATTACACGAAATCGCATTTTCTCTGAGACAAATTAATTTTTAAAAACAAATAAGCTTATTGAGAGTCTTAACCAACCTCCATACAAACACATTGTCGTATGCGAGAATACATACTAGTACAAGGAACTCTGCAGTATCCTTGCCAATGATGTCGGTCTTATATGAAAGTCATCAACAGTTGTAGATACCAGACGACAATAAAAGGTATGCCACAAGAAAAAGCGTCAGACCGTAGACTCGAAAACAGACGACACTCAAAGTCGGGACAACAATAAACCGGGAAAACTTAAACCGCATTTGTAGTAAATTATTTAAACGTTACGTAAACGTAGCGGAAGAAGTCAACAACTTTAAATCAACTCCTTTAACCAAATAAACACCGGCATCCTCGGCAGTCTGAACAAACGAGACAAGAGAAAGGGTGGGAGTTGAAGAACTTTTGGCTTACAGCCACTAAGCCTTACAATGGTCCCCCACATGTTTGTATGTTTGCACATACATATCATGAAACTGGATATAAACAGGATTTTAAGGATAAAAAATAACTCTTATTTCTATAAAGGTGTGATGCCATATGGTTTTCCAGTTATTTACCAAGGAGTTAGATGAGGACACGCAAAACTCTATGCCCAGTGCAATGTAGTTCTACAATAATATAGGGGTTTTCATTAAGGACTTTTGAATTTTAACGTTTTAAATAGATCGCGTTTCAAATAGACAGCCCTTTAGTAAATAAATATCCACCCCAGCTATGCTCTGATAAATTTTCATAACACGATGTTAATCCAATCATTAGCCCACTTTGAAGTCGAACGCGTAATAATAGACTGGATTAGACATACACTGAACTAATTGTCGTAGGTTAAATCAAAGAAAAATTTTAGTAACGTTTTAACTAATTTATTTATTCAAATTGAGGAGATTTTGTTAAGCTGACAAAATTTCGTCAATATGAAATATCATAGTGTGAGCGTCATTTACAAATACAGAGAATTTTGGTAATAGTGTGGGTGCGCGTCATTTGGAAATAGAGCAACATTTTTAGTAATTACTAATAAATTTCTTTAAAGCCAACATTATTAATAACATTTTTTGCAGTAAAATATTAACGTGTACATTTACGTCTTTTCAGGTATATTGTTTAACAAAAGGAATTAAAAATCAATTTGCTGTCACAAAGTAAGTGATTTTTTTTTGGAAATATACATATGTACCTTCTATTTCAATATGCACAAATTTTTTAATTTTATCTAATTGTATACTAATTTACATTGGTATAATGGTATAATGTTTATTTGGTCCTAAAATTCATTTGACAAAAAGTTTCCTAAAGATAACTTAAATCTATCGCTACGTAGTTTCCTATATTTAATAATTTTTACAGAACTATATATTTCACACTAACTTAAGTTGTAGTAACCTACATGCAAAACAGTCAAAAACTCAAAATTCAACTATTAACTAAGACCAAAACTACTATATACACATATTTACAACTATTTACATAGTTACAATCCCTACCCAAGCTAAGAGGTGCGACTACTGGTCCGTAATATACACTGTGTCGTCCAGGTCAAAAGGTCCTATCCTCCTATGATAGAATAGGAGTTTGTCATCTAAGAAGAGGAGTCCCCCTCTATACAAGGTCGCGAGGCCAACCGGCGGCCTATACCCTAATTCGAGAAGTCGCTCCAGGCGTTCGTCCTGGACCAAACTACTCTCAACAGGTCAATTTTCTAGAAAGGCTGCACTTTGCAGAAATTTAAGTGCGCCCTTAACAAGGTACACGTCTATTCTGTCAAAGTCGACCATCCTGTAAATCGTAGCACAGGATGGCCTCCTAACCGAACCACCATCGGCTATCCGCATCCGTAAGCCTAGCATCTCATAACGATGCGTCATTCTCATCTCCTAAGTCTCTCCATCTGGCTGGAAGATATTCCAAACCAGACAGGGAACGCGTAGGCCATAATGGGTCTTATGATCTGACTGTAGATCAAAAGTTTAACCTCAGTCGAAAGGCCTCAACGGCAACGCACAGAGGGATTTTGCCGGCAAAAATACCCTTTTCGAGTGTCAAATATCAAAAATGTAATGATGCAGTTTTGTAGAGAATTGTTTAATTAAGAGAAATAAATCATTAGTTTTTTCCAACAAATTTAGTTTTTGTACAAAAACACGCGGCAAAGTCAACAAAATTAAACTCTGCAGTAACCTGCCTCAGATTTTCATGCATTTCAATGGGCTGGAAACATAACTTCTTTTTGTCGTATCGATTTGGAATATGTATATTTGAAAAATATGGTATTTCTACATTAAGTTTTAAGAGAAAAAAAATAACGGATTAAAATATATTCATGCTTTTATGATGACACTCAAAAAACTAAGTGTTTTTAGTTTTTCTTCGACTAAAAAAAGGTGGTCGTTATCGATCGTTGTGGTCTGGTTGCTAAAATGTGAAAGGTGGGAGTGTATTCTTTTGATTTCATAAATAAAATTCCCATAATATTTTATACTGTTGAACAAAGTTATAAATTTTATAAAAAAAAGTGCCACGAAATTTCATTACAAAAATGGATGAAAACACCTTATAAAATGGTGTATACTTTTAGGCACATGTGTTTTAATGCTGTCGATAATAGAAACGTTAGTTAAAGTTTTTTTTTACAGCTGTATATCATATCCCTAAAAGTATGCACTGAGAAATGCTGAAAAATTAATAAATTTCGATAATTTTATAGTACAAATTTGACTTTTATTTGGAATGATTGGTTAATTAAAAAAAACGGTGAACTATGGCCCCCACATTTTTTTGCAAATATTCAGCTAACATATTAGGCTTTTGTTATTTATATAGATGTAAGTGCTGATTTACATCTATCACAAACTACAAAGAATTATATCTGTGTTTTCGAAAATTTTGAAAAATGAAAATTTGTATATGGGCGTTGGGCGTGGCACTTAAATGTTTAGTATAATTAAGGACTCAAATGCAAGCACTGGCAGTAATTTTTATTGGCATAGATATGAAAATGAGAAAAATACAACGATTTTTTATTTTACGTTATATGCTAGGTAGGCGTGGTTGTGGGCGGATTTGAACAAAAACTAGTTTTTTTTCTAATTTAGGAATGTGAGAGATGTGTGCGAAATTTCAAAGCCCTAGCTCGATTCCTTCTAATTTTTGCCGCGGCGTGTATGAAGAAATCCCACTGTGCAACGTACCGCATGGAGGCAGTGATGCCAGACAATACTTGGTATTGTACCTACGCACAAAAAAGACTTTTCCTATTTCCCCTACATCTTCCCAAACCTTTCCCCTACACATTTGCCCGATAATATGAAGACAAAACAGGTACTTTTAAAAAAGTAATAATAGTAATTTGATTTAATTCACTCTGTGCCATTTATTTTAAAATCAAACGCATTTTTTAATTGAAAATGACAATTCAAAAATCTTCTTAAAGAGTTACGCTCATCGCTGATTCACTGACGCTGTCACACTTTTTTGTCACACTTTTTGAACAATTATATATATACACACAAAAAAAAACGAAAAAAAAAACGGAAAAAAAACCAAAAAAAAAGAAAAAAAACGAAAAATCGAAAAAAAACAAAAAAAGGAAAAAATCGACAAAAAAATCACGTTTCGACGGGCGCCATAGGCGCGTTCCAATCCACTAGTAATTAATAGAAACTTAAAAAGAGAATATAACAATATTTTTAAATTGTTTTACACGCGCACTCCATTGCATTTTGATTTTGTTAACATTTTCATTCGTTGATTTAATTGTAGAAATTTTACACACTGCTGATGTGTTTTGTACTTTTGCATTGATAAAAATATGCATAACAATCATGCAAAAAAACACGATCAGGCAACTTCGGATCTATCACCAATTTCTGTTTGTAACTTTCTTCTATTTTATTTCCGTTGTCACTTTATACGAGCTATCTCACAGAGACCCCCTCCATGCATCAGTTCATGGTAAAATTATATATCGGGTAAACGCGTCAGCCCAGCTGATTTGTGATATTTTCAACTTTTCCGTGGGTAAGCTGTCAAATTCGATTTTGTTTCTTTTTGTTTGTTAATAAAATTCAAGGAATTTTAATCAAAATGCAATTAAATAGCATAGACTTTGTATCAAGTAAGACAAGCTTATAAAATTTTTCACATTTTGTGTACATAGCGTTTTTCATTATTCAGCTAATTTTGATAGCTTAACAACGGAATTGCTAATGCGACTACCTAATAGATAGTTCTACCACTCATCAGTTAAAACAAATTTGTACTATATTGCTATATTGACTTCATATATGTTTTAGGGATTATCGCAGTTTTGTTTCTTAAGGAGTTTGACATTTATAATACCGAAAGAGGATAATCTTGGTAGGTGTAACTGCAGTTATACTGTGTTTGTACCAGATTAAGAGAAACTTTGTCGATGCCAACAGTGATGCCAACGATCCCATAAAAAATATGTTTCTTTTATGGACGTTTTACAAAAGTACCTACATATCAACAAATGTGAAATATTTGCCCCTTTTTCCCTACGCAGCCATTTTACAGGTGAATGTACCTACATATAGGGAAATTTCCCTACGTCTGGCATCACTGCATGGAGGTACGCTAATTTACATTATCCAATTATAATATACAACATATAATTATGTTAAAAAAGAATATATGTATATAAAGAGCATTTTTGCTGGGATTTATTGTCGACAAAATGTAGTCAAATTGAATAAAATCATGGGTTAAATGTAATATTTTGATTTATTCAATTTGACGATATTTCGTCAATTTTACTACTCAAGCAAAACTAAAAATTTAATAAAATTTTAGTCAAATCAACATCCAGTTTTTGTTAGGTCTATTATAGTGATGAAATTTCGTCAAATTAACCCACGTTTTCGTAAATTTCACCACACCATTTGGTTCAGTGTATGCATGGAACACGTTTGGGATAAAGTATGCCATGGATTACCACAAGATGGAATTTTATCACCACCTTGCCGGATAGACACTACAAACAGTATACTCAAGATTTGTCCCAAATAGGGATTCTTGCCCTTTTGTTATGCAGATGATGTAGGTATTCTTCTTAGAAGAAACCATGCGAATATTCTTTGCTCAACGGTTCCAAGGGCTCCTGGGTACCTGAGCACAGCCTACAGAACTGAATGTGAATCCGGATAAAACGGATTTTTTTTCTGTTTACAAGGAATATGACGGTGGCCGTTTACGTGGCAGTATGTTTTCTTGGAAATTCCATACATGTGTCCAACATACTCAACTAAATAGGTTTTCCCATTAGATCCCATCAAGGGATAAGGGAGAGCTTGTAGCAATCAGTGATCTGTGTGTTTTCTAGTTTTACACACACTGATTGGGACTTACAGTTTTACACTGGTTCCGAACGGTATTTTGAGAAGCTTTTTCAGGGCTCATACTCGATAGCGTCGCCGTCACCAGCAAGCATCGAACCCATGTTCTACTCACCATTGCACCACCGACGGCGAAGTACTCAAATATTTGGGAGTAATCCTGGAGCAAAAGATACTTTGGAAATCCACATAAAGAGTGGACTGTAAAGGGTACGCAGCCATAGTCAATTTGTCGAAGACCAATTCGCACGATATAGGGTATCGCCCCTAAGATGAGGGTATCACCCCTAAGACAAAAATAATACAGGCACTAGGAGAATAGATTGAAAGGTCACATATGTAAATGATCCCACAATCACATAATGAAAATGCTGATAGGTTTCTCAGCAACGGAACAGAGAACCGGCCAAACTTCAAAGAAAATAGTAACGGATAAACAACTATACCATCGAGGGAGTTATGGAAGAAGGACTTCCTTGTCGATGGTGAGCAACGAATCCCAATGGAAGAATGGGAGTAAGACTTACCCTATGTATAAAGGGTCCGCCATCTAACGTTTTTTTTTTCAACTAGTGCTTATTTCGTGAATGGTAATACTTAGCTCATGTCTGATTTGACAGATAATTAGTTTTACCCTTCCGCTGAACGAATGTGGTTGTGTATACGCTTGAACAACGCTGGGAAATATTGCGACCATACTTTGAAAATCATGGTAATGTTGCAGATGCCGATTTTGCCAAAAAAAAAAAATTATCTTTTGAGATGAAGCTCATTTTGATCTTGGCGGGTATGTAAACAAGCAAAATTGTCGCATTTGGGGCACAGAAAACCCGCACGCAGACATTGAAAAGCCGATGCACCCAAAACGAGTTACTGTTTGGTTCGGATTTTGGTCCAGAGGCATAATTGGGCCATTTTTCCTCGAAAATGAGCAAGGAGTGGCCGTTACAGTCAATGGCGATCGATATCGGTCCATGTTGAACGACTTTTTGTTCACAAAAATTGAAGAGGAGGATATTGGCAACATTTGGTTTCAACAGGACGGCGCTACGTGCGACACAGCCGAAGCTACACTCGATGTTTTGCGCCCTGTTTTTGAAGATCGCATTATCAGCCGCAGAGCTGATGTCGTTTGGCCACCTCGGAGCTGCGATTTGACACCGTTGGACTATTATTTGTGGGGTGCCCTCAAAGATAAGTGTTTCGCCGACAAGCCAGAGACAATTGACGCTTTAAAGGACAATATTCGCGAAGCCATTGGTGAAATACAGCTGCACACAATCGATAATGTGCTTAAAAATTGGACCGATCGTGTAGGCTACTGCATGGCCAGCCGAGGCAGCCATTTGAGTGAAATTATTTTCCATTATTAATCGGAAGGATTGTACTTTCAAATAATAAAAGAAATTAGAGAAAGTATTCAGTAGTTTTTTTTGTATAGCATTTTCAAAACAAAAAGTTATTTGACGGACACGTTATATTATTTATTTAAACTGAATATAAATATAGACCAATTTAAAATACAACGTTTCGATGAAAGCTCCATAAAGAATATAGAGCGTCAACGATTTTTCTGTGTCTGGCATGTGATTTAATTTGGATGCATTATTCCTTCTCCAGGCAAGTATTTGGTGGTCTTCCTGGCCTTCGACATCCCTGCGGGTTCCATACAAATAACGGTCTAGCAATATTTATTTCTGGGGGCATCAGTACATGGCCGATACAAGTCCATTTTCTTCTACGTATATTCAATTCATTACGACAGTTGAATGTACGTTTCCAGATTATTTCATTCAAAATTTTCCTGGGCGAGTAGATACGGAGAATTTGTCTCAGACAACGATTATTTAAAGTTTTTTGCAATATCCTTTGGATATTTTACTTTGTGCAGGTTTAGGAATGCAACACGGGCCTTATGTGTTCGATTACATCCTATATCCTCTGCGGAGTCATCCTCCTTGGTAATCTTGCAACCTAAATAGTTGATTGAGTCCAATGTCTTCAATTAACGAACCATCAGCTGTTAGCGGAGTATTCTGTTCTGTTCGAATACGCATTAACTTTGTCTTCTTTATATTTATTCTCAATCCTACTTTTTCCAAGATTCTGTTTAACTTGGCTCGACATCTGCGTGGTCGATATAATGTAGATGTTCATAAATACTCCACTGAATACCGAACTGTGATTCTGCAATAGATGCCTCCATTACGTCGTCCATAAGTAGAAGAAATAATGTGGGGGACAAGACACATCTTTGTATAACTCCGGCAGATATGGTGATAGGTTGGCTTTCCCTCCATTTCAGGGATCATGAATACTACTTTATCCGGAACCCCCTTTTTATTCAAGCTGGACCGCATTGAGTTGTAGTGTACGAAAAGTAGTAAGAGAGGTAATCGTAGTGCAACTGATTGTTCTGTAATTATACGGAGTGTGCTCACGTAGTCTGCACCAGAACGAGCAGGCCTGAGTCCCGTCTGCTCTGTCCGCACAATTTGATCCACCTCCGGTAATATCCACCGAAGTATAAGATTCGTCATTACTTTGCCTATTGGATTAAGCAATGTAATACCTATCCAGTTCCGGCACAGCCTTAGATAACCTTTTTTTGGGATAGTGATAACCACTCCCTCATTCCACTTCTTGGGGATTTTCTTGTCTATCCATGCATTTCTGATGTCCGGCGTTATGATATCTGGTATCGCTGACGCACCATATTTCAAAAGCACCTTTGGAATATTAGTAGGACTAGAAGATTTGTTTGCGGCCGTCGGTGGTGCAATAGTAGTGTGCGCGGCTCTTGTGCATGAGGACGTGGGTTCGATCCCTACTCTGACCACCTTAAATTTCTTTCGACGACGGTCACCTCGCTTAGTGACGGCGACACTGTCGAGTATTTAGCCATGAAAACCCTTCTCCAAATGCCGTTCGGAACCGGTGTAAAACTGTAGGTCCCAATCAGTGAGTGTAAAACTAGAACGCGCTCAGCTCGCTGGTTGTGAGAAGCTTTCCCTAATCCCCTCGTGGGATGTAACGGGAAACCATTTATTTATTTAGAAGATTTGTTATCCTTAATTTTCCCAGTGTTGCCTCGATCTCTGCTTGCGACGGGGGTTCCGTTGAAATATCCCTGCTCGGGTTGCGACGTGAGAGTGCTGCCAAAGGGATACACTGATCTTTGTCATCCGGAAATTGGGATTGTGTCGTAAAGAATTCACGTCGTCGCTTCACGTGCTGATTTGGTGATGATGTCTCTGCGCCAGCATTAGTCTGTAACGATACAGTAGTCATGATGTTGTTGGTGCTCAACTTTTTTAATTGAAGAGTACACAATATGGAGGTTACCTGTAGTGCAACAGCTTATTCGGTTTCCTCCGCTATATTGTTAATATATTCTTTATGTGGGGCATAAATATAAAGACATACAATAGATAGCCAAGCGGCATTCAATGCGGCATCGTCGCAAAAGGTTTAATAACCTCAAAATCATATTGACTCTTAGGCCCACGCCCTCTTGGGAAATGAAAAGCAGATGAACTGACTCGGATGGACTCCAAGCGGCGAGCTGTGGATATGGATAACGCGAAACGTTTCCACACCACAGAGACCGAACTGCAACAGTAGGCAAGAATAGGATTACCACACGCATCAGAAAGGAGCACAACCGGAACAAGACCAGAGGCCTTGAAAAAGCAGGACAAACTCAAATTGAACCGACTCGTTGGTGTTCTAACTGGATACTACACTCTTCGGCGGCATCTGAAAAAAATTGAGAGGACGATATAAATGAATGTGGAACATGAAAGGAGGACCTCAAAACGATGAAACAATTCCTCTATCATTGTGCCGCTTTTGCAGTGTTAAAACTCTAACACCTCCCAGGCAATGGAATTAGCCGTAACAGGATAAAAATGTTGCCGCAACCGAATAAGAGGTTATCGCAACCGCATTAGCTATGGTCACAGCGAAATGAGATGTTGTCAGAAATGAACTAGAGATTATCATAACCGCATCAGAGGTTGGCACGACCGCACTAGAGGTTGTCATAACCAATGGGGTGGTTATCACTACGAAAGTAGAGGTTATCTCAACTGAATCTATAGGTTGTCATAACGTAATCAATATTTTTTTATATTAATTAAAAACGCATTTCGTGAGACGTTTTGAATACTTTATTGATAATGTAATTTCCTATATTCTAAAAAATAATTTCAAATGAAGGATATAATGCTTTTCTTATGGGGCAATCTTAAATTACACAGGTCAACAAATTAAGAAAAACTGTTTGGTGCCGAGATACCGTTGGTGGTTTTGTATTAGGTGTTCATTGACAATACTGAAAATATTTAAATTTTTTTTTTGCTACGTGTAGTTTTTGATCTAACGTCAATTTTGAATATTCGCTATAATCAAAACTTGTGAGTGCTTGTTTTTAGTCTAATCGGTTTATTTGAATAAATAAAATCAGTTTAATACAATGTCCTCATCGCGAAGAAGTTGTTCCAATGACCCAAATGGGTTTTGATACATTTGTGGCGAATTCACAGCTAAAAAGTTCAGAAAACCTATATCAGATTTCATAAAAAGATCATATTTTTTATACTTTAACAGAAAATTAGGGATGAATACAAGCCGTGGATACCCCAAATTGTTTGCAAAATGTGCTATGAACACTTGAGACAGTGTGTCAGTGGTGAAAGAAAACGTATGAAGTTCGGAGTGCCCATGCAATGGAGGGAACCAAGAAATCATATCAATGACTGTTACTTCTGCTGTGTAAGTTTGCGTGGCATTAACAAAAAAAAAATGATTTATCCAGACTTGGAATCTGCTAGAAGACCTTTACCTCATTCGGAGGAAGTGCCTGTTTCAACATTTCGTTCAATACGTGAACAATCACCTGAAGAAATCTTTAATGAAGTGAATAGCGACAGTGATTTCGAAATATCGTTTTCAAATCCAGAAACTTTTATCCAGGAAGAATTAAATGATTTGATAAGGGATCTTGAACTTCCTAAAGAATCTTCAGAGGTATTGGCTTCTAGATTAAAAGAAAAAAAATGTTTATCGTCAGGTACAAAAGTCACGTTCTATCGTAAAAGAGAGAAAGATTTGCTGCAATTTTTTCAGTCAGAAAATGACATTGTTTTTTGTTCGGATGTACAAGGTCTTATTCTCGCAATGGGTCTTCCAGAATACAAGCCAAATGAATGGCGCCTCTTCATAGACAGCTGTAAGCGAAGCCTTAAGTGTGTCCTCTTACACAATGGCAGCAAATATGGTTCACTTCCCATTGCCCATTCAACAAAATTAAAAGAAGAATATCAAAATATTTCACTTTTGCTGCAAAAAATCAAATATGACGAACATCATTGGAGTATTTGTGTTGACTTAAAAATGGTCAACTTTTTATTAGGACAGCAAAGTGGATTCACCAAATACCCATGTTGTTATTATTTGTGGGACAGTCGGGCCAAGCATCAACACTGGGATAAAAGAGATTGGCCCGCACGTGAGACGATGGAGGTGGGAACGCAAAATATCATTAATCCACCTTTGGTTTCAAGAGATAGAATTTTATTGCCCCCGTTGCACATAAAACTAGGCCTTATGAAACAATTTGTTAAGGCGCTAGATAAAAATGGCCAAAGTTTTTCTTACATAACTCAAAAATTTCCTGGTCTGAGTATAGAAAAGATAAAAGGCGGAATTTTCGATGGCCCACAAATAAGAATTTTAATAAGGGACAGAGATTTTTTAAGTTCAATGAACGATTTGGAACGACTTGCTTGGAGTTCATTTGTTGAAGTTACTAAAAACTTTCTTGGCAATCACAGGTCAAGTAACTACTCTGAAATCGTATATGACATGCTAGAGGCGTTTAAAAACCTAGGATGTAATATGTCAATCAAAGTGCACTACATCCATAGTCATCTTGACCAATTTCCAGAGAATCTTGGATCTTATAGCGAAGAACAAGGCGAGAGGTTTCACCAGGACATAAAAACTATGGAAGAGAGATACCAAGGCCGATGGGATCGGCATATGATGGCTGACTACTGCTGGGGTATGCAGCGTGATTCTCCCAATACCCATTATTCACGAAAATCGCGAAAAAGAAAGTTTTTATGTTAGTAATAATGTAAAATAAAGTAAATAAATGCTGTTTTTTCTTTAAATTTGAGTTTTTCTGAATCCGCAAAAATCTAGAAAACTACGCGTAGAAAATCAAAATGTTTGCTATTTATGTAATGAGTACAAGGCCCTTAGCTTCGGCACCTTTTCAACTGTTGACCTGTGTTATAAATATGCACTCTACTTTCGACTGTTTTTGAAGTTTCAGCATTCATTCGTCACCTACTTCTACTTTACGCTGACAAATATACACATTAACTGAAAAATAAAGTATTTTAACGCAGAATCTATTACTACAATATTTGTACATAAAAAAGGTTTCCTATTACAACCCGTTAAGGGATTATGGAGAGCTTCTCACAACCAGTGAGCTGTTTCTAGTTTCCTGTTTTACATGCACTGATTGAGACCTACAGGTTTGCACCGGATCAGAAAATAAGTTTGATAATACTTTACAGTGTAGCCGTCGCTAATCGAGGTGATCATCGTCGAAAGAAATGTAAGATGGTCAGAACAGGGACAAGAGCCGCGCACACCACCGCCGGCCTCATATTTGTACAGACCTTTTTTAATAAACCCAAAATTAACCTTGTTAAAACAGTGACAGCACCAATTCTATGTTTAGATACTCTATTAAGACAATATTTGTTCTAAGAATTTTAAACGTCAGGTTCGAAATTTATATAGAACTAGCTGGACCCGGCAAACTACGTTTTGCCTTCAAAGTTTTTGTAATTCCAAAGGGTGAACAAAATTTGTTGTTCCATTACGTTTCAAACTATAGTTATGGCTGTTATATCGGTTTCATTCAAAAGGGGCGTGGCACCGACCTCTTCCACCCTGGCTGTAATTCATACTGTTCCAACAACATATATACCAAATCTCATCTTCATATCTCTGACAGTTCATGAGATATAGCCATTTTAAATTTCAAGTTGTACAGGCAAAGCAACGCCCTTTTATCAAATCACAACCAAGTATAGCCAAGGAGTATCAGCAGGTCGTCAGTACCACATTGTGAAACTTTCATAACAATTGGTCTATTGGTCTATTAGAAAAGCCGTCAGAGCGATTTGGCGGTATAGCCTATGTCAACCGCTAGATGATTCTGAATATTGTCTGAAAATTTCATCAAAATCGGTACAGCCGTTTTCGAGTGCATTCGTAACATACACACATACATCCATTTTTATATATGTGACAGCGCATAGAGAAAGGGACCTAAGGGTAAAAAAATCAATTGTCACTTTTTTTTTTTTTTGATGTGGACAACATCTGAGCATCGAATTAGACCGATCCCATGCCCCAAAAGTGTTCCCTCCCAGATAGATGCGCGTTTTATTTTATGATGGTACACCAAAGATACACGTATTTAAATCTTTAAAATGACTCTCCTGAACAAAGCCGGTTTTTACCCTTAGGTCCCTTTCTATTTTGCGCGTCACATATATAGAATTATGTTTGTGGTAATCGAACTGAAAATTTGTTTGGTTGTACCAACCGAATTCATGACAAATTCTGTGGCAGCAACCTCATTTTGAAAAACACGATTATTGCAACCAAATTAACGCCCACTTTGATTTTTACAGTCGACTTAAGGCCAGATTAGGTCGTTGCGACTGAATTGATGCCAAATTTGGCAGTTCGAACCGCATTGATGTCGAATTCGGCTCTTGAAACCGAATTAATGCTGTTTAAGTTGTTTTACTTGAATTGGTACCAAATTATGTTGATGAGCCGAAGTGGTACCAAATTCGGATGTCGCCGTCGAAATTATAGAAGATTTTGTTAATCGAACGAATATAATTAGAAATTCTGTTGACACAACCGAACAAACTATGGAATGAGGTTATTTCAACCGTATTTCTGTTGTGGGGACCACATTTTGTCGTGACAACGTCTGTTCGGTTGTAAAAATAAATGCTTTCCCATTGCATCCCATTAAGGGATTATAAAGAGCTTCTCACAACTTGTTAGCTATGCGCGTTCTAGAATTACTCTCACTGATTGGGACCTACAGTTTTACACCGGTTCCGAACGGTATTTTTCAGCAGATTTTTCATGGCTAAATACTCGTGGTGGCTCGTCACTAACTCGATGACCGCCATCGAATGAAATGTAAGATGGTCTAAGCAGGGATCGGACCCACGTAATCATATACAAGAGTCGCACACAATACCATTGCACCACCGACGGTTGAGGCAACTGCAATCGATGATCTCTTTTCAGATAATGTGCTCTGTGAGTGCAGTCAGGAGAATCTAAGGGGAAAAATAATACAGTTTGTATGCAGGACGAAAGTGTAGTGTTGAAAATTTGACAGGGCTACCTCAAGTTTACCAGGAATGGTCATGAAACGAGGCGCAATTGCTTATACTCTTCTTTCTCCAGCTAAACTAACCGTAAAGCAATTCGCGTTTATAGGTAATTACGGATTTTTTTTTTGAGATTTACGGATATATATTCTCAGTTGCTTAACACAAATATTGTCAACTTGGGGTTTTCCAAACTAGCTTAAAACGTTTACCCAGCAACAAGTTTCTTGAACTTACTGTTAAAAGTTTAACTGCCTTATTTGTGGTCCCTTTACAAATCTGCTCATATATGGATAAACGTTGAACACATTGTTTGCTTGGCTGCGCAAAATAACTTAAAGTCAACTAAAGTGGTGAGTTAACTTGGCTTAATTATAATTAACTGCACTTGACTTAACTGCACTAAGGTTGCCTTGCCGGGTGACTCACTGACGAGGGTTAGCGGTGAATGTAATGGCAGTTCAGAAATCCAAAAAGAAGACAGGATTCCTTGAAAGAAAAAAAAAAACGGTAAAATGAAATTCTTTTCTTTCTACTCAACTGGGGTTTCTTCACATTTTCTAATGAGTTTAAGGCTTAAATTTTGTTGGCTTACTTAGGCTATATGCTTTTGTCTTAGCTCACAACTGCCGTGC
Organism: Phaonia tiefii; assembly: GCA_963931995.1. Classification (NCBI taxonomy): domain Eukaryota; kingdom Metazoa; phylum Arthropoda; class Insecta; order Diptera; family Muscidae; genus Phaonia; species Phaonia tiefii. Next base: position 104,431,988 of record OZ008369.1, on the reverse strand, counting down.
ATGCTTTGTAGTGAGTACCTGGAAATGTGGCCATGAGATGGGGTACGATATCACACATTCTACTTTACTATTCAAAATGAGCACTTACTCGGTGTTGGCGTGTAATCGTACAAATGTGTGTCGGAGTATATAGTATAGACCCATACGAAACGTTCCAAAGTCAAATGGATTAAATTCAATTGAACTTTTTCAAATGTCCAAGGAAAAATTATCCAATTTTAATAAAATAAAATTTATAAACTAAAGCATAAGCATCACTTACTTATACAAGGTGGCGCAAAAGTAAACTTCCGATGTTTTTTGGCTGTAATTTAAAACAAAATGAAAAACTTTGATTCTTCTTGTGGATTATTTTTATTTAGTCTTTTAATTTTTTTTACATCAAGTCGAGAATATGATGTCATGTAAATAGCCGCCGCCACAGTTGATTGTCATTTGAGCCCTTTTTATGGCATTTTCCATCACTTTGGCCAAAACTTCCAGCGATAGGTCCTCACATTCTTGACGGATATTGTCTTTAAGAGCTGCAAGAGTCTGAGGCTTGTTGACATAAACCCGCGGCTTCACAAAGCAACACAAAAAGAAGTCTGGAGCGGTCAAATCAGGCGATCTTGCTGGCCAGTGCAAATCGCCAAAACGGGAGATTAGGCGCCCGGGAAATGCATCCTTCAGCATATCGGTTGTGTCACGTGCAGTGTGTGCCGTTGCACCGTCCTGTTGGAACCACATGTTTTCCAATCCCAATTCATCAAGTTGCGGCAAAAAGAACTCGTTGATCATTGCTCTGTAGCGTGGCACGTCGTCTGGTCGATGTCTACGGCGCATCCATGACATCCTCGGCTACAGCAGCAATATTCTCTGCACAACGGCTACTCCGGGGTCTGCCACGCCTGGCAGCATCTCGTGTTGTGCCAATCTCTTCGAGGCGAACGGCTAAACGTCGCAGTGTTTCACCAGTAGGCGTTGGACGCCAGGAAATCTGCGACGAAATTCACGTTGTGCCAAAGTCACCGACCGATTATTGGTCAAATAAATAGTCAGCAATATTCCGCGTTCTGGAGCAGTGTAGCGTAACATTGTTTATTAACGTGTATTTCGCATGTGTTTACTACACAAATGTCAAAACAGAACTGACATTAGGGGCAAATCGCAAAATTTATAGCATTTTCTGATAGGAGGATTACTTTTGCGCCACCGTGTATAAGAAGCTACAATATCTTAAGAGCTAACACATCAGTTTTTTGTGCGTTAACAATTTGAAACAGTCGCAAGATATTTCGGAAATTACACAAGTCGACCAAGAACTAATAAATCCGTCTAAAAGTAACGGCCTGTACTTACAAAGATTTGAAAAATATTGTTTTGAAACAGTAGAATATTACCTAAGCAAATACTCTTGGTTAACCATGACAACCACGTTACATAAAATCCTTATCCACTTCAAACAAATAATGGAGAATATCGCACTTCCGGTTAAATATTTTAGAGAAAATGAGGCAGAGACTCGGCACAAAATATACAAAAGTGGCAGATTGCATCATGCGCGCCGAAATATTCGATGTTTTTTACTAGAGCCCTTGATACTTCTGGACCACTTATTTCATCATTACGTTTAAGTATCCGTGCATACCAACGCAAACGCTTAGTACATTGCCGAAACTTTGGAGACTGAAGAAACTGTTAGGATAAGGTTATGAAACTGAAACTGAAAGTATTAGAAAATGAATGTAAACCGAAGTGAATTTAAATCAAGAAAAAAATATTTTTTATTTTTAAATATTATATATTTATTTTAAAATAAATATTTTAAATCTATGTAAACAAAATATAATTTGAAATTTAAAAAAAAACAATAAAATATAATTTTTTTGTCTGCATATCACTTGAAATTGAAACCAAAGAATTGCACTAAGTATTTTGTTTCAGATGAAAATATTGAATTCAGTACACACTCTTCCGACCTCAAGTTTGAGTTCAGTCTTCTTCTGACTAAAAATAGATTTTAAAATCGGAATGTCTTAACTAATTTAATAAAGTCATCAAAAATAGCTTAGTTTCAATTTCTCAACCCACAATAAATGTGCTTTTGTTATTCAAATATTTTTGGCCCAGTAAAGTGGTATGCTGGACCACAGTGCATCGTTTCTCGTTTTGTTTTTTTTTTGATTCGGTCTAATTTGTTACTAGATTATTTCTTATGACCTAATTTATTATTTTTTTGTTAGTGCAAGCTTCATATCGTCGGTATCCTGCAAAAAGATCTCAAGTCCACTATTTTGTGAAATGGAGTTAATGATGCAAAAGTGTCCCCAAAGTCATAGTGTATGCCCTATAAAAAAATCCCATGTCTATTTAAAGTAGTTTTCTAGCTATTGTATCAAAACAAATCTTTCTATGTCCAAAACACCCAAATGTGTGGAGCATAAAAGACGCAAGTCCACAAATCGTTTTCTCTATTTTTGCTGCAAAAAAAGGTCAAGTCCTCAAGTTCAAAGATAATATACCCAGCAGAAAAAACAAGTATTTCATAACCTACTTAAAAATTTGTCCTAAGGGGATTTTCCAATACATTTGGTATGATTTGATCTACAACGCTGCTCCACCAAACGATGATTTCTGCTATTTATGAACAGAAACTGATGGCAAAAGAGGATGTAATGAAATTGGTTCGTGCTTGCATAAGTACTTGCATAAACTTTCACCGGCAATAAAAGAAGTATCTTTTTTTCTGATACTTGCAGTGGCCAAAATAGAAACAAAAATATTTCAATATTATTTTTCCATTTGATTCAATGTTTAAATGTGGATATAATTGAACACAAATTTCCTGGAAGTGGGCACAGTTACATGGAAATCGATAGCAGGCACAGTGCTATCGAAAAGCAAAAGAAGAATGTTCCAGTATATACGATTCAAGACTCGCTAACTAACTATATTCAGACTCGCACGGTCCAAGAGACGGATTCGCACGGATTTATCAAAGTTATCGGAAATTATAAAATATAAAAATTTCGACGAAACCGGAGATAAGGTGAACTGGTTGAAAGTAAAATCTTTTAGGTACCAAACGATTAAACCTGATGTGATGTTGTACAAGTATGACCACAATGAAACCTATAAAGAAATACGTGTTTTTGGTAATGGTCGGCCCATACATTTAAAAGAAGTTAACATCAAAAAGATCTATAACAGCAACCTTTACTTAATCCTTGCAAGTCAGGAGCCATCCCGGACGAGTTTCATCACGGGTACAAAAGCTTGATAACAAGCAAACCCACCAGAAATAAGGCCCCAGAACCCGATATAAATGATGATTCGCAACCAGATCAAGATTAGCAAATTTAAAATAAAAACAACACATTTTCATAAAAAAAACCATGTCCATAAAAATATATTTTTCCAAAGTTTAATTTTATTTTTGTATAAAAAAAGTTAAATAAATAAAATTGAATTAAAGTTTTTGACTTCATCTTATTTATAAATGCTTTAACTATCAGCTTTTAATATCGATTTTCAAATCAAAACTACTTAATGATTTTTCCAGCGGCCATAAACTTTAAATCTTCAATAACTCAGAAACACAATTGTGTGACTTGAGATCGTTTTGCAGGATACCGACGATATTTTGTAACAAGCCACTGAAATATTTTATGAGAAATTTTACCATGTGAACACAGTTTTTATAACTTCTTACCATTGAGTTAATCCATTTAGAAACTAAGCCGTCCATTGGTTGCTGCGTAATTTGTATTCTTACATCCCCACGCCTTTTTGTGCTTATGTCAAATGTAGAATTTGTTGTAATTGCTGTTGTTGTCAACTATTTTATGTTGACATTTAGTTAATTAAAGGAAATTAAATACGAGAATAAAAAGAGCTTTACAACCTGTACAAAATACCCACCGTTCAATGCGAAGTTTATTTATAAAAAAACGTACAACACCAATATTCGATTGCAAGCGAATGTGGAATGAGTTCATGGAATTCTGTTCCTAATTACATTAAATTAAAATGAAATTAATTAATTTTGTCTTTCATGAATGAAAATGGGTTTATTAACCGATTATAAACTTTATTGCAGTACAATTTTATTTTCATGGGACTTTTAAAATCATTGTCGAAATATCAAAATCAAAGAATTCACCTAGATTTCGCCGAAATCAACTTTATTTCATATATGAACCTAAATTCATTGAGCTGAACCATTGTGTTCCAGTTTCCACATGAATTTGTAAGCAATAACATTACCTCGGATGGAATTAAGGGTCATGTAATCACACTAAACTTAATTCACATTTGAACTTGAATTCAATCAGGCGGAAGTACTTTGTTCTATCTTTGTCAATTTGCTAACAATAATTAGTTAATTTGCTAACACTAAAATTATTTCAGGGGAAATTAAATCAAATGCGAATGAATTGATTTTATTTTATTTCTTCAAACCATTACATTTATTCGGAGGGAAAGAATTCAAATACAATCATAAGTGATATATAAGTATATCAGGTTTGTTACTGAACTCGAACGAAAATGTGTTAACAACCAAAGTTCGAATTTACCTCCCCATGTGTAACCCATACACATCGCTGTGGAGAATGGGTAATGAACGATGATTCATTACCCACAGGGTAATGTGAAAAATGATTACCCACAACAATGGGGAATTACCCATCCTTCTCTCAATCAGTAAATCTTTTGCACTCACTGATTTGGGTTTACAATTTTAAACCGGTTCCGAACGGTATTCTGAAAAGCTTCTTGTAGGTGAGTCATATCGCAGATGGCACATCAATAATATATAGCATTTCCTGAAAGAAACGTCGTGAGTACATCCTGGACTCGTAGCCCACTGTAGTTAACTGGGCACAGGCCAAACTTTGACGAAGTGAAAATTCTAACTGATGACACGATTTACTCACGAACGTCTCTTTCAGGAAATGCTGTATATTATGCACGTTCCATTTAATAAAAGGCTCAGCTACAAGCGCGATAAGGACCAATGTGCACAAGTTTACAGACACACAACTGAACAAATTTAGGCGGAATAATTAAATTAGTTAACAAAAGCTTGCAGCACAGACTAGTCGTATACTTATTGTTTCCTCACAGTGTATAAGTGATTATATACATAAATATTATTTAGATTCCCACTAAATTCACCCTAACAGGCAAGATTGTATTTGAAAGAAAAATTTTGTGTTTACTGTTTTCAGTAATGTTTTGTAAAATCTTTGTATTTTTCTTATATTAGATCCTTGAAAATGATCAACCAAGTTGATCGAAACATTGGAAACAAAATATATTGTGATAAAAGTAAAATTATACAACTACGTTTTCTTTTTTCATTCATATAACCTCAAGCTGATACTAAAACTGAAAATCATAATAATGACAGCAGGTAAAAATATGAAGAGTTTGCCAATGACATAGTGTAGTTGTCATCCTGAACAATGCAATTGGCAGGGTACAGAAATGCCAAAATCAGCTCAAACTGCTAAGATTGCGTGTGATACCTACATTTGTTGTACCGTCGTACACAGACATATTATACACCATTGAAAAGGTAAATTCCTCTTCTATGAAACTGCGTTCAGAAATATTCGCATGTGAAAAATATATTTAACTCTTTTGGAAAAAAAATACGAAACAACTCTAAGTAAATAATTTTGGAAAAATCTTTTAAAAATTTGATGTAAAGTATACATATAAGTACATATTGATGTATCTTACTTATTTTTTTATACGTTATAGTGTAATCCACGACCTATTGCATCCGATTAAGATTTTTTGAAAATAGTTAAATACCTTAGTGATTTTTAATCCCAAACAAATCTTTTATGAAAATTCGACTCTTATTGCATATAAAGCTCTCCTGAACTCAATTATATCGCACCCTAAATACAAAAGTGTCACAACTCAAAATTTACAAATGTTCAGCAGAGGCAAAAAACTAGCTTGCAAAGGTAAAAAATGTATGAATAGTCTCAAAAGTAGACATATTGATACAGTAATTCTTTGACGAAAGGGAAGAGAAACTGACGCCAGATTTTTACAGAAGATAGAAAGGGTGCTTGGTGTTTGTTTTTAAGCAAAAAATTAAAATTGAGAAATTTTGAGTTGTGACGCTTTTGTATTTAGGGTGCGATATGTACGATCTATTTATTTTTTGGAGCGTGGTCGAGAATATTTTAGTGTACAATAAAAATAACATTACATGAGAACACCCGGCTGGAACGGAGTTCGTTTCGCTATATATTATGTACTAGTTAGTTCCAACACGCCTAAGGTGCCTGTTAAAAAATACGATAATTTAAATGGATCTTTAAGAAAGATACTTTTTGTAAAATGATAATCTTTTTTAAGAATTTTTTTGTTTAGAATGTACTTTTTTTAAATCATATTTTAGGTCCTTTTTGTAAGAATATGTATTATATTTTCCCGAAAAGGTCCTTTTTAAAGAGAGGTAAATTTTTTTATTAAAAGCTAATGTTTTTTTTTAAGAAATGACACTATTTTTAAGAAGAAGTACTTTCTGTAAGAAAAAGCCATGAGAGTATGAATTTTTTTTACAAGAAGTACTGTTTTTAAGATTAGGTACTTTTTAAAGAAGTGGTACTCTTTTTAGGAACAGGTTATTTTTTTAAGAAAATGTTCTTATTTTCAGAGAGGCTACTATCTCAAGAAAAGAAACCGGATAAAACATGACCTCTTACAGCCTTAAAGGAACTTATAACTTTAAACATAACGAGGATCTAAAACAACTAAATTTGAAACATATGGTGGGGCCAACCCAAAACAGAACGAGACAACTACAATTAGAATAGTTCGCTTTATACATAAAACTTTCAAAACTTCTGCATCAGTGCGTGTAAGTAGGAAAGCAATGTGTAAGTAGCGACAAAAATCACTCTGCACACAATCAATAAATGTCTTCGGTTAGTGACTTGTGTAAATTCACACCGCAGTGGCTTAACGGGATAGACGTAGCTGAAGATGATGCTTTAGAAACATCGAAACGATCGTCCAGCGAATGTGAGTTCGAATCCCACCCGGCGCATTTACATTTTTTTCACTAACCGGAGAAAACATGATCTCTTAATTGGTCCTTTTTAAGAATAGGTAAATTTTTGAGAGTAGGTATTTATCTTAAGAAAAGTTATTTTGTTTTACAGAAAATGTACTCTTTAAAGAAAAGATATCTTTTTTAAGAAAACGCAATTTTTTGTCAGAAAATTTACTTTTTTAAGAAAAGGTACTCATTTTAAAAAAATTACTTATTTTAAGACACTATTCAAAAATTAAATTGTCCGAGTGTTTGGTCGTGTTTATTAATTAATTTTATTTTTTTTTTCATTTCGAATTGAAAATATATCTTCCTGACGATTCTATCCAAAGGATAGCGAAATATCGAAAAAAATTTAATTAATTAATAAACACGACCAAACGCTCGGACAATTTAATTTTTGAATACAATAGGAAAGGTCGGATAAATCATCACTTGTTTTAAGAAACCGTACTGTTTGTAAGACAATTTACTTTGTTTTAAGCAAAGGTATTTCTTTAAGATAAGGTTTTATTTTTTACGAAAATGTACTTTATTTAAGAATATGAATAGGTATTTTTTTTTTTGGAAAATTTACTTTTTTTAAGAAGAGACACTTAATTAAAAAACTTTTATTTTTTAAACTTTCTTCACTTTGGTTTTTCTAAATTTAATTTTTATTGGGTTCAAAACTACAATATGTACTAAATATTGGTTATAGGCTCCATCTAGAGACTTCCCATTAAACAAGAAATTGTCTAACATACGACACAACATAGTCTAGACACAAACCAAATCTAAAGTACCCAATATAGTTGATAATATTGGGTGGTAGCATAATAGTGTTAAAAGAAAAGTTGTTTAATTTTTTTACATTTAGCCTCCATCCCGCACCGCGCGATAAGGAAATTCGTTCCAAAAAAAAATATATAAAAAAAACCCGAGCAAAACTTTTGCCAAACATTGAAATTGAACATTTGTTTTCAAAAACTGCACATTTTCAGTGAATGGTGACTGTAGGATGCATTTCCAAATGACCAGAAGTTTACAGTAAATATATTTGTCAAAGTATTGTTTTTTGGTAAAATGTAAATTTGTATAAGTTTTTTGGAAAAAACTAAAGAAAATACTGAATGAATCATGGCACCTTTTCGGGAAAATATTGTGTTGAACAAAAATTTCAAATTTGAGAAGTCCGCATTTCCAAACCGGTTGAGATAATTTCAAAATTTTTACACTATATTCTTCCAATTTAGTACAATTTAGTACAATTTCCAATTTAGTACACATTTCCGAAATATCCATATCCCCCAAATAGGCGATTTAGTAACAAAACGCAGAAAAAAGTCAATGAAAAACTTGACAATTTTCAAATTTGATTGAGAATATCTTAATAACGATAAAAGATATTCCGCAACACTACGAATCTTTTTTGTTTGTCTTGCATAATAGATTTTCAAAAGTAAAACATATTTGTAATCGGCCTTTAAGTGTACAAGTAGCAGGCTTTGAAAATTGCAACAGCTCCAAAAGGGGCAGCTTTTACACCCTGTAGGACCAACTGTCTGGACAGGGAGTACCAGCCAGACTCCTCCTCTATTAATGTCTAGTACTTTCAAAAATAATCAGAACAATACTATAAAAGCTGTGACATTATTACCGTGGTTTTTCGAATCGACCATTGGATTTATCGCATAAATCAGCAAAAAGTCTCGTTTTGGAGAACGAGACCGAGAACCAAGAAAATGATTCTACTTGTACGATTCTCACGATGAACTAAATCCGAATTCGGAAAGACATCCACAAAATTCTTAACACCGAATATCCAAATTTGCTTTGAATATTTAATCTAATTACGAAAAGTTAAGGATATATTTTGTAACGCTCAATATTCCAATACTAACGATACTTAACTTAAAAGTATTCCATCTGTACTGGAAACCATTCCATACACGTACTTAAATTAATTTAAGTTATGAATGCTATCTCAATATTTGGGATAATTTGGTTGTACAATTATTTTTTGTGACCTTCTGACTAAATTTTAAAACGCTTTTGTCCAAAATCAATAAGTGTTCCAACTCACGGGCGATGTGTTAACACCTTTTTGTTACACGGTACCTATTCGATTTCTGTGACAACATTTGTAAATGTTACATTGGACAATAAAAAAAGGAATAGTTTTTGTGCTGAAGGCTCTTTTGCTATTGAATTTTCTTTTTTCTCACATCTGCTTTTACATTAGATGTAATATTATTAAAATAAATAAAGCAATATTTAGCTCACTGAAATAATTGTTTTTGTTTTGTCGTAAACAGAGCGACGACGACTTGCTTGTTTAATTGTTTTTGTTTTGTCATAAACTGAGCAACGACAAAAAGTATTGAGTAGTATAGAGAACTTATTGCACTATTTTCCGCTCTCCTGTAGAGAGCCTGAGTAAAAGACCATAAACGAGTCTAATGCTCTTTATAAAATATTTCCATATGAATGCACCATTTCGACAATGTTATTATATAAAATAATACAACAAGCATATATGTTTCAACAGGCATCAATGTTTCATACCAAAATTATGAATGGACCAAGTTATGACAAAACGAGAGAAATACGTTTTGAATCATTCACCAGGTGTCGCCAGTGCGTTTGAGTCTAACAATTCGTTCCATGAGTTATCTGTACTATTCAATACTCTTTGGCGACAACGACCTGTTTGTTTGTTCGCTGCCGCTACATCAATCGTACTTATTTTCAGGCAGAGACTATTGTTGTACTACAACCACGTATGCGATGCTAACGTTGTGTGTTGTTTGCATGTGTTCACTTTGATAGATTGCCTAACCCGTGCCTACAGATGTTAACACATCAATAAGTATAATTTTCTTAAAATTTTGTATTTTATTTATAGTCTAAACTCATTTTTGTGTAATTATAATTAAATAAAATGTCCCCAGATTAAGATTGATTTCCTAACTTGTAGTACAAGTAGACAACAAATTTTATATGCAAATTCTATGAATCGAAATCCAGAGACGTTTCCTGACTAGCGTTTTAAAAGTGTTGGTATCAGCATTTGGGGTGTTGGGAACTTAAAATGTATATAAATCAAATCTTAATTTTAAACGAATTTAGACATTAAATAAACACTTTAAATAAAGTAAATAAACAAATAAATATTTTGCCACTAAATCGCATGAAGAGACGGCGGAGAAGTTCTAAAAATCAGTGCGCCGTGCTCTTTCTAGTTTTACAGTCATTGATTGGGATGTATCGTTTTGCACCGGTATCGAATGGTATTTTGAGAAGCTTTTTCGTGGCTAAGCACTCGATAGCGTCGCCGTCACTAAGCGAGGTGACCGTCGTCGAAAGAAATATAAGGTGGTCAGAGCAGGGATCGAATCCACATTCATATGTGAAAGAATCGCGCACACTAACTAGTGCACCACATGAAATTCATCAATAGCATGACCTTCAACGCCTTCAATGACCTTTTATTGCCTTTAGTCGCTCAAAATTCTTTCTCCACAGTAGTTTCAACAATTAGAGCTTTTTCGATTTTTCCTGACATTTAAACGTTTTCGGAAAAAAGAAAATGGAACCTTTGTACTAAAACGCATTTCGTAGCCAATCCCTTATGTTATTTCCCCCCCACGTCACTTGTTATCCTTATGAAATTGATGCTTGCTTAGCGCAATTACTATTATTACTACCTTTAGATGGAATATCATATAACATATATGTCGATATATTAATAGCTAATGACTTCCTTGCACCCATGCCTATTTCACCTTCAAACCGCCATTTCTCCCTTATTAGCTTAAGGTGTAAATATATCAAATATCCTCATCAGCATCATCATCGTTATTCACATAATTTCAATGGCTTTGTTGTAGTCATGAATGGTATGCATGACACTTTAAGGTGAAATATGATAATGCCAGGGTATTTTTTGTTGTCGATTTTACCCTATAATTTGCAAACAAATAAATAATGAACGTATTTGACTCGTGAAAACAGCATAAAGCCAGCGATTATTTGTTAACGAGTATATTGACTTTTTGACCAAAGTACCAGGAAAAAAGGAGGATATACCCAAACACAGACAGACAGTCAGAAGGGCTCATGCTACATAAACTGTTTGCATTACGTAGAAAATTTAATGGAAAACATACAAATTATTTACACAAATTTTCACAACTGAAATTGACCAGAATTGTGAAAACAAATAAACCAATAAAATATTGCAAAAAACTTGTTAATTTATACCAATCAAACAAGAAGAGATTTTCAGTCGAATGATAAAAAATAAACTGTAGAAGAGAAAACATTTATTACCTCAAAAATTGTATGCAATATTAGAGGGATTGCGCGATAAACTATGATTCTGATGATTTCCAAAATATCAGGATGTAACCCAGATTCGATATATTTCCAGACCTTACCCATTTCAGTTATAATTCAGTAGGTTGTCATACTTACGCAGCGGCGGAAGTCGCAAGGCCTTCCACACATTAGGCATGCGGAATGGTTCTTTTGTAATGCCTTCCTAAAATAAGGCCTGAGGAATGCATGAATTTTTTCATCAGATATAACCAAGAAGATTTTTACAATTTTGAGAAATTTATTTTCCGATTCATTTTAACCGTAATTTAATTGGAAAATTTCATACAAATTTTAAAATTATATGTTTTATTTAACAGTTTTCAGGGTATTTTTAAAATGTGGTAAAACTTTCTAAGATACATACATACATACTTATAAATACATATGTAGAAGTGGATAATGATTTTGTGATAAAATAAATTATTTTAATTTTATTTTTGTTTTCCTTCTAAGGTCTTCCTCTTTGCATGCCTTCTAAGGCCTTCTTTAGGCAATGGGCAAGAAAGGTCTTGCCTCCCAATCTCACGCAATGTTAATAAGAAAGGAGGAGGTAATGTGCAGGGCAGGTCTTCCGTATTTTAAAGAAGCGTTTGGTCATAATTCGTAATTTGTGGATAATGGGTCACCCCGGGTGTAGCCGTGAGGAGTGGGTAGCGATCGTTTACCCATTACCCACAGGTACCCCATTACCCATGGGTAGCTACCCACAGCGATGGGGATTTACCCATCACGATTACTCATTACCCACACAGCATGGGAAACCCCACGACGATGGGTAATGGACTACCCAGGGTAACCGATGCCCATTTTTGGTAGAAAATAAAAACATAATAAAAATGTCTCTATCTCTGAAACGACGCGTCGAATCGAAAAGATAACTAAATTTTAGGACTTTCTAAAATAAAACATTCCTTAAAAAAGGCATAACTCGGAAACGATGCGATCAATCGCAAAAATAATATTTTTGGAACGAAGTTCCTTATCGCACGTTGCGGGATGGGGGCTAAATGAAAACATTTTAAACAACTTTTTTTTAACTACTTTATTACCCATTATTTATTTGGTTTGGTTTAAAGGGAAGTTTTCTAGGTGGAGCCTGTGTATTACATATTGTAGTTTTGGACCCAATAAAAAGCAAATTTAGTAAAGCCAAAGTGCAAGACTGGCAAATCCATGAAACACAACCCTGAGCGTGGAATTAATTTTGGCAGCACATTTACTCTTACACTCGTACTTTTGGTTTGTGTCCAGACTAACATGTTTCTTTGTTAATGGGAAATTTTCTAGGTGGAGCCTGTTCATTACATATTGTAGTTTGACCCGAATAAAAAGTAAATTTAGAAACCAAAGTGAAAGAAGTTTAAAAACAAAAACATTTTCCAAAATAAGTTCGTTTTCTTAAAAAAAAGTAAATTTTCTCAAAAAAATACCTTTTCAGAGTACCTTTTCGTAAAAAAAATACCTTATCTTAAAGAAGTACCTTTGTCTAAAAAAGTAAATTTTCTTCTAAAAAGTATCTTGTCTTTAAAAAAAAGTAATTTTTTAAATAAATACCTTCTCTAAAAAAAGCACATTATCTTACAACAAATTGCCTTTTCTTAAAAAACTACATTTTCTTTAAAGAGTAGCTACTGTTAAAATTGTACCTGTTCTTCCTAAAAAAAAACCCTTTCTTCAAACAAAAAAAAAATACCTTCTCTTACAAAAAATACCTTTTCTTACAAAAATTCCTTTTCTTAAAAGTACCATTTCTTAAAAATAAAATAATACCTTTTCTTTTCTTTTCTTGAGATAGGTACCGTTCGGAACCGGTGTAAAACTGTAGGACCCAATCAGTGCGTGTAAAACTAGAACGCGCACAGCTCACTGGTTTGTGAGAAGCTCTCTTTCCGAGATGAACGGGAAACCACATTTTTTTTTATTTTAATAAAAGAAGTATCTCTCATTAAAGAAAGGACCTTTTCGGGAAAATATAATACATTTTCTTACAAAAGGGACCTAAAAACATACTTTTTTAAAAAAAAAAAAAAAACATTCAATAAATAACAAATTTCTTAAAAAAAGTTGATTATTTTACAAAAAGTGTCTTTTCTTAAAGATCCATTTAAATTACAGTATTTTTCAACAGGCGCCTTAGGCGTGTTGGAACTAACTAGTGCATAATATATAGCGAAAGGAACTTCGTTCCAACCGGGTGTTCCCTGACACCACATGTAATTTTTTTTACCTTCAAAGAAGGCTTTAACAAACGAATGTGTTTAATACGGCATCATTGTGTTTATTAAACCGCTAATACAATTGGCCGTTTTAGCGATTATTTATTTAATAAAATTTAGTTTTACACAATTTTTTTTGAACTAAAATTATTAAAGACATTTATTGGTTAAAGCCTCCCATGGAGATAAACAATATACTATACTTGCTATTCGACGCACCGTTTCCGAGTTATAGACATTTATTAATTTTAGCAATTCTTCCATACGAATTGGACCGCGTTATAAAACTCCCTCAGAAACTCGCAATAATTAGTTATTTTTTCGATAGGATGCATCGTTTCCGAGATAGAGAAATTTTCTTCTAAAATTGAGATAGGTTACCCTACCCACTTCACACGGGAAATCGTGATGCTTAATTCCCCATCATCGTTGGCAAGTACCCATTATTTTCCCCACGGGTAATCGTGATGGGTTATTCTCCATTGTCGCGAGTAGCTACCCATTATTTTCCCAATGGGTAATCGTGATGGGCAATTCCCCATCGTCGTGGGTAACTACCAATTATTTTTCCATGGGTAATCGTGATGGGTAATTCTCCATTGTCGTGGTTAGTTACCCATTAGTTTCCCCATACTCCGCAGGTACTGGGTAAAGGTTCGTTATCCATTCCCCACGACGATGTGTATGTGTTACAAATGGTGGTGACTTTTGTGAATTCAATCGGCCAATATCTGAATATTAACGATGTTTTCAATGATTAAATTCAAGAACACCCAGTCCCCGATACCTGCTGGAGATAGAAACGCACTGTAAATCGCAGGTTATTTTTTAAAAAATTAACAAAAATAATAGAAATGTAATGCTTTTATAGTAATGGTTATGAGTTGTAAAAGATGCGGTCAAGAAAATGCACCAGATTTTAAAAAATATATATATATATATATGAAGTGGTGTAAAATTCTGAACCAGTGGTCGGATTTTTTTGTTTTTGGACTTGTTGGAAAGGTTTTGGGATAGGTGTGAAAGGTAAGAATAGGGATATCTCTTAAGAGAAAAAAACATGAGTTACCTGCCATCTGGCTGAGCAAATTGAGGTTATGTGCACGTTCAATGTCTTTTTTCAATTTTTTTTAAACGTCTGTATCTCGGCAATTTCACTTTTTTTAATACTTTGTTTTATTGATTCTGAAAGTTTTCCCAAGGACCTTTCCAACAACAAATACGTCAACTGGTTCAGAAGTTAGCAATTTTACCCTACTACCCTCCGTCCCTCAATTCGAAAATTTTCAAACCGACAAGAAATACGCTGGTGACATTCGGCGGGTCGTGACTGAATCACCCTGTATATAGAAATACGATTCTTGAAGGCGTGATTTCATAACCTAAAAAGTGATACAAAGATGCGGGGGCTAAGTTCAAGTTGGTGTACATAAGGGCAGGAGCCTAGTTCCTGCGCCAAGACTGTTCGGCGTGGTGAAGAGCCACATCTCAACACTATTTACTCAACACTATGGATCTAAACAAATTATGTCGATGAAATACACTGTGTGTAATTTTTTAAGTCATGGCAAAATAACCATATCCGGACACCACTACGTTATAAAAGACTAAAAAAAAAAGACCCGTGTCTCCCAATTTTTCCCAAAGTCATGCACCTTTTTTTTTATGGGCCGCCAAAGATTTGGGGCCTCGGTATCATTTTCGTAAAATGTGATCATTTTCTCAGGCTCATATCTTGCAAACCGTTCAGAATTTCGATTTACTCTCTGAGGCAAAGTTGTAGCTCTTATCATAAAGAACACACAACATATAAAATCAAAAAAACTTCACCTTCCAGATCAAAATCGCAAAAAACTTAAAAAAATTCGATATTTTTTACCTTTTTTCCCGTGTTCGGGTCCATAGGTAGCAAACCGTTCAAAATTGAAGTAAAGAATCAACTACAGAAATTTACCTAAGATCTCAATAAACAAATTTCTAGAACATATACACTTCCTAGAGATGATTCTTAACACTGTTTAGGTAGCACGCAAAAGTGAAAAATTTGCCGAAAATTTTTTAATTTCATTTTTTTTACCTTTTTCTCCTGTTCAGGTCCATAGGTAGCAAAAAATGAAATATGCATGGCCAGAACCATGTGCATTCTTCAGTCTATGTTGTTGTATTTGTTCATCCACACTTCCTCTTGGCCTCCACGAGTTACATTGGAATTGATTCAGAGGTGAGCGTGAATCCCAATTACAAAGAAAACAAAAGAATTTTGGGAAGCCGCCCTTATCGATGATCCCTTTCAAAATGTTGATGACCTTCAAATCACAGAAAATCTTCCATTTATTTTCGTAATATTTGATTTTTTCCATTATATCTTTCAATGTTTCATAGCTTTCTTTCATGTGGATACCCATTGCTAGCGGAATGGAAGGTATTCGGTTCGACACATGCAACAACACTGCTTTCAAGCTTGAAACAGAACCATCAATAAATAATCTCCACTCACTAGCGATGTAGTTCATTCCCATTTTTACCACCAAAGCTTTTATATCGTTGCAGTAAGCGAACGAATTGTCATCATTTAGAGTGTAGAGCATCTGAAATTCAGCTTGTCGTTTGCGGTACGCCGTAGAGTTAACATTAGCATGTGTGAGTTTTCTTTGCTTTAAAAAAGCTGTCAAAAATATTGCAAGTCGCTGCGATAATCCCAATATAGCCACAACGAAATCCATTTCCATTTGTGTTATTAGTTGTGGTCCATCTCTTCCCTGTTGGGGCTCATAATCGGTATCAAATGGATCTTCATAAGTAACACCACTTGCTGTACTCATTGCTGTAAATTCTGTAGTACGATCTGGAGTTGACGGCCTTGGTGATACAAAATTTTCAGGTGCAAGCACTGGTAGTGTGGCTGTTGCAGTTGCTTTATAAATTTTGTTCTTCTCAGAATGTCGATTTAGCATGTCGTCTAAATAACGCATGCATAGCAACTGGTTGCATCATGATCACCTGGGAGATTAATCCAGTTTACCGGCTTACAATACTTCATAGTACCTCTGACTCCACTCAACCATGCCATGAGATTGTTATAACATTGGCGACACACTGTATTAGGTGTGTAATTTTCACCGGTCATGTCCACTTCGTCGAAAAACAATGTATATGCTCCTTTGAATTCACTAGTTAAAAGATTCTTTTCCTTCTGAAATCTTGTAGATGATTTTTTTCTGGTTTGATGACCGCAAACGTAGCAAAATAAATCAATATTTTCACACTGCATATTGAAATTGTCAGTTGCCAATGTTGTGTGCGAATTATACTGTAGCACTTTCACTTTTTTACTTTCACTTTCACTTTATAACTTTCACCGCTGAGCTCTCGTTGACGTTGCGCTGTGTAATGCCTCGATGTGAGCGTCGTGTCGCTTTTATATTGTGTGCTGCGTCCCTTGTTGCGTGTGCTGAGCTTACTGCATTGCCTGTGCTGCTGCTGTCGGGGCATGATCGCGTGATACCTAAGCGCTACCTAAACGGTGTTAACCCTTGGACAAACACATGGTTCTGGCCAGGCATATTTCATTTTTTGCTACCTATGAACCTGAACAGGAGAAAAAGGTAAACAAAATTAAATTAAAAAATTTTCGGCAAATTTTTCACTTTTGCGTGCTACCTAAACAGTGTTAAGAATCATCTTTAGGAAGTTTATATGTTCTAGAAATTTGTTTATTGAGATCATAGGTAAATTTTTGTAGTTGATTGTTTCCTTGAATTTTGAACGGTTTGCTACCTATGGACCTGAACACGGGAAAAAAGGTAAAAAAAAACCGAATTTTTTTAAGTTTTTTGCGATTTTGATCTGGAAGGTGAAGTTTTTTTGATTTTATATGTTCTTTATGACAAGAGCTACAACTTTGCCTCAGAGAGTAAATCGAAATTCTGAAGGGTTTGCAAGATATGAGTCTGAGAAAATGATCACATTTTACGAAATGATACCGAGGCCCCAAATCTTTGGCGGCCCCTAAAAAAAAAAGTGCATGACTTTGGGAAAAATTGGGAGACACGGGTCTTTTTTTTTAGTCTTTTATCACGTAGTGGTGTCCGTATATGGTTATTTTTTTTCGTGTTGCACTGTGATACCCCCGTAATCCAGGGTGTTATGCAACCCGTGCCTATTGGATGGATGGCAAGCAAGGAAAATACCGTCTGCATTTTAACGTATGCCTCTCTGGCACCGGGCCGCCTTAGAGGGTAACTGTGGCCTTGCGAAGGAGAAGTTGGTCGACACTGTTGAGCCCCTATACACCCGTGGACTTCTGAGCTGCTACGGCGGAGACAAAGTCGAAAGAAAAAGTTGTGCAATTTTTTAAAACAAAACAAACATCTCCATGGAGACGACGCACGTCTGCGGAAGATGAGCAGTCACAAACAGTCCAAGCACCAGAAATGTAAATGAGAAAAAAGAGAACAAACTTGCAGATTATTCTGGATAATTTCATCAACCAAGCCTAGAGAGATCATCCTTGGCCAGATTCGTATAAACTCTCCTTGGTTCCTTCTCATGCTAATGCTGTGCTGGTCACATCTAGAGACCAATCCCGTTTGACGGAGAAAAGTCGGTCCCTCTTGGGCGGCTTGATATCCTCCGTGATATTTCTTGTGGCTAGGTGATGCTCATACACCTCCACTACTTTATACATTTCACGTAGTCATTCTTATCATGAGGTCTGTTTTTCCAGCCAGCCTGTTTGCCTCAATCTTTTTGAGAATACAACATGTATGTTCCCATGTGTTTCCAAGTGAACTCCCGAAACCGGCGCACATGTTATATTCATAATACAATTCCCACTTTCTCACTGTAGCCAAAGCTCTTTGTATCCATTCCTTTGAGCAATGCCCACTCACCTCTTCCGACATTATGTTAAGTATCGCCTGGTAATGCCATCCACCTCTGATGGTAGCTAACGTTAGAAGGCGATTGTTTGACCACCCTTGAATATCATGCTAACCCCGATGCGTAATAATAATATATTAAATTTTTTTTAGTTCTCTTGGATCCGAGTTATTTTTAAAGTTGCAATTTCCTTTACAGCTAAGAGACCATGCTTTTCCCAGCTAGTGAAAACACATTAAATGCCGCGGGTGGGATTCAAACTCACATTCGCTGGACGATCGATTCGATATTTGTGAATTATATGATTTTCGAATTTTTATGGAATTTTGGAATTAAGAAATATTATTTATATTTTCCACCATGATTGTTTTCTTATTCAAATTACAAAATGATTTTCTGCTTAGAATAAGAATTAATTGAGCCTTTCACAATTTGTTGCTTCTTACTTCAAAATGGGTAAAATGTAAAATGGGTAATCCTCATGCGTAGTTACCCACGACGGGTAGTCGTAATGGGACTTCCTTACGACGATGGGTAATTACCCATTACACATGAGGAATGAGTAAGCGGCATTTAGCATTACCCACTGCAATAGATAATATATTGCCCAGGTAACCCATATCTATTTATGGTCGAAAATTTAAAACAAAAATACAAAAAACCTTCCTATCTAGGAAACGGAGCGTCCAATCCAAAAAATAACTAATTTTGCTGATTTTTGTTGGTAGTTTGATGAAGTTATACAATTCAAAAAAAGTAATGTTATAATGTGAATTATCTTTTGCAATTGGCGTCAAATGTCATTGTGCTTTGACAACTATGTTGTAGCAGATAGAGAATTTTTTAATAAGAAGCAATGGAACGATACACAGCTGGAGAACGTGGAATTATTGTTACTGCTTATCTTACTAATTTTCTATAGTTTTAACACATCATGAATTCCGTCGTTGTGTAACAAGTGCACGAACAATTAAGCGTTCGGCTGAGCGCCTCGTGCAGACTGAGTCATAGAGAAATAGACGAGAGTTTCTATCACCCTCTTTACGTACTCCCGATGACTACGAGATAGTAGGCGATTTCATTGAGTTCGAGTTGAAAGAACAAATAAAAGGGAATAGGAATTTTCGTGCGTTGCACCCAACATAATACATATTCTAGCTGTCGTTATTATTAACCAACCACTATTTAAACTGAGTTTGCTGTGTAGTTTGCTTCTGGTTGCTTATCGCTCTCTCGCGTATCCACCCTGATTTCGAACATTTTCCTACTACAAAGCCGTTTAGCGATACCCCCGATTGAGTCCACTAGGATGTCGCAAGAAGTGGACGTCCTCATTGCTGCTGTGGTCGAGAACGTCAGAGAGAAGCGACAAACATAGACGAGACTACGATGCACACAATTAGGCATCAGCTGACGTTCATTGCAACGAAATTTAGTGAAAGACAAAAATGTGTTCCCGTACAAAGTGCAAACCGTTCACGAATTGCTGCCTGCTGGCCGTCAAATGAGATTAACTTACTCCCATGCTCTATTAAACTTTGTGCACGAAGAGGACGATTTCGCGTCCAAAATCTTAAAGAGCGACGAAGCCCATTTCCACTTAAGTGAACCGACTTAAACATGCCCTTACCCTAAGTCATCCTTAGTCATTGGGAGGTCATTCGCCCAACTTTTCTTTGGGAGGGACCCAAATGTGTGTTGCAAAATCAGTCATTTTCCTAAGAAGAGTGGAAATTAACAAAATTTTGTCTAGTACCAAATATCATAAAGATTGGTTCGGCTTTGCGGGGTTATCTTGCCCAACAACGAGACGGCTGAACAACTTATGTATGCACCAACAAATCCCCTTGTCTTAATCTGTGCCTGGCGTTTGATGACATGAGGCCAGTGACCTAATTTCATTAAGATCGGAAGTCCCTCACGTGACGTATCGCATTGGTAAACTGGACAACCACCAAGCTTTTGTGTGGGAGGTACCACAATGGGCGTGGCAATCTCTCCGATTTTAGAAGAAATATGATTTTGATTTTTGGATTTCAAAGGTTCACAACCTATTAAACAGGTGAAAATACAGATATTTTTGCAATTGGAGGCACGCTTTCCGAGTTATGGATAAATGTATACTGAATTTTGCGATATACTTTAATTTGGTGATTATTTTGAAAAAAAAGTATACGATTTTAGAAAATTTGCTTATATTTTTGCTTGGACGCCCTCCCTGTGTTCAAAATGTGGTTTTTGCGAAGCATTTTCTTGTCTAATTACTCGATAGTGTCACCGTTATCAATCCCTGTGACCGTCGTCGAAAGATATGTAGAGAGAATCTTTGAGAGTTACAATCTGCTCCCGAGTTTAAAATCAATCTTGAGCGTTACAAATATTCACATTAACTCATTACAATCGAAGGATCAATTTTTGTTTTAAATTTTAAAAAACCCCTGAAAATGGTAAAACAGTCTTCCGAATATATGAATCAGAAGAACATAAAATATAACATCGAGTTTTATTTACGATCGCAAGCCGAACTAAATAATAAGCGTGTTTTGGTTACACCGCTTGCTTATATATGCGCTTGTTTTGTATGAAGCACTTAGCGAAGACTTAGCGAGAACTTAGCGACGAGATTAATTTTCGCTAAGTTTAAAACAAAAAAATTTCGACATCTTTTACCGTTGTTAACCATTTTTCATATTTTTGAATAAAATCACATCTCGCTAAAAAGCCGTTTTCTTTGCAACCTAGCAAACGCTAATAGCTTGCTTGTAACCAAAACACGACTAATGTAAGACAAAGATTTAAATATTCAAATTCGCATGGGTGTCCGTACACATGGCTTTTATGAGACCATCGAATCTTTTTCTGTTTGGGTTGTATACTATATATTTACACAAACATTGAAATACCATCATCATAACCATACACAGCTATTCGAAAATTGTCCGCCTCTGGTCCAGCAGACAGATCCGCAACTATACAGGGATCTACAAACAAACAAATACACACACGTGCCTTCGTCCAGAGTGAAATAAGTCGATGGTTTTGGACATGGCAAATTGTTAACTTTGTTAAAGTGTTAAATTTATTGCACTGATATGGTTGAAATTACACTAGAGTACACACGTATGAACACACATGCGAGTGCAATATGCATGCACTCAAGCTCTCGCTCCCGCACACACATACACACACCCATTCACAATTGCATTTCGTATGAAGATTCGATTGTGCATATGAAATTTAAAACACATCCAACTAGCCATATACATTTAAACACTTGCCCATACAGACAGACATACTCGTCCATATAACCATATCCATATCCGTATCCAAATGGGTGAGTTCATGGATGCAGAATAAGCGATTCACTCATTAACACCATTCATATTTAAGTTGAATAAATAAAGCACTTGTTATTGTTACATTTGAAATAACTTTATGCATACGTGTGGCTATAACAGCACGCGTATAAACATTACAGAACAGGGTGTTCGAAAAGGAGAGATACATTTGGCAACTGTTTCATATTCTAACTATGACAACACTGTTGTCGTCGTAAAATTAATCAACGTTCTAGCAAATTATAACGGTTAGAGGCAAGTGTACTGAGTTGATCGGTACCCATCACGTATCACGTCAATTTATCGAACTATCGATATCAAATTATCACGTCAAATATCGTCAAGAAATCGATATCATTTTGTCAAGAATGGAATTACTCATCATATGCAATTCTTGACAAAATTAGATATCTTCAGTAAATTGCGAATAAGAGCGAAACGAATCCATGAATTTTTATGATCCATGTCTCATTTTGTTCATAGGTCATGTGACTTTAGGATAAATTATATAAAAACAGCACATAAGTTTCAGTCGGGTGAACCGACTTAATCATACCCTCACCCTAAGTCACCACATAAAAGTATGCATATTTCCTGGTAAACATACGAATTTTTTGCATTTAAATACAACTAAGGTTAGGTCTGCCAAATAAAGGAATAGTTGGAGTGCGTTTCAAACATACACATTGTTCCTTCAGAATATGTTTGAGAGAATATGTTAAAGAGGCCGTTGGCTCAGTCGCGGTGAAGCCATATATTTCAGGATGTTGCTGAAGAAAATACGTACATTGGCTTCGACTCTGCAGAAAGTCGTAACTTTCGGAATATCTGGTAGATCCGCCATGAAGTAAGATCCGGAATATTTTGTACTACTCATGCAAACGACTGGGCAGTGATATAAGATGTTCGACGCCCTCGTCCTCCTCTTCATCCCCACAGTTTCTATAGTAGTCATGAGCTGGGATTCTAAGTCTGGATGCATGTCTGCCTATTAAACAGTGTCCAGTGATCACAGCTACTAGCATAGATATATCTTGTTTAGAAATGGATATCAAGTTGGTGATGGTGTCCCATTACATCCCATGGAAGGATTGGAGAGTGCTGCCTACAACTAGTGAACTATGCGCTTTGTAGTTTTACCGATTGGGACCTACAGTTTTACACCGATTCCGAACGGTGTTTTGAGAAGCTTTTTAATGGCTAAGTACTCGCAAGTGTTGCCGTCACTAAACGAGGTGACCGCCGTCGAAAGAGCTGTACGGTGGTCAAAGCAGAGATCGAGCCGACGTTCTCATGGACAAGAGCCGCGCACACTCTCATTGCGCCACCGACGGCCCCTGGATTATACCCAGTGTATTTTCCTAGTCTGATCTCCGTGGCCCACTTAGAGAGATGTATCAAATCTCTGCACGTGGAGAGGTATATTCCCTGCACTACAATTATCAGAACGTCAGATAGAGCCGATTTCATCGATCCTGGTAACACGTTGTTAAACGCGCCCTCTATATCGTCAAATGGGACAAGAATGTATTCCGTTATATAAATAGATTGCGTGCTGCTATGTGACTAACCGGGAAGTAAGTATGGCCGCAGATATGAGTCAATAATCCTCTCTAATGCCTTCAGATGGAATGATCATAGACAAATTGTTGTCAAGTTCTTGGAAAAATATGCAATGATTCCCCGCATTGGATTCTCTCCATCTAACTGGAATATAGGATAGCTTGATGCAGCTGGTATAAAGTTTCAGTAACCAGGGAGCCTAAATATGTAGTCCACTCTGAATCTCCATGTGCGAGATAACCTGGTTGTTCGCTGAGTCCGAATTTATATTGCCGGACTAGTTTCCTGGAAATTGTGTGATAACCTGGAGGTCTAACGATCATACGCTCGATGTCGTTCATCGCCCGTGTTGGTGCTTCAGATATCCCAGAGAGATGTGAGTCGACGAGAGGACTTTGCGTATTCTGGAAGTCTGAGACGCGTTTTCAAAGCATTCACAGAAATATCTCCAAAACCTTCTCTTTGAACATCTTATTTTTTTCTTACGTTCTTTCAGCCTATTTTTGTACACATTCCAGTCTCACTCCGTACTTGAAGACTTTCTTCTATTTAAAAGCTTTCTGCAGGACTTTTCCTGATTTTGCAGATCCTTGTTCCACCACGGAAGTTTCGTCTTATCACGGTAGGAACCGGTGGGGCAAGCGGGTTAAGTGCTCTGTTAAGAGATGAGGTGAGACGATCAGTAAGATCGTCAACCTCAGCGATATTAGCTGGTTCGGAGAGAGGAATGGTTTTCATAAAACCGTTCAGACTTTGGTTGTACTTGATCCATTTTTTTCTACGACCGTTTCTTGGAACAGACTAAGCAGCGGTGTTCTCAGAGAGAGAAAACTCTATGTAACGATAGCCGTAAAAGGAATGCTCAGTCGACACCTTCCCTCCCTTGATCAACTCAGAGGTAACCTACGATACAATAGTGGCATCAAGGATCAATTCTATCATATATGTTGGTACTTCTCCAAATTGTATGGTACGCATTGGCGCCCACACAATGCACAATACTCTTTTTATTCTTCTCCGCCTCCTTAATTAGCTTCCTTAGCAGAAGTGATGGCCGGGGTCTAGTATCTTAATAGACTAATAGCGGTAATATCTCTATTGCAATAGTGAGATAAAAGATATGTATTTTAACGTTCTCGCAATGCCAATGTCTTTGAAAATGAAAAGCTAGTAATCAAGTGCCTGCAATTCGCAAATCCTCTCATGATTCACCCAGAGTTCTTGCATAAAGAATATAGCGGGTCCATATATATTTGTATGCGAAGCAGGAGAGCATCTTTAGAGTGGTGAGGTTTGTCTGTAATAGCGTGAACATGACCAACTTCGTCTCTCATAGCCACTGTGTTATTGGATACTTCATGGGTGTCATCCAGTAAGTTATCTGACAGTTCGTCAATCAAGTTTGATTTGTTCAACGAAATAGTGTCTCTCGCTGTATCCACCTCGCGTAGTGATGCCGACAAAATCGAGTACTTAACCATGAACAATTTTTTCAAACTACAGGTTCGGAACCGGTGTAAAACTGTACGTCCCAATCAGTGAGTGCAAAATTAGAAAGCGCATTGCTCACTGGTTGTGACAAGCTCTCCCCAATCCCTTCTTGGGATGTAATGGGAACCGTATTTTTTTTGTTTTTTTGTATCCACAGAGGTAGTTAAATCTCAGTGTCTTACAGGAGGCTACATGCGGGCTTGGCAAAGATCGAGGATTTAGTCATTGAGGCAACGTCCCCGCACTATTTAAAGGGTTAGTCACAACCAGGTTTCTATCTTCCAGTCCGCCCAATGCCGGTATACCTTCGGTGGGTATGGTGTCAGGTATCGCTTCTTAGTCTCTTTTATACACCCTAAGATGTATCTGACTGAAGCTATATGTAATGACGCCTTCGGTGTTTCTGAGTCGCCGAAGTAATGACAAGCATATCCTTCAGCGTCCTTCAACTTTCCAACCCTCTAATTCGCAGATGGAAGGTTGTGCTTACTTACTTAGGTGGTCTCAAAAACCCCAGAGCGGTCAAGGGCCTAACAAAATGCGGATAACATGTTTCTCCAACTGGTAGCGGTTACTAGTCCTTATTAGGCGTATGACTAACCTCACCAACTATCCCGCTTTTGGCGACATTGTCTCGCTATTGTCTCTTGTGGTCTCTTTCGGAATTTAATCCAAAATAATAAAATTATTATATTGTATATATTTAGTCTTATTTTAACAAATTACATGTATTTTAATGACATTTTCTAAAACAAATTTTTTAAAACCAAAACATACCAGCTTTTTGCCCGTTGTGCCCCGGTTTTTGGTCACGTATGACAGACTTCCACTGTTTTTGCTGGACGCTGAAATCCACGCACTCGCTCTAGGACTGGACGGAATGTCGTCTTTGTCAACATCTAGTTTGGTACCAGGCCAGACTTCTCCCATCTTAGCAATTCCTTCCTTACTGGGCTCAATAGATCACTTATTTTTAAATGCAATGAGCTTAATTCGGTCATGATACGAGTCTGCGTCAGTCTGCGGGAGGTGGCACTGGATAATCTCCACAGAGCTCACAGGATAAAGGGGAACTACTGACAGGTTTTGACACCAAAGTATTTACATACGGATCCAAAATGGAATATGGAACTGGTTCGGGTGTCTTCTCCCAAGAGGCAAGCCTCAATTTACCCTTCAAACTCCCAGACAAGTGACCGTTTTCCAAGCGGGGGTACTGGTCATCAAGGAAGCCCGGGCCGAACTTCTGCTACAACGGAGAACAGAGCGCATTGGAATATTTGTTGATAGCCAGGCGGCTCTCCTATTACTTAAATCTAACATCACTGCATCTAAACTCGTTAGTGAATGTAGGAAAAACCTTGTCGAGCTAGGTCGACTGACCAATGTGGTTCTTACTTGGATTCCAGGCCACAAGGGTCTCCAAGGGAACGAAAAGGCAGACGAACTGGCCAGGGCAGGATCATCTTCCACCGAAGTCCATATGGTGTCAGTCGCAACGCCTATAGGGGCGGTCAAAAGAGGTATTTGGAGAGGTAAATGGCCCGAATATAACATTCACCGGACTAACTCCATGATTAGCCGAAATCGGCGAACGTATCAAGCCTAATTGCCGTGCTGATCGGACACTGGCCAATCGGTATTCACGCGACATGGCTGAATCGTCCATATAATTAGGCGCAGAAGAGGAAGAGATGGTGGAACATCTCATTTTCAGTTGTGTGGCTCTAATGAATAGACGCCTAAAGACTATAGGTCGTCCCTTCCTAAAAAACCTCATTGAGATACACGAGATAGATCTAGGGGATCTAATGAGGTATCTCCAATTAACAGGTTGTAAAGGGTTTTTCAACAGAGACGCAAACGACGCCATATTTTTTCCCGCTCTTTTGACATTTCTCTTCAGTAAGGTTTGCCATTTCATCATGGAAAGATATACGAGCCAACAACGAGTCGAAATTATTAAAATTTACTACCGAAATTTGGAGTCAGTGGTCTCAACTTTAAGAGGCCTCAGCAATCAGCGATGAGGCTCATTTCTAGCTGAATGGCTTCGTCAATAAGCAAAATATGTGTTATTGGTCAGACAGCAATCCACACGTAATCCATGAGCCATCGTTGCATACCGAAAAAATTACGGTTTGGTGCGGTTTATGGGCCAGCGGCGTCATTGGGCCGTACTTCTTCCGTGATGATCAAGACCGGCACATTACTGTGAATCCGAATCGCTACCGTTCCGACATGTGGTTCAAACAGGACGGCGCCACAAGCCACACAGCGAATGCCACAATCAGTTTATTGGAAACCAAGTTTGGTGAACGTGGTATCTCACGAAATGACCCAGTCGATTGGCCGCCTCGGTCGTGCGATTTGACGCCGTTAGATAATTTCCTGTGGGGCTACGTCAAGTATATGAATATCGAACGTGAAATTGCAGTAGTATCGGCCGATTTATGCTTGAAAACCGTCGAAAATTGGGTTCAGCGTCCGGACTTCTGCAAGCGTGTCCGTGGTGGCCATGCAAAAGAAATCGAGTTCCATACATAATGGCATCGAACGTACTTTCACAGGAATAAAGAATTTCATTATTATCTAAAATCGGTTTTGTTTTATTTAAAAAAACTTTTGTAGCGCTCTTATTGAAAAACCCGATATATAGACACTGTACAGTAGACTGTCCGGAGTGTTGTGGTATGCAAAACGGTGACCCAAGACACTAATTGATGATAAATAGTATCTTTAGCAACAACGTGAACCAACCAACCATGTTCATGTACATGCCCTCTGTCGATGGCACTCCATAGCCCATAGTTCATCAGCCCTTCATTAAACGCCTTCGGCCCGCGGTTTCTGGTTTCCTGAGTCGTTTAGACTTTGGCGGATCATCAGGTGATCGTAAACGCTTTCCTGACTTCATCGAGCTGAAGTCATCGACGTTCCGTGGGCCGGTGTAGTTCCTTATCCATTTAAATGACGACTTTTGCTTCTTTTTGAGTGCTGCCGGAACGATTTTACCCAAGATCTCTAGAAGTCTGGCGGTTAATCATCGATCGTTTTGCCATCCGCGGGATGGTTGTGTTCCATGAATATAGAGCGGTGATTCCAGGCCTGTAGATGTCTGTTCCATTTTATTGTTTTTGTATCATTACCCATACGAATGCAAATGTCGTTATCGGTTGTTACGTTGTTGTTTTTGTTGTTGTTTATATAATTAATTTTTGGTCCCACGAGTATAGACGGTTACTCACTGAGGCGCCCCGGAATCTGTGAGGCGCCGCTAAAATACAGTCAAGATATGGATGTTAATGACATGTGGTTTCAACAAAAAGGTGTCACATGCTTTACAGTCCCAGAAGCAATTCAATTACAGGATGAGTCATTTCCTGGAATCTGAAGATGATTTTGTCGCGGAGATCGAAACTAGTCACGCCAGTGAGTGTTTTTAACATAATTGTCTATTATTGCAACAAAATCCAACCATTTTTCACTTAGAAACATGTTTCTCTCCTAGTTAACTTGTAGTATGAACCTCTCACACATTAACTGAATTTCAGCCACATTTATGCAAATCGCTCATGGTTGAAAATTAATGAAACGTATATAAATATAAATATGTCAGTCGGTGGTGCAATGGTCAGTGTGCGCGGCTCTTGTACATGAGATCGTGGGTTCGATCCCTGCTCAGACCACCTTACATTTCTTTCGACGACGGTCACCTCGCTTAGTGATGGCGACACTATCGAGTACTTAGCCATAATAAAGCTTTTCAAAACCGGTGTAAAACTGTAGGTCCCAATCAGTGAGTGTAAAAAAAACTAGAAAGCGCTCATCTCGCTGACTGTCCCTTCAATCCCTTCATGGGATGATATGGGACACCATTTTTTTATATTTATTTTTTATACTAATATATATATTTTAATTTTCCGCGAAATTCCAATTCCGATCATGCCAATTTTTCATGAATCGAGCAAAAATCTGGATTAAATATTACAATGTGTAAAATGCGTAAAAATTCGAACAAAAAAAGTAAAACCGAAATTATTGAATTTAATTATTTAAACAATTTCACACACAAAAACACAGTACACGCACAGGAATGAATATATACATAAGTACATATGTAACAATTTATAAGCGTTTGTATGTCAAATAAATTATAAATTATAAACAGATTTCACAAAGAAGTTTAATTAAATTTACGCCAGTTATGAGAACAGTTATTAACCGGATGTACAGGGTGATTCAAAAGTGACCACTCTATTGGAAAATGCTCTTACTTTTGCAAATGGCCGCCAATGTCAAATCTGTTTTGACATTTGTGGACTAGACAGATGTAGAATACAAGTAAACAAGCCACTGAGCGATACACTCCCCAAGGACGCGGAACAATCGTGTCTCTTTTTTTCGTAACAATTCGTCTGTGGTGTTGGTGCAGAGCGAATATCGTCGCCGATTACACGGCCGTCCGACTGCGCAAACACTGCGCCGTTTGGCCACTAACCTTGAAGAGTATGGGAACACACGAGACGTTTCCAAGGAGTGGCCGACCCCGGAGCGCCCGTTCTGCCAAGAATATCGCCGCTGTTGCCGAGGATGTCGAGCTGTAGCCGGAAACATCGACCAGCCGCCGTGCCTCGCAATTAGCCATCAGCCGGTGGCATCAGCTGCTGCCTATCGACCGCCAAACGCGTGTAACCTACGGCCACGCCATCCTCTATCTCGTAGACGAAGTGGACAATTTTTCCACCAAAATCATAATGAGCGATGAGGCTCATTTCCACCTCAGCAGGTACGTGAACAAGCAAAACTATCGCTTGTGGGGCACTGTAAATCCACGAGTGATGCACGAGGAGCCATTACACCCGCTCAGAGTGACTACATGGTGCGCTGTTCACGCTGGAGGAGGCATCGGGCCATTTTTTTTCGAGAACGCCGCTTGTCAAACGACAATAGAGGACGGTGCGCGCTATAGGGCCATGTTAACCGAGTTTTTTCTGCCGCAATTCGACGAATTAGGACTTGAGGACATGTGGTTCCAACAGGACGGTGCAGTGGCACACACTGCGCGACCCACAATCGATTTTCTGAAGGCGGCGTTCCCGGATCGCCGCATCTCTCGTTTTGCCGATTTGCACTATCCCACAAGATCGCCCGATTTAACCGTTCCAGACTTTTTTTGGTGTGCTTTTTGAAGTCCCGTGTTTACGTGAACAAGCCCGAGACCCTGGAAGCCCTCAAAGTCAACATTCGACACGAGCGCGAGAATCTGTCGTCCGAAGTTCTCGCCGAAGTGATGAAAAATGCCATTCAACGAGCCCGCATGGTAATCAATTGTGACGGCGCCCATTTAAGCGATATCATCTTCTCAATTTAACCAATAAAATTCTAAAGGTTCGAATAAACATAATCAAAAAACAGAATCGAAATTTTTCATTTAGAAAAAAAATGAGAGCCAAACAACATCGGATGACTTCTTTGGAATCACCTGTACAATAACTAACTAGGTTTAAAGCAAATAAACTTCAACTTAAATGTGCAACTCCTTGGTATATTTTCAGGGAGTAGGACTATTTTCATAGCCAAATGCTGTCCGTATTTCTTTAAGTTGATGTCGTCTTAAAGTGTATTAATATTGGCGGTTGATTGTTTAACCCTATTTACTGTAATCGGCATGAACTTTTGCCGTGTTCGTTCCAAAAACGATGCCGATATAATCTTATCGGTCGACCGGCACACGTTGGCCATCTATGGCGACAATGAACACGGAGTAACCTACAATTTCTCTGAAATACTCAAGCGGATTACTGTTTAAAAACACCAAACACTTGGTTTTCAAGATTTATTGTCAATTAGGAGCAAACGCGGCACCCGTCCTATTGGAAGTGTTGTTATTCGCTTTTTATTTAAAATCGAAATTATTAATTCAGACCTAAATTCAAACTTTAATTTTCCAGTTGACATTTTTTATTAGGTACCATCTTTATCACCTACAAAACAATTTCAGAAAATATAATTTTACATTAAATATACCGTTAACAAGTTGGTATTGAACAACCAACATACACTGACAGAATGGTGCTTAGGCGTACTTCCCAAAATCTTTAGGAAGGTGTAAAATCTTTAGGAATTTTCCATGAAATTAGTATAACGAAAAACATCTTTTGAGATGATTTTTGCGTCATAATTTTTACGTTTCCGATTCAGAAATTGTATGGATCTATTCAAAAGTGATAAAAATAAACAAATATATTAACCTCCTACTCAAAAACGTAAAAAATTCATCAAAAAAGAAATAAAATGCATTACACTGGGCACCTGTTTATTGTGCCAAGAGGACTCAAGTCTCTCTACGCATATTTTATGTGTCATCTAATTAGTCCAAAAAAGCTAAAAAATCATTGCAAATTGAATACGAGGTCGATCAATAAGTACCCGTGTTAGGAAAAAATGATTTTTTTATTTTCAACCTGATCTCCTTTAGTCCCAACGTTTCTGTCATTTCTTTAAACCCTCCAAAAATTAAGAATTGTCAAACTCTTTAAAATACACTTCTGTCTCAACGATAACCTCCTCGTTTGAGCTGAATTTTTTTCCCCCGAACAACGTTTTCATGTTGGGGAACAGAAAGAAGTCGCAAAGAGCCAAGTCGGTCGAATACGGTGGGTGCGGCAGCAATTCGTAGTGTAGTTCATGCAATTTGCCGCGACAATTCTGGATGAATTAGCTGGTGCTTGTTGTCCACCGTAAGCACCTTTCTCATGGTTAACTTATCATGCTTTATATTATTTAAAAAGGTCTTGAGCTTGAATGAATTTAGAAAATTGTAAATTAAAAATATTAATTGGGTAATTCCAAAAAAAAAAATTCGACACAAAAATCAGTATTTTCGAACCCGAACACTTTTGATTGGTATAAAATTTGGACATAAAATTTGGTCCTCATCCATACGAGTTCTATGACATCAGAATTGAGTCAAAATTCAAAGTAGTTTTTGTTTTATGGTTCGTTGAATTAGGTATTGTATGGCACTTTCTGAAAAAGGACCTGACTTAAAAATGGTATAACTTTCGAATGCTTTAATGGATTTCAAAATATTGGATATCATTTTAAAACTTGCAATAACCGCTTTAATAATAGTCGATACAACAGTGTCAATTCTGTTGTCATAGAATTGGTATGGACGAGTAGAAACTTCTGTCCAAATTTCGTACAATTCAATAGGGGTCGGGTCCTGGAGTGTGTCGAAATATTTTGGAATTACCCAATTACCCAATTACGACACGACTACGACCTCTGCTTCTTCGCGCAATTTCGTTCGGCTATCAGCAAGAATCATGCCCGTCGACCTTTTGAACGATTTCCTTGGCAAGTACGTCTGCCGGACTGCCTGAACGCTCCACGTCAGAAACAGACGTACGACCACGTTTAAATTCATTAAACCAATATCTTACGGTTGTCATAACTAGTGAACGGTCTCCATAGATAAGCAAAAATTTCTCTGCATGTTTTTCCATCCACAAATAAAAAACGATTTACGGATCGATATTGTTCTTTTTCCATTTTATCGAGAAACACGAAACACGTAAGATACAAATGGCTACCGAATAAAAACTAACCTATGAAAACCTGGCACGTCAAGCCTGCTGTCTCTTTCGGATTTAATTAATATCCCACTAATACATGTCTATCAGTTCTTTTACCATAGACTAATACATATATATAGACTTAACATTTCGCTCAGCAAATTTCTGATAGTTGGCCTGCTGTGATCTGAACGTTGGATGTTGAAAATAATTGCTTAATACCAGATAGAGGCAATCGTTCAAACCAACCAACAAGTAAACAACCACAGCATTTCGTTTTGGGCGCTAAAATTATTTTGATAAATACAACAATAAAAGGCAACAAAACAGTCTAAAATATGTTTAAATTTCACGGTTCTCAAACAAAATGACATGACAAATTAAAGTCAACAGTTGTTGTACTCCACCTTGTGTAAGCCGACCAACTCCTATCACACCGACCGCACCACGAAGAGTGTGAAGGGAAACGTCAGAAGAGTAAAATGTTCTCTCTTTAAAAAATTACTCTATGTCTTTTACCCAAAATGTTCAAAGATTTTACACAAGAAACTGAAGTAGTGCTTGTTTTGCAGACACATGAACGTGGCTAGATATGGGTGGTAATTGAAAGGCGGTGTGATGCTACGTGGACTGGATGTATCCCACCAGGTAGTAGTACAAGTTTAAAACTTTGGAAACTAAAAAAATAATACAAAATGAACTGAAATTATTAAAACTTATTAAATATAAAGGGTAATTTTTATGCTGTTTAACTAAGTATTAAGTTTTTGCCAGTTCACGCGTTATTCGTGATTTCTGTCAAAGTCAAAAATGCCCTGCTTGCCTTGGCATTTCATCATGAATTGCAAATCTCATTGAGTTTCATTAGCCAAATTCATGCTCTATGAAAAATGTATTTTCCAAGTTACGTCCATTTTATGGTCTCCTGCGACGAGGCTATTTTTTGGCACAATGGGTACGTCAATTGCCAATTTTGGTCCAAAGTACAGCCAAAGGCTGTTCAAAAGCTGACAACACATCCTGAAACATTCAGTTTTTGGTGCAGTTTATGGGCCGGCGGTATCATCGGACTGCAATTCTTCAAAGATGATGATGGCCACAACGTTACGGCCAATGAAGCAGGGTAACGTTCGATGATCACGGATCATTTTTTGCTCAAAATAAAAGAATTGGACTTGGTTGGCATGTGGTTTCAACAGCTCGGTGTCACTGTCACACTGCACGAGATACATGTGAAACAATTAAGAAACGAATTCGGTGAGCAAATAATCTTACGTTGTGCCGCTATCAATTGGCCGCCTCGTTCGTGCGACTTGACCCCACTAGACTATTTTTTGTCGGTGCACGTGAATTCTGTCGTCTAGGCGGACAAGCCAACCACGATTGCTGCCTTGGAAGACAACATTACACGTGTCATTGGTGAGACACCGGCCGAAGTATTGGAAAAAGTGTGTCATATTGGACTTTAAGAATGGATATCGCGAAGCGTAGCCGTGGGCAACAATTGCATGAAATAATCAGTAAAAAGTAAATGGGGTTTATTGATTTATCGATCCAAATTTTCATTCCTTTGTAAAATTTTTCTATGTTTTCTTCAATTTTCATTGTTGAGCAATATTTGAGAAACAATTAGGCTCATTTTTATCTTGATCAAAATTTTTGTATTTGAAGATCCACGAGTGGTTGGTGAGACCGGTGGTGCCAATTTTGGGTTGGTGGCTTCATCGGAGCATTCTTATTTGATTATACGGCTGGTCGGAAAATATCATTTTCTGCCAGAATTTCAAGATATGTCGCAGAAGCAATTCAATTACAGGATGAGTCATTTTCTGGTCGTGTAATTTTCTGTTTTTGTATCAGAATAAGACCGTTGGGCTTTGGTCTTTTGGGTATTTTCAGGTCTAAGGTTTATGCCGACAAACCCGCGATCATCTATGCCTTCACGGAAGGAATTGAGAGCTATATCAACGAACTTCTTATACTTTACCCAAAACTACCAACATCGTTATAGAATTAAAAGTCAACCAGTACAGGAATTTAAGTCGGCTAAACCGACTTTAACATACCCTCACTCTCAATGGATTTAACACATAAATGTAAAATGTAAACACCGGTATGGAAGTTAAAATTTTTTTCACCAATTATAAAATAAATCGACCGAATAACAACAAAGTATAATATAAACCGAAAGATGGGATTTTAAGACAATGTTTTTTCTAACAGGCCTGAAGTCATTTTATGAAAAAAATATTGATTTCTCGAACAGACAAGACCGTTTGCTCTTTTATGAATAATAGATATAATATTTTTCTAACACTTTAATATCAATATTAAACGGGAAACAATTTCCACTTTTATATAATGAAACTTTCGTACGTCCAATGATTTAATAGTTGCTACATCAAACGCTCTAAGGTTTTTTGACCAATTACCGTTGCGTTACAGCAACAGCACAATTTTCACTGATGCAATGAAATTATTGTGCATTATACAGAAATGATGAATAATATTTTGCGTGCAACGATCCTGAACAATTTTCCGTGTGCAATGATCCTGTTATGATCCTCAATTTATTTGTAAGTTTTATTAAGTCGGTTAATTTTGACTGAAGTACACGGTGAAAACTTTGTCGATTTTTCTTGTTTGGATGCAAATATTACATGTGTTGAAAGCTTGTCGCAAATACAGTATACTTGTATCTAAACACATTGCGTTTACTAAGCAATATTACATGTTTGAGGCACAATGATTACTATAGTATAATATATGTTTGTGTTTGTGACCCAACTACAGCTTTGTGTGGGATACAAATACAGCTGTGTTTGGTGCACCATTAACTTAATTTTTTGTTTTCGCTATGCTCAGTCGAGAGCAACATAATGAAAGAGGAACAAAGAGAAATATTTGTAAGTGTATTTTTTAACTATATTTCTGCACTATTCTTTCAGTCAGTGATTTATAAATATTCCTGAATACGTGTGTGCATGAATTGCGTGTTTCTTATGCTGACTGATCTGTTGCGTTTTAGTTTCTTCCATGCACTCGTCCATCGTTCGTTTGGCAGGAGACACACGAATGCTTCGACGAAAATATATGCATGTTTGGGATGAAACACGAATAGGGCTCGATGTAAAAGTCTGAATGTTTGCAAGTAAACATGCTAATGTTTGCATTTAAATATAAGTGAGTTTAGGACTTGCAAATATAGGACTACTTGGCGTATGTTCCAAACATATACATGTTTCTTGCAGAATGTGTGCTGGGAGCATATGATACAGAGGTGGGTTTTTTCTGCCTGTAGAGAACTGATGCGATATTGTGTTGATTCTGAAAATGTTTATAGTACTATTATTTAAGAAAGATATTTTGCAATCTCTTCTAATTTATTAGTGATTTATAAAAATGTAATGATAGAAGTATTTGATGAGACTGTTTTTCAACGTTAATGTGTTTATTTCGATTATTTCACATTTTTCGACCACAAAATTGTATGTGAAAAAACTATACATGGGGCAAATTAATTATCTAACAATTATAAATTGCAGTTTAATTTGAATTATCGCTACAAATGGAAATTAAAAATAATTTAATACAATTGGCAATTGTACTTTTTTTCAAAGCATTTCCTCCATATCTGGCAGTTTTGGTTTTCAAGTATTTTCTACGGTTCAGATTTATGAATTTGAAAACATTACGAGGCAATACCTATCGAAGCCACAAACCTCTACATATAAAATAATTTTCAAACAGAATTGCCAGCAGTCAAATACATTAAAAATAATTAAAACCATTGCCATATCTCATTACAATTGGCATCCGATTTTACAACCTGCATTTGCATTTCCTGAACAACTGCAAATTCAAAATTGTTTAATTGCCATTGCGAATACAAATTAAAATCCAATGCAAATTAAAATAAAACCATATATGGACATAATTTCAAAAATAGTTTATAGCTTAAATTTTAAATACAAATAGCTTTTGTCGAAAACTTTAGATTTTAAAGAAAATGCTGAACGTGGAGTTACAATCATTCAAATTTGTAGGACTCGAACTTCGTAACCAGTCATATAGCCCCGACTACGACACAAAGATTTCGACTATGACCCCTAAGTACTGATCTTAGAGTGGTTTAAGAATTCACCTCAATAGAATAGGAACAGTTTCGCCAAACTTGCTTTGATATTAAAAAAGCTACAAACCATTTATTTTTTAATGATATTTAAAGTGAATAAATATAATTAATTTATATTTTTTTTTATAATATCTATTAATATATAAAAAATATAATATAATAGAGATAATAGTCATATAGTTTTGTAAAATGAATCCTCATTATTCCTGGCAAACCATTTAGCTATTTCAGATCTAGCCACAGATCTTCATCAGCGGTTGTTTTGAATGCTGCTTTTGAAAAATGCATCAAACTAAATAAAAATAAAAAATAAATGGTTTCCCATTACGTCCCATGAAGGGACTGGGGAGAACTTCTCACAATCACTGAGCTGTGCGCTTTCCAGTTTTCACTCACTGATTGGGACCTACAGTTTTACACCGATTCCGAACGGTAATTTGGTAATTTCATGGCTAGATACTCGATAGTGTCGCCGTCGCTATGCGAGGTGGCCGCCGCCGAAAGAAAATTTGAAGGCGGTCAGAGCCGGGTTCGAACCCAGGATCTCATGTACAAGAGCCGCGCACACTGACCATTGCACCAAACTAAATGCGAACGAAAACTCATCTCAACTGAGAATTTTCCACTATGCAAGTATTCAAAAAATATCGCAAGCAATACACACAAGAAAGCATTTGCAAAAAATTTCTTTCCATCTCCAGAGAACCATCGGTCCTCATTATTAGATGTTTGATGATGATTTTTGTTATTGTCCAAAACGCAACACAATTCCTACAGCCAATAATAAATGCCTGCAGTTTCGTCGTGCTCTACGTTCATCAGGGATGATTTCTATTTGTTCCCCTTTTTATTGGTGTTTTTTTATTTTATTATTCAAGCTCAAGACCATTCTATATCTCTGGTTTAAAAAAAAAGTTTTGCAAAATGCATCCTAATTAAATTTAAATTTAATTAAATCCTAATTAGAATCGTAGTATTGAAGTCTCTTTCTCTAAGTGCCTCCGGTTATTGTACAAACAATTGTATTATAATTTTCACCGTGCCGTCATTGAAGGCCTCAGTGTTTTTTGGTGTTGTTACTATTTACATTTATTGCACTTTGTGCATTTACAGTCGAAAAAATTCAATTATTTTATCATATTATAAATTAAAATGCGAAATAATAATAATTTCATTAAGCATTTTCGTGTTGCACCAGCTGTGTCCAATACACTCACCAATCCTGTCAATCATCTGACAGCTCCGGAGGCCGTTACAAAATATATGCACGTATATTCACAATGTTTGTCTAACAAATTTTTGAATTTCTTTTAACCAAAATTTTATATTTGTATTATTTCATGTATATTAAAAAAAAAAGTTATAGCTATAAACATAGAGTAATGACGCATAGAGTAGCGATTTGTCTCAGTAAATTTACGAAGTGTGGTGTGGTTGCATATGGACGCTGTATTTTGGAAAGTATTGCTTTAATAATACCAGATAGAGGCAATGGTTCAAACCAACCAACAATAAAACAGCAACGGCATTTCGATTTGTGCGTTAAAATTTGTATGTAAATACACCACAAATATATAAATATATACAATAAAATATAAAAAAAATGCAAAATATGTACAAATTTCACAGTTTTCCATCAAAACGTCAAGAAAAATGTAAGTCAACAATTTTTGTAATTCCACCTGGAGCAATTCAATTTAAGTCAAATAACTCTCTATCGCACCCGACAGCACCACGAATGGTGTGAAAGGAAGTGTCACATGGGGAGAATGGCAGCTCTATATGACAGTACTCTATGGCTATAAATAATGAGCCGGTAAACATTTTCGTGAAATTCAATAACATTTTGTACATTCATGATAAACAACAACAACAACAACGACACAAATTCAAATGGGATGACCCAAAGGAGTAGCAATTGAAAATATAGCTGGCAAATTAAATTAAGCGAAATAAAATAAATCTTTGAAATATCTGTTGTAATTTTTGTTAGTAAACAAGTTATAAATTTAATACAAAAACACTCATACATTAAAAATTCAGAGATTAAATTATGGTTTCGGTGGCAACACCGTGGGGGAAAATTTTTATTACAAAATATAAAAAATAATATTCATCATCGTTTTCATTAACCATAGAAATCATTTGTTTGAGCACGATCACATATCGCGGACTGATTACAAAAAAATTTCGATGACCTAACATATTTCAAATGAAAAATTGTTAAAACGCACATGCGTTAGCGATTTTTTTTTTTCAAAAATAAGTGATGCTATATTAAAGACGATTATTTGTTTAAAATCAAACCTAAAGGACATACTATACCCTTGTAGTTTGTCGCAAATATAATATTCTTGTGTCCAAACACATAGTGTGTGATACAAACACACTAATTAATATATTCTAACAAATGTTTTTGGATTATTTATGCTTTTTTTTGTGGAAACTATTGAAAACAAAAATCTGGCAGTCTTGTTTTATTATAATTCTTTTCATTATATGCAATCCATTCTTTATTGAACATTAAACAAATTTTATGAAAATCTGATCAGCATATCCGACTCACATTGTATGGTTGGGAAAAAAGTGACCTTCGTCCAGCGTCAAAATGTACCTTGGTTTGTTTTGTGATGATTCACAAAATAAGTCGTGTCTAGTATTAAGATCTCGTGAGCTGGACAGTTTTTCAAAAAGATATTTTTTTAGTTTTTCATTGAAATTTGTACTGTAGTAATGTATACAATATTAGTACGATATCATACGAAATAACTTTTTAAGGCGCGACCAACGGTGTGGTATATACAAATGTCAGATTGGAGTAATTCTGAACATCAGATTGGAGTAATTCCAAATATTCAAAATTTGGTCTAGAGTTCCTCGGAAAATGTATTAAAAAATAAGAAAAAAACCCACGCTGAAAAATCTGCCGTTTTTTGTTGTTTGGATGCAGATGTAACGTGTGTTTGGAACTTGTCGCAAATATAATATACTTGTGTCCAAACACATTGTGTTTGTTAGTCAATATTACATATGTTATAATATATGTGTATGCGACCCAAATATATCTGCATTTGTGATACAAATACAGATGTGTTTGGTGCACTCGTTATGCTCTCTCGAGAGCAAGAGAATAAAAGAGGGACGACTAGCGAGTCTATTTTGTAAGTAAATAAATAAATAGTTTCCCATTACATCCCATGAAGGGACCGGGGAGAACTTCTCACAATCACTGAGTTGTGCGCTTTCCAGTTTTCACTCACTGATTGGGACCTACAGTTTTACACCGATTCCGAACGGCATTTTGAGAAGCTTTTTTATGGCTATATACTCGATAGTGTCGCCGTCACTAAGCGAGGTGACCGTCGTCGAAAGAAATTTTAAGGTGGTTGGAGCAGGGATCGAACCCAGGATCTCCTGTACAAGAGGCGCGCAAACTACCCACTGCACCACCGACGGTCACATTTTGTAAGTATTTTTGCATTATTCTCACAGTCAGTGATTTATAAATGCTCCTGAATGTGCGTGCAAATTGCAGATGAAGTCAGTGTCCATTATTTTGGCTGATGTATTGCGTTTTAGTTTCATATATTCAGTCATCAATGGTTCATCGGAAAGCCCTTGATCAGTGGAAAACTAATAACCGAAGATTTGGACGCTTAAATGGTTTGTGATGTTGTTGCAAAGTGAGAAACGATTTTGAGGAAACAAACTGGAAAAGTCAACAACATGAAGCCCTTAAGTAATTAATCTACGCTTGGCTTGCATGAACAAGACTTGTATTTTGTTTGTGTACCAACGCATACTGATAACCAATGCATAACTGAAACCCTCTCAAAACAAAAACGTGAGAGACAACAAAGACAGGAGAAGCAAAATAACAGCAGATTCCCATTTCATGAATAAAAACAAATAATGCATTCACTGCAAGAAAAACGTAAAATGGGGTCTTTTAAATATGTTAATTGTTTGTATTAATTATTTATAAATGTGGATTTATATTGATAAAATTAATTATAATAAATAATACATATATATTTATCTCAAACCATAATTCGTTTCTGAATACTATTATGTTTGGGAGGAAATACGCATATGTTTCCAACTAAGTATATGTATGTTTGGGGGAAACAGTCGAATGCTTCTACGTCAGTATATGGATGTTTGGAATTAAAAACGCATGTTTCCACGTACAAGTATACATATTTGCCAGTAAACATGATACTGTTAAATACAAGTGAGTTGGAGACTTGCATACATATGAATGTTTTAAGTGTGTTCCAAACATATACATGGTTCCTGCAGAATATGTTTGGGAGAATATGTTAGAGAGGCCGCATGTTGCCACGTAAAAGTATACATGTTTGCCAGTAAACATGATACTGTTTACATTTAAATACAAGTGAGTTGGAGACTGGCAAACATATGAATGTTTTAAGTGTGTTCCAAACATATACATGGTTCGTGCAGAATATGTTTGGGAGAACATGTTAGAGAGGCCGTTATTTTTCAGCGTGTAGAAAAGATTTGATACCCATTTTGACCTGTTTAGAACGTAGTGTTCGCAGCGTATTTCATTTTTGCTAAGGCGCAAACTAATGCGAATTTCAAAAAAAGCTGAAACACATTTTTACTTAAATCGACTACAGATTAAAATATATCAATCTGACATTTAAATTAGAAAAAAATCAGAACCAGAATTACATTGCTCAGGAGCGTTTTTTTTTGCATTAATGCCTGTCCAATACGCTTGTGTACACAAATTCAAGTATACATTTTTCTTTTGAGGATTAAACTGTAACTTAAGGTTTGGCTACCAAAACCCGTACAGAAATTTCAGTCGGATGAACCGAATTAAACATACTGCGACCGAGTTCTATTGAATATTGCCAAATGTGTCAATATTCAAGGGCATTGCGATAAATATTATCCAATACCCAACTTAATTACAATTCTAGGTGATTATGGGGATTTATCTTGACTACCAGCCAATTGTGGGCCCAATATTTATATGGGAGGTACAAAAATGGGCACGGTGAAGTTGTTAATCTGTTTCTACACAGTATTGCACAAAATATTGATCAGTACCAAATTTTGTTAAGATTTTTAGTAAAACATTGCCGACTACTGAATTTCATTAAGATCGCTTGTAGTCCACACGAGTTATCGTGTCGATCATCCGCCCATCATTTGTGTGCATTTGAGTAAATTTTGTCTAGTACCAAACTTCATAAAGTTTGGTTCGGTATTGCAGGAATTATCTTGCCGAACAACCAGCCGGCCGCACAACTTATCTTAGTAGTTCGGACCAAAATCACCGTTGTCTTAATCGGAGACTGGCGTTTGATGACACGAACCCTATAAATTAATTTCATTAAGATCTGAAATGTTTGACGAGACTTATCTCATTGACAACCCGGACGACCACCAAACTTTTCTATGGGAGGTACCAGAATGGGAGGTCCATAGAAGAGTGGCGTTTGACTAAATTTTGTCTAGTACCAAATTTCATAAAGATTGGTTCGGTTTTCGGGAAGTTATCTTCCCGAACAACCAGCCGCCCGAACAACATATGTATGGGAGGCACCAACATGGGAGTGGCAAAACCACCCTTGTCTTACTTGGTGACTCGCCTTTAATGACATGAAGCCTATAACCTAATTTCATTAAGATCGGAAGTGTTTCACGCGACTTATCTCACCGACAACCCGGACGAGTACCAAGCTTTTGTATGGGAGGTACCAGAATGGGCGTGGCAAAACGACTCATTTCCCATAGAAGAGTGGCATTTGACTTAATTTTGTCTAGTACCAAATTTCATAAAGATTGGTTCCGTTTTGCGGGAGTTATCATGCCGAACAACCAGCCGGACGAACAAATTATGTATGGAAGGCACCAACATGGGAGTGGCAAAACCACCCTTGTCTTATTTGGTGACTCGCCTTTAATGACATGAAGCCTATAACCTAATTTCATTAAGATCGGAAGTGTTTCACGCGACTTATATCACCGACAACCCGGACGAGTACCAAGCTTTTGTATGGGAGGTACCAGAATGGGCGTGGTTTGCGAACATAATTAAAAGAACATAACTGGGAAGAGAGTATGTTGCCTAATATATATGAAGTATAGCAAGGCCAAAAGCAATTCAAATTTTGCATGACACCGAACGACCGCGGTCACAGTGCCGAAAAAATGGCTGAATGAAGAAAAATTATGTATTGTCTCTTGTCAAAGCATCCGTCTACACATACACTAAATGATTGTACATCAGATGTATCGTGTAATCACCGTTTAATATGACTCCTATGCGTTGCATTTTGTTCCGTATTAAATGATATATGTATACCTCCATCATGGTTGAGGGTATAATGATACATTAATATTTCAGCTTATTTAAGACTCTATAATGAAAATTGACAACACCAAAAATAATAATTTAAAAAATTCATATTTTGTTTTTTTTTTGCAAAATCTTCCACTGTGCTTTGTGTTACAGTAGCTGTTTGCCCTCTGGCTTGTGCGTGTCCGTCGTATATCATGATGTTGCCTCATTAAAAATTGTAAATTATTTCAATATGATATTCGAGTATGAAACATTATTTTTATTATCAGTTACGTTTAATATATATATTTTTTAAACTAAATAAAATATGGCACAGTTAATTATATTATCTGCAATTATTACTTGCTTACCAACGTGAAGTGTCAAATATTTCAAAGATCGATTTTTTACCTGAAATAAAATACGAAATTTAAATGTTAATATTTTACGTAGATGTACTTTTTTAATGCACTGGAATATTATAAATATTTAGTAGTTTTACACTAAATTTGATGAAATTCCCTACAGTCTGAATTTATTTTAACCGTGTTCAATGTATTTGTAATTGCTTAGGTACGACTAACCCAGCGTTTACACGAGACAAGACGTAATCGTAAGAAGCAATAGCTTTTCACAGAATTGCTGTTGCCGCATGCAGTCAGTTTTTGTAGAGTACTCTGATTAATGGATATGTACTCATGTGTACTTTATGGTACTTATACATTAAAATACACCATCCAGCATAAGACTGATAAATAAAACTGAGGCTTTAAAAAAATGTTGTCCAAAAAAAAGCCACGAAAAATTACTTAAAAAAATGCAAACCTAGAATCGTTGTAAAACTGTAGTTCCCTATCAGTGAATTAAAATCTTGATAGCGAGCAGCCGCTCACTGGCAATTAGAATTCAGACTCACTTAATTTGACAGCTGATTCTAAATATTTAATTTTACTGATCAAAAATAAATAATAAAATATAAAACTTGAATTAGAAAATAATCCATGACATTTCAGACTTATTTTTCACCATTTGTTTTTATTTTCAAATCTGAAAATTAGCAATAGAAATAAAAATTAGCATTATATATTTTAGTTATCAAGATATCGACTGCTTAAATACACGTTTCGATGCAATTTTTAAAAATGCACTTTAGAATTTAGTCTACACTTACGAATGACCGACAAGCAACTAGAAGAAAACACAGTTTGATTGATTCCAATCACAAGTAAATTATGTTTGATGCTATTTGCATCGAACGAAAATTTGAATTCTCTTTTATTTCTGTTCGTTACGTGTTCAACTAGACTTGGGTTGAACTCGTTCACTAGTTCTAAAACTCGTTGATTTAAGGTGCCCGTACACAACAATCACGAACATAATCGCCATGTCGAGCTTCTGATAATGTGTATGAGGAGAACGTCTAGTCACCCTACATACACTAAATGTATAATTCGTGAACTACCCAATTCTATATCGAACTATCGACAAAGATAGAACAGGAACTCGAAATCTATGAAATTTCCTAGTGATGGTAACTCTTATCTATTACGCTATGGTTACGGGCAGAGGGTTTCGATGCCACAGCTGACCGACTATGAAGTTGGAAATTATAGGGAAGAAA
This sequence comes from Phaonia tiefii, assembly GCA_963931995.1. NCBI lineage: Eukaryota > Metazoa > Arthropoda > Insecta > Diptera > Muscidae > Phaonia > Phaonia tiefii. The sequence goes on along the minus strand of OZ008369.1, from coordinate 104,387,413 downwards.
GTGGATGTAGAAATGAGCGGTAAGCAAACTGTGGTGAAACTATTTTGATGGATACTAAGGCTCTTTTGGATATGTTCCATGGATACTAATGGCGTTTTCATTATGTTTGCTTGATGATAATCATTTCTGATTTACATATGTATGCTTGATGCTAGTTCTATCATATGCAACTTGAACTGTATAAAATAGCAACTTTCTCTGTGACATCCGGTAAAAGTAGCATCTGGCTTTAATAGATGTTACACACTTTTATTATACTATGTACTACTCTGTGGTTAAGAGCCCTCGGATATCGATATCTTTCCATGACAAGTTTTGAGCAATCCCTCCATAAGGTGAAGAGGCAAATCCTTTTTTTTTCACCACAGGAACTCAAACACAAATACGAATATTGCTATTTCATTACCCGCCACTGCATAACTTTTATATTTATAGATTTCAAATCTTAATTGGAGTGTAATAGAAAATAATTTGCCTAAAATATATAGCATGCGATAAATATACCAGGCGCCACAATAGTTAGACAGCCAAAAACCAAAAAAAAATAAATAAAATTAAACACAAGAAAAAAACCAAAACAGATGGTTTCCATAACCAAATGTAGGATTATCGCACAAAACAAATACCAAACAAGGTCAGCACCAGCACTATCCCTGTCGTAATCATACACAGTGGGAAAGAGACAAAGAAAGCAAAAAAATATTGAGAAGAGTGATATAAAACAAACAATTTCAAACGTCATCAATAAATAAAGCAGAATGAATTTTAGTTCTGGTGGTTGGACGGACAAACGAGCGAAGGAAAACCTAAAAAAAATGACTCATGGAAATTATCTTTCTATTAAGAGAAGATACAAGTAGAAAGAGTTAAAGTATATGAAATAGAGAGAGAGACTTTATGTGCGCAGGTATTCAAAAGAGAGTGAATGCCAGTGCAGCCAAATGAATTCTTCGAGAGATTATAATTTCCACTTGTGAACTAAAGATCAACATATTGTTGCCAGCTGTTAAAAAGTACTTAGTAAATGTTCATGTCAGTGTTGCCATATTTGTTTTTAATAATTCAAAAATATGCCATTTAACAAAAATAAAAATAAAAGTTTACTAATAAACAAACTAAGGCCCAATTTTTGAGTGGTTCTTTAAAGTGTTAATAAGTTGACTTCGAGTTGTTTGATCTGACTTTAAATACGAAACAAGTTGTTCAGTAATTTGCCAAATAAACTTACTACTTACATATGTAATAAATGTCACGACAAATAGCCGGTATTCATACATTTATCGGCTAATCGTTACAATGTATCAAGCTGACACCATTTTAAAACAAAAAATAAAGTGAAAAAATATGAAATGAAATTTTAAAATATTAGAATACGGTTTTATTGTTATTTCAACTAGAATGGTGATTATAATTTTTCTGTCAAAATCATATGGTCACTTGATCATGGTTTAAATGCCGATATTTGGCTGTTTAAACAACAATCATCTGTTAACATTAAAAGTTAATACAGATTTTAAATTATGGTTGATTAAAGATCATTTGGGCCTACGTACGGCTTTCGCAAATTTTTATGAGCAACTGAATACAAGCAATGAATATTTTAACAAAAATCATTCATCAGGTTCTTAAGCTGGTCAAGAGATGATGTCGAAAAATGGGGTGAATGTAAAGTGTCTTGCATAATAAGGCCCTAAATGTTTACAATAAAAATTGACGTGATAATTTTCATAACATTATAAAATTTGATAAATTTTTTCGAATTTTTCTTCAAAAGAATTACATCGCTACGAATCACATATAGTGAAAATCATGAGGTAAAGTCGGAACAAAGACGTAAAACACTAACTAAAATATTAATGTTTATGGTCTCTAAATAGTTTACTTTCACAAACTTTAGTACAAATATGTACGTGTAAATTTGTAAGACAATCGTCTTTGTAATGGAAATTAGCCATTCGCACGGGAGAGAGAAACCCCGACAACGACAACTGCAACTAGTGACAATGTGAACGCGACGGTCACGGGCCTAGAACGCTAAGCAGTTGATGAAAAGGGACACCAACTTCGAAACCATCGTCTGCCAATGTAAGATATATTCCTGGTTCCGTCTGTTTACCTTTTTGTCCAACACCATAAACTACTGACCTGTGTGTGGCTCAAAGGAAATTGAAAATATTCTTCTACCAAATGAATGCAATTCAATTCAATGTAATTAATGTAGTCATATTTCATTACAATTCAATATAAGTCTCCATATATTTAAAGGATTTTTCAATAAGAGCGCTACAAAAGTTTTTTAAATAAAACAAAACCGGTTTTAGATACCAATGAAATTCTTTAATCCTGTGAAAGTACGTTCGATGCCATTATGTCTGGAACTCGATTTCTTTTGCATGGCCACCACGGGCACGCTTGCCGAAGTCCAGACGCTGAACCCAATTTTCGACGGGTTTCAAGCATAAATCGGCCGATACTGCTGCAATTTCACGTTCGATATTCGTACGAAGTTCATCAATCGTCGCTGGCTTGTTGGCATAGACCATAGACTTGACGTAGCCCCACAGGAAATAACCTAACGGCGTCAAATCCCACGACCGAGGCGGCCACTCGACTGGGCCATTTCGTGAGATAACACGTTCACCAAACTTGGTTTCCAATAAACTGATTGTGGCATTCGCTGTGTGGCTTGTGGCGCCGTCCTGTTGGTGCCACATGTCCCCCAAGTCCATATTATCCACTTGGGGCCAAAAATATTCGGTTATCATTGAACGGTAGCGATTCGCATTCACAGTAATGTGCCGGTCTTGATCATCACGGAAGGAGTACGGCCCAATGACGCCGCCGGCCCATAAACCGCACCAGACCGTAATTTTTTCGGGATGCAATGGTGACTCAGGGATTACGTGCTGTCTGACCACTAACGCATATTTTGCTTATTGATGAAGCCATTCAGCCAGAAATGAGCATTCATCGCTGACGACCATAAATTGGACGTAGCGCTCTTAAAGTAGAAGACACTGACTCCAAATTTCGGTTGTAAGTTTTAATAATTTCAACTCGTTGTTGGCTCGTATATCTTTCCATGATGAAATGGCAAACCTTACTGAAGAGAAATGTCAAAAGAGCGGGAAAAAATATGGCGTCGTTTGCTGTCCCTATCGATTTACTTTCGTAGCGTCTCTGTTGAAAACCCCGTTCTAAGAAAACTAACTGATGTGTTTTGGTTTTGAATTAAATTGGTGTAAAACTCAGATTAAAGGGGTTCTATAGAATAATAATTATCCTTTTTACGAGAAAAAGGGAATAGTAAAAAAAATAAATATAATAACAGTAGTTGCGTTCTATAAATATAACTTTCAAAACTTCGGCATCAGTGATAATGGGTGTAAGTACCCTGCAGTTTCAAAAGTAGCTAGCGGCTCTATGTAGTCAGTTATTTCGTTGGCGAAAAGCCTGACTAGCTACTTGAGTGCTAGAGTTCATCTTTTGAGTATTAGAAATATGAAAACAATGAAAAAAACATTTTTTTTTGGGTTGGCGTCAGTTTCTATTAAACGTTCGTCAAGTATCCTCGTGACAGCGTACGTGGGTTAGAAGTATAAAAAAGTGCAAAAGTTTGAAAATGTAGATAAAGAGTGTGGCGAAGATAATGAAAATGATTTATTCATAACATTAATTCATTATGTTCCGGCGAATTCATCAAGCAGTTTGTACTAGTTAAGTAGTTGATAGATATTTCGTCAATTCCATGTAACTAGCGATCTGTATGGTACATGGTAGTGCAGAGTGTAGCCACTGACTACCGTCAATGACATCTCCATGTGAAATTCGTCAGTGTAAAGCATTGCTGGTAGTCTGCGGGTAGTTAATGGTAATTATTGGTAGTTAGGAAAATAACAAAAAAATTCGTTAGCTACGTCGACTACTACAGTCTCCGATAGTGATACGTGTGAATACACCCTCCGGTGGCTAAACGCTGCTGAAGATGATGCTTCACAAACATCGAAACGACCGTCCATAGCACAGCTGATCGACAATGTAGTAGGAAAACAAAATAATAGAAAATAGACATCGAAACGACCGTCCATAGCACAGCTGATCGACAATGTAGTAGGAAAACAAAATAATAGACAATATAGTGGATAAGCGAGAGACCGATGAGCAACCAGTAGCAAAACATGCAGCAAACTAAGTTTATATAGTGTTTGATTGACACTAATGACAGCTAAATTATGTTCTATGTTGGTTGCACCGAACTAAAATACGCATTCCGTCTGTATTATGTCCAACCAAATGGCCTACTACCTCGTCGTCACCGAGAGAACGTAAAGAGGGGAATATAATATCGTGCCTATTTCTCAATGGTTCGAATCCCATCCTGAGCATTTATAGTTTTTTCACTAACTGGAAAAAATATATACCGTTACCATAAGCAAAGCTATAATTCGTTAGTTTAGAAAAAAAATATTAGTTTGTGTCGAATTTGTATTATTAGTTCATCCGCAACTATGTATATATTTTCCTTGTAAAACCAAAACGCTAAAAAGAAACCGTGAATAAAATTAAACGGCTTCGCCGGTTTTTCCCCCTATGTGAACCGGGTTTTCAATAACAAGATTTACTGAATAAAGCAAAGCACGGTTTGTTGAACACTGTTGTTTGGACTCTATAATGTCTAATGTGTGTTTACAAAATCGGGTCCCACTAACTATTTTCGATGTCATCTATGCGATCGAAAATGTCAAAACCAGTCACTCGTTTATTGGTTATCGCATAGATGGATAATAGTTCTGACATTTTCGTTCGCATAGACGACAGCGGAAATAATTAGTGAGCCCCGATTTGGTAAACACACAACCACTTAGGAATTCTTTCGACGTCGTGGCTTTGAGTGGTAAATTTTGCTCTTTTTCTTAAACGTTTTGCAAAAATCCATTTATAAGTGTAAAAAAAATGTGAAGAAAAACATGCGCAATCAGAAAAATTGAAAAACAATTTGGCTGTCCAAGTTTTTAAAACAATTTGTCCAGGGCTATCATTTCTATACCATATTGGCCATAAAATTGTATATATTTTTTAACAAAATACTCCAATAGTGGAATCTGGAATTGCCGATAGAGAAAAAATCTGCTGGACAGAAAAAGTTTGAAAATTTTGTAATTGCCTGATTTGAGAAAATTTATTTCAATGCACTGTCTATACATACCAAATATGTAGGAACTTTTCATCGTCTAAGTCCATATGTTATCCATATTGAATTCGAATGTCATGTCAGGCTAAATAAATTGTTTCAAAATTCTCATTCAGTATAAATTGCTTATAAATCTAGAAAAAACGTTACTAAATATTAGCATGAACAATATTAATCTGGCAACACTGTGTGTTGTCTAACAGTCGATGCGAGAAAGAGATGCAAGCTAAATGGGAAAAGGTAAACATTTCATTAATTTGTAATAAGAGAAAGAGAGTACTCTATACATATGCTAGTTCGATTAAGAGTAAACGAGATCTACCATATATTTCGTGCATGTGTGTGTGTGTGTGGCGATAAAAGAAAAGTATCTGAAAGATACTCAATTACTCACTCATTGGTATGCTCAATGAATTCAATAGCTTTTCTCTTCATTGCTATGATTCGAATTTAGTTGGTGCAGTGATTTCAAAGTGTTTGGGTGTGTTTTTTGTGTATGGACGAAGTGACAAGTGTCGTAGCGTCGTTATCTAGCAGCGGTTTCTTAAGTATCTGACGGATACCCAACACGAAGTGAATGAATAATAATTCGTGAAACAAAGAAACAACAACAATCAAAACCATTTGCATCAGTAGACCCCCCCGCCTTGTTTGTGAACTTGGTGTAAAGAGAAACAAAAACATAGAAAGTAAAACACAAAAAATTAATAAAACAGAATTAACAAAAAAAAAGAAATTAATAAATAAATATTTGGCAAAACTGGATTACACAATCGTTGATAAAAGGCAATTTAATTGAAGCAGAGAGAGATAGAGAGTCGAGAAATAGAAAAAAAACAAGACCAGCTGGTTTACTCGATACCAACCGAATCGTCATACATTAATTGGGCGAAATTTCTACGCTTCTGGCAGCAACTGAAGCAGCATCAGTAGCAGCAACCCACATCTCCAAATTGGAACAAAGTAGGGTGTAGCAACGCCACACATCGAGAGAACGAGAGTTATCTGGAATAACACAAACTAATTCCCACTGATCACATCATGCAGGCAATCAAGTGCGTTGTGGTTGGCGATGGTGCTGTGGGTAAAACTTGCCTCCTCATTAGTTACACCACCAATGCCTTCCCCGGCGAATATATACCCACTGTCTTCGACAACTATTCGGCCAATGTTATGGTCGATGCGAAACCCATTAATTTGGGTCTCTGGGATACAGCTGGCCAAGAGGATTATGATCGTTTGCGACCCCTGTCCTATCCACAGACTGATGTCTTCCTCATCTGTTTCTCGCTGGTAAATCCGGCCTCATTTGAAAACGTCAGAGCGAAATGGTATCCCGAAGTGCGTCATCACTGTCCCAATGTTCCCATTATCTTAGTGGGCACTAAGTTGGATTTGCGCGACGATAAGGCCACCATTGAGAAGCTGAAAGATAAGAAACTCACACCCATCACATACCCCCAGGGCTTGGCAATGGCCAAGGAAATCGGTGCTGTCAAGTATCTAGAGTGCTCAGCCCTAACCCAAAAGGGTTTGAAAACAGTATTCGATGAAGCGATCCGTTCAGTGCTGTGTCCAGTAATGCGCGTGCCCAAAAAGCGCAAGTGTTTCATTCTCTAAACTGACTTAGTTGGCTGTAACTGTGGCGGAGTCAACTGCAAAAACGAAGAATTTCCACGTTAAGTTTTAAGTGAATCCAACGAAAAACAGCAACAAAATGCAACTTTTCATAAAATGAATCCAAAACGCTAAATAATAATCAACGAAATACGAAAAACAACAACACCACAAAGGAAGTTAAGAACTTCGGAGGAGTTCACCACAAAACAAACTGTGAAATGTTGGAGGAGAATCTTGCTAACACTGGACTAAATGCAATTTTTTATGTTTTTTAAGGCTTTAACCAATTACATATGTACTAGTATATGCTAAGTTTATACAATTTGTTTGTTTTCTTGTCTGTCTGTTTGTGTAAAAGGGAAGTTAGTCTGTTTTAGCTTGTAAACGGCAAACAAAATGTTTGTATGTATGTATGTATGTTGGTATGTATGTATATACTATGTGACAAAACAATTATCATCGCTTTTTATACATTAAATGATAACTTTTTATATATAGAAGAAATAAGTTGAATTGTTTTTATTTGTCAAAAATAGATTAAGTCGATAGAAGCGCACGGTGGGCCAATTTAAGTGATTGGGTTCCAAAAGCTAAAAAAAACTGGGTTGCCATTACACCCAGCTTCCCCCAACTAGTAAACCGTACCCTTTCCAGTTGTACACGATAGTGCTACCGTCACTAAGCCAGGTGCTCGTCGTTGAAACAAATACAAGGTGATCATTACAGGAATCGAACCCACGTTCTCCTGTTCAAGAGCCGTATACACTACCGTTGCACCATCGGCTGCACTACAGCTGTCAAAACTTTACTGTTTCCTTTATTTTTAATAGGAAATAATGATCATGAACCAAATTATCATTGAAAAACATAAACTTTAAAAAATGAATAAATTAACCGAAAATAATACGCAAAGGTTACACAGTAACGTCAATATCAGAGCTATCATTGTTGCCCTTTTGAAACGAAAACATCTATGCATATATGTTAATGAGAGCCTGCAAAGACAAGAAGTTGTAAACATTGATGCTGCCGTTAAAATATTGTTTTGGATGAACTAATTTGTGTTGAAACAATTCTCATTAAGTTGAAATGTGTTTATGCCTGTAAGGTGTGACAGTAAACCTTAATACTTGTAGGGGGGAAGGGAGCTTGGTGAGCTCCTTACTATTCACCGAAATAGTCAATTTCACTTCTTCTTATAAAACCATTTTCTATTCAAAATTATTTGTAATTTTATATTTTATTTTTCAAGCTCAAGACTATTAATTTTATTGCATTTTACATTTTACAAAACTATATCAGTATTAATAGAGATATAGTTTTGTAAAATGCAGTCTCATGATTTCTGGCAAACTTAGCAAAAACTATGTCAGATCTAGCCACCGATTTTCATCAGCGGTTGTTTGAAATACTGCTTTTGAAAAATGCATCATCGTAAATGCAAACAAAAGCTCATCTCAATTGAGAATTATCCACTATACAAGTGTCTGCATGTAGAACACATTTGCAAACAACTTCTTTCCATCTCCAGAGAAAAACCATCGGTTCCCAAACAACCGCTGATGAAGATCTGTGGCTAGATCTGAAATAGCTATACGGTTTGCCAAGAATCATGGGGATGCATTTTGCAAAACTTCGTTTTTAAAAAACCATATCTCTATTAGTAGAGGTATAGAATGGTCTTGAGTTTGAAAAATATAATATAAAATTATTTTTAATAGAAAATAAAGATTTTGAGCCGAACTATGATTGAACAAAATTTGACTGTTTCCTATACGGGCGATATTAGAAAAAGTATATTACTCAACATCTCCACTGACTTATGGTTAGAATTAGAGATGGGCGCGAATCGCGTGATTGTCGGGAATCACGCGTGCGTAAGTCCAATTTTTGCATGAGTGAAAATTGGAAAGCGCACAGCTCAGTGATTGTTGGAAGCTCTCCCCTGTCCCTTCATGGGATGTAATGGGAAACCATTTACTTTTTATTTTTGAGTGTGCCTGAGAACTATTTTCGCTTGAGTCACGCATATTTCCAAAAGTTCCATTTCATTTAATTTTGATTTTCGTAGTACATTGTGGAAAAAAATAACCGTGAAAGACTTGTGATGATATTTCCCTCTAACAAAGCTTCGCTAATTACCGTCTGTATTCCCAGAAGGTCTTCTACAAGCGAAGGTGTTTTTCTACGTCTCACAGTGGGGCCGATTGCCAAAAAGTGGTAATATTAATATCAGCTCCTCACAACCAGTGAGCTGTGCGCTTTCTTGTTTTACACTCACTGATTGGGACCTACAGTTTTTACACCAGTTCCGAACGGTATTTTGAGAAGCTTTTTCATGGCTAAGTACTCGATAGTGTAGCCATCACTAAGTGAGGTGACCGTCGTCGAAAGAAATGGTCGGAGCAGGTATCAAACCCACGTACTCACGTACAACGGCCGCGCACACTAACCGTTGCACCACCAAATTCAACCCATAGTGCTATTATTTTTTACCGCAGCTGTATATTAAATCGAAACATTGAAGCGCCAACCGGCTTTATATTCGACTATCCGGCTTTATATTCGACTATCCAAAAATTAAATCCTATTCGTTACTCTGAATGAAAAAGCTGCATCAAATTTATGAATCCCTTCATCAATGTGATGAAACATTTTCGCATTTTCCAAACTAGGACACATTTCATTGACTTTATGAAGAAAATCTCGTCAATGTTTCATTAATATTTCATCAGTAGTTTATGTAGATTCAACGACAATGTTACATCAAGTTAATATAAATTTTTCATCAATTTGATGTAAGTTTGTCATCAACTTGAAGAAAATTTTTCACCATTTTCATGTAAATTGGTTATAAATTTGCTGTTTATGTTTTGTCAATTTTGATGCAAATTGGTTGTTAATGTGTGGCCAAACTCTTTGGCCTATTTTTAGTTGTAAAACATTCACAAGAACAAGGTATTAGACCACATAATAAATGTTCAAAGCGTGGATATTATTTTCTCTCCGGTGCACTATTTTCTATTATGTATGTATTTATTTTCAAAACTAATAAATAGAAAAAGATAAAAACTAGTAGAAAATTGATATTTTGCATCGATCCCACTAATAATTTCTTAATTCCAATGATGATGTTAGATGTGAAAAAGATCATCAATTCAATGAAGTAGGAAAAGGTGAAGAAACGCACAATCTTCAAACTGAGGAACCTTTTCATTGAGCTGATGAAATTTGTCATCAATTCATTGAAGAACCATTGATGAGCATATTTATCATCGATTGGAAGTAAAATTTTTTGAAACGAATTCCAAATTTAAGAAGAAAACTTATATAGTTATTTCAATTAATGTTTAAAACTTTCCAAGAATGCATTCACATATTTAAATAAAAATATTTAATTCGTTCTATGGGTTATTGTTTATCGTGTTTTCACATCACAAGCACTGTGACTAGTGTATTAAAAACCGAAAGCGTTTAACCGAATTCCCGCCGGTTAACCGTACGTCGGTTTTTTAAAAAGTGTTATTTTCGAAGAACCGGTTTCACCGGTTATTTCAATTAAATTAATCAGTTTTTTCGGTTTTTACACAACTGCTATAACAGTACAGAATTACTAATCGAAATCCTTTTTCAAAGCTCGCTATGGTTACTAACCCCATCAGACAGACACAAAATAGTTTGCCAACGAATTATTTCGCCGATAGTTTACTGAAATAAGTTGTCCAAGGCAATAAAAGTCATATCTACCAACTCCGATTTAGATGGAAGTTCCGGAACGAATGACAACACAGGTTGTGTATCCACTATCCAGAAAGAAGTACAAAACGTCCAAACGAATATTTACTCAACGATGACTTTGCCTAACTGGGGAATTCCAATATTAGAACAGATTGGTTGAATAAAATATATAAATAAAGGGTGGCCCATGCAAAATTTGGAATTAAATACCCCACTTATATCGAAGCAATTTGATATTTATAAAGTGGTAGATTATTAGAAAAAGGTTTGAAGAAAATTTTGAAATATTAAAAACTTTCATCACAATTTCTGAGCTTCAACTCAAACTGTAAGAAATCCACGAAAAAAGTTCGATAGAAATATAGTTCTAGCAATCCGGTCCTTATTGAACAAAACAGCACGACCACGTACTCGTCCAGTGGAAAATATTGCCACTGTAGCTGAAAGTGCTGGATCAACCATCAACATCAACTCGCCGTTCGCAGCTGTTGATCATTTACGCACTTCTTTGCGCAGAATTTTGCATATAGGCCAAAGCCTCGTGGCCATAAGATGCGTTTTCACTCTTTTTTTTTACCGAAAAGTAATCTTTTCCCATGAAGCTCATTTTTACCACGGGGCTACGTTAACAAACAAAATTGACGGATTTGGGACTCGGAAAATCCACACGTCGTCGAGGAAAAGGCGATGCATCGACAATGTGTGACTTTTTTGGTGCGGTTTTTGGCATGGCTGCATCATAGATCTATTTTTCTTGTCCCAAATTTTTCTTGTCCTAATTGTCCGAAAAAAATTGATGAGAATGACATGGGCGGAGTTTGGTTTCAACAGGATGGCGCTACATGTCACACAGCTAATGTTACAATCGATATTTTGCGCAATGTGTTCGAGAACAGCATAATCAGTCGAAACTCGGAAGCCCATTGGCCGCATCGGAGCTGTTATCTATTATCTATTTGTCTCTGCAGCGCCGTGGAAGATAAGTGTTACGCAAACAATCTCGAGTTCACTGAACCCTTAAAACACGAAATAGAGGCCCAAAAAATGGGAATTGTACTCAAAAATTGTGTTAGTCGAATGGGTTACGGTGTCTATATTAGTATTTTGTTAAAGCGAAACAAATTCAAAATTATATATGGCCGAAACTATAGTTTCCCATCACATACCATGAATGCATAGGCTTGTACACTCTGATTGGGACCGCCTGCAGTTTTACACCGGTTCCGAGCGCTATTTGGACAGCCTATTTTAGAGCTATCTGCTCGGTAGTCGATCTCCCAAATTCAAAAAGACGGAATTAAAAATAAACGACCTTTACAAAACGCATAGTTTACCATTTTATCGCAAAAACCGAGACCAGTTATTAAACGGTTTATACACCTCGGTTTAACCGACAACCGGTTTCGCCAAAATCGACATTTTTGAAAACCCGGTTTTTTTTAATACACTAACTGTGAGAATACTTAAAAGAGTCAATTATCTGTTCCCTAGTTAAAACACTCATTATGAATAGGGTACTAATAAAATCTTTACTAAATTTTAAAACTACTATAACTGAAGAATGTTTTCGAGCTAATTTTTGGGGTTTTTATGAATAAAGCCGATAAAATTTGTCATAGGTAAGACGGTTTGTAACCATTTCAGGGAGAACTGGAGAAATGCGCATATTTGCAATCAACATTTACACAAAATCTTAACTAATTACTGTCCTATAAAAAGATGATGTTGTTCCTAACTCTGACCTACAAACATTTTAAAGGTTATTATTTATATCAACATTTCATCAAAAACACAACCCACTTGTGATATTCATTACCAAATTCAATAGTGGGACAATTTTGTGATCTTTTACAGTTGTTCTACATAAATGTCAAGTTTTTAAAAACATCCGTCCAAGGCGCAATCAAATTTACAAAAAAAAAAACTAGAGAATAAATGTATTTATTTATTCATATTATTGTATCACGGTGAATGGGCAAATACACCATACACAAGCCAACAAACATAGGAAGCAGGGATGGAAGAACTACATATAATATATGTATAAGCAGATAGTACTTTTACAGTAAAAACACTTAAATATTCTGAGTTACTGCTTTATGGCACACAAACTTATGACAAACTACGGGCATTATCAACATTTTTTACGTACGAAATCAGAACGAGAATGTGCATTTGAAGAACTTCTATAAAAACAAATGTTTCTATATTAGAAACTCTCCACAACGTACGAGTAGGTGACGAATAAAATTGTAACATGGTTGACATAGTTTGAAAACAAATTTGTATATTTTAAATATTCGATTAAAAATGGAACACAAATAATTAAATAAATCAATTTATTGTTCTCTCGCGAATTTGAACAAAAACGATTTTAATTCTATGTTGTTATATACAAAGTGAACAACAGTAAATATTGTAAAATGTTTTACAATTTTACGCTCTGTTTCATGTTCATATATTTGTTTTCTGATGCAATATTTTGACAAGTAGCGTTTGGTTTTATTAAGATTGAATACGACGACACATGCTGTTGCAAAATTTTGCCGTCATTTCCGCTGGAATCGCATCCCAAGTTTATTTTACTCTAACTCACGGCTGTTAACGCCTTTTGGAGCATTTGGATACTTGTCGAGCTGAGATTTTACGTAACTCCAAAAATTTTCGATTGGGATTAAGTCCGGTGAATGCACTGGCCATTTCATAGTAGTAAAAGGTTGACAATTTAACCAGTTTTTAACAATTCTGGCGGAATGTTTTGGGTCATTGTCATGCTGAAAAATCACTCTTTCAGTAGCAATACCATTTTTTTTTTATAGCCGTTTCTTGTATTCCCGTTTTTCATAATGCCTTAAATTTTAACCAGATGACCTACTCCATTCTTGGTAATACATCCCTATACCATTATGGATCCACCACCGTGTTTCATGGCTTCTGTTAGTGCATTCGGGGTAATAGTATTTGGATGTGTGGTCTAGTACCTAGCATGGCCGCACAGTTGCGCTCGTAGAGCTAACGAGGTTGCAAAAATCCAATTTTTCATATGCGCCTACGAAATTTTAAATAAACCCATCTTATAGGAAACTTTTCAACGATCTCAAATATGCTACTCTTAATAATATCAGATTTTTAGTTTAGAAGACATAATCGTTCAAAGTTGACCGATTTTCGGTTTTCAAAAATATTCTGCTTCCAATATTCTGTTACACAGGATGAACAAATAACTACCCATTGAAATTAACAGGTACGCACCTCACTTAAAAATTACTTTGGCGTACAAATGGTCAAGAACAGTAATCATGTTTTGGTTACACCGCTTGCGTATATATTCGCTTGTTTTGTATGAAGCACTTAGCGAAGACTTAGCGAGAACTTAGCGACAAGAATCATTTTCGCTAAGTTTAAACAAAATTTTTTTTCGACATCTTTTACCGTTTACAATCCTTATTCATATTTTTGAATAATATGACTTATCGCTAAATTGCCGTTTTCTTTGCAACTTAGCAAGCGACAACCGCTTGCTTGTAACCAAACCACGACTAATATTGACTTATGGTCCCTACCGGTAGGCACAAATCTTATTTGGACACGTGCATAATATCAAAATTTGGAGATGGAAAATATATTGAATGTAGTTACGAGTTACACCTGAACATGGTTGACGGAAAAGTCGTAAACGAACTGACAGGAACAACCTCATCATTGTCGTGCCCCATTTGCAAAAAGAGTCAGAAGAACTTCAGTAATTTAAACGATTCTACAAACGAGAAGAATTACGAATATGGAATGTCACCATTGCACGCAAGGATAAGGTGTATGGAGTTCTTGCTAAAACTGGCGTACACCCTATCACAACAAGATGAAAACATCGATGAAAATACATCAATTACGGATAAGGAAAAGATCAGAAAGAAGCAAATACAGGATGCTTTTTTTAAACAAGTTGGACTAAAAGTAAACTACCCCAAGTGCGGATACGGTAACTCAAACGATGGAAACTCTTCTAGGAGATTTTTTGAAAATGATGAGGCAGTATCTAGAATCACTGGAATTGGCAATCAAATCGTGTAGAGATTGGGAACGATCTTGAATGTTTTTAACTGCAAAGAAAGTGTTAATTCTACAAAATATGGAGAATATGCATCGAAACCTGCATCCCTTTCAGCAGAAATGTATCCACAGAAGAAGTTGACCCCGACCGTCCGTAAAATATTGGCGCATGGCAAAGATATAATTGAGTACCAGTCTTTGCCAATTGTAGAGCTTTCTGAAGAAGCACAGGAGTCTATTAACCAATTTTATAAAAAATATAGATTGCAGAACACATTCAAAGCATCAAGGGTACGGCAAAATGAGGACCTCTTCAATATGTTGGCAGCATTTTCCGATCCACTTATTTCTTCCCTGCGGCATGTGAAGTCTCGAATAGAATTAGAAAATAATTATACTTTGGAAGTGATTAGTCTTTTAGATATACCTTCTGTTACGAATTGTGATGAATATTTGACAGAAAATTGAAAAAATAAATTTTAAAAAAATTTAATTTTTTTTAATTTGTTGGGTAATAATTTTAAAACATAAAACCCTAAAAAATATATAAACAATCTAAAAATGTAAAAAATATTTTTTTTACTTACCATAAAATTAATTTTTCTACAAATTTTAACTTTGATAACCCAAGCACCTATAAAGCCCAGCACCCTTTGCAAACACTTATTTCACAAGCTGAACAGTTATCTATCATATGTCGTTTAAATTGTTCAATTATCTTATTCGGTTCAAAATATATGATTTTTGCAACGAAAAAACTCAAGTGGCGCCACTGTGGGCCGGTACACAAGACCTAATTATATTTCTATCATTTAAAACGTGGAACTAAATTTGAAGAAGTTGTACACTGATTTGTTTTCTTTTAGCTTCCCATTCTTCGAGTTGAATTCGATTAAAAGATTTGAATCAATAAAAATATTAATTTAGTATTGAATAAAGTAGAAATTCCAAAATGTACCCAAAAATAAATATGTGCTTATATGAGGCATCTTCTTCCATCTCTATTCGCTCTCAAGCTAATGACATAAACAATGAAAACTAAATTCAACACTCAGAGTTCAATTAAATACTTGACATTCTTCATATACTGTACATGTAAATACACAGATATTCTCATCTACATAAATAGTGATTAATTGACATAAAAGAGAATAGGACAATGTAGGTGAACAAAACAACAATAATAATAAAAATAAAAATAATAATATAATCCGAAAAACACTTGTATTTTTTGACGTCATTAGTTTTAGCTGTTGTGGTTTTAAGCTTAAGTGTTTTGTTGTATTTTCATTTCAATACCGACTGGGTTCATCTTTCATTTAAATGACCCAGACCATATAATATAACCGGTCAATGGTGATTGTACATGACTTTCGAGAGTCTAGATTAGATGAATAGTTATACTCACCTTGATCATATTGTATGTAAAGCTCAAAAGGTTTGTAAAAAATAGAAGATTGAAATGGCAAAATCAGAATTTCATTTAAATTACAATCATATGATTTTGGATTTTACAGCTCAGAAGAGATTTTTTTTCAAAATATCTACTCAAAATTTTTTGTACTCAGATCAAGTGTCGGAAAGAAACACAAAACGCAGGATCATAGTAAAATTACCAAAAAGGATGTACAAGTAGAGAAGAAAAAACGGCCGCAATTTGCTAACCCTAGTATACAGAAGAGAACCAAAAAATACGACGCGATTCATTCAAACGTATTTCTCTCGCGCGTCATAACTTGACTATTTCATACTTTTTACATACTTTATGTAATTTTATTTAAACCTGGTTGGAATTTTTATAGTTATATACTATAACATCATCAAAAAACTGCTCGTGTATTGAAGTACTCAATGAAGAGAGTAAGAGAGAGAGCAGATAAACGAGGCGCTTCACTCGTTTTTTTTTTGCTGGCATTCCGCTCCATGAGTAAAAATTCCATACTCTTTGAAATTACCAAGTAGTCGAAGTAGTAGTTTCTCTTACTCTCTTCGATGCCTCTTCATGACGTCGTGGTAGTAGGTCATTTCATAGCCTTTTATTTGCTGCTGTATTTTATCAATTTTACACTTTCGTTGGAGATACAACGGACAGAAATCAAAGGGAATGCGTATTTTCGTTCAATGCAAACAACATAAAACATAGTTTAACTGTCATTAGTTTCAATAAACACTATTAAAAATTAGTTTCTGTCTTCTTTGCGCTCTCATTCTCCATCATCGGCCTAGTACCTTTTCCATCAGCTGTGCCATAGAATCCCCCTGAGTAGATACCAAAACAGTTGTGGACAACAATATCAGACATTTTGATTCTGTTTAGGCTCGTCTCATATCAAACTGAACACATACACATACCAACAAATCAATGTAACCAGAAAAGTACGAAATCAAATCAAAAGCGGCCAACTAAACAAAAAGGACAAATTGAGATCATTTGTCTAGTGAGTTTACCTTCCCATTCAACCATGCACAGCAGTTAGGTAAACGGAGAGGCGATATAATCGAGAACAAAAACCATAACTCGAATACTTCATCGAGTACACTCACGATCATCGCAACAGTCAGTGAGTGAGTGGTACCAAAAAGGATGTACAGGTAGAGAAGAAAAATCCCGCAATTTGGCAACCCTAGTAGAAGAGAACCAAAAAAGTCCACGCGATTCACTCGAACGCATTTCTTTTCATACTTTTTACATACTTTATGTACTTCTATTTAAATATGGTTGGAATTTCTATAGTTAGATAGAATAACATCATCAGAAAACTGCTCGTGTATTGAAATATTCAACGAAGAGAGTACGAGGGCGAGTAGAGAAACGACACGCTTCACTCGATTTCTTTGTTGGCATTCCACCCCATGAGTAATTTTCTTCTCTATTGAAATATTCAACGAAGAGAGTACGAGGGCGAGTAGAGAAACGACACGCTTCACTCGTTTTCTTTGTTGGCATTCCACCCCATGAGTAATTTTCTTCTCTATGCTTTATGGTGGTACACACTAGAGATGGACACATGAGTAAGTATTGTATCACAATTACCCACGCTCCCGAAATTAAGACGGTCACTCACGCACGACAATTTTTTCGATACTCATGTTTACGTAGCAGAATTTTATGCTATTCAAATTCACTCGTGATTCACTTGAATCACGAGAATCTCGTAAAAATTACTCACAAAATTAAAACGACGTAGAACAACAAGTCTAAACGGGCCAAATCACAGCTCCGACGCGGCGAATTGACACCGTCAAGACAGCTGAAAAGGCGATAGTCGAACTTAGTGTGCAGGTGTACCATTTTGCTAAAACCAACGATTATCCAAGTTATCAACAATGACGTCATCAACAACGACGTTCTGGTTTTCCTATCCACAGAGGCGTCAATTTTGGTTGTTGACATAGCCGCCGAAAGGAAAATGGGTCTCGTCAGAAAATGTGATTTTTCGGTCAAATTCCATATCCGATTGGATCATCTGTAAGTACCGAACTTAGAAGTCGTAACCCAGTGGATGTTCGTTTGTTTTTAAGTGCTGTACGATGACGGAGACCATGAGTGTTGTCCACTAGCAATTCAGTTCCGCGAACTTTTTTTCTATTTGCCTATCGCTTATTCTCTTTCACATTCTATGCCGTATCAATTTTGCAACTAGGAGGTTGATCAGCGGTGCCATCGAAACCCCCTGAAAAATACTTTGGAGGGTTGAGTAGACTCATAAAGTACAGAGTTCTCATGTGGTACAAGAATTTATTAATTTGATTTAATTTACAACTGCTTTAAATATTTTATAATTAACAAAACTCAAAAAATCTCCAAAAAAGTGAACCTCCTCCGAATTTTGGATAAAGCATTGCAAAAGCTGTCGACTGATACATATCTTGATCCGTGGATGATTTCGCCGATGAGTTTTGAGGTTGGGAAAATTTGTTATGTCTGTAATTCATAGAATCTTCAGAAGATTTGAGTTTTAGGTAAGGCTATTGATTGATATATAGGGTATGAAAGTGTCGACTTCTATGACTTTTAGTTTAATTTTTCAAGGGATCCTAGGCATCGCAACAGTACGTAGACAAAGAGAACCAAACGTTTAAAGCTCATTTGGAGCAAACATATTTCCGTTGCCCCAAAACTATTTCGTTTGTTCATCCCAAATATGTCAAAATTTACTTTTACGACAAATACAGAAAACCGATTATTATGAATGAAAATATTTATGAATACAAGCATGCACCCAAAGATGAGACCTCTCATTGAAAGTCAACAGGTTTATACACGCTTAAAAATCTGTATTTTTTTGTTGTTTGGATATAACAATAAGGAGTTTGTAGCTTGTAGCAAACATAGTATACATGTATCCAAACACATTGTGTTTGCAATTCAATATTACATGTTACAACATACGTTCTTGTGGCCACAAATATGGAATTTTTGGTTGAAAACTGTTGAAAACAAAATCGACACAGACAACAAAGAATCAAAAATGTGGGAGATCCTCAATTCAACAATGCTTGCACGTAAGTACGTGGTTGTTTCAAACATATATTGGTTCCTGCGTAATGTTACAGGGACCGTTTTTTTCAGCGTGAACTGTCTCTTGAATTCTTTCTTTCTTTCATTCAACAATAGGAAGCAAGCAAATGTGTCTGTATACGATGTCTCCGTGGGTTGCTGCTTGTGCTTGTAGTGATGGCACCTCGGTTCAACTCCATTTCAAAGAAAGCCTAATTACTAAAATATTTAATATACAAACTCGTTTCGAAATTTTTGATTTTCTAGACTTTAACTAATGTAATATGTGAAGTTGATACTACAAGGTTTAAAAAATAAAACAGTTGGTCGCAAAGTCGATAAAAATATACATTATCATACCCTCAAAGGTTAACACATTAGGTTCCTTTGGAACCGAGTTCTGTTATTCTTTAAACGGTTTTAGGTTCTTTTCAAACCGTTTTTCAGTTTTTTTGGAATCGTTTTTCGACCTTTTTTGAATCGTTTTCGGATTTTTTGAACCCACTTTTCGTAGTGGGTTAATTTGGACCTATTTTTCGGTTCATTTGAAACCGCTCCGCTTTCGGTTCTTTTGGAACCATTATTCGGGTTTGGTAAGCACTGGTTCGATAGGTACTTGTAAAAATCCTATTCTGCAGAAACGGTTCATCGATTCTGTGCTTCACTTCTAACTGGTTCTAAAATAAAAGCAATTGGCGCCGGTGACGTCATGTGACAAAAGGTATACCTTTCTATGGAAATGCCTATATATGAGTTTTGCTAGACGATAAAACAGAATTTAAAAAGTGTAAGTTTGAGACTCGATGCTAAACCAGAAAACGCACACCATCACTCGTTTGGAATAGCTATATGATTAGAATGGCTTTATGAATAAAAAATAAATAAATGGTTTCCCATTACATCCCATGAAGGGACTGGGGAGAACTTCTCACAATCACTGAGCTGTGCGCTTTCCAGTTTTCACTCACTGATTGGGACCTACAGTTTTACACCGATTCCGAACGGTAATTTGAGAAGCTTTTTCATGGCTAGATACTCGATAGTGTCGGCGTCACTATGCGAGGTGACCGCCGCCGAAAGAAAATTTGAAGGTGGTCAGAGCCGGGTTCGAACCCAGGATCTCATGTACAAGAGCCGCGCACACTAACCATTGCACCACCGACGGCCAATGAGTGAATGAATGAATGCCGTCAACAAAAAGCTGCCTCTTCGGGAAAATTCACTTTAATTGTGTCAAGTATTGGACTGGTTGTACCACAACCCTCTTAATATGCCGTAAACCTTTGGTCGGTGGTGCAATGGTTAGTGTGCGCGGCTCTTGTACATGAGATCCTGGGTTCGAACCCTGCTCTTCGGCGGCGGTCACCTCGCTAAGTGACGGCGACACTATCGAGTATATAGCCATGAAAAAGCTTCTCAAAATACCGTTCGGAATCGGTGTAAAACTGTAGGACCCAATCAGTGAGTGAAAACTGGAAAGCGCGTAGTTTAGTGATTGTGAGAAGTTCTCCTCTGTCCCTACATGGGATGTAATGGGACACCATTTATTTATTTTATTTTTAATCCTTTAGTATACTAAACTATACACGCTGAAAAATTACGGCCCAAGCAACATATTGCGGGAACCATGTACATGTTTGCAGGCATGGTTTTCGCGTATTGAAGATCTGCTGCTATCTGTGTCTATAATATCTTTTATGTTTTTATTTTCAACAGTTTTCAACAAACAAATCCACATTTGGGTTACAAATACAAAAAAGATAACCTGTCAATCATTGTGTCCCAATCATGATATATTGAATAGCAAACACAATGTGTTTGGATGCAAGTATACTATATTTGCGACATGCCAGAGACATGTTGTTTGCAACCAAAAAAGACAAGTTTTTCAGCATGTAGGTAAATACACTGGCTATCAGCTATTTTATTGATTCATGTTAAGGGAGCACTTTTCGTAGCCAAATAAACCGCGGAAGTTAGACTCCTATTACTTCAAATTTTTTGTGGATATAGAAATTGTATATACACAGGGTTTATACGCCAAAAAAAAAATGGTGTCCCATAGCTTCCCATGAAGGGATTGGCGAGAGCTTTCCCCCTTCAACGAAATCTAAAATTCGGAATCCCTAGACGAATTTCAATTGTCATAGAGTACGATACAGGGTGTTTAGTATGTTACAGGTCGAAGCTTTTTCTCTTTGGTTGACATTTGTCAGTTTGAAGATCAGTCGATATGAATTTATTACGGAGCAGCTAATGCACCAACAACATGTTGAAGTTATTAAAACAGTAGACACTCCCGTTCACTTATTTAAAGTCACTAAAAATGCCATATTCAGCAGCCTGTATCTTTTGCAATTTGTAACCGATTGCAGAATTTTAAAATGGAAATAGAAGCTAGACATCTTGAGATATAAACAAAATCATGGCAATAGTGGTGGCTTTACTAAAGAACTTTTTTGAGCAATTTATAAAAAGAAGTGCAAAAATGTGCTGTTTTTTTTTTGGTTCACTTGAATAAAGGCACTTTAGCTAATTTTAATGAAAAACTGTTTTTCTTGTTTTTTAAATTTATTTTACTTAATTTAAGAACGACTAGTCATGGGAACCAGCCCCATTGTTCTTAATAACTTCAAATATACGGGTGTTCATTGAGAGAAGAAGAGAATTTATGTAATCCCACGAAATTTGATTTCAAGCATCCTTAATTGCCTGAATTAGTGACTGCTTGTCATCAAATTGTTTACCTCCTTCATAGACTTTACGAGATAACCTACCCGAGACATTTTCGATAATGTTTAAATCTGGCGAATAGGGTGGCCAGTCAAGAATATTAACATTTTGGCTGGCAATGAACTCCTTTACTACTCTGGCGTTGTGTAGATCATGGAAATAATAGTTGTAGACATCAGGCCCATCCAAATTAAACTTCTTTTCATCCGTAAATACAACAGGTCTCCAGTCATTTACATGACCTCTTGGCTCCACATCCCATACCATGTAGTCACTTGCGAATTGAAGTCGCCTTTCCTTACGAGGAGCATTAAGTGGCGGCTATTTTTGTAATTTCAGGTATTTAAGCTCTTAATTACTCTGCGTACTGATGGCTGGCTCGCTTCCTCTCCAGCTTGATCTCTTATTTTTGACAAGGATAAGACAGAATTAGAAGCAATTCTGATGATTTTTCTTTTCTCATATGTACATAAGGACTATGAAACCCTTTCTTTAAAATTTTTTCCATACCCCTCGGGGTCCTTGATGTTATTGTCGACAACTGTTGGGTTGCGTCCAATTTTTTTTAGCTTTTGCGCGATTAGAATATCCTTCAGAACGGTAAACATCGATTTTAGTTCCTTCCGATAGATTTAAAAATGTTTGTTTTGCCTTTTTGGCTCGTAAAATGATTAAGATGTAATAAATTGTAACCCTCCCTACAAAAAATCATCGCTTACTTTAAAAATAATAAAGTGCCTTTATTTAAGTGAACCAAAAAAAAATACCACATTTTTGGACTTTTTTTATAAATTGCTCAAAAAAAAGTTCTTTAGTTAACAAATTACTATTGTCATGATCATTTTTCATATCTCAAGATGTTTAGCTTCCATTTCTATTTTAAAATTCAGCAATCGGTTAAAAATTGCAAAAGATACAGGCTGCTGAATATGGCATTTTAAGTTCTGCTCATTGGCCTGGAACATTAAAAACACTCTGTATAGAAATTGTGCATGTGTGTTTCAGTTCCACCAAATTTTAGGCCATTTTTTTTCTCCCAGAATTTGGGTGTAATATGAATAAAAATTAAACACACTTTTAACTCACTTTTTCAAAAACAATATTTTTCTTCTTTCAATGTTTCCATGGTATCTGACTTAAAAAAATTAAAAATTAAAAAAAAAAATTAATATCAGATGTTGAATTTTTTTCTTATTTAAAATAAAATCAAATACCTTGGAAACATTAAAAGAAGGAAAATATTGTTTTTCAAAAAAAGTGAGTTAACACAGGGGCTTCCACCAGGGGCTTCAATTGTTGTCTTCTTCAAATTCAAACTTAATTTTTTCATATAAAGATATTTTAAAAGACAATAAGTGCTAATAATTTCAAAATCAGTTTTTCGAATTCTCCAATCGCTCATACTCCTTTAAATGCTTTCCTGTATCAAAATTAGGATAATTATAAATAGGGATTCACCAAATTATTTTATCATTCAATCAATTTTTTGAAAATTTCCAGAGTTTAAATGGAAATTTGCTTTCGAAACTCAGGACAGTTCTTACAAAATTTGGGTTTGGTCACCATTAATTATTGCCGACCGGGACCTAGCGGACTTTTGAGGACCTTTACAACTAAATTTGGGTTTGGTCACCATTAATTTGTGTTGCCGACCGGGACCTAGCGGACTTTTGAGGACCTTTATAACTAAATTTGGGTTTGGTCACCATTAATTTGTGTTGCCGACTGGGACCTAGCGGACTTTTGAGGACCTTTACAACTAAATTTGAGTTTGGTCACCATTAATTTGTATTGCCGACCGGAACTTGAGCTCTGGTTTAAGTAAAATTTCAAATAATGTTTGTTTCGATTTGTTTATTAATTTTAAATTAATTTTATTTACTTTGAACATTTTTTATTAAAGATTGCAACATGGTTTCGTTCAATTATTCTATCTAAAAATTTGGTATAAAATTTATTATTTGTTATTTATAATTTTCAATATATATAAATACATATGTATGCAACCTCTTCCCATTACTGCTGCTGTCATATATTCAAGTACTCAAGCACCAGAATATTGTGTTTTTTTTGTGCTTCTTTTCAAAACTGAATTTGGCATATGAAAATACAAAATGACAACTATTATTATTGAAAAAAAAACCACAAATGGAAATCTACAAATAGATTCATTATACGATATATAGTAAATACTATGTACACAAGTGTATTTATTGCAGTCAACCGACTCACTATGTATTCATTTCGATTCAATTTAAAATAAATGGAATTACTCATATTTTGGAATAGTATTCATACACAATTCTACGTATGAAGTTGTATAGACCCTTGGATATTGAATTGAATTCGATGGCGCACACACATGAGAATCTTATCAAACTCAATTAATATGATAAGAAATCATTAAAAAGTGTTTCCCCTCGGGGTTCAATAGAAACTAAGACAGATTACACTAAACACAAATTATTAAATCAAATGTTATCAGAAGGGCGGTGGGCAAGAAAATGATTAGGAGCAAAATTGTAAATACATAGTATGAATTTCGAAAATGCACGACAATGATGAACTAACAGTGCTGAATGTATTATTATTATTACTCGTAGCACCATCAATCATGCAAACATCTTCTAATCTTTGCATTGACGAATTTTCCAATACCTTTGCGCTTTTGATCAAGTATTTTCTTAGTTTGCAAATAACGGGTTTTTCAATAAGAGCGCTACAAAAGTTTTTTTTAAATAAAACAAAACCGGTTGTAGATACCAATGAAATTCTTTATTCCTGTGAAAGTACGTTCGATGCCATTATGTATGGAACTCGATTTCTTTTGCATGGCCACCACGGGCACGCTTGCAGAAGTCCAGACGCTGAACCCAATTTTCGACGGTTTTCAGGCATAAATCAGCCGATACTGCTGCAATTTCACTTTCGATATTCGTACGAAGTTCATCAATCGTCGCTGGCTTGTTGGCATAGACCATAGACTTGGCGTAGTCCCACAGGAAATAATCTAACGGCGTCAAATCGCACGATCGAGGCGGCCAATAGACTGGGCCATTTCTTGAGATAACACGTTCACCAAACTTGGTTTCCAATAAATTGATAGTGGCATTCGCTGTGTGGTAGGGCTGCGACATCGACATCGATGTTGTGAAAACATCGATGTTTTTGAAAAACATCGAGTACTTTTTACATCGATGTTTTAGTGCCGATTTTTTTCCAACATCGATGGTTTATATCGACGTTTGCATTGATGTTTTTCTGTGTGACGATTGTAACAAATTGCCTTAATATAAGGAAATATAAACCATAAAATATTAATATTAACTCGAATTGTTTATATTTGCCCATTTATTCGCCGCCAGACGCCAACCACCACCATTATGCGTAGCTGGTTAAACATGGGATGTAATGGGAAACTATTTATTTTAATCAATTTTTGCAGCATTTCGCCTTTATATCGTGGTAAAGGGTGATTTATATGTTCATAAGACATATCTAAAAGAGAATTGCAGCAAAAACAAAACATCGGCAAAAGCATTGATGACCGAAGAAACATCGATGGTTCTGCCTGACTCAGATTGTGACAGTGGTGTAAATTACCTCTTCTGTTTCAATTTTGGTACCTCGATTTCTAAAAAAAAGTCACCAAAACTGAAACATCCCCAAAAACAACGATGTTGGAAAACATCGATGTTTTGAGGTCGATGTTTTATCGACATCGATGTCTCTTATTTGAAACATCGATGTTGTAAAACATCGGTGTTTTGAGGTCGATGTCGCAGCACTACTGTGTGGCTTGTGGCGCCGTCCTGTTGGAACCACATGTCCTCCAAGTCCATATTATCCAATTGGGGTTAAAAATATTCGGTTGTCATTGAACGGTAGCGATTCGCATTCACAGTAATGTGCCGGTCTTGATCACCACGAAAGAAGTACGGCCCAATGACTCCGCCGGCCCATAAACCGCACCAAACCCTAATTTTTTCGGGATGCAATGATGACTCATGGATTACGTGTGGATTGCTGTCTGACCAATAACGCATATTTTGCTTATTGACGAAGCCATTCAGCCAGAAATGAGCCTCGTCGCTGAAGACCATAAATTGGACGTAGCGCTCTTAACGTTGAGGCCACTGACTCCAAATTTCGGCAGTAAATTTTAATAATTTCGACTCGTTGTTGGCTCGTATATCTTTCCATGATGAAATGGCAAACCTTACTGAAGAGAAATGTCGAAGGAGCGGGAAAAAATATGGCGTCGTTTGCTGCCCCTATCGATTTACATTTGTAGCGTCTCTGTTGAAAAACCCGTTACAACAATCTTGTTAATTTAATTTGCTTTACACCAGTACAACATTTACACTAACGCTCTTGACTTCGTCAGCACTTCTCTCATTTCCCCTTTATTATGTTGTCTTTACTTCATCATAAAATACTAGGGTTTTGTACGTGATTTAGTTTAATTGTATGTTGATTTTGTAAATTTTACCTGATTTTTTTTTACATTTTCTTTGCACATGCAAATAATTTACTTCCGTCTGAGGCAAATTAGTCATTTACATAGTAAATATTTTGCGTAGATTCTCATTTGAATGAAATTGCATATGAGATTTTCTGATATTAGTCATTGACAATATACACATTAATTAAGTTAATTAATATGCATTATAACTTCAGCTTGATTGTATATTTTTTTAGATATTAAAACTTTATTCGATTTAATGTGCGAAATATACCTTAATACACCTGTCAAATATTTATATGCGCAATGTATCATGTGGAGTTGGAGCTTTGAAAACTAAATTTTTTTTTTGAATTTCTATTTTATATATTAGTTTAGATTTAGGTGTTCTTTAAAATTATAAGAAAACATATTTTCTTAAAAAAAGTGTTTGATATATTCTTCATAGAAAATATTTATATATGCAAAAATTAAAGTTAAATTTAATTCTTATTTTTATCCAATTAAAATATGTATGTAATTAATATGATATTGAGTTGCCCTTGTGTATAAGAACTTGGTGTAGCCTGCGTGGCATAGAACTAACTAAGTTGCTTAAAGTGGAGTTGTCAATTTTCTCCGATTCCGCCAATATTGCTAGTTTTAGTTCTTTAAGCGTCGTGTACTGCTTCGACTTTGAAAACACCTTGGCGTAAAGTATCCCCCAGAGGTCTTCAATTGGGTTGAGGTAGGGACTTATGGCTGGCCAGTCCAGTAAAGGAATATTTTTTTCTTGTTGAAAAGACCAGTTATCTCCATATAATTCGCCAGCAAAGTCAATTAAATTGCTGATCAGCGTATGCTTCCGCATTCATTTTAGTTGGGCAAAGTATATTTCTGACTTCACTCGTGCTCCAAATGCAGCCCATATCATAAGAGATCCACCCTGTGGTTTCGGTTGTAGCACGTTTGCCGAGGATGTCGTAAATCTCTCCAATATTTATGGTGACCATCAGGTCCGTCCAAATTAAACTTTTTCTCATCACTAAATATAACGGTTTCAAATACGTCCTCCCAAAACTTGTACTTTTCTGTAAAAGCACTTCTCGCATTTTTATGGCGCTGGGTTTGTCCATTTTGGTTTGGTACCGAAGACCTATATCGTCCTTTAGGAGTTGCTGGACACGCTGTTTCGTTACATTTCGACCCAATTCCACTTTTATTTCCCTACGACTCATATTCTCATTAGCTGCTAAATGCCGAATGCTCCGCTTAGTCCTCTGGTCTACAGTTGGGATGCGTCCACTGCGCTTATGACAACCGTAGTTTTCGGGGTCTTTGAGGAAATTCGAAACTGTATTGCGATGCCGATTTGCCGCAGCTGCAATCTCGCCAATTACTTTACCTGCAAGTCCCATTTCGACAATTTCTAAACAACTAGAAACAAAACTGTAAATAAAACGTTTCTTAGAATATATTCATAACGATCACTTTACTCACGTACAGAAAGATATTGTATTCTAAACACCCGAGAAAAATAGAGTTGTTCACTTTAAAGTGTCAGGAACGCGACTGCACATATAATAATTTTCAATTGAATTGCAAACTTACAGCGATAATCATAGATAACGGAACTACAAATAAAGTCCAAAAGAGAAAAAAGTATATGTTATAGAGAGAGGGATATTGTAGAAAAATTGTATATGGTCGACATTAAATTACATTTAGTTTTCAGAAGGAAAGAAAAAAAATTATATTGCACATATAAATATCTGGCAGAGGTATTATTTATGCATTTTTTTACTACGCCCACAGATATTTTCGGTTGAAACCACCGAATTAGCTGTAACCGAACTTAGAGGTTGCCACATCCGAATTTAGAGGCTGTCACAACCACCATAAAGGTCAATACATACCGAAAAGAAGAATAAAGCTAAGATCAGACGGCCAAATATTTTGCGTTAAATGGCTGACAATTATGACAAATTGTTTCGTCATACGTCTGACCGGAACAAAATTTCTGCTAACACACATTTGAACAAATGAGTTTGACGGCGTTTGGAAACAAAAGTTGTAGGCAAATATTTTGACAGTGTGAACATTACGTGACAACACACGTGGAAATGCTTGTCAAATTGTATGCGTTTCTTCCAACAAAACAAATGTAAGAACAAACACAAGCAAATATTAATTATGTTTTTTTTTTTACCCCGCTAAAGTTAATTATAGCTTAATTTGTACGGGACCACTAAGCGATATTAAGTGGCATTTCAATTTCCCATCTCAATTCCGACTGGGGCAATGACAATGTTGCCACATATTCAATTTCAAGAAATGGCAACAAAAAGTTATCTTAAGTGGCCCTTAGACCTGTGGATAAGTTGCAGCGACTTCAAGTTGACATCAACTTATCCATGGTGTAAGGTGAAGTTGGTGGTTTGTACAAACTAGTTGATGTAAATTCAAAGCCATTTTGATCTTTTGTAGTTGATATCAACTTATCCACCAGTGTAAGGGGAAGTTGCATCAACTTTCATACGCATATCGGTGAGAAACGTTCATGAAATTGGTGATTTTTTCGCAGTGGCTCACCACCTTTCATTTCGACATCTGACAAGAAAATGAAGTTGCTTCAACTAGTTTGAGAGTGTAAGGGCAAAATCGAAGTTGATGTGAAGTAATCGAAGTTGATGTCAACTTAAAGTCGCTGCAACTTATCCATATGTCTAAGGGCCTCTTTAGACAAATTCTGATATCATTTCGTGCGAATGAAAATGTTATCAAGGAGAGACTCAAAACTCAAAATCAGAAATGACTTAAGCCGGAATCACAATGCAAGCAACATTTTCAATAGGCGTTCGCAATGTAAGCAACAGTTTACTTCGAATCGGGATGTTTGTTCTAACAGGTGATACCAGTATTACGGCCAATATATCAAGGCAACAATAAAATGTATGTTGTTTTCGTGTCAAAGTTAACACAAATTTATGTCAAGAATAAAAGTAAGCCAGAATTTACAAAAACCAAATACATTTTAATTTGATTGTTCATGTAATGAACAGAAGAAAAAGCAAATCATTTAAGTTGTTCTTATAACACAACCTCTATTAGTTGCATCATGATTCAATTGTCACAAATGTCACATCCAGGGTTGTATTTCGAATATTAAAAAATGTTAATGTATTTAAACATATTTGGTATTAAAAGATTCTACAGATAATATAACGTTTTATAATGCGTGTTTTAACACAAATGGGTTCAATTTTCATTGATGTTTTTAAGTTTGAAAATGAAATTCGAAGTACAGCGCCATCTACCGCTTAATAGTACATTATTTATTCGAACAAATATGTTGCTGGAGTAGGAATAGATCAACTTCAGCGACAAATTGGAGTTACATTTTTGTAAAAAAAACGAAAGGCCATTATGTGAAATTCTGTGTGTTAGAACGAGTTGTCATGAGAAATGAAACTGTCGCTTGCATTGTGAATGCGGCTTTACACATTTTAAGTTCATTACAATTATTTTGTTCAATGGAAGACCTACGTATACTTTTATATCTCTAAATTTTAAGGATAGATTTTTATTTCCGATTGAAAACAAAATTGGAACTAAATTGTTCACAACAACGCGCGGTAAATGTTATACATAATACGGCTATTTTTAATTCGACTTTCCAAATAAAACGATCCACACTTAATACTACGAAATGTGGCAACATTTGCTGTAATGGGTGAAAAAAATGCGATACGGCAACACGTTTGTAGCCAGTGCCAATAAACACATGGTAGCAGCAGATGTTGTTGTAATTGTAAACAGCAACAACAGACTGTTTATTTTCGTTCATTCGTTTTAGTTGTCAAATTCTACACAAGTATATACCAACAATACAAAAATACAATAAAGTAACAAAACAAAATTCATATGATTTTGACAAGTGAAACGAAAAATGACATGGAACAAATGTCATCAAATTTTTAAACGACTATACCTGATAGATAATTCTACCATGATCAATATGCATAACATTTACCGCCCGTTGTTGTGAACAATTTAGTCCCAATTTGGTTTTCAATCGGAAATAAAAATCTATCCTTCAAATTTAGAGATATAAAAGTGTACGTAGTCTTCCATTAAATAAAATAATTTTAATGAACTAAAAATGTGCAAGCCATTTTGGAAATTTCTGCTATGAGTCTCTCCTTGATAACATTTTCATTCGCAACACAAAATTATCTTTCATAAATTTCGTTATCATTTCTTGAAATTGAACATGTGGCAACATTGTCACTGCCCAAGTCGGAATTTAAGTGGAAAATTCAAATTCCACTTAATATCGCTTAGCTGTCCCGTACAAATTAAGCTATAATTAACTTCAGCGGGGAAAAAAACACACTTATTGATCATGGTAGATTTATCTATCAGGTATAGTCGTTTAAACAGGTGATGAAATTTTTTTCATGTCATTTTCCCTATCACTTGCCAAACTCAAATGTATTTTGTTTTTATACTTTTGTATTCTTGTATTGGTAGTATCTATTTGTGTAGAGTTTGACAACTGAAACGAATGATCGAAAATAAAATGGCTGTTGTTGGTGCTCACAACAACAACAACATCAGCTGCTACCATGTATTTGTGGCTACAAACGTGTTGCCATATCGAATTTTTTTTAACCCATTACAACAAATGTTGCCACATTTCGTAGTATTAAGTGTGAATCATTTTATTTGGAATGTCGTAGGTGCCGATAGATTAATAGAATAAAAAAGCTGCCTTATTGTTCACCTTTATTTGGTGATGTTGTCAAATCTTTGCACAGTGGGTCAGTGTTGACATTTAACGCGAGTTTATTCGTATATCGTATATTTTGATAAATATCGTTTGAATCTAATATTTAATAACCAAACTATATTACAACGTGTAAAACTTGTCATTTAAATTAGTATTTTAGTGGTCTGCTAACAACAGTTTAACAAGGTACACATGTTTGTTTCATAACCAAAATAAACCGCTACATTTATTGACAGATTCTGTTAATTTAATGAAATTTAATTTATCTGCGTCATCGTTCGTTAAATTCGTTAAATTCTTATTCTCTTTATAGAATATTTCAATAGAAATGCACCATTTCCACAACGTTATTACATAAAGCAATACAAAAAGGATAAATGTTTCAAAAGGCATCAATGTTTCACATCAAAATTATGAATGCACCAAATTATGACAAAAAGAGAGTAATACGTTTTGAAACATTCGCCAGATGTCGCCAGTGGTTTTGAGTCATATAATTCGTTCCATGAATTCTCTATACTATTCAATACCCTTTGGCGACGACGACCTGCTTGTTTGTGCGCTGCCGCTACATTTATTTATTTTTTATTTATTTATTGTAATATCCTGCACAAGACTAATAATTTTAAGCGTATATATATTATAGAACTACGTATTTTATTAATATGTAACATATTCTATTCCTGCACTATAATTATAAGATTTTTCGTCTTGTTGTGCAGGATATTACAATAAATAAATAAAAAAAAATACAATGATTAATATGCTAAAATATATGTGTTTGCGACTCAAATATATCTGTGTTTGTGATACAAATACAGCTTTGTTTTTTACACTGTTTATGCTCTCTCGAGAGCAAGAGAATAAAAATGGGGCAGCGACTGTGTATATCTTGTAAGGGTGTATCTGTATTTTTGCATTATTCGCTCAGTGAGAGATTCATAAATATTCCTGAATGTGCGGGCAAATTGCAGATGAAGTCAGTGTTTCTTATTTTGGCTGATGTATTGCGTTTTAATTTCATGTATTTCGTCAATGGTTCATCGGACAGTGGATATCAAAAGCGCTTGATCAGAGAAAAAGCAATAAACAAATAACAAAATAATAAATAGAAAGAATAAGAATAAAAGAATAAACAAAAGTTTGTGATGTTGCTTTGGTTTTTGTGTATGTGTTTCGCATATATTTATATGTGCTATCAAAGTGAGAAACGATTTTGAAAAAATCTACTGAAAAAAATCGGAATGGCTGATGATTTGTAAAATATAATAAAAAAACAAACAAGTAATTACACGCTTGTCTTGCATGAACTAGATGTGTATAGAAGTATATTTTTTGTGAACCAACCCATAGTGATAACCAAGGCATAGTTGAAACCTTCTGAAAACAGAAACGTGAGAGACAACTAAGAAGGGAAAAGCAAAATAGCAGTAGATTCTCATTTCATAAAAAAGTAATGCATTCAATGGAAGTACATGTAAAATGTAATCAATTTAATTTTTTGTATTAGTTATTTATAAATGTGGATATATATGTGACTTGCTCCACGAAAAGGGACCTCTGCGCCGAAAAGAAGTTATTGAGAAAAACGCGTTTAAAAAAAAACGCTTCGTTTTTCCGTGTTTTGCGCATGGTTATGCGTTGTTATGCGTGGTTATGCATGGTTATGAGTAAAATTTTGATATTTTTGTAATTTTGTACCTTTGATATTGAACTTTTTTTAAATTTCAAATATTATATATATTATCTGTTTATATCACATTTTTCATTAATTAAGTTCATCTTTACAGGTGATTTGTAAAAAAACTAAAAGACAGAAACTTGCGGTTTCCTATAAGAATCACTCAAAAAGTACTTTTCACTCAATCACTCAAAAGTCACTTTTTCGGCACAGAGGTCCCTTTTCGTGGAGCAGGTCACATATTGATAAAATTAATTATAATAAATAAAGAAAGAATAATAATAAAAATAATTTGATTCTAAATATTATTATATTTGGGAGAAAATACGCATATGTTTCCACGTAAGTATTTTGAGGTTTGGGAGAAACACACGAATGCTTCCACGTAAGTATATGGATGTGTGGGATGAAGCACGCATATGTTTCCACGTAAAAGCATACATAGTTGTCAGTAACCATCCTAATGTTTAATTTTAAATACACCTGAGTTTGGTACTTGTAACTATATAAGTGTTTGAAGTGTGTTCCAAACATATACATGGTTCCTGCAGAATATATTTGGGAGAATATGTTACAGAGGCCGCTTTTTTCAGCGTGTGTACACGAAACCATCGGTTCGATCTCTGCTCTGACTACCATCGATTTTTCTTCGACTACGCTCACCTCAATTAGAGACGGTGACATTATCGAGTAATTAGCTATGCGAAAGTTTCTAAAGAACGCGTTCGGAATCAGTGTAAATGCATGGTTCCCTTCCAAAAGTGGGAAACTATTAGACCTTGTCCCTTCATGGGATGTAATAGAAACAATTTATACCCAGTGTGCCATATGATTCCGTTACGAATTCGATACTGATCCGTTTCTTCCTACATTATGTCCGAATTGGATATCCCTGACGGACTCCGTTTGCGTATGAAATTCCTCTCGAAAAACCGCACAGTTTTTCCCACTTTTGGGATGCCTCTCGAACTCGCAACGGACTTCAGACTCGAATCCGATTCGGGTAACGTCGACCTGTTCAAGAAAAGACAAAAGAAATCGCCATAAAACTGGGAAATGCTTACAGAAATGGCGGACTTGACACTCTATTCGCTTTCAAGGAGTTTGTGGTAAATCAGCGGCTGTGTCCGAAGTGGATACTTCCCAGTTTAGAGAAAGACTGAAATTATATAATAAAGACTTCGTAACGTTAAACCTTGAAATGTCTACAATGCTGATGAAACCAGTCCAATCTTTAGAGCACATCTTTATAAAACACTAGCACACTCTGAAAAAATTTTTTGTTTGTTCTTTGGATGCAAATATAAAGTGTTTGTAGCTTGTCGCTAATATAGTATACTTGTGTCCAAACACATTGTGTTTGCTATTCACTATAACATGTTTGAAACACAAGGATTAATAGGCTATAATATATATTCATTTGTGACCCAAACAGGGTTTGTTTGTTGAAAACTGCTGAAAACATAAAATAAACAAAAAATTACAGCAGACAGTCCCTGCAGGCTGTGTCAGAGACACGGCCATTAAGTTTAACGTAGAATACGCCATCCGATAAGACAGAAAATATATATAACAATAAATTCATTTGCTTATATTATTTATCATTTATTGTTATATATGTTTTCTGTCTTATCTTATCGAAGGCCTCGGACAACTGTCTGCTGTAATTTTTATATTTACCAACGGCATTTGATTCAAGTCCGTTTAAAAAAAAAATATTATGTTCAATTTTTTTAAACTTAATTTAATTTATGTATTTTAATTAATATTTTTATTGAAATAAGTTCTGCGAATGTTGAGAGGGCCGCCCTAATATTAAAAAAGGTTTACCTTATCGAGACTTCGCATTAGCATTCGAGCGTTGTGTGAAAGCTTTACGTTTTACAATTCAAAATTAATGTTACAACAGTTTTATTGAACCTTTCGCAAAAAAGCTTTATTACGTTAGCTTACTGTTTGTTTCACTTTTTACTAGATACATGTTGCCAAGCAACATTAGCTTGCTGTTCGTTTCACTTTTTACTAGATACATGTTCCTAAGCAATGTTGAGCAACCAAAAACACTCAACCAAACACCACACATATGTTTGAGTGTATGTGTTTAAACAATTTTCATTTCAGAAATTAAAATACTGGCAATATATCAACCAATATAAAATGTATATCAAACGAAAGATAACATCTTAATTTACCTACAAAAAAAATTTTAAAAAAATTCATCTAGCCGTTTCCTCAAATTCAATGAAATAAAGATTACAACAATAAAAACCTGACATGACTCCTCATACCGTAAGGTAAGACGTATTCTACGTCAAAAGCAGCAGATCTTCAATTCATGAAAGCAATGCTTGCAAACATGTACATGGTTCCTGCAATATGTTGCTGGGGCCGTTATTTTTCAGCGTGCATTTAAAAACGAGAAATACACCGGGGGAAAACTGTCGGAGGAGAGACTAACGGTTCTGTTTTGTGTGACAGAACAGAAAGAAGTGCATTTAGTTATTGGAAAATCTGCTAAACCTCGAGCCTTTTAGCAAATTCCTATTGCTAACTTACCAGTAATTTGGTAATCACACAAAAAATCGTGGATCACGAGAGCTATTATGAATGAGTGGTTACAGTCAATTGCGTTGTCTAGGCCATATTAACAGAATGGATAAAGATGAGCCAGCTCGAATGGTTTTCGATATCGTATCCGATGGAAGCAGGAAAAGTGGATGACCAAGACTTCGCCGGAAAGACCACCCCGCAGAATTCCTCTGTATGCTTCGTGTTACCAACTGGCGAGAAAAGGCGAAGGACATAATATGTTAAATAGGACATAATATAAAAAATATGTTAAAATATGTTTAATTTGTTTGTTTATTTACATATATGTAAGGCATCTGACCTCATGAGTTTGTAAAATTTCCAATATAAGAAAAAAAGAAGTTGAAGTAATTGGATCGCAAAATGGGGATATAACTTGGCGTCCCATCCTCGAGATTTAAAGTTTAGTAACGTATATATAATATTCTCACTTCCCAAAACGACTTCAGTCCGCCAGCCAGTAGACCAAGGAATTTTCCGAGCTTTTAAATTTCACTATCGGAGCTTCATAGTTAAAAATATTCTTACAAATGTGGAAACAACATTACACTCTTTAGTCATATACAACATTCTTGAATATATAATTTTTGTTGAAACCGCATAGAGAAGAGTCTCCGTTGAAACAACTGAAAACTGTTTTCGAAATGCTGGTTTTGATAAAGACATACATATACAATTCTTTGGCAACGAAAACTATATCCCCCTAATTGATCAGAATCTAAATACCGAGGATGACTGCGTAATTGCTGAAATCGACACTACGGACAACGAAATTGAACTGGAAGATGTTTCTGATAAAGAAAACTGGATACAGGTACCAAATAAACGTTACAGCAGCCTTAGAATACCTCCATTGACTGATTTCAGTGCGTTTACTTACATATATAAATAAATTAGAAAGTCATCTACAAGATAGCATTGTTGTTGAAAAACAAGCAAAATTGCGTCAAAAAACTATACATGATCACACGATTCCAGCATAAGGACATTCATAAGGCGACCTGGATATCTCCTGATCAACGGACGAAGAACCAGATTGATCACTTCGTAATAGATGGCAGGCACTCTTCTAGTGTAAGGGATGTACGTGTGATTCGAGGTGCCAATATCGACTCGGATCATTACCTGGTGGCTGCGAAAGTTCGCATGAGATTGAGCAGGGCGATAAACGTGCGAAGCCGAACACAGGAAAAGCTGGATATTGACAAGCTACAAATACTGGAGATATCCATGTCCTATCGACAGAAACTCTCTCTCCTGCCAGAGCAGAATACCCCCGCTCCCGAAGACCCAGATGCGCAGTGGAAGCACATCTCCGATTCTTTGGAAATCGCTGCAATGACTGAACTTGGCTATCAAAAACCGCAGAAGGATAAGCCATGGTACGACGAAGAATGTCGCATTGCAACTGATGAAAAAGTCGCTGCACGTATGGCAACGAAACAGTCAGTTACAACGCGTGCTGCGAGTGAGCGGTACAAGAAGCTGAGAAGGGAGGAAAACCAACTATTTAGGCGAAAAAAATGGCAGTGAGAGCAGAGAGAGAGTGAAAGAACCGAAATGTGCAGGATGAATGGTGAATCCGAAAGGTTTTTCCAGAGGGTAAGAAGATCGGCCAACGGGCTGCCCTCCTGCAAGGACGAGAATGAGAATCTGGTGACTTTTCAGCACTACTCCACTCAGATTCTTCCACTGAAGATCAGGAAGTAATGATAGTGGAAGATAGTATAGATTGTAACCCCCCCCCAACCAAGACGAGATTAGAAAGGCGATCTCCCGCCTGAAGAATAATAAAGCCGCTGGTGCGGATGGCCTACCCGCTGAACTTTTTAAAGCAGGTGGCGAAGGAGTGATAGCCCACATGCATCAACTGATATGCGGTATATGACTGGGGGAATCTATGCCCGACGATTGGAGTCTCAGTGTATTATGTCCTGTATTCAAAAAGGGTGATCCGTGTGTCTGTTCCAACTATCGCGGTATCAGTCTTTTATCCATCGCGTATAAGGTCTTGTCGAGCGTATTATGTGAAAGACTAAAGCCAATTATTGAAAACCGGATTGGACCTTATCAGTGTGGTTTTAGACCAGGCAAGTCCACAACTGACCAAATATTCACGCTACGTCAAATCCTGGAAAAGACCCACGAAAAGCAAATCGATACATACCACCTTTTTGTCGATTACAAAGCTGCTTTCGATAGCCCCATACGGGGAAAACTGTACGAAGCTATGTCTGAACTTGGTATTCCGGCAAAACTGATTCGCCAAAACTGATTCGACCAACACCAAATCAGCAGTGAAAGTGGGGAAAGACCTCACTGAACCATTGTGTACCAAGCGAGGACTTAGACAAGGCGACACACTTTCGTGCAATCTCTTCAACATCTTAATGGAGATAATAATGAGAAAGGCTGCAGTAAATACGAACAAGACCATTAACACGAATGTTGCTGGCGTCTGCTGACGACATAGACATCATTGGGCGAAATTTGCGAGAGATTACTGCAGTATTTTCAAGAATCGAAAAGGAATCAGCGAAGGTGGGTCTTGCTGTTAATGAGAGCACGACAAAATTGATGGTGTCATCGACTAGAGAAAACTCTAGACGTGGTCCGCACGTCAACGTTTTTGAGAAGGTCAAGAGAGCCAGGTAGTCGAAAAAATAAGCGAGTGTAAGAAAGATCCCAGCAAGAAAAAATGGTGTGCATGACTGGTGGGTTACGTACACCCAGAAACTAATGGTTTGAAAAGAGGTTGTCGCAATCGTAAATTCGGCTGTTAGGTTGTTACGACCGAATTTAGTCCACCACAATAGAAATTCGGTTGAAGCAACCACGTATCATAATTGATTGGGTTGTGACAACTGAATCTTCAATTATATTCGTTCCGTCAACTAAATTTTCTAAAATTTCAGTTAGAACAAACGAATTTGAAATTAATTCTGATGTAAGAACCGAAATTGGTACCAAATTCGGTTGGAGTATCCAAGTCTGATATGATTTCGGCTGTAGTAACCGAATTTGTCGTCAATTCCGTTGCTGTAAGCGAATTTCTCATGAATTCTATAGGTACAACCAAATTAATTTTCAATTCGGTTACCACAATATACCACATGTGTATTTAAAATCTGATTATATAATCAAATATTATTTCTGGTTAATGCATGAGAAATTTATACTATTTACAAGCATACAAGTCATGAACATTTTAGAATTTTTTTTTTTTTTAGAATTTAAATTTTTGTTGTCCATATTCTTGTTTTACAATTTTTTCATGTATTATTCTAGAAATTTTATCTTCTCCCCCAACGTCTTATGACTATACTGGGAATATATGTCTTATATATAATTTAAGTGCCTGTAAGACCAGCCCACTTACACTCTTGCGTTACTATATTAATCTTCTTCAGTTTAGTTTTCGCGGGAAATGGACCATAAAACCCGGAGTCATGAACATTTTTCATTTGTGACACTATCTAAGTTCGGTTGTAGGAACATCTAATTCCAATGAGTTAGTGTTAACCTCTAATGAGGTTGTGATAACCCCTAATGAGGTTGAGGTAACCTCTTAGTTCGGTTACGGCAAAACGGCTGTCTCATCCGAATTTTTCTGAGTGTACACATCTTAAATCAATTCCTTTGCAACAACCGAAAGTGGTAAATATATATCTCCGCCGGAAAAATTAAATATATTTGTTAAAACAGACTAATTAATTACAATTACTAATCTTAATGTACATATATTTGTAGTGTCGGAAACAAAGAATAATTGTATTATAAAAACAAACAATAGATTGGCAGATTTTCGTGCAAAAAAATATCAAAGCAAATTTTTAGTTGTTCCAAAATATTTGTTGAAGAAGGTTGTCCGCAAGCGCGTGAGTACATCTAATAATGACCCAAAGAACTATTTAAAGACATATTTTTTGGAGGCCTGTAAGCTGGCCTTCTCTATAAGGCCTGGCAGAATACTTCAGTATACAGGGATGGTTGTGAATTTTTTTCTCATACATTAATTTTGCTTATGCACATTTTTTTTAATCAGAATGAATTAAATTTGTTTCTGTATGCTTAATAAACTACCCAATAAAAAAGTAATTAAAAAATATGAGATTTGTATTCTATCTGCCACCAGTGGACATCTTCATACAATGGCGAACGTTTCGGGCCACTGTTGGGAGGTTTCACCGTACACCGACGACCATATTTTACATTTTCGAAAAATAGTTTTTTTCTCAGTGTAAGCAACTATATGAATAACTTTGTATTCCATTATTCCGTGCGTCCGTTTTGTCACTAATAACAATAAAATCTTCACAGCATTTTTAAAATTATAAAGTCGACTTTTATAGAAAAACAAAATTTTGCATCGCTGTAGTGAAACAGATACATCGCAACAGTGAAATAAAGCCATTGCAGAAATGTAATATTTGTATTACAATAACGAAACTTGTTTAGTTAATTAACCCACTTTCATTGTTGTGACGAAACTCTTCTAGTTAATGACCCAAATTTCATTTCTGGGACAAAGTTGTATGTTTGCAGAATTTTGATGAAAATATTGCTTTAGGCGAGGAAGAGCATCACTCGCGGCACGAAGCTTTTCTAACGGGGTTTTCAACAGAGACGCTACAAAAGTAAATCGATAGGGACAGCAAACGACGCCATATTTTTCCCCGCTCTTTTGACATTTCTCTTCAGTAAGGTTTGCCATTTCATCATGGAAAGATATACGAACCAACAACGAGTCGAAATTATTAAAATTTACTACCGAAATTTGGAGTCAGTGGCCTCAACTTCAAGAGCGCTACGTCCAATTTATTGTCGTCATAATCGTCCTACCAGATCAACAATTGAGCATCTAGTGGAAAAATTTGAATCCACAGGCACAGTACAAAATGTTCCCCAGCCAGTGAGACAAAGAAGTGCCCGTAGTGTCGAGAGTTCAAGAAAGCCCAAATGTGTCTCTCACACGTCGTTCTCAAGCGTTGGGCATCTCTGTGACGTCGTTGTGGCGAATTTTGCGAAAAGATCTTGGCCTACATCCTTACAAGATCAAATTGACGCAAGAACTGAAGCCGCTTGACCACCATAAGCGTCGTATGTTCGTGAATTGGGCTGAGCAACAACTTGAAAATGATTCGGATTTTCATCGGAAAATCATCTTCAGCGACGAGGCTCATTTCTG
The DNA here is from genome assembly GCA_963931995.1 of Phaonia tiefii. NCBI lineage: Eukaryota > Metazoa > Arthropoda > Insecta > Diptera > Muscidae > Phaonia > Phaonia tiefii. The sequence continues at coordinate 104,346,886 of OZ008369.1, read as the reverse complement.
GCTGAATGGCTTCGTCAATAGGCAAAATATGCGTTATTGGTCAGACAGCAATCCACACGTAATCCATGAGTCATCATTGCGTCCCAAAAAAATTACGGCTTGGTGCGGTTTATGGGCCGGCGACGTCATTGGGCCGTACTTCTTCCGTGATGATCAAGACCGGCACATTACTGTGAATGCGAATCGCTACCGATCAATGATAACCGCATATTTTTGGACCCAATTACATAATATGGACTTGGAGGACATGTGGTCCCAACAGGACGGCGCCACAAGCCACACAGCGAATGCCACAATCAATTTATTGGAAACCAAGTTTGGTGAACTTGTTATCTCACGAAATGGCCCAGTCGATTGGCCGCCTCGGTCGTGCGATTTGACGCCGTTACGTCAAGTCTATGGTCTATGCCAACAAGCCAGCGACGATTGATGAACTTCGTACGATTATCGAACGTGAAATTGCATCAGTATCGGCCGATTTATGCTTGAAAACCGTCGAAAATTGGGTTCAGCTTCTGGACTTCTGTAAGCGTGCCCGTGGTGGCCATGCAAAAGAAATCGAGTTGCTCTTATTGAAAAACCCTTTATTTAGTTTAGTTGTTGCAGAATGCCATAGTTGTTTTACTGTGGTAATAAATTGGATTATGGATTAAATAGAGTAACACGAATACGGAAAAATCTAATCTCAAATTGTGACACTTTATCAGCAGCACATCAGACCAATATTGGCATTAATAATTTCATATTCGCCCACATTTTGACTAGTTACTGCTTGTTCTCCCATGCTAACAGACAGGGGACTCTCAACAAATCAAACACAAATTATTTACATTGAATTACGTTAGACAGTACATGCATTCCTAGCTAAATTGTACACTATCATATGGCAATACAAATTCATAGGTACACACACATACTCATTCACACAGCTACACTACTGTATGTGTATGAGTGCATGCAGCAATTGTTGCATGCCTGAATTTAACAGCAACGGCAACAATGGCCAGTGGTGATGACAAATGCAAATATTTCCCACACTCGAATTTTGAATACACAAGAATATCAATCTGAATATACATAATAAATATATAAATACACATGCATACATACGACAGAGATGAGAAACAAATTTGTCATGCATCAAAGTTAACCCCTATACCCAAATGTTAAACCTTAATAATATACCGGTATCTAATTGCTTTAATCGGAAATATAAAACTGTCAGAGAAAAGAAAATTTTTTAGAGCTCGTTTGCCGCGAAAATATTCATTTTGCACCAAAGATATTATGTTTGCTACTGCAAAAATGTATACCTTTTCCGCCAGTAAAAAGATTTTATTGAAAAATAGCTCTGTGTTGATATAAATAAACTTTTGTTTTAAATTTAAATTCGTTTCCAATTGATAAATATATTTTTTTTTTCTAAAAAAATGTGTTTTGTTTAGCTGCATGAGAACTATCGATATCGATAACAGCTGAGAATGTCAAACTGTGTTGACATTTATCTTCTGTAAGATTTGAAAAGACATCATGAATCGTTTAACGTTGCAACAACGCTTGCTAATTATGGAAATTTACTTTGAAAAAAATAAATCTGTTCACGAAGTTCACGAGCATTTTTATCAAAGAATTGTGTTTAGTGAAGAGCTCGTTCCTGGTGAAGTGGCTACGTCAATAAGCAAAATTTCCGTATTTGGAGTGAAGACAATCCTCAAGCCGTTAACAAATCACAATTACGTTAATTAAAATTTACTGTTTGGTGCGGTTTGCGTGCTGGCGGCATCATCGGTCCTTAACTCTTTCGAAATGAACAAGGAGCTGTCGTCACTGTAAATCAGTGGTAGGCAAAACCGAACGCACGCACCCAAACATATTATGTGCTTGATGCTTCGAATCGAGCATAGTTGTTGTGTACATTTGAGTTGCCGATCGTGTGTGTGTGAAAAATACGATTACTCTCTACCTCGCGAGGCTATGGAATGGTTACCACTGCTGTAAATGATGAGCTCTATCGAGCCATACTGACTGAATTTTTGTTTCCAAAAATCAATCACCTAAACATCAACGACGTTTGGTTCCAGCAAGACGGCTCATCTTGCCCTAAAGCGCGCATAGCCATCGATTTTTATTGCAAAACCAATTTGGTGACAACTTTATTTCTAGAAGTGGTCCTGTTCACTGGCCCCCTCGTTCGTGCGATTTAACGCCTCTGGATTACCTTTTATGGGGCTATGTTAAGTCATTGGTTTATGCCCACTGTTTAACCCAGACAACGGTTAAACAAATAGATTTACTAGCAGGAGGCGCTCTATTATTAAGATAATCCGATTTTCGAACATGACTGCTCGACTTAGACATTCTTGAGTCGAGCGATGCTCGTTCAATTCGACTGAGCAATCAGAACAATAAAGTTGTCAAAATACTCAGCCCCGCTCCAGTCTTTTATTTCCCGAAACCCAATAAAGGAATAACTTAAACACCGAGGAACTTCTGGAAACCTACGCTTTGGTTCACCCTGTCATTACCTAATAGTTCCATTAACGGTAACGAATTTAACTACAGTAAAAACACCGACAAACAAGTAACTCTTGAAGCATTGGAAGCCAATATTCAGGGCACTATTGACGTCTCTTCGACATCTTAATGGGGATGATGATGGGAAAGTCTACAGTAAATACGAACAAGACCATTAACACGAAAAGCGTATGCTGACGACATGGACATCATTGGGCCAAATTTGCGAGAGGTTACTGCAGTATTTTCAAGAATCGAAAGGGAATCAGCGAAGGTGGTGGGTCTTGCTGTTAATGAGGGCAAGACAACGACTGGAGAAACCTCTCGACTTGGTCCGCACTTGAACGTTGAAACCCGATTTAATTTTGAAGTGGTAGATGAATTTGTCTACCTTGGATCCGCCATGAACAAGGACAACAACGTCAGCCTGGAGATAGCTAGGAGAATTGTGCTTGCAAATAGATGCTATTTTGGGCTCAGCAAGCAGTTTAGGAACAAAGCCGGACAAAAGTGCAGTTATATCAGACTCTCATTTTACCTGTCTTGACATATGGCTCCGAAACTTGGGTCATATCGCAAGCGGATGAAAAACACCTGGAAGTTTTCGAGAGAAAAATTCTCCGTAGAGTATATGGTCCTGTTAGAGAATACTGTGAGTGTCGACGTCGCTGGAACGCAGAGCTATATAGCCTATATTCTGATGTGGATATAGCTAGGCGAAGCATATTAGGTCAATTGCGTTGGCTAGGCCATGTTATCAGAATGAATAAAGATGAGCCAGCGCGAAAGGTTTTCGATAACGTACCCGATGGAAGCAGGAAAAGAGGACGACCAAGACTCCGCTGCAAAGACTAGACAAATGAATCCCTCCGTATCCTTGGTGTTACCAACTGGCGAGAAAAGGCGAAGGATACAGCCAGTTGGAAGAATATGTTGACATTTGTTTGGTTAATTAATATGTGTAAGACGTCTGACCTCATGAGGTTGTAAAATAGTCAATTAAAGTAAAAGTATTGACGCCACACTGCCAGATTTATTAGAAAAAGTAGTCAAAACTTGGACCTTCTAACTCGTTCCCGGATCTCGAACGAAGAGCTAAGCGGAAAATGAGCTTTTATCGGAAAATACGATTTTTCTGTAAAAAGTCAAATCTTCAGCCAAGCGATCTGCAGCCCATTCAGCAACGCGAAACGCATCGTATGGTCACAGGGCTTCAGTTCTTGGACTAATTGAACTTTATGTGTTTTTATGCTGAGGTCTTTATGCAAATTTCTTCGCAAAGAAGTGCGGGAAATGTTCAACAACAGTGAAGGGTGGTGAGTTGTTGTTTATGGCTGTTAGAGCAAGCTTTCAGGTACAACGGCAATATTTCCTACTAGAAATAAGGACCCGGATTGACGAACTCGCTTCACAACTTCGCAAACTGCGTTGATGGCACTCTATTTCTGTCGAATTTATATCGTAGATTTCTTGCAGTTACAATTTTCTCCAAGCGTAAAACGACTCGTTTCGTAAATTTCAAACCTTTAAGTAATAATCTGTCACTTCACACATGTAAAATTGTTCATCTGCTTCGTAATAACGAGGGGATAAAATTCCAAATTATACATCATGGCCCACGATTTTTATTTCTTAAGACTTATAATTATCAATAGAATTACTGCCGTAGTACATTATTATAAAGGACAGAAAAATCACCCCAAAAAATGTACAGTGCTATCATCGATTCCATCCCCAACATAGGAGCAGATATGTATGTGCGTGTGTTTGTATATATTGGGCTATCATAAAATATGATTTATGTTTAATTGAGAAATTTATGCAATATATGCATATATTTTATGTGAATGCCTACACTGAGCATGGGGCATCATATCTTTTTGGCATAAACATTTCAACATAAAAATTAATTTATCCATCTCTCTCTAAATAAAGTTGTAACTTTTGAAATCGCCTCGCCGTCACAACATCCACCCTTAATTTAGAACACAAATGCCAACCTCTAGTGCAATTGAAATGTGTAAATTATAATTTTAGGAGAATTTGATAATTAATAATTGTACAGCATAACTTGGGGCGCCTGTGTAAAAACGTAATTAAATGAATGGTGTTTATGACACGAAACACATGAACGCCACCGCCGTTGCTGATGTCCAAAGGGGATTTGTTAATACAATTTAGGTATAAAATTATTACGGAGAACATTAGAGTTTAGGAATTTTTTGTACACATACTCGTCTATTGGAAAGAAATTTGAATAGAACTGTTAACAATTATTTTTTAGTGGTTATACATAGATTCTAATGGTCACCCAGGGGGTTTCTACGGCACAGCTGATCGAAGAGGTACTAGGGAAATGATGTAGACTGAGAGACCTAAGTAGACATAGGGATTATAGACCATGCAGCAAACTAAGTTTAAATAAGTCAGTGACATCAGCCCGGGCAAAACTGTCCCAAATCAAACTTATGAGACCCAACACACTGGCAAATTTGGACCCAATCATTTCTAATATCTCACATTCACCATACTATCGCTATTAAATTGCCGGTGATTCCAAAGTATCTGCCAGCGCATTTAGTGATGCATTTTAAAATCTTGTAACACATCGTTTATCCAACTTCTGGCATGTCCAACTCCGCACCTGTCGTCTTTTTACAATTCTTGTGTTTTTGTGTTTCCAACAGTTTTCCGTAATGCACATGAAATTCTCTTAAAGAAGGTAATTAAAACAATTAATTACAAAAGTCGAGGCCGTTAATTAATTACATTTAAGTGCCCATCCGAGTAGACGAGGAACAAATTCATGCAACCGACACACCGAACAACCAGACGAGGTGCAATATCGTACAACCAACATAAGTCCCATTGTTAGAATACTATGTGTGTATGTGTGTGAGCATGTTTAGTTTGTGGGCAATTGCATTAACCAAATAAACCAGAAATAGCCACATCAACGCCACCACAAGCTTAGCATGCTTGTTGTTGGCCATAACTATATGTGTTGCATGTTGCAACTCTAGCAGCTACAGCAGCATCAGTAGCAACATAATGAAACATTAACGACACTCAGTTATTTGAGGAATTCATCTGTGAGAAATTACACAGTCCGTCCTTTCGCCACTGTAATTGCTTAGATTTTCTAGAAAACTGCAAATGAAAAGCTAAAAAATTACTTGCATTTTTTTTGTTTAGACAAAACTACATCATGCATTCATATGGACGTTGTATTCAGAAACAGAAAAAATTCTATGCATATTCGAATCGTAAAACTAATTTCAATTAACGTTTACCTCTGGCTGGCTGTGGTATCATCACTTGACATCTGCGAACGTGGTCTAATTAAATGAGTATGAAAAGTCAATGAAACATTTTAAAGGATGCATTCATAAAAGTATACAATGATGTGTGTTTAAAAGGGTTTGCCAGCAGGGCCTCTGGGAAATTTGCGAATCTACATAGTATAATTTTATCCCATTTTGTGAAAGTTTCTGGAGGTTTACAAATGATTAAAGTACATCATTTAATACGAGGGTGGTCCCAAAACTAGCCGATCTAACAAAGAGCATACAAAAAAGTTGGGAAAAATTTTCTTTATTTTTCAACACAATCTCCTTTTAGCTCAATACACTCTTTGCTAATATATTCAATAGCTTCGATACCCTAGTTATAGTACGAACTGTTAAGGTCTTTAAACTAGCCATCAACCGCCAACTCCACCTCTTCACTGTTGGCAAGTTTGGAAAAAGAAAATAGTCCGAGAGAGTTTAATCTGGCGAATAAGGTGTGCGATGAAGCAATTCGAACTTTAAATCATTAATTTTGGCCATCGCAATAGTGGATATGTGAACTGGAACATTGTTTTGATGAAACAACACTTTCTTTTTCGCCAAATGTGGCCTTTTCTCCATAAATTCAACATTTAAATGCTGCAATAAATTAGCACAATATTCGCCGTTGCCCTTTCTGAAGTTAATCAATAAAAATTAAAAAAAACATGCACCATGACCTTGCTTGCAGATGGAACCGTCTTCGCCGTCTTTGGGTACGATTCTCCTATTCCAGTCCACTGCTTTGACTGTTCCTTTGTCTCAGGTGTGAAGTGGTGGACACATGTCTCATCCAAGTTATCCCCGAAAATCCCCAAACACCCATTATTCAACCATAAAAATATGTCAATCTACACCATAGATGAGGCAAATTACTTTTATGACAATTATAATATGTAGTTTAATTTGAATAACCGTTACAAATGCAAATTCAACAAATTTCAATATCATTGGCTACTGTTCTTATTTTCAGAGCATTTGCTTCATATTGGCAGTTTCGGTTTTCAAATATTTTAAAAGTACGAGCGAAATTGTAATAGTTTGGGAATAAATTTGTATTTTTTAAATATTTGATTAGTAACAAAAATAACAAATAATAAAATTTATATTGATATTCTTACGAATAAGTAAAAGCTTTTGCGTGCTGTTAATGACTCTACTAACACTATGTAAATAACAGGCGGTTAGTGCTACGCCTGAAAGTATGCATTCTTACAACGTACCAGCTCGCTAAACCAGTAGCATGAATTCACCTCAGCAAAGATAATTCTCCTGTGTTCGAGATTGTTCTACAAAGATAAGCAACAACAACAACATCTAGAAGGTTCTTGAATTTGCTATATATACCTTCATTTGAGTATGGTGAGTTGGTATAAATAGCGGAGGTCTTTGGAATGGAGAGTTCCGTTTGTGATTAACCGCCGTAAAGTAAGCAACGCGAATTGATAGTAAAATATAAAACTTGTTAAAGTGGTATAAATAAAGTAAACTGTTGTACTATATAAGTAAAATAAAAGGAAGTTAAACCGTGGTAATTATCGTAATTTAAAACGAGCCTTGTTTTATTATTGGGAATAAAATAACGCAAAAAGGACGGATAAGGAAATGCGTAACATTGGTGTCAGAAGTGGGATTTCGAATGAAGGACAACGATGAAGTTTGAAGAACTCAAAGTTGAACAACTAAAAAAGGAGTTGAGTAAATTTGATCAACCGACAGCTGGTAATAAGGTAGAGCTGCAGAGGCGATTAATAGAAGAATTCAAGCGCCGAAACATTGACATTGACAAATACCAGTTTGAGCGCAAAGAAGAAATGGAGGGATCTGCAAAGGAAGCAACTGGTAATATGGATGTTTCGACGATGTTTGCAGCCATGATGGAACAATTTAACGAAAACTCTAGAATTATTAACGCGAAGCTGGACGATAATTCTAGAATTATGAATGAGAAATTTGGTGAAAATTCTAGAATTATGAATGAGAAATTTGGTGAGAATTCTAGAATTATGAACGAGAAATTTGGCTAGAATTCTAGAATTATGCAGGAAACATCAAACGCCACAAATGACAAGCTACATGAAATTTCAGAAGTTATGAATAATATGGAGATACAGGTTAATATGGAGATACAGGTTAATGAGGAATTTCAGCAGAAGATCGAACAGGTCGAACATAATGCGGAGGAAAGATTCGCCGAACTGGAAAGAAAGATGAATGACCTCCAGTTGCAAGAAGGGCCAGTCCGAGTAATTTCTGAAGGCTCTAGTAGATTGAAAGCTCCCAGTTTCGATGGCTCTACACCATTCGACGTTTTTAAATTCCAATGCGAAATGGTCGCAATTAAGAACTTGTGGTACAGCAACGACAAAGCAGTAGAGCTAATTTTAGCACGGAAAGGCAGCGCAGCAGAAGTCCTTCAGAGCATTCCCGTCAGTGCCAGAAACAACTACGAAGATATACTGGCTGCGTTACAACGCAAGTATGGTGGCGATCACAAGAAGGATTTATATCGCATGGAATTAAGAGGCCGAGTGCAAAAGCATAATGAAACACTTCAGGACTTCGCAACCGATGTGGAACGCTTGGTGTTGATGGCATATCCTAGAGAACCCTAAACTTTCTTCGAGCAATTTAAGATAGAGGCACTTGTTAGGTGCATTAACGGTCCTGACGTTAGATATGCGGTATTTGCCTCACAAAGAGCTACATTTGTGGAAACAGTTTCATTTGCTTTGGCGAGTGTGACGGCGAGGGTTGTTTCCAGTCAACAGACACATCATGTGCGAAAAGTAGAAATGGAAGGCAAGTCTAAAGATTTGAAAGGCGCCGTTAGCGAACTGAAAGAAGTGATTCGGATTCTCACGAAAGCGCTATGGCAAGCAACAAAATTGAAAAGTGACAATCATGGCGAACGGGGCCATATAGGGCGGGTCTGTAGAGACCCGCGAAAACGGTCAAGATTTCCAGCGATAACAGCCGATACCGGACGAGTAAATGACCGTCCACATGTAATCGAGCGTACGCAGGATTCTAAGGCTGAGATAAAAGAGCAAATGATTGACGTGCGAACTAAGGGAACGTTTCTATTGGGTTGGTCGTCAAAAAGATGTATCCGAGTGGATTGCAGGCTGCACTCAGTGCTTGACAACTAAAGGACCAACGCGGACGACTTGCGGACAGCGAGATCAGGAGAGCCCAACTGCTCCCTTCGAGCGAATATCCATGAATGTGGTTGGTCCATATCCAACAAGTAGCTCTGGGAACCAATATGCCCTCGTCGTTATGGACTACTTCAGTAAATGGCCCGAGCTGTACGCTATTCCGAATAAAGAAGCGAAAACAATAACCAAAGCCATCGTGAACAACTGGATAAGTCGTTTTGGTGTCCCTTTAGAACTGCATTCGAAGCAGGGTAGGAATTTTGAATCTACCATCTTGGAAGAAATATGCAAGAGGAATGGAATTCGTGGTATTAGAACGTCAACATTGCACCTTCGGACTGGCGGTACGGTAGAGAAATTTAATCATGCTCTTGAAGAATATTTGAGCAAGATCGTCATCGACGAACGCATACCAAAATTCCTTCTAGCATACCGGTCGGCCACCCAGGATACCACTGCCCGAACACCAGCTAGTGCCGTCTTCGGGACAGAGTTAAAGCTCCCTAGAAATTTGGAGTTTGGCAACTGCCTCACATCCGACAGTGGGGAGAGTGATGGTATCCCAGGAGAGCTTAGCGAACTTCACGAGTTTGTTCGCAGCAGCATGAAGATGGTCAGTAATAAGATGAAAGCCAGGTACGACCAAGCGGCAAATTCCGAAGGATTCCATGAAGGCCAGCTAGTTTTACTGTTCAACCCACAGCGCCAGAAAGGTTTACCTCCAAAACTTCAGACTCACTGGGAAGGCCCTTACAAGGTTGTCAAACGAATAAATGACGTGGTTTATAGAATCCAGAAAAGCCAAAGTCCGAGAGCTAAAATGAAAGTCGTGCATTTGGAAAGACTAGCTCTGTATGGAAAACGGAGGGTTGAGTCTGCTCGGGACGAACAGGCTTAACTGGGGGGCAGTGTTACGAATAAGTAAAAGCTTTTGCTTGCTGTTAATGACTCTACTAACGGTATGTAAATAACAGGCGGTTAGTGCTGCGTCTGAAAGTATGCATTTTTACAACGTACCAGCTCGGTAAACCAGTAGCATGAATTCACCTCAGTAAAGATAATTCTCCTGTGTTCGAGATTGTTTTACAAAGATAAGCAACAACAACAACATCTAGAAGGTTCTTGAATTCGCTAGATATACCTTCATTTGGGTATGGTGAGTTGGTATAAATAGCGGAGGTCTTTGGAATGGAGAGTTCAGTTTGTGATTAACCGCCGTAAAGTAAGCAACGCGAATTGATAGTAAAATATAAAACTTGTTAAAGTGTTAAAGTGTTATAAATAAAGTAAACTGTTGTACTATATAAGTAAAATAAAAGGAAAATAAACCGTTGTAATTATCGTAATTTAAAACGAACCTTGTTTTATTATTGGGAATAAAACAACGCAAAAAGGACGAATAAGGAAATTCGTAACAACATATACAAAGCGAAAAGTAAATATTGTAAAGATATTCAAATGTTTCAATTTTGCACTCTGGATTTATGTTCATTTATTTCATATCTTATTGAATATTTGGTCCAAAAGTCTTTGGTTTTTTTAAGAGCTTGTATATGGCGAGGCATGCTGTTTCCGTCATTTCCGATGGAATTACATCCCAAGTTTAATTTACTCTATCCCACAGCTCATTGGATACTTAGGTTTGTATGCAAACAACTGATGTTCAACCGATAGTATCAATTTAGGCACAGTAGTTAGGCATCTGATGATGAACTTGTCACGGAGATCGAAACTAGTCATGCCAGTGAGTGTGCGTAAAGGAATTGCCTATTATTTCCAACAAAACCAACCATTTTTTAATCCGAAAAATTTCCCGACCTTTTAAATTTGAAGTATGAACTTCTCATACATTAACTAAAACTAATAAAATCGATCATAAAATTCACTTTCAAAAGGCTTAGCTGTCAAACGAACTGTCACACTGTGTTCACTTTTTAACATTTATGATCAGTATACTCTGACAACTCTAAACAACGCTACCAAATTATCAAAACTTACTTTGAATATCATTCATTCAGATTTCAGATTCGTCGTCGGTCGCAGAAATTGGGGCTTTGTCTGCCCACTACGTGGACAATTTTACCCAAAGATATTGGCTACTGAAAGTTAAAATTCACAACTGTATTAAAAAAAAAGAACGAAAAGGACTCGTAAATTCTAAAACCAACAGGTAACATAAGTGACGATTTATTCGACCTTCGCATTATATACAAAAATTAAAATGTTCGAACATTTTGCCGTATTTTAAATTAATTATATTCTTCAATATTATCTTCCTGACGATGCTACCCGCAGGGCAGTGAAATATTGACGATTATAATTAATTAAAAAAACGACCAAACGCTCGAACACTTTTAATTTTTGAATACCAACAGGCAACAATTTTATAGAATATTTAAACCCTCAAACAGACTATCAAAGCACTGCTTTGAAAATTAACCAACACCACCAACAAAATTTAAAGATATCGATTTCTTGTCTTTGACAATCCCTACAGAAATGCTCAACATTTGGATGTCAAGAGTTACGGTTTAATGTATGCTTTTGACCTTTCTCAAAGTAACAACGAAAAGGACACGTAAGGAATCAATATAGAGGATTTAGAGGTTCTACGGAAAAAAGTCTCAGTCATTTTCACTGAAGACATCATATGTCGAAAATGCACTACGATATTGACAAACATAGTTTTTTGGACATTTTTCAAATACTATTTCGTCTCAACGTAATTATTTCATCAGGCCCTAAAAATATAGTTTCATTCAGTAAAGGAATCATTCACCCCCAAACAATTACTGCTATTTTGTTGTACTGTGAAATAAGCACAATAACACTGTGGATCAAAATTACACAAAACTAAGTGCTTTTGAGAAACAAGGTTAATTTTTTGAATTCTCATGTGGATTATTTTAAGCATCAGTTGATAACATAGTCCGATGAACATGGTGAACGACTTCATCAAACATGTGCAGCTATTGAAGAACGCTACAAAGGGAAGAGTATTCATTATCCTATAGCTGGCATATGCTGGACATTGTTTGATAACGATATAGAATTACCAAGAGCTAAAAGAAAACTTTAATAAATAACTCATTCTTAGATTCCCAAATTTATATTGATCTGTTATTTATAGATATTATCTAAAGCTCCATCTGAAATTGAAAAATCTACAACGGTGCTTGACTGTAAGAAGGTAATTAACGATTATTCTATGCACGCCAGAATCAACAACATCTGGCTGCCTGGACACAGTGGAAAAGTCGGCAACGAATATTCTACCCTCTCGGCAATGAAAGCCAGGAAACTCCAAACGATGGGCCTAGAGGGTGCGAAACCTTCTGGCGTGACAAATGCTGAGTTGGGCAAATGGTCGGAATCTGTACACATAGCCAAGTGGAACCAGAAAGATCGTAGATCATACGGGGAGACCCAGATGGATCGAGGAAAAAAGGTTTGCTAAAACTGGGAAAACCTGAAAAGAGCAAGATGATGGGAGTTTTAACGGGGCATTCGGGATTAAGGGTTCTCCTGTACCGTATTGGAGTAGTGGCGAACAGTGTGTGCAGGGCATACATGGAGGGCGATGAGACGATTGAGCATTTCCTGTGCTACTGACCGGCCTTCACACAAGCTAGATCCAGGTATCTCTCGGACAGTATAATACCGGACATGACCAATATTGTGGGAATGGATTGGAATAACTTAAGGAATATCGTGAATATCACCGAAATCCTGTGAGAGGTATAGTGACTTAGTTAAGTAAATTGAAGGCGCACAACAGGTCGAATCAGCGACTTAAGTTTATGTCTACTGGCATGGGAAAGATTAGGGTACTTTCTGTTTGAACACTCCGCATCCCACACTCCTTTCAAACAAATTGACTAACTAACATATCTACAGCTTTCTGTTGTTCGGTCACTTGTAGTGAAATTTTACGTAGAATATTTTTCCAATACACACCCTAAACACCCTAAAATTCAGTTTTGAGGGACATTTTAGCGCCAACTCGGAATAAGTACGAAATTAACCGTTAAATGTATTTTCAGTTTTGACTTATTTTTGGCAGGCAAATTGAGCTTTGAGCTTTGGTGTTTTAAGAAACTTATAGTATAATTTTATGAGGAATATTTTCGTAGTACATTTTAACCCGTTTAGGTGTGTTTTTTACCAAAAACAAAAGAACATAAAACACCCATATATTGAGGAGGTAGAGGGTTATACTATTCCATAAATATAAATTTTTCCATAAAATTGCTGTACACATCCTTTGCCTAAAATGTAAGGATAACATGGTTTACTATGCCGATTCATCATAAGAATGTGCAAAAGGGGTAAAATTTCACCCCCCATAAAAAAAATGCAGACGTAAATTTCCAAAACGTCGATACACCTATATTTTTTTGCCGTATTTACCAGAATCCATTGACAGAAACTTGTTATTTTTTGTGTTCAACAGTGTAATTGCTTTAATGTACATCATCAATGTTGTATGTGTAAAAATGGCGCAAAAGCTTGATGGGATCTTAAGACGAATAAATGATAACAACAGCGGATCCAGAAATGAGACTTAGTAAACTTCTAAAGGAGGGCCTTTTGCCAAACCCTTTGACTTGGTAAATGCCTCTAAAAATTGACAAGCATATGTACGTATGTACATACATATATTACCTGTCTGTGATATCTCTGAGGCTAGATTTTTGTTTAGTTTTTCTTCTTCAAATTTGTTACGCAGCCAAACAAATTTCAAAATCATTTTCAACTAAAATGACATCAAATTCAACGCCAGTGGGTTAACAACAATTTACCCCGTGGTGTGTATGGGTATACATATTGTGTTTATTTATAAAACATTAAATTTAAATGTGTTTATGTTTTTTGCTTAAGTAATAACGTAATTTTCAAGGAAGAAAAAAACTAAATTTATTTTTGTAATTATTCAAAATCGCACTTATCAACACTGTCGTCGTGTATTTTGTTTTTCTTTAAAATTTTGCAGACAGACCGACGGACGGATATGTAGAGCAATTAATCAGTGAGTCGACAGAGTAGAACAACTACATGATTTTGTGTCATACATTGTTTTTTGTTTATTTTGTTGACATATGTAGGAAAAAGGGCGGAACGCACGAGTTGGAAAAGGCCCCTGTTGGGCCGCAATAACATTATGAATGATAATATTCGAGAATGCTATGAATGATAGTTCCGATTACTATTTTTCTGCGTGGTACAAGAAGTTTAATCCAAATTAATGGCTATGTTCTAGGTTTTATTTTAAAGATACATAATCAGTTTATCAGATTCGTTGTGACTAAAGGGCAGTACTAAGTTCAACATTTCGCTCGAAATTTTACAAAAGTCCATACAAAAAATAATTTCCTGCGAAATATTTCCGCCTGTGTAGTACGAAGATGATCACGCTAAATGTCAGCATCATGTATCAAGCAGTATTTGAATGTTTGTATGAATAATACGAGTATAGCTACCAATCAAATCGTAGGAAGAAACAATCAGTGTTGACAACTCTCATTCAAAATATCAACTAAAGAGATTTTTAGTGTAAAACAAAACTCAAATACAGATAAAGTTATAGCAGGTAGCGCTGGCAATTTGTTTGCCAATTTCTCAGTGAATTAAACTGATGTTGCTCAGTGTTCTACGTGCTAACGCAGTTAGTACCAGCCTTTACTGAAATATGTTGACGAATCTTTCATTTGAATGTATGTATTATCACCGCCAGCGTACTTTGTATTCAAAAAGTAAACACAATTTTCAACACTAATTTACGCCACCACCAATTAATTTGAAAATCTATTACGGCCTACTACCGTCTGAACTGTTTGGCATTCTTGAAATGGTTGTGTTCGAGTGTCAGACTGTTTCTCCTCCCCCCACAACACCAACATGACTGAATATTTCGTATGAAATTGACTGATGTGTTGTAGTAATTGCAATCATTATGAAAGAATATCTGATACTATACAACAAAATGTTGCAACTACTGGTTGGTGATGGGAATATGTGGGGCCTGAAAGACATGATTGGCGGATAAAATATTTATAATGTCAATTGTAGATCAGCACTAGAGTTGGGTAGTTCATGACCAGACATCACCCTCACGTACATAATGCACATGTTCGATACCGCGAGTATGTTCGTGGTTGGTATGTCCGGGCACCTTAAATGAACGATTTCGAGAACTAGTGAACGAGTTCGACACAAGTCTAATCAGCACCATAGGGTTTCTGTCATTTGAGAGTATTTATTTACAGCTTTGCGAAATTGAAGGATGCTAATTGAGAGGTTGTGTTATGATTTTAAGTTGACAGTGATTTTGGGTATAATTAATTATTGCTTTAAGTAATTGATGGAGAACAGCTTCAAATCGCGTTATGGAACTGCCGTATAACAAATGTGAAATAAAAGTTGATGGCGAAGATAAAAGTTGATGGCGAAGAAACGGGGATCAGCGAATGAATCAGAGAAACTTGCTGACCGAAAATGACTTAACTTAAATTGCAAAAAATCAATAGTCGAAAATGCAAACACAATATTTTTTTGACTGCTTGATGTGAATACTTTTTGCCTCAACAGTTTAAGTTGGTAATACAGGTGCTATGCGTGTCAAACTGGCAGCTCGGTAACCAAACTGTATCCACATTAAATAAATTTTCGAATGTGAGAACCATATAAAGAGGTGTGTAGACTATGTATAATATACGAAGTAGTGATGTTGCGTTTTGGATATTTTAATAATCGGTTCTGTTGAGGCATAGAGTTAAAATATGAGTTTCCATCAGATGTTTTGCGTACGAGGTAGTCGTTCTGTATTCTAATCAAACTTCCCCTTACAAAGGAAGAAATTTGTTAACTACCACCGCACAAGATATCGTGTTGAAATTTCACGCGCTTAGATCAGAGACATTTTAGAGATGATATGGCTACCCAGTGGGTATGGGAGCTACTGGTCAACCATCTAACGTGGGTCACCTCGGCCATGCAAAATTTTTAATTGAGTGTCAAAAGTAGAATTATGAGCTGATTGCAAAGATAATTCGCATGGTGATAGTGCTGCAAACACCTACAAAAATATTCTTACATGTGTGGGTTATCTCAAACAGTTTAAGAGATATTTAAGTTATAACAAAAATTTAATTTTTTTGGCGAGGTTGGGTTCGTTTTTGTAACGGTGCGATGGCATTGTTAACCCAATTTAAAAATGATATATATTGTTGGATTGCTTCTAAAATTCTAAATAAACCAGTGGAAAGAATGGTGTAAATATATGACTTCAAACAAAAGTTACACAATTTTATTGCCCTTTTTTGCAAAAAGGCGTCATTATTTCGCTTCTAAATTTTTTTTTCTTCCTGCAGATGCAAATTTTTTATGTTTCAAAGAGAAGACGTAATGTAGTGCTCTCTTTGAATCATTTTGGTTAATAGGCCTTCCCGGTAAGTCCTTTCCAAAATTGAACATTTTCCAATACAAAAAAATTGTATTTCCACAAAGTCTCAAATGGAATAGATCCGATTTGAAAATATATACCATATTTATTATCCCGATATGTTGACTTCATACCAAAAAATTTAGTAGGCATTTTTTCTACATACATATCTCCAAAATTTCATTACGATATCCAAAACTATTTTTTTTAATTTTTAATTTCACATGAAATGGATCACAAAACCTGGTTCTCTATTTACTGTCTGTTACATATTACACAGTGCAACATGAAAAATTATAACCATCGACGGACACCACTACGTGACACCCCCAAAGATTTGGGGCCTCGGTGTAATTTTTGCAAAAAAGTGATCATTTGGTCAGACTCATATCTTGCAAACCGTTCGAAATTTTGATTTGCTATCTGAGGATTTCTCCTGTGTTTTGCTTGCGATATTATTCGGACACTTGCATAGTGAGAAATTCACAATTGAGATGATTTTTCGTTTGAATTTAGTTTGGCGAATTTTGTCAAACGTAACGTAACGTTCCAAACAAACACTGATTAAGATCTGTGACTACACGCAGAGAAAAAACTCGTTTGTCCCAAAGGAGTTCTCAGATAAAAGAACTTCGTTTGGGGAACGTAATTGCGGGAAACGAACTTCTGTTGAATCATACACGGGATTTCGTTTGAGATAACCGAAAAACGTTTACAACAAACGAGTTTTGTGAAATTCAAACCGAAAAAACGTTTACGAGAACCGAAAAACGTTTACAATAAACGAGTTTTCTGAAATTTAAACCGAAAAAAACGCTCGTTGCGAATATCAAATGAAGAATCTTTAAGCACGAAATTGTTGTTAGTCTGGAGTAATTGAGAGAAATTTAAGTTAATCGTATCTTTCCTCTCATTAACAGTATGGCTAATTTAAGTTATCGGAAACGCTTTTCGTTTGCGGCAATTTAAATTTTGTGCTCGTTTGATTCAAATGAGTGCTCGTTTGCAATAACCGGGTACACAGTTGCGATAAACGAGTTTAGTTAAAAGAACTACATAAACAGTTGCGACAATTGTTTCGTATGCAAATCAAACGAAATACGGTTACGGCAAACGAGCTATAAACGTTTTTTTTCGTTGCGTGTAGATCTGAAATAGCTATACGGTTTGCCAGGAGGACGCATTATGCAAACGGTTTTTATTAAAAACTCCAATAAGTGTTCGAACTCACGGGCGATGTGTTAACAATTTTTTGTTACACGGTATCTGTTCGATTTCTATAACACATTAGTAAATGTTATATTGGAAAATAAAAAACAGCGTTCAATCATATGATGACGTTACATTTAAGTAATATTAATACTTAAAATTATTTAAAGACCAGTGCAAGCACATGTGTCATTATTTTCCTGCGAAATCCTTTTTGTTGTATTCCCACAAAAAACAAAGAAAATGCTAAGCAACAGACACATGTACATACATACATGTTATGTTTGTACATACGCTACACAAGTTCACACAATTTTCGTTGCTCTCTTGCTATCTCATTTTTATATATGTACGTATAACCACGTCATTATTCTCTTTGCTCTGAGAGTGCCCCGCACCCACACAAGACAACTATTCGCTGCCGCTACATCAGTGTGCGTTTATTTTTTCGCAGTCGGATAAACTGTGTTTGGATGGATTCACTTTGTGAATTTAGTCCCTACCCGCGCCTATAGATGTTAACACATCAAAAATAAATATGTCTCTGTTGTAAAACAATATATATTGTATTGTAAGTAGGGTGGGCTAATGCCTGGGCATTGTTACAATTTCGACGTTGTGCCAGTACTGCATAAGTGTATTCACAGTATTAGGAATTTACAGATGTTGTGTATTTACAGTACTGGCAAGTTACCGATTTTTGTGAACGCATATGGACAGTTTTTAAGTGGGTAGTTAACTATCGGATTACTTAATCTTAATTCTAAGTTAGAGGTTAACTTTGCATTTTGTTTTTCAGTGGTGAGTTAATGTAAGTCGCCACATTGTCAACTATTGTGGCAACCCTTGTATTGGTACCTTGTATTTGCAACCTTGTATTGGAAAAAACGTGCGTTTTGGGATAAATACCAAAACAACAAAGGGAAACAAACACAATGGAATTATGTAAAATAAGAAATAGACGCATAAAATCGAAGTCATTTTAACAAAAACAACTACATAGGCACAAAAATTTAATGATCTAGACTCAACTTTACAATTACAATCTCTACAAGACTCAATATTTTATACAATCTTCATTTCTCACTTTGACAGTCAGTAATTTGATTGTCAAAATAATATGGTTCTAACGACAAGTTAACCAACCAACATTGGGTGGTTAAATCATAGTTAAACAATGACTAAAAAACACAATTCGATGTTTAACCACAATTTAACTAAGAAGCGAAGATCACCACTGACTGAAAAACTGTCCATTAGTGTCGGGAAGGTATAGACTTTTTCTTTTTACAATACTGTAATCTTGGTAACTACTAGTGGCAGCTAGCCCTATGGTGTTATCATTACGACACTGTACCAGTAGTGTAAATGTTCTAAACTCAATTGTTTGTGATTAGTTGAACTAGCCACGCTGACACTGGGCCGAAAGCATGAACGAAAGCATGAACACACCACCACACACCGACTGTTTGTTGACATTCTACTGTTAATTTGACATATCGATTCCAATCGATCCAAACATTAGTAAAACGAATGTTAAGCATTTTTTCGTAGCACTATGGTTGCTGTTTCAGCAAATATATGTTTATTATTTTGCAGCACTGAAAACAGTTTGATATTATGACAGTACAATTGCTGTAATAGCAGACAAATGTCCTGCTGATAAGTAGATACGAGTACCATTGTTTGATTTTAATAGCAAGCTTAATTTTTTTGAGTGAACTTATGTTTTGGCGAAGATATCAAAACCTTTGCACAACAATATTAAATATATATTTTAAAATAAATTGCTACTATTATATTGATATGCAATTTAATGTCAATTTGTATTACTTACCAATAGGCAAATTTATAAACACAGTTGTACATACCTGAAAGAAAGTAAAGATAATAAATACCAGTCAGTGTCTTCTAAAATTTCAAATAAAATAAAATTATTAGCAGAATCTATTATAGAATGTGTTATATTTAGTGTAATTAAAATTAGACTTCTTGCACAAACTTGCCCTCACTGCAATCTTATTATGTTCCCGGAAATATTTGATATTAAACTGTTCTCATACCATTTTTTACTACATTTTATCAATATCGATTTATCTACTAGAAGTAAGCTGACCCCAACACGCCATCATCAAGAAGTGCAAAAATCACTAAGTGAACCATATCCGGTTACCACAACGGACGGAATCCATACAGGAGATCCCGTAAAACACACAAGAATGCACTACATATGTACATGTATACTAGTTCATACACATATGTATGTAATATTTTATACACCTTTCCAGGGTTCTTATTTGAGCAGCACATGAGCAAATCTTTCCATTAACTCCAAATCATAAGTCAAAATATAAACTCTTTGCTCACAACACATTAAGTAAGTAGTGGTATTCGTGTAAACTCGAAAACTTGCACAGCAAACGTCAAAGCAAATCAGAAATGTTCTCATACAAATCGACTTGCGCAAATGTCCGAAGTTTTGATTTCGATGCTTGCTCAGCAAAATTGACTCGAAACTTTTCTACAGTTGTGCAAGTCTTTTTGTATAAGAATATTTTTTTTGCTTCGTGTTGGCTGTGCAAGTTTTCGAGGATTTCGAGACTCTTGCGCGTTTACATGAACACCATTAATATGATAGAGTAGGGAGTTACATTTGTTTAACCTGCAGATTCAAACTCCAAAGTCTTTACTTAGCTCAATATTCTACTGTGACTCCTAGCTTACAACTCACTAAATTAAACAGTTAGCTACAAGTCGCAACTGAAAGCTGACCCTGAAGCAATTACACTGTGTGTAATTATTTAAATCATGGAAATATTATCATATACGGACACCACTACGTGATAAAAGACCAAAAAAAAACAGACCGGTGTCTACAAGTTATGCCCAAAGTCATGCACTCTTTTTCATGGGCCCCAAAGATTTGGGGCCTAGGTGTCATTTTTGCAAACAAAGTGTTCATTTTGTCAGGCTCATATCTTGCAAACCGTTCGGAATTTTGATTTACTCTCTGAGGGAAAGTTGTAGCTCTTGTCATAAAGAATATTAAAAAACTTCAGCTTCGCAAAAAAACCTTCAAAAAATTCGTTTTTTTAAAAATTTTTCCCCTGTTCAGGTCCATAGGTAGCAAACCGTTCAAAATTCAAGGAAACAATCAACTACAAAAAAGTACCTAAGATCTCAATAAACAACTTTCTAAATCATATGAACTTCCTTGAAATGATTCTTAGTACCGTTATCACGTAGTGGTGTCAGTATATGGTTATATTTCTTCGTGTTGCATTGTGTTATCTATCGGCTGTGTGTAATGGGTCTTCAATAGTCTTCAATTCAAAAAGATAATGATAATTTTCACGTCCGCAATATTTAACTGTCAGTACGACATGAGTTTGCATAAGCAACTCATGGCGTAAGAGTTGTTTATGCAAACTCATGTCTAACTTATGACACTGACAATACGAACTCTGACACTGCCTTCATGTCCATTGACTTTACACCACAGTTAAGTATTTTAAGTATAAGACAGTTGAGTGCATCAATGGACGAAAAAAAAGAAGAAATTTACAAACAACTGAAGAGAATAACTTTATTTCACATCATCGATATAAAAAGGAGTAAAGGACATGCATCAAAGTAGAAGTTAAATGATGCCAATGCTATGGAACGACCATGAGGCACAGTGGGGCATATGATTGGCATACAGTTGCGTTTAAAACTTTAAAAAATCGTTGACTCTCATTACATTCTACAAAGACATTGAAAATAACATCCCATATCTCAGTGATAGTGATTTCCAGTTTTATACCGAATCCGAATGGTTACGTTTTAAGTAGAACCTTTTCATGGTGATGGAATTTTAAAAGTTTTCAATTGGTTAGCGACGATGGAACAGAGTAAACTTGAGGATCTGCAGACACAATTTTGGCAGATCTGTTAGATTTCTGTCGTTTTCTGATTTTGCTCAAAAAATTATGTGATCAGGGTTGCATATTGGACGATTCGCGCGGTTTTACCATTACACTACTGACAGTAGCACATATTAAAGACCACATTTATGACAGACTCAAGTAAAACAAAACGTTACAAAGTGTATAACCCATTTAGAATCCGTCAAATGTTTGTTGTAACATTAAAGAAAGTTTTTATTAAATATTTAACTACCCATACACTGAAAGAAACAAGGCTTCGTCGCAAGGATGGAACAAGTGTTAAAATTGCTACAATAGAAAATTTCGTTTATCTGACAATTTTGTCATTTCTGAATCGAAAAACATCATATAAAATTCGTTTGGTCATTCGTCCCCTCGTTGTGCAACAATATAATATTCGTTGGTGCAGGGAAAAAATTGATTGTAATATAAAAGGTCGCACTGTTGAAACTAAACAGAAAATCCGGCCTGGTGTACTCAATTGTAAACAGAATGTTTGTGAGCTGGAAATGGTGGTGATCAATAATGGCCAGTTTTTCAGTCAGTGGTGATCTTCGTTTCTTAGTTAAATTGTGGTTAAACATCGAATTCTGTTTTTTAGTCATTGTTTAACTATGATTTAACCTCCGCGTATGACTTGGTTAACTTATAGTCAGAACCATATTATTTTGACAATCAAATTACTGACTGTCAAAGTGAGAAATGAAGATTGTATAAAATATGTGTTACAGATTTGATCGTTAAATTGTTGCGCCTATATAGTTTTTTAGCTTAGATTTTATGCATCTATTTCTTATTTTACATAATTCCATTTTGTTTGTTCCTCTTTGTTGTTTTGGTATTTATCGCAAAAAACCGCATTTTTTCCAATAAGAATACAAGGGTTGCCATAATCGTTAACAATATGGGTACTTACATTAACTCACCACTGAAAAACAAAATGCAAAGTTAACCTCAAATTAGCTTTAAATTACGATTAAGTAATCTCATAGTTAACTACCCACTTAAAAACTGGCCATAAGAGGATAAAGCGGAAGACACGCCGTTTAAGTCGAAACGTTCTATCTTATTGCCTAATGCAGTGGTTCCCAACAGGTGGTCCGCGGACCCCTGGGGGTCCGCAAGCCATACCAGAGGGGTCCGCAAGATATCATTAGTTTAGACATTACAAAAAAACCAACCAAAAATGGATCGTTAGTTGAAAAGAGGATCGTTAAAACGAAATAGGTCTGTAGAAGAAGAGGAAGAGAATTCCTCTGATCTTAAGGTTAATAACTCAGTGACTCTCGAATCGAACTTGTCTGTGTCTCTTGAACCCAACTCATCAGTTTCTCTTGAACCCAACTCGTCAGCGTCTCTTGAACCCAACTCGTCGGCGTCTCTCGAACAAAGCTCGTCCAAGATCAGTGTTAAGCCTACTGCAAAAATTTTAAAATATAACTCTGATTACACAGTGTGTAATTTTTTAAGTCATGAAAATATAACCATATACGGACACCACTACGTGACAAAAGACCAAAAACAAAAGACCCGTGTCTCCCAGTTTTGCCCATAATCATGCACTTTCTTTTTATGGGCCCCCAAAGATTTGGGGCCTCGATGTCATTTTTGCAAAAAAGTTATCATTTTGTCAGGCCCATATCTTGCAAACCGTTCGGAATTTTGATGAACATATAAAATCAAAAACTTCATCTTCAAGGCCAAAATCGCTAAAAACTTTAAAAAAAGTCGATTTTTTTACCTCTTCCCCTGTTCAGGTCTATAGGTAGCAAACCGTTCAAAATTCAAGGAAACAATGAACTACAAAAATGTACCTAAGATCTCAATAAACAACTTTCTAGAGCATCTAGAACATTTCTAGCTTTAGGTTTAGGAATTAGTGGGGGGTCCTTGTCATTATAGCGAATGTATGAAGGGGTCCTTGGACAAATATTGTTGGGAATCCCTGGCCTAATGAATCCGGAACGTTTTTGAATGATCCGGACCGGAATAATGATTAATATGATGCGGGCCATACATATACCGTATGTGAGATGGATTCAGAAGCAGAGTGTTCAAAAAACCGACATTTTCGAATAAAAGGTTTTCGGTTTCACAGAGTGGTAAAACCGGTTAATTTCCGGTTTTATTTACGGTTTCTCTTTGCATTCGTTTTGCATGGAATATTTTCGTACAAAATCATCACGAAATAACATTTTATTGTCTGGTTTCCTTTATCCGTAAAAATAATAATTAATATTCAGAAAATATAACTCCATTATTCAAATTTTAATACATTTATATTTTCATCATCCCTGATGAATTTAAATTTTCTTTATTTTTATATTTTTATATTATATTTTTATATTATGTAAAATATCTTACATTAGATTGGAGTTGAATTGAATTGGAATACATGGATTGAATTGAATTGAATGCAAATTTATTTGTAATGAATTGAATTGAAATGGTTTGAGGTCTTTTTAATTGTATTGAATTGCATTGAATTGAGTTGAATTGAATTGAGTCATAGAGAAATAGACAAGAGCCGCTGTGCCTCTCTTCACGTTCTCTTGATGACGACGAGGTAGTAAGCCACCTCATCGAGTTCGTGTTGGTATTGTAATTTACTCTTTGGTTGGACATAATACGGACAGCAATAAATGGGAATGGGTCTTTTCATTCGATGCAGACAACATAAAACATAATTTAGCTGTCATTAGTATCAATGAAACACTATTTAAACTTAGTTTACTGCATGGTCTATAATCACTATGTCTTCTTTGGTTTCTTATTCAACATCATTTGCCTAGTACCTTTTCGATCAGCTGTGCAATAGAAACCCCTTGATTGAATTGAGCCGTATTGGATTGGATTGCTTTGTATTGGATTGGATTAAATTGGATTGGATTTAAATTGGATTGGATTGGATTAAATTGGATTTGATTTAAATTGGATTGGATTGGTTTGCACTGGATTGGATTGGACTGTGTTTAATTGGATTGGATAAGATTGTGTTGTATTATATTGGTATGGATGTGATCGGTTTGGATTGGATTAACTTCGATTGCATTGAATTTAATTGGATTAAATTGGATTAGATTAGATTGGATTGCATTGAATTGAATTCAGTTCAATTGAATTGAATTGAATTGAAATGAATTGAATTGAATTAGATTGAATTGAATTGCATTATATTGAATTCGATAGGAGTGGATTGAATTGAATATTCAGGTTAGTGCTTCAATCGGAAAGTTTCATATCTGTATTTAAATTCGATTAAGTATTAAATTAAAATGTAAATTCTAATTAAATTTGCAATGCTTGTATACGAGTATTATAAAATTTCCCAATTCAATTCATATTCACATAAAACTTATTTAAATTTGAAAATCACGTTCGGATTTTAAAGAACTTATCATGTGTGAAAATCGTATAAGGGGTAAAAAAGTAATTTATATACCAATTTAAATTTTTATTCAAATTATAAAATCATTTTGAAATATTTGAAACCTTATTAGAACTTATCCAAGCTAAAATATTATATTGGAAACAGATATCATATAGTAAGCTTGTTTTTTTTAATTCCTGCTAAACAAATTTTTCGACGACTTTGTATGGGGAGCCGCTTAAAATCGCATAATATCGCGTAGCTCCCCATACAAAGTGGTCGAAAAATTAGTTTAACAGGGAATAAAAAAAACAGGCTCAATGTTACTTTATTAAAAAAACAATTCTTTAATATTTGAAAATTATATTCTTTGTCTTTAACTTTTAAATTTTTGAAATGATATTTAACATAAATTGAGCAAAATCCGGCCACTCGACGTCAAATAACCGGGCTTCAGTTTATTTTAAAATTAGGTTTTTTAAACAACCTGCACATCGTTAGTTGCAAAATACCAGGTTAACCGGTTTCGATAGTTTTTCGGTTTCAGGTTTGAACACTTAGAAAACAACCACTTTTCACAGCAGCAATAAATCATATTCTTCGTGGCAGAGATAAATATTAATATATAGACACATATTAACGTCTGCATATGGAAGTCATGAGACATATTCATCGCAATAATGAAATATGTTGATCACAGCAATGAAAAGTATTCATTGGTCAAATTGAACATTTCCATTGAAGCAACAAAAATATTTTCGTTGCGAGAGTGAATCTGTACTTTGGCTCGCTTTCAATGAAATTGTCGAGGCGACGAAAACTTGCACTCCTTTGGCGAAGATTTTGCCTTCAGTGTATCAAAATCCCACTTTATCGACTTATACGTGCGTATTTAGTTACATTTGCCCATCCGACACTTGGTCAGCGTAGCCTGCCTCTGTATAGTTAACACTGTGACGGTTACAAGTAAGTTCATTACTCTCGTGTTTCCTTTATATTTTCAATAGCAGACTCAATGAATTCCGCTTTGTAGATGATGGTCAGACTTTACTCGTTTTTTCCCATCGGGTCTCCAGCAAATCACTTGTTCTGCTACCACTCAGAGGTCAGCGTGTGTATGTGGGTATGAGAATCTGTGTGTTAACACACATACACATCTATGTATCATAGTTTATGTGGATGGGATTGTGTGTATATGTGCATGTGACAGGTTGCCAGTTTAATCGTGTAATGTTTTCGCTGATAAAGTCGGCGCACGTTTTCCCTGTCACACTACTAAAGTTTTTCACAAATATGTAATATCATCATCAGCCAAAGGTTCAAATGCATTGCCCCTTACTAACCCACCAGCTTTGTATGCGTACATTGTTCAAAGTGCTTTGGGGAAATGTCAAGATTTTCATTATATACAGCACCATCCAGTCACAAAGTAACAGTAACATGTGTAACTGTATGTGCGCGTATATATGTATGTATAATACTGATTGTTAGTCGCAGGATATCAATAATCTGCAAGGATATGTTGAGCCACTGCTGATATTACATTTATAAAGTAGACGACAGTTAGCCATTGTCATGTTTTAAATAGTTTTCAGTATAAAATTGTTTATGAAATATAAATCATACTAGGACAAGTTCATTAAAGTCAACGTTAATAAAGAGAAACACGGACTAAAGCGACTGGCATGCTACTTAATCATAAGCATTTTCGCCGATATCATTAAGAAAAAATTATTAATTTTCAGAAACTTCTGTTCCCAGCAGACCTGATACTTATATAATTTAATAATACATTCAAGAAAAGAGAACTCAATTTAATTCCAAATGGATTTAAACTAAGGAAAATTTAACTTCACATGGATCCAGGGATTTTTGAACCAAAATTAACAGGAAGTGGTTTATGAAATTATGTTAAAATTCCACAAATCCATAGACCAGTTCCCACTAACTCGTACATGATCCCTCCGAAGGTTGCACATTTTCGTCAAATCAATTTCATTTGTTACTTAAATTAAGCAGGAATGGATTTAAATTCTACTCTACGACTATTTTTATTCATTTTACGAAAAATCTCAAAAACCAAAACTACATCCGTTTTTCTTTGGTGTAATTTATGAGCCAAAGCACTAAAAAAATGTCTGTTTACTAATCGGTACGTTATTTTATGGGAACGATACGAGTAAACTGTCTGTTAAGTTTGTTTCATTCTCTCATACTCTGGTTAATTGAACATGATGATAGATGTTTGACGCTGGCAACTCTGATAAAATGTATGACTATAGTCGCCAGCACTAGATATCAGCTGTTTACTTTATTTCGTGTTTCGTGGAATCGTGTTCGTTTATTCCAAAAGTCCAGTCAGCGAGAGCCAGAGAGCGAAAATTTTGACAGCTTGCTGTTAGAGATCTTGCAAATTTTGGATGGAAAATTTTACCTAAAAAAAATTGTAATATAGAGCAACCGTTTGAAATATGTATATACTAAGTTCCAGTTGCTGAAATATCAAATGATGCAAGTCACAATTATGTAACCTATATATGTAAGATTAAATTGTATTTTTGGATTTATAAATATTTTGAATTTAGTTTTGAAGTGAAATCAAACTTTTATGTAAACAAATAAAAGTGAAAAAAAATTAACAACGGCAGAAATATGTATAAATAAGTTTTTTAATATAATGTGGGCTCTCAGTACTTCGCCACCTGCCCTACAAATGTTAGCGGGTAGCCCATCTCAAGCCAGCAGATTGCCATCCAATCTCACCTGTGGGGGGGGGGGGTATGTATCTTCCACAATTATTACTTTTAGTGGAAGAATCTGAGCGGAGTAGTGCCACGAAAAGCAAATCGATACATACCATTTTTTTCGATTACAAAGCTACTTTCGAAAGCCCAATACGGGGAAAATTGTACGCAACTATATCTGAATTTGGGATTTCGGCAAAACTGATCCGCCTCTAAAGGTGGGGAAAGACCTTACCGAATCATTCTGTACCAAGCGAGAAGATGATAACCTCTTAATGGAGATGATAATGGGAGGAGCTGCAGTTGATGCGGGCAGGACCATTAACACGGAGGGCCACATGTTGATGGCGTATGCTGACGACGTAGACGTCAGTGAGCGAAATTTGCGGGACGTTACTGCAGTATTTTCGAGAATCGAGAGAGAACCAGTGAAGGTAGGTCTTGCTGTTAATGGGCGCAGGACAAATTTGATGGTGTCGACGACTAGGGAAACCTC
The DNA here is from genome assembly GCA_963931995.1 of Phaonia tiefii. NCBI lineage: Eukaryota > Metazoa > Arthropoda > Insecta > Diptera > Muscidae > Phaonia > Phaonia tiefii. Next base: position 104,318,693 of record OZ008369.1, on the reverse strand, counting down.
TCTACTTGGTCCGCACTTGAACGTCGACAACCGATTAAATTTTGAAATGGTAGATGAATTTGTCTACCTTGGATCCGCCCTGAACAAGGCCAAAAACGTCAGCCTGGAGGTAAATAGGAGAATTATGCTTGCAAATAGATGTTATTTTGGGCTCCGCAAGCAGTTTGGGAACAAAGAACTCTCTCGACGGCCAAAAGTCCAGCTATACCAGATTCTCATTATACCTGTCCTGACATATGGCTCCGAAACGTGGGTCATATCGCAAGGCGATGAAAAAACCTGGGAGTATTCGAGAGAAAAATTCTCCGTAAAATATACGGTTCTGTTAAGGAAGGAGTACCAATGTCGTTGGAACCAACAGCTGTATCATTTATATTCTCACGCGGATATAGCTAAGCGTATCAAATAGGGTAAATTGCGGTGGGTAGGCCATGTTATCAGAATGGACGAAGATGAACCAGCGCGAAAGCTTTTCGGTAATGTACCCGATGGAAGTAGGAAAAGAGGATAACCAAGACTCCGCTGGAAAGATCAGGCAGGAAAATCCCTCCGTATACTTGGTGTTGCCACCTGGTGAGGAAGGGATAGAACCAGGTGGTGGAATATGTTGAAATTTGTTTAATTAATACGTGTACGACATCTGACCTGATGAGGTTGTAAAATAGTCAATAAAAGTAAGTAAAGTGACGCTTTTCGATCCAGTGACGAATTTTTGCAGTTAATGAATACACTTTCGTTGCGGAGATGAATATGTGCGTTAGGTGACTTTTGAGTAAATATATTAATCGTCTCAATGAACAATTTCAGTTGTTCGACGAAGCTATTTCTTTAAGTGCACATTCTGAATACGTATATATGAATTACTCTAAGAGGTCTGAAGCTTAAAAGGGTGCAATACCAACTACAAAGCATTTGTAAATTAATAAATTTTGGTACTTCGTCACAGTTCGACATGGTTTTAGTCTGGGTATCTCATTGCAAGTTCTGTTCGAATATGTTTGCCGCAATACCACCCGTTTTGTTTATTAACATAGGAATTTTTTAACTCCAACCGCATGATACCCTACACTACAGGAATTGAAAAATGTTATATATAGTACTAAACTATACCTTGTTTTCCATTACATCACGTGAATAGGTTTTGGCATTGTTACAATCGTTGATCTGTGCGTTTTGTATTTAAATACTCACTGATTTTGACAACAAGTTTTGCACCGATTCCCTAACGGTTATAATTTACATATTTTTGTAGCTAACGCCTTTCGACGCACTTTGCACTCTATATGTGACCAATATTACATTTCGTAGGTCATGCGATCCGATATATTGGGCTTCATTCACTTCATAGTTTGTTGACATTTAGCTCATAAATTTTCCCATTTGTTACATATGATTTATTTCTTTCGGCTTCAGTATTTTCATATTTCTATTCATATTTATTTGTTTTATATCTTTTAACAAATTAGCTGCTGCATCACACGAGTGCCTTCCTCACACACATACACACATATACTTTATTCCCCATGTTGCATGTGTCAGCAAATGTTTTTCGAACCCCCCTCCTGGCAATTTCAATATGAAATATTCTGCATTGAATTAACGCAAGACACGTTGTCACTTTCGAATAGTGAATGCGAATGCGAATCGGTGACTGAGTGGCCTCTTGTCTCTAAAGGTGGAACGGCGATGCATTGAGTGCGAGTCCCTTGTGTACAATTTGTTGAATTATTGCCAAATTCATATTACCAAATGATTCATAAATTTTTAGTTTGCACATTACTAGACAACGACGGCATGGGAGTGAAAGATATGGCATTACATGAGGACACTACGCCGTGATGTGTTATTATTAATCAAAAATCACCTTTGCCATTATGAGTGGTACTTAATCCCGATGATAGATTATTTTCCGATACAGGTATCGTACATAAAAATTTCATCAGCTGGAGTTTGGGTTTCAAATTACATAGTTTACAGTTTGAGTTTTGACGGTAGAGTGTCTGGCATTCATTGTTCACCGGGGAAATTGCATTCGAATTGTTGGCCCAAACAACAGGGATGCAAATAGAAAATTTATACATAAATATCACAAGTACTTATGTCTGAGATTATAAACGAATTAAAATTAAACTGAATTAACACTTTTCAAAAGTATCAAAAAAAGAAATTCCGCAATTTTCCACAATGCACAGTGTGGCGTTCTCACATGATTATAGTTATAACTAAGAGTTCAGAGGCATCCTGATGGTGCAAAAGATAATTTTAAATTTCAGACCAACACCATAATAAATGAACAAAATATTAGATAATTCAAAACAAAAAAATTGTTTCAATCCCAGATACGTCATTTTCTATATTAATTAACAGTTTTTCTTTCTCGAAATGCATAAAATATTTATTCGCTTCCACAACGAAATATGAGTTGTTGCCGCAACGCTTCGACTAACAATCAAATATATATTGTTCTGTTGCAGCAACGACAAAACCATTGACTGTACGAAAAATATCAATGCACCAGTGTAACCATTGATCGCTACACTGTTTCCAAAAATCGCGTCCCGAGTATATGGGGATGTAATCTGTGAAATCTGTGTAATCTGTGAAAGACTAAAGCCGTTTGTTGCAGATCTGATGGGACCTTATCAGTATGGCTTTAGGCCTGGAAAGTCAACTATCGATCAGATATTCACATTGCCACAAATCCTGGAGAAAATACACGAAAAACAAATCGACACCTACCACCTCTTTGTAGATTGTAAGGCTGCTCGATATGGGAAAAACTGTACCAAGCTATATCGGAGTTCGGATAGCTTACTTAGCTGACATTTCTTTGTAGAATGACACTGACCGACACCAAATCATCAGTAAAGATTAGCAAAGATCTCAAAAAAATAGTATCCCAAAACATCCCATGAAGGGATTGAGGAGAGCTTCTGGCAATCAGTGAGAAGTGCGCTTTCTAGTTCTTAAACTCACTGATTGGGGCCTACAGTTTTACACCGGTTCCGAACGGTATTTTGCGAAGTTTTCATAGCTAAGTTCTCGATAATGTCGCCATTAATAAGCGAGATGACCGTCGTCGAAAGAAAATATAAAGTCTGAGCAGGGATCGGACCCCTCGATTTTATGTACAAGAGCCACGCAAACCAACCATTGCACCACCAATGGCCACAAAGATCTCATTAAACCTATTAGTACGAGGTAAGGCCCCAGACTGTGTGACACCCTATCATGTGAACTCTTCAACATATTAATTGAGATCATTGTGAGAAAAGCTGCAGTCTACACGAAGAAAACTATCAGCAGTTAAAGTCCCATACTGCTAGCGTAGGCTGATGATTTAGACGTCATTGGTCGAAATCGAGAATTGAGAAGGAAGCAGCAAATTTGCGTTTGGCAGTAAACGAGGACAGGAAAAAATTAATGGTTTCGACAAGAAGAACATCCACGCGATTGGGTGAAAGGCTGAACATTGATAACCGTTATAATTTCGAGGTAATAGACAAATTCATTTACCTCGGATCTGCCGAGAACAGAAGCAAATAACTCTGTAAATTACCACCCAGTTGCTGTATGTTTTGCCCTCTCGAAGGTTATGGAGAGCATGGTTAACCACCATCTTGAGAAATATGTTGAGTCCAATGACCTTCCTAATGATCGTCAGTATGGCTTTCGTAGAATGAGATCGATTGGAGACCTTATGGCGTTCCCTTCGGAACAGTGCAGTCGATCCATCCACCGGCTTGGTGAGAGTAAGTTAGTGGCTCTTGATATTTCCAAGGCCTTTGACAGGGTATGGAACGATGCATTCTTGTCAAAGCTCACTGCTTTTGGTGTCGGTGATAACTTCATTCGATTTATATCCAGTTTTCTCAGAGATCGCACTATACGAGTTGTTGTAGATGGGTTTTCTTTCGACGAGCATAAATAGCCTGCAGGTGTACCACAGGGCTCTGTTCTTTCTCCTTCTCTTTTTATTATTTTGATTTACGATCTCCTGGGTCAGTCTGTAAATCCAATCTACTCTTTTGCGGATGTCAGTAATCTCTGTCACTCTCATTCATTCGAGAGATTGAAGTCAAACGTCGCACGGTGAAAGCATCACTCGACCGGGATGTGGTTTCCATTGTTGAATGGGGTTGAATGAATAGAGTAGATTTTAATGCGGGTAAGACCCAGTGTTCTTTGTTATCGCATAAGCGGAATGCTGACCCAGGTGTGTCGTCATTTTCAATGGACGGTGTGGATATTGATGAATCAGACGCTCTTAATGTTCTGGGCATGAAAATACAATGTGCTGTCCTTTGGGCAAAACATGTTTTGAAGTGTCGAAAGATGCATTAAAGTGTCTAGGCTTTCTAAAGCGGTAAAATAAATACTTCACTCCATTTGATCTTCTTAATACCTACACCACCTATATCAGGTCAGACATGGAACATAACTCCCACATATGGGCAGGTGCTCTTAGGACATCTTTGGAGCTTCTCGACCGTGTCCAGAGGAGACCGACGGTGTTGATTGGGGGCAGTGGTGTATGCAACTCTATTGCCTTTCTTGAGCATCGTCGAAATGTGGGTTGCGTGTAGCTGTTCTATCGATACTTCCACGGCATGTGTGGGACGGGGCGTGAGGATATTAGCCGAAGTACATGGCTTTCCAGGAACTCTCATCCGTTTTTTATCGAGTAGCCGGATGACTGCATTACACACTATAAGTATAGAGAAAAGTCGGTCTTCAGTCGTACAGTCCGTATGTGACATAAATTTCCGGCTAGTGTATTTCCCACCAATTGTGACATACAAAGATTCAATTCAAATGTAAACAGACACTACTCCCTCTTTTCACCCTCCACTACCTCAATTTTCTTCGGAAAACACTGCACTGCATTTATATGCGGGCATCCCCTGAGTGTTAGTGTAAACATCACTGGGAGTCTTCGAGAGAAAAATGCTTCGCAAAAATATGGTCCAATAATAGAAAACGGCAAGTACCGACGACGAATGAGCCAAAAGCTGTATTATCTGTATCGCGACATAGATGTCGTTATGTTTATCAAAATATCACGTCTACGCTGGCTATGCCAAATCAGTAGAATGAATCAGTGAGAAAGGCATTCGAAGACGTGCTCCAAAGAGATCGAAAAATAGGACGAGCAAGACTTCACTGGCAAGGTCAGGTGGAATATTGCCTGCGAGAGCTTGGCGTTACCAACTGGAGGAGAAAAGCTGAATATCGAGCCGATTGGAGAAACGTGTTAGTTTCACTTTGTAAGATCCTTCAACCCTCTTGGTTATTTGAGGCCACCTAAGTAAGGAAGTAAGTAAGTGTAAATACGCTAACCAACAGGTTTCATTCCTGCTTTCTTTCGGACAATGGTTGTACCCTTAATTTCAATACGTTTAAAAGCTTTACTGTTTCCAACACAGAGAATGGGTAGAACGAGCTAGAATTTTTTAAAGAGCCAGAGTTTAGGTGTCCCAAAAAAACTGATACTAGTTAATTTAAAAACAAACCCAAAATTTTTGGAACGAAGTTCCTTATCGCACGTTGCGGGATAGGGGCTAAATGAAAAAAAAATTAAACAACTTTTGAATTTAGTTGTTTTTAGATCCTCGTTATATTTAAAGTTGTAATTTCCTTTTAAGGCTAAGAGATCATATTTTCTCCGGTTAGTGAAAAAAATGTAAATGCCGCGGGTGGGATTCGAACTCACATTCGCTGGACGATCGTTTCGATGTTTGTGAAGCATCATCTTCAGCAGCGTCTAGCCCGTTAAGCCACTGCGGTGTGTATTTACATAAGTCACTAACCGAAGACATATATTGATTGTGTGCAGAGCGATTGTTGTCGCTACTTACACAGTATTATGCTTGTTTTAACAGTATTATGCTACATACCAGTATTACCAACTATATTGTTTACTTTTGCTTTGGTTTGTGTCTAGACTAACTAGACGTCTCACATAGGTTGAAAAATCTGCTGTTTAATGGGAAGTTTTCTAGGTGGGGCCTGTAACCAATATTTAGTGTATATCGTAGTTTTCAACCCCATAAAAAGTAAATTTAGAAAAGCCAAAGTGAAAGAAGTTTAAAAAAAGAACACTTTTTTAAATAAGTGCCTTATTTTAAAAAAAATATATTTTCTGAAAAAAAATGCCCATTCTTATTCTTAAACAAAGTACCTTTTCTTAAAAAACCAGTATTTTAAAGAAGTACCTTTGCTTAAAAAAAGTAAATTTTCTTACAAAAAGTACCTTTTCTTAAAAAAACTAATTTTGTTCTTAAAAAAGTACATGTTCTTACAACAAATTGCCTTCTCTTAAGAAACTACATTTTCTTTAAAGAGTACCTTTTTTGTGAAACAAAAGAACTTTTCTTGAGATAAGTACGTAACCTTAAAACTGTACCTATTCTTGAAAAAAGGACCAATTCTAAAAATATTGCCATTTCTTAAAAAAAAACTTTTCTTCAAAAAAAAAATACCTTCTCTTAAAAAAATAACTTTTCTTACAAAAATTCCATTTCCTAAAAGTAAATTTTCTTCCAAAAAAAAAAATAATGGCTATTCGTTTCTTTTCTTTTCTTGTCTTTTCTTTTCTTTTCTTTTCTTTTCTTTTCTTTTCTTTTCTTTTCTTTTCTTTTCTTTTCTTTTCTTTTCTGTTCTTTTGTTTTCTTTTCTGTTCTTTTCTTTTCTTAACATAAGTAGCCTTTCTGAAAATTAGTAAATTTTCTTAAAAAAATAACCTTTCCTTAAAAAGAGTACCACTTCTTTAAAAAGTACCTGCCCTTAAAAAAAGTGCTTTTTTCCAAAAAAAAAATCGTAGTCTTACGGCTTTTTCCTACAGACAGTACCTCTTCTTAAAAATAGCACATTTTCTTTTTTGTCTGACTGATGATACAGTTATTGCATTGTTCCAATTAAGTGTGGAATAAAAAATTCGGCAAACATCTCCCGTGACTATGACCGCTTTTTTCATAAAATTGCCGATAACATTTTGACAAAGATGTGGCTCTATCTCACCGATATCGTGATGGATCTTGGCCTTAGGCTCTGGAATGGTTTGGCGTTTATTCGCATAGATCTAATAGTTAACAAGACCCTAAAGAAATAAATCGCACGGCATTAAATTGCATGTTCTTGGTGACCAGTTGGCATTGAAATTTCGGAAGATAAGTGGGTCTCGAAATCGTTGCTTCAATAAATCGATTGTTCCATGGTTGATGTGGCAGGTAGCGCCATCCCATTGAAACCGCATATCGTCCAGATCCATATCGTAAAGTTGAGGCCACAACAACTCCGTTAGCATATTCCTCTAACGATACCATATTCCATTTACGTTGTGCACTTCTAGTGGGACACCCTTTAATAGCGAACTTTTAAAAGTCCTTGTTATCTTAGGTTTTTGTTGAATAATATTCTTAAAATACATGCATTTTAAAGTCCATTCCATCTACGAAATATGTTAGCGGAGACACAACTCAAGGGTTGCGAAAATTGGGTAGGTTTGCATTTGTTAACAAACAAACACAAAAAGTCAGATTGCGGACAGAAAAAATGTTGCATTTCCTCTTAGAGACGTAGTCGTTATAGGACACTAAATATGCGTAAGCCTTTCATGCAATCACTTCAACATCTTAAAAGAAAAAATAAATTTAGATTTGCAATTGCGAACAATGTTAAAATAGTATTTTCATTTCTATTCATGCGGTAATTCGAATTCAAAAATTTCATTTATTAAGAAAATAGGGGTGTAGAAACCACAAAAACTACCATTCTAATTACAGACAACACATTAACTGCTCGCTGCAATCAATATGTACTGTATGTAGTCTCTGTCTAAAAGTTAGCATAACTATTTTCAAACTCTACACTTTTACACTGTTCAGCACCAAGAAAAACTTCAGCCATTATGCTTTAGTTGCCAATGAACGGCAAAACTTTACTTTTGATTATAGTTACGTTAATCTGATGGTTCGTTGTTGTACAATTTGTTTCATCGATAATAAGAGTTGATTTTTTACTTTATGTTGGCCTGGCAGTGGTTAATAGTGGCAGACAGAACTATGACTATAATGTAGAACACACTCGCAGAAACTAATAGACATTGGAAACTAAAATTCACGTTACACAACATATTGCAAAATTGTCCATATAATAATAGACGATGTTAGATTTCCGCTTGCTTAGCTTTTATAGTATTTTCTATGCAGATCTAAGGGGTATTAAGTGACATTTGAATCTATCCCTTACGTTTTTGCCTTAATCAGGCGATGCTTGTTAAAAACTCGCGCCTAAAGCGAACCACAGATTTGTCGTTCACGATCATAAACATCAGTTTTCGTTGATGCCAAATAAGAATTTAATCGAAGTTTTTCGCATCACTATCATGTTTACAAACATTTTTGTTAATATTTTTCAAATTCATCAGCTAGATAGAAAGTTATGGAGCAAGCTCATGCTCATGAATAAAAAGCCTGTGAAGTCCGGGTCGGAAATGAACCTTGCTATTCCAGTACTAATCCCAATTATTTTGGGTATCGGGGTACTAAAATTCGAATATTTACTGCACTGTGATACAAAATGAAACTTTTTCGAAAATAACAAGATTCTGACAAAGAATTCTGGTGGGTGGGGTAAAAAAAGCATACGTATATCGGCGTTTTGAAAGTTAACATCTGAATTTTGTTTAAAGGGGGGTGAAATTTTCCCAATTTTGCACATTCTTATGCATTCTTACCATGTTATTCTTACATTTTAGGTGTAAAATGTGCTCAGCAATGCCCGTGTGTTGGCCGTCGTTGGTGCAATGGTTAGTGTGTGTGTGTGGCACCTGTACGTGAGAACGTAGATTCGATCCCCGCTCAGACCACTTTACATTTATTTTGATGATGGTCACCTCGCATAGTGACGGCGACACTATCGAGTACTAGCCCATGAAAAAGCTTCTCAAAATACCGTTCGGAACCGCTGTAAAACTGTAGGTCAAAATCAGTGAGTATAAAAATTAAAAATCGCACAGTTCACTGATTGTGAGATGATCTCACTAACCCCTTGCTGGGATGTAATAGGAAACCATTTTGTTTTGTATGTGTTCAGCAATTTTATGAAAAAATTTACGAAAAAAATTTTTGTGAAATAGTTTAACCCTTTACCGCATAGTGACATCAAGATATTGATTAGGATTACCAGGATGTAGCTCAGGTGGTGGAAGTTTATCAGAATGTGGTAAATTTTTGGGTGGTCGCTTCACGTGAATTGCCAACCCCCTAAAATGCAGTTTTATGGGAGATTTTAACGCCAACTCGGAATAAGTACGAAATTAACCCTTAAATGGATTTTAATTTTGACTTATTTTTCGCACACAAATTGAGTTTTGAGCTTTAGCGTGTTAAGAAACTTATAGTAATATTTTATGGGGAATATTTTTGTGGAACATTTTAACCCCATTTTAGGGGTGTTTTTTATTTTACCCTTTCCCGTAAAAAGAACAAACAAGACCCATATGTTGAGGCGGTAGAGGGTCAAAGTATTCCACAAAAATTTTCCCGTAAATTTTTATATAAAATTGTTGATCACATTCTATACCTAAAATGCAAGGATAACCTTGCTTCCTATGCCGATTCATCATGAGAATGTGCAAAATTATTATTATTTTTATTATTACTATTATTTTTTACCCCCTCGACCAGAATCCGTTGTTGGAGCCTTGTTATTTTTATTTGTGTTGCACAGTGTTTTTTTTTTTAAAATGGTTAACCTATTGTAAAAAATTAAGTAAACTTTGCGATGAGGCACATTTTCTGGTACGTCAGTAAGAAAAATCGCGGGTTTGGGACGAGACCAATACACACCAGGTCCACAGAGTAGAAATGCATTACAGAAATGTCGATATTTGATGAAAATTGCGAGCCAGTGGCATCATAGGCTATCACCGTCAAGGGGAGCGCTACTGGTTGATGATAAATGTGAAGTAACTGTAGTTCCAACAGTCACACAGCTCATGGGCTAGCATTTCTTGCGACCACCAAACTCTTACAGACAATATTCCACCTGGTCTTTCCAGCGAAGTCTTGGTAGTCCTTTTTTTTCGATGTCCTTCGAGTGCGTCTTCGAATGCCTTTCAAACCGGTACATTTTGATTCGTTCTACTGAAATGGCGTAGCTAGAGTAAACGCCCTATTTTGATACGCATAACTACGTCGATGTCGGGATACAGATAATGCTCGCCGGAACTCGCCGTTTTCTATTATAGGACCATATATTTTTTGCAGAGAATTTTTCTTTCCAAAACTTCCATTGATATTTCATCAGCATACGATTTGGCCCAGTATTCCCTGACTTCTAGGCTGACGTTAATGCAGATCCGAGGCAAATAAATTCGTCCACTACCTCGAAATTATAACAGTTATCAATGTTCGCCCTTTCATCCAATCGGGTGGATGTTCTGCATGCCGAAACCATAAATTTTTTCTTGCCATCCTTTACCGCCAAACCCACTTTTGCTGATTCCGTCTTAAAGGTTGAAAAAACTGCAGTAGGTCCTCTCCGATTTCACCCAATGGTGTATAACTCGCCAGCATACGCCAACAGCGTGTGAGTTATGCTGCTGATTCTTATATTCGTGTTCACTGTAACTTTTCTCATGATAATCACAATTAATATGTTGAAGAGATCGCATTATAGGGTATCGCCCTATCTAAGGCCTCGGCTTGTACTAAATGCTTCAGTGAGATCTTTACTAAAATGTCGTCAGTGTCATTTTACAACGACATGCCATTTTAGCATGAATACCAATCTCCGCCATATCTTGGTACAGTTTTCCCCGCATCGGGATACCGAAATGGGGCATATCATCTACAAAGAGGTGGTAGATGTTGATTTGTTTTTCGTGGGTTTTCTCCAGGATTTGTCGCATTTTGAATATCTGTTCGAGAGTTAACTTTCCGTGGCCGTCAGTGGTGCAATGGTTAGTGTGCGCGGCTCTTGTACGTGAGCACGTGGGTTCGATCCCTTCCGATTTCCTTTTCGACGACGGTCACCTCGCTTAGTGATGACGACACTACCGAGTACTTAGCTATGATAATGCTTCTCAATATAAAACTGTAGGTCCGAATCAGTGTGTTCAAATCTAGAAAGCGCACAGCTCATTGGTTGTGAAAAACTCTCTCCTATACGAGTACCTTCACGGGATGACTTTCCAGGGCTAAATGCACACTGATAAGTTCCGATCAGGTCTGCAACAAACGGCTTTAGTGTTTCGCATATTACGCGCGAAATTACCTTTTAAGCGGTGAATAAAAGTCTACAGTTCTCACTTCGCTTTGGATAGTCCTGTATGTGCTGCACACCCCCATATATATTGGAAAATGCAAGGACAAGTAAAGCAGAGAAGTCATATGTATATATTTCCAACATACTTTGCACTTCTGTGACAAGATTCCCATCCATATCTCTACAAAAAAGGAGCCGTTGGTTTGGATTTGTGTACATCCTTCATTCTGTAAGATTCAATTTGCTCACTCTCGTGCTTTCTCCGCAACCATTTTTTCCAACGGGTTTCTTCTCTGCTCTTCTCCTTTTGCCATTCTGTTGCGACTCGCGTTGCAACTGACTGAAGCATTGCCAGACATGCAGGGTTCTTCTCATCACTGGACATGCTACACTGTTCATCGTACCATGGTTTGTTTTCAAGCGGGTTTTCATAACCAAGTACGGTCTCTGCAGCACTTTTCATAGAGTGGGAAATCTACTTCCACTGCGCTTCAGGATCATGAGGCGGGGGTGCGGTCTCCGCCAGTGTCTGACTGAGCTTCTCTGCATAGGCGGTGGCTATCTCTGGTGATTGTAGCTTTCCAATGTCCAGCTTTCTATATATACATATATATTTCGTCAACAAATAGGGGGTTTTATGTTTCTCATTCTCATTTGGTATTTTCATTGCCAACATAACGGTGCCGGAAAGCAAGCCGAGCCCACCGTGGTTTTGCATTTTATCTATTGCCAGAATGATTATGTTTCAGCCGCCAATTGTGGATCCGACGCTGACCAGAATATAGGGTGTAGAAACTAGATTTTAGTTTTTTGCACTTGATCAGCCGCGCGCCTTGAAAGGACAAAATTATATGTCCAGTAGTTCGAAAAGCTTCAGTGACAGAGTCACCTATTTAACCTCAGACGCATGGAAGATCGCATAATCAATCATTTGCGGCCACTCCCATATGAGTGGCAATCAGAAACTTTCCACCTCCACGGCCAGTCCCATGTCCATCTCATCTAAAGATTTATGGAAATAAAATAGCAAATAGACCTCTGATCCTCAGCCGTAATTTTTTTTAACGAAATTTGATATTCAGGGACAGAACCGAGTAGGGTTCTCTAATTTTTGTGTTTGACTAACGTCCTAAACAAAAACCTTTCATTTGCCGCATAGTGTTATCAAACTATTGTCATTATTTTCTCAGCTACTGTATATCCTTTATATAAATTTATAATTTTATCTTAGATTATTAAAAAGTACGTTGCTTTCTTGTTGTTGCTATGGGAATTAAAAAGTTAAATGTTGTTGATTTTTGCGGGGACGAAAAGGAGCACACAAACATATGCGAACCCGCCGGAATACCGCTCCAACTTAATGAGAAAGACGTTTAAGTAAATATGTAACATAGTTTTGCCCACCTGTGCCCTGGTTGCACCGCAACGAGTTCGCAAGTATAATGAAGTTGAAAGTTCGAATATCTGAATATAATTAAAATTTGTACTATAAAACGGAGATCCTTCCGCCTTGCAAGTATTGTAAAGAAATTGTGTTTCTAGACATACAAAATATACACTGATAACATTCAAAGCCTTACCAGGAGCTATGTCAGCCAGACAGACCGTACGAGTAGTGGTAAAATATAGAGTAAAAAAAAATAGTACGCGGACTTTAAAAGTATTTTAACCTTTTTGTTTGGCCCCCTTCATTATGGACTTGGCTGTTTTGTTTTCTCATGTGCCTTATGCCGTATATCCTTGAATTCTTTAAGCTGACATGCAACTATATGGAATTTTTGCCATAAAATTTTTCAGTTTGCATGAATGTGTGTGATTTTGTTTTAGCCGTTTGCTTTTTTGTGTGTATGTGTATGTTTGTATCCTTTTAGTTGTGTTTCTATTGAAAAATAATCATATTTAATATTTCTAGACGAGCACATCCAACTGTTTTATGTGGGTTATAAAATATGAAACTGTAGTAGCCATACAACAACCAAATCAACAACAACAAAGGCAACTACAATTACAACAACTCTATACAACCATATGGTGTATTCGTTATCCTTTTAAAGAATGCGATGCATTTTTATATAGTTAGATCCATATTAGTCAGATACGATTTGGAATTTTTGTATTTGTCAAAGTAGAGATTCCAGCGGAATTTTGGTAAAAGGTAAAAACTTCTAATTTCGTTGTTAAGCCTTAAAATTCTGGAAGAAGACTTGTTAACGCTATAACGCTTAGGCCTTAATTATTCCATGGGAGTTCTAAGCTGAGTCTATTGTCAAAAAACTGCGGTTGAAATTCGTCTGAATGCAGAAAAACCATTAGAGCTACTCGGAGTCGCTATTCGCTACACAACATATGCAGAACTCATTTCAACCAATAGACTAATGACGTATGTATAGAGTAGCCAACTCTCTCAATAAATTGATGACATTTAGTGTGTTGTAGACGGGCGGTTGGATGTTAGAAAGTATTGCTTTAATAATACCAGATAGAGACAGTGACTTAAACCAAGCAACAATAAACTAGCAACGGCATTTCGTTTTGTGCGTTCAAATATTTATATTAATACACCACAAATATATACTAACAATATAATATAACAAAAAAAGTCCAAAATAAAAAAAAATCACGGTTTTTCATCAAATCGACATGAACATTTTAAGTCAACTATTTGTGTAATTCCACCTGGTGTAAGGGAATTTATGTCAAATAACTCTCAATCGCACCCACCGTACCACGAATGTTGTGAAATTAAATGTCAGATGAGAAAAATGGCAGCTCTATATGACATTATTCTATGGTAATATACCAAAAGTGTGCAACAGCTTTTTTCTTGGAACGGAAATCTTCCACTGGAATATTTGGAGTTCTCATAGAGTTCGACTTTATATAGGTGGTAAAACTTTCGTACATACTCTAAAACACATTAGCATTGGTCGAACGTTATTTAAAATGCCCATATATATCATTTAAATATATTTAAAACATGGTTTGCTTTGCTCCCGGGAAGTCCCACATTTCAATTCTTTCAGATTCCCGACTTCCCGGGAATATTTTAGCGTGATCCCGGCATTTTTTTATCGAGTTATTCTTCGCTTTTTTATGATTTAGATAGTTATAAGCAAAGGAAACAATCGATTGAGTAAAACGAACAATTTAGTAAATAACATAAACACGCTGAAAAATTTGCCTTTTTTATTGTTTGGATGCAAATATAACGTGTATGTAGCTTGCCGCAAATATAGTATACTTGTGTCCAAATACATTGTGTGTGCTATACAATGTAACATGTTTGGGACACAATGATTAATAGGTTATAATATATGTATTTGTGATCCAAATATGGATTTGTTTGTTGAAAACTGCTGAAAGCACTGGTGTCTGTCACAATAAAGAAACAAAAAGCGGCAGATCTTCAATTTACGAAAACAATGCCTGCAATATGCTGCTGGGGCCATTATTTTTTAGCGTGCACCTATAGCGCCATATGTAGAATTCACCTATATTACACGTTTTCGAGAAAGTAGTTTGGTATATTTCTCTACGGTTTAGAAAACAGCTGTTTATAATTTTGATATTTATTTGTTATTTTTTTAATACAAATGTTTAGTGCAGTGATTTTTTCTAAAAAAAAACTTCATCGATTAACATTAAAGTATTGCACCAAACCATTCGTTTTACCACATACACTGTACTGTACTCCTTGAGTGTGTACACTGAAGCGAATATTTTTCACAAATAAAACGAGAACTTCAGTGGTGCCAACCCAAACGATACGATTACTGTTGTAAATACATATTCTCTACCTACACGATACTGAAATTTTTGGATCAGACGGACAGAGTAACCACTGCGCTTAAGAAAGGTGAGAACATAGAGAACATGCGGTAAATGAGAAAGTTTTCGAGAAAACATGATGGACTCGGTGTATACATAGTGTACCTGTTATAACTGTAGATTGGACTTGCTCTGCTGTAAATTTTAAAGGCCAATTGTTTCCTACTGTTTGAATGCAACGTACATACAAATAAACTTAAAAAATACTGTAAAAGCAATAAAATTACTTTTCTATATTATTTTTTTTTGCTCTGTTGTTTTGGTCATTGTCTACTTCTCACATTTTCGTTTATTACCAAACATTTTACTTCCCTGGCTGTACCCGTTAATGAGTACACTGTATTCGAGAACTTTGATATCAAATACTTCTGATTTACAAGACATTTGTTCTCTGCGGACCGTTTTAGGAAAAACAAACAAAGTGGATAGCAGTGTTGCCAGAAGTTATCAAAAAAAAACATGCCAAAAAAAGTGAAATTTGCAAAAAAAAGTGCTAAAACTGCAAAAATCTAAAATTGAAGTACTGTGGATATTTTACTGTTTATATTCGATAAAAAAAACACACACAATTTTGTAGACCATACTTATTCGAGCACCCTCACTCATAGGGATGGGGGAATGTGACATTTGACGCATAGAATGAGCTATATTAGGTATCGCATAGAATGGGTCATATTAGATCGAAGGTATGTATGCACCAAATTCGTTTTGGGACTTTTTAAGACTTGAGCCATGCCCGTCTGTCTGTCTGGCTACTTGGTCAACACGGCTACTGTCGTAAACCTTTTTAACGATCACAATGAAATTTATCATTGGCAATTGTTTAACCGGACTTAGTTAGGGATTGCAAATGGGCGTTTGAACCACACTCCTTCTGGTACATCCCATACAAATCGATATATTTAGTATCTAGTGTAAGCGATTAGCTTCAAATCAGATATTGCTTAATAATCTGTAAATTTGTAGTTAACTGGAGAAAATTGGCGAGGTCAATACGCCTCCCATACAAAAGCTGGCCAATTGTCCAGGTTATCGTGTAAACTACTTCCACCCTTAGTGAAATTTGTATTGGGCTTCACTTCGTAAACCGGCAATCACTCACTAAAACAATGATGATTATGCTACACCCATTTATGTGCCTCCCATACAAAATATGGGAGGCTTTCGGACTGATAGACACGATATCGCCCGTAAACCAAAATCGATCTTAGTGAAATTTGATACTTGGCAACTACCCGGAAGTCATGATAAATACCCCAAATATCGTACACAACATATCCTAATAAGATAATATTTTGCAGATATCACTCTGCTATTGAATATGGGCAAATTTCCCACGGGTAACTGAAGGTTGATCAGCTTGCCCAAACAAAAATATGAAAATTTTTTAATGTAACTCGGAGTCCTGAGGGTCAGTTAATGTTTAAGTCGGTTCACCCGACTGAAATTTCGGTACTTTTTCTTAAATTTTTTTTTTCTTAAATTTCGTTTTTTTCTTAAATTTCGTTTCTGGAATTGGCTTATAAAGGGGTATCGGATAATTTAAAACGTACTCAAATTTTTTCTCTATTTTAAAACTATATTTATTTAAAATGAATTATTTTATCAAATTTTTAAAAATACAACTTTTAAATTCATATGTAAAATTAATAATTTAGATTACGTGGCACATTTTTGTATAAAATTTCATAAACGAAACCAAACTTGAATTAGAAAATATATATCATTTCAAGACTAAAATTAAAAAGCCGTATACAAATTTGAAATACTCAACCATATAAAGGCGTACCGTCATTTCGCCCAATGTCATTTCGCCCAAAAACGAAAATGACATATCGCCCAAAAAATTTCAATGTTAGTTGTTGTTCTCCAAAAAAATCGGAATTTTGGGCGTTATAACATGATTTTTTGGCAATATGACATTTTCCCAAGCCAACAACGATCCATGACACTTCCCCCAAAAATAATAAAAATGACACAAAACCCAAAAATATGGACACATTTGTAAAAGAAATATATGTAAATTTTCTATGTAATTTGTAAATAATACATATTTATTTCAAATTGTTAGTACAAAAATAACATAACGTCCTTGTTCGATCCTGAATGCCTCTATAACTTCCAGAGGTGTTTTTGGGGATTTTAAAAAAGTTGGCGATGCAAGTCTCTCCAGGGTTCTTTGTACCCGAGAGTAAACCAATTTTCGAGTACTTTCCTGATTCCTTCAGAAAAAATTTTATTTAAAGACAATTATTTTATTTGACTCAAAACTGTCGTAACTGTCGATACAAATTTTTCTGCAGGAATCAGGAACGTACTCAAAAATTGGGTTAGCCTCGCCGCGTGGGAGGATGGCTCGCGCCCGCGGTGCGAAACGCGCAGGCGCGGCGCGAAACGAGCGGCCGCCGCGGGCACGACTCATCCTCCCACTCGGCGAGGCTAACCCAATTTTTGAGTACGTTCCTGATTCCTGCAGAAAAAATTGTATTTAAAGACAATTATTTTATTTGACTCAATACTGTTGATTCTCTCACGCGGCGAGGCTCAACAGCTACACGACAATGGCAAAAACGACTCAGGAATGCACCAAACATTACTTCTTCAAACAAAAACCCTGCAAATTTACCGCTTAAAATTACAAGCACCCTACTTCATTGGGTTGGTCATTCGTTTTCACACCATAGGTTAGTAGCTCAGGTCTACAACGCAGGGCCTCTGAGGTGTTTCAAACATAACGACTAACCAGCATGTAGCACCATTATATGATGTAGGGTGCTATTACTGCTATTCCGTTGTGGTAATATTTGTACAACGTAATTCTTATCGTAAATGACATTTCGCGCAAAATATGTGTACGTCAATGTTTTTGGGCGCTATGTCATTTTATTTTGGGTCATATGTGAGTGCTATTGGGCGATATGTCATTTTAGTAATTAGGTTTTTGGGCGATTTGACATATTTGGGCGATATGTCATTTTCGATTTTGGGTGAAATGACATTGGGCGAAATGACGATACGCCCATATAAATTCAAAAGCGGTTACCCAAGTAAACGCCCTTTCGTTTTTTAAACTCATTAAAGTAATTAGACGATTGAATCGTTTATGCCATTTTGACCAGTACCAAACTTGAGGCAAAATTCACAAACCGACAAATTTATTTTTGCTTTTTAGAGTCATGTTATCCGTAGATCAAAATTAATGAAATTGATAAGAAGTCTGGACCAACATACTTTTGCAGCAGCGGATTTTGTAAATTCAAGCTAACGTTCATATTTAACAACGACACCCGTGATAATTCTAGATCTGTTAGAATTCCTGGTTGGAAATAAGCATTAGTGCAGAGTTCAGTTCCGAAAAACAAGTATACATTATAAAAATGCAATTTATCGACAAAAAATGCTAAAATTGGAGCGAAAAAGTCAAAAGTTTCTAAAAATTACCCAAAAAAGTGCTAAAAAGCATTTAGCATGTTTTTTCAAAAAAAAAAGTGCAGAAGCCGGAAAAAACAGAGCTAGAATTGCACTTAAAGTGCTAAACTGGCAACACTGGTGGATAGGCCAGATAGCGATAAGTCACCAGAAGCAAACCATGCAGCAAACTAAATTTAAATAGTGTTTCATTGATAAAAATTACAGCTAAACCATATTTTATATCGGTTGCATATGCATTCCCTTTTGTTTCTGTCCGTTTTAAGTCCACCCAAGGAGTAAAATTCAATAGCAACTCGAACTCGATGCTGCATGCTCTATAATCTCTATGTCTTCTTTGGTCTCGCATTCTACATCATTTCCCTAGTACCTTTTCGATCAGCTGTGCCATCGAAACCCCCTGACTCGATGATATGGCCTACTACCTTGTCGTCATTGAGAGAACGTAAAGAGAGGGATTGTCAATTTCTCTATTATAACACAGACTGGGATAAAGAGATAGCTGCACGCGAAAATCAGGAAGAAATGCCGATGCAAATCTCAACCTACAATAGATTCACATTCCAATAGAATGGCTGATTTATATACCACAGTGCATCTTCCATTACCTCGATTATATTCTGAGCAGCGTCTGATCCATAATGTGCGACTGCAATCAAATATTCTGGCAGCAGGTAAAATGCAAAAACACGGTCGACTGGGTTTACCTCCCGGCACCGTTCATAATGGCAGTGAAAAGAAGAGAAGTCGCAAACGTTATAAGAACCACGATTTACCGATATGCACTTGGAATGTAAGAACTCTATATAGATCCGGTCTAAGCATTCAATTGGCAGATATCCTCGAAAGTTATAAACCTGACATTACCGCTATCCAGGAAATGCGATGCACAGGACATGGTTGCAGAAGAAAAAGAAACTGCGACATATACTGCAGTTGCCATGTACCTTGCCAGAGTACTTCATTTGATATTGTATTGAGCATGTGATACGGAATATTTGTCTCAAACAACGTTTGACAAACGTTTATACCTTCTTCGTTGTCAGCTTTGAATATTCGTAATTTCGTCCGATCCAATATCCTCTTCTTGCGTCAGATTTAGGGCACGATTAATAATGGTCATGGTCTGTATTGACAAATGTGAAAATCAATCCATTCTAAAACTCGCAAAATATATATGTATTTATATGTGGAATATATGAAATGGTGTCTATTATATAAAAGCATCATCTACATCGCCATACCAATCGTTTCCGTGCATATGGACGACTTTAGTGGGCACTTCCTGGCAGTGAATCCTTGCTCGTCCACATTGGCACGGATCATATTGTAAGTGTTAAATATTTTAACTATTTAATATCATCATGTTGGTATCCTTGTGGTGGCGTTCTATAGCAATTTGGGGAATTTGATATATTACTTATATTTAAGTAGAGAAAAGCAAAACTATGCACAGGAAGATATTGATGGAATTTCATATAAAATTGTATATGAGACAATTTGTTGCTTTTCAGAATAGCATTAGTTGCACTTCTAGTCGTATAACGAAAACATCAGATATCTTTGAAATCACGTGCCTGACATTTGTCCAGGGATTGCTAAACTTGTCTTATAATTTAAATGAGAATTGCTGTTTGAATAGGAATAGAAGATAAACTCCTCTCGTTTGAGATGCAGCTAAAGGATTAATTTTAGACGTGGTGGAAAATATATTGCAAAAAAATCGACGGCAGCTGCTGGTTCAACTTAGTAGGAGTTATTGTTTTCGTTATTAGGATTTACTTTGGATTCGACAACCACTACAGGATCACTTAAAAAAAATACCCTATACTTATCGGTTTGCTCAACAATATTTATATTGTCCCCAAACATATCGAGCCAAAGCAAATTATCGTAAGCAACTTTTTTATTGTTGGAATTAAAATATTATAGATCGGTTCACAATTGGAAATTGTCAGACTATTAAAATTGTTATTAATTTGTATAAGAATTTTATGGTACGTCAATGGTAACCTTCATCAATTCAGCAATTTTATCGTAAGCGACTACACGTACATAAAGTTGTGGCCACAAATGCCTCCTAACGAAACGCAGTAAAATACAATTTGGCTGGGTTCTAGTAGGACAGTGTAGATTTTTACGTATATGAACAATAATTTTGAAAAAAAATATTAAAACTTTAATACTTATAAGTAACAATAAAATTAACTTTTGATTCTATTTTTTTTTTGTTGTGATAAGGCTACGGTTTCTGGCTCAACAAAGCATTGTTTCAAAATCAGCTCTTAAAAATTAAGATTACGTTTTTAAACTGCGAATGTTGTTTCCACCATTCAATAAAATATAAAATAACTCGACAGTGCTAAAAGTTGACTGGCTCTAAAGTAGACTCAATAAATATTTTACAAAATATCGCCAAAATAAGAAAATCGCTAAAATAAATAAGTGGTTACAACTCGGAAAGGGTGCGTCCAATCGCAAAAATAATAAATTGTTTATCTCCATAGGTTTTAACCAATGGATGTCTTCAATATGGCATCACTTTTTTTGAAACGAAGTTCCTTATCGCACGTTTCGGAATGGGGGCTAAATGAAAAAAATTAAACAACTTTTGTTTTAACACTATTATGCTACTACCCACTATTATCCACTATATTGTTTACCTTTGTTTTAAAGAAGTACCTTTTTTTAAAAAAAGTTAATTTTCTTACAAAAAGTACGTTTTCTTAAGAAAAGTATTTTTCTTAAAATAAGTATGTTTTATTAAAAAAATTAATTTTCTTTATAGAGTAACTTTTTTTGTGAAACAAATTAATTTTTCCTGAGATAAGTACCTACTCTTAAAAATTTAAATATTCTTGAAAAAATACCAATTCTAAAAAAATTCCAATTCTCAAATAAAAAACTTTTCTTCAAAAAAATACCTTCTCTTAAAAAAATATATTTCTTACAAAAATTCATTTTCTTAAAAGTAAATTTTCTTCAATGTAAAATAATAGCTTTTCTTTTCTTGAGATAAGTAGAGTTTCTGAAAATAAGTACATTTTCTTAAAAAATAACCCTTGAAAAGTACCTGTTCATAAAAAAGTACTTCTTTCTAAAAAATAAAATTCATACTCTTAAGGCTTTTTCTTAAAGAAAGTACTTCTTCTTAAACAAAATATAAGCTGTTAATAAAAGAAGTACCTCTCTTTAAAAAAAGACCTTTTCGGGAATAAAAAATGCTCATTCTTACAAAAAGGAGCTAAAAATATACTATTTAAAAAAAACATTCTATAAAAAAAAATATTTTTAAAAAAACTTTATCATTTTACAAAAAGTATCTTTTCTTAAAGATCCACTTAAATTATAGAATTTTTCAACGGGCGCCCTAGGCATGTTGGAACTAACTAGTACATAATATATAGCGAAAGGAACTTCGTTCCAACCGGGTGTCGCCTGACACCTCATGCGATTTTTGTTTTTTTTTTTTGAAAATTCCTAAGATTAAAATATTTCGAATAAAACATCGCTAAAACACCCTTCTGCCTATATCTCGGAAACGGACAGTAAAATCGAATAAAAAAACTAACTTTTTATGGTTTCTAACAGGTGTTTTCATACAGTGATCCAATTTGTTGGAGGAATTTTTTTAAAAATAGTCAAAATATTAGTTTTTAGTTGTTTCGGCTTACAATTTTCTTCTTACAATTTTATTAATATTTTCCAATATTTCGACCAACTTCGTTGATAATTTTCAAGGATCTGATAAAACAAGAATAAACACAAAGTATTCATACACATGATTGAACATTCAAACAAGAATCAACATAAACAAATATATTATTTTCCCCAAAGGCAGTGTGATTAATTTTAATTACATTTTGAGATAACACAGAGCCCGTCCAAGTTTTTCAGCAGGCTTATGTCAACTGATTTGCCCTTCTCTTGAATTTGTCAATTGTGTTTCTATACACTTGCGCACATTGATCTGTATCTCGTTTGAAATTAAACCTTTTCTCCGGGATATTGAAGACATTCATTGGTTAAATCCTTCCACGAAGGCAACAAAAACAGAAAAAAATCACATTGGGTGTCAGGGGACACTCAGACACCTGTTGAAAAATACGATAATTTAAATGGATTTTTAAGAAAAGAGAAATGATAAACTTTTTTTAAGAAGAATTTTTTTTTTTAAAGAATTTTTTTTTTTTTAAGTATAGTTTTGGGCCTTTTTTGTTAGAATATGTATTATACCTTCCCGAAGAGGTAATTTTTTAAAGACAGGTACTTCTTTTATTAAAAGCTAATGTCTTTTTAAGAAAATGTACTATTTTTAAGAAGAAGTACTTTCTGTAAGAAAAAGCCATAAGAGTATGATTTTTTTTTACAAATACGTACTTTTTCTAACGAAGTGCTAATCTTTTTTAAGAAAATGTACTTATTATCAGAAAGGGCACTTATCTCTTTTTTATTTCATTTATTTTATTTTATTTCATTTTATTTTTTTATTTTTTTTGGAAAACGATTTTTTAAGAAATGGAAATTTTTGTACAAAAATTTACTTTTTTTAAGCAAAGGTACTTACTTAAAAAAAAAATATTTTTTTAAGAAAAGCTACTTTGTTTAAGAATATTAATAGGTAGTATTTTGAGATAAATTACCTTTCTTTGCCAGTCTTGCACTTTGGATTTTCTAAATTTACGTGTTATTGGGTTAATAAAAACTACAATATATACTAAATATTGGTTACAGGCTCCACCTAGAAAACTTCCCATTAAACAAGAAATTTCCCCACATTTGTGAGACATCTAGTTACTTTCTTTCTCTATGATCCAAGACGTTAGTCTAGACACAAACTAAAGCAACAATATAGTTGATTATAGTGGGTTGTAACATAATAATGTTAAAACAAAAATTATTTATTTTTTGTTTTCATTTCGGTCCAATCCCTTAACATGCGATTAGGAACTTAGTTCAAAAATAAGTGAACAGTTATTAGTTGTATCTTTCAGTGTGGATATTATATCCTGATTTGCAGTTTACAACGATCTTACTAGAACTTAAAAAATTATTTCCTTTAAACTCTTAAAACTGTTTAAAAATATGACGAATTGTTGGCTGTGGGTTGGTTTAACAGTTACATCTAACGTTGTCCTTCCTGTAAGTTTGATCCCAACCATCCAAAGCGTCTTTGTAAAATGTGTCAAGTGTTTTAAATGTTTTAAATGAAATGTTAGCATTTTGTAGTTTTTATTTAGTTACAGTAAAAATTTGTCCCTTATGCAGGATATTTATTAAACGAAATTGTTTTGTTATTTTGTGCTTGTGAACTTAAGTCAGACGTACTAAAAACCAGTCATTATTTCTTAAATAAAGTACATTTTTTAACAAAATTTTCAAAAGTTTTAAACATAAATCGTTCGTTATAAATGTCCTGCGATCTATGCGGCGGATTAAATTGCGATACACAATTGTTTTTTTGCTCTCTTACTTTCTGACAATTTAAATTGTCACTGACAAGTGTATTATAAACGACATTAAGTGGTTTCGTTTCAAATCTTTCACGTAACAATGCAAACGCTTTTCTGTAAACGGGAAGCGACACATAAACGCCTCTAATAGCGCAGCCCCACACACACTCGCACACAAACAATTGCATCACAAGTATGAATCCTTATGATTCCTTGAAGTCTTTACAAAAGTACTAACTCGAAAATCCATAAACAGCAAAGAGACGAAATGAATGTTGAGCCTTGGCTTCGTCTCAACTTATGGAAAAATTTAAATGTTAACAACAATACAAGAGAGACAGTGAGCAGCAATGGAACCGACTTGTTTTTCAGAATAACAAAAACAGTCACAAACAGCTAAGAAACGAAGAAAAAAAAAACATAAATACTCGTATATAAATTTCTTCTTGGCAAAATAACAAGATTATAATGTTAGAGATATGCGAATACAAACAAAAAAATATACACTTATACTTGTTCTTTGTTCTCCATCAAGTTGTTCTTCTATTGTTTTAAACTCTCTAGCATGTTTTGTAAATGTCAGTCTTCATTTGTCACTTTAACTGTGTCGAGTTTTGATTTACACTTAAGTGGCTGTATACAATGAGACCGCGTGCTACAGCCGACCGCCCACACCCTCCAGCGATACTCGAACTATTCGACTAAAGGTTTCCTATTCAAACGAGGGACAAAATGCCGAAACATGGCTAAAGTATTCCAAACACACACATACTCACACAATATCCTTGTAATGTAATCGAGCTCATGGCTGTGTGAAAGGATGTCTGGCATAAGATTGCTTCATTTTAAAGCTATTAAGTAACAAGAGACGAAAAATTAGCGTGACGAGGAGAAAAATGAGATATGGGAAGAATTATATGAATCGTCCAAGTCAAAACATAAATGATTTAGAATTTAGCGCCACAGACCTGTGTAATTTTTTTAGGTAAATACAATGAATATTCTAAAGTAAACTGCTATTTTTTGTAAAAAATGCAATTAACTAGTTAATTTTAGAATACAAATATAGTGTGACCTTTAAAATGGAGACGAAAATTTAAAAATCGACATCTTGAAAATTTTAAACTTATTTTGCGTTATGAACGTTTCGAATATAATTATGTAAAGTGGTGCACGATGATATGGGACTGACCGTGAAAGTGGAAAAATTCTGATAGTCATGCTCGTGGATGTGGCCATAAATGATTTCTTCATAGAGCAAGCCAAGCAGCTCATTACTTTATCGAAACCTCCATTAGCTATGTAGAGTGAGAAGGCGAAACGAATGCACAGCCTGATTGGTTATGCGATCACTGATGTGTCTCAGGTTAAATAGGTGACCCTCTCAGTGAAGCTCTTCGAACAAATGGACATATTCTTTTATCATTTGATGGCGGACGAGACAACACTACTGGCCAATGGCCGATCAAAAATAAAAAAAATTACATGAGGTGTCAGGGGACGGGACACCCGGTTGGAACCAAGTTCCTTGCGCTATATATTATGTACTAGTTAATAATTATGTAATAGTTAATAATACGATAATTTAAATGGATCTTTAAAAAAATATACTTTTTGTAAAATGTTAAACTGTTTTTAAGAAATTTTTTATTTACTGAATATATTTTTTTTAAAAACTATATGTTTAGGTCCCTTTTGTAAGATTATATTTTTCCGAAAAGGTCCTTTCTTTAATGAGAGGTACTTCTTTTATTAAAAGCTAATATTTTTTTAAGCAAAGTTACAATTTTTAATAAGACGTGCTTTCTGTGAGAAAAACCCTAAGAGTATGAATTTTTTTTTACAAAGAAGTACTTTTTTAAGAACGGGTACTTTTTAAAGAAGTGGTACTCGTTTTAGCAAAAGTTTATTTTTTTAAGAAAATTTACTTATTTTCAGAGAGGCTACTTATCTCAAGAAAAGAAAAGGTATTATTATATTTTCAAGAAAATGTGGTTTTAAGAGAGTGAACAAAGATATTTTTTTAAGAGAAGGTAATTTTTTTTCCGAAGAAAAGTTTTTTTTTACGGAAGAACATGTACAATTTTAAGAGTAGGTACTTATCTCAAGGAAAGTTATTTTGTTTTACAAAAAAATCCAATGAGTGTTCGAACTCACGGGCGATGTGTTAACACTTTTTTGCTACACGGTACCTGTTCGATTTCTATGAACACATTCGAAAATGTTACATTGGAAAATAAAAAACAGCGTTCAATCATATGATGGCGTTACAGTTAAATAATATTAATACTTAAAATTATTTAAAGACCCAGTGCAAGCACATGTGTCATTATTTTCTTGCTCAATACTTTTTGTTTTATTCCCACAAAAGTCAAAGAATGCAAAGCAACTGACACTTGTACATACATACATACATTGTTATATTCGTACGATATAACCGAAGATCAACATAAAATACTTTTTTAATATTACTCCAAATTAAAACACTTCAATCTCGGCTCACCGATATCGGATCGTCTTAATTTTTGGCCTAAACTCGAAAACCGCACTAGCTTTTTAATCCAAAAATTAATCAAATCGGCTATGCATTTCCGGAGAAAATCACGTGGGAAAATTATATGAAAATCGCCCAATAATCACTTTCAATACCGACTGCCAAGCAACGAACAAACAAACGATGATTTACTCTTACAAACCTAACACTTGCGTATGTATTAAATTTATAGTTTACTGCCCTAGAGGCGCGCGTATAGATGTTAACACATCAAAAAGGTACTCTTTCAAGAAAAGGTAGTTTTTTAAGAAAAGGCAATTTGTTGTAAGGTAATGTACTTTTTTAAGAAAGTTACTTATTTAAAAAATTCCTTTTTTTAAGAAAATGTAATTTTTGTAAGAAAATTTACTTTTTTAAGCAAAGGTACTTCTTTAAGATAAGGTATTTTTTAGGAAAAGGTACATTGTTTAAGACTATCAATAGGTATTCTTTTGAGAAAATTCCCTTTTTTTAAGAAAACGCACTTACTTAAGAAAATGTTTTTCTGTAAACTTCTTTCGCTTTGGATTTCTAACTTTCCCAGTAAACAATAATATATTACTCTAGACATAAACCAAGCCAAAAGTACGAGTGTAAGAGTAAGTGTGCTGCCAAATTTAATTCCATGCTCAGGGTAGTATTTCATGGATTTGCCAGTCTTGCACTTTGGCTTTTCTAAATTTACTGTTTATTGGGTTCAAAACTACAATATGTAATACACAGGCTCCACCTAGAAAACTTCCCTTTAAACCAAACCAAACCAAAGAACCCAATGGTTCGTATAGTTGATAATAATGGGTTGTAATAAAGTAGTTAAAAAAAAGTTAAAGAACTTCGTTCCAAAAATAAAAATCCTGTTACGACCCACTGCATTCTGTGCAGCTTCTGATGCATAAGGGACAGCTGAAATATAATCATCCAATGCAAAGCCACGGTGGGGTGGACTTGCCGTCCGCCACCGTTAAATTGGCAATGAAAATACAAAAATAGAATGAGAAATATAAAACCTCCTATCTGTTGACGACCCCCTCAAACTTTATAAGGATCTTGGTTTACGAACATGCACTTGGAATGTTAGAACACTATACAGATCCGGTGCCACTATCCAACTGGCAGATGTCCATGAGAATTATAAGACTCAAATTACTGCTATCCAGGAGATGCAATGGACAGTTCACGGGTGTACGAAGAAGAAGAACTGTGATTTCTACTGAAACTACCATAAGAAAAATCATGAATTTGGTTACGGATTTGTTGTTGGTAAAAGATTGCGACAGTCGCGAGAAGAGTCGCTAAGTGATGGCGACACTATCGAGTACTTAGCCATGAAAATGCTTCTCAAAATATCGTTCGGAACCGGTTTAAAACTGTAGGTCCCAATCAGTGAGTGTAAAAAAGCTAGAAACCGCACATTTCACTGATTGCGAGAAGCTCTCCTCAATTCCTTCATTGGATGTTATGGGACACCATATTTTTTTTAAAGACTATGACATCTGGTTCAACCCTGTGTAGCCACCATCCGCATAAATGCGAAATACTTTAACACATCTCTAATTTGTGTACATACCCCGATGGAGGAAAAAGACGATGGTCTCAAGGATATGTCCTATAAGTGCTTAGAGGAAACATACGACCGCTGCCCTGACCAGGACATTAAGATTGTTCTAGGTGATGGTAATGCTAAATTCGACGGGGAAATGTCGTTGAACCACCAACAGTAAATTCAGTCTACACGTCATCGCTTCCGATAACGGAATGAGACTGTTAGATTTTGCCACACCGATAAACATGGTTGTCAGTTGCGGAAAATTCCAACGTAAAGACATCCACAAAACTGTTTGGATCTTCCCTGATCAACAGATGGAAATTCAGATTGAACAGCTGGTATTTGATGGAGGGCACGCAACTAGTCTAATGTACGTACGAGGAGCTAATATCGATTCGGATCACTACCTGGTTGCAGCAAAGCTTCGCAAAAGGTTAAACAGAGCGACAGTCGTACGAAACCATACATATAGAAAGCTGTACATTGGATAACTGCAATTACCAGATACAGCCACGGCCTATGCAGAGAAGCTCACTCAGATACTGGCGCAGAAAGTATCCCCCCCCCTCCCACTTTTTTAAAACGGTTGCAGAGACCGCCCTTGGTTATGAAAACCTGCTTAAAGACAAACCATTGCACGATAAAGAGAGTGTCGCCTGGCAAGTAAGGAAAATAACGCTGCACTTATGGCAATGCTTTAATCACTTGTAACGTGAGCCGGGACAGAGCGCAGAACAGGAGAAAGGATCCCCGTTTGTCAAGGAAGAAAAAACACTTGTAAAAAAGCTCCAGAGTGAGTAAATTGAACCTTACAAAAGGAAGAACGAGGCCCGTAAATTCTCTCGAAAAGTACAAAGCCAAACGAAAGGCAATATATCAGGGACACCCTTGCGTAGAGATAACGGCGGGAATTTTGTCAGAGATGTGCAAAGTACGTATGTTGGGAATATGGAGAGACCACTTCACCGCTTTACTTATCCCAGAATTCTTCAATAAAGATGAGAGTGTTGAGTACAAAGTGTCTTATGACAAGTGATGAAAAGACCGCTGCCCGTCTGGCAATGTGTCAGTCAGTTGCAACACGAGCCGCGACAAAGAGGTACAAATAGAAGAACAGAGAGGAAACCCCTTCAATTAAGAAGAAAATGGTTGTGGAGAAATCGCGAGTGTCAGCAAATTGAATCTTCCAGAAGAAAGAATGAGCCACGGAAATTCTACCGAAACGTACAAGGCGAATTTTGTAGTGCTCCAATTTTGTAGAGATAATGACGTAAATTTTCTCGCAGATGTGCTGAGTACGTTGGAAATATGTAGAGCTCACTTCTCTGCATTACTTGTCCCAGGAGATTTCAACATTGATGAGGGTGTTGATCATATAGAGGACGATGGCGTCGACAGTCCCCTCCTAGCTAAAGCGAAGTTAGATCTGTAATTTCTCGGCATAAGAGCAACAAACCACCGGCTGAGCTATTTAAGGCTGGCGGCTGTGAGCTGGAAGGGTGCGTACATCAGCTCATATCAAAATCTGGTTAGACGATAGCATCCCGGACGATTGGAGTCTTAACATGCTGTGTCCGCTTTTCAAAAAAGCCGACCCGAATACATGTACGAACGATCGTGGAATAAAGGTTTTATCCATCGCATGCAAGGTGCTCTCGGACGAAACGTACGAAACACTAAATCCGTTTTCTGTAGACCTGACCGGAGTCTGGCTTAAGGCCTGAAAGGCAACGATCGACAAGTATTCACATTACAAGTATTCAAATCCTGGATAAAACCACGAAAACCATATCGACACTTACCAACTTTGCAGATTATAAGGCTGCCTTCGATAGCCCGATACGAATAAAATTGTACCAAGCTATATAGGAGCTTGGTATTCCTGGTAAACTGCCACGTTTTTGTATAACGGCAGTGACCGACACGAAATCCGCAGTAGAGATTGGTAAACATCTCATCGAATCATTTAGTGTGAGGCAAGGCCTCAGTCAGGGCGACACCTTATCATGCGATCTCTTCAACATATTAATTGAGATCATTGTGAGAAAAGCTGTTGTCATCACGAATAAAACTATCAGCAGCAAAAACCACATGCTGCTCGCATTTGCTTATATGATTGAGATATCATTGGTCGAAATCTGCGAGAAGTTTCTGCAGCATTTTTGGGAATTAAGAAGGAATAAGCAAAAGTGGGATTGGAAGTAAACGAGGACAAAAAACAATTAATGGTTTCGACAAGCAGAACATTCACCCGATTCGATGAAAGGGTGGTCGTTGATAACACTGTACCCAGTGGGTCAACCAAATTTGACTACGGAGAATCCTATGGTGTAAACCGTTTTTCTAGGTTGGCTCTAGTTTTCGAGATATTTGATATCGAAAATTATGGTTCCAAGTCCCTAAAAATATAAATTTTTAAAATTTTCTAGCATTTAGTAAATATAATTGATGTATGTCGGTTGAAAAAACATTTTATCGATAAAGATACAAAAAATAAAAATCAAAAAAAATACAAAAAATAAAATAATTTAAAAAAAGATAATTTCGGAAACAAAAGCCAACTTAGTAAAGCGGTTAGCCCCACTCGATTCAGCGTCCTCGAATTAGGTTTAGCCACTGGATGCCCCGTTGTTATGTTATTAAATTAGCGCAGTGTAACCGTTATAATTTCGAGAAAGTGGACGAATTTATAACATCAGCCTAGAAATCAACCAGAGAATTGTGCTTGCAAACAGTCGCTATTTCGGTCTACGCAAGCACTTCAGATATAAGACCCTCTCCCGAGAAACGACGATCATACAAAATATCTTGTTTTATGGCGCACAACCTTGGGTCATATCGCATGCTGATGAAACATCGCTGGGGGCCTTTGAGAGAAAAATGCTGCGAAAAATATATGGTCATATAATAGAAAACGGTGAGTACCGACAACGGATGAACCACGAGCTGCATAATCTGTATCACGACATCGACGTAGTTCAAAATAAATAAATATATCAAAATAGCGCATTTACTCTGGCTAGTGTAACGTGACGTCATGATCCGTCCGTACATAATACCAAACACTCACCGCCATTCCCACCCGCATACATCCCTGGTCTACCCATCACCTAAGCAGACACAACATCCATCAGTCGCACCAACCACCGCGAACAATCACACTCACTGACAACACACAAGCTCTGTCGACGTTGTGTACATATTAGCAGCGAACTAGTTTTAATGTCCACACGAGAATGAGTGGTTGGATGCAATTCTCATTTGCGTCACTACAGCAATGGTACTTAGTGTTGAGGTTGACTAGACTCAAGTCGTCGCCTCCGAGCGAACAACCAGACAAGATTATAGCATTTTGCCTGGGGCTCTAGTTCTGCAAAGGACAGGAGCACATTTTGGGATCCGTTCTTTAGTAAAGACGGTGAAAATACATTTGCTACACAGGCGTTTCGGCTCACTGTTCCTACACAGGAGTTTCGGCTCACTGTTCCTACACAGGGGCTTCGGCTCACTGTTCCTACACAGGGGCTTCGGCTCACTGTTCCTACACAGGGGCTTCGGCTCACTGTTCCTACACAGGAGTTTCGGCTCACTGTTCCTACACAGGAGTTTCGGCTCACTGTTCCTACACAGGGGCTTCGGCTCACTGTTCCTACACAGGAGTTTCGGCTCACTGTTCCTACACAGGAGCTTCGGCTCACTGTTCCTACACAGGAGCTTCGGCTCACTGTTCCTACACAGGGGCTTCGGCTCACTGTTCCTACACAGGGGCTCCGGCTCACTGTTCCTACACAGGGGCTCCGGCTCACTGTTCCTACACAGGGGCTCCGGCTCACTGTTCCTACACAGGGGTTTCGGCTCACTGTTCCTACACAGGGGCTTCGGCTCACTGTTCCTATGTAACTCACCCGATGATAACCGATACCGAACTGTTCTAACCGGACATGTAAAGCACATACCGAGCCAGCATCCCGCATATCCGATACCGATCTACGCAGCGAATCCGAAAAGTCGTAGGTGCGACGCACTAAGTGCCCTATCATCCCGAATCAACCAGCCTGTCCCAGAAGAGTGCTAAGCCAAGATAAGCGCCCCCAGAAGAGTATTAAGCCAAGATAAGTACCCCCAGAAGAGTGTTAAGCCAACATAAGTGCCCCCGGAAGACTGTTGTCAATCAAGACGAGTGATTTCAAGCTAAGAGGAGTGATCCCACCGAGTGAAGCAGTTGATGTTATTCCTGTAGATCAAATTACTTTGTAAATTAAGTATCAATAAATAATCTGAATTCGAAACTATTCTGTTCTTATTTCGAAAGGTTTGGTGGATCCTAACGAAAGACTCTGGACATGGCTGAGCTTACCTCAGCCCTAGACAAAACCACGTTACACTAGGCCATGTCAGTAGAATGGATAAGAATGAACCAGTATTCGAAAACGTTCTCGAAGGACATCGAAAAATAGGACGACCAAGACTTCGCTGGAAAGACCGTGTGAAATAATGCCTGCTTGGTGTTAACAAATGGAGGATATAAGTTGAACATCGAACCGGCTGAAGAAACAACCCTCTGGGTTGTTTGAGGCCACATAAGTAGGTAAGTAATGCGGTGCATGACGAGCATTGGAGAAATTAGGGTTTTCGGCCTTATTTCAGAGATGGTCACGAGTTATCATTACATGTATGGAAAAAGGTCGGAAAAATTTGTAAATTTTTCTTAATTTTTCTTATGTATATTTATAGAGATATAGATGGACTTGAGGTTGAATAATAAAATAAAAAATACCAATAAAAAGGCCGAATAAATAAATATCATCCCTGATGAACGTAGAGCACGACGAAACATCAGGCTGTAGCAATTCCCTATAAACATTTTGTTGTTTTTTAGACAACAACAAAAATCATTTGTAAGGGGGACCGATGGTTCTCTGAAGATGTAACGAAGTTGTTTGCAAATGTTTTCTTGTGTGTTTTGCTTGCGATATTTTTCAAACACTTGCATAGTGAAAAAATCTCAATTCAGATGAAGTTTCGTTTGCATTTAGTTTGATGAATTTTTCAAAAGCAGTATTAAAAACGACCGCTGATGAAGATCAGTGGGTAGATCTGAAATAGCTATACGGTTTTTTTAATAAACTATAACTATATTTATAGAGATATATATGGTTTTGAGATGGAATAATAAAATAGAAAAGTACAAAATATTTTAAAAAAATGTATTCACAGAATTTAAAATTTCGACCACTTTCGTACTTATAAGACCATAACGCATCACATCTATATAGTTGTTATTCGTTTCATCAATCATTTTGTTGCCCTGTGTTATTCGATTAAGCAGGATGTCGATTAACCAAGTTGCATGATTAATAAATTAATCGCACAACCCTAGTTAAAATTCCTTCGAAGAGAGTTACACCAATATCTCTACCGAGATTTGGCAAAGGTACAAAATGTAAAATATTTAAAATTGTCGTTGACGTTTAGTCATTTTATTTAGGAACATTAGAAGTAGTTCTGAAATTTGGAAAGAGCTACGGTCCAATATTCCAACCTATTTTTTTTTATCAAACCAACACTCAGGGGGTGCCCCCTATAAATGCAGTGCAATTGAGGTAGTGGAGGGTGGAAAGAGGGAGTAGTGTCTGTTGACATTTGCCTTAAATCTTTGTATGTCACAATTGGTGGGAAATACACTAGACGGAAGTATATTCCACATACGGACTGTGCGGCTGAAGAACGAATTTTCTCTATAGTGTGTAGAGCGGTCAACCGGCCACTTGATAAAAAAAACAGATGAGAGTTCCTGGAAAGCCGCGTGCTTCGGCTAAATATCCTCACGTCTGGCATAAGTTGACGGATGTCCGAGGATCACATACCGTGGAAATATCGATAGATCAGCGACACGCAACCCACATTTTGACGATGCTTAAGGGAGACAATACAGTTGGATACCCTACAGTCCCCTATTAACACCGTCGCTATCCTTTGGACACGGTGGATAAGCTCCAAAGATGTCCTAGGAGCACCAGCCCATATAAGGGAGTTATATTCCATCTTTGGCCTGATGTAGGTGGTGTAGATATTGAAAAGATCAGATGGAGTGAAATATTTCTTGCACCGCTTTAAATAGCCCAAACACTTGAATGCATCTTTCGACACTTCAAATACATGTTTTGACCAACGGACATAACTCTATATTTTCATCCCCGAACATCAAGAACGTCTGATTCATCAATATCCACACCATTGTCCATAGACAATGACGACATATCTGGAACAGTAATCCTCTTATGCGACAACAAACAACACTGGGTCTTACCCGCATTAAAATCTACTCTATTCATTCGACCCCATTCAACAATGGACACCAGATACCGGACAAGTGTTTCATTCATCATCCGTCGTTTGACTTCAATCTCTTGAAGACGTGACCTACGGTCGAATGAATAAGAATGACAGAGGTTGCTGACATCCGCAAAAGAGTAGATTGGATTTCCAGTCTGACCCAGGCCATCGTCAATGAAAATCATAAAAAGAGAAGGAGAAAGAGAAAGAACAGAGGCCTGTGGTACACCTGCTGTCAATTTATGCTCGTCGGATGAAACCACATCTACAACAACTCGTAAGTCCGATTTCTGAGAAACTCGATATAAATCGAGTGAAGTTATCACCGACACCAAAACTTGCGAGCTATGACAAGAGTGCATCATGCCATACTCTGTCAAAGGCCTTGAAAATATCAAGAGCCACTACTTTACTGTCACAAAGCCGGTGGATGGATCGACTCCACTGTTCGAAAAGGATCAGATCATCAGATCTCCAGTAGATCTCATTCTACGGAAGCCATGCTGCCGATCATTAAGAAGATCATTGGACTCAAGATATTTCACAAGATGGTGGTTAACCATGCTCTCCATAACCTTCGAGAACGCAGAACAAATTGCAATTGGGCGGTAATTTGCAGGGTTACTGCATCACCTTGTTTAGGTATTGGCTGGTCATTAGCAACCTTCCAACGCGGTAGGAAGACTCCCGCACGGTATGCAAGGTTGAAAAGGTTGCGCAGTGGTCGTGTCAGCGTCGAAGAGCACCTACTCAAGACCAGTGCAGATATGCCATCCGAGTCCAGGGATTTATTTACGACGTGATTCGCAAGAACCTTTTTAACTCCTCGCGTTCGAAAAAATATCTTGAGCATGAAACAAGATACGTAATTGATCACGGGAGTGGTTGATTGCTATTCGGCACGGAAGAGTTCCTTGCAAACATTTCAGCCAGGAGGTTAGCTTTATCAACCGGTTCAGTGAATGTTATGTCATCTTTAAGAAGAGTTGGGTCTTGCAAATGACCAAAAGATTTTACTTCCACTAGGGATAGAAAGGACTTTAGCACGAATACGCTGTTCGTGAAGAAACTTTTCGCGTCGAAGTACTTTGGCACACTTGGATCTTGCCTTTTTGCGTAGCAGTTCAGTATTAACGTTTTGAATAGGATTAAAATCGAAAATTGAGCTCTGATCCCCTGTCGAAATCTTCTTTGGCATGTAGAAAAAAATTGATCAGATGCAGAACCAATCAGTGTTTGGTGATACCGTGTCCATTTACTTTCATGAATTTTTAGTTTCATTTAGGCTCTAAACAAAGCAATGTGTAGGTAGTGACAACAATCGCTCTGCACACAATCAATAAATGTCTGCGGTTAGTGACTTGTGTAAATACACACCGCAGTGGCTTAACGGGCTAGACGCTGCTGAAGATGATGCTTCACAAACATCGAAACGATCGTCCAGCGAATGTGAGTTCGAATTCCACCCGCGGCATTTTACATTTTTTTCACTAACCGGAGAAAACATGATCTTTTACAGCCTTAAAGGAAATTATAACTTTAAACATAACGAGGATCTAAAAACAACTAAATTTAAAAACCATCGATCTGTTGCATAGTGTAATTCATCACGATTTATTTGCAAAATGATTTGAGTTTAAATTTAAAACCGAGAACAAAAGCGGTGCTAAAAACTCGGACGTAATCCTGTTTTCAATACTCCGTACGATATTTGTCGTATGTAAATGTATTGTTTTAGTAAAATATATGAATAATTTCATGACAAGTCAGTGAACTAATTATATCCCATAAAATATGTAATATTAATATGATTATATTGTAACAACAGCAAAAAGAGAACATCCTAAGAAGCCATTAAAAAACTTAACTGTGTATTTGCTAGTGGTGAAATCTTGGGCCATCGCCAAAAAATTTAAACGTCGCTATGTCGTAAGGTACCTTATTTCTTTTTTTGGTACCATTTCACAAAACTTTCACCTGTATAGCGGCAATGAAATTTTAGTATTTGCGCCAAATTCACTTATTGTTTATCTTTGGCTTATATGAACTGTGAACTGCTAATATTATTTATTTTTAATTTTTATGTTATTAAATCTGTCAATTAGTATGTAATGGATTCGAGTATAACAGTAACCTAATATCCTTGAAAATGCTTTGATATCGTGTTTAATAAAGTTACTTTTTTTTAGCTGCCCTCATTTTTGATTAGTTTCAGTATTTTAATCATTATTTCAGTCGAGCACAATTTTGATTGGCAGTTTTAGATTAAATTTCAACATTAATGTTTGTTTGATTGATGGTGAAATGGATTTTTTACAATTACAGATTTGACTTATTACTCGGCAATTGAATTTACAACGCGATTTATTTATTTTGTTACCAATAATTTAATTCGGATGAATAATGTCTTCTTGTGGTGATTTTACAGGAAAAATAGAGATGATTTTTTAAATGTTTATCGATTCGAAAAATGATTTTTCATATTTTCAAATTCGAAACAAATCATTAAGGACTCTCTATTTAAAAGCCCACAGACAATTTCCATATTAAATTGCATGTAAATGACAAACATCGGACATTTTTAGCACTTGTAAATGGAAAATTTTGAATTTTGAAACTGGCCATAACAATAATTTGATTTTCGATTTATAATTCATGTATGATTATGGAAAAATTATCTAGGTCGAAAAGAAATTTAAAGAACTCTTCATTTTGGTCACGGACGAAGTATCATAAAATTGGAATTGTTACACACAGCGACATTTAATTTAATTTTGATCTTGATTCTTTTCAAAAGACAAAGAGATGCGCTAAAAAAAATTGTAGGTACAAAATAAATCAAAAACTCTACAGTGTGATCAACGCCTATTTAAGTAATATTTGGCATACAATTTTCCGTCCCATACATCTACAATGATTTGCTAATTAGTCTTCAAAAGCAAAAATTGAAAAGTGTGTTAATTAAAAAAAAATTCCACTCCGAGTTCTGATTTTCTTTTCCAAAGGAAACTAGAGTGTTTGTTGTTTTGTTTAATTTACCTAGATTTGCGTGGATTTTCTGCCGGTGCCAGGTGTTTTCGTTCACACATTTACTCATTTCAATGATCAAGTAAAATTATAAATTCTTAAAATTAGTTTACATGATAAAATATAATACAAAAAATATACAAAGAACTGCAGATTCTTAAGACATTTGAATGTGATTTTGAAAGACATTTTCGAGCGAAATTATTTTTTGTTTATCTTTCGGGCTATCGAAATATCTATTTTAATTAGATTCGGTTTATTTATTTAATTATCATATTGCTGAACTAATTATTTGGATTTTTTGAATTGATCACAATTGTTGGAATCATATGGTATTAGTATTTTTAAAATTTATTAAATAAATATTGTTTTGACTAAGCCCAAATTCCAATGAGTAGCCTTTATACAGTTTTATCAAGTATGGAAAGTGGTGTTTTAAATAAAAATATTCAATACCAATCGCCTACATATTTGAAACTAAAACTAAGCAGGGAAATAGTCAGATTGCCATATTGTCATCTCTGTAAACAGACTGCTGAAAATAAAAACTGCATTGAATTGAAATTCTAATTTAAATTGAATTTTGAATTTTAATTTGAATTTTTAGGACAGACATATTTCACCGATTCCGTAAGGTGGTATGAATATGGGCCCCAGGAAAATGGGCCCCAAAAAAATGTATGGAAAACAACAACACGAAATTTTTGGGCCTATTTTCCCATTTTGGGGTCGTGTTTCGTTTTTTCCAAACAAGAAAATGAAAAAGAGCCCCAAATAATTTTTGGGGCCCATTATCATATATTGGTGGGGCCTTACTTCACATTTTGGGGTTCATTTTCATTTTTTTTGATAAACTTTTATAAACTTGCATGATCTAAAAAAATCGAATATTTTCTTTTTTGAATTCAGTTTTATTTACCTGTTAGTTAGTTAGTAATTATTATTATTCATTTATCAAATTCAGTTTGCTTTCATATTTTGAAATGTATTTGTACATATGTATTAAAGAATATATTTGAAGTGTATCTACAACCTTTGCACGGCAGCAGGGACAGTTGTAGGCATTTAAGTTGTCAGCGACAGCACCAGCTTGCACTTTAAGGTGACACTCGTCACATAATATCAAATGCTTGCATGGAAGCAATACAATGTTCGGATATCGAACTTTGCAAATAACACAAAAACGATCATTTCCAATTTCAGGTAAATGCTATCTTCTTCAACGGTGTGTGAGTTTGTTTCTATATCATTTACGTCAATGTTTGGTAGCATGTCAGTACAAATTTCATTGTCCTTATACAAATCTTTATTTTCAATTTCAATACTACTTCCAAGCATATAAAAAAAATTTAAAAAAATTCAATTCTTTTATATTTAATTGAGCCGACCTAATTCTTCAATAATTCTTCAGACAAAACAAGTTCATCAACAAAACAAACGAAAAAAAAATTGGGGCCCGTTTTCACATTTTGGGGCCCACTTTCATACACTTCATCGTATCGCAACCTTAAAATGAATATGAGCCCCAAATAGTGTTCATGAAAATGAGCCCCAAAATAGTTTGGGGCTCGTTTTCATTTTTAGTTTGGGGCCCTGGTTCATTTTTTGGGGCTCATTTTCATTTCTATAAATGGGGTCGATTTTCATTATGAAAATGAACCCCAAATTTTTTCCTTTCTTTCTAAAACAGTAAAATACATAGTATAATACATACATAGATAAACTTATTCTCTCATCTGACGTTTCATTTCACACTCTCATCGTAGGTTTGTGGAAATGAGAGCAACTAAATTTAAAATTACCTTACACCAGGTGGAGTTACAAAATATCTTCACTTAACTTTTTCCTGTCGCTTTGGTGTAGAACTGAAAAATTTAAATATATTTTGCACTTTTTTGTTGATTTTTGTCATTGGTATACATTTGTATTGTATTTAACCCATCTAGTTTGCCACAAAAACACGAAATTCGGTTGTTGTTCCTTTGTTGATCGCTGTATACTATTGCCACTATCTGGTATTATTGAACCCATATTTTCCACCATCCAATCTTTACTTTCCATCGTGCCTATGACGTTCAATTTATTGAGCGAATACAAGTTTCTATGGTATGTATTATTCTATGGTAAAATATATTTTATTAAAATATTTGTTGAATGTGTGTTGATGCGCCGCAGGGAAAAATTTTTTTTTGTTTTTTTTTTTGGAAAATTTCTTTTTTATTTCTTTCTAAACAGTAAAATATAGTTTATTAAAGTTTACTTTTTAGTAATATTTTGGGTGTAATTTCATTTGTTATTATGGGGTGTTTTTTCATTAAGTTTTATAGTAGCCATTCGAAGTTGCACTCCGAGAAATTACACCCCAATGAAGACCGAGAAATTACACCCAAAACATGAAGACGGACCCCAAGTAAAACGAGAATGTCCCCCCAAAAAATAATTTGGGTACACTTTCAGTGGGGCCCACATTCATAATGAAAAAACACCCGAAGTGTAAGCGAAAATGGATCCCAAATGTACGAAATAACACCCCAAAATTTCGTGTTGTTGTAACCTCGGTATTGGTTTGGGGCCCATTTTAATTTTGGCATTGCGGTGTTATTTCCTGGGGCCCGTCTTCATTCCGCCAAAAGTCTTTGTTGTTCTATTTTTCAGAGTGTCCTTTGAGTACGTTTTCGAATACCTTTCGCACTCGTTCCTTCTGATGCATTGACAGGTGCTAGAAAGCGAAAACACGCTATTTGGATATGCATAACTACGTCCATGTTGGGACACAGATAATATAGTTCGTTATTCAGCCGTCGTCGATACTCGCCGTTTTCAATTATGGGACCATACATTTTTCGGAGCATTTTTCTGGCGAAGACTTCCAGTAATGTTTCATCAGCATGCGATATTACCCAGAACACTGCGCCATAAAGCAAGACAGGTTGTATGCGAGTATGATATGGCTAGATCTTTGTTTCTCGTGAGAGGGTCTTATCTCAGAAGTGCTTGCTTAGTGCGGTTGGAAGCACAATTCTCCGCTTGAGTTCCAGACTGACGTTATTGCTTCTGTTCACGAATATAATTATATTTATTCATTTGTCGGTGTTAAGCACCATAATCCCTCAAAATACACTATTGAGCAGATAAATCGAATTACTGCGGCCGAACTGCATACAGGTAGTACTGAAATTCGTTAAAGCTCAAATCTTGGCATTTTTATACTGTAGGTAGAATGGAAGGATTTTATGGTCACTGGGGTTAATTATATTGATATTCAGGTATAACAACGTTATTTTAATGGCGTTCAGTGGTTAGGAGACGATTTTTATCGGTTTGCCATTCAATAACATTTCCAGTTTTGTAGGTACAAAGTGAAGAATTGTTATGAAATAATAACATGGGAAATCGGATAATTTTGTATCCTAATTTTGTATTTTGCGAATTCAAAGAGAACAAATTTTAATCTATATATATAAAAATGAATTGCTGTTTGTTAGTTTCGCTAAAATTTTGGCTAATTTTGGTCTTAAATTATTTGTGGAAGTCCAGAGAAGGCTTAAAAGGTGAATAAATATGAAAGTTGTCAACTATCATTCAGATTATTTTTATATAGATTGATAAATCTTAAGTTTTGTCACAAATTAGATTTCTGAACGCAACCATAATATTTTCTGACGGCTTTTCTAATTTTAACCGATTGTTATGAAAATTTCACAATGTATTACTGATGACCTGCTGGTAGTCCTTGGCTATACTTCCAAATGATTGGATAAAGGGGAGTGGCACCGACCATACAACTTGAAACTTAAAATGGCTATATATTATTAACTATGAGAGGTATGAATATGAGATTTGGTATTTAAGTTGTTCGTAAAGTTCGAATTATAGCTAGGTTGTAAGTGGGCAGGGCCACGCCCCTTTTCAAAAATCGCTCTCACGGCTTTTGTAATAGACCGATTGTTATGGAAAGTTTACAATGAAGTACTGATGACCTACTGGCAATCCCTTCCTATATTTGGAAGTGTTTGAATAAAGAGGCTTGGCACCGCCCATACAACTTGAAACTTAAAATGGCTATATATTATGAACTATCAGAGGTAAGAAGATGAGATTTGGTATATATGTTGTTGCTACAGTATGAATTACTGCCAGGTGTAAGTTGGCGGTGCCACGCCTCCTTTTAAAAAATCGCTCTGACGGCTTTTCTAATGTACCGATTCTTATGAAAATTTCACAATGTGGTACTGTGGTTATACTTGGTATTGATTGCATAAAGCGGCGTCATGAGCTATCAGAGGTATGAAGATGAGATTTGGTACATATGTTTTTGATACATTATAAATTACAGCCAGAGTGGTAGTGGGATGTCACGCCCCTTTTTAAAGAAACCGTTACCTCAGTCATAATAATAATTTCATCGTCTGAAAATTTCACAGTATGTTACAGTTGGCCTACAGATACGAACAAGCTGTTTGGAAGCAAGTTGGCAAAAATGGGCCGAGGCGCTGCCCACATACGTCAGTATTGGACTATTACATATACTATATCAAACAATAGTGTGTAAACCAGCCACTGGGTAACATATTTTAATGTATCTCAAAAAATATATGGTCGATTCGATTTAAATTATTTCTTTTAAAGTTCAATGCTTCTAACTTTAAAAAAAAAATAGTTGAATCAAATCGGCCATACATCTATTGAGATACATTGAAATATGTTCACAACTGCCTGGTGTACGAACAATTGTTTGATACAGTGTAGGAATGTGAGGTTCCGTAAATATACTACTTATATGATACAAATTACTTTTTGGGGAAAACCAATGAAAATATGGCTATTAAAAAGGTCAGAATATGAAGCTAAGAAAGTGACCACAGGTATAAATGAATTTGAATATCATTGAGGTCAGTTTCGAGAGCATCCTAAATATCGTTATCCCAATAATGCATTTATTGCAAAAATTTAGAACAATCTTAGAGACTACTATAATCACTGGAAATTATAAAGAGCCCGATGTTCTGATTCCTCGCATTCCCATGATACCTACAGACATGCGCATCGATTTCAAAAGATTACAGTTTCCGATTCGGTTGACATTTCCGATGACCATTAATAAAGCGCAAGTACAGTCGCTTCAAGTCTGTGGCTTAAATATGACAAAGACGTGTTTTTTCCACGGACAATATATGTTGCATGTTCACGTGTGGGTAAGCCTTCGGACTTATATAAATTTGCACCAAATAGCAAACCTAGACATATTGTATATCCCAGAGAACTTCAATAAATAGAAAAAAAAATAAAACAATTGTGATTCATTAAAATTACAATTCAGTGGTAGCGAAGCGCAACTGGTACAACTATTATAGTATAATGTACAGCAAACGATCGAAATCTGAACAAATGCTTTAAATTCTTCTTCATAATATTCCAGTCAACTACAGGTTTATTTACCCATTGTCAATTAAACTTGGCATCATCCGGTGTCGGAACGCCAGCAGATCTATTC
Organism: Phaonia tiefii; assembly: GCA_963931995.1. Taxonomy (NCBI): domain Eukaryota; kingdom Metazoa; phylum Arthropoda; class Insecta; order Diptera; family Muscidae; genus Phaonia; species Phaonia tiefii. Next base: position 104,275,776 of record OZ008369.1, on the reverse strand, counting down.
ATTTACTGCCAACATAATGGAACAGAATAATTTTGTTCACCTTTTGCCATTACAAAAACTTTGAAGGCAAAACGAAGTTTGCCGAAGTTTACTCGCTAAATAAGTATAAAAATTAATGTACGATGTTTACACGAGCTAAACTCGGGATCTACTGGACCGAATGAGATGGAACTTTCAGATTAGGTTTATATTTGCCCAATTTAGATTTGTGGCACAAAATTTGGTAAATATATGGCGCTTTTTTCCATATAAAAAGTGTGAGTCCATTGATGACCATGACAACATTGCATTTTTTTTTTGTCGGCAGGGCGAAGTCTGCCGGGTCAGCTAGTATCATATAAAATTGAAATCATATGGTAGAGCCCGACCTAGAAAAAGTAGGACACTGACAAAAATAAGTAGTTGTTCTATAAATAGCAAAATTTTCAAAACTTCAGCACAATTACTTGTAAGTAGGAAAGAAAACCCGTGTTTGTAGCGAAATAAATTCATTCACACGTAAGAGAAAACGAGAGAAACCGCGAAAACGACAACTGCAATTAGTAACATAATTGAACAAGATGGCCACTGGCCGAGAACGTTGATCAGAAGACTCACAAACGATCGTCCGCCAATGTGACTTCAAATCCTAGTTCCAACTATTTAAATTTTTTCAATATTTGCAGAAAACCCTGATTTGTTAGCTCGTTGAAAAGCTACAAATAACTTTTTTACGTCAAAGGCCTTTAATGAAGGTAACCTTACACATATGGATGGGGTATATATTTTTTAACACGGAAAAAAGCGTAACGCGTAGCAGGAGTTATATTAAATGGGCCCTTACTACGTTTGGGCGAAATTCGTTTAAAGACGATTGCGTAAAGTACGTCTGTATGGCTGCCTGGTCAACACGATAATTGTCATACAGATTTACAGATCGCAAAGAAATGTTTTCAGTGACTTTCAATTTTCCTAACACACTTTAGTCAAGCCCTTCATATAAAAGTAGGGTGGTAGTCCAGGTTTTCAATATGATAAATTGCGTAAAAAACTTCTGATTTTAATAAAATCGTCAAACGGCAGTCAGTCACTAAAACAAGATTGATTTTGCCACACCCATGTGCTACCTCCCATACAAAAGCTGGGTTGCCGTTCGGGTTGTCGATACGAAAAATCGCGTAAACCACTTTCAATCTTAATTAAATTAGGTCCCAGCTACGATTCTTTGCATTGAGGTGGCTACGTGAGAGCATGTGGATGATTAGTAGCAGCACTAGTCCAAACTAAATGACTGACAAACCGCATAACAGCTGTAATCCAAATGTGCATTCAGCGACGTTCAAAATCTGCACATAGTGATGCATTAAATGTACTGACAGAAGCACTACATTGAAAATGCTACATTATATTTCTGTTTTCCTCAAATTACACTTAATTGTTTTATCCTTAAGATGTCTATATAATCAAAGCAACGAAGTCACGCTGATCTATTTATCAAAATCAGCGTAACTATTGTAATTATCTGGCAACAATTTCGATAATGATAATGTGATTTAAATGTTAAATGTCAATAAATCTCTACCACCATCAAGCAAAATCAAAAAGGAAACCTCAAACGTATAACCCTTGCCAAGCGCCATCACTATAATTCCACAAAATCTGTCATTAGTAAAAGGATGAGTCCAACTTTCTTTTTCCAAGAAACTACAAAAAAAAAAAAAACTCAAGACAGTACACTCACAATGACTTCGTATTTTAGAATCACAAACATTAAGAGAATTACATATTTATGATTAAATTTATCATAAAAACTAAACAAATTATAAGTTCATTTATCATAAAATTACCATATTACGCCCTTTAATAACAAACTATAGCTATTGCTACGAATACACACACACACCATGGAATGGGGGTTGTTTTTCCGTGTCGGAAAACCCTTTTTATAGCATATCCTTTCGCATACAACCACATACACACACACACACACACACACACACACTTTTGTACAAATTCTGTACAGTTGTTGGATTTGTCAGAGTTGTTTTGATGTTATCATGTCACGTCATAGAGTTAAATCTATATGGGAATTCATTTGTCGTCGTCTGATTAACGATATAATTGACAAAACAAATCGAAATACACTCAAATATTTGATTAGTTGAAACATAAAATTTCAGTTTTATACAAAGGAAAATGTTATCAACAAGTCCATAGTTTAACTCAGATATACAATCTGCGATGTTTTTTGGTTGTTAACAGATAAAATACGTGTTATTGGTTTTGGTTTTTCCATCTTTTACAATATTCAAACCCTCTCCGTATTTTTGAATAATATCGTTAAATAGCCGGTGCCTTTGCAACTTAGCAAACTATAATTGTTTGCTTATAACGCAAGCATGGCCAAAGATTTCCTTTACAGTCTGAATCCGACTGAATTTAATATTTAAGGAAACTATACATCTTCCTAGATAAATGAGTCTAATTTTCGATCGACAGTATCCTGTAGTCATCGATCCGCTTAATTGAAAAACTCTGCCAAGTATGTGACAAAATATGGACACTCCTAGCCGGTCGTTAAATAGCCGGTGCCTTTGCAACTTAGCAAACTATAATTGTTTGCTTATAACGCAAGCATGGCCAAAGATTTCCTTTATAGTCTGAATCCGACTGAATTTAATATTTAAGGAAACTATACATCTTCCTAGATAAACGAGTCTAATTTTCGATTGACAGTATCCTGTAGTCATCGATCCGCTTAATTGAAAAACTCTGCCAAATATGTGACAAAATATGGACACTCCTTTCTGCGCTTCTCGTGAAAGTATTTAGCAGTTTGGAGTTACTGCAGGGTAATTAGTGTGTAATGCAGATTTTGATATTTTAATAGATTTATTTCATTTTTTTCCACGCATCTGATAGTACAGTGTTTGGCAAACCTAGTCCTGGAGTGGCACTCAGTTGAGAAACGCGCAGAAGTGATCCAAACATTTTTTGAAAATGTGTCGTTGTGCAAGAAGTGCATTTCGCGGATTACGTGATTATTTCTCGGCTAAAATAACCGGCCATCTGATTCAACAGTCAGCTGTTTGGTGCAGAAATTTTAAGATCCTGGTTCGATGCAAACTGTGAAAAGAGCCGTGCTCCTTCATTCCGATCGTTTGTCAAAAATATTTGTGCTGTGGAACGAAGTGTGGACCCGGCCGCGACAACGTCGTACACAGCAATTAAATATTTCCTATAGCACCGTTTAGCGGATTTTAACAAAGTACCTATTTTTATATGCCTACAAAGTTTAATTGGAACTGAAGCCTAGATTCCATTTGTAGCACCGTACATTCTCCAATTGGAAGCTTAGACAACAAGCTGTTGATGTTGGTATTTGAAAACAAAAAGTCCTTATGAGCGATGAGGCACAGTTTCACAAGCAACACTGCCACATTTGTGGTACAAAAATTCACATGTCATTCAAGAACGACACCAAACAATGACACACAACGAGTCACTGTTTTATTTATTTATTTATTTATTATTACTCTCCTGTACAACAAGACTAAGTCTTATAATTATAGTACAGGATTGTTTTTGTGTACAAACAATTGCCATGTGTTTGATGTGTTTTTTGGGCTGGAGCAGTCATCGAACCGTACTTCTTTGAAAATGATGCCGGTAACGCTGTTACGGTGAACGGTGAAATGATATCATACTTATAATGACCTGAATTAGGCGACATGGACATGGCCAATATGAGGTTTCAGCAAGAACGTACCACTTCCCACCTACCCATGAAACAATACCCTGTTGTAGGACACATCATCTCATGAAGCAATAAGTTCAACTGTCCGCTGAGATATTACGATTTGACACCATTTGACATATTTCTTTGGGGCTACATGAAAAGTCTGATCTATGCCAATGAGGTGGAAATGAGGCCAGAGCTCAAGATCAAAATCATACGCGCTATAAATGATATACTGCCCGAATTGTGCCAAAAAGTTGTGGTAAATATTAATTCGCCCATCCTGTGTTGCCAGAGGAGTCGTGGTGAGCATATAACGGACATTGGTCGTCGGTGATGCAATGGTGCAATGATGGTGTGCGGCTCTTGTACATGCGATCGTGGGGTACGACTCTGTTCTGGCCACCTTAAAATTCGTTCGGCGAAGGTCACCTCGCTTAGTGACGGTGACATTATCGACTATCAGAGTGAAACTAGAAATCGTTCAAGTCTTAATAGATGTAATGGGAAACGGTTTTTTTTTTGTATACATTCTCGTATATATAAATGCCATAGACTAAAAACATGTTTAAATAAAAAAAATCATTACGAAAATTTTTGGTGTGTTCTATTTTTAAAAGCAAATCTGAGGTCTTAGTAATGTGTTTAAATTGCAATTGATATCTTTAATTTCAATTGACAACTTTGGTGTATTTTGATATTCAATTGATGTCTTGTAAATTTGAATTGATGTCTTTTAAATTGAAATTGATGTATTTTTCATTACGACTTCTATTTAAATTTTAACTGATGTCTTTTGAATTTTAGTGCGATCACATGTGTTTTTGTTTTGTCTAATAATTTTGCTGCTATCCGAATTCGGTTATTTTGGTTTTTGCGCATAGTACTTGCTACTGCTGGTGGATTTTTAGAGTTCCAGAAATTTAAATTTAAATAAAGCAAAGAAAACTATTTGTAATATCAATTAAACTGGCTTTATTGGATAGACAACTTTATTCCTTTAATGTTTATGATTTGGACCATGTGGCCACCATGGCTGGCGCGTACATGGTGCAATCTGGAACCCCAATTTTCTCACACTTTTCGCAGCACACACTTTTGTGGCCGTCGGTGGTGCAATGGTTAGTGTGCGCGGCTCTTGTACATGAGATCCTGGGTTCGAACCCGGCTCTGACCACCTTCAAATTTTCTTTCGGCGGCGATCACCTCGCATAGTGACGGCGACACTATCGAGTGTATATTGCCATGAAGAAGTGTAAAACTGTAGGTCCCAATCAGTGAGTGAAAACTGGAAAGCGCACAGCTCAGTGATTGTGAGAAGTTCTCCCCAGTCCCTTCATGGGATGTAATGGGAAACCATTTATTTTTTATTTTTTTTTCGCAGCATTTTACAAATATCTCGTCGAATGTTGCTTTTTAGGTATTCAATTATCTGTGGCTTACCGGCGCAGACGAGAGACTTTACATAACTCCAAAGAATGTAATCCAAAGGGTTTAAATCAATTGGTGGCCAATTAACAGGACCATTACATCATCAAAAGTTTCGTTGAGTAAAAGTAAATAATAAAAAAAAATAAATAAAAATAAAACGTTTCCCATTACATCCCATGAAGGGATTGGGGAGAGCTTCGCACAACCAGTGAGCTGTGCGCTTTCTAATTTTTACACTCACTGATTGGGACCCACACTTTTTACACCGATTCCGAACGGTATTTTGAGAAGCTTTTTCATGTCTAAATACTCGATAGTGTCGCCGTCACTATGCGAGGTGACCGTCGCCGAAAGAATTTTTTTTTTTAAGGTGGTCAGAGCGGGGATCTCATGTACAAGCGGCGCGCACACTACCCATTGCACCACCGACGGCCACAAAAGTAAATAATAATTTTATAATTATAGTGTGTCAGCAAGATTAATACTAACTAAATGAGGTATGAAAAACTTGGCATCACTTCTCTATGCCGATCACCATTGAGAGTAGCATTTTGAGCATCGATTTTGAAGACATATGGATCGGACCAATGACTCCGCCGGCCCACGACTTTATGTTTATGGAATGGTGTTTGGACAAAAGCTTGAGTATCTTCGCTCCAAATGCGACAATTTAACCAAAAATTAGCTTCATCGCTGAAAAAAATATTGTATGGAAATTCAAAAAGATTATATAATTTTAAGCTGAAAATGTGCGATACAAAAGTTTGGGTAAAATTCTATATTAGGGGTTATGGGCGTCCAAAGTTCGGTTATACGGGGGCTACTATGTATTAAAAAGCATTTAAACGAATTTGTCTGGCACAGTTTTACGACAAAATAAGGCAAAATAAACAAAACAATTTAAATGAAAATCTTCGATAACTCGCTTTGTTATCGAAATATCGGCCGTTCAAATTCTGAAAAATGGTCGAAAATAGTTTTTACATTTTCCCAAACTCCAAAAAAATCCAGAAATGCAAATTAAGGAACAGAGGTATTTCTCTTCCTGGCCCCTGAGCCCGGCCGGACGGCTCGAAATACAAAATAATCGTCCGACAAAAAATATGTCCGGACTTCGGAGGCTCATAACTCCTAAAATAGCGATTTCCCCCAACTTTTGTATTTAATATTTTGTGCTGAAAATCGTGTGTTCTACCCCGTTTCCCCAAAAATTTTTGATACGGCAACAAGACATAAAGTCGACTTGTTCCTTATTATTACTATTAAATGCAAATGTGTGTGAAATTTTGAAAAGAAAATAATAAAAAGAATCATGAATTAACATAATTTATGTTTTTTCTATAATTTATTTTTTATTTTAAAAATAACTATCGCCACAGGTTTCTGGGATAGGCGGGTCCCTGAGTACCCCAGCAAAAATAAAATGAAGTAGTTCAAGTAGAAGTTATTATTTTTGTACATCTTCTGCAACATTATGCGCATATTTAATGCAATTTTGATTCTGATCAAAAACAACTCCGAAAAATCTACTTTTGCATCACATCCATTATGATGCAAATTTATTAAAGAGCTAAAGGGATAGTGGAGAAGTGCAAAGATGCCTAAATATGTTACTTGTTTTTAATTTGTATGTGCTTTCTTTCAAATTGCTTTTCATTTCCTTTCTTTTCACCTGTTGACAGAAGCATTTGGAGTACTAATAAAAGGTCAATTAATAAAATAATTAGTTATATAAGGTTAAATAGTTAAGACCTAAAGTTGTAGCTTAAAGTCATAACTTATTTCCAACATTCAAATGACAAGAAATTTAAAAATTGTTGAAATAATGGTTTTGGTTGCTCGTTTGCGGACGAAATGTAGCAGAAAAATGTTAGCATAAACTGCTCTTCCAAACAGCCAAATAAGAAGTAGTGCTGCTGTGGACAACATCATATTAAAAGAAGTACTTCTGCACCTAAATTAGCACTACATCTTACCAAGTAGTTATGGTGCAAACTCTACTTCTTGGTATACTCTTTTTTTGCTGGGACTCTTCTCACAATCAGCTGATTTTGACAACTTAATTAATTAGAAGTCGCCCAACAACATCTACTGCAAAGTGTATTTATATCACGTGGAAGCATTAGCACAGCTGATTTCAGAATTTTCATGACGTTGTACCTAGCAACTGTCAAATTCATGTGTATTTTGTATTTGTAAATGCTTGTTTGCTTTTATTGTTGGTATACATAGATGGAGAGTTTGACACAACGTCGGTACGAAATAAAAATTAAATACTTGTTGTTTTTGCCTACAATTACAACAACGCCTAATACTTCCACTTGATATAAATACACTTTGATCTAGTGCCACCACCTTCTTCAATACGACTTGATTGTAGTATATGGATTTACGACAGGGTGTTCACATATGTGCTATGGGGGTCTTGTATTTTCTTGCAACCGTAGTACACCTTGTGAATTCCCTAATTGTATTCTAGTGTTAAATTGCAGAAATTTGGATAATATATAAACGCTTTTTAACTTTAGGTAACGATCAATGGCCTATGGGTTTCCCGCTGCATCCCATTAAGTTATTGGGGAGAGCTTCTCACAATCAGTAAGCTGTGAGCTTTCCTACAGTTATACACCGGTCCCTAACGTATTTTGAGAAACTTTTTTTACGGCTAAGTACTCGATAGTGTCGCCAGCACTAAGCGAGGTGACCGTTATGGAAAAGAATTTAAGGTGCCCTGAGCAGGGACCGAACCCACGTTCGCATGTACAAGAGCCGCGCACACTAACCATTGCGCCATAGATTGTGGAAGATTCTGTCATAAGACATACTTTGTTTCACTATTTTTTTATTCAATTGTTTCACCACATGATGTCAAGGTGCTGCTCTTGTCAAGGTGCTGCTTCTGCACTTGAACTATCATTTTTCCTGGAGCGTAGCATTTGGTAGTATTTGCCATCGGATATTAAATTTGTTATATTTTTGCGGTATTTTCTTTGGTTGCTAAATGTTTTCAAAACGCAATAATAACAAACAAAACAACACACAACACAAGAATTATCATTTAGCCTAAAAGACTCCCTCTCTCTCCCCACCCACAGCTCACACACCCACAACCTTCATTTGTTTTAGCAACAAATAAAAATGATACCAAAAAGCCCTCGTATCAATTTTGGTATTTACAGTATAAACAACAACCACTTTGAAACAAGTTTTATTGTGGATTTCCTGTAGACGTTTAAACAGATTTATGCCTTTTCGATTGCCAAAAACCGAAATTGTGTTGCAACATCTGTTAACATGTTTCCTTGCTGGCGGATGGGATGGATAGGCAGACATGCAGATAGACAGACATATGTACATCGAATCCTACAAACTACAAGTAGTGTAGTGACTTGTTTCCTCTGACACTAGACACGCACCCGTAGAAAGTCCCCTTCTGTATTAGACTGTGGGCAAGGGCACCCATGTACAGTGGGGGATTTCTCGAATCAAACAAAATGGAAATGATTCGGCCGATTCCGATACCCGTTATTATCTCCAGTATTTTGTCTATTATCTATTCACGGATAACAAAAATGGAGAATTGTAATACAAACGAAAAAGTAAGCAGTAAAAAATAAAAAAAAAATTAAATGTGAGACACGGACATCAGATTTGTAGCAATACTCGGCGCAAAAAGTAATAAGTATTTTTCTTTACAAAAGGTTTCAAATTTTTCTATAGAAATGTTTTAAAATTTTTCTATAGAAAAGTTTTAAAATTTTTCTTTAAAAATGTTTTCAAATTTTTCTATACAAATGTTTTCAAATTTTTCTTTAGAAATGTTTTAAAATTTTTCTATGGAAAAGCTTTCAAATTTTTCTAAAGAAGTGTTTTTAAATTTTTCTATCGGAATGTTTTCAAATTTTTCTTTAGAAATGTTTTAAAATTTTTCTATACAAAAGCTTTAAAATTTTTCCATAGAAACGTTTTTAAATTTTTCTATAGAATGTTTTCAAATTTTTCTTTAGAAAAGTATTCAAATTTGTCTATAGAAATGTTTTAAAATATTTCTTTAGGAATATTTTGAAATTTTTCTATAGAAATGTTTTAAAATTTCTTTTATAGAATTGTTTTTAAATTTTTCTATAGAAAAGTTTTAAAATTTTTCTATGCAAAAGTTTTCAAATTTTTCTATAAAATGTTTTCAAATTTTTCTTTACAAATGTTTTCAAAGTTTTCTATAGAAATGTTTAGCAGCTTATGTTCCACAACATGTCATGGCCTTGGACGGTTTCGATAAACCTGAGAATGTCAGCTTCTTCCTCCATTTTTTTTAAACCTTTTTCTTTTGTTTATTATAAAATTGCCGCGAAATACAATTACTACAAACAACTACACATTTCATATTTGCTCAAGCTGATATGTTCGAAAGCCAGCGACAGTGTTGTATTTCTGGTAATAAAAAAATATAACTATATGTGACCTGCTCCCGATGGGGGGCCTCTGCGCCGAAAAAATTCATTTACTTTTTGAGTGATTCTTATAGGAAAAAAAAACGGTCTTTCAAATTCCGCAAAGCGCAAGTTTCTACGTCTTTTAATTTTTTTACAAATCACCTGTAAAGATGAACATCATTAATGAAAAAATTGAAAACTGTGATATAAACAGATAATATATATAATATTTGAAATTTAAAAAAAGTTCAATATCAAAGGTACAAAAATATCAAAATTTTACTCTTTTTTACTCCTAACACGCTTTTTGGTGCTTCTTCTGTATTTTACTGCTTTTCATCTTTGTCTGGTCAGGTTGAAGGAAGAGTTGCATAACCATGCGCAAAACACGTAAAAACGAAGCGCTTTTTTTAAACCCGTTTTTCTCAGCAACTTCTTTTCGGCGCGGAGGTCCCTTTTCGTGGAGCGGGTCACATATGTGAAATTATTGTTATTGGCAGATTCTGCAGATAATATTATTTATTAAAATGTTTGTTTTGAGACACAATGTTTAAATTTTCATTACTACTTTGAAGTTTTAAAACAGAATTCAAAGTAAAGCGCCCCTGGCGGTCAGTAGGATTAAACTGATTCGAACCAATTCCAATTTGAAGCAGAAGTAGAACCTACTTCCACGACAAATTTGAATTCAAATTTCACGAAAAACATGAGAGGACATTATATGAAATACTGTGAGTGGGAACGAGAGGGCTTGATTACAAATGCGTTGCTGCTATTGTGAATGCTACGTTAATATTTAAGTCAACAGTTTGATAAAACGTAAATAGTATTTTTCATTTTTCAAAAACTGGTTCTCGGTTTGTTCGAAAAATCAATTACTCAAGAAACCGGGGTTCGGTTTGTTAGGAAAAGCACTTTTTCAAGAAAACGGTTCTCGGTTTTTAATTTTGTCAAAAACCGGTGGAACCGGCTTGTTTTCGATTTTTTATTTAAAATTAAATTACACAAGTAGCACTTATAACTTTGTTTAAATATCAGAATTACGTTTTAATTTTAAATAAAAAATATACCATTTATTCATTTTGAAATTCGTGTTTAACATAAAATTTAAAAATTTTATTAAGTTCACATTAAAATGATTTAATGTCGAAAATTATATTGAAATTAGAAAGAGATTTTCCTGTATGAAAATCTTCTTAAGTTTAAAACATTTCTTAGCAAATAATTTGAATTTTTTATTCCAAATTAATTTTTCTTTAGTTCTTATTTAAGTCATAAACTCATTCTGAAATTTGAATACAAAAATTGTTTGGAAATGTCATTTAGAACTTAACGGGTTTTTCAACAGAGACGCTACAAAAGTAAATCGATAGGGACAGCAAACGACGCCATATTTTTCCCCGCTCTTTTGACATTTCTCTTCAGTAAGGTTTGTCATTTCATCACGGAAAGATATACGAGCCAACAACGAGTCGAGAAAATAAGAATTCTTATGAATGTAATAACTATTCCAAAATTAATATTACTTTTTATTTAGACAAGGTATTTTCAAATAACTGAAAACAAACTGGGCTACTTTTCAAAACAAAAAAAAATATTTTCCCAAATATCTAGAGAATGAAACACGCATGCATGATTTTTGTATGATTTTAGTAGCTTTGCAAAAATATAAAAACATACATTTCTAAAAAAGAAACAAAATTTACAAGGGTTCAAATTATATTGATTTCCGATGGAGTCAAACTTCGGCTCCCACTGTGGGGCTCCGGTGGGGTCTGTGGTGCTCCAATATATCAATTTCTATAGCACACCACTATGCCTATATGCGAAATTACAACTTGGTCTGATCAGCTGTTTAGAAACGGCGCAATTATTTCCGATTTTTTCGAGAAATCCTCCACTGTGTTATGCCTTGTACACGTATTTGTATAGTTGCATTTACACATACAACACTGGTATTCTATTGTATCGCATTTACAACACCCAATTTTTATTGCTATTGGAAGTCATGTTAACATTGTGTTTTTATAATGTTTTGTTTATAGATTTAATTTGGGGCAATAAATCGCTAACAAAACGCCTAACTTTGATTTACATAAAATTTCAATTTGGACACTTCACCGACAACAGAACGCATCACTTTTATTGGAATTAAGATGGTGTTTATTTTATCAAGTGTACACGTTTGATATAGAAGAGTGTGTCTTGATATCCTTAAAGTTACTCTTAGTTAAAATGATGTGATATATAATATAAGATAAATAAACTAAACATTTTACTAAAAATTTACAAAAATGTAAAATGCACGCCCTTAAAAAATATAAAAATAATAATATTCATATAAGAACGTTTTTTAAGAGTTTTTAATTCAACTGACGAATTTTGGATTTCAATTGATGTCTATTAAATGTACATTGACGTCTTTTTAATTTCAATTGATGGTTTTCAAATTTCAATAGATGTGTTTTAAATTTAAACTGATGTCTTTTATATTTCACTCGATGTTTTGCAAATTTCAATTGACGTCTTTTACATTTCAATTGACGTTTCTTAATTTTCAGTTTAAAGGTTTCAGCTTTAAACTCTCTTGGTGTTTAAAATTTCAAATAGTATTTTTAAATTTCCATTGTTGTATTGTAAATCTGAAATACAATTTTCTAATTTCAATTGATATTTTTCAAAACTAAATTGATGTTTCTTAATATAAATTGGCAGTGGTGTAGGTTTCTTCTTCAAGGACACCTAATGAAATTCGTTTCTAACAAATAGTAGGCTTTTAAAGTCAACCCCTTCAACTAGTTTTAATAAAGTCGAAAAGTTCTTGCACAGTTTTTTTTTTCAGAATATTTTAAACTTCAAATATCCCGTTTGCAATGAGATTCAATCAAAATGTTACTATTGGTTTAAAAAACGACCAAACTGCGATAATAAAATTAACGCGTCAACGTATTTACGAAATATTTTACCTCTTACAGCCCTATTCTGGCAGGGTTACAAAAGTCACCACGGTTACTATTTGACAGCAATGTGACAATTGTCACAAATCGGAATTCTGACACATTTTTCTGGTGACAAAAGTAACAAAAACTGGTACGTTCAAAAGCGGAGGTAACAGCGCGTGACGGCTGTTTTATTTGCCGGAAAGTTGATACAAAAACATTTTATAAATTCTACAAGTAAACAATAAAACTGCATACGGGAAAAATTAATAATATATTTTGTACCAAAACGACAAGAGGTCCTAATTAAATGGAGGAAGGACTTTTGTTACTATTTGCTATGGAAATGGAGCAGAAATAAGCAAGAACCTGATTTTGTGTTAGACATGTATAGGGCGACATGTATTACAAAATATTTAACGTAAATATCTCCGGTCTTTGAAGGGATTTTGGTGAGTAATATACCTTTAAAAAAAGGCTAAGGTCTATTATCGGAACCTGCCAAAAAATAAGTATACCAGGGCATTTAAAAATAAATTTAGCAGAAAATTGAGGTTAAAAAACGTTTTTTCAATCTATTTTATAGAGCTCAGAAAGACCTTTGTAATGATATCCATTTCAACCAGAGCGGATTATAAATACCGGAGATACGAACGATTATATACTCAAGCTTTAAAGGCCTATATCTCAAGAAGTTGGATCGACCGCGGGGCGAGAAAAAACTTTTTGAACTCAGCGCAGAAGCTTTTGTCGGTGGTGATCAGATTTGGTGTAGATCAGAGAGGTGGCGTTTAAGTAAATATGTACTTCTATATGGCGCGGATGCGCAGGTGTATTCTTTCTGCTTAGCATCTCTGGATGTTCCTTGAGGAAGTCAATATAGCATTCCAGCTGTGCCTTTGCGGTCCGCTCAAATTCCCTAAATAATAATGTAATAATTTTAATTCAATAAAACATAAATATATTAAACACTTACTTTTCCATTTTTGCCGCGTTCATTTTGTGCAGAAAACCATATGTTTTTGTTTTTTGTCCCTGCTTTTGACAACCTGTTATTGTGAGGTGAATTATTTGTTACGAGGTGAATTTTTCGTTGTCACCGTATTTCGAGGATACCAGATACAAACAATGGTGACAACAACCACTTACACAGAATAGGGGTGTTAAAGTGCCCGATTTTTAACAAACTTCTTAGGGGGTTCTCGAACAAAGTACGAAAAGAAATCTAAGAATTGGGGGCGAGGTATTGAAATGGTCTACAACAACTCCTTATAGCACTCAAAGCTAATTAAAAATCAACATTCCCATATGTTAATAAACTACAGTAAATTGTTAAGCAAGCTGAGTCACTTACTTTGTCTTTGACTGCCTCTGAAAGGAATTTGGACGAAACTGGAAGTGATTTGCATACGAAAAACCATCACCGAAACCAAGGCAAGGCTTCATAAATACTATGTGGGCTCTAGCTTGATGCAAATATAGTATACTTGTGTCCAAACACATTGTATTTGCTATTCACTATTACATATTGGAGACACAATGATAACTATGTTATAATACAGGGTGGTTCAGTCACGTTTGGACAATTTTCACCAGCGTATTCCTTGACTCATTTCTTGAAAATATTTCCATTTACGACCATTCCCGAAAATGCAACGGGGCGAAACGGCTGCGGTAAAATTGCTAAGTTCTGAACCAGTGGACTATTTCATTTATCAACAATAAGCAAGTAATGCGCTGGAGCACCATCTTGTTGGTAGAAAACATGACTTTCATTTAAGTCAAATAGTCATAAGTTTGCAATGGTAAAACCTCTGGGCTTCGATTAGGTAATTTTAGAAAGGTAAGAGGTAGAGCCATCTTTTAGGTGGTGTTATCTTGTGGCCCATCGACAAATATGTTATAGTTCAAATTCCCTTTCATTTCAGTACCCGCAGTTGCTGTTTTATAGCTAATACCCGTTCTCGTTCGTTTTACATCCAAAATGCGGTTATCTTGGCCCACAGATGTTTCACGGGAATTTCGTGGGGATTTCGTACCCACACTTGCCTATAGGTGAAGCCTTTTTTTGAATCATCAATCATGGGCCAATCAATCCCATGGGTCCGACCGACAACAATTTATTTAATTTTTGATGGTCCTATCTTTTACTGTAATTTGGGTATTTGTTTAGAGAACCACTTGGTATTCGGCAATTCAGCCGAAGTATGAATAAATAAATAAAACTTATGTTTTTTACCAGAAGGTCCCCTCAATCCCTTCAGGGGTGTAATGGGAAAAAATTTTATTTTGTTTAAGTGATACCAAATTTTTCAATTATGTTACTTTCTTAGGGAAAATTAAACTGTGCAGGAAATGTAATGTATTGGATTTTATTTATTCTTCCAAAAAACGTGTAAATTATATGGGTAAATTGGGTAATTAAATCTGCTTGGGCGAATGATTCATTAAATTAAAGTAAATACCTTTAAACTGTAATAAAAAGTTATGTTATTTTTTAAAACGATTCATTTATTAACAATAGTTTTCGTGCGTTGAAGAGTGAGTATTCATTCAAAGACATTTTATTATTATTCGAAATGAATGTTTAAACTAAACACTGGCAGTATCTACGAGGCGAAACTCATCAACAAGTTGTATATCGTAGCACAATATACAAAAATGTATATGAGTATCATTGAGCTTTTTACTAAAATCAACAAAATCTTACATTCCACTGGGCAACTCACCTTTTACACGTTTCATAAATTCTAGGATTTCATAGTTTCGAAATTCAATTGTATAATAAATCCTAATGTTAACACAGCCATAATGTTTTACTTAAGGAAACATAAAAGGAAAAAAAAAACAGAAAAACACCAACAATAAAATAACAAATCGTAAATTTCCATCAAACGCTGGAATGCAAAAATTACTTTGTTCTTATTTCGCTTCAAACTAACTTACGATATGATGAGGAAATTTCTAAGAATACAAGAAAACTAATAAGTTTATCTGAATCAAGTTTCGCAAAACTGACATAAAACATCTGGCAATATGGCAGTTGAATAGATTTCGTCGTAATGCTCAGGGTTTAGTTACACCCTACACTGCACGGAGTTGGCTAGCAGGTTGTAATGAATAGTGGTGCAGCTGAGGGGAGTTTTGAAATTTTTTCCCGCTACTCCAACATTTAGTCAGACTAATTTTGTAGACTGTGCACAGACGATAATACTACCAAAAAAAAAACAAATATGTTAGGCGTTTTTTTTAAAGCAGATCAATATTTTAAAAATAAATAACAAAAATGTTACACTCGTTGATTGGCTTGGGTATTTGAGGAGCTTTTTCATGGCTAAATGCTGGATAGTGTCGCCATCACTAAGCGAGATGAATGTCGTCCAAAGATATGTATGGTATCCAGCGGTGGGATCGAAACCACATTCTCAAGTACAAGAGCCGCGCTCACTAACCATTGTACCCGCGACGTTCAATATTTTGATGAAATAAATAATGATTTTCATTAAAATCAACATTATGTTATCAAACATTGAATGAAATGAAAAATTTTAAACAAACTTTTTTTACTACTTTATTACAACCCATCATTGTCAACTATATTGGGTACTTTTGGTTTGGTTTGGTGTAAAGGGAAGTTTTCTAGGTGGAGCCTGTGTATTACATACTGTAGTTTTGAACCCAATAAACAGTAAATTTAGAAAAGCCAAAGTGCAAGACTCGCAAATCCATGAAGTACAAGCATGGAATTACATTTGGCAGCACATTTACTCTTACACTCGTGCTTTTGGTTTGGTTTGTGTCTAGACTAACATATGGGGGGGGGGGGTATTTATTGTGTAATTGGAAATTTTCTAGGTGGAGCCTATTTATTACGTTTTGCAATTTTGAACCGAATAAAAAGTAAATTTAGAAAGTTTAAAATAATAACATTTTCTTAAGTAAGTGCGTTTTCTTAAAAAAGTAAATTTACTCAAAAAAAATACCTATTCATATACTTAAACAATGTACCTTTTCTTAAAAATACACCTTATGTTAAAGACGTTCGTTTGCGTAAAAAAGTAAATTTTCTTACAAAAAGTACCTTTTCTTAAAAAAAGTAATTTTTTAAATAAGTACCTTTTCTTAAAAAAGTACATTATCTTACAACAAATTGCCCTTTCTTCAAAAACTACCTTTTCTTTAAGGAGTACATTTTTTGTAAAACAAAATAACTTTTCTTGAGATAAGTTCCTCCTCTTAAAATTGTACATGATCTTTCGTAAAAAAAGCTTTTCTTCCAAAACAAATACCTTCTCTTAAAAAAAACTTTTTCTTGCAAAAACTCCTTTTCTTAAAAGTACATTTTCTTCCAAAAAAATAATAACTTCCCTTTTCTTTCTTGAGATAAGTAGCCTTTCTGAAAATAATTAAATTTTCTTAAAAAAAATAATCTTTTCCTAACAAGAGTACCAATTCTTTAAAACGTACCTGTTCTTAAAAAAATTTATTCTTTTTGAAAAAAATTCATACTTTTAGGCTGTTTCTTACAGAAAGCACTTCTTATTAAAAATTGTAGCTTTTCTTAAAAAAAAAATCATTATATTTTAATAAAAGAAGTACCTCTCATCAAAGAAATTACCTTTTCGGGAAAATATAATACATATTCTTACATACATATTCATATAAATATATACTTTAAAAAAAAAAAACATTCAATAAATTAACAAATTTCTTAAAAAAAGTTGATCATTTTACAAAAAGTATCTTTTCTTAAAGATCCATTTAAATTACAGTATTTTTCAACAGGCGCTTTAGGCTTGTTGGAAATAACTAGTACTTAATTAACTTCGTTCCAACCGGGTGCCCCCTGACACCTCATGTAATTTTTTTAATCTTTAGTCGATTTAGGTAAATACGTGTTTCAGTTGTTTTTTTTTCGAAATTCGCACTTTTGTCAAAATCAAAACTTTTCTTTGACAATTACATCATTGTTGTACAGATATACTGTTTTTATTTTGAAATACATTTTCCGAGGTGATCTGGACCAAATTTTGAATATTTCGAATTACTTTAATCTGACATTTTTGTATCAGAAAAAACTCCGTACTAAAAACTTCAAACTTCCTTTTTTCCAGAATATCCCTGAAAAAAGGATGTGTCAGGAAATGTTTTGGTGTGCTTTATACACCGTTGGGCGCAACATAAAAACCCCTTTCATACGATAATAAGATTGTATATATTGTGTTTAGCTAAAGTCCAAATCTCTGTGACAAACTAAAAAATACATTTATTAAAAACAGCAGACAGTTGTCCGAGGCCTTCGCCCACGGACTGTCCCTGCAGGCTGTGTCAGAGACACGGCCATTAAGTTTAACGTAGAATACGCCATCCGATAAGACAGTAAACATATATAACAATAAATGATAAATGACATAAGCAAATGACTTTATTTATTTGATAGTTACTTTTGATAATATACATAAGTTTATGGTAGGAAAAATAGGATAAATATGTTTTTAAATTAAAAGAGTAAGGATAAGTGATAAATAACAGACGCAAATCAATTTGATTTTTATTTGAATTTACTAAACGTCAACTGTCAGCTGCTGTCAAACAGCATCAAGCAGCATTGTTATTTTGCTTACTTGGCAGCACTTTCATTTAACATAAAAATGTATGAATTAATTTTTTCATATTTTTCTTATAATTATATATCCATGTTAAATTCAAATTCACATTTAACATTTTGTTTCACTTAAATACATAAGTAAATATACGAAATTTCAATATTTCATCAATCAAAACAACAGCCGAAGGTTTGTGTCCACACTGAAACAGCAGCATAGTTTGTGTTCACGCTACAAACTCAAACACTCAACCAAACACCACACATATGTTTGAGTGTATGTGTTTAAACAATTTTCATTTGAGAAATTTAAATATTAGGAAGATATCAACCAATATGAAATGTATATCAAACGAAAGATAACATCTTCATTTACCTACAAAAAAATTTTTAAAAAAAGTTATCTCGCCGTTTCCTCATAATCAATGAAATAAAGATTACAACAATCACAAGCTGACATGACTCCCTATACCGTAAGGTAAGACGTATTATACGCCAAAACTGTCCAGCTAACAGGATCTTAATGCTAGACACGAAATATTCTTCAACAACATAAACAAGTTGTAATTATTATGAATTATATATAAGTAATACAATAGTTTATTGAATTATTTGATTTCATTTAAGTAGTTGTAATTTTAAGATACTAGCATAATCGTTTAGGAATTTCCTGTTAAGGCATTCGCTACACGCTGAAACATCTGTCATTTTTTTGTTGTTTGGATGCAAATATAACATATGTTTGGAGTTTGTCGCAAATATAATATACTTGTGCCCAAACGCATTGTGTTTGCTATTCAATATTACATATTTGAGACACAATGATTATACATAACATACATATATGTGTTTGCGACTCAAATATATCTGTGTTTGTGGTCCAAATACAGCCGTGTTTGTTGCACTGTTTATGCTCTCTCGAGAGCAAGAGAATAAAATATGGGCAACGGGTTTGTATATCTTGCAATTGTGTATCTGTATTTTTTCATTATTCTCTCAGTGAGTGATTCATAAATATTCCTGAATGTGAGTGATGTATTGCGTTTTAATTTCATGTATTCAATCGTCAATGGTTCATCGGACGGAGGATATCAAAAGCGTTTGATCAGTGAAAAAAGAATAAACAAACGCTCAGACGGTTAAATAGTTTCTGAAGTTGGTTTGGGTTTTGTGTACGTGTTTCGCATGTATTTATGTGTGGTAACACAGTAGGAAAAGATTTTGAGGAAAGAAACTGAAGAGGGCAACAACGTGAATACCTTTTTCTGCCCGAGCCTCTACCGAAAAAATCGGAATGGCGGACCATTTGTGAAATATAATAAAAAAATACACAAGTAGTTAATCCACGCTTGGCTTGCATGTACTAGATTTGTATATAAGTATATTGTTCTTGTACCAACGCATAGTTGGAACCTTCTGAATGCAAAAACGTAAGAGACAACAAAGAAAGGAGAAACAACAGAGCAGCAGATTCAAAACAAAACAAGTGATGCATTCAATGCAAGTAAATGTAAAAATCATTTAAATCTTTTAATTGTTTGTGTTAGGGTTATCCATTTCGTGGTTTCAAAAGTATAGGGCTGGAATTCGACATCTGTCAAACTAAGTTGTTACTCCAATTTTTTTTCTTTTCAAGTTGAAAGTCTGACACGAAAATGGATCGCTTAACTATCACACGACGCATAAAAATTATTAAAACCTACTACAAAAATGGTGATTCTGGCACAGCTACATACCATTAGACTTTTTTTGTGGGGCTACGCGAAAGACCGTGTTTATGCAGATAAACCTTTAACTCTTGAGCACTTAAGAACCAACATTCGTCAAGTTATGGCTGAGATACCGCCCAATATGTGTAAAAAAGTGGTCGAAAATTACCTCAAAAGAATCAGTGCTTGCAACACTTCGCATGGTGGTCATTTAAATGATGTAGTGTTTCACACATAATGTCATCGTTCAAACTTTATAATAAAAAAGAAATATCATGAAAAAAATATTTTATATGTCTTTTATTTACGTTTACTTTTGAAACCGAAAAATGGATAACCCTTTATAAGTAAATGTGGATATATATCGATAAAATTAATTATGAAAAATAAAGAAAGAAAGCATAATTCGTTTCTAAATATTATTATGTTTTGGGGGAAAATACGAATATGTTTCCGCGTTAGTATATGAAGGTTTGGGAGAAACCCGCGAAAACTTACTTACTTTTATTGACTATTTTACAATCTCATGAGGTCAGACGTTTCACACAAATCAATTAAACAAACAAATTAAACAAATTTCAACATATTCTTCCAACTGGCTTTATCCTTCGCCTTTTCTCGCCAGTTGGCAACACCAAGGATACGGGGGGATTCTTCTGCCTGGTCTTTCCAGCGGAGTCTTGGTCATTATATTTTCCTGCTTCCATCGGGTACGTTATCGAAAACCTAACGCGCTGGTTCATCTTCATCCATTCTGATAACAAGGCTTAGCCAGCGCAATTGGCCTAATTTGCTTCGCATAGCTATGTCCACGTCAGAATATAGATTATATAGCTCTGCGTTCAAGCGACGTCGGTACTCGCCGTTTTCCCTAAGAGGACCATATATTTTACGGAGAATTTTTCTGTCGAAAACTCCCAGGTGTTTTTCATCCTCTTGCGATATGACCCAAGTTTCGGAGCCATATGTCAAGACAGGTAAATTGAGAGTCCGATATAGCTGGACTTTTGCCCGTCGAGAGAGACCATTATTTTTAAACTGCTTGCTGAGCCCAAAATAACATATATTTGCAAGCACAATTCTCCTATCTATCTCCAGGCTGACGTTGTTGTCCTTGTTCACGCCGGATCCAAGGTAGACAAATTCATCTACCACTTCAAAATTAAATCGGTTGTCAACTTTCAAGTGCGGACCAAGTGGAGAGGTTTCTCTAGTCGTTGACATCATCAATTTTGTCTTGCCCTCATTAACGGCAAGACCCACCTTAGCTGATTCCTTTTCGATTCTTGAAAATACTGCAGTAACCTCTCGCAAATTTCGCCCAATGATGTCTATGTCGTCAGCATATTCCAGCAAACACGCGAATGCTTCCACGTAATTATATGGATATTTGGGATGAAACACGCATACGTTTTCGTCATTATCATATAGAAGATATGTATAATATTGAGAATAAAAATAAATTTTCGAATTACAAAAGGAACCATATTTCAAATATTGTTCTTCTTTATCGCCGAAGTATTGCCTAAATAATAAATAGAAGAGATAAACTTGCATGATAATAAATCGAAGATGTTGCCGAAATATCAACAAGGTGACATTTTTTCAAATGTTTTTAGGGGTGATATAACTAATTTGCCCCAAGTGTATTTAGAATATGTCCTTCGAATTTTGAAAATATCTGAACGAAATAACTGCGTCGCAGTTACAACATGAGCGAATGTAAAAAGAAGAAGCCTACAAGAGAGAAGGGCCGGCAGGAAACAAGCGTCTCCGTCAACGATCTGACGGTTACAAGAAATCAACTCTCCCAGTTGGATACTCCCCAAAACCCTTCTTGGCCATGGCACGAATATCAATCCAAGTCTCGGCAACCAATTCAACAATTTTCGTGGCAGGAGTATCGAAACCAGTAATGCCGCCCTCTGGCAACTCCACAGTTATGGTAATGGGGAAACCAGCGTGGAAGGTATAATTGTCATTGGCATCAGCCGCGATATACAAAACATTAGTGGACGAACCCACGCTATAGACAGTACCGGTTGCAGCTTCAATGGTATCGCCACGAGCACGAGCTACCTCATCCAAACCCTGCCAGGTGTCGGGTAATATAATACTTTGTTTATTGGCTTTTCTTCAATAAAAGCCTTCCAATTTATTTAATTGACACTATCAATTTATATGTTATTTGCAAAATCAAATAAGAATTTATTTCAGAACGGAAACGTGTTACTTGAAATCGATTTTGAGTTTTTTCTTTGTATCGCAGAAAAAGATTGAGCAATTCTTGTCTATATTTTGGATACTAAGGATCTAAATTTTTTAACAACATTTTTATTGGCTCTCTGATATTCATATATATTCGTTGATTTTTCTAGATCCAGTTTTGTACGTTATTTTCTGACTCTTCATGACCGACCATTTAAAATTTATCAATTTTACACCTACTTACTTGATTTTTTTTCTCTATTTAAATTTTAGCACTTTGACTAGTACACATGTAGTACATACAATTATACTTTATTCGTTGTATTCAAATGTTTATATTCCATATCGTATGTAAATATTACTTATGGCGTAGCCAACCAAAATACCAGGTAGGCACTCTGTTTCCATTTCGATACTTGTTTATAGAAACATAAATAATTCTTCAATGGAACAATGATTGCTGTTCAATGTGAATTTTGAACATATGCAAGAATTTATTGTTTTTCTTTTTCCAGAAATTTTGCTAGCACTGCAAAACGTCAGAACAACAATATATTTAAGGTACAACAGTGTTAGCTCGATTTGTGCAACGAGCTAAACATGAACTGTGATATAAACTGTTTAATCTGTAATAACAACAACGAGAGTCATTAGACCAATTGTTTAGCATAAAGTTACGTATTTTCTGATGCTGTTTTGTTTTGAAATTGTTCATAAATCAACTCGTCACTGTTTTTTATTTAAATGTTTATGTGTTGTTTATAAATTAATATATATAAAATTGTAATTTTGTTTAATAAAATAACAACGCAATACCAATAACATTTTTTTAGATTTTTTGTTTTTGCTTCATCTATGTGTGAACAATTATTTGTAATCTATAAATTTAATTGTCTAGATTTAATGACTTCATTTAACGAATTAACTTTGAAATTTTTGTTGATTTTTGTTTTGTTTTTTGTTTTCCAACAAAGCCGGCTATTTATCTATTTGAACTACAAAGAAGTACATGTGTTTTAGGAGAGTCCTCCAATCAAAGGTGATCGTTAAAATTGTCCGATAATAAAAAAAATGCTTAATCCCCACTGTTGGCACCTTAATAAGCAGCTAGACAATTTATCTTTAAATACTCATAGAAAAACGGTGCGTCACAGGGTTGCAACATGTTGGTTAGTATGTTTTTATTGTTGAATTGAAAATTGTTCTACAGGCGGTAATTTTGTCGTTGCTGCAATAAAATATGTCACAGATGAAGATATTTCCGACAATACCACCTAAGTTAACTTTTGTAATGATTCTCTTAATTTTATTGGACATGACATGTCCATGGAGGTGGAAAGTTTCTGATAGCCATTCATGAGGGGGTAACCAGAAATGCTTCTCTGAGTCCAAACAGTATCAATCAGCTTACTACTTCCATGCAGTATGTCTTGGGCAATGACTTTATCGGAAACCTACTTTAGGCACCTAGAGTGAGAAGGCGAAACGATTGAGCAGCCTAATTGGTTATGCGATCACTGATACGCCTTAAGTTTAGTAGGTGACTGATGTTACTGAAGCTCATCAAGCTATCGGTCATATTCTTTTGTCCTTAGAAGGCGGATGATCCAAAAGTATGGGCCAATGGGGGATAGAAATCAAAAGAAACAAATTCTAGTTAGGCATATTGCATCCTGATCAGCGTCTGATCAATAATGGACGGCTGCAATCAAATATCCTAGTAGTAGGCAAATTGGGTTTGACTCGCGCCACCGATCATAATGGCAGTGAATATACAAAAACGAAACAGAAAACATGAAACATAAACAACCCCTATTTGTTGACGACCCCCGCAAACGTTATAAGGACCACGATTTTCGTATATGCACTTGGAATGTAAGAACTCTATATAGATCAGGTGCAAGTGTCCAATTGGCAGATGTCCTCGAAGTTATAAGGCTGACATTACCGCTGTCCAGCAAATGCGACGGACATGCACCCACATACTACGGGTGACATGATAAAGAACAGGAAATTGGTTGGGGATCTGTCGTCGACAAAAAATTGCAACATCTAGTCTCCAGGTTAAATCCTGTGAGTGAACGTATAACGACAATCCGCATAAAAGCGAAATATTTTCATATTTCCGTAAGTTGTATGCATGCCCCGACAAAAGAGAAAGATGCTGATGCCAAAGACATATTCTATGAGCGCCAAGGAGAAACGTATGACCGCTGCACTGGCCATGACATGAAGATTGTACTAGGAGATTTTAATGCCAAAGTAGGGAGAGGAAATACGTTTCATACAACTATTGGCAACTTCAGTCTACATGCTGATAGTTCCGACAACGGTATGAGACCGATTGACTTTGCCGCGGTAATCTTATTGCTACAAGACTCCAGCATAAAAACATCCATAAGGCTTCTCGGGTATCCCCCGATCAAAGAACGAAGAACCAAATTGATCACGAGGAAATTCATGGAAGGCACTGATCCAGTGTTATGGACGTACAAGTGATCAGAGGAGCTAGCATCGATTCTGATCACTACCTGGTACCGGCAAAGGTTCGAACATGGTCAAGTATAGCGAACATCGTATGAAACCAGACGCAGAGAAAACTAGACATTGGAAAGCTGCAATTACCAGAGGTAGCCACAGCCTACTCAAGCAAGCTCTGACAACTTTTGCCACAGAACCCACCCCCTCATGATGACGATCCTGAAGTGCAATATAAACCCATTTCCCCACTGCATAAAAACTGTCGCAACAGCAGTACTTGGTTTTAAAAAGTAGCTTCGCAACAATCCATGGTACGAATGAGAGTGTCGCATTGCAAATGATGAAGAGGACGTTGCACGTATGGCAATGCTTCAGCCAGTTAAAACGCGAGGTGCAGAGAGGGGAAAAGAAAGAAGGTAAACCGTCTCTTTAGGCGTAAGAAACGGTAGCTGAGACAGCGCAAGAGTGAGAAAATTGAGACATACAGAAGGAAGAACGAAGCCCGAAAACTCTACCAAAAAGTAACAAACGGAACTAGTGGACATGGTTCAGAGGCCCCTTCTGTAAAGACAAGGCCGTGAATCCCATCGCAGATGTGCAGAGCATGTTGTGAATATGAAGAGATAATTTCTCCGAGCTACTGGTACCTGAGATATCCGATGATGAGACAAGCGATCACAATTTGGTCTACGACGTCGATTGCCCCCTCCTAACCAAGACGAGGTCAGAACAGCTGTTGCCCGGCTTAAGAACAACAAAGCCGCAGGAGCCGATGGCTTGCCGGCAGAGGTATTTAAGGCTGGCGGCGATGAGCTGATAGGGTGCACGCATCAACTCATTAGCAAAATTTGGTTAGATGAATGCATGCCTGGCGATTGAAGTCTCAGTGTACTATACCCCATATTTAAAGAAGATGACCCGAGTCTTTGTGCCAACTACCGTGGAATAAGCCTTTTATCCATAGCATACTTATATACGGTTCTATCAAGTATCAAGATTGGACCAACCAGTGTGGCTTTAGGCTTGGAAAGTCGACTACTGAAAAGATTTTCACGCTACGCCAAATCCTGGAGAAGACTCCAGGACAATATATCGACACCTATCATCCATTTGTCGATTATAAGGCAGCCTTCAACAGCCCGATACTGGAGAAACTGTACGCAGCAATGTCTGAGCTTGGTATTCCTGGGAAACTCATACGCCTTTGCAGGATGACCTTGACGACTACCTAATCCGCAGCGAAAGTTGGTAAGGATCTTACCGGACTTTTTGAAACTAAGAAAGTCCTCAAGCAAGGAGACACCCTATCGTGCGACATCTTTATCATCCTAATGGAGATCAATATGAGAAAAGCTGCAGTCAACATGAATTAAAAAATCAGCAGCAAAAGTCACGTGCTGGTCGGGTATGCTGATGATGTAGATATCAGTTGGTGCACAAAAAGAAAACTTACTGCGCTGTTTTCAAGAATTAAGAAGAAGCCAGCAAAAGTGGGTCTGCAATTAAATGAGGCCAAGATAAAATTAATGGTTTCAACGAGCAGACCCTCAACGCCATAGCGCGAGCGTTGATAACCGTTATAATTTCGAGGTGGTGGACGATTTTATGCACCTCGAGTCTGCTGTAAACGAGAACAACAACGTCAGCCTTGAGATCAATCGGAAAATTGTATTTGCGACTAAATATTATTTCGGGCTAAGCAAGCAGTTTAGAGATAAAGCACTCTCTCGAGTAACAAAAGTTCAGTTATACCAATCTTAATTTAAGCCGCATTCACAATGCAAGCGACAATTTCGTTTTTCATGCTATCTCGTTCTCACACACAAAATTTCACATAATGGCCTTTCGTTTTTTTTACAAAAATGTAACTCCAATTTGTCGCTGAAGTTGATCTATTCCTACTCCAGCAACATATTTGTTCGAATAAATAATATACTATTAAGCGGTAGATGGCGCTGTACTTCGAATTTCATTTTCAAACTTAAAAACACCAATGAAAATTGAACCCATTTGTGTTAAAAGACGCATTATAAAACGTTATTTTATCTGTAGAATCTTTTAATACGAAATATGTTTAAATACATTAACATTTTTTAATATTCGAAATACAACCCTGGATGTGACATTTGTGACATTTGAATCATGATGCAACTAATAGAGGTTGTGTTATAAGAACAACTTAAATGATTTGCTTTTCCTTCTGTTCATTATATGAAGAATCAAATTCAAATGTATTTGGTTTTATAATTTCTGGCTTACTTTTATTCTTGACAAACATTTGTGTTAACTTTGACACGAAAACAAAATATATTGTATTGTTGCCTTGATACATTGGCCGTAATACTGGTATCACCTGTTAGAACAAACATCTCGATTCGAAGTAAACATCTCGATTCGAAGTAAACGCCTTTTGAAAATGTTGCTTGCATTGTGATTGCGGCTTTATGGCGCAGAATCCTGGGTCTTATCACAAGCAGTCAAAAAATGTCTAGGAGTCTTCCAGAGAACAACAAAAATTTATCGCCCTATAGTGCACAACGGCGAGTATCGGCGTCGCATAAACCATGATCTGTATGAGCTATATCAAAATAACAAGACGAACCAGCACGACGGATTTTCCGTATTATTGCTTGCAAACATATATATGGTTCCTACAATATGTTGCTGGGGTCTTTTTTCTGCGTGTAGCTCTTTGTCGCTACTTAACGCATGTAAATTTTTTTCATTAATGCAATGTTTAAAACAAATCCGATGCAAAAATGGCAAACAGTTTATAGTATCACATGTTTCATACAATGGATGTAGAGTTTTAAAATGGCATAACTCTGGAACAGTATCTGCAAATTTAAAATTTTTCCTACAATATTCCTTGGCATTTATCCGTCTTTTAAAGTGTTTTAAATTTTCATAGAAATTTAAAGTAAATCCGTTGCAAAAATGGCAAACAGTTTATAATATTTTTAGGTTCAAACAAAGGGTAAAAAGTTTTAAAATGGTATAACTCTGGAACAGTAACTGCAAATTCAAAAGTTTTTTCTACACAATTGCCTGGCATTTATTGGTCGTTTAAAATTTTAAAAGTTATAAAGCGTTATTTACAAAAATTTCCGGAATAATTTAATACATGTTACCTTATTGAGCAAAATCATTGCCAAAACTGGTGGTTTATGCATATACAATAAAAGTTTGGACATTTTGCTTTAAAAGTGCCAGCTTACAAACTAAGAAAAACGTGTTCATTGAACGAGGGTTAAGTAAAATTCAAAAAGCGTCCGGAATACCCGATTTTTGGCCTGAAGTCGACTTGCGCGACCCCTAAACCACTTCCGAAAAATCTGTAAAAAATCTCAAACATACTCTACTCTATAAGCTTTCCAATTAAGCTTGAGCAACCATGAAAATCGAAAAAGAAATAATTTTCGGGACACCCTAATGCCCAGTTGAGATACTTATATCTCCACACTAGCTTCTGAATATCATGTATTCTTTATATTTGTATTTTACTAGTAGTACCATAAATTGTATCGAAGTGAGACTTTTAAACATAATCGTTGAATCTGACGCCACTAAACACACCTGTTATATTTTTAAATGATAACTGTTTGTATACGATTACAAACGCAGTTCGTATTTACGATAATATGGGGATAATAACGGGTAATTACCCTCGACGATAGGGAATTGCGTAGATAATGCGTAGTTACCCACTACGATGGTAAATTACCATGTATGATTACCCTTTATACATGCAGAATGGATAATCACCCTGGGTAATGGGTTACCCAGGGTAATCCATTCCCAATTACGATCGAAGACATGAAAAATTTATAAAAAATTTCTATATCTCGGAAACGAAGCGTCCAATCCTTAGGGTTCAATTCGAATGGAAGAATTTTTTTTTCAAAAAATCGCCAAAATAGGAAAATCGCCAAAATAACACGGAAACGGTGTGTCCAAACGCAAACATAATAAAACGTTTGCTTCCGATAGAGGCTTTAACCAATGAAATACGTCTTGAATACGGCATCACTTTTTAAAAACAAATCGCTAAAACTACAATTTTCCAAATCAAAAATCACTAAAACGCCCTTATGTCAATATCTCGAAAATGGAGCGTCCAATCGAAAAAATAACTAATTTTTAAGGGTTTTTCATAAACTGGTAATATTCGTATGGCAGAATTTTTTGTTCAAAAACTCTGCAAAATAAGAAAATTGCTAAAAGAAAGAAATAGCTAGAACTCGGAAACGATGCGTACAATCGCAAAAATAATTAGTTTTTTTACAGGGACCGTATCTGTTATAAGTTTTATAATAAAAATTGCAATATAACAATTATTTCGAAATTTTTATTTAAAAGTTACAAAATAACACCTATTTTTTGATTTTTTACAATTAAAATATAAAGTAACACTTATTTTTGATTTTTACAATTAAAATTTAAAAAAAACAGTTATTTTTGATTTTTTAATTAAAAGTTACGAAATAAGAGTTAATCCGTAACTTTTATTTTTAAAAATCAAAAATAAAAGTTAAATTGAATATCTTTTGATCCATGTTGTTGTGTATTATCATTATCAAAATTTCAACCGGAAATTTCCATGGAAA
Source organism: Phaonia tiefii (assembly GCA_963931995.1). Taxonomy (NCBI): domain Eukaryota; kingdom Metazoa; phylum Arthropoda; class Insecta; order Diptera; family Muscidae; genus Phaonia; species Phaonia tiefii. The sequence goes on along the minus strand of OZ008369.1, from coordinate 104,246,645 downwards.
CCCTCAGCAAATGGTAGGATCCTTAATATTCGGCCTTGAAGGACATGTGGTGTATCATATGAAAGGTATTGAATCACAGATCAAGAATATTTTTAAATTTTGGTAATACACAACTTGGATCAAAAGATATTCAAATTTAACTTTTTTTTTATAACTAATTCCTCTTTTATCGTAACTTTTATTTAAAAAATTTAAAATAACTCTTATTTTTTATTTCTATTGTAAAAATCAAAAATAAGGGTTTTAAATCAAAAATTAAATTTAATTATTAATTTTTTAAATAAAAGGTAAAAATAAGAATTAAAAATGATTTATATTATAAAAAATCGCAAATAGTAGTTTTTGGCTGATATAGCGTATATGGGTGATTGTTCGGAAATTGTTATTTTTCAGATAGCAATTTTTCCAAACCTCGATATATTTTTTACGTTTCTGAATGTTATCATGGTCCAAACGTATGATCTGAAGATCACTATACTACAACACCAAAGCAATCGAAGTTATGGACCATTGATGGTATTCCGATGCCACGGTAGTGACTGCCTGAACGAAACTTGACAAATCAAAGTGTTGATATGATAAAACAATTTTATATATATATCAATTGAATAAAACGCACTATTTTCATGTTTTAACTAATTTATTTAGTTAACTTCGCCAATAGACTAATACCTTTCACGACCTACACACGACTGACGATTGCCATAAGATACATATGTCACTCTCGTTTTGCCAGGTCTACGCAAAAGCCTAATGTGTTGCCAGGTCTTCGCAAATGCCTACTGTGTTGTCAGGTCTTTTCAACAGCCTACTCCACATTAATCATTCAGTGTCAAGAAACCATTATTTATCAATTTTAGTCAGTATTGGAAACTATACGACACGGTTGTGACAGCCACGGTTGTGACTTTCAGTGTTTAACCTAACCGTGCTCCAGACCGGTTTGGAATTCGACAAGTTCCAAAGACAATGAAGTTCAGGCAATGAAATATTACTTTCATAACCGGGAATCAAGCCTAAATATCGTACGGCATATGTGAATCATAAGAGAACGGTTGTGACGTATTATTTTGTAACTTAGCTTTTCAATTTTTCGAATTGAATTCCCTTTCGTATAAATGTGCGTGTGTTGACTTCTGCCGGTGTAAATACTGCCACTACCCCCTCCACTCCAAAATGCCAGCAAGTGGGTCATATTGAAACCCCGGAGATGGCGCCACCACAGTCGAATACAAATTGTACAAAATTCGGACAAAACTGTTGGACAGACTTCGTGGACCGTTCAATAACCATGGCGTGCATATTCCTCCAATTTGTTTGAGTAGAATTGTAAATCTAAATGTCCTTTAGAACATATATGCAGGTAACTTCTTTCAAGCCACGTCCTTGACGGATATTACTGCTGAAGTCCTTAATTCGATACGGAGGACAGGCCATGGTTGTGACATTTTGAACAGTTTTTTCCCCCTAAAACCGACTTACACGGTTCAGAATGGAATGTGTTTCATGGAAATAATAGAGTACCATCGTAGCTTCGGGAACATGTCGCAATTTAATCACCATTCGACCATTTTAGGGTGGGTAAATTCAAAGGACGAAAAAATGTCAATTTCCGAACAATCACCCATATAGCCTTAACATACTTCCTTCACATTGATTTATTTAGTTAAAATTTTCACTCATAACTCTTATTTGCGGTCCCTGGTTTTTTAACGCCTCAGGTGGCTTTAACCAATGAGTGTATTTACTATGGCATCACTTATTTAAAAAAACCACCGATAGCACATACATGCGTTTTACCGATTTTTTTTTATTTACGAAATGTCAGTTTAAAGATTTTGTTAAAAAAAGTGAGGACGCACGCACCGTTACTACCATTTTTTTAATTTGGGGATTTTTTTAAATGTCGTAAATACAACTTTATGGAAAACCCTTTGAGACCCGGAAAAATTGGTTATTTTTCGATTGAACGTTTCATTTCTGAAATATAGATATAATGGCGTTTAAGCGATTTTTTTTTTTCGAAAAAAAAATTGATGCCATCTTAAAGACATCCATTGCTTACAGCCACCCCTGGAGGTAAACTATTTATTATAATTTGGTGGACGACAGTTGAGAGGAAATGCAATATCGCCATACTGCAGAGGGATAACCTCTGCAATGAGGACAGCTTCTATAAGGGCCATGTAGACTATTCTATGTATCCACTGAGTTGATCGGTATCCATGAAATGTTTTAAAATTGTTGCCATCGTTGTGAAATTTTCTCTAAAACAAGCTTGGAGTTTTCATAGTCTTTCCTAAGTTTAATTGAATGACCTATTGCAATCGCAGCTATTTTACTTCCATTATGTAGTAACACACACTTCAAACCTTTTAATGTGTTAACATCTATAGGCACGGGTAGGGCAATCTATGAAAGTGAACACATGCACACAGCATTAGCATCACATACGTGGTTGTTGTACAACAATAGTCTCTGCCTGAAAATAAGTATGATGGCATTGATGTAGCGGCAGCGAACAAACAATCAGGTCGTAGGCGTAAAAGAGTATTGAATAGTACAGAGAACTCATGGAACGAATTGTATGACTCAAAAGCACTGGTGACATCTGGCGAATGATTCAAAATGTACTACTCACTTTTTGTCGTAACTTGAACCACTCATAATTTTGATGTGAAACATTGATGGCTTTTAAAACATTTATGCTTTTTGTATTGTTTTATGTAAAAACATTGTCGAAATGGTGCATTTATATTGAAATATTCTATAAAAAGAGAATAAGACTCGTTTATGCTCTTTTACTCGAGACTCTCTACATGAGAGTGGAAAAAGTGTGCAATAAGTTATCTATACTATTCAATACTTTTTGTCGTCGCTCTGTTTATGACAAAACAAAAACACTTATTTTAGTGAGCTAAATATTGCTTTATTTATTTTAACAATATTATATCTAATGTTTTTATTATAATTTTATAATGTTTTATGTAATAACCTTGTCGAAATGGTGCATTTAAATTCAAATATTGTATAAAGAGAATACGAATCGTTTATGCTCTTTTACTCAGACTCTCTTCATGAGAGTGGAAAAATTGTGCAATAAGTTCTCTATACTATTCAATACTTTTTGTTGTCGGTCTGTTTATGACAAAACAAAAACAAATATTTCGGTGAGCTACATATTGCTTTATTTATTTTAACAAGATTACATCTAATGTTAAAGCAGATGTAAGAAAAAAGAAAGTGCTATAGCAAAAGAGCCTTCAGCACAAAGACTATTAATTTTTTTGTATTTTATAATGTAACATTTACTAATGTGTTCATAGAAATCGAACAGGTACCGTGTAACAAAAAGGTGTTAACACATCGCCCGTGAGTTCGAACAGTCATGATTTTTTTTGAATTGTCTATAAAAAGTCTCCCGTCTTTTGGCTGGTATATTGGACAGCCTATTAAATTTAAAAGCCCAGAAATATCATTACAATATACAATATCATTACTGATCTTCATTTAGCAGTTTTTTTTTAAATGAGATACTAGTGAACTTTAATTGTGAATTAAGTCAAAACTAATGGTAGTGAAAAGTGTATTGCTTTATTTGTACTATATCGACGTTTATAACAGAGAATCAAAAAGGGACAATTTTGACGTTCCATGATTTTTTTCTTAATTTATAATAAAAGAACTTAAAATTTTGCGTGAAAAAAAATTCGTTCGGAAAAACTTTCTGAATATTTCCGAATCTATTGAGCTAATTAAAAAACAGAAGAGGTAATTTAACTGAAAATTTTCGAATTTTTTATTTCACCAAATATGACAAACTATTCTTGGGAAACGCTAAAGAATGTCGTGAAACCTTTTTCATTTTTGAAATAGCGGTTAATCGCGAGATCCAAAGTCAATTCAAATAATGTAAATCTTAGGCTTAGATCTTCATCAAGATATGTTTTCGTTCCCGTGTTACCCAAATTGATTAACAAACCCAATGCCACAGAATCAATGTTGCTCGGTGTAATTTAAAAATACTTTTAACCTTTCTGTTCGAAGCGTTGCCACTGCAGCTAAAAAAACCTGAGTGAAAAAAGTTAAATTTTATATTCTTAAGTTGTTGGTACCCTGTAGGGTATTGCGCGTTGTAACAGGGTCCCTCTTCATAAATGAGTCTGAAAGTCTCACTCTTCTCCCACAAACATTTAGTACATTCAAATTGATTCGACCAAGAGGTTAAAGGTTCTGATATTATTACAACATTTCTTTCAACCGGCTCCACTATTCAGTTCTAATCCTTTAATTTTGGGTATATTTGCAGAAAAACTATAGCTGCTATTGACAAGCAAGGCTTGGTAGCTTAATTTGTGTGGGAGGCTATATACGAAAAAAGGACATGTGCCACTAATTTCCTGTCCACTTATTAAATTTATTATTCCATGTTTTAGTGCAGTTCAAGATGACAGAATGGAGCATGTGAATGGAGTAAGACCTATTTATTTGTAGGGTTCATCCATAAACCAAATGTAGACTATGTGATGAATTTTATTGACAAATGTGCTCTTCGGGCTCAATTTTTATTTCTGAACTACTACGTGGATAGACAGAGTAGATAGGTAAAAGTACAAGGCAAGATATGGGCAAAAAAAAATTCCCATATCGAAACTCCTTATGCAGATAATAATACTAGACACACTACAATATTTTTTAGAGCACATATCCTTCTTAGGGAATTTCGATAAACTACTATACAACAGAAACATGTGAAACAAACTCAATACATAAGTAAATTCTCAGTTCATTTCATTTCAAAGTGTATTTTACCCAAAAACATCTTTTGATTGATATCAGCAGTTAGTATTATTTAAAATATACAAAAACCAAACATTTAAATGGATAAACTTGTTGATTTCATTACCTTCCTTTCCCCAAATTCAGGATCATATGCTTGTATATGTATAAATTAAGAAATATGGAATTGTAATTTGTATTCTATAATTTAAACACTTAAGAACTTTCACACTCTAGTAATTAAAAACAATTTAACAACAATTGTTAAATTTAAAATCTTTTTTTTTTTTGCAGAAATTTTGTTAAAACTAACACTTGGTTTATATATTCTTTATTTCTCGCAATTTTCTTTATTCTTCACGGTAATAATTTTCAAAAATTTCTATCATTCACATCAGTTATTCATTCTAATGCACTTTACGCGAACGTACACGTTTTCGGTGACGTTAAAATTGCACTCGACCATACGAAAATAAATTTTTGCATTGGACCGATGTCCGTGTACTTTTTGGCCCTTTGTTTTGATTTAATTGAAATGCGTTTTGTTTCTCCGTTTTACACTTTACAATTTGGCTATCCGCGGTGCTTGGAACGAACACGTCTATACCAACGAAAAACTCGTTACCAACTGATTTTCCGACTTTTCGCTTTGACATCAAGAACCGCCAAACGGCAACTTTCGCCCATCATCAGGCAACTAATGATAATCTGCACACGAAGTGCATTGTATCGAATTTCGTAAATTGTCGTGCATGGTCCGATTGCTACATATGTTGTTCGGCACTCGCTACCGGCAAAATTAAACATGCAGACGATTCATAAACACCCTTAACAGGCGCTACAATAACAGAAATGTTGCGCTGCAAATATAAAATCATAAGGGGCGCAACATTTGTTGTAAACATTTGACTTAATGGGAGCTCATGAAAGTACCACGGGTGGTATGTGTATGCAGGGTTACCACTTTGTATGTTTTTGCATTATTGCGTGTAAAATTCGAATTCGAACATGATACAAATGCAAATAAATGTTTCATTAGTTTGTTAAGCATTTTTAAGGCGACAGGTTCGAAACTTGTCAGCATCTTTTATATAACGGGAAAACAAGATATGAAAAGTATTCAACACATTTTGGAAAAAACAAAAAAACTTTCTCCATAAAATGTTCCTATGAATTCTACAAAATTTCACACGAAATATTGAAACTAGTAGGGACTTTTAAGAAAAAATTGGAGCAAATTTCTTTTAGCAGCAAAATTGGATTTTTTTCGTTTTGTTTTTGCCTGGTAGAGCATTAAATGGGGATTTAAAAAAAAGAAGAAAAAGTTTCTTCAAAGCTTGAATGTATAATCGCGCATAACTCTGCTCAGGCAGGGGTGATCAAATTCCCTCTGTAGCTTAAGTCGATGTGTGACAAAATCAGAAAAGTAGCTCGAGTTTTTAGAAATAATTTTTTTATTTTGGTGTGTAAAAACTACAACAAAGGACAACAAAAATAAAAGACAACAACAACAACGACAAAAGACAACATCACGAAAAGACAAGAACAACAAGTTGATTAAACCAAAAAAGTGAGCTTAAAAAACATTTTTTTAAATGAGCCCTCAATGGATTAATAAAAGAAAATATATTTATATACAGAGTTATAGAGTTTCACAAGGGGTTTGTAATGATACATATTTCAAGCAGATCCGATGATAAATACCTGAGATATGACCGATTATATACTCAAGTTTTAAAGGCCTATATCTCAAGAAGTTGGATCTAGCGCAAAAAACAAAACTCATTTTTCAACCCAGCGCGAAAGCCTTTATCGTTGGTGAAATTTTGGTGCAGATCTGATTTTACTGCTAAAATAGTTTTATGCCAAAAAATTTCATGGACCCATTAACTTCTTAAATGTGCCAGGATTCATAATCGATTTTTTTTTGTGATGGGACGTACAAATCTCTTTTACTTGTGACTACTTTTGGATTGGCAGTTAATTTCCCTAATACGATGGAGTTTATTTAAAATCCAAGATATTACAAAACTTTACGAATGGCTAGAAAATCCAACTATTACTATTATTACAGTTACAAGCGTGTAAAAAAATTAGTAATTTTCTGTAACGGAGGTATAAGGAAATATGGACAAAGAATTGTTTAATTTTTCCAATATATTTATTTTTGAAAACCAAACAAAACAAAATTCATATAGATGTACATAAAAAATAAACGTAATAAAATTTACGAAGGAAATCGTAACAAAATGATTGCTCGTGAATTCAAAAAAACAAAATATAAGTTGCGTGTAATTTATACACCGATTAGTATATACTTATTGGAAAAAAAACTTGGATAACGTCGTCTACTGCAGCATGACAAACAGGACACTTGTAAGTTTGGTGCCTGCTCGCGATAGCTTCAGCTTGAAGTTTAAATACGCACTCGTTACATATTTTTAAAGTTTTACAGGGAATAAGAACTGTATTGTATTGGACTCCACTTCCAACCAAACAACGCAGAAGTTTAGTTGTTTTGTTGTAAGAGATCATGTTTTCTCCGGTTAGTGAAAAAAATGTAAATGCCGCTGGTGGGATTCGAACTCACATTCGCTGGACGATCGTTTCGATGTTTGTGAAGCATCATCTTCAGCAGCATCTAGCCCGTTAAGCCACTGCGGTGTGTATTTACACAAGTCGCTAACCGAAGACATTTATCGATTGTGTGCAGAGTGATTGTTGTCGCTACTTATACATTGCTTTCCTATTTACACGCACTGATGCAGAAGTTTTGAAAGTTCTATTTATAGAACGAACTATTCCAATTGTAGTTGTCTCGTTCTGTTTTGGTTTGACCCTACCATATGTTTCAAATTTAGTTGTTTTAGATCCTCGTTATGTTTAAAGTTGTAATTTCCTTTAAGGCTGTAAGAGATCATGTTTTATCCGGTTAGTGAAAAAAAATGTAAATGCCGCGGGTGGGATTCGAACTCACATTCGCTGGACGATCGTTTCGATGTTTGTGAAGCATCATCTTCAGCAGCGTTTCATTGGAACTTCATATAGTAGTTCCCTGCGGCGGTACAGAAATATGTATATCTTCATCGTCACCCTCCATATACTCTATGGAGTCGAATAAATCTTGGTCCGGTTCCATGTGTGTACATATAGTATTTTTGGGAAATACCATTCGATTCAAAAAATTAATGCAGTTATTTTACCCGCCCGAAGATCGTTGTAGCCATGCTCTATTTTTGTAATTCGACCAACAATGTGCCTTTTATGTTTGAATTTTACTGTTCCACTGTTCATAATCAAAGCAAACTCTCTGCTTTTAGCAAATTCCTCCTTCTGAAGAACTCTTACAAATTTAAAAAGTTTCTATTCTTAGATATCTTTCTTCCCAAAACTCCGTTGTATGGCTCCAGTGCAGAGGGCTACCCATTTCCAAACACGGAAAATCCTTCTGCTCCAAACTACAAAAAACTGCAGTCAATAGTTTGACAATAAACAAATTAATTTTGAATTTGTAAGCAGCGAAATACCTTTTTCAATCATTGATTTTCAAAATATTGCAGGAACTTTTGAAATTTAATATGCTGGTCGAACTTTCGATGGCACGTTTTATGGCCAGGAAAGAATTATATATATAGGCAGGAGACAACAATGGAAGTGCCAATAACTTATGATACTCCAAGAAAGCCACCTTGTTTTGGCGCATATATGTTGCAAGTTGTTTAGGCTGGTGCCATACCTTGAGCAAATTGCTTGGAATCCATTTCTTATACCATTAATATCATTTCTTTCTCCAATAATAGCGTCAGCCTCCGAGCATTTTCTTTTAATATTATTGAGGGCTCTCAATTCTTTATAAGTGTATTCTTGACTGTCATGCTCATGCTCTACAAAATGACAAATAATAAATTATATATTTATATGAAGACTTTTTTGCATGTAATTGTTTGTCACTTAAAGAATATAGCAAATTGCTATTTCTTCGTTTTCCACATAAACTTTCGAATTCCATTTTTTTCTTTAAATATTAATAAGCTTCCGAACTTCGATGCACAACTGAAATTAGTTTGTATTTGAAAAAACAGCTCATGGGCAGATACCACTCATATGTTAATACCGCTATTCCAGATACTTGATACTTGAATTCTAAAAATTAAAATCAAACTTAATTTATAAGGATATGAAATAATCCCCAAATAACATGAAATATCCCCCAACAAAAACGAAATAACTCCCCAATTTTACAAAACGAATCAACCCCCGAATGAAAATGAAACAACACCCAAATTGCAAATAAAATGAAATAACCCCCCGAATTTAAAAACCGTTGGGTGTTATTTCACTGGAGATTATTTCATAATTTGGAAACCCCGATGAGGAAACGAAATAACTTAAAAAAAATGAAATACTTCCCAAAAAATTTGGTTGTATTTTCATATGAAATAAACCCAAAAATGTGTAAAAAAAACATTGGAGATTATTTCATTTCTCGTTTGGGGGTTATTTCCTTGGTGCGTATTTCGTGGAGGCGCTACGAAATAACCCCCAAATGAAATAACCCCCGAACAAGAAAATGAAATAACGCTCAATGAAATTACGAAAAATCTTTTGGGGATTATTTCATATTTTTTGGGTGATATTTCATTCCCACTTTTGGGCATTATTTCATTATGAAATAATCCTCAAATGAAATAACCCCCAAAGAAATTTTGTTTAAGAAATATTTCTTTTTTTGGCTTTTGGGGATTATTTCATTTTATTTGGGTGTTATTTCATTTTGATAAAAAATCAATTTTTGTAAATTTGCTTCAATCGAAACCGCAATGAATACAGCTAGACTTGAATGAAACTAGGCGTAGCGAAATAACTCCCACATGAAATAACTCCCACCAGAAAAAGGAAATAAGTCCCAAAAAATTTCCATACAAAAGTGGGAGTTATTTCATATGAAATTATGTTATTTCATATGAAATAACTCCCACTTTAGTAGGACTTATTTCGTTTTTTTGGGAGTTATTTCATTTTTCCTGGTGGGAGTTATTTCAGTAACTCCCAAAATGAAATAACTCCCAAAAAAATGACCGTTTGTACAAGGCCCATATAACAAGTGCTGTAGGGGAAGTCTTTGGACTTATTTCACTTTGCTATTGGGAGTTTTTTCATTTTTTGTGGGACTTATTTCATTTTTTCGTTATTGGAAGTTATTTCATTTTTGGTGGGAATTATTTCGTTGGGAGTTATTTCATGGAAGTTATTTCATGGGGAGTTATTTCGCTACGCCATGAAACTATGAAATGTTGACAAATGAAAGAAAATTGTATTGTTATTCTCAGTTCTCGTTGAAATTTTGTCTAAGGCGCATGAATCCATTTCGTTGAAATTTTGTTTAAGACGCATGAATTTTTTGAAAACGTCACTTATTTGGAGGAAGAGTGTGAAGAGGAGGAAGTTGAAACACCAGAACAAACGGCTAATTTAGAAGTGAAACTATGCGTTGTTTGTACTGTACAAGAGCCAAACATACTTCTGGTACCTTGTAAGCACATGAAAATCATCTACAGTGAATGCGTTCTGAAGCTGCAGGCAAATGAAATTGCAAAAGAACATGAAAAGTTCGAATGTCCAGTTTGCCATCAGGCAGTTATCGATACCATACAAGTTTTCCTGTAGTTTGTTTTGATATATTTGAACATGAACAATTTAAATAATTTATTAGTGACTTAAATTGATTTGGGGCTTATTTCCTTTTTTTTGGGTTTATTTCATTGGGTGTTATTTTATCATCCTTTTTTGGGGTAATTTCATTATGAAAAAATCCCGAATTTTGGGGCTTATTTCATTTCTTCTTTGGGGATTTTTGCATTATATTTGGGTTTTATTTCATTTTTCCACTTGGGTCTTATTTCATATTTTTTGGGCGTTATTTCATTAAGGTTTATTTCATTTTTCGTTTGGGGTTATTTTATTTGGGGGTTATTGCACATCGCCCTTCGTGGAGCCCAAAAATGTTGGATATTTTTTTTAAATTTTAATGGGAAATCGAAAATTGAAAAATGGCTTCAATAACAAATCTTGAAACCGACATACAAGAAAGTAGCTTTGGATTTCACATATACATGGTAATTTTTTCATTTTGAAAATCCTTTAGATCAGCTGACATAATTCTCTCTCAACATTAATTCCAATTTTGTACATTTCATTAATTGTGTCTTCCATTTGAGATGAATTTCAGATTGGTTAATACAACTTAATTTCTGTAGTAAGAACCTTATACATATTTAGTTTTAGCAATAACATTGACAAATAATTCTAATCTATGATAATTATAATTTCTAATTAAATTATATACTTTCATCATGGAATTTCCAATGCCTGAGTTGATTTCCAACTAATCTTTTTGACGTAGAATACGTCTTACCTTACGGTATGAGGAGTCATGTCAGGTTTTTATTGTTGTAATCTTTATTTCATTGAATTTGAGGAAACGGCTAGATGAATTTTTTTAAAATTTGTTTTGTAGGTAAATGAAGATGTTATCTTTCGTTTGATATACATTTCATATTGGTTGATATCTTCCTAATATTTAAATTTCTCAAATGAAAATTGTTTAAACACATACACTCAAACATATGTGTGGTGTTTGGTTGAGTGTTTTTGGTTGCTCAACATTGCTTAGGAACATGTATCTAGTAAAAAGTGAAACGAACAGGAAGCTAATGTTGCTTACCAACATGTATCTAGTAAAAAGTGAAACAAACAGTCCTTCGGCCACGGACTGTCCCTGCAGGCTGTGTCAGAGACACGGCCATTAAGTTTAACGTAGAATACGCCATCCGATAAGACAGAAAACATATATAACAATAAATGATAAATAATATAAGCAAATGAATTTATTGTTATATATGTTTTCTGTCTTATCGGATGGCGTATTCTACGTTCAACTCAATGGCCGTGTCTCTGACACAGCCTGCAGGGACAGTCCGTGGCCGAAGGCCTCGGACAACTGTCTGCTGTAATTTTTCCAGTTGCTAAATTTCCGTTTCTTTATAAAAACAATACATTTGTTCAATCAATGAATGAAGACATAGTTATACAATTTTAAAGTTTCATACTGACAATTAAATAAATAATATTTTATAGAACTTTTAATATTTGATGGAGGAGTTCGTACAATTTTTGTGAAACTTTTCTGATTATCAACTAAATTGGCGACAAACTTTAACAAATTAATGAAACGTTTTTAGTGAAGAATTCTTCATAAAAATTGCTTTGAAAATTTTGTAGCTATTGGTTCTCATTTACGCAGTTTGCCAGATCTAAGAATTCGAATAGATGATCTTATACTTATAGTTTAATTCATTAGAATAATAATATTCTAATTTAACACTTATTCATTTAAACCTTGGCAACTCTAGGCACAATATGTTTCCTGCCTGTGTGTAGAACTATTCGTGCTCTTATTAAGGTCATTTCTCTCAACATACCTTTATATGTTGGCAAAGATTCATTTATATTTTGGCGGGAAATTTCTGTAAAAACATTGCAGAAGTTGTAGCTAGAGTACAAATGTTGACATCTCATGTATGTATCTAAACATTTTATGTTTATGTTGCATGAGAGGGAAACACGTGTTATATGGACGACACAAATGTTTCCCCAATGTTCTTAATGCGCAAGCGCTAAATTCAAAAGGAAATCCTTGTCAAATTATATAGTCTTAAACAACACATACAAATACGCATGTACACACACACATACACACTCAAAAGTCCATGTATACATATACACATGATTGTTTATATGTATGTTGTATATTGAAGTGTACATGTATGAGTGGATATGGCATCGTGTTTACTTTAGGGAACCTTTGTGTGTTTGTCAGTCTGAGCGTTTTAGCCAATCAAAGTGTGACAAAATTACGCGCAGCAAAGCATTTTAGCAAATTTCTAATGTTTCCCTATACAACAACGACCCTTTTCATACGGTGGAGGGAAAATGACAAACACAAGAAACACTCAATTTATTATTAAGGATAGCCCCTGCGACACACTCCACGTACCTCTTCCCATCCAGCATCGAATAAATGCTTACTTGTTGCTGTGTTTTTGTTTAGTTACATTGCGTTCATCGATGTGAATTTTTGACGTGATCACATACTCGATAGCTGTCAATTGTTGTATGTAAGTGGGGGATGGTGGAAGTGTTGTGTCGAAAGTCGCTTTCATTGGAATAATTTATCTTGCCCATTCGTAAAGAGCAACACGCAATTTTGGTGAATTTAAGACTAATATCGGTCATTGCTTTGAATATGTAATGAAATGATGCTAAACGTGGGAAACATTTGCACATCATTTGATGGCGAATTTCAAAATTAAGGCGCCACTTATAATGTACATATGTGTGTAGTATGTAAAGGTAAGAAACGTCATAGTTTGTAAATGAAGGTGCTCAACACAAAAATAGAAATATTTATTTAACCTCACTACCTCGAATATAGTTTCAGTGAAAAGGAGTTAATGCTAGAAAGCTTCGCATATACCTCTGTCAAATATTTATATGTGCAAAATATTTTTTTTTCTTTCCTTCTGAAACTAACTGTAATTTAATGTCGACCATATACAATTTTTTCGATAATATCCCTTTCTCTTTATCATATACTTTTTCCTCTTTTGGACTTTATTTTTAGTCCCGTTATCTATGATTATTGCTGTAAGTTTGCAATTCAATTGAAAATTATTATATGTGCCGTCGTGTTTCTGACACTTTAAAGTGAACAACTCTATTTTTCTCGGGTGTTTAGAATAAAATATCTTTCTGTACGTGAATAAAATGATCGTTATGAATATATTCTAAGAAACGTTTTATTCACAGTGTTGTTTCTAGTTGAACATGCCACGTGGAAATGAACTTACGGATGAGGAGCGCGGAAAAATTGTTGGAATGAGACTTGCAGGTAAAGGAATTGACGGGAATTCGCAATACAGTATCGAATTTCCTCAAAGACCCCGAAAACTATGGTTGTATTAAGCGCAGTGGACGCATCCCAACTGTAGACCAGAGGACCAAGCGGCGCATTCTGCATTCAGCTAATGAGAATATAAGTTGTAGGGAAATAATGGTGGAATTGGGTCTAAATGCAACGAGACAGCGTGTCCAGCAACTGCTAAAGGACAATATAGGTCTTCGGTACCAAAGCAAAATGGCCAAATCACGCTTAACCCAGCGCCATAAAAATGCGCGTATTGCTTTTGCAGAAAAGTACAAGTTTTGGGAGGACGAATTTGAAACCGTTATATTTAGTGATGAGAAAAAGTTTAGTTTGGACGGACCTGATGGCCACCACAAATATTGGAGAGATTTACGACATCCTCGGCAAACGTGTTACAAGCGAAACCACGGTGGTGGATCTCTTATGATATGGGCTGCATTTGGAGCACGAGGAAGTCAGAAACATGCTTTGTCCCAACTAAAATGAAAGCGGAAGCATACGTTGATCTGTTGGACAGCAATTTATTTGACTTTGCTGGCGAATTATATGGTGATAACTGGACTTTTCAAGAAGACAACGCACCGATCCACATTGCTCGTCTCACAAGGGATTTTTTTAAGTCCCGAAATATTCCATTACTGGAGTGGGCAGCCATAAGTCCCGACCTTAACCCAATTGAATACCTCTGGGTGATACTTTCCGCCAAGGTGTTTTCAAAGTCGAAGCAGTATACGACGCTTAAAGAACTAAAACTAGCAATATTGCCGGAATTGGGAGAAAATTGACATGTCCACTTTAAGCAAAGAGTGAGTTCTATGCCACGCAGGCTACAACAAATTCGTATACACACGGGCAACTCAATAACATATTAATGACATATTTTGATTGGATAAGAATTAAAGTTGAGTTTAATTTTAGCATGTATAAATATTTTCTATGAAGAATATATCAATCACTTTTTTTGTTTTGAAAAATAAATGACAAAATATGTTTTCTTATTATTTTAAAGAACACATAAATATGAACTAATATCTAAAATAAAAATCAAAAAAAATTAAGTTTTCACAGCTCCAACTCAACATGATACATTGCACATATAAATATTTGACAGGGGTACAAAGGTTAACGCCAATATTCGTCGATTCAAAACCTTTTTCATACTCAGTCGACTGGCTGATAAAATAATTTATTGTTATCAAAATATTATTAAGAGGGACTTTGACCCTTGCAAAAACAAGTACATAGTGTACATTTAAATAGTAATATACAGTTTATTAAAATTATTTACTTACTTATCCGATTTCGAACAACCCGTGGGTCAAGGACCTCACAAAACGAAGATAATATATTGCGCCAACCAGTTCGATCTTTTGCCTTAACCCTCTTGCCTTAATACCAAGTGTATGCAGGGTTTCTTCAGCCTGATACCTCCAGCAAAGTCTTGGTCTTGATTTCGAACAACCGTCGTGCTGGTCCCTCTTCTCCCATTCTGCTGGCATAACCTAGCTTCCCTTAATCCTATCTTCATTAAGATGAGACCGCCTTGGCTAGGGCTTCGCTTAGTTTCAAAATGTTCGGTAAGATCTTCACCAACTTTCGCTGTGACTTTAGTGTTGTTCGACATGGTTATCCTGCAAAGGCGCATGAGCTTTGCTGGAATACCAAGCTCGGGCATTACTTCACAGAGTTTCTCCCGTATCGGACTATCGAAGGCCACCTTATAATCGACAAATAGATGATAGGTGTCGATTTGTTTTTCGTGGGTCTTCTCCAGTATTTTGCGTAGCGTGCAAATCTGGTCAGATGTTGATTTTCCCCGCCTAAAGTCGCACTAGTATGGTTCAATCAGGTCAGCGATAATTGGTTTTATTCTTTCGCACATTATACTTGATAGAACCTTATATGCTATGGATAAAAGGCTTATTCCACGGTAGTCACTTTTATTAAAAATGGGGCATGGACTCCAATCGCCGGGCATCCATTAATCTAACCAAATTTTTCTTACGAGCTGATGCATGCACCTTATAAGCTCAACGCCGCCATATCTAAACAGCTGCGCCGGTAATCCAACGGCTTTGTTGTTCTTAAGCCGGGCAATAACTAGCCTGACCTCGTTTTGGTTAGGAGGAGGCCAATCGACGTCGTCGTCCAAATTATGATCTACATCCGGTAATTGCAGCTTTCCGATGACCAGCTTCCTCCGCGTCCGTTTTTGTACGATTTTCGCTCTACCAAATTTTGTGCGAACCTTTTCTCCTAACAGGTAATAAATGTTAGCTCCTCTGATCACTCGTATGTCCATTACACTGGATGAGTGCCTTCCATCAACAACCACGTGATCAATTTGGTTCTTCGTGTAATTAGTGAAAAAATGTAAATGCCGCGGGTGGGATTCGAACTCACATTCGCTGTACGATCGTTTCGATGTTTGTGAAGCATCATCTTCAGCAGCGTCTAGCCCGTTAAGCCACTGCGGTGTGTATTTACACAAGTCGCTAACCGAAGACATTTATCGATTGTGTGCAGAGTGATTGTTGTCGCTACTTATACATTGCTTTCCTACTTACACGCACTGATGCAGAAGTTTTGAAAGTTCTATTTATAAAACGAACTATTCTAATTGTAGTTGTCTCGTTCTGTTTTGGGTTGGCCCTACCATATGTTTCAAATTTAGTTGTTTTAGATCCTCGTTATGTTTAAAGTTGTAATTTCCTTTCAGGCTGTTTTCTCCGGTTAGTGAAAAAAATGTAAATGCCGCGGGTGGGATTCAAACTCACATTCGCTGGACGATCGTTTCGATGTTTCTTCGTTCGTTCTTTGATCAGAGGATACCCAAGTAGCCTTATGGACGTTTTTATGCTGGAATCTTGTAGCACTAACGACCATGTATTTCAGTCTCATATCGTCAATCCGTCTGATGTCCTTGCCGGAACTGTCAGCATGTAGACTGAAATTTCCAGTTGTTGCGTCAAGATAATTCTTTCCCTGGCTACTTTAGCATTAAAATCTCATGGTACAATCATGGCTTGGGCAGCGGTCATACGTTTTCTCTATGCGCTCATAGTGACATTATCATGACTAATTTGGTACCCACAACTGAAGTTTTGGATAAAACAAACTCTCTTCATTATTGACTCGGAGTTTCCAATTACATTCGCTCTATTAACTAATTTTCTATAATTGAGGGCATGAGAATTAAAACTCGGTAAAGACCATTTTTGCAACTTTTCAGGAGAAGCAAAAAACTATTTTCTGTTTACCTTGTTTTCATACTCACTGACAATATGGATGTACTTTGATGCTCCCTAGCGGCCAAACTAGGAACTATAACGGTGTGGATGTTATATCAGAGGGTGCGGCTTGGTCTAGAGAACAAGAATATGTGAAAAAACGCATTTCACCAAAAATGGTCTTTACCGAGTTTTAATTCTCATGCCCTCAATTGTTGTTGAAACAACAGAATTTCCCATGAATTCTGTTCGTACACCCAGGTGCCATTAGTTCTGAAGTCGTTCAGTGACAGCCATGGCTGATACACTCCGGTTCACTTATTTAAAGGCACTAAAAATTCCATATTCAGCAGCCTGTATCTTTTGTAATATGTAACCGATTGCAGAATTTTAAAATGGAAAGGGAAACTAGACATCTTGAAATATAAAAAAATCATGACAATTGTGGTTTCTTAACTGAAGAACGTTTGTTGAGCAATTTATAAAAAAAGTCCAAAAATGTGCTATTATTTTGGTTCACTTGAATAAACGCGCAAGTACATAAGGACCCCGAGGGGTATGGAAAAAATGTTAAAGGTTTCATTGTCTTTATCTAAGTATGAGAAAAGAAAAATCATCAGAATTGCTTCTAATTCTGCTTTATCCTTGTCAAAAATAAGAGCTCAAGCTGGAGTGGAAGCGAGCAAGTCATCAGTACGTAGAGTAATTAAGATATTATCTCTTATATACCTGAGATTACAAAAAAACCGCCACTTAATGCTCCTCGTAAGGAAAAGCGGCTTCAATTCGCAAGAGAATACATGGTATGGGATGTGCAGCCAAGAGGTCATGTAAGCCAAGAGGTCATGTAAATGAGAACCATTCTATTTACGGATGAGAAGAAGTTTAATTTGGATGGGCCTGATGGCTACAACTATTATTTCCATGATCTCACAGCCGAGAGGGCGGCGTTATGGTGTGGGGTGCTATTACGTACTATGGCACCATCGGTCTTGAATTTCAAAGTGCAAAACTGACTGGTGGAAGCTATAATACGTTATTGGAGTCGGCTTTTCAGTGAACTATTTGGTCCCATATCTTGGATATTGCAACAGGATAATGCCCCTATACACAACACCAGAGTAGTAAAGGAGTTAATTTCAGGCCAAAATGTTAATATCTATTCTTGACCGGCCAACCTATTCGCCAGATCTAAACATTATCGAAAATGTCTGGGGTTGGTTAGCTCGTAAGGTCTATGAAGGAGGTAGACCATGTGATGAGAATCAGTCACTAATTCAGGCCATTAAGGATGCTTGGAGTTAAGTTTCGTTGGACTACATAAATTCCCTTTATCTCTTAATGAAAACCCGTATATTTGATGTTATAAAAAACAAAGGGGGTCGGTGTACCCATTACTAATAGTTCTTAAATAAAGTAAAATAAATTACAACAACAAGAAAAACTGTTTTTCATTAAAATTAGTTAAAGTGCCTTTATTCAAGTGAACGAAAAAACAAACAAATTTTTGAACTTCTTTTTTATAAATTGCTCAAAAAAAATCCCTTAGTTAAGAACCCACTATTGTCATGATATTCTTTATATCTCAAGACATCTAGCTTCCACTACCATTTCAAAATTCTGCAATCGGATACAAATTGCAAAAGATACAGGCTGCTGAATATGGAGTTTTTAGTGCCTTTAAAGAAGTGAACCGGAGTGTATAGACGTCAAAGGTAATATACGAGTTGTATACCTTCATCTTCATATTAAGACAAAAATTGACAGACACAACACATCATAATTGGGGCTATTGGTAATATGTCACTCTGCTATTAAATTTGGTCGAATTTGCCATCCCCAACGGGAAACTGAAGGGTGTTCGGGGTCAAATTTCTGTTCCGAGGTAGCCAATTGACATCGCCTAGACGATAACACGAGTACCGAACTTAGTGCGCAAAAGATCGATTGCTTGACGAGCTGCGTGACATGGTGCACCATCCTGCAGAAACTCAAGATTATCCAAGTTCATATCTTCCATTTCAGCCCATAAAAAGTCCGTAATCATGGCTCTGTAGCGCCCGCCATTGCCTGAAATAGGGTTTCGAGCAGCATTTTCGAAAAAATTGGCAATAATGCCACCACTCCAAAATCTACACGAAACTGTCACTCTCTGTGGATACATGGGATTATCGACAATGAAGTTGGGGTATCCCGGTCCACAAATGCTGCAATTTTGTCTGTTGAGCGGCCGAGATAAAAATGCGGCTCGTCAAAAGAGGTCCGATTGTAGTCTGCAATATTACCAATATTTCCCAACGTTGTTCAAGCGTAAACCGATTCTTTTTGGTCCGCGGACATATGATACCGACTGATAGTCAATATGTCGAACAGGAAATACCTATCAATGTCAGAATAACATATGGCTTAAAACGATATCTCAATTTGGCCTACCCATAATTTCCTGCAGAGTTACCAGGCTGAAAAAAATATGAAACTCAAAAAAATATATATCGTTTAGCGATTTAATCCCCCTGTAATTGTTTAACATTTGCAGTTAAACTTACTACAATTTAAATCTTAGTTAAATCTTACTACAAAAGTGGTGATTCAAACGAGACCAATTTTCGACTTACTGTGCAAAGAATTGGCCACCCAATGTGCACAAAACCGGATGGGGGTCCATTTTGAACAAATTACTAGTTCGTGAAAGCATAAAACAGCGAAATGTGAGTTCTCAAATCCGTTTCAAATCAATGAAATTGTAACGAGTCAGTACGAGGTTGCTATTTATATTTCGGGAATAGCAAATAATAGCAAACATTTTTAAGGGAAAATGGCTTTATTGTTTTTCTAAATATTCCTTTTGCATTTCGTTCAAACCATTTGTCATAGCAATTTTTCCATTCCTCTTGAGACGCCTCCAAAACCGGGCTGTTGAACGCTTCAACGCTTCTTCGGCTCTCGTAATTCGGGAATAAGAAGAAGTCATTGGGTGCCAAATCAGGACTGTACGGAGAATAAGTCATCAATTCGATGTTTTATTGCCATGATGTCATGATGGAGAATGATTCGTCTTTGGCGGTTGGTTTTCCGAATTTCTCCGAAGACTTGCAACAAACAAAGTGTCGTTTGTGTCCGGTTCATACGCTTATATCCATGATTCATCACACGTCACGATTTTATGCACGTCTTTTGAAGCACCACGTCGAACTTTTTAATCATTTCCTTACACCAATTGACACGAGCCTTTTTTTTTTTGAGCGATTGCCAAATTATATGGAATCCAACCCGAACAAATCCTTTTCACAGCCAAATGTTCATGCAAAATCGAATGCATTGAAGCGGAACTAATGCGCAAGGATGCCTCTATCTAACATATGATGATCTTTGCGTTTTTGGACGACCTTAACGAAATTCATCCTGGAGCGAACGGCGTCCGAGACTGAACTCTTGGTACCAGCGGTTTACAGTGGTTTTTGATGGTGCTCCATCACCAAAAGTCGAAACAAATTAATTGAGACACTGTTGTTCATATTTTGTTAACATAATTTTATTCATCGATGAAGCTCAATTGTCACTCGGTGGTTACGACATCAAGCAAAATTGTCGCATGTGGGGGTTGGAGAACCCACAAGGTATGACAAGCCATTACATCCCGAAAATGTGACAGGGTTGTTCGCATTATGGCCTGGAGGTGTCATTGGTCGTATGGCCTGCAATTAACGATTTCGAACTGGATGATATGTGTGGTTTCAACCAAGCCAGTGCCACGAGCCACACACACAAGAGTTTCGCTTTATTGCATGAGAAGCTTCCAGATCGGGCAATACCACGGATTGGCGACGTCAATTTTCCGCCAGGAGTATGCAATTTGACGCCGTAAGAACTTTTTTGTAGAGCTACGCTAAAGTCCGTATCTACGCGGATAATCCCCTAATGTTAGAGCAGTTGAGAACTAACATTCGTCAAGTTATGGACGAGATACCGCCCGAAATATGCGGAAAAGTGGTCACAAATTACTTCAAAAGAATTAACTGCTGTATCCAATCCAGAATCATTGTATTTCATGCAAATGGCAAATAAAAGTTGCATCGAAATTCATGTGTGTTTTATTTAAGTTTGCTTTTGAAATCGAAAAATGGATAATCCTTTATGATCAGCATTGTACTCTTCTACCTTTTTAACGATAAAAATCGGTAGATAAAATGATAAATTTCGAAAATTTTGTATTCAAATTTCATAAATTTTGACAATTTAACTAGAAATTTTTATGGTGAAAACGTTACAAAATTCCAGTGCAGGTTTCTATTTTAATCTCGATTTTACAGCTGAAGATAATTTGATTTGAATACTGAGACTCGCATTAGGCACAGAATTTCGAACTGGTAACTAATTAAACCAATTCCCATTACGTTGCGTTAATCAGTTAATGTACTCACACACAGAGAACAAATAACTGAATTAACGTTGACCGAATTTAGAGGTTACCACAACCACATTAGATACAGCTTCAACCTCACTTCAGGTGTGGGGACTGCAGTCAGTACTGACAAATTCAGTTCGGTTGAAGCAACAGCAATTCGGTGGCAACGGCCGAATTTGCGGCTGCCACAACAATTAGTTCGGTGAATACACCAACTTGTTCAGCAGGGACACGATGAAATGCCTTGGTAGGAATCGAAATCAAACTAATCCCAAAGGCTCTACCTCAATCTTTATTATCGCATAAAAAAAATCCAATGAGCATTCGAAAGAAAAGCTACCATTTTTAATAAGAGTTCTTTCTGTGAGAAAAAGCCATAGAGTACGAATTTTATTTAAAAGAGGTACTTTTTTTAAGAACAGGTACTTTTTAAAGAAGTGGTAATCTTTTTAGGGAAACGGTATTTGTTTAAGAAAATTTACTTATTTTCAGAAAGCCTACTTATCTCAAGAAAAGAAAAGAAAATAGAAGAAAAGGTATAATTTTAATTTTAGAAAATGTACTTTTAAGAAAATGAATTATTGTAAGAAGAAAAGCTTCTTTTACGAAAGAACATGTACAATTATAAGAGTAGGTATAATTGTAATTTCTCAAAAAAATTTATTTTGGTTTTCAAAGAAGGTACTCTTTAAAGAAAATTTAGTTTTTTTTAAGAAAAGGCAATTTATTGTAAGATAATGTACTTTTTTAAGAAAAGGTACTTATTTAAAAAATTACTCTATTTAAGAAACGGTTCTCTTTGTAAGAAAATTTACTTTTTTAAGCCAAGGTACTGTTTTGAGATAAGCTACTTTTTAAAGAAAATGTACTCTGGTTAAGAATATGAATGGGTATTTTTTTGAGAACATTTACTTTTTTAAGAAAACGCACTTATTTAAGAAAACGTTATTTTTTTAAAAATCTTTCACTTTGGCTTTTCTAAATTTACTTTTTATTCGGTTCAAAACTTACTTTACTTTTATTGACTATTTTACAACCTCATGAGGTCAGACGTCTTACACAAATTAATTAAACAAATAAATTAAACAAATTTCAACATATTCTTCCAACTGGCTACATCCTTCGCCTTTTCTCGCCAGTTGGTAATACCAAGGATACGGAGGGATTCTTCTGTCTGGTCTTTCTAGCGGAGTCTTGGTCGTCCTCTTTTCCTGCTTCCATCGGGTATATATTCTACGGAGAATTTTTCTCTCGAAAACTCCCAGGTGTTTTTCATCCGCTTGCGATATGCACCAAGTTTAGGAGCCATATGTCAAGACAGGTAAAATTAGAGTCTGATATAGCTGGACTTTTGTCCGTCGAGAGACAGCACCTATTTGCAAGCACAATTTTCCTCTCTATCTCCAGGCTGACGTTGTCGTCCTTGTCCACGGAGGATCCAAGGTAGACAAATTCATCTACCACTTCAAAATTAAATCGGTTTTCAACGTTCAAGTGCGGACCAAGTCGAGAGGTTTCTCTAGTCGTTGACACCATCAATTTTGTCTTGCCCTCAGTAACAGCAAGACCCACCTTCGCTGAATCCTTTTCGATTCTTGAAAATACTGCAGTAACCTCTCGCAAATTTCGTCCAATGATGTCTATGTCGTCAGCATACCCCAGCTACATATGGCTTTTCGTGTTAATGGTCTTGTTCGTATTTACTGCAGCCTTTCTCATTATTATCTCCATTGAGATGTTGAAGAGATTGCACGAAAGTGTGTCGCCTTGTCTAAGTACTCGCTTGGTACAGAATGGTTCAGTGAGATCTTTCCCCACGTTCACTGCTGATTTGGTGTTGGTCAGCGTCATTCTACAGAGGCGGATCAGTTTTGCCGGAATACTAAGTTCAGACATAGCTTCGTACAGTTTTCCCCGTATGGGGCTATCGAAAGCAGCTTTGTAATCGACAAAAAGGTGGTATGTAGCGATTTGTCCTTCGTGGGTCCTTTCCAGGATCTGGCGTAGCGTGAATATTTGGTCAGTCGTGGACTTGCCCGGTCTAAAACCACATTGATAAGGTCCAATCAGGATTTCAATAATTGGCTTTAGTCTTTCGCTTTAGTCTTATAGTCTTACGCTCGATGGATAAATGACTGATACCGCGATAGTCGGAACAGACACACGGATCATCCTTTATGAATACAGGACATAATACACTGAGACTCTACACTATCTTCCACTATCATTACCTCCTGATCTTCAGTGGAAGAATCCGAGTGGAGTAGTGCTGAAAAGTGGTTTCTCCACATTTTGAGCACACACTGCTCCTCAGTCGCCAGATTCCCATTCCCGTCCTCGCAGGAGGGCAGCCCACTATTAGGCCCGTTATCCAATCTTCCCACCCTCTGGAAAAACTGTCGGGATTCACCATTCATCCTGCACATTTCGGTTTTTTCACTCTCTCTCTGCTCCCACTGCCATTTCCCCCGCCTAAATATTTGGCTTTCCTCCCTTCTCAGCTTCTTGTACCGCTCACTCGCAGCACGCGTTGTAACTGACTGTTTCATTGCCATACGTGCAGCGTCTTTTCCATCAATTGCAATGCGACATTCTTCGTCGTGCCATGGCTTATCCTTCTGCGGTTTTTGATAGCCAAGTTCAGTCCTTGCAGCTACAATATGAAATAAACAGCCTCCACCAATAAATTTTCCCATTGAACAATAAATATCGCCCCATATGTTAGTCTAGACACAAAAGTCTGCTGCCAACTGTAATTCCATGCTCAGGGTTGTATTTCATGGATTTGTCAGTCTTGCACTTTGGCTTTTCTAAGTTTACTTGTTCAAAACTGCAATATGTAATACACAGGCTCCACCTAGAAAACTTCCCTTTATACCAAACCAAAAGTACCCAATATAGTTGATAATAATGGGTTGTAATAAAGTATGTAGTTAAAAAAAATTTGTTTAAAATTTTTTCATTTAGCCCCCATCCCGCAACGTGGGATAAGGAACTTCGTTCCAAAAACCTTTCCATGAAGGAATTGGGTAGATCTTCTCACAACCCTAATTTCTCACTCACTGATTGGGATCTACAGTTCTACACCGGTTCCGAACGATATTTTGAGAAGCTTTTTTATGGCTAAGTACTCTATAGTATCGTCATCATCACTAAGCGAGGTGGCCGTTGTCCAAGGAAATATAAGGTGGTCAGAGCAGAGATAGAGCCCACGTTCTCCATGCCCAAGAGCCCCGCACATTAGCCATTGCCCTACCATAAAAATAATTTGAAATGACCACAAATACAGCCAGTCTGCGAATGATAAAGTTGCTAGGGCATAGCGAGGAACTCGGCTAGAGAGGGGCAAGATATAGTACACAGAAGAAATGTTTAACACTGAAAGATGTCTCTGGTTTAAGTCTATCTTTGGGCTACGTAGTCACAAGAACAACACCAGCTGACTGACTGTATAGCATCCTACAGCACCTTGTGTCAGTAACCTGTTTCTAATAAAAGTCAATAATATTAAGGATTTGTATGTCAGCGGTATCAAATCGTGAATAGATATATCAGATGTTTAAAAGTAATCATTCTCCTCTGCCTTATCTTGTGCGCCAAATTCCATTGAAATCGTTAATGGAGGCGATACTATCAGACATGGTTGGTACAGTTTGTATTGTGACTAGAACATAACGTGGACCACTATCGCCTACATGTATCCTAAATAATCGGCCTTGGTCTTAGAATATCTTATGTACCAAAATTTGTTGAAGCCGCTTAATATTTGATACCTCTAAAACCAGTACACTAAAAAAATAAAGTTTGCTATTAATAGCAAACAATGTATGCTACTTATCAGCAGAAAATTTGTTTGTTATTACAGCAAATGAACTGCAATAACAACAAACTTTTTGTAGGGTTGATAAAATAGCTGGCATACTGTTTGCTGAAACAACAACCCAATGTTTGCTGTAATAGCAAATTTGTTTGCTTTCCCCTTTTCAGCAGACTTTTCTGCTGTGGTTACCAACACATTTTTTTGAGTGTAGTATCAAGAGTGGTTGGCAAAATTTGTATGGCGGCTATATACAAATGTGGCCCTTTCTCACAAAGTATCACCCTGGCCTAACTACACCCCTTTCTTTATTGCGGCTGCATCAACCCATTAACCGATATGGCCCATGTTCAACATACACTCCGGTTCACTTATTTAAAGGCACTAAAAATTCCGTATTCAGCAGCCTGTATTTTTTGGAATTTGTAACCGATTGCAGAATTTTAAAATGGAAATGAAAGCTGGTCATCTTGAGATATAAAAAAAATCATGACAATAGTGGTTTCTTAACTGAAGAACTTTGTTTGAGCAAGTTATAAAAAACAAGTCCAAAAATGTGCCATTTTTTTTGGTTCACTTGAATTTTTGTAGGGAGCGTTCGTTTATTACAATTTATTACATCTTAATCATTTTACGAGTCAAAATGGCAAAACAAAAAGTTGTAAATCTGTTGGAAAGACCTAAACTCGTTGTTTACCGTTCTGAAGGATATTCTAACCGCGCAATAGCTAAAAAAAATTTGAGGGAGCCCAACAATTGTCGACAATTACATTAAGAAACCCGGGAAGTATAGAAAAAATTTTAAAGGAAGGGTTTCATTGTTTTTATCTATGTATAAGAATAGGAAAATCGTCAGAATTGCTTCCAATTCTGCTTTATCCATGTCGAAAATATGAGCTCAAGCTGGAGTGGAAGCGAGCAAATCATCAGTACGCAGTGTAATTAAGAGCTGTGAGTATCTTATTACCTGAAATTGCAAAAAAAGCCGCCACTTAATGCTCCAAGAGGTCATGTAAATGACTGGAGAACCATTGAATTTGCGGATGAGAAGAAGTTAAATTTGGATGGACCTGATAGCTACAACTATTATGTCCAGGATCTGCGCCAAGAAAAGAGTTTTTAGAACCGACATCACAGCCGAGAGGGCGGCGTCATGGTGTGGGGTTCTATTGCGTACACTTACAGAAAAATTCGGTTGAGAGAGCCGTATTAGCCGAAACCGAATTAAGAGGTTGTCGCAACCGAATTAGAGGTTGGCACAACCTCATCAGAGTTTGACACAACCTCATCAGAGCTTGACACAACCTCAACAGAGGTTGACACAACTTCATTAGAGGTTGACACAACATCATTAGAGGTTGACACAACCTCATTAGGTTGACTCAATCTCATTAGAGGTTGTCACAACCGAATTAGAGGTTGACTCAATCTCATTAGAGGTTGTCAGAGCCGAATTAGGGGTTGGCACAACCTCATTAGAGGTTGTCACAGCCAAATTAGAAGTTGTCACAGCCGAATTAGAGGTTGTTACAACCGAATTTAGATTCTGTCATAAATGAATTATTAACGTTTTGATGATTTATTTTCTTGTATTTTTATAAATTAATTAAAAAGCGAGAAAATAAAGTCATATATATGGGGTAATCTATATAAGTAGAATACTACATTTAATTTACATGCCTCTCCCAACCTTTATTGACGTCCCAGCCAACATGGGACACCGCACTAATTCTGAAGTGTTATATCGGTTGCTCTAGGTCCAAAGCCCTTTTGTATCCAGACATGGGACACCGCACTAATTCTGAAGTGTTGTATCGGTTGCTCTAGGTCCAAAGCCCTTTTGTATCCAGACACCGCATATATATCTGCTGTTGATACATATGTGCTTAAATAACATCTGCAAAATAAGACGGTTTAATACAAAATATATGTTACTTACCTTTTTAAAATAATATTTGATTATACAATTTTAAACGTCAGATTTTAATTACATAGAATTATGTTGTGGTAACCGAACTGAAAATGAATTCGGTTGTACCTACAGAATTCATGAGAAATCCGATTGCACCAACCGAATTGACGCCAAATTCGGTCGTTGCAACCGAATTAAGGCTAGATTCGGCTATTTCGACCGAGTTGAACCAAATTCGATAGTTACAACCGAATTGATGTCAAATTCTGTTACTACAACCGAATTGAGGTTGGTTAAGGCCAGATTCGGTTACCCCAACCGAATTAAGTACCAATTTCGGTTGCTGCATCCGAATTAATTTGAAATTCCGTTGTTTCAACCGAAATTTTAAAAATTTAGTTGACTGAGCGAATATAATTGAATATTCAGTTGTCACAACCGAATCAATTTTGAAACGAGGTTGCTTCAACCGAATTTCGGTTGTGGAGACTAAATTCGGTCGTAACAACCTCAATCCGGTCGTGGCAACCTCAATTCAGTTGTGGTAACCTCAGTTCGGTGGTAACAGCCGAATTTACGGTTGCTACGACCTCTTTTCAAACAATTAGTTCGCTGAGTGTACAATGGCACCATCGATCTTGAATCTTGGTCCCATATCTTTGATATTGCAACAGGCTAATGCCCCTATACACAACGCCAGAGTAGTAAAGGAGTTCTTGGCAAGCCAAAATGTTAATATTCTTGGCTGGCCACCCTATTCGCCAGATCTAAATGTCTGGGGTTGGTAATCTCGTAAGGTCTATGAAGGAGGTAGACAATTTAATGACAAGCAGTCACTAATTCATGGCGTTAAGGATGCTTGGAATCAAATTTCGTTTGATTACATAAATTCTCTTTATCTCTCAATGAAAACCCATATATTTGAA
Organism: Phaonia tiefii; assembly: GCA_963931995.1. NCBI lineage: Eukaryota > Metazoa > Arthropoda > Insecta > Diptera > Muscidae > Phaonia > Phaonia tiefii. The sequence goes on along the minus strand of OZ008369.1, from coordinate 104,218,590 downwards.
GTTATTAAAAACAAAGGGGGTTGTACCCATTACTAATAGTTCTTAAATAAAGTAAAATAAATTCAAAAAACAAGAAAAACTGTTTTTCATTAAAATTAGTTGAAGTGCCTTTATTCAAGTGAACCAAAAAAATAGCACATTTTTGGACTTTTTTTATAAATTGCTCAAAAAAAGTTCTTTAGTTAAGAAACCACTATTGTCATGATTTTTTTATATGTCAAGATTTCCATTTTAAAATTGCAAAAGATACAGGCTGTTGAATTTGGAATCTTTATTGCCTTTAAATAAGTGAAACGGAGTATATATCATCGCTGGCCTAAGACAATCTTATTTCTCAAATTTCGTTGAAATCGCTTAAAATGCGTAACCTCTACAGTCAATAGTATCAAGCTTTGGAAGTATATTTTTATATGTACTATACCAAAATGTGGTTCAATAGGGTTCGTCCCTTACCTAATCAAATGCAATGTACGAAACTCTGTTAAAATTTGTTGGTATTTGTACTTTGATCACAAAAATACATGCACAAATAAACTGAATGATCTTATATTTATCTATGTTTCGTTATGTTAGACAGGGTGTAGAAATTGTTTTGAGTGCTAGGTAGGGACAACTTCCCCGTCTTGTCATCGTCTTGCTACGCCCATGTTTGCCAGGTTCATGGCTGGCAATCAACTTAAATTTTACAAAAAAAAATCGAATATAGTTTTGAAGACCACAATCATTAAAATGTTAATCTTTCAAACTATTTAGTAAATTACTTATGCAAATTAATGTCTCTAAACATCAACTTTTTGTTGGCATCAGTTCCGCCAGTTAATTTTTTGCTCCTTGAAATTACCACCAGCCACGTTAACTCATTTCAAGGCATATGACGACGAGTCTCAATAACATTTCAATTACAAGAATTCATATCAATTTCAAATCCCCAAACGAAATGTGACCGATTCTCACTCGTATGCATAACTGCGGGTGGGTGGATGGATGTATGCATGGACTTGTGTAAATGTCTCATGCTCAGCGGAAATATCACTTACCGAAAGTCATTCCAATTAATTGCATCATGAATTGGCCAAAACAATAGCAACAACAAAAGCTGCGTGAGTTTAATCAGTACGATTAATCTAAATGCGTCTCACACTACATAAATACACTCATACGTAGACATTTAGGCCTAATCATCAAGAACAAAACCACAATGCCAGATATTAGCCATGATGTGGATATTAACATGTATATCTGTGCATTCATATAAGACCGCGTCGAAAAAAATTAGACGAGTAAATCAAATTTCTATTTATAAATTAAATAGATACAAAGATGATAGAAATACCCTAGATGGTGAAATATATATGGTGGATATGAAAGTCAAGGGAAGTTTTCTAGATGACGCAGCAATGGCGGAAATGGTTAAATTTCCCTGAAAACAAGAAATATTGAAAAAAACTATTTAACAATGTTGTTTTGCCTTTTGTATTATCAAACAAATCATTATTTTATTATTATTAATATTTGTATTCTGTTTTTCGACCTTTTCTTTATCAATAACTAATCAATATTCTCCGAGCTTGAGGTCAGATTTGATTTTCTTTCCTAGTATTTATTTTATTATTATTATTATATTTTCACAGAACTAGTTGTTTTTGGAAAAGAGGTTGTATCAACAGAAAAATCGGTTGCTGCCACCCAATTCTATTTGCCACAACCGAATTGAGGTTGCAGTGACTGAATTTAGTTGCCGCTACCGAAATTCGTTGAAACATGTTTGATTCATAATTGATGCAGGTGTGACAATTGAATTTATATAATAATCATTCCTTCAACTGAATTTTTAATAATTTCGGTTGCACCAACTGAAATTGGTATTCACAATATCGAAATTTGGGATCAATTGTGTTACAATATCGTAACTAGGTTGCAGTATCCAAGTGTGGCATAGATTCGGTTGTATCCATTCAACTAGGTAACAATTCAGTCGCATCAATCGAATTTGGTTCTATGTCGTCTGCAACAAGCGAGGTTGGTATTAATTCGTTTGCAACAACCGTATTTATGAAAAATGTGGTTGATGCAACTGCATTGTTCATGAATTTTATTGGTACATAGATATATAGATATGTCCATTATTTATTTAAGCAGAACATAACAATACAAAACAATATTAAAATTCAAAGTAATCATTGGCGTCAGCGAATTTTCTCCACCGAATTCTGTCTCTGGCAAGTCATTGCATTTTGTTGCATGTTAGCCGAATTGGTTCGTATTCTTTTTCCAGGCACCGTTTCCATGTATTTGGTGGTCCCCCTGACCTTCGCTACCCTTGCGGTTTCCATTCAAGTGCCGCTGTAGCAATATCTGTTGATGGATGCCTAAGTATATGGCCGATTATCTCCTACGTATATCCAATTCAATAGGACCGTTAGATGAACGTTGCCAGAGTACTTCATTGGAGATTGTCTTGGGCCAGCAGATACGGAGTATTTGTCTCTTAGAAAGATTGACAAACGTTTGGACCTTCTTCAGTTCGTCAAGCTACAAGCAGTACAACCGTACGACTGAAAGGACTTCACCCTGAAATTGATTATTCGCAATTTTGTCTCTGAATTAAAACCAACTCTATACCCTGCATCTCTGTACAGTTGACGGATCATGGACACTACTTCCTCAGGTATCCCCTTTTTGGACAAGGTAGGCCACATTGTGTTGCTATGTATATTCATACAATCAAACGCTTGTTCGGAGTTTCCGAAAAGTAGAAACAGAGGTGAGTGTAGTTCAATTGATTGTTGTATGATTATACGGAGTGTGTTCATGTGGTCGGCACACGAACGACCAGGCCTGAAACCTTGTGTGTTTTGCTTGCTATATGTTTCATACTCTTGCATTATAGTGAATTCTCAATTCAAATGATATTTCGTTTGCATTTAGTTTGATGAATTTTTCAATAGCATCATTCCAAACAACCGCTGATGAAGAATTGTGGCTAGATCTGAAATGGCTATACGGTTTGCAACGAATCATAAGGAAACATTTGCAAAATTCCTTTTTCTCTTAATAGAGATATAGAATGTCCTCGAGGCGCCACGAAATTATGCCCCACGAAAATACAGCCCAAAGTGGATATGAAATTAGGCCCCAAAAAAATATATAGAAAACAACAACAATAAATTTTATGGTTTTTTGAGGCGTAATTTCATATTTTTACTGGGGCTTATTTTCATTTTGAAATTAGACCCCAAATTTCAGTGCGAAAATAAGCCCCATTTAATTTTTGGGGCTTATTTTCATACAATTTTTGGGGCGTATTTTCACATCTTGGGACATAATTTCCTATTTGGAATTTTCCCCATCCATTAATAACAATCTTGACTTTACATCCTGAAAAGCCGCGCATATTAAGGATGGAGGGAGCAAAGGTAGTGCCATTAATTTCTTATACTCCTTCATTGCTGATTTTGTAGTTCGTATGTACTGCAATAAAATATGATTCTTTGCTACATATCGCCTTAGACCTTGGCAGTAATGAAACCTAAATGGAAAAAACCAACGATCTTTCACATTAGAAACATGTACGCGTAGAGATAATAAGTTATAACAGGAATCTAACACTCATATGCAGATACATATATAAATATGGGGTAAAACTTAAACTAAAAAATTTTTAAGTTTTACCCCATATTTATATATGTATCTGCATATGAGTGTTAGATTCCTGTTATAACTTATTATCGTTACTTTACGTCTACATATTTCTAACGTTAAAGAACGTCTACAGTTTACTTACCAGCAACCAACCAGTTTAACTTGGGGGAACTGTTTTTGGACAGCAGTTCTCATTGCTTGCTCATAATCAGTAATGAACGTATTCGGCTCCATTTGAAATATGTTGTCATTTATATAATTCAGTAAATGAGCATATGCCGCATACGTTTTTTTGTTCATTAGGATGAAAAAAACGGGGAATATCTTAAAGAGGAAAAATATTTAAAGTATATTAACAAAAGCAACATTATTCAGTTTTACCTCATCGAATTGTTGGATGTATATTATCAAGTGTTGTTTGAAACAACCTTGAGGCACACTGCTAAAGGTTGCACATATGGTGTCTTCAGCGACTAGCTTGTTGCGTTACTACACGTTTTGGGGCCTATTTGCGTGTTTTATTTTTACATACTTATTGTAATATATAAACGGAAATTATACCCCAAAACCCATGCATGAAAATAGGCCCCAACTTTGCATAGAGAACAACAAGATGATGTATTGGGGCATATTTTCCTTTTTTGGGGTGTATTTTCACACCTTCAAAAACCGATAATGCAATTAGGCCCCAATACAATTTTTGGGGTCTATTTTCGTTTTATGTTTGAGGTGTAATTTCCTGGGGTATATTTTCGTAATGCACTTAAACCCCAAAAATGGGGCCTAATTTCATATTCACTTTGGGGTATGTTTTCGTGGGGCCTAATTTCGTGGCGCCTGTCCTCGAGCTTGAACAATAATATTAAAAATTACCTATAAAAAGGCCGAATATACAAAAATCATCCCTGATGAATTTGAAAAAAATAAAATTTTCACTTTTATCAGCATAACTTCACGAGGCTCCAAATTTTTGGCAAAATTGTAGCCATTGTAAAGCTGAACATATTAATATAATCTGAACGTGTTTAGTCACCGTAGGTAGCACACAAGGACCACCTTGTTTCTTTAAAATGGACATTTGCATGTATAAACCAATATTACTCGAGAACGCCGTGTCTGATTTTGTTCAAATATATTAAAGAAAAAATTTGAATTACAATACTTTTAATCTATTCTTACAGTATTTCTCAATATAATCAACAGTTTCACAGCTATAAAAACAGAATGGTGGAAAAAAAATGCTTGCCTAAAAAATTCACATTTTTTTTTATCAAAAAAACAGGAATCATAAAAAACGGCAAAAAAGTGTACACTTTTAGTATTTGATCCTAAAGTCATATAACCTACGAACAAAATGCGACATGGATCATAACAATCGTGTTTCGCTTTTATTCGCAATGTTTCGCTTTTATTCGCAATTTAGTGAATGTATCGAATTGTTAGTGAAGGAGTTGTAAAGGGTTTTCAACAGAGACGCTACAAAAGTAAATCGATGGGGACAGCAAACGACGCCATATTTTTTCCAGCTCTTTTGACATTTCTCTTCAGTAAGGTTTGCCATTTCATCATGGAAAGATATTCGAGCCAACAGCGAGTCGAAATTATTAAAATTTACTACCGAAATTTGTAGTCAGTGGCCTCAACTTTAAGAGGCCTCAACTATCAGCGATGAGGCTCATTTCTGGCTGAATGACTTCGTCAATAAGCAAAATATGCGTTATTGGTCAGACAGCAATCCACACGTAATCCATGAGTCATCATTGCATCCCGAAAAAATTACGGTTTGGTGCGGTTTGTGGGCCGGCGACGTCATTGGGCCGTACTTCTTCGGTGATGATCAAGACCGGTACATTACTGTGAATGCGAATCGCTACCGTTCAATGATAACCGAATATTTTTGGCCCCAGTTGGATAATATGGACTCGGAGGACATGTGGTTCCAACAGGACGGCGCCACAAGCCACAATCAATTTATTGGAAACCAAGTTTGGTGAACGTGTTATCTTACGAAATGGCCCAGTCGATTGGCCGCCTCGGTCGTGCGATTTGACGCCGTTAGATTATTTCCTGTGGGGCTACGTCAAGTCTATGGTCTATTCCAACAAGCCAGAGACGATTGATGAACTTCGTACGAATATCGAACGTGAAATTGCAGCAGTATCGGCCGATTTATTCTTGAAACCCGTCGAAAATTGGGTTCAGCGTCTGGACTTCTGCAAGCGTGCCCGTGGTGCAAAAAAACTGCAGGAAAATCAGAAAATTGGTAATAATCGATTTTTTTAAAAATTCTACTTCATTCAGACATTTTATGGGTATAGATAAACTCAGTAGATTTGCCTCTAACCGATATAATTTACTAGAACCTGAAAAATTTCGACTCAAAAACTACAACAGTGTAATCACCCTAAGACGTGTTAATGGGTCCTTAGACCTATGAATAAGTTGATCAACTTCCAGTTGACATCCACTTATCCATGGTGTAATGTGAAGTTGGTTTTGAATTATTATTATATCTGGAGTAGATATGTGTGTACCACAAAGTGCACTAGATAGGGTCGGGAAAAAAAGTTTGGCGAGTCGCACCCTAGAATTAAAGATTAAGCCATAGCAAATCCGGGACCACAAAAAAAAAATTTTTCGCGCACCCTATATACGGCCGAATTGGTTTTTTTTTGCTGCGTCGTCATTTGAAGTCCGATACGAACGAAATAAAAACCATTGTTTTTGTTTTCACAATAGCTACATTTTCTTCATACACAACTTTTTACTTTGACGTCAACTTCTACCTGTAACTTCTTCTACAGCGTTTTCTACCACCCTATGCGGGATAATTTTTATTATATAAATAAAGACATTTTAAAATAATGAAACTTTCTCTTTTACTGTACCCACTTTGTAGGTATTGTGAAAACAAAAACAATGGTTTTTATTTCGTTCGAATCGGACTTCAAATGACGACGCAGCACAAAAAAACCCGATACGGCCGTATTTAGGGTGCGTGAAAAAAAAAATTTTTTTGTTCCCGGATTTGTTATGGCTTAATCTTTAATTCTAGGGTGCGACTCGCCCAACTTTTTGTTTCTGTATAGAGGCCGACCCTATCGAAAGTGCACCCGGTCAGTATCACATATATTAACCCATGTGTAAGTATTTTGTGTTTGTGCACACAAATCTATTAATTTCACTTGAATATTGGCCTTTAGCTAAATTTTCCTCTTATACAAATATGGGATACTCCATATTGAGTAATGCAGTTTAAAAACCCCCTTAAGTTTCGCGAACTATTCCGGTAAAGTGAACCTGATGTTTAAACTAAAAGAGAATATTAAGTTTGACTTGGATCATTTTGAGATTTAGTTCAAAACAATAAGAGCGACTGGTAGAAAATTTCTTTCTTCATATTAGCGAAAGTGTTTTAGTTTCCACCTATTCGAATTGATTGCAGTAGGTCCGAGTGACTCCATTAGTTACACGGATATTTGTTCACTTTCTTAAATGATTTACTATTTAGATCAATTTCGATCCAAATGAAACTAATGAATTCGAATTCACTTTAGTGCACAGCAAAACAACCCAATATATCAAATTCCGTTGAAAAGTTGTTTCTCACTAAAAGCATGTTAAAGATTGCAACATCTTATCGAAAAAGCTCCAGTGTACTTAAATTCTTACACTGAAAATATTCAATCAATTCGATTTAAATGCACATTAGGCGAAAGTGAAATGCAGAGCACTTACTAATTTAAATTTTCTTTAATGTAAAGCAGGGGTGTGAAAATTTCCTAAAATTGTAAAAACACCGACTCGAAGTTCGCAATTTCAAGATTCTGAACTCCGACTCCAACTAGATTGAAAATGAAAAAACAGTTTCCAGTTTAGAGAACACTATATAGGACTTATTGATCCGAAACCAAATCGCCGGCACAAATTAGGTTTGTCAGTGGAAATGTAACCATTGTATATAACTAATAATACCAATCGATTAATGTCTTCCGGGTAGAAGTGTAATCTGCATCTACTTCTAGTTTACACTTCGTTAATTTTTATTAATGTTATTGAAATAAGGGCGGAGTAGAGCTGAACAATTTACTAAAACTATTGCGCTGACACAAGAAAAGTTGAAATAAAGGCGGAGTAGAGCTGAACAATTTACTCCAACTATTGCGCTGACACAAGAAAAGTTTCTTTAACTCCGACTCCAACACCGCCTTCATATCTCTGATGTAAAGGTATTCACACTCAAATGACAGCTATTTGAGAATAGAAATTTGATACTAAATCCCTTTCTGAAAACCGATTGCCAACAACATTTAAAGAGCCCATAAATTGGAATCTAGAAGCACACAAAAAGTTTTAATTTTAAGGCCCATTACCACAATTCTGGGTTACCATTACCCATTACCCAGAGTTATCAATTTTAATTCAATAGAAACTTATGTCCTATTCAGTTAGCTCAAACTGCAGAATAGCCAGAGATGGTATGGTTAGGTAGCGGCTGTCACTTTTGACACACTTAGTCCAATGAAGGCTGAGATTCCAAGCCTAGACGCGTGTCTGCTTATTAAATAGTGCCCAGCGGTTACAGCTACTAGCATAGAGATATCTTGTCTAGGAATGGATATCAAGTTTAGCATACGGTTCAGGTATTAACTTGGTTAGTTCCAATTTTGAGCAGTATTAATACTCTGCATGCAGAAAAGGGCAAACCCAAATGCCGCATATCCAGTGGAGCAGCTAAAATAGTCTCTACTCTTACCAGCTCATTGGTAATATTTCCCTGGAATGTACCTGTGGCTTGGCATCCATATATGTTGAATATAGAATTGCTTGGGCATCTCATTCAGAGATACATGGCAGTTGTGGGCAGTTGTCGAAGTCAGGAATACATATTGCAGGGATATTATATATCAGCCTGACTGTCACAATAGGTTGTGATACCCCAGGAAGTGATAAAAAACCAACTTCTCCGGTTACCATGACGTCTGCCTGAAGTAAACTACAATGGTTTGGTAGCCTATGTGCAAGGTCTAACCCCAGCCTTTTAGAATAGACTGCAAACCCTACTTTGCCATCTTGGTTGGAGCCATCAGTATAGAAGCCTACACACCTTCTATAATCTGGTATGCGTCCCTTCTAGTTTTGTCTGTACGGGATGTGATTGGAGAAGTTAGTTTGACGTGGGTGCCCCTCAAAAATGGCACCTGACCATATGGCCTGGTGATCCATTACGAGGAATGATCTTGATGGATTGCCGACATTGCAGCCATTTACCTTACCAGCAAGTCTAGTGGTAACAGGAAGTCGAAGAAGCTCTGCTGACCCTGTGCGTAGTGTTTGGCTTGAAATCAAGCCTTCTGTTGTGAGAATCACATCTAGATACCTTGCACCATTCTTTAGGCAAATTTCTCTACCAGATGGAGACAAGGGATGAATTCATGGAATCTTCTGTTTCCTGGTAAAGATTACGAGCTCGGGTTTCTCCGGATTTTCACCCAGTCCATTCTCCGTGGCCCACTAAGAGAGTCGCCTGATTAAGTTCGAGGAGTATTGTCTCTACACTGCAATTGCCAGGTGGTCATCATATGTTACGACTGTACAACATGATCGCTCCAACTCTAGCAGATCTCTGTTCAGTGCAATATTCCCGAGGAGTGGAGATAAAAATTCCTCTATTCCTCTATTTTGAGTTAAGGCATGTGTCACGGTGGGATGGTAATGAGCCTTATCGTAAGAAATTCATAGGTCAAATAAGTGACCTTCTGGTCCACCCAAAGTGAAGATAGAGCTGATTTGATTCATCCTGGTAAGACGCTGTTAAATGTACACTCTGTCGACAAATGCGACAATGGTGGCGCACCAATTGTGCTACAATAAGAAATTCAAATAACTTTTTGCTTTATTAATGATTTTTTCTATTTTTTTATTGTACTTTATAGAAAACTCAATTCTATTTTATATAACCAATTGGTTTTTAAGATGATAGACCGTAAATGGCCTCCATGCTCATTCACGTATACATATGCTACACCTGATATGAAAATTATTCATTGCCTGAAGTGTAGAAGTTGGGATCGCCTCAATAATTTCTTTAATGGACTGCTTCAATTCAGTTAATTTCCTTGGTTTCGTATTGTACACATCTTCCTTGATATGACCCAAAAAGAAATTTGGTGCAGTTAGGTCAGGTGACCTTGGGGGCCAGCGGAAAGTGGAGTTTCTGGATATTAATTTGTTTGGAAATTTTCATTGGAGGTCCGTCCGCCACAACCGGGGTGGCTATGTGTACAGTTGCTCCATCTTGCTGGAACCAAATGCTGTTGAATCGGACACAGTTCTGGGTAAAAATAACCTCCTTCAACATCTTTAAATAACGGGTGTAATTTGGACTTCGTGTGGAAACAAGTTTATGTTATTTTCGCCGATAAGTTTCGATCGAAGCGCTCTGATTTGTCTGAATTGACGATGCTACAGCTTCTGCTAGCTACTGTCTTAAACCCGAACGTAGGGAACTCGATGGTACGGTCTTCGTGCAATGCTTCCAGATTCGGCAAACATGTTTACCCACCTCATAATAGGGGAGTGTATCCAAACTCCCGCCTAAATTCCCTTTGGCTGGAAATGAAGGACTGCAAAGCATGGACTATCTAAATCCTTTTTTCGGTGTCACAAGCATTAATTTGAATAAATCAAAATAGTACAGTGCAAAATAGAAAAAAATATGCCTATTACTCACACAGAAAAAAACATGAGGTGTCAGGGGATACCCGGTTGGAACGAAGTTCCTTTCGCTATATATTATGTACTAGTTAGTTCCAACACGCCTAAGGCGCCCGTTGAAAAATCCGATAATTTAAATGGATCTTTACGCAAAGATACTTTTCTAAAATGATAAACCTTTGTCAAAGACAATTTTTTTATAGAATGAAATTTTTTTAAAAAAAGTATATTTTTAGGTCTATTTGTAAGAATATGTATTATATTTTCCCGAAAAGGCTATTTTTTAAAGAGAAGTACTTCTTTTATTAAGAGCTCATGTTTTTTGAAGAAAATATACTATTTTTAAGAAGAAGTACTTTGTGTAACAATAAGCCATAAGAGTATGATTTTTTTTTACAAAGAAGTATTTTTTTAAGAACAGGTACTTTTTAAAGAAGTGGTACTGTTTTTAGGAAAAGATTATTTTTTTAAGAAAATTTACTTATTTTCAGAAAGGCTACTTATCTTAAGAAAAGAAAAGATATTACTTTATTTGTAAGAAAATGTACTTTTAAGAAAAGGAATTTTTGTATGAAAAGGTATTTTTTAGAGGAACACATTTTTTTTAAGAAATGGGAATTTTTTCTAGAATTGGCCATTTTTTTTAGGTATAGGTACATTTTTGAGAGTGGGTACTTATCTCAAGAAATTTATTTTGTTTCACAAAAAATTTAGTCTTTAACCCTCTAGTGCGCCGTGATGCAAATTTGAATCATAGCGAAAATCTATCCGTAGTTTCAAAATTTGAAAACACTTTTGTGTAAATGTTCGTTATATGTTGTCTCCATTTAAGTAGGCGTCGTTTCCTCTGCTTTTGAAGTACCGTTATAGCAGCATTGAATTATTGTGCTATTTTGAAGTGTCTGCTCATTAGTTTGTTGTGCGTAGAAGAAACAGTGTGTTTTTCTGACCTTAAAATTTAATTAATTTCAACAAGTTTATTAAACAGTTGTGCTTTTTACATAAGTTACACTCTTTTTTATTAAAATCTAATAGTGTTTATTGTTGTTTGGTGGTAAATACTTTGCTGTGTATAAAAAACGGTTTGATGCAAATTTGCATCACTGCGCATTTAAGTGATAGTAAAAAAAAATTTTCCGTATGTAACGAATTTTCAGGATATGTCAAGAAAACAACTTTTAGAGGAGGACATTCTCCGTATTTTGTTTGATCCTGCTACAAGTGAAGATGAATTATACGACTCCGATGATGAAGATGAAATTATGGAAGGTAAGCTTCCAAATAATGAAGATCTAGAGCACCTTCTGGGTGATGAAAATACTGTGGATCTCATGAACGACTTGAATAGTGAAGATATAAATGTAACTGAAAATATAGCTCCAGAAATTCCGGAAAATATACTTGGTGCCACAAATTTCTTAACACGAGATGCTTGCAGACATATTGTCTGGAAAAAATCTAAATTTTCTGTCAGTGACTTGCCGGAATTTATAAAGAACTTTCGGACTCGAAATGGATGTAACTATAAAGTTTACTTCGACAATTATTACGCTGCCATCCCGTTGCTTGTTTACTTAGGAAAAAAGGGCATACATACAGTTGGAACAGTCAGACGAAATAGGATACAAAATTGTAAATTACCAACTGATCAAGAAATAAAAAAATTTCCTAGGGGATCATCATTTCAATTCGATGCTGACTTTGAAGGTTTAGAGCTCGCAAACATCTTGTGGAAAGAAGATAAAAACGCAATTTTTCTGTCCTCATTCGTTGGCGTCGAACCAGAAAATGATATTAGCAGATTCGACAGTCGGGAACGCAAGTCGATCATGGTTAAGTGCCCAGCGATTGTCAAAGAGTACAACCGTCATATGGGCGGTGTTGATCTCTTAGACAGAATGATGGGGCGGAACCGAATCAAAATGAAAACCAGAAAATGGTATATGCGTTTTGTTTACCATCTACTCGACCTAGCAGTTACAAATGTTTGGTTTTTGTAAAAGCGAGCAACAGGAAATATGACTCTTGCACTATTAAAATGTCGTAAAAAATCTGGCATTGACACTTCTAAAAATAAACACAAAACAGAAACGTCCAAGAACCAACGATTCACCTTCTGTCGAAAGATTGCATGTCCAAAAGCAAAAACGAGGTGCAGCATCAGCTATACCATCCGTAGATATCAGGCACAATCATGTGGACCACTTACCGCAATTCCAAGAAAATAGGGTGAGATGCAAGCTGCCGGGTTGTAAGGGCCAAAGTCAACTGATTTGTAGCAAGTGCAACATAGTTTTATGTCTAACAAAAACCAAAAACTGCTTTGTAAAATTTCATACAAAATTAACAAAATTAAAATGTTCTTTTTTTTTTAAATGTAAAGTTCCATAAACAATAAATAAATAATACGTTGGTTTTTAAAAAGAATCAAAAACATTGTCCATTTAAATCACTATTGAAGAATTAAAATTTTAGATTTTGAATTTACAGCTAAATGCGCAATGATGCAAATTTGCATCAAAGGATTTTTCGCCTGCTGCCCCCATATAAACGAAAATTATACAAACTGCTAGAACAAAAGTTTGTTTTTTAACCCTTTCCTTTCGTTTAAGTAGTATTTTATTTAATTTGGGTTTCTTGCGCACTAGAGGGTTAATGAAAATTTAGGTTTTTAAGAAAAGATACTTTTGTAAGAAAAATTCATTTTTTTAAGCAAAGGTACTTCTTTAAGATAACGTTTTTTTAAGAAAAGGTACTTTGTTTATGAATATGTATAGGTAAATTTAAATTTTCTTTTTAAACATCCTTCATTTTCGCTTTTCTAAATTTACATTTTATTGGGTTCTACTAAATATTGGTTACAGGCTCCACCTAGAAAACTTTGCAGTTCCATGTATAAATAGATTTCTTTATGAAGCTCACTAGAGCATGCAGAGCGGTCGATAATGGGGTATGCCATTGTATTTTTAAACTTACCCATTGCAAAAAAAATATTGATATGCAAATTTATGGAATAACATTATATTAATTAATTAGCGCCACCGAGTTATGTTAACAACAAACTACAAACTACTTCATTGGATTCTAAAGCAAACCACATACTTGTCATTGATGCGCATGCACATCAGCTATCGTTGATGTTTATTGTCGTTTTACAGCCCTTCTTGATACCAACTAAGAGTGTAATCGAAGTTTTTCGCATCACTAACATGTTCACAATATTTGTTTGTATTATTTTAAAAATTCATCAGTCAGACAAAAAGTTATCGATAAAGCTCATGCTCATGAATGATAAGTCTGCGGGTCGCTTAATGGGGAACTGTGGAATTTATTTCTCATTTATAACAGCTATTCGCAATAATACGATCAACGAGAATCTCAGGCAAAGTATAACTTTAAATTGTGGCAAATGAATAAAACCGATTAAAACAACCGAAAACGTTTACAACCAACGACATATGGTAACTATAAACTCGAAACTACGTTTGAAATGGAAAACGTTTATATTAACTTTGTTAACTGCTAACGACTTATGTGAACAACAAATTCCAAAACACTTTTTTGAAAATCAAAAAATTTTTTTTTTTAATAGATTTGTTTTTGATGGAAGTGTCCCTTATGAACAGAGGTATTTTATTAAATTATAAATGCAAATGTATTCTAGTACCACCACTTTCCCTGAAATGGAGTTGAATCCACGCACCATCAGTGCAAGTCCGCGCGTCTTTCCGCAGCGAAAACATATGGTGTTGAAAGAAGTCAGAATAAATTCAACAGACAGTCTGACATACTTTTTTTTTCTCCAAAAAGAGAGAGTAGTTATTCATCAGAATGCTCTCCTTTGAAAGTATGTGTGTGAATATCTCATTCGTTTGGGGTAAACTAAAGCTCGTTCATTACAAAATAAACTGCCAACCATAAGACTAAGTAACAAACAAAATTTTGTTTGCGACAAACGAGTTTTAAAAGATTCTGTCCTTCCGTACTATTTTGATCGATTTATCATATAATAATCAAATATTTTTTGGATTTCCTGAATAACTATCTTAATGGAATCCCACATATACACCTTAGTCGCAGTACAATTAAGTCATACAAAAGTCAACAATTAATTCCGCAACTCCTTTAAAACGTTCACATATCCTTCGTACTCTGCCCAATAATATCCTTCACATTTAAGTACAAATGAAAATAGTCCTGCTGTGCAAATGGCTCATTACCATTTCATTATATTCATGGCATGATATTGAAATCCTTAAAAAGGAAATACAGTAACAAATGACAAATGCCTACCCTTACTTCCACCCACTACTCCAGCACAGGAGGGGAATGGGACAAAGCATAGCTACCACAAGATTGGAGCGAAGAAACAAATGACTGGTATATTCGTTTGAAAACCAAGTGAGTGACTGACTGGTAGTACGAGCAGCTGTAGTTGGAATTGGGCCCGTGGGTGGTAGTTTATCAAAAACACTGTTATAAATATCCCTGTTGATTGCAAGTAATTTCCTTCCGTTTTACACATTCACTTAGGAGGTTCATACATTCGCATTTATCCTTTGCATGTAATTGGCACATGGGGAGTTACAAGTTGAACCAAAAAAAACCTGAAAGTGAAATGAATAAGAAATAAAAAAACTGCATAATCATTCAGCCACCTTTGGGGGGCAACCGTAAACGTAGCCGAGAAGTATATTAATTTATATTGTAACCCAACCCTCGGAGAGGAAGATATTACTGAAAACCACAAAACTTACACTATTAACCTTTGTCGATAATTCGATCAAAATCTAATGTTACTTTAAGTCGTATAAATGTATGTATTTCATTATTCCAATTCACAAACAAATGTATGCAAATGACATTATAATATTGAAGAAGGCCCTCAGGTACATCTTAATGATAAAAAAAAAATAAATGATTTCCCATTACATCCCATGAAGGGACCGGGGAGAACTTCTCACAATCACTGAGCTGTGCGCTTTCCAGTTTTCACTCACTGATTGGGACCTACAGTTTTACACCGATTCCGAACGGTATTTTGAGAAGCTTTATCATGGCTATATACTCGATAGTGTCGCCGTCACTATGCGAGGTGACCACCGCCGAAATAATTTTTTTTTTTTTTTTGAAGGTGGTCATTGCAGGGTTCGAACCCAGGATCTCATGTACAAGAGCCGCGCACACTAACTATTGCACCACCGACGGTCGCTGCGCTACTTTACTTACATGTTCTGTTGTACTCAAGTTTTTTCAATTCCTGATGATGTCTTTCGACGAAATATTGAAAAAAAAATTAAAATATATACAACAAAATTGACCTCGAGCCTAATTATTTAAAAATTAAGATCTAACTATTCAAAAAGGTCGAATAGAAAACGAAAAATATAATTATATTTACATTTTACATTTACTAGCATTGAATGCATTGGGTATCACTATGCATTGGTACACAAACGATATACTTAGATACAACTCTAGTTCATGCAAGACAAGCGTGTATTAATTGCTTGTTTTTTTATTATTATATTTCACCAATGGTGCCCCATTCTGATTTTTTCAGTAGAGGTTCGGGCAGAAAAAGATATTCAAGTTGTTGCCCTCTCCAGTTTCTTTCCTCTCCAGTTTGTCCGAGCCTTTACTGGGAAAATCGGAACTGCGGACCATTTGTGAAATATGATAAACAAAAACAGAAGTAATTGATCCACGCTTGGCTTGCATGAACTAGATTTGTATATAAGAGTATTGTTTGTGTACTAACGCGTAGTGATAACCAACGCATACTTGAAACCTTCTGAAAACAAAAAAGTGATCGACAACAAAGAAAGGAGAAGAAAAAGAGCAGCAGTTTCTCATTTCATGAACAAAAAAAACAAACTCTGAATTCAATGCAAATAAATGTAAAATGGCCGTTTTAAATCTTTTAATTTTTTGTAGTAATTATTTATAAGTGTGTATTTATATGAATAAAGTTAATTATATTATTTAATACGTATATGTGACCTGGTCTACGGAAAGGGGGCTTAGGTGTCAAAAAATCAATTTTCACTTTTTGGTTGATTCTGATGGAAGATGAGATGCTTTTTCACGTGGTGAAAAGCAGAAAATCCTAACTTGCTTAGAAGTGTACTAACACTCATGTTTCATTTCATGCGAAATGCGAAGACGATAATCAACAGAAACAGTAAACGTCACTTCTTCAGTATTACTTTTTTAAATGTTCCACACTAGCAACTTACACGATGAACTATAATAATATTCCGACCAACAGCAACACTTACTGGACCAACAACAACACTTACTGGACATCCGGCGCGGAGAACAAGTAACGAGATAATGAGAATCTGACGAAACGAGTTGCTTACTTTTAACAGCTTTTTCACAGAAAACTAGTTTTCGCACGTAAGCTCCCTTTTCGCAGACCAAGTCACATATACTGAAATCAAAGAATAATTCGTCTCTAAATATTATTATGTTTCCACGTAAGTATATGGAGGTTTGGGGAAAACACGCGAATGGTTCCTAGTAAGTATATGGGAGTTTGGGATGAAGCGGATATATATTTCCACGTAAAAGCATACATATTTGCAAGTAAACATACTAATGTTTGCATTTAAACACAAGTGAGTTTTTTTCCGCTCTCCGCGCATTTTCTAATAGATTGGGCATAAGAAATAATATACGTGTCCCATCGGATGTAAACGGGCCAGTCACCCACGGCCTTTAGCCCTAAAAATGGTGTAAAATTACCTCAAAGCTTTTTTGAGCTATAACTCGTAAACCAGAAGACTGCCACAAACAAACAAGATAAACATTTTTATTACAAATATACAGGCAAACATTTTTCTCGTGAAATTTTTGGCCTTTCTATGACCTTTCATGGTGTTTTCAGAGGTCAAAGTTAAAATTTGTGATAAAAATTTGTTTCAAACGGCCCTCAAAAATTTATCTATAAATTTATTTAGGTTTGATTATTGCCAAAATGTAAAGTATTATATGTAGTTTCAAAAAAAAAATTAGGTTGGAAAATATATCGTTTAGTTCATGACAGAGTTACCGCAATATAAATTTAAAAAATTAAGTTTATTAAATATGCTGAACAAGTGTACATTATGAAATGTTGTATTCGAATTACCTCTATTAATTTCAGTAGGTAATCCATTGACTTGTGCTCCGGATCAAAGAATCTCTGATTTCAGTCTTTTTTAAATTTTGTGTATATTTTAAAACGACCCTGAAAAAATAAGCTTTACATATTAAAAAAAAAAATATAAACTAACATAGTAGGCGTTGTTATGAACCATGGTACAAATATACGGTACAAGCAGTTGCACAGCTGATTTCAACTTTATTCTTGTGTGTGTGTTCCTTTTATGTCACATTCTCATTTTGGATCCCTAACACCAATATACTTATTAAGAAACAAACACATGACAATCATTTGAAAAATATAGGCTTTTGATGTTTTCATTATTATTTTAATCACCTGAGTTTGACATAAGACTAATACCGTACGAAAACAAAATCCCTGTTGTTGTTGCCTGTGGAGGTCGGTGGTACAATGGCTAGTGTGCGCTGCTCTTGTGCATGAGAACGTGGGTTCGATCCCTGCTCTGACCATCTTACACTTCCTTCGACAGCGGTCACCTCGGTTAGTTATGGCGACATTATCGAGTACTTAGCCATGAAAAAAACTTCACAAAATACCGTTCTGAACCGGTGTAAAACTGTACGTCCTAATCAGTGAGTGAAAACTTAAAAAGTGCACAGCTCACTGGTTGTGAAAAGCTCCCCCAATCCCTTCATGGAATGTAATGGGAAACCTTGTTTTATTTTTGTTGTTGCCTTGTTGCATTTGTTGCCGATTTGCGTTTACCGTATATTTGTATCATGTTATAAACAATAATTTGCTCTAAATTTCCCTTTATTTAATTGGTCGAAACCTTTAAAAGAAAGTGGGGTTTTTTGGGAAATAAATTTCATATTTTTGTATATTTAAATTTTGAAAATGGAAAATAGTGTTACATCCAGTTGTGTTTATTTGATTGGTAAGTATTCAAAGCGAAATATTTGTGTAAATTACGCATAAAACGATCGGGCTAATGATTTATTGTAGGAAGAAAAATAAAGTAGTTTTGATGGAAGGATGCTTCCAAATATCAAAGATGTTTTTGGAAGACTTTTCGTTTAATACCAGATGAAAAGAGGAATATTAAAGACAGCGCTTCTGTTGTAACAAATTAATTGATAGAAATTTATAGGTCCTTTGAAATTCGGACGAAAGGAAAGGATGGTGTTAAAAAAACTATTGTTAGACATTACAATAACTTCAATAGTTTAATAAAAAAAAACAGCAGACAGTTGTCCGAGGCCTTCGGCAGGCTGTGTCAGAGACACGGCCATTAAGTTTAACGTAGAATACGCCATCCGATAAGACAGGAAACATATATAACAATAAATGATAAATAACATAAGCAAATGAATTTATTTATTTGATAGTTACTTTTGATAATATACATATGCTTATTGTAGGAAAAATAGGATAAATATGTTTTTAAATTAAAGGAGTAAGGATAAATGATAAATAACAGACGCAAATCAATTTGATTTATATTTTTTATAATTATATATCCATGTTAAATTCAAATTCACATTTAACATTTTGTTTCACTTAAATACGAAATTTCAATATTTCATCAAACAAAACAACAGCCGAAGGTTTGTGTCCACACTGAAACAGCAGCATAGTTTGTGTTCACGCTACAAACTCAAACACTCAACCAAACACCACACATATGTTTGAGTGTATGTGTTTAAACAATTTTCATTTGAGAAACTTAAATATTAGGAAGATATCAACCAAATGAAATGTATATCAAACGAAAGATAACATCTTCATTTACCTACAAAAAAATTTTTAAAAAAAGTTATCTCGCCGTTTCCTCATAATCAATGAAATAAAGATTACAACAATTACAATCTGACATGACTCCCTATACCGTAAGGTAAGACGTATTCTACGCCAAAAGGTTGGGAGAACTGAAAAACGTTTACAGTAAACCAGTTATGAAAAATTAGTGCTGACAAAACGTTTGCGAGAAACGAAAAACGGTTCCACCAACTGTTCTCTCGGTTACAGCAAAATTAAATTAAATTTCAACTTTAATGATTTTGGTTTGTTTTACAAAAAGTTGGAATTTTTGGCTATTTTTCCACTGTCTACTTACACGTCTGTCTCGCCTTGCATTCAAATAACAACTAAAAGCGCAGTAAACTACAACGCGGTATATGGACTCCAAGATATATGGACAAGGTAGAAGCACATCTATTAAAGATGTAGCTACAATGTGGCGATAACCCAAATAAGTTTGGAAACCACTGATCTAAACGATTGGAATAGTTTTGAACAAGATTTATTAATTTATTTTTTAGTTTGTGTGCTCGAAGACTGTATGCCATATGTTTAAGGATGAAACTATATCTAGTTTAACGTATTACATTATAGCGACATCTTCATTTGAAGTACAGCTACAGCAATACATTTTATGATATGGCAGCACAATAGATTAGCTGCTTTCCAACTACTTCCCAATGTATTCACAGAAATGTGTTTAGGAAAAACGCCATTGATATAGTGAGCATACACACACATTTACACGCTGCTCGCAGAAGTAAACAAACGACAGCAAAGATCTGTAAACTTTCAAGCACACACAAGTGAGGTGTGCGAAGTTAGCCCCCCATTTTTGGAAATAAATATTTTTGAAGATTGTTCTGAATTGTTCTAGGATTGTTCTACATTGTTCCAAAACAATGATTTTCTAAAATATAATTTGTACCGGTAAATCGAAAAAAAACAATATTAAACTTTGCACCCCATTTTTGGAAAATCGAAATTTTTGCGGTTGTTCTGGGTTGTTCTAGTTGTTCTAAACATTGTTCCAAAACGATGATTTTCTAAAATATAATTTGTACCGGTAAATCGAAAAAAACCAATTTTAAATTTTAGAACATAATTTGATATCGCTCGAATAAAAACTTCCAGGCGAGTTTATTCTTCATTCAATGTTTTTTCAACTTTCAACGTATTCGTGACCAACCGATTCTAATACAAATCTAGTACAATCGTCAATAAACCAAGAACAACCAACGACGTCCATTTTTGTTTCCAGCAAAAGTTCGAAAAGAGTTGAATGGAAGACAAATTTGATCGAAATTTTCTGTTCCGGCCATATAAAGTTTGGTTTCGGGTTGTTCTAGTTCAGTGATGGTGAACTTTTGCCATAAGTGTGTCAAAAAATCTTTTGAAAATTTTTAAACAAAGTTCGCTTGTCACCCACCTATAAATTATAAAAAGTTGAAAATAAAATTCCTTTCGTACTAAACATATACATTTTTTATTATAATTAGTAAATATAAGTTTTTATTAAATAATTTTTAATTTATTGTGAAATTTGTTGTTGTTGCTCCGATGCGAATGTAGTAATTCTTGGTGAATATTTTGTAACTTTTAATGCCACACAAGCGGCAGATATATCATTTCCAAGACGATTTCTTGTAATGGACTTAATAAAATTCATTGCGGAAAATAACTGCTCACTATTATAAGTTGATCCAAACAGAGCGCTGTAGCAATTTTCATTGATGTGAATGAACTGGGAATTGAGTTCCATACTGTTAAAATTAAATTTTCTATTCTTTCTTCTGGTAATGATGATGATTTATCGGTATTCTCATAACTTTCCTCTAATTTACAATTTAATTCCACGAATTTGTTTCTCCATATTACACTATTCCTGAACTCAACTAGTTCCATTTCTAAATTTTCGATATTAGTGTGAGTGTGAAGTCACTTATATAGCTGGCTATTACAAATGTGTGAAAACCAAGGTTTATAAATATGTGAGTACGTACGAATGTATAAAAGTAACAAAAAAAGTAAAAATATTCAAAAAAATCAACAAATTTCAAAAATTATATGTCCTGAAAACCCGAAAAGTGCGTGTCACGTAAATTCTGTCATTCTGTCAACTAGAACAACCGCAAAAAAATTTTTTTTCCAAAAGTGGGGTGCAACTTTAAAATTGGTTTTTTTCGATTTACCGGTACAAATTATATTTTAGAAAATCATTGTTTTGGAACAGTGTTTAGAACAACTAGAACAACCTAGAACAACTTAGAACAACTGCAAAAAAATTTTTTTTTACAAAAGTGGGGTGCAACTTTAAAATTGGTTTTTTTCGATTTACCGGTACAAATTATATTTTAGAAAATCATTGTTTTGGAACAATGTTTAGAACAACTAGAACAACCTAGAACAACTTAGAACAACTGCAAAAAAATTTTTTTTTACAAAAGTGGGGTGCAACTTTAAAATTGGTTTTTTTCGATTTACCGGTACAAATTATATTTTAGAAAATCATTGTTTTGGAACAATGTTTAGAACAACTAGAACAACCTAGAACAACCGCAAAAAAATTTTTTTTTCAAAAATGGGGTGCAACTTTAAAATTGGTTTTTTTCGATTTACCGGTACAAATTATATTTTAGAAAATCATCGTTTTGGAACAATGTTTAGAACAACTAGAACAACCCAGAACAACCGCAAAAATTTCGTTTTTCCAAAAATGGGGTGCAAAGTTTAATATTGGTTTTTTTCGATTTACCGGTACAAATTATATTTTAGAAAATCATTGTTTTGGAACAATGTAGAACAATCCTAGAACAATTCAGAACAATCTTCAAAAATATTTATTTCCAAAAATGGGGGGCTAACTTCGCACACCTACACAAGTGTCCACGATCCCCTCCCTTCATTTTATGTTCCCCTCCAAACGCACTAATAACCGACCGATCCAACAAAACGAAATGTACACACACACATTTACACGCTGCTCGATAAATAAACAAAGCACAGCAAAGCCAAAATCATTTGATTTCACAACAACAACAAAAACAACAGCGGCATGTACAAAAAAAGTCTAAAATATTATGCTCTTAAATATTTATTTCCTTAACTACATAAAACTTTTATATATAGACATATAATTTTTTTAATGTAATTCGAAGCAAAACATATTACCAAAACTGAGTAACATATAAAAATTGAAAAAATATGTTTTAATATTTAAGTAAAAGTGGGTGAAAGTTGACAAACATTTTCTCAAAATTTTGTGCTCCAGATCAACACCCCTACCTTACCGTATAACGTATTCTTCGTTAAAAGAAAAATTTCGTCCGAGAAAGAACACTTATTCAATTATTAGATACATTGTTTGATATACAGAACACCGATGTCATACAATTATTAAGAAACGAGAAACAACAGCAATCCATAAACTTTTTAAATGATCATCGGAAGTCGCTTATATTGCTACGTGAAAAATTCTGTTTAGAAGATTTAAAACTCCATATAAAGAATAATTCAAAAAAATGTTGTAACTGTAGTAACTTGTGTAGTGAAAAAAACGAATAACCATTTAATCGATTAAAATAATGTCAAAAAATAAATACGTTTCTATTGCCAGCATATGTGTGGCAAGTAAAATACCCTGGAATTTAAAGTTTGAATTGCGGTAATTCTATCATGGAATAAACTATATGTTTTCGGAATGTATTTTTTTAAACTAAATATAATACTTTACATTTTAGCGATAATCAAACCTAACTAGATTTATCGATAAATTTGAAAAGAATCGTATGAAAAAATTTGTCGCCACAAATTTGAACTTTGACCTATGAAAACACATTGAAACGTCATAGAAAGGCCAATAGTTTCTATAAGTAAAATTTTAGCCTATATATTTGTAATAAAAATGTCTATATTGCATTTTTGTACAGTCCTCTGGTTTACGAGTTATAGCTCATAAAAGCTTTGAAGTAATTTTACTCCATTTTTAGGGCTAACGGTCGTTGGTGACTGGCCGGTTAGCATCCGATGGAACAAATTTTTGCACGTATATTATTTTTTATGCCCAATCTATTAGAAAATGCGCGGGGAACGGAAAAAACAACACTATTCCATTTTTCTATGCATTTCATGGGCACTCTAGTGTATATGATGTCATTATTTTATGAATCTATTGTTTGCGATCATACAAATTTAAATTCTACCTGCAGTGGCACATTCTGTGCGCTTGTTTTAAGTGTCCCAAACCTATACCAATTCTTGAATGTATACTGTATACTTCACGCTAGCTGCGAAATATTCTTAGCGTCCCAAAGCTTTACCAACTCATAATTTTATCACAAAACTTTTTTGTGATAAAAACACTTAATTTGTTATTATCTGTGTAGTCTAAATAGGGTGGTTCAGTCACGACAGGACAAATTTCACCAGCGTATTCCTTGACTCATTTCATGAAAATATGCAATTTTACCCTAGTACCCTCCGACCACCAATCCAAAAATTTTCAAACCGCTGCCATTTCGCCCCCTTACATTTTCGGGGATGGTCGTAGATGGACATATTTTCGTGAAATGAGCCATGGAATACGCTGATTGAAATTCTGCAGTCGCGACTGAACCACCTTGTATAATCATTTTTAAAGTCCTTTTTTTTCACTTATGTTATCGAGAAGGACCTCTGCGAAAACGTGAAGTATGACCATTTTAATTAAAGCAATATCAACATGGAAGTCGGAATTAAATACATTATTATTTGGGATATCAAGTGTTCATCAGAGAAGTTGAAACTCTTTATTTTTACCAGTGACATAATTTATGGTATGAGGCTGAACAATAATGCTACCGTGAAAATTACAAACTTGTCCAAAGTGTATAAAAAACTAATGGAAAAAAGAAAATAAATGAAATTTCTAAAAAATATGAACATTGGTAAGATGGAGCTGTCAATAGAACATAACAAAAATGCTTCTGGTCGCCCAGACAAGGAATACGATGAAGTCAATGACAAGCCAAAGAAGAAGAAACGAGATGAAATTATTAGAGAAAGTTTTAAATTACTTAAAACTCACTCCACAGATGAAGATCGAATAGTGGACTCGTTACCAATAGCCTCAACGAAAAGATTAAAACGAATGGTAGAAAGTATACCAATTCCAAGATGAAAGACTAGCTGGCGCTATGAAATTCTAAGGAAGGTGCCTTCTGAAAAACGTTGAGGCATTTTGACATCCACGAAAGTATTGCAAGTTACCAGATCTAAAATGTTGCCGTCCCAAATATATGTTGATGATACTAGTGCAAGATTTAATCTCTCATATCTTCTTGAAAATACTGCTTCAAGGATTATAATGGAATTTTATGCAGAAGAAATTGACAAATGTCATGAGTCTAAACTGACTTTAATATGTAATTGTGACTGTGAGGAATCATCTGGGTTTGCAGAATATAAACAATAAAGTGGATCCGATGCAGATTTCTCAAACATTTTTTTGTCGTTACTTGTACCATTAAAAATTCGCTTCGTCGTTTCAAGACATATGGATTAATTCAGCACCTGGATCCAAGTTGTTATGCCCTCCAATTCGCTTTGAACTTGTTAGGGAAGATCGAAATACACCCCAAAGACTGGAAGAGAAATAAAAGGGTATCTTATGCTATAACTGACGTAAAGTCGTCCTTGATATATAATATATGTGAAAAAAAAATTCCGAATTTGATGACGTCTCTAGTAAAGCCGCAAGTAATAAAGATGCTCTTCAATTTGGAATATCACCGCTTCATTCACGACTACGATTTATGGAAAATTTTTTACGCTTGACTTACGATCTTAAATACCGCACAGAACCACGAAACCAAACTGTTTCTATAAAGGTTAAAAATTCTGCACAACATGAGAAAGGAAGAAAAGAATCGAATTTATGGAAAAATGCTTCGACTGATTATACATAAGCCTCGATATGGATATGGAAATTCCAAATACAAGATGCTTTTGTGAAGATCCAGGAACTACTTCCAAAATCACAGGTCTTAATCAAAATTTTATTAGACTCTTGGAATTTCCTAAAAACATAAATTAATATGAATTTATTTTTTACTTTTAGTTTTATAATACAAAAGAAACATTTGTCGAAATTCGTAATTCCTTTGTTACGATTCCACTGTGCTACTTGTTTACATCTTTATTATATGGAGCATAGGGTCAGACAACAGAGTATCACTCCATTTACCATCTGACAACACATGATCAGAGCATTTTCTCACCTGGCCCAATAAAGAGTGAAACTGATATAGAAAACGGATAAGAAGAAAGAAATTTCTGGCCTATGGCCAAAATACCCGCATTGCTATTGTTAGATTTGTAGAAAAAAAAAACACAATCATCGCACGGGTTCATGCAGAAATTGCCGGCAATCAAAATCCAAATTGATGAAATAGAAATGAATGAATGAATGAAAGGATGCAAAGAAGTGGCATGAATTGCAATTTTATGTGAATGACTTTATAAAGACAACAATTCGTACTGAATGATGCTTCTAAATGACAGAAATGCAATAATGACCTAAATGAGCAGGTGCGAAATTGGACTATAGCTATCGCGGTCACGTGAAATCGTTGGCCAGGTCGACTTTTACTTTAACCACCCTACCATAGAATTAATGCAATGCAATCAATATCAATATATTTTGGATGTGTTAACATCTATAGGCACGGGTAATCAACGATATCAAAGTGAACACATGCAAACAACATGCAGCGTTAGCATCACATACGGGGTTGTTGTACAATAATAGTTTCTGCTTGAAAATAAGTATGATGGTATTGATGCGGCAGTAGTGAACAAATAAGCAGGTCGTCGTCGCCAAAGAGTATTGAATACTATAGTATAGAATAGAAACATTGATACCTTTGTATTGTTTTATGTAATAACATTGTCGAAATGGTGCATTTATATTGAAATATTCTATAAAGAGAACAATACTCAGACTCTCTACATGAGAGCGGAGAAAGAGTGCAATAAGTTCCCTATACTATTCGTGGCAGAAATATCAATAGCAGTACGTCAACAACAGGCATTTTATTTTTGCTCAGTGCCTGTATTGTGTCAACTCAGCTGATTGAAAAATTTTGAAAATGTATACAAAATTGGAATAAAATGCCATTTACAAAATGCGTGTGTATTATCTGATATTCTCAAAGTATTTAAGTATGAAAATTAAAACGGTTCTATGTGATATTGCGACTCTTTTCTGGAATTTGTTTGAAAGTTTGGAAAAATAACATTATAGTTGAATAGGAATTAAATTGTTTTTACAGCATTTAAAAATGTAGTTAGTTACATTTATTGTAATGTGTTTAGCAATAAATTATTTTGAACTCTTTTCTTAAATATCCTTTTGCATTCACATGCACCATCGTATGTATGTGTTGGATTCTCTCATGATTTTCATGAACATGTGGCAACTTCAATCTCTCAATTGAAAGAAATTAGTAAAGTTCAGAGGGGGTGTATATGGCACAGCTGATCGAAAAGCCACTAGGGAAATGGTGTAGAATGAGAGACCAAAGAAGACATAGAGATTAGAGACCATACAGCAAACTAAGTTCAAAAGTGTTTGATCGATACTAATGGCAGATAAATTATGTTCGAATGAAAATATGCATTCCCTTTTATTTCTGCCCATATTATGCCACCCAAAGAGTAAATTACCAAAGCAGCTCGAAATCGATGAAATGGCCTATTACCTCGTCATCACGAAGAGGCATCGAAGAGAGTAATGGAGGCTCTTTAGATTAGGGTATATTCTAGCGGCGAGTCGTCTGCCGCAGCGGATTTTAGTGCCGATTTTTACCTGTCATAAGAAACCTATGTAGAAAAAACGTCGTCATCTGCAGCGTGTTTGATTATGTTTAGAGTCTTAAGCCGCATTCACAATGCAAGCGACATTTTCGTTTCTCATGCCAACTAGTTGTCACACAGAGAATTTCACATAATGCCCTTTCGTTTTTTTTTTTAAATGTAACTCAAATTTGTCGCTGAAGTCGGTCTATTTCTACTCCAGCAACATATTTGTTCGAATAAATAATATACTATTAAGCGGTAGATGGCGCTGTACTTCGAATTTGATTTTCAAACTTAAAAACATCACTGAAAATTGAAACCATTTGTATTAAACGATCCATTATAAAACGTAATTTTATCCATAGAATATTTGAATAGCAAATATGTTTAAATACATTAACATTTTTTAATATTTAAAATACAAACCTGGGTGTGACATTTATGACATATGAATCATGATGCAACTAATAGAGGTTGTGTTATAATAACAACTTAAATGATTTGCTTTTCCTTCTGTTCATTACATGAAGAATCAAATTCAAATGTATTTGGTTTTTGTAATTTCTGGCTAAGTTTTATTCTTGACATACATTTGTGTTAAGTTTGACACGTAAAAAAAAATATATTTCATTGTTGCCTTGATATATTGGCCGTAACACTGGTATCACCTGTTAGAACAAACATCTGGATTCGAAGTAAACTGTTGCTTACATTGCGAATGCCTATTGAAAATGTTGCTTGCATTGTGATTCCGGCTTTAAGCCGCATTCACAATGCCAGCAACAACTTTGTAAATCATAACCTCTCGTTCCAACCTTTTTTGTACAAAAATTGTGCTTAAAGTAGCGTTCACAATGGCAGCAACGCATTTCTAATTCAAGCCCTCTCGTTTCCACTCACAGTATTTCATATAGTATCCTCTCATGTTTTTCGTGAAATTGGACTTCAAATTTGTCATAGAAGTAGGTTCTACTTCAAATTGGAATTGGTTCGAATCAGTTTAATGCTACTGAAAACTTCAAATTATGAATAAAAATGTAAACATTTTGTCTCAAAACAAACATTTTAATAAATAATATTATCT
Organism: Phaonia tiefii; assembly: GCA_963931995.1. Lineage (NCBI taxonomy): Eukaryota > Metazoa > Arthropoda > Insecta > Diptera > Muscidae > Phaonia > Phaonia tiefii. The sequence goes on along the minus strand of OZ008369.1, from coordinate 104,190,400 downwards.
GTAGAATCTGCCAATAACAATAATTTAACACATTTATATTTTTTTATTACCAAAAATACAACACTGTTGATGGCTTTCGAACATATCAGCTGATGTAAATGTGAAATGTGTAGTTGTTTGTAGTAGTGTAGTAACTTATTCGAACAAATATTAAATTGATCAAAAATACAACACGAAATACAACATATTGTGAATATCGCTATTGAGTTAAAACAAATGAACTCGATGAAAGAATTTCCTTTACCCCCTTCGATTTTGATGAAATTCAGTGCAATTTTAGATCTGTATAAGAAAATAAGATATGACAATTTCAGGACCTGTGGCCGTATTGATTCGCGAACTATGGCGCCTTGAAAAGAGAGAAAAATCTTGAAAATATTCAAATGTGTTTCTGAAGAAACATTTATAACTCTGAAACTAGTTACTTGTAATAAAAATCTTATTATGGTCTTATTTTGTAGGTAGTAAAAGGGTCTTTAAAATGTTGCACAACTTACATTTTATTCATGAAAAGTCAAAGGTCATTTCGCATGACCTAAAGTTCGGGAAGATATATCTCAGTAAGCGAAATTTTTAAAATTCTACAAAAAATATATGTTGGCTCCTAACCGTTTCTTTACGCGTATGCAAAATTTCAAGAGGGCGTTTTTTCAAAGTCCAGAGATATTAAAGAAAATGTGGTGCTATGTACAACGTTTTTATTTTTTTTTTTAATTTTTTACTCCTAGAAGAAAAAATTACAAAATATCATTTTCGATTTTGATGAAATTTGGCGCGGGTGTAGTTCTGTGTAAAAAAACAACATGTGCCAATTTATATATTTTTTTTTTAGAATTTTAAAAATTTCGCTTTCTGAGATATATCTTCCCGAACTTTAGGTCATGCGAAATGACCTTTGACCTTTCAAAAATAAAATATAAGTTGTGTAACATTTTAAAGAACCTTTTAATACCTACAAACTGAGACCATAATATAATTTCTACTACAAGTAGTTTTACGATTTTTCACATTTTACAAGGTGCCGTAGTTCGCGAACCAAAATGGTCAGAGGTCCAGAAATTGACACATATTGTTTTCTTATAAAGAACTACATACGCACCAAATTTAATCAAAAGCGAAATTGGTCAGGTCAAATGTTGTCATATTTTTCGTCGAGTTCATTGGTTTTAACTCTATTGTAACAAAAAAAGGGTACACCTTTGCCTGCATTGTTACGAAATTAAACTAAAAATCCTCAAAAACACAACAAGTCTTAATTAACTAGGGAATTAGATAATATTTTGGGGAAGATCAATCTGCTATTGAATATAGGAGCATTTACCACGCTCAGTTGTGAATTGAAGTTCGGTCGTCTTCACAAAACTATAAAGACATTTCCTGCAACTTGGCAACAGCGGATGGTTAAGGTGAGGGTATGTTTAAGTCGGATCAATCGACTGAAATTTCTGACTGGACCTTTTATATCGATTTTGATATTTTAATTTCAATTTGAATTTTTCCATATTTATTTAAATGTTCTGTAATTGTATTTTCTATTTTAAATTTTAATTGTAGATTCTTAATTAATTGTTAGATTCTTCTCAATATCAATTTAGCTTTTTATCAACAATAGTCGTCATTTCCTTGTAACAATTACTATTCTTTATTTAATATTTAAATGTATTTTTATAATTTTTATCTTCCATTGCTCAATATTTTATTTACGAAACTAACGAAATAATCCATAAGTACTTCCGTAGCAACTTTCTATTATATGTCGGCTTATGTCGGTCGGTATCTACAAAAACGGGGCCATATCCAAAAATAAAAATGACTTTTGTTTAATGAAAATTTTTGACGAAACAAAATCAAAGAACTGTAGGCGAAATAAAATGAAATAATAAAACAATAATTTCACGAGTTTTATGTGTTTATTTTTCAGTAATTAATGCAATCTTTTGTTTAAGTGCTGCACTGCACAGTCAGTCAGTCAGTCTTCCTTGCACAATTGGATTGAAAAAGAATATATATCATGATATACCATGTACAAATCTCTCACATAATTTATTTTTAACAGTTTCTACATTTTTCATGAATAGAATAGTTTTGTCTGAATTACAAGTATGTACAAGTACATTTTGAGGGCTTTTTTACGTGAAATACCCACAGATCTGTCATCAAATGCAACCAATTAATAACAAAATGCACGTCCATTGCAAAACATCTTATGTTGCTATTCATAATTATTGTTCGAAGTTTTTTTTATTGTTATTTTCATTCCCATTCCTGAATTAATGTAAAATGCAATTCTGTATTTTGCAATTTTTTATAAATTATGATTTTGTTTTGAGATGACAATAGAACAAAGAAAAAGTAGGTCGTTCTCTAGGTATCAAATTACATGTGCAATATTTTGTAAACATTTGTGTTGGAAGACAAAATAGTGTGAAAATATATCGCACCAAAACTTCCAAAGGGTCGTAACTCAAAGTTTATAGATTTTAACTTTTTGTTTGAAATCGACAAGCAAGGCCACATCTTACTTACTTACTTATCCGATCTAGGCTAACCCCGGGGGGTCAGGGACCTTACAAAACGAAGATAACATATTTCTCCAACGAGTTCGATATTTTGCTTTATTTCTCCAGTTGGCAATACCAAGTGTACGCAGGGATTCGTCAACCTGATCCATCCAAAGGAGTCTTGGTCTTCGTATTTTCCGTCTTCCTTCGAGTTCGGTTTCGAAAACCCTTCGTGCTGGTTCGTCTTCATCCATTCGACTGGCATGGCCTAGCCAGCGCAATCGCGTTATTTTGGTCCGCTTAACTATGCCAATGTCGGGATATAGCTCATACAGCTCATGGTTTATGCTTCGCCGATACTCGCCCTTGTGCACTATAGGCCCATGCATTTTTCGTAGAGTTTTTCTCTCGAAGACTCCTAGAGAAGTTTCGTCTGCTTGCGAGAAGGCCCAGGATTCTGGACCATGAAGCAAGACAGGATTTATGAGAGTCTGGTATAGCTGGACTTTTGTTACTCGAGTGATTGAGGGCCTTATCTATAAAGTGCTTGCTTAACCCAAAATAACATCTCTTCGCAAGCACAATTATCCGCTTTAGGTCAAGGCAGACGTTGTTGTTTTTTTAAAAGTAGTTAATGTATGAAAAGTCAGTCACTAGTTAATGTACCAGGTCCGGAAAATTTTTCTAATTGAAAAATGGTTGGTTTTTGTTGGAATTAATAGACAATACACTTACTGGCATGACCAGTTTGGAACTCCGTGACAGGTTCATCATCAGATGCCTAACTACTGTGCCTGAATTGATACCATCGGTTGGTCATCAATCGTATATATATGTTATTAGTATGTTGTTTTTGTTTTCGGCAGACTCGAGGTATATAAATTTGTCCACCGCGCCTTGGTCGAATCGCGGTGAGGCCTTGCTCGTTGCAACCATTAATTCGCTCTTGTCCTCATTTACTGTCAGACCCAGTTTTACTGACTTCTTCAACACGCATTGTGTGCATGTGGCTTTTGCTGCTGATGGTTTTATTCATGCTGACTGCAGCTTTGCTCATAATGATTTCCACTAATGTACGATCATCATTAAGACGTTAAAGAGATCGCACGATAGAGTGTCGCCTTGCCTGAGTTCTCGCTTAGTCTCGAAAGGTTCGGTAAGATCTTTACCAACTTTCACTGCGGTTTTAGTGTTTGTCTATGTCATCCTGCAAAGGCATATGAGTTTTGCAGGAATACCAACTGAGATATTGCAACTCAGAGTTTCTGCCGTATCGGACTATCAAAAGCCGCCTTATAATCGACAAATAGATGCTAGGTGTCGATTTGTTTTTCGTGGGTCTTCTCCAGGATTTGGCGTTTCGTGCAAATCTGGTCAGTTGTCGATTTTCCAGGTCTAAATCCACGCTGGTATGGTCCAAGCAAATCAGCGATAATTGGTTTTAGTCTTTCGCACATGATACTTGATAGAACCTCATATGCTGAGGATATAAGGCTTATTCCACGGTAATTGGCACAGAGACTCGGCTCACCTTTCCCAAATATGGGGCATAGTACACTGAGACTCCAATCGCCGGGCATGTATACATCTAACGAAATTTTACTAATGAGCTTATGCACCTTATCAACTCATCGCCGCCAACCTTAAACAGCTCCGTCGGTAATCCATCGGCTCCTGGGGCTTTATTTTTCTTAATATAGCAATAGCTGTTCTGACCACATCTTGGTTAAGACGGGGGCAATCGACGTCGTCCAAATTGTGATTAATTGTATCAACGTCATTGGATATCTCAGGTACCAGTAGCGCGGAGAAATGATGCCTCAATATTCCCAACAAGCGCTGGACATATGCGATAAGATTACCGTCCTTGTTTTCTTAATGGTAATTTTGTAGTCGGAGTCGTCCAAATTTTTGAGACTCCGATTCCAGGCAAATATTCCAGACTCCGGCGCCGACTCTGACTCCACAGCACTGGGAAGAACAATATCTGCAAAATACAGGGTGACACACCTACTGTGCTACAATAAGGAACTCAAATAACTTTTTTTTATCAATGTATTTATTTTTTATTATATTATTCGTCCGAGTTTATAATATTCGATCTTTTATTTGTTATGTTCTTAATAATTGTTCGGTCCAAGATCTATAACAATTAAAAAGTACTTTTTATGGAAAATTCAATTTTATTTTATATAACTAATTGATTTTGAAGACGATAAATTACGTCCAAGCTTGCAGCCTGAATGGTGGAAGCCGGGACCTCCTTAATTTTTGTTTTAATGGACTGCTTAATTCAGTCAGATTCCCTGGTATCGTTTTGTACAACTCTTGCTTGACACGACCCAATTAAAAAAAAACCCCTTGGGGCCCAGCGGAAAGTGGACTTTCTGGATATTAATTTTTTGGGAATTTTCGGTGGAGGTCCGCCATAACCTGTCTGGCTATGTGTGCAGTTGCTCTTATGACGTCATGAATTATCCGTTGTAATGACCATCTGCGAACTCAAATTTTCGCCGATTAGTTTACAATCGAATCGCTTGGAAATGTCTGAATTGACGAAGCTACAGCCGCGAATGCATCTTGAACCCGACCATAGTCATCTCGACGGCATGGTCTTCGTGCGATGCTTCCAGGTTCGGTAAACATACTCATCTACCCATTTGATAATGGTCCATCTACTCGGGGGAGTGCCGCCAAACTTCCGCCTAAATTCCCTTTGGACGGAAATGAAGGAGTGTAAATCAGGAGCTGCATTATCCAAATCCCCTTTTTGGCATTCTAAGCATTCATTTTAATAAATCTAAATAGAGGTTTGAATTTTATGTTTCAGGATTAGAGAACAAAAACAAATATTAGTCATCGAAAATCACTTTATTGTTTTTCAAAATATTCCCCATGAAGATTTATACACTTTTGCATGCGTTTGAACCAATTGTCGAAACACTTTTGCCACTCTGATTGAGGTATCTCCAAAACATGCATTTTGAATGCAGCAGCCGCTTATTCAGGTGTAGAAAAACGTTGACCTCTCAGTCTGTTTTTTACGTACGGGAATAAAAAAAAGTCATTCGGTGCCAAGTCAGGACTATACGGCGGGTGACCCATCAAATCGATGTTTTGGGTGCTCAAAAATGCAGTTGTTTCAGCCGATGAGCTCCCATTGTCGTGGTGAAGAGTGATCCGTCTTCGGCGTTTGGTTTTCCTGATTTCTTGGAAGACAACTGGCAAACAAATGGTTGCGTATTCACTGTTTTGCGTTGTTCTAGTGGTATGGTTGCGACATGTCAGGTTTTTCCAAAAAAAAAACAGGCGACAATTTGCTTGGAAGTGCTTCGGGCGCGAATGACTTTTGTTGGATTTGGCTTACCTTGAAACACCCATACAGTTGACTGCTGTTTACTTTCGGGCTCATGCGCGTAAATCCAAGATTCATCACCTGTCACGATGTCATAGACGTGTTTCGAAGCACCGCGATCGTATTTTTGGAGCATTTCTTTCGACCAATCGACACGAGCCTTTTTTTGAGCGATTGACAAATTGTGTGGGATCCAACGCGAACAAATTTTTTTGACAGTCAAATGTTTAGGCAATATTGAATGTATGCTGGTCCCACTAATGCCTAAGGTAGTCTCAATCTCACGATAGGTCACATGACGATCTTGCAAAATCAGTTCGCGCACAGCATCAATGGTTTTCGGAACAACAGCTGATTTTGGACGACCTTCACGAAATTCGTCTACGACCACGATTGAATTCACCATACCTTCGATAAACACTGGTCCTTGATAGATCTTCATCGCCAAAAATTGAATTAACTTCATCCATGCATTGTTGCTGAGTTAATACACGTCGAAAATTGTAAAAAATAATCGCACGAAAATGTTCACGATTTAATTCCACTTTTGGGCCGAGATGAATCTTTTAAGTTACTGTAAACAACACAAATAGCGCTCGAATGTCAAATCGTTATGAGTACGCATAACCTCAAAAATGTCCAACTTTACGATAGAGCTGTCAGTTGCCAGATTGCAACACTAGGGTTGAAAAATCCCGAAACATAAAATTCAACCCTCTAGTAACCTGCAAACACAGAAAAAAAATTTATTACGTTGTCTTTTTGTAGCAAGATTCGCGCACCACCCATAAAAAAATTAGGAAATTAATAAATCTAATTTTTATATTGGCGTTTATACCTGGTTTACAGATTTTTCAAAAGTGTCTTTATGACAAAAAATAAAAAAAATTCCAATTTTTCGGAAACGATGCGTTTGAGGCGGAATATAAGATAATTTTTGAGGTTTTCGAAAGAGTTTTGTTAAAGTGATGCCTCGAACAATGTGTCACACTTTTTTAAAAAATCCTCTAAATTTAGAAAAGTGCTAGAATGCAAATGTAAACACAACTGGGAATCTGAGCATCGAAGCACCAAAATAACGTAGCTTTTCGAATCGTCTACCAGCACATGCCATCAGCATAAAAGAGTTTCCTTTCTGAAATATTTCCCACATACCGATTCTTTAATTGTAGGGATTTTTTTAAAGAAATTTTGGTTCGATGTTGAATACATGTCTTGGTAAATGTCTGTGAAGAGCTCCAAATTTACGTTATTTTGGCGAGTATGTGCCGCGTTTTATTAAAATATTGTTAGACAATTTGCAACAATCGAAAGTGGAACTTTATGTTCCAAATTAAAAAGGTACAAATTCAAAATTAAAACCACCTGGCCACAAAACCCACACACTTATATGCCATTCACATTTTAACCCGATTTTTAAACAACAATTAGACAAGTTTATTCTTTTGATGGCATGACTTTTTACGCTTGTAATCCTTACAATCGCACTCGCACATCATATTTGAACAGACAAAGCGCATTTTCATGCGTAGTATCATAACATGTGGTATCATCCAACTTCCTTGCAAATGCGAAATATCCTTAAGACAATTGTACCAGGCAGCCACGAAGGGTTGCAGAGTTGAGCATGAGGGAGGAAACACACAGCATCACAGCTTAGGAGGTATAAGATAACATTAAATGAAATTAAATATAAATATACAATTCATACTACATACAAAGAGTCACACATTATAAAAAGCCTGTGTGTACAGATGAGTTTACACTAATGTTCGATAAAATAGTAGAGTTTATTTGATGAACACGTCACAACGAGTCCAAATTATTTTAAATTTGAAGTTTAAGACGATCACTAATCCAACCACAAATCAGTTCGCAAAAACTAAAAATTGCTTAATGTCTAAAAGCAGGTTTGGCTATTGTTGGAAACTTTTGTGAAAATGTTATTGAACTGGCAATAAATTCCATGGAATTACTTTCCCCTTACATCCCATGGGGAGAGCTGTCACAATCAATGAACTGTGTACTTTCTAGCTTTACACTCACTAAATGTGACCTACAGTTTCATACGGGTTCCGTACGGATGTTTTACTTTTCCATGGCTAATTACTCGATAGTGTCGCAGGAAGCAGGAATCGAACCCCCGTTCACATGTACAAGATCCACGCACGCTACCCATTGCACTTGCAACGTCTACATTTGAAATGGAAAGCAAATTGTAGTTAATGTTGAAAATTTTGTCATTTGATTAATTTGTTTACTAAAAAATCAATTAAGTTTAAAATATTTAAATAATTTTGGACATAGTTTCTGTAAAAATGAATCGAATTTCGGAGAAACGCATTTAAAAGTTTATTTACAATTTTTTAAACGCAATTTTCAGGCAAGGTCCCCATATCATTGTACCTCCCATGAAGGTTAGGTACGGCTACAGTGACAGCCTTCTTGTTAGGCTTACTTAGACCGTGTACTTCATTGTGATACCACAGAGACAGAAGGAAAGAAATGGGACAATTCCTAGTCCCTCCCGTAGAACCAGTTTGATTGACTGAAAAAGGTAAAGAGTTGGTGGATTCTAACATCAGCCGAATTTCTTAACTCTTGAAAGAAATGTGAGCCTAATGTGGCCTGCCGTCCACTGGAAAGAGCGTGTATAGACACAGTCATCACAGCCTCCTCTTCGTCATCACAGCTTCTGCCTAAGTAATGTCTCAAGACCGTCAGTCTCTCTGCGTTCCGGCCAATGAGACAGTGACCCGTCATGGCAGATAGGATAAGTGAGTGCGTTTCAAGTTTAGACGGGGCCACATAAGCCAAAGACGCAGACATGGAGAGAAGATTTCAAAGAAATTAGCAACGTCATAGACGCTACTGAGGACAGCGAAATTGATCAGAGCTGACCCGCAGAAATTATCTTAAGAATATCGAGCAACCCTCCCAACCTGAATGAGATAAAAGAGGCGATTGGAAAATTGAAAAATAATAGAGCAGCACGGGAAGATTACCAGATTACCAGCAGAAATTCTATGGGTTGACATCGGAACCACGGCTGAACTTCTACAGCCTCACATTGCATCAGTATGGGAGAAAGAAAGACTGGCTCCAGTTTGGAAGAAAGGCCTCATTGTAGAGTTACCAACAAGTGGTGACTTGATAGATTGCAGCAACTGGAGAGGAATTACGCTGCTTAACACCATGTAACGGGTTTTTCAATAAGAGCGCTACAAAAGTTTTGTTAAATAAAACAAAACTGGTTTTAGATACCAATGAAATTCTTTATTCCTGTGAAAGAACGTTTGATATCATTATGTATGGAACTCGATTTCTGTTGCATGGCCACTACGGGCACGCTTGCAGAAGTCCAGACGCTGAACCCAATTTTCTACGGTTTTCGAGCATAAATTGGCCGATACTGCTGCAATTTCACGTTCGATATTCGTACGAAGTTCATCAATCGTCGCTGGCTTGTTGGCATAGACCATAGACTTGACGTAGCCCCACAGGAAATAATTTAACGGCGTCAAATCGCAAGACCGAGGCGGCCAATCGACTGGTCCATTTCGTGAGATAATACGTTCACCAAACTTGGTTTCCAATAAATTGATTGTGGCATTCGCTGTTTGGCTTGTGGCGCCGTCCTGTTGGAACCACATGTCATCCAAGTCCATATTATCCAATTGGGGTCAAAAATATTCGGTTATCATTGAACGGTAGCGATTCGCATTCACAGTAACGTGCCGGTCTTGATCATCACGGAAGAAGTACGGCCCAATGACGCCGCCGGCCCATAAACCGCACCAAACCCTAATTTTTTCGGAATGCAATGATGACTCATGGATTACGTGTGGATTGCTGTCTGACCAATAACGCATATTTTGCTTATTGACGAAGCCATTCAGCCAGAAATGAGCCTCATCGCTGATTGTTGAGGCCTCTTAAAGTTGGCCTCTTAAAGTTGAGGCCACTGACTCCAAATTTCGGTAGTAAATTTTAATAATTTCGACTCGTTGTTGGCTCGTATATCTTTCCGTGATGAAATGCCAAACCTTACTAAAGAGAAAAATCAAAAGAGCGGGAAAAAATATGGCGTCGTTTGCTGTCCCTATCGATTTACTTTTGTAGCGTCTCTGTTGATAAACCCTTTACAAGATACTCGCAGTCATAATACAGGAAAGACTTCAAAGCAAAACAGAGAATGTATTGCGTGAGAAAGAGAAACAGCGTAGATCAGGCCTATTTATAGAAAAATCTTTAGAATGGCGTACCTCCAGCATCTATTGTTCGTCGACTTCAAGAAAGCCTTTGATACCATCAGACGGACGGCGTGTATGGAAAGCATTGATGAGGAAAGATGTACAGTAGAAAATAATTCTAATATTTAGAGCTATATACGAGGATGTAGAAGTCTCCGTTCTTCACAATGGTAACATCAGTCAACCATTCCACATCAATGCTGGAGTAAAACAAGGATACCCACTACTACATAGGGTGACATAATGAGCGAAGTATGTTCAAAGATAAGGGGAATAACATCGAATCTCTCACGCCAACTTGAAGATCTGAATCATGCGGATTGCATTTGTTTACTTTCGTATAAGACCTCCAATATGCATCCAAAACTAGAAGTCTTGGAAAGACTGGCTCGCAATGTTGGACTTGAGATAAATGTCAAGAAAATCAGAGCCATGAGAATCAGCAATACTAGCACAGAAAACATCATGCTACAAGGTCAACCAGTCGAGTATGTAGATATCTTCTGATATCTAGGAAGTTTAATGTCTAAAAACGGCGGCGCAGATACAGACGTAATTAACAGGCTCAATGAGGTGAGGGCCACATTCGGGAGACTGCAGTCAGTTTGGAGAAGCTCACACATATCCAGTCGAATTAAGCTCAGAATATTCAACTCATATTTTAAATCAACTCTGTTATACGGTAGTGAAACCTGGCTTGTATCGCATAACAATAGTCGATTAATCATAAACACTATTAAGTAAAATGTATAGTTAACCAATTATTTAATTAATCAGGGTCTCGATTAATCAGATCTTTGATTAATGAATTAATCGGACATACCTACCTATTCGACACAACATCGTCATAAGGGATGGTTAAAATTATGTATTGGAATATTTATTAATAAAAAAATCATTTTCATGGTCATTTAACAAAATTGTGCCAACTAGTTTTATTAGAAAACTCAACTCACCGTAATGTTACGCCCGATAAACAGGATATAATCATCCCAAATGGACCGTCGTAAATGCAAAGCAAACTTTATTTCATTCGTCTTTAAAATTGTGATATTTTCGCACTCTCGACTGTAAGAATAAACAAAAGTAAATCCCTTCTTATATTTCAAGCCCTCACTCCTTCACGTCGTTATCCTCCAGAAATATAAAATACAAAATACATATTTAGCAACTTCTTGATGAATAAAATTATGTCTTAAACGTTTTTAATGAAATTCGCTGAAATGAAAAATGCAAATGTTAAATTGCCTTTTCTTACGAGAGCCATACGTAGAATGTACAATACCAAGAGATGGAGGACACCCTCGCACATATGTTTTATACTCGAATTACGTGCGAAGGATGATAAAAGAGCAGCATTAAAACGAAAATGCCATAATGAAATGTTGGCTTCAAACAAAAACAAAAAAAAAATATAACACACAATTACATAAATCTTAATGTAATTTGAGGTAAATGTGAATACGCAGCTTTTAATTTGTAGTTAAACAAAAAAAAATTAACTGCAAACAATTAAGGATGGCAAAGGAAGCTCCTTAAATATAAAATGACTCTAAAACATTCATTTCATAAGAAAATAATATTTTCATAAAAACCAAAAATAACACGAAACAAATATCTAATCACATGATAAAGGGACTTAAATAATCAACCTTTATAAACTGTATAAAACCTAACCAGAATGCCAACCCGATTTTTAAAGATATTCGGCCTTACTCATCAAATGTTGTGAGAGGTCTGAGAGATGATATATCAGTCACAAAACGTCTCTCTCACTACTTTTTATGAATGAATCGCATTGCCTTTAGCTAGTCACTACAATTAAGCCTCTAACTAGTTGCAACATAAAAAATTAGTAAAGGAAAACCTTCAACATCCTTCGCATTCCTTCGCCAGTACATAATATTGCACTTGTAGTTTTCGCCGTCACAAGGTAGACGTTTCCCAGGTATAAGTCAAAAACATAGCAATATCCGTTCATTAAAGTCGACAACGTTCAATGAAACCCTTCAAGTTCGTTTCACTACTAACACAATTAATGTTTTCCATTTCGATTTCGTTGTCTGTGGGGTTGTGAACCTTAGTTCAATACAATATTTATTCATTCAAACGAACACATTTCTTAGCAGTACGAGTACCCACCCCTGCATTCACGTCTGTCGATTCTTTTGCATCACATTAGAGAAGCGTCACCCTGGGTGCGTGCTTTCTTGTTTCTGTATAAAAGAGAAGGCTGGAAGACCAGCGGGAGCATTCACTAATCGTATTAATGAAATTAATTTTTGATGATATTGAAATTAGTTAGAAACCACACACGGAGGCACAGCAGTGAACCAATCTATTTCGAGTGTATTCAACTGACCGGGTCGAATTGACACGGAGATTTTCTTAATGTTGATCTTAGACAAATTGAGAGCAATAAAGAGCGTGGTGTTTTCGACCTGGCCTGGATGCATTGTATTTTGAATATTCAACCGTGATTTAAAATGAATCTTGTTTTAAATTAAAGATTGGTTAAAAAATAACACTGTTGTAGTCGAAAAATGTATCAAAAAACCCCGTTTCCTATTACATTGGGGAGAGTTTCTGTCCTACACCTTTTTTTTGAAAAAAAAATATTTGTTCCACGTTTTGCAGCATAACTACAAGTAACTTTGAATTTTTCACTAATACTGTTTCGCAAAATTGTAGCCATGCACGCTGAAAAATCTGTAGTTTTTTGTTGATTGGATGCAAATTTAACATGTGTTTGGAGCTTGTCGCAAATATAATATACTTGTGTCCAAACACATTGTGTTTGCTATTCATTATAACATGTTTGAGACACAATTATATGTTATAATATTTGTGTTTCCATCGCAAATATGTCGGTGTTTGTGATACAAATGCAGCTATGTTTGTTGCACTGTGTATGCTCCCTCGAGAACAAGAGAATAGAAGAGGGACGACGTGAGAGTCTATCTTGTGTATCTCTATTTTTGAATTATTCTCTCAGTCAGTGATTCGTAAATAATCCTGAATGTGCGTGCAAATTGTAAATGAAGTCAGTGTTTCTTACGAGGTTGAATTTTATGTTTTGGGATTAGAGAACAAAAACAAATATTAAACATCGAAAATCACTTTATTGGTTTTCAAAATATTCCCCATGAATATTTATACACTTTTGCATGCGTTTGAACCATTGTCAAAACACTTTTGCCACTCTGATTGAGGTAGCAGCATAACTACAAGTAACTTTGAATTTTTCACTAATACTGTTTCGCAAAATTGTAGCCATGCACGCTGAAAAATCTGTAGTTTTTTGTTGATTGGATGCAAATTTAACATGTGTTTGGAGCTTGTCGCAAATATAATATACTTGTGTCCAAACACATTGTGTTTGCTATTCATTATAACATGTTTGAGACACAATTATATGTTATAATATTTGTGTTTCCATCGCAAATATGTCGGTGTTTGTGATACAAATGCAGCTATGTTTGTTGCACTGTGTATGCTCCCTCGAGAACAAGAGAATAGAAGAGGGACGACGTGAGAGTCTATCTTGTGTATCTCTATTTTTGAATTATTCTCTCAGTCAGTGATTCGTAAATAATCCTGAATGTGCGTGCAAATTGTAAATGAAGTCAGTGTTTCTTACGAGGTTGAATTTTATGTTTTGGGATTAGAGAACAAAAACAAATATTAAACATCGAAAATCACTTTATTGGTTTTCAAAATATTCCCCATGAAGATTTATACACTTTTGCATGCGTTTGAACCATTGTCAAAACACTTTTGCCACTCTGATTGAGGTATCTCCAAAACATGCATTCTGAATGCAGCAACCGGTTCTTCAGGTGTCGAAAAACGTTGACCTCTCAGTTTGTTTTTTACGTACGGGAATAAGAAAAAGTCATTCGGTGCCCAGTCAGGACTATACGGCGGATGACCCATCAAATCGATGTTTTGGGTGCTCAAAAATGCAGTTGTTTCAGCCGATTTGCGAGAGCTCGCATTGTCGTGGTGAAGAGTGATCCGTCTTCGGCGGTTGGTTTTCCTGATTTCTTGGAAGACAACTGGCAAACAAATGGTTGTGTACCCCTCAGAATTCACTGTTCTGCGATGTTCTAGTGGTATGGTTGCGACATGTCCGGTTTTTCCGAAAAAACAGTCGACAATTTGCTTGGAAGTGTGCGGAAGTGCTTGGAAGTGCGCGAACAACTTTTGTTTGATTTGGCAGATCTTGAAACACCCATAAGGTTGACTGCTGTTTACTTTCGGGCTCGTACGTGTAAATCCAGGATTCATCACCTATCACGATGTCATAGACATGTTTCGAAGCACCGCGATCGTATTTTTGGAGCATTTCTTTCGAGCGATTGACAAATTGTGTGGGATCCAACGCGAACAACTTTTTTTGACAGTCAAATGTTTATGCAATATTGAATGTATGCTGGTCCCACTAATGCCTAAGGTTGTCTCAATCTCACGATAGGTAACATGACGATCTTGCAAAATCAGTTCGCGCACAGCATTAATGGTTTTCGGAACAACAGCTGATTTTGGACTACCTTCACGAAATTCGTCTTGGTGTGAAAGACCACGATTGAATTCACCAGACCATCGATAAACATTGGTCCTTGATGGAGCTTCATCGCCAAAAATTGAATTAACTTCATCCATGCATTGTTGCTGAGTTAATGCACGTCGAAAATTGTAAAAAATTTTTTGATCGAGATAATCTTTTAAGTTACTGTAAACAACACAAATAGAGCTCGTATGTCAAAACGTTCTGAGTACGCATAACCTCAAAAATGTCCCAACTTTACGATAGAGCTGTCAGTTGCCAGATGCAATACTAGGGTTGCCAAATCCCGAAACAGAAAATTCAACCCGTATTTTGGTTGATGTATTGCGTTTTAATTTCATATATTCAGTCATCAATGGTTGATCGGCCATAGGATATCAAAAGTTAAATTGTTTGTGATGATGCTTTAGTTTTTGTGTTTGTGTTTCATATTTGCATATGTATGTGAGCTACTAAAGTGAGAAACGATTTTGAGGAAAGAAACTGGAAAGGGCAACAACGTGAATCCATTTTTCTGCCCGAGCCTCTACTGAAAAAATCGGAATGGCGGACCATTTGTGAAATATAATAAAAAATGACACAAGTAATTAATACTCGCTTGTCTTGCATGAACAAGATTTGTATATAACTTGATTGTTTGTGTACCAACGCATAGTTGAAACCTTCTGAACGCAAAAGCGTGAGAGACTACAAAGAAAGGAGAAGCAAAAGAGCAGCAGATTCTCATTTTATAAAAAATAGTAATGCATTCAGCAAGTAAATGTAAAAAGGGTAATATTAAATATTTTAATTTTTTGTAATAATTATTTATTTTAATTATAATTAATAAAGAAAAAGAATAATTTATTTCTAAATACTATTGTGTTTGGGAGAAAATACGCATATGTTTCCACATAAGAATATGGAGGTGAGGAGGAAACACGAGAATGCTTCCACGTAAGTATATGGATGTTTCTTTGCATTTAAATACACCTGAGTTTGGGACTTGCAAACATATAAATGTTTGAAATGTAGTCCAAACATATACATGGTTTCTGCAGAATATGTTTGGGAGAATATGTTATGGAGGCCGTTTTGTTTCAGCGTGTGGTAAGAAGGTTGAATAACTTTTGAGAACATATTAATACAATCTGAACTTGTTTAGTCACCATAAAAGCTCATAAATCCACGTTGTGTCTTAAAAACGGTAATTTGTAATATATATGTCATCATTACTCGAGAACGACGTGTTTGATTTTGTGCGAATAAATTTAGAAAAATGTAGAATTCAAATACGTTTAATTCGTTCTTACACTATTTCTCAATATAATTAAAAACTCCACAGTGATAAAAAAAATAATGGTGACCAAAAAAAACAAGAAATATAAGAAACGGCAAAAAGTGTAAAGTTTAATTAGTTTATCCTCAAGCCATTTAACCGATGAACAAAATGAGACATATATCATGAAAATCGATGGACGCTTTTCTCTCTTATTCACAATTTAATGAAGGTATCTCCTGTTGGGAAGAATTGTATTACTCATCCTATGCAACCCAAACAAAAAATTATAATTCTTGACAAAATGAGATACCTTCAGTAAATTGGGTTAAGTTGATTTTCAGGGCATTGGTGTCTTGTGTCTTATTGTCATAGACCTGCGATTTAAGTAAACACCACAAGAGAGCTCTGAATGGGTCAAATCGTATGATCTCGGTGGCCAGATCACGTGAGATAGTAATGTCCTCAATTCTCTCGTGCAGAATGCCCATTGTGGCATCAGATGTGTTGCAAGTTGAATCACATGTCGGTCACATCCATATAATCTAATTCTGGCGAAAAGAAATTGATCAGTGACATCATTGTTTTCGAAGAAGAACGAAGCGATGATACAGTCGCCGCACAATTCACACCAAACAGTGCATCTCTGCTGACTCATACCTCCATGGTGGATTTTGCTGGTTGATGTTCCCGTTTATTCAAAAATAGCCCTCATCGCAAACGAAACAAACAGTTTTAAATCAAAGTTTCTTAATTTTTTACAAGAGATTAACTGTTTTTAACATATTGTTTTTAATAAACTTAATGAAAATATCGTTTTCCATCCCTGTACTACACAAGTCCAAGTTAACCACTGCCTTATCGACGATCATTTTTAAAAATGTGCTTATAATTCTTACCTACAGCGCCGTATTTAGTTCTTGGGAAATTTTAGTAAGAAATTTTGACTCTAAACGGAAAATGTTGTTACAGAGAGTTACCTTGCAAATATTTCATTAATAATTCATCTTTGCAATCCATTTGATCTTTAACGCGTCTGTTATTACTTTTTTTTTTACTAAAATATTCGAAATGTCAAAATTGCGGTCCCAAACAATTTTCAAACAATTATTTTCGTACGAAATAACTTTGGCGTAACAACCCTGTAATTGATTTTGCCAACGAAATTTTCGCAGGGAGTTGAGTACCAAGCATGACAATTCATTATGAAATTTTCGATATTTTTTTACAAACGTACATCTTATGGTAACGAAAATTTCATAAAAACTTAATACCGGGCTGTAATATATAACTTGAAAAAATTCAAATTTTATATCAATTTTCGATCCGGTCTTTTGTTGATGTCTTTCCAAAGGTGGTGGAATTTTTTCAAATTGTACTAAATCGTTATTTAATTTAATTTTTATGGTTTAAATTGTACACTAATTATCTATGTGTGAATGATAGATACATTTGCCCATGAGAATTATGTCAACGTCAGTGCTAAATAAATCAGCACAAATGGTGACACTGAAGTCAGTTGCAACAGAAGCAAGACACCGTGAAAGTTTGTATGTTTTACCTGTCATAAAATCCCTACTGTAAAAGTACCTTTAAGTGGTTCACAAGATACATAATAAGAAAAAGAAAAATTGGCGAAGGAACTTCTTCTGCAAAGTTCAAAACGCCAACGTGGTTGGACAACTAAAATGTTATACAATGTTATAATCAATATAATGTTTACATCTGAATTATAAAGTAGGGATGAGTTTTACATTCAAGTTAAGGGTTAACTTACGGTTTGAAATTTTTTCATAAAACAATTCACTTAATTACTATCAAAGTTTTTCAATCAATGATGACTTCTTTTACTGGGAATTGTTTATATCGTATATACATTTGTTTGAGTTCACATACGTCAAATATTACACTATAGCTCACACCTAAGATTGTGTTAAAAACTCTAATGGACGGATTTTATTTCACAGAAATTCTACTCCATTAATAATATTTATAGCCACACTTCTCAAATTTAATGCGTACCAAAAATAGTACGAGGACCTTATCTTACCATCCCCTTTCACTCTTGTATTACTTTCAAGGAAAAAATATTTGATTTTCATTTCAGTGTATTTACTAGGCACGTAGTATGTGTGAGTCAGTTACTCATTAATTTTCTTTGACAGTTGCCCGACACGGAGCACGTTTGACAATTTACCTTCGCCCTGTTATCTCCTCATTTCAAACCTTGTACCTTTTCTACCTTTCAAAACGTATTGGCACAAATAATTTAAGACTTTGGTCTCGTTAACTTTGTTCAGCGAACTAATTCAAGTGAAATGTGATTTTCCTCTACCATTCTACCCACCAATTGATTCGATGAAAATTGTCGCTGTCAACAGTCATACGATACGTTTGCCCTTTGGTTTGGAATCGTTCATTTCGTATCCTTCCCATTGCGTGGAAATGTAAACAAATTCTCTCCACACCCATCAACTAATCAGATAATGTTCGATTTGTTTTCTAAAGAGAATGCCATCGAATAGATATTTTCACCGGAGGAAAATCATACGCTATGAAACGAAGAAGATGGCTAAACGAAAATGAAAGTGAAATTTAAATTTTCATCATTTCCATAAACTGTTTTCATGTCTGAATACGCGGCAGTCAAAGTGGCAACTAATGCAAAAAATCTTAATCCATGCATACCCGGAATTTGTGCGTGTAACTAAGAAAATAAAATGTGATTGTAGTGGAATAAAGCCGTTCATACGAGAGATAGAAATAGGAGAGTACCCCCGACGACGACAACCGCAATTAGTTAGAATGTTAACAACACGATCACTGGCCTATAACGCTAAGGCGCTGATAAAAAGAGTCACAAATTTTGAAGCGATGTCCGTCAACGTGAGTTCAACTCCTGGTGCCGACTCCTTACATTTTTTCTAATTTTAGAAATAAACCCCTGATCTGTATAGCTCATAGGCAATGGAAAAATATTCGGCTCGCCGAAAAACCCCCAAGGAAATAACGCCAAGGTGTTAACACCGTTTTGTTAAAGTGAACTGGTCGATTTCTATGACCACATAAGTAAATGTTACATTGGAAAATAAAAAACAGGGTTCAGTCATATGATGACGTTACATTTATATAATATTAATACTTAAAATTATTTAAAGACCAGTGCAAGCTCATTTGTCATTATTTTCTTGTTTAATACTTTTTGTTTTATTCCCACAAAAAACAAAGAGAATGGAAAGCAACGACGCATGTTCATACATATGTACATACATTATTATGTTTGTACATACGCTACACAAGTTCACACATTTTTCGTTGCTCTCTTGCTATCTCATTTTTATATTCGTATAACCACGTCATTATTCTCTTTGCTTTGAGAGTGCTCCGCACCCATACAAGACAACTATTCGCTGCCGCTACAACAGGGTGTGTTTTTTCGCAGTCTGACAATCTGTGTTTCGTATTCGGACAAATCTGTGTTCTATCAGGGGGTTTCTATGGGACTGCTGATCGAAAAGGTACTAGGGAAATGATGTAGAATGAGAGACCAAAGAAGACAGGAACTAATTTTAAATAGTGTTTATTGATATTAATGACAGCTAAATTCTGTTTTATGTTGTTTGCATTGAACGAAAATACCCATTTCCTTTGATTTCTGTCCGTGTTATGGCCAACGAAAGTGTAAAATTGGTGAAATACAGCAGCAAATAAACTCTATGAAATGGCATTATACCTCGTCGTCATGAAGAGGCATTGAAGAGAGTAATGGAAACTCTTAAGTATTACTCTATGCAGTGATGCCAACTTATCTTTTTTGGAGCTAGATATAGCACTTTTCGACCTTGCAAAACGCGGAAAAAATTTCATTGGCGCTATGTAACAAACTATTCTAGATCACAAAATCATATGAAAGACATGGAACCTTTCTACGGAATTCGGTTGGTACAACCAGAGACGGAAGAGAAAACAAAAATGTCAGGCAAAGCTGGCACTCGTCAAATCGGCACTGCAAACTTCGTTTTCTTCGGATGAACATCTGAAAGGATATTCCCATAGAGGATGTTAAAATTTAGTGACACAAGTAGCGTATGAGATATAACCGAATTTTTTGTTTTATTTGAAACCTATCGAGAACATTGTGGGGAATATGCCGTCATTCAAACGACCTCCGCGGCTTGGGTGTATATCAGACTAAATTTAACGATGTGGCGCCGTATGTTGTCTGAGGGCACTGGTATTTGTGACTTAATGGCATGGATCTGCGACCCAAAGCAACCCTACAAGAAAAGGTCAAAGTTCGCACTGTGTCTCTGCGTGAGATATTTATTAAATCGATGCTGCAGAATGCACGTTGTGGCATCGGCTGCGTATCACGGAGCTACGTCCTGAGGGAACCACAGATCGGTACCTCTCTCTGTTAATGGACCACAATCCATACCAAACAATGCCATTCTGTACATGCATTGCCATTTGGTAATGATTGGCATTGTCCTAAATCCGGCAATGCCTATTGATATACCCATTTATTCAAAAATGTGTGTCGTCGCGCGTAGTGTTGCCAGAAGAGGACACTCATTTTGATAATAAAGTTTTATCATTAGGCACAACACGGAACTTGCCATGGTGATTGTCTCTATTGTCGGAAATATAAATAACAGGAAAATTATAAAGAGAAAAAAAATCTGCCTGCCCTTATTTATTAAGCTCAATTTAGCACTTTTTGGATTTTTCTGGCCGTTTTCGCTATTTGGCGCGTTTAACACTTTTTAGGTACTTCGACTTGTTGTTTAGGGGTATGAAAAATAGATGTTGGCAGATTCTGAGACCTACCCGATATGCACCCGGTTCAGCCGTTTCGGAGGAGTTTAACGCCAAACAATCTGTGATGGCAGTCGGACCAACTGTATATGGATGTGTTCACTTTGTGAGTTCAGTCCCTACCCGCACCTATATATATTAAAACATCAAAAAAAGAAATAACATTCAAAATCAAAGAATGTGTGAAAAAACATTCGAGATTATTTCATTTCCCGTTTGGGGGTTAATTGCAGATCGAATCATATATAAGTATAAAGTAATAATAAATTATGTTTTAACTTATTTGGAAAATGAAAAGAAAAATGTTTCTATTTAATAATTGGTAGTTTGAATACGGCGTATCAGAATGTTCGCGGTTTGAATACTAAATTGTCTAGATTATTTGTTGATAGCTTTGGTTTTGAGTTTGATGTCATTGCATTTTCTGAGACATGGCTTAAACCTAATGTTTTTAATTCTGAATTGTTCTGCAATAAGTACGTAGTTTACAGAAAAGGTCGTGTTGGTAAAATTGGTGGTGGTATTTTAATCTCATTTGAAAATTCTTTATCTTCTGAGTTAGTTACAATTAATGATATTGGCGATCTTGAATTTATTGTGGTGTCCATTAATTTAGGCAATTTGAAACTGTTTATCACGTGTTCTTATATACCGTCATCTTCATGCTTTGAGGTATATCAAGAGCATATTGACGCTATTGCAAAAGTTATTGCGTTAGCCAGTAGAAAGGACCGTATTTTAGTATTGGGTGACTTTAACTTGCCGTCTGTGACATGGGTGTCTTTACCCGATACTAATTATCCGACTGCATTGACACCATGTGATTGGTCATCTGATTTTGTGACGCATATTTCCGAACTTGGGTTGATTCAATTGAACGACATTCCCAATTCTATGAATCGAGTCCTTGATCTAGTTTTAGTGGATGATTCTAACAACTTTGATATTTCTCGAATTGATCCGTTAATTTCTCCTGAGGATAGTTACCATCCAACGCTGGGAATTAATTATACATATGATACCATGCAGGTTGGTTGCAATTGCTCTTCGTCCTATGTTGGCCTATGCTTTTCGCTTGCGAACTTTATTCTTTTGAATAATCTTATCTTTGATACCGACTGGCATAGTATTTGTCAGTGTGATAATTCTTTTGAATTTGATATCGCCCTGGATGATTTCTATAATATTATTACTGGCTATATTTCTAAGTCAGTACCCAAGAGGCCAATAATGGGTAATACTGGTCCCCCATGGTCCTCAAGGGCTCTAAATAGTCTCAAGAATGTAAGGAATAGATGTTCGAAAAAGTATAAAAAATCTGAACTGCTAGCAGCCTATGCTAGGTATATTGTTGCTAGGAGTAGATAAAACTCTAAATCTCGTGAAAGTTACAGATTATATTTGGATAGGTTGAAGGCTAATTTTAAACGGAACTCCAAATCATTCTTTAGATTTGTTAACTTGAAGCGTAATTCGTCTTCCACACCTTGTAGGATCAAAATGAACGGTATTGAATATTCAGATGAAGAGTCTATTGCTAATTGTTTCGCCGATTTTTTCGCATCTATTTATTCCACCCGAGCCTACACTCAGAGAACTAATTGTTTGAAAAGAGGTCGTAGCAACCGTAAATTCGGCTGCTATCACCGAATTGAGGTTGCCACAATCGAGTTGAGTTTGCCACAACCGGATTGAGGTTGTTACGACCGAATTTAGTCTCCACAACCGAAGTTCCGTTGAAGCAACCTCGTTTCATAATTGAATCGGTTGTGACAACTGAATCTTCAAATTATATTCGCTCAGTCAACTAAATTTTTTAAAAGTTCGGCTGAAACAACGGAATTTCAAATTAATTCGGATACAACAACCGAAATTGGTACCTAATTCGGTTGGGGTAACCGAATCTGGTCTTAACCAACCTTAATTCGGTTGTAGTAACAGAATTTGACATCAATTCGGTTGTAACTATCGAATTTGGTTCAATTCGGTGGCAATAACCGAATCTA
Source organism: Phaonia tiefii (assembly GCA_963931995.1). Classification (NCBI taxonomy): domain Eukaryota; kingdom Metazoa; phylum Arthropoda; class Insecta; order Diptera; family Muscidae; genus Phaonia; species Phaonia tiefii. The sequence continues at coordinate 104,167,639 of OZ008369.1, read as the reverse complement.
GCCTTAATTCGGTTGCAACGACCGAATTTGGCGTCAATTCGGTTGCTGTAACCTGATTTCTCATGAATTCTGTAGGTACAACCGAATTCATTTTCAATTCGGTTACCACAACATAATTCTATGTATTTAAAATCTGACGTTTAAAATTTTATAATCAAATATTATTTTAAAAAGGTAAGTAAAATATATTTCTTATTTTGCAGATGTTATTTAAGCAGATATGAACAGCAGATATATATGCGGTAGTCTGGATACAAAACGGCTTTGATCCTAGAGCAACCGATACAACACGTCAGAATTAGTGCGGTGTCCCATGATGGCCGGGACTTCAATAAAGGTTGGAAGAGGCAAGTAAATTAAATGTATTATTCTACTTATATAGATTACCCCATATATATGACTTTATTTTCTCGCTTTTTAATTCATTTATAAAAATACAAGAAAATAAATCATCACTAAATAATAAAAAAAATCTTTAATAATTCATTTGTCACAGTATCTAAATTCGGTTGTAACAACCTCTAATTCGGCTGTGACAACCTCTAATTTGGCTGTGACAACATCTAATGAGGTTGTGCCAACCTCTAATGAGGTTGAGTCAATCTCTAATGAGTTTGTGCCGACCTCTCATTCGGCTGTGACAACCTCTAAGGAGGCTGTGTCAACCTCTAATGAGGTTGTGTCAACCTCTAATGAGGTTGTGTCAACCTCTAATGAGATTGCGTCAACATATGATGAGGTTGTGCCAACCTCTAATTCGGTTGTGACAACCTCTTAATTCGGTTACGGCTAATTCGGCTGTCTCAACGGAATTTTTCTGTGAGTGTATGATGTTTCCAAATCATACCCGTACACTGTCCGCTCTACCATTCCGTTTGATGCACCTGTCGTAAATTCTTCGTGGTGACTAGATAACTTAATCAGCTTGAAAGCCTCGAATAAAGCTGGTCCTGATGGTATCCCGGACTCTATGTTGAAATACTGCTCGAATTCTCTCAGCTTACCGTTGACTCTCTTATTTAACGCTTCGTTGAAGTTCGGTCATTTTCCTGCACAGTGGAAGAGCTCTTGTATAATCCCTCTCCACAAATTGGTAGTTTAGTAAATGTTGCAAATCATAGGGGAATTGCAAAATTGAGTGCCATTCCTAAACTTTTTGAGAACTTAGTCACAGAGGTAATTTCTCATCATGTTTCCTCTATTTTAGATCCATGTCAACATGACTTTCGGAAGGGTCGTTCCACCGTGACTAATTTGCTTCAGTTTCCCTCTTCTATTATTGACGGTTTTATTAATGGAGATCAAACTGATGTGATTTTTACCGATTTTAGTAAGGCTTTTGATAAAGTTAACCACAATTTGTTATTATATGAACTAGGGGCAATGGGTTTTAATTGTAACATGCTGAATTGGATTAGTTCTTACTTAATGAACAGAGAACAGATGGTATCATTTGGTCGAACATTCTCAAGATCTATTTTTGTGTCATCTGGGGTGCCTCAGGGCAGTCATCTTGGCCCGGTTCTATTTTTGTTATTCATTATCGACTTACCCACCTCCATAATGCACTCTAAATTGTTAATGTACGCTGATGACCTGAAGATCTATTTTTCTTACAAGGATCCTTGTCAATATACTTTACTTCAGAGGGATTTGCCAACTTTCCAGAAGTGGTGCGAAGCCAATTTGATGGAGCTTAATTGTGCGAAATGTATGCATATGCTGTTCATTATTTTCGGCAAAATACATTTTAGGTGGCAATGTTCTTGAATCGGTGGATTCATTTGTTGATCTTGGTGTTCTCTTGGACAGAAAATTGAATTCCAACTCCCACATAATTACGATGGTAAATAAGGCTTATGGCGTTCTGAACTTTGTTAAACGTTGAGCAAAGAAATTTTCAGATCCCTACGTTACGAAAAATCTTTTTACTTCACAAGTCCGCCCTATTCTCGAATATGGATCTGGTGTTTGGGACCCCAGTACAATTTGTATATTAATATGATTGAATCGGTCCAGAAACAGTTTCTCATATTTTGTCTGAGAAACCTTCAATGGAAACCGAAACATAATCTTCCTTCGTATAGCAGTAGACTAGCATTGATCAGATTGCCGACTCTTAGTAGTAGACGTACCATGATAAACTCTATTACAGTTTTGAAGATAATAGATGGATGTATATGTTCTGAATTTCTGTTATCTAAGATTTTCATAAATGTCCCATTGAGACCCACGAGGTACTCCTCCTTTTTCCCAGCTTAGTAAACGAAGGTAAGGACAAAATGTCAAAGGTCAAGATAACAATATAAATGAAGAAAATCCTAGATTAGTCGTTAGATGTTAGGAAATATAATGTACTTATGTATGTTAATATCAAGTAGATGTAACATTTGAACAAAACGTTGGAGAATAAAAATGAATTTAAACTAAAAAAAACGAGGTACTATAAACTCATTCACATCGAGTTTCAGCGTTCGAATTATGCGTCCTTTGATCCAGTTAGGAGAATGTGTCGTGACGTTAATGAGCTATATCATTTTATTGATTTCACTGGTAGTTGGGAGACTACAAAATCTAGGATAATTTGTCATTTGAACAGATTGCATTAGTGGTATATATTGTTTTACATATGTAAATTTACTTTATCCTTTCTATCGGGTCTGATTTATAATTTAGTTTTCGTTTTGCTCGTAATTATTATATATTATGAAGTCTGTTATATTAATATCTCGTGATGTACTTTTACTTATTTATGTTAGTGTAATACCAACTGGTGAAGAATTTCTGTAGTTAGTTGCAACGTGTGAACTTATGATCCTTGCTGTCCCGTTATAGACCGGTCTACAATGTGTACGCTGTCCTCACGTTATGGAGACATGGCCCTCTCGGTCGGTAGGGGCGGGTAAGAGTAGCGGCGATGGGTTCGCTCGATTAAAAAAAAAATAAAAAAAAAATATTGGATTCGGAGTGGAATCGTGTATTTTAAAAAATCTGGAGTTTGACTCGGAGCGGAGCAGTGAATTTCAAATTGCTGGAGTCGGAGGCGGTGTCGTCCAATTTTGTCTAATCTCCACATCCCTGCTTCGGTGATATAGAAAAGCGACAAAAGCCTTTGATGAGAGCCGCGGAGTCCATTTTTCGAATATCAATTCTTAAACGGAACATGACTACTTTACATATGCAATTAAAATCGATGAACAATCTAGTAGTATGTTAACGAATGCTGGTTTAGATATCAAAAAATTGGAAAAAGATGAAGAGAACAACTTTATCATATAAGATAAACAGGAAATAGTTAATGCTATAGGGGGTTTCTTCGAATCTATTCATTCCCATAAGGAGATCGACTCTGATAACGACTTACATGTACGTATTAACCAAACTTTTAATAATTTCCTTGAGAGCAAAAATTCTTTTGAATGCAACGGACATACAATCACAAGCTTCTCTTGGACGAAAAAAGCGAACGCACGGGACGAAAAGGAAACCGAATTATTTTTCACGACACCCGGATCGTTGATTTATATATTCAGGCATCTAATAAATAAATTTTCTTCCGGATGGGACAACCTCCCAAATATAGTACTGAAAAATATTCCAAACAAGGCTATACTAGAATACTGCACTTTATTCAACAATATGATAAATAATTCCTATTTCCCAGAACACTGGAAGAAAGCTAAGGTAATAGTTTTACCAAAAAAAGGGGAAGATAAAAGTCTACCGGAAAACCTTAGACCTATTAGCCTACCTCCTAATATTAGTAAATTTTATGAAATTTGCATTAACAATATATTAAATAAATACTGCTCAACGAAAAATCTTATTAATGAGAGACAATTCGAGAGAGACACACATTTTTTAGTTTCGGATATAAATTGGCATTGGAACAAAGGGCAACCCACAGGGGCTAATTATACTAATCCACAACATGCTATGTAATAAAGAATTCCAGGTTTATTATAAAGAATGTAAAAGTAGAATATTTAAGATGACAAATGGGCTGCAACAAGGTACAGTTAATGCACCAACTCTTTTCAATATATACTTGTTTGACCTCATCAACAAAATAGACAATATAATAGCATTTGCTGATGACATAATTATATATCACCCGGATACGAAAATCGAATATATGAATCAAAGGTTGCAAAATTCATTCGACATGGTTGAAAGATATGCAATGGATTGGAAATTGAAAATTAACGAACAAAAGTGTGAGACTGTACTATTTCGGCCACCAGTAGATAAATGCAACTACAATGTCAGGAGGAATTGGAAAAGTTTTGGTATAAAGTCATCTTATAGTAATACTACAATTCCAAACAAGAAAATCGTAAATTATCTAGGCGTTCACTTGGACAACTTTCTGTACTATAACAAACACGTAATTGCAACAGTTGATAAAGCTAAAAAGGCATTTTTGATGCATAAAACCAATTATAACATACGCTTGTCCAATCTGGTTCAATATATCACCTTCTTATATGGAGAAAATTAGAAAGTTCGAAAGAAAATGTTTACGTGCCTGTAGTTTCCTCTATAGATCACCAAACAAACAGTAACTATTTAAAATTCATCCCAAATACAAGACTGTACAATTCAGCTAATGTTAAACGAATTGATAATTTTATTATACATCTCATACGAGAGCATATTCAAAGATGCGCTCAGAGTGCAGAATTCAACTTGATTATGGCTCCATACTATAATAATGAAGCACAGCTATATCATAAACTCTATTAGTAACGGATATGTTCCACCTGAGTCATTTTGCACCTTGATCAAAAAAATGTTTTCAAAAAGATAATGGAGTTCCAATCTTTTACCACTACTACAGAAGGGGCAAACATTAAAGCCATTAATATCAACCAGTTTGATGTAAATAATACACGTTTTGGTACTAGTATATCAAACAAAGATTTATACGATATTGCCAAATTACACAGCAAAAATTATTGGTGGATTTCTAATGGACAAATAATACAGTAGTCATTTTCTTACCTCTAGACGTCTAACCCTTTTATCTTAATCCAAATTCAAATATAAATGTAATATTTTTTTAATTTTTTCAACCAATTATAAAAGATAAAAAAATCCAATGAGTGTTCGAACTCACGGGTGATGTGTTAACACCTTTTTGCTACACAGTACCTGTTCGATTTCTGTGAACACATTAGTAAATGTTAGAGTGGAAAATAAAAAACAGGGTTCAATCATATGATGACGTTACATTTAAATAATATTAATACTTAAAATTTTTTAAAGACCAATGCAAGCACATGTGTCATTATTTTCTCGCTCAATACTTTTTGTTTTATTCCCACAAAAATCAAAGAATGCAAAGCAACAGACACAAAATTTTCGTTGCTCTCTTGCTATGTAATTTTTATATACAGCTGCGCTCAAAATAATAGTTGTCCTCCGTAAATAATTTAGAACCATGAAAAATATTTATTAAAAAAGGCATTAAATTAATTATGTTTTTTAGAGTTTCTCAAATTTAGCTGCTCAAAATAATAGTAGTGCTGACAACCTTTATTGGAAACTTCAATAAAATCTTAGATTTTCCGTTTTATGATTAACATTTGGACATAATTGAATATTTTAGCATTTAGTAGCGTGACCTTTGTTAGCAATTACTGCCGCACAGGGCTTTGGCATCGAATCGACAAGATTTCTGCATCTTTCGGCGGTTATTGAGCTCCAAGCTTGCTGTACCACATCTCACAATTGAGATACGCTTGTTGGTTGAGACTGGGAAACTGCCTTCTTCACATAACACCACAGATTCTCAATTGTATTGAGGTCTGGAGATTGTGCTGGCCATTCTAGAACATTTATAATATTTGTCCGAAACCACTCTTTAGCAACTTTGCTGGTATGTTTCGGATCATTATCCTGCTGAAAGACTCGAATCAACGGCATCTCTTCACTGGCATATGGAAGCATAATTTCTTGCATTATTTGGACATAGAGATGCCTATCCATAATATCCTTTATCCATAATATGGGCCCTACACCGTAATATGAAAGGCATGTCCAAATCATTATTGAAGCTCCTCCGTGTTTTATAGTTTTTAATGTGAACCTTGGGTTGTATTCGGTATTTGGTGGTCGCCTGACATATCGGCGGGAACCTTTTCCACCGTAAAGTACTATTTTTGATTCGTCTGTCCACAAAATATTTCTCCATTTCTGAACAGGTGAATCCATATGCTCTTTAGCAAACTCTATCCTCTTTGAAACATGTTTTTTAGATACAAGTGGTACTTTTCTGGGACTTCGAGCTGCCAAATTATTTTCTATTAAGCGTCTTCGTATTGTCTGCACACTTGCATCTACACTTAAATCATCTCTAATTTAACTGGAGCTTGAAAATGAATTCAGCTTTGCGTACCTTACCACACGACCAACTAATTTTTTGTCATAACAGGTGGGCGGCCGCGGGTTTCAACGCGAGGCGTAAATTTAATGGCATTACGTACCGTCGTTGGTGAGCAACCAACTATGTTTTGCACTTCTTTATATGTTTTTCCTGCCGAAATCGACGATATTGACAATAGAATTCAATATAACGGCATTTTTTAACAAAGCTCTTTCAGCTTAGTAAAGAGACAAAGAGAAAAATAGAAAAACAAAACACATATGAAGTAATTAGAAGAAGAAGACCTTTTATGTGCCGCACTACTATTATTTTGAGCGCAGCTGTACGTATAATACGTCATTATTCTCTTTGCTCTGAGAGGGCTCCGCACCCACATTTTATTTGACGTACCTTTCACAATAATAAAAAACCAACCCGTAAAAAACTATAAATTCTTTATACATATATGACCACACCCCTTTGTCCAATCCCGCGCATATATGTAGCAGATCTTAGAATATGTAAACCTAACCAACATACCCAATTTTGTTCAAATACCGTTAACAGGAGCAGAAATAATGGATTTTTAATTTGTGATTTGTATGGGAGGTACCACACCCCTTTATCCAATCCCGCCCATATTTTGATAGCTTATTTTCGTCGTCGTCATTAGCTTGCCTGCGAAGTTTCAGCTCGATTGGATCACGGGAAAAGGGTTAAAACTCAATCCAAAATTTTTTCGGCATACATGCATACAGACAGGTGAACTTAATATAAAGAATTTAAAAAGGCGTTCAATCATATGATGACGTTTCATTTAAATAATATTAATACTTAATAACACTTAAAAATATTTAAAGACAAGTGTCATTATTTTCTTGTTTAATACTTTTTATTTTATACCCACAAAATACAAAGAGAATGCAAAACAACAGACACATGTACATTAGGGTGGTTCAAAATTTTTTTTTTCGATTTTGGGCCAGGCCGCTTTATAATATTGATACCTTATCCCATCACATTATCTCTGCGAAATTTGAGACTTCCAAAATTTGTGGAAGGCTGTGCTCAATGACTGCAAATATTACTTCTCGTTGTAATTCCCATTACATAATTTTTATTCTTGTCAATTGAAAACGCGGACGCTTATCGCTAATTTTTTGCTTTAGCATTTATTTTCTTCTTTGTTCTCCTGTGCTCTGAATTGTTCTCTGAGTAGCAATTTCAACAAACGGTACTTTAAAGTGTTTTTTTCGAAGTGTTTCAACAAAGAGCGAGATATTCATTAGTAAGTTGAAAGTTGTAAAGTGAATAAGAGCTGCATTATATTTTATATATATTATATAAAAGAGTTTTGTATGCTTTGTAAAAACTACGATTGGTAAGTACTTTTAAACTATGAGTTGAAAAAAATTAGATATTAACTAAGTGATTTAAAAGATATTTTAGTAAATCCTGGAATGGCTTGCTCGACACGTCAGAAAGATGAAATTTTCCTTCTCGGTCATAGAGATCCGGAACCTCTAATGCGATTAAATCAACTACCAACTGTCAGACAAACACTTTACGTTTCCACGAGATTTTAAAAATTAAAAAAAAAGTTCGAAATGCAGCACATTGCCTTATCGACGAACTTCTGGAAGTGTGGAAAAAATCTTTTATTCCAACAAGTCAAGCCAAGCATTGCATTGACAAACTTGAAGGAATTCATAATAAATGGTTGCTTCTAAAGAAAAACAAATTAAGAACTTCTCAAACTCAAAAAGATCGGGAAAAATTATTTGTCGAAGAACTAGACAAGGTATTCGATATCGCTCATACAGATGCCCTCGATATTATAAAAATTGATGAAGATCGACAATTTCTTATAGATCAACGAAACAATAGAAAAATGATTATGACCTGTGTCGATAAGGTGCTCGAAAAACAAATGGAGCGATCGCAACAGCGCAAGATGAGGGCTGAGGAGCATCGGCAGAAAGTTTATAAAATTACCGTTTCGAACTCAATTATTGCAAACCGGCAACTTGACCTCAGCTTCACCAGTTCATCTAGCGAAGAAATTGCAGCCGACGAGTACAAGCCAAATCTACCAAAAAAATCGACAGATGGATCGGTTTTGAACACATATGATTTGCCATCCACAAGTAAAGTTCTCACAAAGCATGTATTAAGTGCTTTAGACCGAAACAAAATTTCTGATCGACAAGCAGTAAAAGTGATGATTCCCATTGTTGTTTCACTTGGTCTTGACCCATCCGCACTTGCAATTTCGAGGAGCTCGATCCAACGAGAAAGGAAAAAAGCTAGAATAGAGATCAATGCTGACATAAAAGACTCATTCGTTCCAGATTATCCACTTATTGTGCACTGGGACGGAAAATGTTTGCCTGATTCTGTAAACAATAAGAAAGTGGATCACTTACCAATACTTGTTTCTGGAGGCGGAAGTGAAAAACTGCTAGGAGTTCCGAAATTGGCATCAGGAACGGGAGAACTAACTGCTAATGCCGTATATGAAGTGAATAATCAAGTAATCGGTATGAGTTTCGTCACTACTTCTTCAAATACGGGTAACCAAAAAGGAGCTTGTACTCTACTCGAAACAAAACTCGTCCGTCACCTACTATGGCTTGCGTGTAGACATCATATGCTGGAGATAATTCTTTCTCAAGTGTTTAAGCTTTGCTTTGGACCCTCAACTTCTCCCGATATTCCCTTTTTTAAAAGATTTAGGGACGTTTGGGAAAACATTTCGCGAGAGAGCTACGAAGGCCTCGATTTGAATGTAGTTCCTAAAGAACTAGTTGATCACACTCTAGAAATTATAACAAAAGCTGTCACTGCAGGAAAAACTAGAGATGATTACCACGAACTACTGGAGCTTACGTTGATAGTTTTAAGCAAACCACCGACGAAAATTCATTGGCGAGCACCAGGACCCATACATCATGCGCGATGGATGGCTAAACTCTTACATGCCATGAAAATATTTTTGTTCAAAAAGCAGAGGGATATTTTCAATCTTACCGAGAAAGAAGAAAATCAAATTTCTCGCTTTGTCCAGTTTGGTGCGACCAATTATGCTAAAGCATGGATTCAAGCTCCATTGGCGGCTGAAGCGCCGTATTGTGACCTGCAGTTGTGGAAAAATGTCAAGGCATACGAAGCTATTGACTCTGAAGTTGGAATTGCAGCAAGAAAGGTTTTACAACGTCATTTCTGGTATTTGTCTGACGAGCTAGTCGGTTTAGCTTTGTTTTCCGACAATGTGACTTGCCTTGAGAAAGCAGACATCATTCGGCGAATGCATGTCGAACCGGGTTCGCGATTGGTAAGAGGTAATCCAGCAATTTTAAGTATCCAGTCCTATTTGGGGGATTTCGCCACAAAAAGAACGGCACGTGTGGCTCTCCAAACTAAATATAAACGACTCATTTATACATTCTCCTCCTGAAACTTGGAACAGCAATTCAGATTACCTTAATGGCAAAGTAAAAGTTCATAATTTACGCGTAGTTAATGACACAGCAGAGTGAGGAGTAAAATTATTTGAGGTATTTAATAAGGCGCTAACAAAAAATGAAGACGAGAAGCAATTCCTCCTTCAAGTTGTCAAATTAAATCGAAATATGTTACCAACTGATATAAGCAAAAAATCTTTAATAGAAGCAGTTCAAAACAATGAAAAATAATTAAGAGCATTGAATAAGATGAAAATTTTATTTATTTTTATATCTTTTAAACATTAAAATAAATAAAAATTCAAGCCTAATATTGTGTTCTTTTTATATTATTTTGGAGACGACAATTTTTCAGAATTTTCGAAAATTCAACCTTCATGAGCAGCCTTTTGCTTTTAACCGATTTATCTTTAATTCGAAATTCAAACTTTACTTATAATCTACAACAACAAAAATAAGAGGCGTGACTATTCGGTAAAAAATTTTTTGTTTCATATATTTGTGAACCACGCTAATGTACATACATACAGTGTTATGTTCGTACATACCATAGATTAATACTTATGGTAGATCTACTAGTTCTCCCACCAAATTTATGACATTTGACCTGGTGTGATATTTACGTTTGATGTTGAAAAGAATTTCTTTACTAATACCAGATAGAGGCAATGGTTCAAAACAACGAACAAAATAACAACAACGGCCTTTCGTTTTGTGTGTTAAAATTATTGTGTTAAATACAACACAAATGTATGCTAACAATAACAGTGAACAAAAAAATGTAAAACACATTTAAATTTCACAGTTTTTCACCAAAATGGCATGAAAAATTAAAGCAAGAAGTTATTGTAATTCCACCTGGTGTATAGCACTTTTCGTCAAACATCTCTCTATCAGTGTGAAAGGAAATGTCAGATGAGCCAAATATTCTCTCTAGTCTGAGATTACTCTATGGTACATGCGCTACAAAAGTTCGTTGCTCTCTTTATATCTCACTTTTAGTCTGGTTCTAGACGTGCAATTATAATTGCTACAATTCTTCATGATCCTCTTTTGGAATTGCAATTTGCTTTTACACGAACGCAATTCTGTTTGTGCAATTCTGGGTTTTATTTTTCTGCTTCTGACATTCGTATAAATCTAAGTCATATGCAGACTACTCGTGTGAAATTTTTACGAATGAGTAAATAAAAAGAAATGTCAAATTATTCTGCAGCCGCCATTACTAAAAAATTGCGAATGAAGAGAACTGAAAGAATTGCAGAGTTCATGCAAGTTTTTTCTTCCTTCCATTCTTCTTACCTCTTTCTCCTACGAACTCATGAATTGCAGCAATTATAATTGCACGTGTAGAAACAGACTTATATACGTATAACCATGTCATTATTCCCTTTGCTCTGAGAGTGCTTCGCACCCACACAATACAACTATTCACTGCCGCTACATCAGTGTGTGTGTTTTCTCGCAGTTTGTCAATCAGTGTTTCGTAGTCGGACAAATCTGTGTTCTATATAGGGTTGGGTCACCCTTCTCATTTAGGAGTATGAAAAATATATGTTGGCCGATTCTGACACCTACCCGATATGCAGACAAAATTTCATACAAATCGGTCCAGCCGTTTCGGAGGAGTTTAACGGCAAACAATGTGTGATCGCTGTCGGACAATCTGTGTGAGCGCAGTCGGACAAATTGTGTTTGGATGTATTCACTTTGTGAATTTAGGCCGTACCCGCGCCTATAGATGTTAACGCATCAAAAAAAAAACATAAATGAAAAATAATATATTGTAAAAAGCAACTGTAATTATAAGAATTAGACTAGATATTCCCGATACCGAGACATTGTACAAGAAGAAACAATTACTAACAAGTATCGTTTATTGTAGTATAAAATCGTTAAAATTGAAATAAATAAACACATCATAAAAAAAAAACTTTACATATGCAATAAAAACACACCACGTCTCGATTGAAATATATGCGTTTTATTTTTAAATTAAATCGGGCACTTTTATTGGGACAACATTTTAGGTGGAAAAAAATCTTTTTATAAAATCGATTCAAAGGGAATTTTAGGAAATTTTGTTCAGAATAGTATAATGCAAAAAACATTTTGTTAAACCTACAAAACTTTTCATTAAAACCAGTACATAAGTTTCAATCGGGTGAACTGACTTAATCATACCCTCACCATACCGTACCTCATCCATTGCGTGGGAGTTCTCTTAAAAAACGCCCATACTCAAAAGTGACCATATTCAACAGCAGATTGACGACATTGCGCTAAATATTATTGAATACCCAAAGTAGTTAGTTTCCCTCCGAATATTTATATGCGAGCTACAAAAATGGGCATGGCAAGTTGTTGCCAAAATTTTGATCAATACCAAATTTTATTAAGATAGGTTATGATATATTGGAGATATGGATACAAATACGCCCAATTTTTGTATGGGAGGTACGAAACTGGGCGTGGCACAATAGTCAGTTATTACTTACACCGTAGCTTTTAGCAAAATATTGCCTAGTACCGAATTTTATTAAGATCGGTTGTAGTTTACGAGAATTATCGTGTCGATCAACCGGTCATCCGCCGAGTTTTTATATGGGAGGTACCAGAATGGGTGTGCCAAAACAGCTCATTTTCTATAGGAGAGCTTTATTTGGCTAAATACTGACCAGTACAAACTTTCATAAAGATTGGTTTGGTTTTGCGGGACTTCTCATGCCGAACAACCAGACGGCCAACCAAATTTGGTATGGGAGGTACTACAATGGGCGTGGCAAAATCACCCTTGTTTAAATCGGTGATTAGCTTTTGATAACGTTAAGCCTTACACCTAATTTCATTAAGGTCGGAAGTGTTTCACGCGATTTATCGGATTGACAAGGGAGGTACCAGAATGGGCGTGACAATCTCGCACATTTTCTCCAGTTAAGTAGACATTTACAGATTATTAACCGGTATGAGACTGGAAGCTAATCACATCTACCAGAAAAAAGGTTTGCAAGAATTATGATTTTGTGCTAAATGTGTCGATTTGTATGGGAGGTACCAGAAGGGGCGTGGTCACAACCCCCATTTTCAATCCCAAACTCAATATTGGCAAATAATAGTCAGTGACAAAATTTCATTGTGATCTGTAAAGATTCACGGCAGTTATCGTGTTGACCAGCCAGCCAGACAGACAGACGGACATGGCTCCAACGTCTTAAAAAGACCTAAAACGACTTTCGTTCAAAGTAACTAAGGGTCTAATTTGGTTCCTTCTATGTGTTACATTTTTTACGTATTAAATGATATATACCCCCATCCTATGGTGAGGGTATAAATAGCGAATACCAGAGATTTGCTGCAATTCAAAATGGTTTACTATTTATGGACCGTAGAAAACTTTGAGGGAAACAAATTAACTATTCCCCAACTTTGGATTCATCTATACAGTTAATTAAATCTTTTTCAAAATTCGGCTCTTGTCAATTATTTTACGTCTACATTGCAAATCTTATTATACCCTCACCATAGGATGGGGGTATATATCATTTATTACGTAAAAAAATGTAACACATAGAAGGAACCAAATTACACCCTTAGTATCTTTGGACGAAATTCGTTGTAGGACTCTTTAAGACGTTTGCACCATGTCCGTCTGTCTGTCTGTCTGTCTGGCTGGATGGCTGGTCAACACGATAACTGCCGAAAATCTTTACAGATGACAATGAAACTTTGTCAGTGACTATTATTTGTCAATATTGAGTTTGGGATTGAAAATAGGTTTTTGACCACGCCCCTTCTGTTACCTCCCATACAAATCGACACATTTAGCACAAAATCATATTTCTTTCAAACCTTTCTTCTGGTAGATGTGATTAGCTTCAACTCTCACACCGGTTAATAATTTGTAAATGCCTACTTAGCTGGAGCAAATGGGCGAGATTGTCACGCCCATTCTGGTACTTCCCATACAAAACAGGGTGTTCGACCGGAGTGTCAATCCGATAAATCGCGTGAAACACTTCCGACCTCAATGAAATTAGGTATAAGGCTTCACGTTATCAAAAGCTAATCACCGATTTAAACAAGGGTGATTTTGCCATTCCCATTGTGGTATCTCCCATACAAAAGTTGTTTGGGCGTCTGGTTGTTCGGAATGAGAAGCCCCGCAAAACCAAACCAATCTTTATGAAAGTTTGTACTAGTCAGTATTTAGCCAAATAAAGCTCTCCTATAGAAAATGAGCTGTTTTTCCACACCCATTCTGGTACCTCCCATATAAAAGTTGGGCGGATGACCGGTTGATCCACACGATAATTCTCATAAACAATAACCGATCTTAAAAAAATTTGGTACTGATCAAAATTTTGGCAACCTCGCATATAAATATTGGGAGGGAAACTAACTAATTTGGGTATTCAATAATATTTAGCGGAATGTCGTCAATGTGCTGTTGAATATGTTCACTTTTGAGTATGGGAGTTTTTTAACAGAACTCCCACGCAATGGATGAGGTACGGTATGGTGAGGGTATGATTAATTCGGTTCACCCGACTGAAACTTATGTACTGGTTTTTGAAATCGGTTAATGAACAGATTACGATTTTTTCAAAACAACCACCTTTTGCAACCACTGTTTGGTAGTAAAATGAATAAGAATGAACCAGCGCGTAAGGGATTCGACACCTTACTCTAAGGAAGCCGAGTTAGTAATTTCAGTGTGAGTTGGTACTTAGGGTCTTCCACCTGTATTAATTTGCTCATGTACATTTACATATATTCGATTGATGATCTACCGATGCCACTAATTTAAGCACAGTAAGTGGGCATGTGATGACGAACTTGTCACGGATTACGAATCTAGTCATGCCAGCCAGCGAGTGCACTTCCTGGAAAGTCTATTATTTCAAAAAAAATTTAAAAAAATTGTTCCTGATCTTGTAAGCTTCCCTCTTGTCTTATATCTCTTATATTAAAATATCATCTAATATAATCGGTCATTCCAAAAATATAATTCTACAAAAATTTAACGTTTTCTGCCAATCCCTCACAAGAAATCAACATTTGTTTATCACGAATTTTAAACTTTAAAATATATTGCCTTTCAAAAAATATTTCAGTTTAAATCGAAACTGTCGACTCTATCTTGGAACGGCAGAGAAGCCATTAGTGAAAAATATCCAAACAATTTGAAAGTCATTAACACCCAAGCAGCACAGCACTCTGATGCATTTTGTTCAATTTTCGTCTGGAAAGGAAGAAAAATAAATGAAATTTTTATGCAAAAATGTCTATTAAATAAAAGAAAAACAGTACAAAAAAATTTTTAAAAAATATTGGGGTTCGTTCGTGTGATAAATATCCTAGCATACGCATATTAATGCCAAACAGAAGTCGAAATTGATTTCAAAGGGGGGGATGTGACCAACTTGATGACTCTCAACCGGCTGGGTTGTGAATGGGGGTGGAATGGTGAAATGTGAAATATGGAGTATAAATTAAAGTGTCCATGTGTTGGAGTAACATGCTGTTTATTAGATTAAAAATGTTAATGTGTTTTTATTATAAAGAATTTGAATTTTCTGTCCGACAAATTGTAATTTCCGCTTTTCATACTTTCACCGTTTGATATGAGGAGTGTGTGTGTGTGTTAAGAGGTCACACACAAACAATGGTGCTACACATAAAAGAGTGGCTCGATTTAGATTTGTTTTCCTCGATCAAATTTTAATGTGAATGTCGAACACATACTCATGTGGTGAATTTGGTATTAAACATCTAATCTTAAGTATGTGGCTTTCTGAAAAAAATTACTGCACGAATTTGAGATTTGTATCGACGTAAGGAAAAATTTCGTTACACCCAAATGAAATGTCAGATAAATTAATTTCGCTTAGGGAATTTAATTGCGGCAAGGGAATGTTTTTGAATCAAACAAATCAACTCAGTCGATGGTGAATAAATAAAATCATTTCCGAGAACTGAAATATGTTTACTACAAACGATATATGTTAAATCTACTACAAATGAGACCTTACTACTCAAAATTTCAATGCATAGAATATATTTTGAATGGAATAAAGGCATTAATAAAGGTATTTTTTTAAATTTTAAAGCAAATTTATTTTAGTAGATATCTACGCCTTGCCTGAAATGGAATTGAACCCATGCACCATCACTGCAATTCCGCGCGTCTATACACTGATTCATTGCATACGTTGCGCGAACACGAATAACTATAATAGGTATTAGGAGGTCTTACTTACTTACTTTCTTATCCGGTCTCAAACAACCCCGAGGGGTTAGGAACCTTACAAAACAAAGACAATACATTTCGATCTTTTGCCTTATCTCTCCAGTTGGCAATGCCAAGTGTATGCAGGATTCGTCAGCGGAGTCTTGGTCTTCCTATTTTTCGTCTTCCTTCGAGTTCGGTTTCGAAAACCCTTTGTGCTGGTTCGTCTCTTCATCCGTTCAACTGACATGGCCTAGCCAGCGCAATCGCGTTATTTTGATCTGCTTAACTATGTCAATGTCGGGATGTAGTTCGTAGTACAGTTCATGGTTCATGCGTGGCCGATCAGGAACCTTACAAAACAAAGACAATACATTTCGATCTTTTGCCTTATCTCTCCAGTTGGCAATGCCAAGTGTATGCAGGATTCGTCAGCGGAGTCTTGGTCTTCCTATTTTTCGTCTTCCTTCGAGTTCGGTTTCGAAAACCCTTCGTGCTGGTTCGTCTCTTCATCCGTTCAACTGACATGGCCTAGCCAGCGCAATCGCGTTATTTTGATCTGCTTAACTATGTCAATGTCGGGATGTAGTTCGTAGTACAGTTCATGGTTCATGCGTGGCCGAGCCGTTCTGCATTATAGGGCCATACATTTTTCGAAGAATTTTCCTCTCGAAGACTACTACAGATGTTTCGTCTGCTTGCGATAAGGCCCATGATTCTGCGCCATAAATCAAGACAGGTTGTATGGGGTGGTCTTACTTGGGTTGTATTCATGCAAGAGATAGTGTAGTTTATGTATGCATAAGCATTTGTATAAACTTGAAAAGATAGCAATTCATGAAATTGATCAACTTTCACAGTATGAGTGTGTGAATGAATACAGGTTTTCGTTTATAAAAAACAAGTTTTTTTATTTTCCCCCAAAGTAAATTATGGCAATTTAAGGATGAAAGAAAATTATTTTACACTAAAATAATCGAGTTTTATGATAAGATTTTTTTGCATTTGCTGGGAAATTATCAACTTTTGTGTTGAACCACGAGTCTAAGTAGCAAACGAAGCATTTTTTGGCAAAAAATAAATAATATTGATCAAACTTACTCGAATCATTTTCTTGGTCTTTACGTGCATTTATTAATTTTTGTTTTTAAAATATATGTATACACAGAGTGGACGATTTAACCTCCATAATACTTTCTGTTAATAGTAAAAATCAAACACAATTAGTTGCTGTGAAATGATTTTTCGTTTATTCTCAACCGTGCAAATTTTTTTTGATCACTTGTGGACAGAATTCGTATTTTACCCCCCATCCCCCCATATGTAAACCATACAAATCGCCGTGGGGAATGGGTAGTGAACGTTTACCCATTACCCACAGGGAATGGTGTAAATACTGGGTAGTTACCCCCGGCGATGGGAAATTACCCATCATGATTACCCATAACACATGGGGAATGGGTAAGCGGTCCTTATCCATTAACCACGGCGTTGGGTAATGGATTACCCAGGGTAACCCATCCTCATTTTTATCGAAAATATGAAAAAATTAGAATAAATGTCTATATCTCGGAAGCGGGGCGTCGAATCGAAAAAGTAAGTAATTTTTAGAGGTTGTTAAGGGATTCTCATAAAGTGGTTCAATTCGTATGGAAGAAGTTTTTTTCAAAAAATTTTCGAAATAAGAAACTCGCTAAAATAAAAAAATGGCTTTCAATGGCTTTAATAAATTTTTTGAATAAATAAACACAGTCACGGGTAGAAGTCGAACTCAAATTCGCTGGACGATCGTTTCGATGTTTATAAAGCATCATCTTCAGCACCTTCTAACCCGTTAAGCCAACGGACTGCCTGTTGTTGATAAATAATTTCGTTATGTTCACCTAATACATTCATTTATTTCAAATATGATTGGGACCCACAGTTTTAAACCGGTTCCGGACGGTATTTTGAGAAGCGTTTTCATGGCGAAATACTCGACAGTGTCGCCGTCACTATGCGAGGTCACCACCGCCGAAAAAAATTTAAGCTGGTCAGAGCAGGGATCGAACCCAAGATCTCACGTACAAGAGACGCGCACACAACCATTGCACCACCGACCGCCACATGGTATATAATGACGAAATATTTATTATTTTTATTGAATTTAATAAAAAAGTATACACAAAGTTAAAATCCGCTCACTCTAATATATACATATGTACATAATAGCATAATGAACAGTCTGTCGGTCGGTGTCATTCCCATTAGGGGGGTGTGGTTGTTATTTCAAAGTCATTTTGTTGTGTTTATTTGCCAATTTCACACTCACGCTCGGAAATGAACGAAACGAAACACAAAGTGATAAAGAGCGAGGGTAATAACATGACCACCGTCTCCACCCAACTACAACATCCAAATGCAACACCCTAACTACCATCCCTCATTTCCCACGCCAGCCCATCACAATCAAGTTGATTTTTAGTTCACATTTTGTAGTTCTTCGTGTTGGTCATCCCACTTTGGGTTGTCTTTCTTTGTGCTGTTCGAATGGCCAAAAGGTCATTTCTTTTTGAAGAAATTTTAATGCCTTAAATGATAAAAATCACATCCACTCCTTAATTTCTTAAGCACGCGATGGTGATTATCATTCCTTTTTATAACATTTTTACAGCTTGAAAAAGTTATTTGTGGTTTGTTCGAAGGAACCACATACAGAGCATGAAGAAGAAGTGTCTTTGTCTGTTTGCTGTTCGGTGGTTTATAGCCATCGCTTCATTTATTCTGATGGGTCTGGCGTAGTCACAGGAAACGGGTGTTGCCACATAGTGCTAGTAGCTGCTTCATTTTAACATTTTCTTTCATGCCCTACGACAATCAGTCAATCTAAAGCAGTTCAAAGGAAGACTTTGAGCGAATTAATGAATATTCTTAGAAATATTAGAAATGTATTTAATCCTTCATTAATGTTTAAAGATTTTGCATAGCTTTTATACAAATTGTATCTCAGATATCTGGGGATAGGCAAAGATTAGGTGAAACGATTAACTCCATAAAAAAACCTGTAGAAACTGCAATTTCCGGTGCGTCTTAAAATGCCACGTTCATTATAAATGCAAATTAACATTATAGATTGAGTTACTGCAGCGGTATTTATTATACAGGGTGATTCAGGAAGTTCCGGACAAATTTCTCCAGCGTATTCCTAGCCATGTCTGAAAATGCAAGGGTGCGAAATGGCAGCTGGTTCAAAATTTTCGGATTGGCTGTCGGAGGGTAGTAGGGTAACGTTGCTAACTTCTGAGCCAGTGGTCGGGTTTTTGGGCTTGCTGGAAATGTCTTTAAGAGGCCTTTCAGAATCAATAAAAAAAGTAGCAAAAAGTCAAATCGCCGAGATACAGAGCTTCCGGAAAAAAATGGGAAAAACAAATTCACATAACCTCAATTTGCTCAGCCAGATGGCAGGTAACTTATGTTTTTTTTTCTGTTGAAAGATAGCCATAGCTCTTACCGTTCCAAAATTATGACCATTTTACTGAAATACAAAAATGTTTGTTTTTGGAAGCGAAATAACAGCACACATTTATTTGTTTTTGTAAATTAACACGTCTGTATCTCGGTGATTTGACTTTTTGACGTGACAACGTCTTAAATTAGGTTGCGGCTGGGAGTCACTTATGAAAAAGTGTAACGCCCGGTAACGTTACGATGAGTCACCGAACGAGAGAGAGGCCCGCCGAATGCCTTGCGTCTCTCTCCCACTCAATAAATAATTCTGTGTGTGCGGATGTGTGTGTTTACTTGTGTGCCAGAAACGATTTGCTTTGCTGGCTTCTAGTGGCTGTTGGTCGGTGGTGTGAGTGTTTTTGTTTTTTGGCACATCATATATATGACGACTGAGCAAGTATGTATGTGCGTATATATGAGCGTGTGTATGAATATTGATTTAGATCAGTCTGCATTGGATAAGGTATTATTTTTTGTTTTTTTTTGTTTTTTGTTTTTTGGCTTTATGATATGTGTAGTGTATGTTTGTGTGTAGAAATTTTCATATGAATTAGGTAGCCAAAACGAAACAGAGAGCTGCGGTCGGCTTTAAAAACGATATGCGAATATGATGAATTGAAATACTTTTTGGTTAGTAAATTATTTTCTTTTGTTTTTAATAAAAGAAATGTTTATTTTTTATAATAAAAGAAATGTTTATATTTTATAATAAAGGATATGTTTATTGTTTATAATGTCACATTTGATAATGTGTTCATAGAAATCGCACAGGTACCTAGATGGTGTTGGAATTACTTCTATTTTCCTAAACCATAAGTTTCAATAAATGTTAAAACATCGCCCGTGAGTTCTAACACTCATTGGGCAAGTGAGTTCATTGCACTCCTATTGTGCAATTTAATTATATTCATATCAATAAATATTCTACCGAGAAAAAGACGTTGTCACGTAAAATCTTCGCCCGTAAAACCGACTTTACAGGCAACAATTTTTCTACTTTGTTTTAATTGATTCAGAAAGGCCTCTTAAAGACTTTTCCAGCAAGTCCTAAAACAAAAAAAAAACCGATCACTGGCTCAGAAGTTAGCAACTTTAACCTACTACCCTCCGACCGCCAATCCGTAAATTTTGAACCCGCTACCATTTCGCACCCTTGCATTTTCGGACATGGTCCTAGTGGACTTTTCTTCATGAAATGAGCCAAGGAATACTCTGGAGAAATTTGTCAAAAATCACCCGTATAGTTAAATTCAAAATGCAATGGGTATTAAGTTTAACCAACAGTCACTAACATACCAAAAACTGGAGTTAATCAGTTTGGATTGTCAGCGCATCGTATGTACAAACCCAGCCAATATTTTTGCGCTAAAACTGAATGGAAATAATTTCGTAAATTTCTTTAATACATGGGTTATCTCATATTTAAGAGCAGAGCAGCATTGGACCAAATATTGCCTAATCAAAAATGTAATTCGGATCTCTTTAGTGTTATAGAATTTATCGTGTGTACGAGAAAATTCTACGCCCATCATTTGTATGGGAGGTATCAAAATAGGCATGGCAAAATCATCCACTTTCAATTACGGAGTGGCGTGCGAGGAAATAGTGCTTAATACCGAATTTAATAATCACCGGTTGTGTCGACGAATCAGGTTTTGCATTGGAGGTACACAAATTGGCGTCGGTCCATTTCAGTAAAATCCCTGCGTTGGTCGAAATGTGGCCACAAAATGACTGGCGCTTAGAGAAAAGCAGCCTTACAGGAAATTTGATTCAAGTCGGCAGCATTTTACAGGAGTTATCGTGTTGACCAGCAGGACGGTCTCCCAACTTTTGTCTGAACCAGATAGGTACAGACTCGAACACGCCTTTACTCAGATAAATAAATTTCCAGGTTCAACGATGGGAACGCAACACAACGAAACCACTGAGGCGGTTTAGCGTTACAACAAGAGTTACACAAAATTTTAAACAGATTCAGTTTCTCAACGGGACCAAAAATATTATGAGACCAAAAGGAAAAAAATTGTAACCAAAAAAGGGATTAGCGCAATTGTTTGCGGTCTCAATAAAACCAAACCCATATGAAAGTACCTGTAGGTGGTAACGGGTGAGTTTTTGTTACTTGGTTTATAAGTGTGAAGTTTCAGTCAGTTCACGCGTGTTTCATGACATATGTCAGATTCGAAAATTTTCAATTTCAATTTCAACGTTTGCCAATCATTGCGTTTTATTATCAAAATTCATGCTCCGTGAAAAATGTGTTTCGCAAGTTACGCCTATTTTATGGCTGTCATAATCGACCCACCGATCAGGCTATTCAAGCCATTGTAATCAAACATCGCCCCAGTTTCACTCTATTGGACATCAATCAACCAACCCGTATCCGTGCAGTGTGTACCGAGGACAATATTGCTGCTGTATGCCTGTGCGTTTGCCACCCCACACAAGCACATAATACGTTTGTGTGCGTGCGTTCGGATTTGCTTACCACTGGTCTAAAGTCATACAAACTACAGCTGGTGCAGGAGCTAAAGCCGGGCGACCTACCACAACTTCGTCTTTTCGGTGAATGGGCCTTAGAGATGCTGGAAGAATATGAAACTTTTTTATTATCTTCAGCGACGAGGCTCATTTTTGGCTCAATGGGTACATCAATAAACGGAGTTGCCGAATTTGGTCCGAAGAGCAGCCAGAGACTGTTCAAGAGCTGCCAATGTGCTCTGAAAAATTCACCGTTTGGAGCTATTTATGGCGTCAATGGAGCAAAGTATCGTTCGATGTTCACGAACTTTATTTTACCCAAAATGGAAGAATTGAACTTGGTTGACAAGTGGTTGTAACAAGGCTGTGCCACATTTCACAGTGCACGCGATACCACGACCAAACCTCACTTTTTGACTCCTCTAGACTATTTTTTGTGGGGGCACGTGAAGTCTTCCGTCTGTAGGAACAAACCAACCACGAGCCACACATATTTTTGTGAAGTAGTTGTGAAGCAGCTGTCCAAATGTTGGAAAAAGTGTGCCAAAATTGGACTTTCAAAATGGACTAAGTGAAGCGTAGTCGTAGGCAACATTTGCATGGAATAATCTTCAAAAAGTAAACGACAGACATTGTTTTATCAATCCAAATATATATTTTATTCACTGGTATATATTATCGGCATTTCCCTCAATTTTCAAAAACCAAATAGCAAAAAAAAATCACACATTAGCTAAATATCGCGCTCAGTTTTATTCAGCCTTATCAATTTTTCGCTAGAACGGTAGACGGTAGACGGAAGGTAGACGGTAAAATTTAGACATAAATTTTATTGACATCTTTGAAAAATACAACCAGCGTCACCTGATTATCTGTCGCGATAACTGATCATTACAGTGAAAACTCATTTCGATTTTAACTGATTAAGTTCATTCGCACTTATTACATTTTTTTCAATTAATTATGGAAAATTATGTTGACTAAATGACCTCAGTCGGCGTTTATGTAAATTCGTGCATCCTTCAAAATACGCGCATGACAAGTTGATACGTCCTGTTAAAGCCACACGTCTTCCAAATCTAGAGCGTCAACTTCTGGTAAGAAAAGTTCAGTCACCACGGATTTATAGGGTAGGGTTTACCGTAAAGCATTACCGTCGGCTTCTTCAAACAACATAAGTTTCAATCTCGATTTCCGACATAAATGCACACAACACGGTGACTTTGAGGGGGTGTTATAGTGCTTTATGAATTATGCGTAGATTTTCCGTTCCCCCCGGGCCGAGAATTTGTCTTATGAACATGGCTGCTGAGATAAAAGTTATCCTCGAAGCTCATGATCACAATTTCATCATTGAGTTCCAAAATCCTATGCTTGTATTCTTAACGGGTGCCACAGTCGTGACAACTTTTAGATCATCTGAACTTTTTATGGGAACATTTGCAAGTCCAATGTCAAAATGACGCCCAGGGAACGTCTCGAATTGTGCAATTGTTGACTTGTGTATGTTTTGCGCTCCTCCAACATATTTTCCCGCACTGCTTCAACCGAACCACCATTCAGGGCTTCGGCTGGTCCGATCTATGTAAACAGAAAATACAGTGATAAATATACAAAATTTTTTCTTCAAGTGAATTGTCTTTACCTTCTGAAAAATGGGTACACACAGGGAAAAATTAATTGAAAATCAAGTCAGGCATTGGAAATTCCAAGATAAAGTCTATATTTTTATTCGAATTCATAATTGCCATACATCAGAATTAGTTGTCATAATTTAATATCTGTTAGAAAACCACTTCTTACAAGTGAGAAACAAATATGTGAAAAAACAAAGTCCACCGGAAAATATGGTAAGTATATATTTACATATGTGACCTGCTCCACGAAAAGGGACCTCTGCGCCGAAAATTTTTTTTTTTACTTTTCGCGTGATTCTTATAGGAAAAAAACGCTCTTTCAAATGCATCAAACCGCAAGTTTTAGTTTTTTTACAAATCGCCTGTAAAGATGAACATAATTAATGAAAAAATTTAAAAATGTGATATAAACAGATAGTATATATAATATTTGAAATTTAAAAAAAGTTCAATATCAAAGGTACAAAATTACAAAAATATCAAAATTTGACTCTTTTTTTTACTCCTAACACGCTTTTTTGGTGGTTCTTCTGTATTTTGCTGCTTTTCACCTTTGTCTGATTTTTTTTTAGGAAGTTCTTCCTGTTTTTTTTTTTGTTAATTTCATCTCCGATTTATTCACCATTGTAGCACGTTTCTTTATAGATTGTTTATCTCCGTCTTTGTTTCTAGTTTTCACATCAGCTTGAGCTTTTTCAACTGCAGCTGTCTTCTTAGGGAGTTTTTCCACTTTTGCTACCGATTTTTTAGGAGTCTCAGTTTTATTTTCAGTCAGTTTTTTTTGTTCTTATTTTTTTTTTGGTGACTGCCTTGTTTTCGGTTGATGTAAATTCTTCGGATTTCGCTGCCTTCTTCTTCATCGGTTTTTGTGGCTTCGGAGCCACATCATCACAGTTTTTCTTATCGAAAACAAGCTCTAGTAATAACGTTAGGATAGGATAAATCATCGGTGCAGATACGTAGCTCAAATTTTATTGTATCCTGGCTATCTGCGAATAATTTCGCTTCCACGCCATCCTTACTAATGGGAAGTGGTGAAAGGTCGTAATTCCAACCAATGGCTTGAAAAACTTCTTGAAATATTCAACCCAATCATACCATGTGGCGTTTTCCATTGTCACTGGTTTATTACAGCCGAAGGGAGAAGAGGCAGTCACGCAGTTCTTGATATCTTCGTAAGTATCAATATTACTGATGGCGTACTTGGCTTTAAAAATACCAAAGTATCTATCTGGCGAAAATTTGGTGTGCCCCGTTCGAAGAAAGTTGAAATATATCTGTTTGTTTAATCCTCTGGCCAGTCTCCACATAAGGTATCCAAGAACCGCATTATTTTTATTTTGCGCAACGCAGTTGTCACTAAATAATATCAAGGTTTTGCCAGGTACAAATGAGGTTGAAAGATGGTGATGCAATAAGCTGATGGTACAATTTTGGCCTTTTCCTATTTCGTCTTGTTCATCAATCAAGTAGAAAAACTGAAAAGAAAAAAAATGTTAAGATCGTCAAGGTCACATTCTGTGATGGAATTAAAAAATTCAATAATGAATGAAAAGGTACCTGCTACTTCAATAATTCATTAGTAATGCCGAACACTGAGCACTTTTTACCAGCCTTAAAATATGCACTGCCCGGCTGCTGAGGACTGACTGTATAACCATGCGCAAAACACGGAAAACGAAGCGCTTGTTTTAAACGCGTTTTTCTCAATAACTTCTTTTCGGCGCAGAGGTCTCTTTTCGTGGTTCAAGTCACATATATATCCACATTCTACGCCGCACAGGCCCAGAATTTGTTGTGCTTAGGTCCCAATCAATGAGTGGAAAACGGTGTGTTGTGTGTGCTCCGTCTCCGAAATATAGACGAAAAGGCGTTTTAGCGATTTTTTTATTCAAAAAGTTTTAATTTTAGCGATTATTTTTAAAGGAAAAAGTGATGACATATTAAAGACATCCACTGGTTACAGCTTTTGATAGACGTAAAGGACCTATTATTTTTGCGATTGGACGCAACGTTACCGAGTTGCAGTATTTTTTTGACGTAGAATACGTCTTACCTTACGGTATGAGGAGTCATGTCAGGTTTTTATTGTTGTAATCTAATTTGAGGAAACGGCTAGATGAATTTTTTTTCAATTTTTTTTGTAGGTAAATGAAGATGTTATCTTTCGTTTGATATACATTTCATATTGGTTGATATATTTCTAGTATTTTAATTTCTCAAATGAAAATTGTTTAAACACATACACTCAAACATATGTGTGGTGTTTGGTTGAGTGTTTTTGGTTGCTCAACATTGCTTAGGAACATGTATCTAGTAAAAAGTGAAACGAACAGCAAGCTAATGTTGCTTGGCAACATGTATGTAGTAAAAAGTGAAACAAACAGTAAGCTAACGTAATAAAGCTTTTTTGCGAAAGCTTCAATAAAGCTGTTGTAACATTAATTTTGAATTGTAAAGCGTAAAGCTTTCACACAACGCTCGAATGCTAATGCGAAGACTCGATAAGGTAAACCTTTTTTCAATAAAAATATTAAATAAAATACATAAATTAAATTAAGTTTAAAAAAATTGAACATAATAATTTTTTTTTTTAAACGGACTTGAATCAAATGCCGTTGGTAAATATAAAAATTACAGCAGACAGTTGTCCGAGGCCTTCGGCCACGAACTGTCCCTGCAGGCTGTGTCAGAGACACGGCCATTAAGTTTAACGTAGAATACGCCATCCGATAAGACAGAAAACATATATAACAATAAATGATAAATAAAATAAGCAAATGACAACTGTCTGCTGTAATTTTTTTTAGTTTAGCGTTTTTCCCCCGATTTAAACAAAATCCAAACGAATTTGACCACTTTACACTGAAAGAATTTTCTTCATAATATTAATATAAATTACTTACAAATTTATTCATGCTCAAGACCTTTTAAAATAATATAAAGTTATTATCTTTATCTTGAAAGTAATATAAAGATAATAACTTTATATTATTTAAAATGGTCTTGAGCTTGAATGAATTTGTAAGTACTAGAAAACAGACCGATGTGGCCGTCGGTGGTGCAATGGTTAGTGTGCGCGGCTCTTGTACATGAGATCCTGGGTTCGAACCCGGCTCTGACCACCTTCAAATTTTCTTTCGGCGTCGGTCACCTCGCATAGTGACGGCGACACTATCGAGTATCTAGCCATGATAAAGTTTCTCAAATTACCGTTCGGAATCGGTGTAAAACTGTAGGTCCCAATCAGTGAGTGAAAACTGGAAAGCGCACAGCTCAGTGATTGTGAGAAGTTCTCCCCAGTCCCTTCATGGGATGTAATGGGAAACCATTTATTTATTTTTTATTTTTATAGAAAACAGACCGAATAAAAATTCCCATAAGGGAAATTATGAAAGTTGACGAAGAGCACCGCGAGCTTGAAACAATAATATTGTTGATGGCAACCCTCTGTTTTGTTGTTTTTGTAATGACATAACAAAAACAAATCATGTCTGATTAAAACCAATGGTTTTACGGCATGATAAAAAGAGTTGTGCATGAAGGTGTTCCAATGGTAGTGCTTGGTATTCTTCAAACGAGTATATGAAGGAATTCTCATTAATATGATGAGTGTTTCTGGATATATATTTTTGAAGAATTCACCAAAAACATACCAAAAACGTCTGCTGATGAAGATCTTGGCAAGATCCGAAATATACAGACAGCCTTGGTATCATTGGAACATTTTTATGCTCGACTTTTCTGAAAGTAATATAAAGATAATAACTTTATATTATTTAAAAAGGTCTTAAGCTTGAATAAATTTGTAAGTACTAGAAAACAGACCCAATAAAAATTTCCATAAGGGAAATTATTAATATAAATTCTTCATTAAAAATTCTTCATTAATTGTATGAAAACATTTAATTACACTGTATGTAATTTTTTAAGTCATGGCAAAATAACCATATACGGACACTACTACGTGATAAAAGACTAAAAAAAAAAAGACCCGTGTTTCCCAATTTTTCCCAAAGTCATGCACTTATTTTTTATGGTCCGCCAAAGATTTGGGGCCTCGGTATCATTTTCGTAAAAATGTGATCATTTTCTCAGGCTCATATCTTGCAAACCGTTCAGAATTTCGATTTACTCTCTGAACATATAAAATCAAAAAAACTTCACCTTCCAGATCAAAATCGCAAAAAACTTAAAAAAATTCGATTTTTTTTACCTTTTTCCCGTGTTCAGGTCCATAGGTAGCACACCGTTCAAAATTCAAGGAAATAATCAACTACAAAAATTTACATAAGATCTCAATAAACAAATTTCTAGAACATATAAACTTCCTAGAGATGATTCTTAACACTGTTTAGGTTGCACGCAAAAGTGAAAAATTTGCCGAAAATTTTTTAATTTCATTTTTTTTACCTTTTTCTCCTGTTCAGGTCCATAGGTAGCAAAAAATGAAATATGCCTGGCCAGAACCATGTGTTTGTCCAAGGGTTAACACCGTTTAGGTAGCGCTTAGGTATAACGCGATCATGCACCGACAGCAGCAGCACAGGCAATGCAGTAAGCTCAGCACACGCAACAAGGGACGCAGCACACAATATAAAAGCGACACGACGCTCACATCGAGGCATTACACAGCGCGACGTCAACGAGAGCTCAGCGGTGAAAGTTATAAAGTGAAAGTGAAAGTAAAAAAGTGAAAGTGCTACAGTATAATTCGCACACAACATTGGCAACTGACAATTTCAATATGCAGTGTAAAAATATTGATTTATTTTGCTACGTTTGCGGTCATCAAACCAGAAAAAAACATCTACAAGATTTCAGAAGGAAAAGAATCTTTTAACTAGTGAATTCAAAAGAGCATATACATTGTTTTTCGATGAAGTGGACTTGACCGGTGAAAATTACACACCTAATACAGTGTGTCGCCAATGTTATAACAAACTCATGGCATGGTTGAGTGGAGGCAGAGGTACTATGAAGTATTGTAAGCCGGTAAACGGGATTAATCGCCCAGGTGATCATGATGCAACCAGTTCCTATGCATGCGTAAATTACACATGTCGTCTAAATCGACATTCTGAGAAGAACAAAATTTATAAAGCAACTGCAACAGCCACACTACCAGTGCTTGCACCTGAAAATTTTGTTGTTGATGACCTTCAAATCACAGCAAATCTTCCATTTATTTTCGTAACATTTGATTTTTTCCATTATACCTTTCAATGTTTCATAGCTTTCTTTCATGTTGATACCCATTGCTAGCGGAATGGAAGGTTTTCGGTTCGACACATGCAACAACACTGCTTTCAAGCTTGAAACAGAACCATCAATAAATAATCTCCACTCACTAGCGATGTAGTTCATTCCCATTTTTACCACCAAAGCTTTTATATCGTTGCAGTAAGCGAACGAATTGTCATCATTTAGAGTGTAGAGCATCTGAAATTCAGCTTGTCGTTTGCGGTACGCCGTAGAGTTAACATTAGCATGTGTGAGTTTTCTTTGCTTTAAAAAAGCTGTCAAAAATATTGCAAGTCGCTGCGATAATCCCAATATGGCCATAATGAAATACATTTCCAATTGTGTTATTAGTTGTGGTCCATCTCTTCCCTGTTGGGGCTCATAATCGGTATCAAATGGATCTTCATAAGTAACACCACTTGCTGTACTCATTGCTGTAAATTCTGTAGTACGATCTGGAGTTGGCGGCCTTGGTGATACAAAATTTTCAGGTGGAAGTGTGGCTGTTGCAGTTGCTTTATAAATTTTGTTCTTCTCAGAATGTCGATTTAGACGACATGTGTAATTTACGCATGCATAGCAACTGGTTGCATCATGATCATCTCGAGGAAGTTTATATGTTCTAGAAATTTGTTTATTGAGATCTTAGGTAAATTTTTGTAGTTGATTGTTTCCTTGAATTTTGAACGGTGTGACCTGAACACGGAAAAAAAGGTAAAAAAAAATCGAATTTTTTTAAGTTTTTTGCGATTTTGATCTGGAAGGTGAAGTTTTTTTGATTTTATATGTTGGCAATTTTTGTTCTTTATGACAAGAGCTACAACTTTGCCTCAGAGAGTAAATCGAAATTCTGAACGGTTTGCAAGATATGAGCCTGAGAAAATGATCACATTTTTACGAAAATGATACCGAGGCCCCAAATCTTTGGCGGCCCATAAAAAAAAAGTGCATGACTTTGGGAAAAATTGGGAGACACGGGTCTTTTTTTTTTAGTCTTTTATCACGTAGTGGTGTCCGTATATGGTTATTTTTTTTCGTGTTGCACTGTGTTATCGTTATGAAACTTCTTCATTAAAAATTTTATAGCAATAGTTTTAGAAATTTTTTAGAATTTTTTATACATTTCATGAGAAAAGATTTTAAAAATAATTAACGAACTTCATTCGTTGTTCACGTACACATATTTTAGATATGTGGGCATCGTGTTTCTCCTGGGTTGTGAAATCGAAATGTGTACCTATAAAATTAGGAGGGAAAAGATTCAACGACAATCAACACGATTCAACACAAACAAACCAAGTAAACTACAAAATACAATAACAAAATTCACTCAATTTGACAGTTGGGGTAATAAGAAAGCAAAACCAGCTGTTCTAATGGGTCAACCTCTACCTTGTTCAGCCATGGATTTGGCACAAACTTGCACAAGCAGAAGCATTGAAATTGTTGTTGGAGATGCCGCTGTATAGCATGAAACCTTAATCAAAAGGGTTAAGAAAAGAATAAGGAAGATTATAAGTTTAGAGTTACAACAGAGTTGGAGCCGGCAACATAGAAATAATTATATTTCTAGCATGGTGTGTTGCTGTTTCTGGTCTTCCTTACTTTTTGCTGATTTTGCATGACATACGTAAACGGCAACAACACATGTTTTCGAATTTCTCTTTGTGCGATAATAATTAATAATCATTACAAACACGATAAACAATCGTTATTATTCCCCATGATCCTCACCCCCTCTCTCTTTGAAAATGATGCACAGAATCTATGAAACATATTCATAAATTCCATGAATGATTTTCATAGGTCCTATGCAACTCAGTCATAGATTTTATGACAGATCTTTATAGATTTTAGGAAGCTTTCGTAGGTTTACTTTTATTGACTATTTAACAACCTCATGAGGTCAGCCGTCTTACACATATTAATTAAACAAACAAATTAAACAAATTTCAACATATTGTTCCAACTGGCTCTATCCTTCGCCTTTTCTCGCCAGTTGGTAACACCAAGGATACGGAGAGATTCTTCTGCCTGGTCTTTCCAGCGGAGTCTTGGTCATCCACTTTTCCTGCTTCCATCGGGTACGTTATCGAAAACCTTTCGCGCCGGCTCATCTTCATCCATTCTGATAACATGGCCTAGCCACCGCAATTGGCCTAATTTGATTCGCCTAGCTATGGCCATGTCAGAATATAGATTATATAGCTCTTGCTTCCAGCGACGCCGGTACTCCCTAACAGGACCATATATTTTACGGAGAACTTTTCTCTCGTATACTCCCAGGTGTTTTTCATTCTCCTGCGATATGACCCAAGTTACGGAGCCATATATCAAGATAGGTAAAATGAGAGTTTGATATAGATGGACTTTTGTCCGTCGAGAGAGGGCTTTGTTACTAAACTGCTTGCTGAGCCCAAAATAGCATCTATTTGCAAGCAATATTCTACTATTTATCTCCAGGCTGACGTTGTTGTCCTTGTTCACGGCGGATCCAAGGTAGACAAATTAATTTACTTTCGTAGATTTAGCTTCATATAATCTATGAAATATTTCATAGGCGGTATGAAATATTTTCATAAAATCTATGAAATATTTTTATAAAATTTATGTAGCATTTTCATACATTTTACGAAGTTTTCATAAAAAGTTTCATAAATTTAACTTCATGGAATCTATAAAAATCTTTCATAGATTCTATGAAATGTTTCTTTGACTGAAAAATAATGAAACAGTTTATAGAATCTATGAATAAATTCATAAGTATTATGAAGATATTTCTATCAGTGTATGGTTAACCCTAGAAACGCCCCAGCAATCAGACATCTTTTCGATTCGAGGCTCCGTTTCCGAGATACATACATTTTTTTAATTTCATCATGTGTTTGATCAAAAATGGGAATGAGTCCCAAGGTAACTCCGCTTACCCATTCCCTATGGATAATTGGTAATCGTGATGGGTTATTCCCCATCGTCGTGGGTAACGGCCCATTTTTGTCCACATACTCTGTGGGTGATGGGTAAACGATCGCTACCCATTCCCCACGGCAATAATAATAGGTTGCCCAGGGTAAAATATGGCTAACGCTGCTTGCAAATAATATCCATGTTTTTGTGTTTAAATCTATGTATATAAAAATGGAAGTATGTATGTCTGTATGTCTGGCCTTTATAGAATCGTAAACTATGCATTTGATCATGTAATAATCTTCAGCAAAGTTGTTGTGTATAACCCCACGAAGGTTTCTCAGTTGGTACCGGTCCAATTGGACAAAGGGGCGTGGTACCTCCCATACAAATCACAAATTAAAAATCCATTATTTCTGCTCCGGTTAACCGTATGTGAACAAAATTTGGTACGTCGGTTAAGTGTACACATTATAAGTGCTGCTGCAAATATGGGTGGGATTGGACAAAGGGGAGTGGTACCTCCCATACAAATCACAAATTAAAAATAGTTTATATCTCCTCCGGTTAACGGTATTTGAACAACATTGTATTCCAAGTATAAAATAAAAACAAAGCGAACAAAGCACTTAAAGAGAGTTATAACGTTTCGAGTTGTGGGTGACATAAGAATTTTTGTAAATTGAGAAATTCATGTCCGGCTCACATTGTACAGACAAAATCGTGAGTATTCTTATATTTGGGAGCTGTTCAGATATGGCGCATTCAGGAGTTTTTTGAATAGTTTTGTGCATTTCATTGTGAGTTAAATTAATTAAGATAAATAATTCAATCGAATTGAATTTTAGTAGTTTCCGTGAGCATATTTTATTCATTCTCTACAATACGTCGTTCCAGTACAATTATGCCTCCAAAGCGACAAGCAATTGGCCGATCTACATCTCAAGCACGGAAGAAAAGTGTATTACGAGCCTCAGAATCAGACGAGCAACGAGCTTCAAGGCTGGAAACTGATCGAATTCGTACTATTCAGGCCCGTTCATCTGAGACAACTGAGCAACGAGCATTAAGGCTGGAAAATCTTCGAGTACATGCCGCTGAGACCCGTTCGTCTGAATCATCTGAACAACGACAAGTGAGGTCAGAAACTGATCGAATTCGTACTACTCTGGCCCGTTCACCGATGACTACGCAGTTGTAATTTGAGCAGACAAAAGACCCATTGGCCAACACGAAAGACAGTTCAATGCACCAACAATCGATGAAGTGGCTATCGTGATAGTTGGCGAAGAATTCGAATCGCGAGACATAATTCTTCATCGCAGAAGTGGTGACGTTCAGCGAGTGGTGACGTTCATCGCTCATACGACGGATTGCAGTATCCGATGCTGTTTTGGCGAGGAGAAGATGGATATCATTTCAATATCAAAATGAGAAATCCACAAACAGACGAGGAAACGAATAAGAACGTCAGTGCCATGAACTATTATTCGTATCGATTGATGATTCATCAAGACACTGAGAACCACATTCTGAAATGTCGACAATTGTTCCATCAGTATATCGTCGACATGTACGCGAAGATTGAAAGCGAACGACTCCTATATATTCGATTGAATCAAACCGAGTTGCGTTCTGAAGAGTACATCCATTTACGAGACGCAATCGTTAATGATGGTAACGTGAATCCAAACGAATTGGGAAGAATGGTCATATTACCGTCTACAATTACGGGGAGTCTACGGCACATGCATGAATACGCACAAGATGCGATGACATACGTTCGCGCATATGGTCGCCCAGATTTGTTCATCACATTTACATGCCATCCAACATGGGATGCAAATAAAGAACTTCTGTTAGCTGAACAATCATCTTCGGACCGCCATGACATTACCGCACGCGTATTTAAACAAAAATTGAATACTTTGATGGATTTTATTATAAAGCATAACGTTTTTGGAGAGACACGCTGCTGGATGTATTCCATTGAATGACAGAAAAGAGGATTGCCACATGCACATATTTTGTATTGGTTAATCAACAAAATTACGCCAGATCAAATTGACCAAATCATCTCAGCAGAAATACCAGATAAGGACATTGATCCAGACTTATTCGACGGCGTTAACAAAAATATGGTTCATGGTCCATGTGGCGCATTCAACAACAATTCACCATGCATGTCTGATGAGAAATGCACCAAACGATACCCAAGAAACTTGGTTTCTGATACCATCACTGGCAATGACGGATATCCACTGTATCGTCGACGATCAGTTCGAGATGGCGGTAAATCCATCGTTAAGAAAGTACGAAACGTTGATGTCGAAGTCGATAATCGTTGGGTTGTGCAATATTCACCGTTGCTCTCAAAGACCTTCACAGCACCCATAAATGTTGAGTATTGCAATTCAGTGAAGTCCATCAAATTCATTTGCAAGTATGTCAACAAAGGAAGCGACATGGTAATCTTCGGAGTAGTGAATGTGGCCGCACCGCTTGATGAAATTAACCAATACCAACTTGGACGCTACATTAGCAGTAATGAAGCAGTATGGCGCATCTTATCATTTCCAATCCATGAACGACATCCAACAGTAGTACACTTGGCGGTGCATCTCGAGAATGGACAGCGCGTGTACTCCACAGCATATAATGTACGTGCACGAGCATTGGTTCCACCGGCAACAATTTTAGCTGCATTTTACTCATTGTGCCAAGATGATATATTTGCAAAAACTCTGTTTTATTCTGAGATACCAAAATTCTACACATGGAATGCATCGGCTAAAAAGTTTCAAAAAAGGTAAAGCAGTTGAAGGACATCACAATTTGTATTCCAGCGACGCGTTGGGTCGTCTGTACACTGTTCACCCGAACAATACAGAACGCTTCTATCTGCGATTGCTGTTAATCAATGTACGTGGACCGAGATCTTTCCAAGATTTAAGAACAGTGAAGGACACTGCACTCGCTGATGCATCAAATACTGCTCGACCACAGCAAATACGCACGTTGTTTGCCATAATATTGACAACCTGCTTCCCATCTAATCCAAAAGATCTTTGGGAAAAATACAAGGACTACATGAGTGAAGATATTCTACATCGTTTCCGCGCTGCAAATCAAAATCCAGACCTACAATTCACACCAAACGTGTATAATGAGGCATTGATTTCGATTGAAGACATATGTTTGACAGTCGCTAACAAGGCACTGGTGCAACTGGGAATGCCTGCTCCGAACCGACCAGCGAACGATCTTTTCGATCGTGATTTTCAACGAGAAACAGGCTTTGATTCTGACGAACTGGGGACATTTGTTGAAAAAAATTTTCCGCAGTTGCTTCCAGAACAACGCATTGCGTATGACAGAATTATGCATGCAATCAAAGAACAAAGCGGTGGAATGTTTTTCATAGATGCGCCCGGTGGTACAGGCAAGACTTTTCTTCTTTCACTTATTTTGCGGCAACTCTTTTGGATGGTGGCCGAATAGCGCATTCAGCATTGAAACTGCCGTTGAATTTACAAAACACTGAGGCACCAACATGCAACATCAGCAAAAACTCTGGAATGGCCAAAGTACTCCAAACGTGTCAAATTATCATATGGGATGAATGTATATGTCTCACAAGAAAACATTGGAAGCGCTTGATCGTACACTGCGAGATTTGAGAGGAAACGCACAGATCTTCGGTGGCGCACTCATTTTATTGTCCGGTGATTTTCGACAAACACTGCAGGTTATACCACGTTCAACACCCGCTGATGAACTTAATGAATGTCTCAAATCATCAGCTTTATGGCGTCATTTACAGAAATTGACTTTGAATACCAACATGCGTGTACAACTACAACGGGATGCATCGGCTGGACATTTTGTAAAACAATTAATGGATATTGGAAATGGGCGAATGCAAACTTCTGTAAGATCGCAGAAAGCATAAACGAATTGGTGCAAAAAACTTTCCCAACCATTGCACAGAAGTACAAAAATCATCAGTGGCTCAGTACGCGTGCTATATTAGCGGCCAAAAACATCGACGTCAATACCATCAACTTCAATATTCAGAATGGAATTCCAGGCGAAACGACAATATATAAGTCCATCGATACTGTGGTGAATCAAGATGAAGTTGTCAACTATCCAACTGAATTCTTGAACTCGCTTGATTTAACAGGCATACCACCGCACGTTCTTATAGCGTAGACAGACGACATCGTTAATTTGCATTAAAAGCTCACTAATGTGAATTAACATTTTGCCCTGACAGACGACAGTTTTTGCATTTAGTAAGTTTAGAGCTGTAAACAACTGTTTGTTTGTCAAGTAATTTTTTGGACTTTTACATCGAAATCAAATGGATAGAAGGCGGAAAATACGGCGGAAAATGGAAAAAATGCGTTTCGATTTTAAATATTTCTCATTTTTTTTTGAAAAAAAAACAATTAAAATAACTCACCTTTGCTGACTTTGAATCCATTTTCAATTGACGATAGCAAACAATTTGACAACAGCTGATTCAAGATGTATCAAATACATGGTGATAGCAGGTAGTGTTGTTGCAATAACATCCACTTTAGCGGTGTCAAGCATCAGTACATAAAATCAACAAAGCAAACAACAAACACAAGAAAGTTCCACTTCCACTGTGTTCCGGCTATCACCTCTATGTATAGATACATCTTGAGCTGATTGATTGTCGACGGTGTTGCCATATTGAAATACCTAAATGCAGTATAAATGCACTCTGATTTCATGCATTTACGCCAAAGCTAATACACACTGGGACGAGGATAATTCACAAGTTAATTTGAATTAAGACTGCATTAGCATTAGCATTAACGCTGTCGTCTGTCTACGCTATTACATTGCAAATTGGCGTACCCATCATTCTTCTTCGAGGCATAAATCCACCACGACTTTGCAACGGAACTAGACTCTCAGTCAAGAAAATGATGAGCAATGTTATCGAGGCAACAATTTTGACTGGAAAATTCACAG
Source organism: Phaonia tiefii (assembly GCA_963931995.1). Lineage (NCBI taxonomy): Eukaryota > Metazoa > Arthropoda > Insecta > Diptera > Muscidae > Phaonia > Phaonia tiefii. The sequence goes on along the minus strand of OZ008369.1, from coordinate 104,130,811 downwards.
GTGAAGACGTACTTTTGCCACGTATCCCAATGATCCCAACAGATATGTCATTCGAATTCAAACCTTTTGCAGTTCCCGGTGCGACTAGCTTTCGCAATAACTATCAACAAAGTACAAGGACAATCGGTGCAAGTGTGTGGATTAAATTTGGAGAATCCATGCTTCTCACATGGGCAGCTCTATGTGGCTTGCTCACGCGTCGGAAAACCTTCTGATTTAATCGTTTACGCACCAGCTGGAAAAACAAGAAATATTGTGTATCCCAAAGCACTTCAATAAATATAAAATTGTAACGAAACGCTGCAATGTCCCAATTTTTTCGAAATGAACAAAATCAATAAAATGTATCAAAATGAATTGAATATTTGTATAATGTCTTTCCTTCAACTTTATTTATTTAAACTACTCATCCGATTTCAAAAATTCTTTGACCAGTTGAATGCTACAGCCGCCCTACAATTCAGGGGAAGTGAAGCGCACCGGGTACAGCAGTATAAAATAAAATATGTGAATAAAAAATTGTTAATTTTTATTTTTTTCTATAAAATTCATAATGGGATATGGCATCAACAAATGGTTGTGAAAGCCATTGGAATCAAGTAATTTGTTGAGCATACCAATATGTGACTTGGTCTACGAAAAGGGACCTCTGCGCCGAAAAGAAGTTATTGAGAAAAACGCGTTTAAAAAAAGCGCTTCGTTTTTCCGTGTTTTGCGCATGGTTATGCAACTCTTCCTTCAACCTGATCATCTGGCGATGTATTTCGACTCTCTGGTACTTTGTACGATGTTCACTATGCAGTGTTGCCTCTATGAAAAATATTTCTAACAGTTAAAAACCTGTTTTTGCTAATTTTGTTTTCAAAATTACTAGAGCTGTTTTATTCCTTATCAAATTATCAATATCAAATTATCAATTATCAAAAAAACTAAAAGACATAGAAACTTGCGGTTTGCGGCTTTTGAAAGAGCATTTTTTTCCTATAAGAATCACTCAAAAAGTAAAAAAAAATTTTTTCGGCGCAGAGGTCCCTTTTCGTGGAGCAGGTCACATATATAATTTGGTATAACCGAATTAGTTTTTCCATTTTTCGTTGATCCAACAAATAGAATAATCACCACTACCGGATAACTTGATCGCTAGAACTAAAACTCGATTGACAGATCTCATTTATTTCAGGTTGCTGTGCCTTCAACTAAATATTTCAGTTCTTGTAGCCAGAATTGAATTACATATCAATTAATATGCACAATATTTGGTGATGATTTGGTGAATTATTGGTAATCACAACTGAATAATGTAAATTTAGTTGTAACAACCCAGTGGCGGAAGTCATGACCTGGAAGGCCTGAAATCATGACCAAACAGGCCTTCTTTAAAATACGGAAGGCCTTCCCTACACATTACCTCCTTCTTTCTTTTTAAAATTGGGTAATGCTGCCCACACACGCATAAATTTGTTTGCAAACAAATCCAAAATAAATTTTTAAAAGTTTTTGAAAATTTGAAATAAGTTTGCAAACAATGCCACACACGCTAAATTTTTACTTAAATTTAAATTTGTGTGCAAACAAATTTATGCGTGTGTGGGCAGCATAAGATTGGGAGGCAAGGCCTTCCTTGCCCATTGCATTAAGTAGGCCTTAGAAGGCATGCAAAGAGGAAGGTCTTAGAAGGAATTTACTTTAATTTATTTTTGTTAAACAAAACTAAAATTAAAATAATTTATTTTATAAAAAAATCATTATTCACTTCTACATATTTATTTCTAAGTATGTATGTATCTATCTTAGAAATCTATCTTAATATCTATCGTAGTGCCACGCCCAACGTCAAATTGACAATTTTAAAAATAGCCTGAAAAATGCTAATAATTTTCCAATTAAATTACGGTTAAAAAGAATTGGAAATGAAATTTCTGAAAATTTTAAAAATCTTCTACTTGGTTATATCTGATGAAAAAATGCATGCATTCTGCAGGCCTTATTTTAGGAAAGCATTACAAAATAACCATTCCGAATGCCTTATTTGTGGAAGGCCTTGCGACTTCCGCCGCTGGGAACGAATCTCTTCTCTGTGTGTATGTTAGTACTGATGCTCCAATTATGATCATGGCAGTAGGAACAAAAAACTACAGAAAAGGTTTAACAAATTTCACTCTTTTCAAAACCTGACTTTGTTTCAAACTCGGATTTGGACTTCTGACAGTTAGTGGAATTTTTTTAGTGTTACCATTTGATAAGATGACTTAGGTTAATCATTTTCAAGTAAAATATCGGGAATTAATCAAACATTGAAAATTTTCTAGAACATTTTACAACAGTTCCAAAATTCCTAATTCCTTACAATTTGATCGATTTTATGCGGAAGGTTTTTGTCACCAACTTAACGAAATCTTTTTTTATATCATTTTTTACAATACACGGTCGTGTAAATATATTGTTAAAAAATTGCTATATCCGTAGTGTATAGTTTGCCAACAATTCAATTTGAGAGAAGAAATTCTTTTTTTAAATTTGCATCTACTCTTGCAGGCATAAGATGTTTGGACATTTTAGCGACCCCACCATTCATAATTTTTATTCGATTTCAAAAAATTTTGTATCCAATGCACTCATTTTGCCAAATACTTCTGTCAATTGTTTGAAGTTTGTCTCGCTTTTTCGGCTAAGATTCCATAGTGCGCCCTATTAGTCTCTTTAAATAGACCAAAATTTTAAATTTTTCATTTCTCCACGTAATATCTCTCGAACTGTAATCAATTTAAAGTATTTAAATTACAAAGGTTTAGTGCTATTTTTTGTGGAAGTATCTCCAAAAATCTGTTGTTTGCAAGTTGACACCTTTTCAGCCAAAATCGAACTCATGGAAGTTATCTTTCGATTCGGTCCTGACCAACACCATTTTTCCGTTTATTTCATGACATTCCATTTTCTGATGACCACCCAACCAGCTACTAGATACAATGAGTATTATACAAATTCCTAAAAATACACCAACTACAACCCACAGTGGTCGAGTGCTATTATATGCTTATTTCGTGCAATGTTGTTGCTTTTATATTTGTTTCACGCTTTTAAGGGGGCGTCTTGGGGCTGACCCGTTTGTGTTTGTGGTTCTCTTCTTTCGCTCACTGTGAATCCTTTGTGTTAGTCTAATGAACCTTTTGACTCGGTTTTCCTGCTTACTTTTTTTTCGCCACTCATTTTTTCCTTGCGTTCATCCCCATTAACAAATTAGTGTTTGGTAACATTTTTCCACATGAAATAGTACTTTGTTGTTGTTGCAGTGATAATATTTTGCATTATGTTGTATCTCCCCCACCTCACAGTAACAACATAAAAAAGTTGTTTATATCTGTAAAACATGCAACTTTTTTGGGTTTTAGGAAAAGTTCGTAATTTGTGTATTTGCTGAAGAATATTAGGGTGGCACATATTTAATTGTTTTTCTGATCAAATTTAAAGTGCCGGGGACCGACCACACGTAAAGGCAGCCAAAAGGGTAGTAAACACGAGTATTTATTAACGATAGATACCAACACGGCCACGTGAAATTTTTATATTAAACAGTAGGGGTGTTTTTTCCTAACTTATATAATTATCATCAATTAACATCAACTGAATTCAAAAATATAAACGAACACCTACAGCGCGCTCGATCGCCGCGGGTTGTAAACTATATACGACTGGGGAGCACGAATCCAATGAGTGTTCGAACTCACGGGCGATGTGTTAACACCTTTTTGTTACACCGCAACTGTTCGATTTCTATGAACACATTAGTAAATGTTACATTGAAAAATGAGAAACAGCGTTCAATCATATGATGACGTTACATTTAAATAATATTAATACTTACAATTATTTAAACACCAGTGCAAGCACATATGTCATTATTTTCTTGCTTAATACTTTTTGTTTTATTCCCACAAAAAACAAAGAGAATGCAAAGCAACAGACACATGAACATACATACATTGTTATGTTCGTACATACGCTACACAAGTTCACACAATTTTCGTTGCTCTCGTGCTATCTCATTTTTATACACGTATAACCACGTCATTATTCTCTTTGCTCTGAGAGTGGTCCGCACCCACACGACAACTATTCGCTGCCGCTACAACAGTGTGTGTTTTTTTTCGCGGTCTGACAATCTGTGTTTCGCAGTCGAACAAATCTGTGTTCTATATACAGTGAGCACAAAATTTATTCGAACACCCATAACTTTAAAGTTTAACACTTCTAAGACAACAACAACCATTGTTTGTCATTGGAGAAAACCTAACAAAATTTGAAAAATTACACTTTTTTACGCACAAAAATTGTTCAAACACTTTGTGCCTATGACTTTCAATTAACACATCTAACGGTAATCGCTGTTTCTTTTGCGAGGTATTTGTAAAGATTAAGGAAGCACATGAATTTGTTTGTAAATTTCGAACAAGTTGCACAAAATGGGACGAAGTGGAGAGTTATCACTAGATATTCGCAAAACTATCATTAAATTATATCTGGAGGGCCATTCTTTCAGCCAAATTGGGAATACAATTGACAAACATCACTCTACTGTATATAGTGTGATTAAAAAATATATTAACACCAGGTGAATTGGGTCCTAATCACCGACAAGCTGGTAGGCTGGTAGGTTTCCAAAAATGCCATAGTTATTATTTAAAAGCTGCGTTCTTCCCATCCACAGTTTTCAATTCGCTTCGCATCGTTAAATTTCTCAGTAAACTATTTAAATCTTCGCTTATCTATGCAGAAGCAATGACCTCCAACATAATCTTTGAGTTGTTTTTTAAGTGTAGCCTTTGCCCTATTCCCGTACAAGTCGTCAATCTTTTTAGTTTTTCGCTTGAATATCGCCTTTACGAATAACCTTTCGCTCATGCAGCATTGAAACTGGGTATTATTTCACCAGGCGCGTACGTCTTTTCCTTCAGTTGCGATGGGACATTTTTCATCATACCATCACCATCGTTAATGTGGGAGAGGGTAGTAAGCGGTAAAATTGTAATATGTGACCTGGTCTACGAATAGGGAGCTTACGTGCGAAAACTAGTTTTCTGTGAAAAAGCTGTTAAAAGTAAGCAACTCGTTTCGTCAGTTTCTCATTATCTCGTTAATTGTTCTCCGCGCCGGACGTCCAGTAAGTGTTGTTGTTGGTCCAGTAAGTGTTGTTGTTGGTCGGAATATTATTATAGTTCATCGTGTAAGTTGCTAGTGTGGAACATTTAAAAAAGTAACACTGAAGAAGTGACGTTTACTGTTTCTGTTAATTATCGTCTTCGCATTTCGCATGAAATGAAACATGAGTGTTAGTACACTTCTAAGCAAGTTAGGATTTTCTGCTTTTCACCACGTGAAAAAGCATCTCATCTTCCATCCGAATCAACCAAAAAGTGAAAATTGATTTTCTGACACCTAAGCCCCCTTTCCGTAGACCAGGTCACATATGCCAAGTGTAGATAATGCAATCCTGAACTTTAATACTATTAATTAAACAGATTTTAACATAAAGGGTTTTTCAACAGAGACGCTACAAAAGTAAATCGATAGGGACAGCAAACGACGCCATATTTTTCCCTGCCCTTTTGACATTTCTCTTCAGTAAGGTTTGCCATTTCATCATGGAAAGATATACGAGCCAACAACGAGTCGAAATTATTAAAATTTACTACCGAAATTTGGAGTCAGTGGCCTCAACTTTAAGAGCGCTACGTCCAATTTATGGTCGTCATAATCGTCCTACCAGATCAACAATTGAGCGTCTAGTGGAAAAATTTGAATCCACAGGCACAGTACAAAATGTTACCGTGCCAGTGAGACAAAGAAGTGCCCGTAGTGTCGAGAATATTGCTGCCGCTGAGGCTTCAGTTCAAGAAAGCCCAAATGTGTCTCTCACACGTCGTTCTCAAGCGTTGGGCATCTCTGTGACGTCGTTGTGGCGAATTTTGCGAAAAGATCTCGGCCTACATCCTTACAAGATAAAATTGACGCAAGAACTGAAGCCGCTTAACCACCATAAGCGTCGTATGTTCGTGAATTGTGCTGAGCAACAACTTGAAAATGATTCGGATTTTCATCGGAAAATCATCTTCAGCGTTGAGGCTCATTTCTGGCTGCATGGCTTCGTCAATAAGCAAAATATGCGTTATTGGTCAGACAGCAATCCACACGTAATCCATGAGTCATCATTGCATCCTGAAAAAATTACGGTTTGGTGCGGTTTATGGGCCGGCGGCGTCATTGGGCCGTACTTCTTCCGTGATGATCAAGAAGGGCACCTTACTGTGAATGCGAATTGCTACCGTTCAATGTTAACCGAATATTTTTGGCCACAATTGGATAATATGGACTTGGAGGACATGTGGTTCCAACAGGACGGCGCCACAAGCCACACAGCGAATGCCACAATCAATTTTTTGGAAACCAAGTTTGGTGAACGTGTTATCTCACGAAATGGCCCAGTCGATTGGCCGCCTCGGTCGTTCGATTTGATGCCGTTAGATTATTTCCTGTGGGGCTAAGACAAGTCTATGGTCTGTGCCAATAAGGCAGCGACGATTGATCAACTTCGTACGAATATCGAACGTGAAATTGCAACAGTATCGGCCGATTTATGCTTGAAAACCGTCGAAAATTGGGTTCCGGGTCTGGACTTCTGCAAGCGTGCTCGTGGTGGCCATGCAAAAGAAATCAAGTTCCATGCATAATGGCATCGAACGTACTTTCACAGTAATAAAGAATTTCATTGGTATCTAAAACCGGTTTTGTTTTGCTCGGTTTTGTAGCGCTCTTATTGAAAACCCCTTTATTTCCCCAACTGTTTCTATCCTTTGCCTTTTCCCGCCAGTTGCCAACACCAAGGTTACGCAGTGATTCTTCGATCCGGTCTTTTCAGCGGAGTCCACAACTGGATCTATTTTTCGTATTTTCCCGGCAGTTGGCAACACCATGGATACGGAGGGATACTTTGATCCGGTCTTTTCAGCGGAGTCTTGTTGTCCTTTTTTCTTGCTTCCATCGGGTACATCATCAAAAACCTTTCGCGTTGGCTCATCACCCTTCATCCACTCTGATAACGTGGCTTAGCCAATTAATTTGATTTGCCCAGCTATGTCCTAGTCGGAATACTATTTATGTAGCTCCTGGTTCCAACGAAGTCGATACTCGCCTTTTTCCCTAACAGGACCATATATTTTACAGAGAATTTTTCTCTCGAGTACTCCCTTGTGTTTTTCATCCGTTGCGATATGTCCCAAGTTTCGGAGCCACTTGCCAGGGCAGGCAAAATAGCTGGACGTTTGTCTGTCGAGAGAGAGCATTATTCCTAAACTGCTCGCTGAGCCCAAAATAGCATCGATTTACAAGCACACTTATTACTATATTTATGGAATAAAAGATTGCTAAAATTGGGTGGCAATCATGGCCAAAATGGGGAAAGAACTGGTACCATCACCCAAGCCACATAAATGGCTGATGCATGAATCAAAGATCTTGGGGTAAACATCGATGCAAGCGCTCAATAACAATACAATCGCCCTCAACAAGCGGCTGAAAGGAATTTTTATATTTCGAATTTGTTGGTGGTAAAACAGTGACAGGAGATAAAAGTAGTACCAATGCCTCCCTATATACTCTTCACATCTGTGACAAGATTCCCGTCCTTATTTCTACACATGGGGGTATTAACGGGTCTCATTCTTCCGTCTGTAAGATTCAATTTGATCACTCTACCGATTTCTCCAGAACCGTTTTTTCTTCTTAAATAAACGTGTTTCCTATCTCCTCTTCTCTTTATATTTTTCTGCAGCGGCTCGCGCATTTCCACACATGCAGCGTCCTTTTCATCGCTTGCCATGCATCACTCTTCATCGTACCATGGCTTGTCTTTAACCGGGTTTTTATAACCAAGCTCGGTATGTGGAGCAGTTTTCATAGAGTGGGAGTTTGTACTTCAACTGCGCTTTACGATTATGAGGTGGGGGTGCATTCTGCGCCAGTATCTGAGTGAGCTTCTCTGCATAGGACGTGGCTATCTATGATAATTACAGCTTTCCGATGTCCAGCTTCCTATTTGTCAGGTTTCGTATGACTTTCGCTCTGCTTATCCTAGTGGGAACCTTTTCATTAGACTAGTCAATTACCAGGTGATCCATCAATTACCAGGTGATCAATCTGGTTCTTCGTCTCTTGGTCAGGGGATATCCAAGTAGCCTTGCGGATACCTTTATGTTGGAATCTAACTGTCTCATTCCGCTATCGGAAGTAATGGCGTGTGGACTGAGTTTACCGATGGTTGGTTCAAAGACACTTTCCCTGCCAACTTTAGCCTAAATTTCACCTAAAATATTCTTACTGTCATGGTCAGGGCCGCGGTCGTATTTTCCCTCTAGATGCTCACAGAACATATCCCTGGTATCATCGTCTTTTACTTCCGTCGGGGCATGTCAACAAATTAGCAATATGCTGAAGTATTTCCCTTGTATGCGGAGTGTGGCTGTATCGTACTTTCTCTGTCGGGGTAGAACCTTGAGACCAGATTTCGCAGTCTTTTGCCAACTATAAATCTGAAACTAAATTCATGCTTTTTCTCATGGCAGATGTAATATGTGTCACATTTCTTCTTCCTTGTACAGCCTGTGACCTGTCCATCACATCTCCTGAATAGAGTAACGTCAGCTTTATAATTCTCGAGGTCATCTGCCAGTTGGATAGTGGCACACGATATGTATAGTGTTCTAACAATCCAAGTCCAAATCCGTAAATCGCGGTACTTATAAAGTTTGTGGGGGTCGTCTACAACTAGGGGGGTTTTATGTTTCGAATTTTCATCTTGTATTTTAATTGCCAATATATCGATGGCAGAAGCAACCCTGGATGATTATATTTCAGCCGCCCATTATGGATCAGACGCTGACCACATTGCAGTGTGTCGAAACTGGATTTTTGATTATTTTCTTTTGATCGGCCGTTGGACACTGTGTTGGCTCATTCGCCATCAAAAGATAAAATTATATGTCCACTAGTTCGAAGAATTTCAGTGGCAGGGTCACCTATTTAACCTGAGACACAGGTTTCATTCACAAAATCATTCACAAATCATTTCTGGCCATCAGAAACTTTCCACCTCCATGGTCAGTCCCATGTTTTGCTTTAGGAAATCTTTCCTTATTTGAACGATTTAAAAATTATGATTTTATTTTCAATTTTTCATCGTCAGTAAAAATTCTTCTATTTCAATATTGAGTGAAAAGTGTTAAGAAAAAAGTTTTCAAAGGAACATTTACCATTCCAGTTGAAAAGCATTTTTCAACGTCGATTACATTTTGTCTTTGGATAAAAAAGGTTTCTTTATATTTTTTTTTAAATTAATTAATCAAGCCGAATACTCCCACTCAAGTAAAGACGTAAGTACAAAAATTACCGGTATCTTGTTGCCACTGAACTCAAGTAAACACATAGACAAAAAAACTGATTTCCACCGTATATTCCTTAAGAGGTTAACTGATGTATAACTTTGTATATATTTTTGTAGTATTTCTTTTTTTGGGTCAGACAGGTGAATAATACCACACATCCTTTGGGCACGCATCCACTTAGAGTCCAGCCAAATACTTAATTAACCCAATTATCGCACACACATACAAGATTATAACTTTCTAATTATTATTTATGTGTGTGCTACTTTTTAATTACATATTTCGCTGCATATGCAAGAATGTTTCCTATTTTGTGTGAGAATGAGATATTAAAAATGTGTTGAATGATTTATTTTGTACTGGCTTTCCCATATAGGGGTTCAATTATTAGGGTGGCCCTCATTAGTCAAACTTACGTTGTAGTGGTTGATGAGTCTGTGAAGTATTTAAGGCCAAGCCCAGAGTCAGTTTTAGACTTAACGGGTTGTCCTATGCATTACCCACTTTGGCGTAACAACCCCGTAATTGAGTTTGCCTACGAAATTTCTGCTAAGAGTTGATATGAAAAGTTTGCGAAATTTTAGGTATTTTTATACACATATGAATTTCATAACAACTAAATACCGGGCTTTACATGCTGAAATTGAGACACTGTATTATAAGTCGAACCCATAGTGACTTATGTGAAACGATCTTCCACCTCCGGTGACTATGTGTGCGTCTGATTTAGATTCACCAACTCAGAGTTACAGTAAAGAGCAAAATTGCACCACAGTTGGCACAGTTTGGAAATAAGTTTGTATACTTTAAATATTTGATTAATTCAGAGTTACAGTGACGAGAAAAATTGTAACAGGGTTGGCATCATAGACGAATATACATTTATACTCTCAACAAATTACACGTCATAGGTACGGTGGAAAGTGAACATTGGATGGTGGCCGTCGGTGGTGCAATGGCTAGTGTCCGCGGCTGTTGTACATGAGAACTTGGGTTCGATCCCTGCTCAGACCACCTTACATTTCTTTCTACGACGGTGATGGCGACACTATCGAGTACTTAGCCATGAAAATGCTTCTCAAAATACAGTTCGGAACCGGTGTAAAACTGTAGGTCCCAATCAGTGAGTGTAAAACTAGAAGGCGCACATCTCACTGATTGTGAGAAGCTCTCCCCAATCCCTTCATGGGATGTTAAGGGACACCATTTTTTTTTTGTTGGAAAACATGGGTTCAATAATACCAGATAGAGGCAATAGTAAACAACGTCCAACAAAGGAACAACAACCGAATTTTCTGTGTTTGTGGCAAACCAGTTGTGGTAAATAAACTACAAATGTATACCAACGATAAAAATCAACCAAAAATTGCAAAATACATTTAAATTTTTCAGTTCTACACCAAAACGACAAGAAAAAGTTAAGCGAACATATTTTGTAACTCCACCTGGTGTAAGTTAATTTTAAATTTAATTTCTCTCAGTTCCACAAACCTACGACAAAGAATGTGAAACGAAACGTCAGATGAGAGAATAAATGTATATATAGCTATATTCGCCTAGGGTTGGCATAGTTTGGAAATAATTTAATACATTTTTAATATGTATTTAAAAATAAAAAAAAACAATTAACTAAATCAATTTATTGTTCTGTTGTGAATAAAAACAAAACCAGTATGAAAGCAATGTGTAAGTAGTGACTACAATCGCTCTGCACACAATCAATAAATGTCCTCGGTTAGTGACTTGTGTAAATACACACCGCAGTGGCTTAACGGGCTAGACGCTAATGAAGATGATGCTTCACAAACATCGAAACGATCGTCCAGCGAATGTGAGTTCGAATCCCACCCGCGGCATTTACACTTTTTTCACTAACCGGAGAAAACATGATCTCTTACAGCTTTAAAGGAAATTACAACTTCAAAAACTGTTTTAATTCTATGTTGATATATACAAAGCGAAAAGTAAATATGTAAAGTTATACAAATGTTACAATTTTGCTCTCTGGTTTTATGTTAATTTATTTGTTTTCAGATTTAGTATTTTGTCCAAGAGCATTTTATCTTTTTTAAGAGCATGTTGCCGTCATTTCCTCTGGAATCGCATCCCAAGTTTCTTTTACTCTATTCCACAGCTAGCTTACGCCATTGAGATATTATGTAACTCCAAAAGTTTTCGATCGGGTTTAAGTCCTGTGACTGCTCTGTCATTTCATAGTTGTAAATTGTTGATGGTTTAACCAGTTTTTAACGATTTTGGCCTAATTTTTTGGGTCGACGTCATGCAGAAAATAACTCTTTCAGTAGCAAGCCCTGTTTTTTCTATACCAGCTGGTCAAAGATTTTGCAGAATTGAAAAATATTGTTCTTATTTCATAATCACGCTGAACCTGCTGCTCTTTTGCTTCTACTTTTTTTGTTATCTTTCACGTTTTTGTTTCCAAAAGGATTCAGCTATGCGTTGGTTATCACTATTCGTTGGAACACAAACAAGATATTTATATACAAATCAAGTTCATGCAAGCCAAGCGTGGTTCGCCGTTCCGATTTTCTCAGTAAAATCTCGGACAGACAAAGGGCTTCACGTTGTTGCCCTTTCCAGCTTCTTTCCTCAAAATCATTTTTCACTTTGGTAGCACACATACATGTATACGAAACACATACACAAAAACCAAAGTAACATCACATTCTTTTTTTCACTCATCAAGCGCTTTTGATATCCTCTGTCCGATGAACCATTGACGACTGAATACATGAAACTAAAACGCAATACAACAGGCGAAATAAGAAACACGTCATCTGTAATTTACATGCACATTCAGGAATATTTATGACTCGCTGACTAAGAGAATAATTCAAAAATACGGATACACACTTACAAGTTAGACTCTCTCGTTGTCCTTCTTTTAGTCTCTTCCTTTCGAGAGAGCATATGCAGTGCAACAAACACAGCTCTAGTTGTATCACGAACATAAATATATGTGGATCGAAAACACATATATTATATAACATATTAATCATTGTGTCTCAAACATATAATATTGAATAGCAAACACTATGTACTTGGACACAAGTATATTATAATTGCGACAAGCTCCAAATACACTATATGTTTGCATCCAAACAACAAAAAAGACAGATTTTTCAGCGTGATAATACCTTAAATTTTAACCAGAGGACCTACTCCATTTTTCGTAATACATACCCATATCATAATGGTTCCACAAACGTTTTTCATGGTTTGTGTTACTGTATTCGGGGTAGTAGTATTTGGCATTTTGGTCCAGCACGAAATACGGGCACTGAACTGAAATCGATTGATTTTAGTCTCACCAGACTATATAATTTTAAACACAAGGCGAAATTGTATTTATACTATTTAAAACGTGTCGAATTTAGTACTTTACCTTCTTCCAGTCAGCCTCAGTTCAGTTTTCGGAGGACTGATCGAATTCTATTTTATATTCTTTTGTAATAAAACTGGTTTCTTTTTTCTTCTTTTGAGACTTCGACGATCAGTCCATTCAATGCCGTCCATATTTAATATTTTTAGTGGCGCAGCTGGGGTAATTTCATTGTCACTTGTCACTAATTTCGCCAAATGACGACAAGTGCGGTCGACAATCTTTCTGGAGGGTTCAGGAGCAGTTGAAATTTAAATATTTTTCTTCCTGTACTTTCTCTGGATCGTCATATGACTTGCACTAAACTCTTTATTGCAACGTTCCTAGCAGAATTATTATTTCTTAATAATTCCCTCATTTCAACTTCCTTACATGATTCCATTTTTGGTCAGCACGTGGACGGTAATGAGAAATTGGAAATAATAACAGTAAATTTATGAGCTACGTGATGCAATATTAATCTAATTTTTCGACGAATTTGTATGGAGTGCCGCTTAATATCGCTTAGTTCTCCATACAAAGTCGTCGAAAAATTAGTTTAGCTGAGAATAAAAAAACAGGCTTAGTGTCATGTCACATTGAACAGAGTACGTAATTGTAACATTGGGGATTGTCTACATTTACTCTCTTTTAAAAAATATATACCTATATAATATATAATATTTAAGTCATATATGTATATTTAAGTGTTCATTATGAAAGAGACTTTACCGAAGTAAAATTCAAAAAAATGGTTTAGTTCTACGGTTAAACGCCGCTAAAAATTAAAGTTTTGAACTTCCATTACCTGGGAAACCTGTTACAATTTTGCTCGTCACTGTATATTATTCCTTCTCAAAGGCGAAAATTCATTAATGCTGGTAATTATGTATACCGACATCGAACATTTATAATTTTTGGCTCTCAAGCTATGTTTTGATAAAATACTTGTTTGACGCAACAAATACCTTGTTCAAGTTTTTATTGTTTATCAAACAATTTAAATGAAATCATTGTTATTCTTTACTGCGTTCTTATCTAGTAAAGAGGAAATTCTGAAATATTTTTTAAATATATTTTGCGATTGGAGATTAAAAGAGGTCAATGCGTGGCCAATAAATACTTTCTTACTTACTGTAATCGCGCATGCTAACACTGCGCTTCGCATTTTTAAAAAATGTGTGAGTTTTATACCATCCTTGTCAGTTTACCATATTCCAAAAACTGGAAATTGGATATTTGCATAAATAATATTTCCTTATACGGCTCCGACTGCACAACTTCAATTGTTATAAATTGTAAATATGCATTTATCTACGTATTTGCTTACTTATGCATTAAATAACATGCCATTTGTAATTTTGCCCAACAAATTGTACTTTATGTAGTTCCTCATCCAATTTCACACGCCTGACGTCCCAAGAGTTCTCCAAAACATAGATTAATATAGTATAGATACATTAATTCTCTTAATAAATTAAACGTCATAGGTATGGTTGCAAGTAAACGTTGTATGGTGGATAACATGGGTTCAATAATACCAGATAGAGGCAATAGTAAACAACGTCCAACAAAGGAACAACAACCGCATTTCGTGTTTTTGTGGCAAAATAGTTCTGTTAAATACCAAAGATAAAAGTCAACAAAAACATGTAGAATAAAATTAAATTTCACAGTTCTATACGAAAACGAAATGAAAAATTAATTAAACAGTTCTTGTAACTCCACCTGCTGTAAGTTAATTTTTGTCGAATTTCTCTCATTTCCACAAACCTACGACGAAGAGTGTGAAATGAAATGTCAGATGAGAGAATAAATGTCTCTATACTATATTCGTCTATGCTCCAAAATATGAATTGATTACAATATTATTTGTCTACAAGACAATATAAATAGCACAGGTCTACAAAGTACGACTTTTTCAATATTACATGAATCATTATTTCTATACTACATCAGTTATAATGTGGAAGTTAAACCCCAAAAAACAAACGAGAAATAATTACAAAAAAAAAGAATCCTACATTTGGGAGTAATTTCAGTATGAGTTATTTCATGTGGATTTTTCTACTGGGGGTTTCATTCTCATTATGATCCCCATTAAGATGGTGCCCATCAGTGCCATTTTACAGGGGCACATGAGTTTAGCAGGGTTACCAAGACGGACATAGTTTCGTAACGTTTTGTTCTCATTGGGCTATCGAAGGCAGACTTATAATCAACAAAGAGATGGTAGGCATCGATGGGCTTTCGTGGGCTTACCTCCTTCGCTTTGCGACTGACTAAAGCACTCTGCACGAATAAAAGACACATACAATATTACGACACGCCTCGGGTTTAAGACGAACAACAAACACACGACTGTGCCAAGATATATATAATACAGGTGGAAGTGTTAGGACAGCTGATTTAATTTTTTTCTTGTTATTATGGCGCGACCTTGTCAAATTCAAATGTTTTTTATACTTTTTGGTTCGGTTTTATTGTTGGCATGCACTGTGTTGAATTTGACAGTGTCGGCCCTCCAGACAAAAACAAAATGCCTGTTGTTGTTGACTACAATTACAAGAACACCTACTGGATCTACCTTACTTGTTCTCCCATGGATTGTACTTACAAAAGAAAACTTCCAAGATTTATTCATTCCGCTTATAGCTATACCTGTTTTTTAAATATAAGTGCGTAATATATGTCAAAGTCAACTTTATTCAAATTCTTTGAACCTTTGTGAACAACGTAATAACGTAAACAAAAACACAAATGTAAACAAACTTTGGCATATTAGGTACGAACAAAATGAAAATAATGAAATCAGCTGTACTACTGATAGAACCTGAATGAAAAAATCTTGAAAACTCCGAACCATATTTGGTATTTTTTTTTTATTGATTTGATTTTTCCTACTCACAGTCCGAACACTAACTCGTTTTTTGTTTGGAGCAAATACAAACAACGATGTGGAATATGTGTAATATGCACAAACGCTTATGTTCGAATCCAAGAATGTCTGGTTCTAGACGTGCAATTGTAATTGCTGCAATTCTTCATGATTCTCTTTTGGAATTGCAATTTGCTTTTACACGCACGCAATTCTGTTTGTACAATTCTGTTTTTTATT
This sequence comes from Phaonia tiefii, assembly GCA_963931995.1. NCBI lineage: Eukaryota > Metazoa > Arthropoda > Insecta > Diptera > Muscidae > Phaonia > Phaonia tiefii. Next base: position 104,114,877 of record OZ008369.1, on the reverse strand, counting down.
GTTGCTGCTTCTGACATTCGTATAAATCTGAGACATATGCAGACTACTCTGCAATAAATTTTTACGAATGAATAAATGAAAAGAAATGTCAAATTATTCTGCAGCCGCCATTACTAAAACATTGCGAATGAAAAGAACTGAAAGGATTCCATTCCATTCTTCTTACCTCTCTCTCAAACGAACTCATGAATTGCAGCAATTATAATTGCACGTCTAGAAACAGACACTGAAAAGATCAACGATTTCTCTGATTTGAGTAATTTGCTGCGAGCACATTCTATAATACGAAAAATTTTAAAATTTTTGTGCGCGTTATGAAACTATTTTAAAAAGAAACATCAAATTTATGTTTTCTTGGAAATCAAAAAGCAACCAATATTGGAAAATTTTCTGAAATATAGCACAATGTGCGATTTCCATTGTTGATACACTCCGGTGCACTTATTTAAAGGCACTACAAACTCTGTATTCAGCATTTCAGAATTTTAAAATGGAATTGGAAGCTAGACATCTTGAGATATAAAAAAATCATGACAATAGTGGTTTCTTAACTAAATAACTTTTTCTGAGCAATTTATAAAAAAAGTCCAACAATGTGCTATTTTTTTTTTGTTCACTTGAATAACTTTAACTTTAACTAATTTTAATGAAAAACAGTTTTTCTTTTTTTTATTTATTTTACTTTATTTAAGAACTATTAGTCTCCGTGACAAAAAATATGTATATCAGAGCTCGGCCGACTCGAAAAATCAGGATAATTCAGTATATCATCCAATAGAAAAATTGAGTATAATTCAGTATAGGATTACGCTAAAAAAATCAAGATTTATTTCGATATTACTGAAGTAAACATGTAAATTCAAAACGATTCGTCTGATTCGGCAAGTTGCACCGACATTGGACTGTCTTCAACTCTGGCGATTGTGGCGGTGCTGGTACTTTTGGCGGTGGCTGCCACTCTTTTGAAATCGTATTTCTCTTGCGCCGAAATTTGGCGAAGCAATTCCGGCTCGCTCTTCAAAAAGTGGAAGAAGTTAATGCAATTCCAGCCCAAGTTGCATTTGACTTGCAAAATCGAATCCAAAGTGGACATTTGGAGATGCGACGATTCCACTTTCCAAATTTTGGAGCTGACGTTCCCGGAAAGCAAAGAGCGAATTCAATGATCGTGGCGAGTTCATTGAAAGGAACATTTTTCGCCTGCAGGTGCTGAAACAGCTCCACCCAGCGCTTATCGGTTGCAACTTTGTCTTTGTTCCATTGCGCAATTTTATCATCTGAGCAGAAGTTGTTGGCACACCCGAATTGCTCGAATACGGCCGACGAGTGTGTTGCCATATCGAATGCTCCGTTCTTTTCGACCACACGAATCGCCTTTTTCGCTGTAGCCCAATCTGGGAATGATTCCAAAGAAACCCAGGAGAAATCTTGAAATATTTCGAAATGGCTAGTCCACTCGGCCAGATACTGGAGTATATTATCTGGAAAATCGAAACAAAATATACGTGTCAAAATGTGAAAGGTAGAATCCGAATTATGGAAAATTACCGAAGAAATCATGGAAAAATGCTTCAATCAGTTCTCGGTTCTGCAGGCCATTTTCAACGAGTCTGTCCAGTTCAGTTTCGGTGTCAGGATGGAAATAATGTTCATCCTTCCGAAGTATCATCTGGCCTTTCAATAAATCCAACTGATGGTACACGTCAACCGCTGAGACATTGTCTCCTTCAATATTGAGAACAGTTTGACGGCAGCATTCAGCCTAACGAAAGAAAGAGACCAATAAAAAAATACATTGAGCGCCATTCAATCAATCACTTAAATTCATTACGTTTTGTGTACCTGTTCTTTCGCAAACAACAACCACAGCCGTGATATGGGCGTATCGAAGAATTCTTTTATGACACGTGGACAGTTGGACTTCTCACTGAAATAACACTTCAGCGGCTCGAACAAATTCAAAATGGAACCAATGGCAGGTCCAAGTGCCAAATACCGCGTTTTCGCGTAGCCCAACAACTGCTTGAATTCCGTATTTGTGAGATCGCAAATCGCTTTCAGCTCTTCTACACGAACCGTGTAAATGTAGAACCAAGAATATATTTTAACGACAATGCACTCGATATCAATCGGTAGCTGGTCGCACGCAGATTTCAATGCGTTATGTACGATATGTCCGGCGCATCCAATGCCAATCATTTCCGGCTTCCATTGTTTTAAACGATAATAAACGTTGTTGCATCCACCTCGAGCGCTGTTATCGAAATTAGTCGGGCAGTTGTCGCCACAAAAACCCACAATTTTGTCGGTGATCCCGTAGTCCTCGGCACTCTGCTTTAACAATTTTTCGATAATATCCGATGTTTCGCCTTTTTGGGATGAGAACTTCAGCAATTTGACTTGGACTCCAACGGTCGAAACAAAATAACGCGCAACCACTGGCATCATTTTCACATTTCCATGATTCGAAGCGTCCGTCGTCAAGGAAACATATCGTTGGTTCGACAATTCGTTTTTCAAAACGTTCCGTGAATACGGTGCAAAGGCATTGGTGGCAATCGCCTCGCACTTGGTGCGCGCGCAGTGAAACGGTCGAAACTCGAAGCACGTGCGGAAGAGTTGCGATGCGCAGATGAAAGAAAACTATGGTTTTATTTAATGGTGTGGTAGGCCCAAACACCTTCAATCGCTGCCAATTTTGTGTTGACAGATTTTGTTTGGAAGAAATCAGCCCCATTTCGGCTCGACGATGCTGCCTGTACTGCTTTGATATGTTTCGTTGTCTTCACGTGCTTCTCGATGTCCGCTTTGCCACCATTCGCAATGGTAAATTCCGATTTGCACGTTCTGCAGTAAACATCACTATTCGTTTTGTTTTGTGCTTTCTGCAAAAACGGATATTTCTTTTCGAGATCCGCGTTTAACACACATTTTCCACGTTTTGGTGCCATACCAATCGATGGCGATGCAAAATTTTATATCCAAAACACAAATGGAAAGTAACAAAACGAATCGAATCGTATGGAAGAATTGAACCAAGAGAAATGTGACACATGAATACGATGGCGGCGACCGTCTACTGTCAAAGATAGTTGCGTTGCGTACAAGTTGCATCTATACCAGGTGAAGTCAGGAGGACAGCTGACTGCTTTGTGTCAGACTTTCGTTATGTCAAACTAGGTTACTTTGCTTTGTTCGTTTGTGTGTTCGCTTATGTGTTCGCTTATGTGTTCGCTCTGGTGTTTGACATAACGAAAGTGCTGCTACAACCATGTAGATAATTGTACCATGGTTGCGTAGTACACACGAACGCGTTCAATGGTGTTCAATCACTTAAAAGTGAAAATTTCAATACGAAATTGTCGTTAAATCGAAGTACTGAAAAAATCAGTATGCCCGAAAAAATCAGAGTACTGAATTCAGTATCAGTTTTAATCAGTATCTCGGAGCCAAAATCAGAACTACTCCTGATTAAATCAGAGTAGTTGGTATCATTAGTCATGGGCATAGCTCCGAAATCTTCGCTCGAATTCGAGTAGAGGTGAAACTCGCTCGAATTCGACCGCGAGTACTCCTGCGAGTGAAAAAAAAAACGAGTATACTCTATTTTTCTATGCCACTCGAATAAGAGCGCATTTTACTCGAAATCGAGCAGATTATACTCTTGCCGAGTACTCTTTCAGTCTTTCTCATCCAGTGGAAAAATATAAACTGTTTGTTCTTGCCGCTTTGTGAGAGCGCGTGTGTGTGTGTGTGTAGTAGCAAGTATAGTAACTCAAACGGTTGTTGGTGTTGCTATGGACTGGGGCTGGGAGAGGTGACTGGCGAGGGAGGACTGGGAGGCCAAGAAGAGAAAAGCAGCAGAATGTATTGTATTGTAAGGGACCGGTGATTTTGTGTACAAAAATACTCGCGAAGAAGGTTACTCGAAGATTACGAGTGTTACAAAAATTGTTAATTATTCCTCATTATTATTCCTTCCTCCTCAGTCACCACTCCACACCACAGTCCATGCAACACCAAAAACCATTTGCTTTACTATATTTACTACTACACACACACACTCACCCAAGTCAGCAAAAACAAACAGTTTCTATTGTTCCACTCGATTGCACTCTTAAGAGTAAACTCTCACTCTATTTCGAAGATTTTTACTCCCACTCTTCATTTTTAAAAAGGAGTACTCACGAGTACTCCCACCTAAAACAAACGAGTGGAGAGTAACACTCGTATTCTTCGAGTACTCTTCTTCGCGAGTATTTTTCACTCGCGAGTAATTTTTAATAACTTGTTTGTTTTTAATAACTTCAAATATATGGGTTTTCATTGAGAGATAAAGAGAATTTATATAATCCAAGGAAATTTGATTCCAAGCATCCTTAATGTCCTGAATTATTGACTGCTTGTCATCAAATTGTCTAGACCTTACGAGATAACCAACCCCAGACATTTTCGATAATGTTTAGATTTGACGAGTAGGGTGGCCAGTCAAGAATATTAACTTTTTGGCTTGTAATGAACTCCTTTATTACTCTGGCGTTGTGTATGGTGGCATTATGCTGCTGCAATATCCAAGATATGGGACCAAATAGTTCACTGAACTTCATTTTTTCCACTTGAAATTCAAGATCGATGGTGCCATAGTACATAATAGCACCCCACACCCCACAAAAAAATACCTTATCTTAAAGAAGTACCTTTGCTTAAAAAAGTAAATTTTCTTACACAAAGTACCTTTTCTTAAAAAAGTCATTATCTTACAACAAATTGCCATTTCTTAAAAAACTAGCTTTTCTTTAAAGAGCACCCTTTTTGTAAAACAAAATAACTTTTCTGGACATAAGCACCTACTCATAAAATTTTGCCTGTTATTTCGCAAAAAAAGAGCTGTTCTTCAAAAAAATACCTTCTCTTACAAAAAATAGCTTTTCTTACAAAAATTCCTTTTCTCAAAAGTACCCTTTCTTCTCTTTTCCTGTCTTGAGATAAGTAGCCTTCCCGAAAATAAGTAAATTTTCTTTAAAAAATTACCCTTTCCTAGAAAGAGTAACAACTTCTTTAGAAGGTACGTGTTTTTAAAAAAGTATTTCTTTGTAAAAAAAAATGCATACTCTTTGGCTTTTTCTTTAATAAAAACATTAGCTTTTAATAAAAGAAGTACCTCTCATCAAAGAAAGGACCTTATCGGGAAAATATAATACAGATTCTTACAAAAGGGACCTAAAGATATACTTTTTTAAAAAAAAATACATTCAATAAATAACAGATTTCTTAAAAAAAATTTATCATTTTACAAAAAGTATCTTTTATTAAAGATCCATTTAAATTACAGTATTTTCCAACAGGCGCCTTAGGCGTGTTGGAACTAACTAGTACATAATATATAGCGAAAGCAACTTCGTTCCAACCGGGTGTCCCCTGACAGCTCATGTAATTTTTTTTTAATAAACAGTAGGATATTTCTTTCAATGAATTCTCATGAAATTTACGAACAAAGGGTGAAAACGAAATATACAATACTGGCCCAATAGTTCGGAAATAATATTTGAAATTTATGAACCTTTTTTTTAATTCCTAGAATTAAGTAGAGTATTCATGAAAAGGCATCGAAATCGCGAAGCATGATAGATTTGAAGGACCCACCGAAAGCGATATGCCGTTGAATGTGCTATCAAACTCAGATGATGATGATGTTTCAGATCATGGACCTAATCCACCAATGGAAAAACCAAGAGCATCAACTTCGCAGGCTTCACCGAGAGCATCAACTTCAATGGAAATTTTTGATTAATTTATATTTTTTGCCTTTTGCAACACTTCTCGAATTAATTTTAAACAATTGTTTTTTATTTTAAAGTTTTATAGTTTAAAAAAGAGTTATTTTTGGATGGTTTACGAGATATGAGTTAAAAATCGTAGATTCCGTGTGAAAAACTGATGCCAGTCCACAGTTTGGAAGCTATGGGCTGAAAATGGAGGAAAACAGAATATAAAAATTAAAATTTTTCTAAATTTTTACAATTTTGCGGCACTAGCTGCTGTTTCTTGGCATTGGTTTGATCTACACTTCTTTTCTCCTAGCCTATAGCTACAATTGTGCCGAAGACACGAAAACAAAATTCCTATTGATTTCTGAGATATAGCCGTTAGAAAAAGTGCATATGTTTCGGAAAAGTTAAGTTTTATCCAAAACATACATGAAGCAATAAAATCCGAACAGCAACTAAACTAGCAAACCCCAAATAAAGTTTTGTTAGTTTCGATATTTACTTCGAGAAATTTCGTACTAGATGGAATTTACACTCAATGACTTCAAAACTGTTGCATAGTGTAATTTAAGTTTTTGCAAACGTTTTTGTAATGATGCTCCTAAAACTAGAGCTGTTCCAAAATAAACTTCGTGAAGAAAAATCAGTGCAGTACTGTGTTGTAATCTAAAATATTCCAGGTGCAAGAGTAATACTTATACAAATTACAATAAATTTAGAAGTTTTATAGAATTTTGTTTTGCTATTAATCATATTTCCGGTCAACACAATTTCAATAAATTATTTAAATTCTAGTTATCTACAAAACGAACATAACACAAAATCATGTGTCCTTCTGTCCAGTGGATGTCTGATTTCTACCATAAGAAACAAATTATAAATTCAAATTGTCAAATAAAAAGACACAACATCCCCAAGGGCACCTTAACGACAAGAAGGACATTCAGTCCACTAAAGGATTAGAAGGTGGTGTGGTGGTAGTGGAAAGGTTAAACACAAATTTAAATTAAACACATTTAACACAACAGGTTTGTAATAGAGCAAGAAAGGTAGGCATGCATCTACAATGTATATTATTTAGAAGCTACCAAACTCTTAGGGTAGGCATACATACTATGGGAATTGAAAGCTATTTGGGATTGAGGTAGCTGTTACAGAACGAACTTGTGATGCCGTACAACATCTGGTTGTACTCGTAACTTATGTTGTTGCCCAATTTGGATTTTCTAAATATTGTTTGATGTACGGGCTATTTGGTGTAACACTATCAATAAATTAGTAAAAAGTAATTTGAAAGAAATTTAATTCCAAACGATGAAAGGATTATGCCTGCTCGAAAAGAAAAGACTACATACATTATTAATTTGTTGTATCAGGATATGTAATTTGTACCTGCAATTATAATTTCCGCACTAAACATGTGTCATTTCGTTTGCTCTAATTTTGAAAACTAACATCGCGTTAGTTGCGATATTAATCGCAACTAAAAATTTGCAAATTTGAAACAGGGGCAACATTTAAAAAATGGGTGGCATTTGTCCCTTCGTAAATGTAATGTTACACATAGGGAAAAGATTAGTTGGAAATCAATTCAGGTATTGGAAATTCCATGATATAGTCTAAATTTTGATTAGAATTCATAATTATCGTACATCACAATTATTTGTCGAAGTTATTCATAAATTAAAAGTAGGTTTTACTAAATAGAAGTTGTTACTACCGAATTTATAAAATCTCCTTCATCTCACATGGAAGACACAACTCATAGAAAGTTCAATATTACAACTCGTGTTCTAATTCCAGTATAAGTCACTGTAATCATAATTAAGTTTCTGTTACAATAGCACTTGGTATAAAGTTATGTATTCGATTTTCCATAAGAAGCCTTGCTCTGAGAGAGAAACTATAAGTACATATATTTGAATGTTATACGAGGACTTTTCAGAAACACTATTGTATTGAACAGAAAGTGAGAAACAAGTCTGGGAAACAACAATGAAGTATATAAATAGCATCCACGGCAAAATATGGTATGTATACATGTTCACATTTTACGCCGTATAGACCCAGAATGTGTTATGCTCTGGACATAAACAAAGGTTGACGTATATTTTTCTGGACAAAATCAATAGAAGGTCAGTAAAGTCCATGTGTATTATACTGTTATTGACAAGACTAAGGCTTAACTTTTGACTGCTTATTTAAATTGGTAATCAGCTGATTTTGATTTACGTTTGATCTGACTTTAAATACGTAAAGAGTTTTACCAAGTTTTACCAGATACAGAAATATTCTATGTCATTCTTATAGGTTCAATCACAATGTTTTAAAATAATTGACAATTTCTTGACGATATACGTAACTGTGAGTTAAAAAGACTGTAAACATAATACTTTTCCTGATCAGTAAGGAATGAATTCTGAATTTATTGAGGGCGAAAAAAATCTGATCTTGTATCTGACGACGATGACGGCGACCATGATGACTAAGAGACGGCTTCCAATAAAACAATTTGTAAAGATGGTACGAAATGGTATTGAATAATAATACGTTCGTGCATGGCCATAATATCAGACACGACTTCATGGGTCACATTTTTTTGCACGATTCACCAGACCATTAAGGCTCGTTCACAATGATAGCAACAAATTCAACAGGCGTTCACAATGCAAGCAACAAATTTGTTCGAATAAGTTCGAAAAAACAGCTGACTGCCAACATTGTTTACATTATACAGCAGTATACATATTTGGGGATTGAAAACCATGGAGAATTGCAATACAAACGAAAAAGCAAACAGTAAAAAATAGAAAAATTAAATGTGAGACACGGACCTCAGATTTGTACCACTACCCGGAGCAAAACGTATTAAGTGTTTTTCTTTAGAAAACTTTTAAAATTTTTCTATAGAAGAGTTTTAAAATTTTTCTATAGAAAAGTTGTCAAATTTTTCTATAGAAATGTTTTAAATTTTTGCTTTAAAAAAGTTTTAAATTTTTCTATAAATGTTTTAAAATTTTTCTATAGAAAAATTGTAAAATTTTATAGAAATCTTTTAAAATTTTTCTATAGAATTGTTTTAAAATTATTCTATAGAAATTTTTTGAAATTTTTCTATTGAAATGTTCTCAAATTTTTCTATAGAAATATTCTCAAATTTTTCTATAGAAATGTTTTAAAATTTTTCTTAAGAAAAGTTTTAAAATTGTTCTATAGAAATGTTTTCAAATATTTCTATAGAAATCTTCTCAAATTTTTCTAAAGAAATCTTCTCAAATTTTTCTATAGAAATATTCTCAAAATTTTCTATAGAAAAGTTTTCAAATGTTTCTATAGTAAAGTTTTAAAATTTTTCTATAGAAATATTTTAAAATATTTAGAAACTTATGTTCCATAATATGTCATGGCCTTGGACGGTTTCGATAAACCTGAAAATGTCAGCTTTTTTTAAACTTTTTTCTTTTGTTTATTAATAAAATTGGCGCGAACTACACTTACTACAAACAACTACACATTTCACATTTGCATCAGCTAATTTGTTCGAAAGCCAGCGACAGTGTTGTATTCTTGGTAATAAACTATTATAATTATATGTGAAATTATTGTTATAGGCAGATTCTACAGATAATATTATTTATTAAAATGTTTGTTTTGATACAAAATGTTTACATTTTCATTCATACTTTAAAGTTTTAAAACAAAATTCGAAGTAAAGCGCCCCTAGCGGTCAGTAGAATAAACTGATTCGAACATATTTCAATTTGAAGTAGAAGTAGAACCTACTTCTATGACAAATTTGAATTCCAATTTCACGAAAAACATGAGGGCATTATATGCAATACTGTGAGTGGGAACGAGAAGGCTTGAATTACAAATTCGTTGCTGCCATTGTGAACGCTACTTTAGAGTCCAAACTTTTAGGTAAATAAATAAATTAATTGTTTACCATTTCATCCCATCAAGGGACTGGAGAGAGCTTCTCACAACCAGTGAGCTGTGCGCTTTCTGTCTACTCAGTGATTGGTTCTACAGTTTTAAATTTTTTAAATTTTTCTTGTAATTCGTTCGCAGTAATCAAGAAAAGCAACACTAATTAGCATGAGATTTTATGCAATCTTTTCGAATGGGGACAAGAGACCTTCGGCAGGAGGAATAAAGGTAGCACCGATAAGATATGTCTTTGAATTGGTAAACTCGAATACTGCGGATGACTAGTTATTTGACTTCAGGGGTTGCAAAAAGTTAACGAATATATACGGAGCAAACCAGGAATATATGGTATAAAAAGCTGGTGGGCATGCGGTGCCAAATATTTGTATACTCTAAATGTAACAATTTATACAGGATAGCGTGAGGGTTCTGAAGAACTTAGTTGCTCCCTAAACAAAGACAAAACACAATTTAACAATGAATAATTTCTTCGTCACCTTACCGTAGATAGAAGGTCTGGTCAGATGGCCATTTTTAAAGCTTAATATCAAAAAACAAACAATTCTAAGCTTTAAAAAGGCGAAAAGTTTATTCAAGCAAATTTGGGTTTAGGTCTAACGCAACCTAGTGCTCCTACGAACGATATAAGCAAAGGGAAAATCCGTTTTACACTTGTCATCCTTGCATATATATTCAGCTATGTCCAATATGCAACAAACATCAGAAATTACTTTATTTTATAATAAGGCTAGAAGTGGTGTGGATACCATGAACAAAATCGTTTCCCCCTTCCTCAAAGAAAATTGTAACAACTCGCTGGACATTGACTATGTTTTACAATTTGTTGAAAATTTCAGCTCTTGCTGCATATATGATTTACGTCAGTAAGAATCCACAAGGTGGGGTAAAAACCTCAGTATTCCCGAAATAAGATCTAAAGCTCAAAATGCCTATGATTGTAAGCCGAACAATGTATTTTAGGTAGGTTTCAATACCTTTGTCGAACTTTTTTTTTTGAATTTTCCTTTACAGGTGATCAGATATCTTCGAATAGCGATGACAACATCGAATATAGTGTGGCCGATGAAGTATCAGAGCGGAATAGTAGGGACGTACGAAACAAAAAGGTAGCTGTTGCATATGCTGCGATGAGTCCAGGAAGTAGAGATTTATTCGACATGGATGTGGCCCATGCAAAATGCCTGTATGCGCTAAACTTAGGATTACACAGACAAAGCGCAAAAATTGTCACATGTGTATATTTACATCAAATAGTAGTTTAGTCGATAAATTCAATATATTTTCTTAAAATTTTAATTGGAAATATAAAACACAACTATTACAGCTTCCTTTATAGCAAATATTTACTTAAAAGTAGTAAACCTGACAACAATATTATTTGTATCTACCCGGGTATATACTATTAAACCGCGTATAGAAAGAGATAAAACTAAAAAAAATTAAAAAACCTTTTTAAATATAATTTTTATTTCATATACTGAAATAACTGGGACAAATAATGACTGAGTTTGAAGAATTCCTAAATCGGATGAAACCCCTCAGAGATATCAAAGAATGAAAATTGAAATATCTACCCGGGTAGATACTATTCATGCATAGGTTAAACAAAAATTAACTATTAACCTAAAAAGTGAATTCAGAGTTTTATTTATGTTTTATCGTTGACAAAGGTGATTTCCACTCAAAAATTAGGCCTAATATGCCCAGTTGATATATCTCACCACACTAGTTTCTGAATCGCATGTATTTGTTTATTTTACTAGTATGACCATAAATTGAGGTGAAGTGACAATTTTTGCAAACATGCAAAAAATTGTACGCACTTGTCTGGAAGAACTATTATTGTGGATGACACAAATTAACTTAAACATACAGAGGATATTTTTACGTTATAACTGTTTAAATAAGGTTACAAATATAGTTCGCATTTTCCCCGCAATATATAACCCATAAACATCACCGTGGGGAATCGGAATATGATTTACATTTTAATATAAAAATAAAATTTAAATGCAGCTGTGAAATTTTGAGACTGAAACACCAATTCCATACAATACAAACAAATTCAATACAAACAAATTCAATTCTGTTCAATTCAATTACGAATATAAAAAGGATTGAACTGTGTTGACTTGGACTAAATTCATGGAATGAAATTGAATTGCTTTGCATTGAATTGAATTAACTGATGTGTTTTTTAACGGAAAATCTAAAAATATTATATTATATTTTCCGAATAATAATGACTCATTTTACGGGCAAACGAAACAAGACAATACAATTATATTTTGTTTTGATTTTGTACTGATTTTTCTACAAAAAATTTAAACATATTGTTTTCCATGCGAAACGAATACACAGATAAATAGCCGTCATTAAAACCAAAAATTAATCGGCTCACTCTCCTCCTAGAGCAGAATACTCTCACTCCTGATGACCCAGAATCGCAGAGGAAGCTCATCTCCCATTCATTGGAAACTGCTGCAAGGACGGAACTTGGCTATCAAAAAACAGCAGAAGGATATCATCAAAAATATCGCATTGCAACGGAACAGTCAATTACAACGCGTGCTGCGAATGAGCGGTACAAGAGGCTGAGAAGGGAGGAAAACCAACTATTTAGGAGGAAAAAAAGGCAGTGGAAGCAGAGAGAGAAAGAAAAAACCAAAATGTGCAGGATGAACAATGAATCCAGAAAGTTTTTCCAGAGGGTAAGGAGATCGAATAACGGGTCGAATAATGGGATGCCTGAATCTGGTGACAGATAAGCAGTGTTTGCTTAAAATGTGGAGAGACCACTTTTCAGCACTGCTCCACCCAAATTCCTCCACTGTAGCTCAGGAAGAATTGATTTTGGAAGACAGTGTATATTGTACCCACAGAACCCCAACCCCCCCCCCCAAAAAAACCCCCGCAAAACCAAGATTAGAACTATAATCTCCTGACTTATGAATAATAAAGCTGGTGTGAAGGGGCTACCCGCTAAACTTTTTAAGTCCAGTGGCGAAGGATCCTAGCCCACATGCATCAACTTTGGGGAATCTATGCCTGACGATTGAAGTTTCAGTGTATTATGTCCTGTATTCAGAAAGGTTGATCCATGTGTGTGTTACAACTATCGCGGTATCAGACTTTTATCCATCGCGTATAAGGTCTTGTCGACCGTATTACTTGAAAAACTAAAGCCAATTGTTGAGAAACTGATTGGACTTTATCAGTGTGGTCTTAGACCATGCAATTCCACGACTGACCAAATATTCACGCTACTCCAAATCCTGTAAAAGACCTGCGAAAAGCAAATCGATACATACCATCTCTTTGTCAATTACAACGCTGCTTTCGATAACCCCATAAGGGGAAAATTGTACGAAGCTAAGTATGTCTGAACAAGGGATTCCGGCAACTCTGATCCGTGTCTGTAGAATGACTCTACCAACACCAAATCCTCACCGGACCTCACCGAACCATTCTAAACCAAGCAATGACTGATTCAAGACGACACATTTTCGTTCAATCTCTTCAACATTTTAATGCAGTTAATAATTAGAAAAGCCACATATTATACGAACAAGACGATCAACACAAAAAGCCATATCTTGCTGGCGAATTCTGACGACATAAACATCATTGGGCGGAATTTACGAAAGATTACTGTAGTATTTTCAAGACAACATTTATGGTGTCAACGACTAGAAAAAACTCTTGACTTGGTCCGCACTTGATGAAGTTATCCACCATGGATCCGCTGTGAACAAGGACAACAACGTCAGCCTGGAGATAACTAGGGGTCATAAACATCTAGGAGTATTCGAGAGAAAAATTCTCCATAAAATATATGGTCCTATTAAAGAGAACGTTGGAATCAAGAGCTATATTATTTGTATTCTGACGTGGACATATCTAGGCGAATGGACCAATTGCGTTGGTTAGACCATATTATCAGAATAGATGAAGATGAGCCAGCGCGAGAGGTTTTCGATATCGTACCCGATGGAAGCAGAAAAAGAGGACGACCAAGACTCGGATGGAAAGACCAGACCGAAGAATGCCTCCGTATCTTTGGTTTTCCAACTGGCGGGAAAAGGCGAAGGATAGAACCAGTTGGAGAAGTATGTTAATTTGTTTATATACTTGAGTAATAAGTATGTGTAAGACATCTGACCTCGTGAGGTTGCAAAATAGTCAATAAAACTAAAAAAGATCTACCGATGGCATCAATTCAAGCATTTGTCACGGAGTTCGATTCTAGTCATGCCATTGAGTGTGCTTAACCTAACTTCACTTAGAACAAAGTTCCTGATCTTGTAAGATTGTAGTACACACAGAGAAGAGATTCGTTGTCACAACTATATTTACAGCCAACTAAACTTTGGCGGTTCCTTGGACTATCACATTATTCAGTTGTGATTACCAATAATTGTGCTCAGTGTAACCAAATGTTGTGCATATCAATTGATTTGTAATTTAGTTTTGGTTGCAAGAACTGAAATATTTAGTTGAAGCCACAGCAACAAGAAAGAAATGTGATCTGTCAATCGAGTTTTAGTTCTAGCAATCAAATTATCCTGAAGTGGTGAATATTCCATTAGTTGAATGAACGAAAAATTTAACAACGAATTCGGTTATACCAAATAATATATTGGTATGTTCAACTAATTATGTACGTGACTTTAATGGCTGTCACAAACATATGGTGAATTTTATAGAAAAAAGTAAAAAAAAATATTTATTTTTTTATTAAAATTGTGTATTTTATATTTAAATATAAACAAAATATTATTATTTATAACCAGGTTTCGTATTTCGTGCCCATTTTTTTTTATCGAAAATATGAACAAATTTCTAAATCTCGACAACGGAGCGTCCAATTGAAAACAAATATTGACAGTCTTTCTAAATTTTTCATATTTTCTATTAAAAATGAGTATGGGTTACCCTGGGTATCATATGTATGTTTAAGTTAATTTGTGTCATCCACAATAATAGTTCCTCCAGCCAAGTATCCACAATTGTTTGCATGTGTTTGTGAAGGCGTCAATAGTGGCGTCAGATTGTGTTTAAGTCTCACTTCACCTCAATTTATGATAATATGTATTTTTTGCTGGCTGATATCTATACACTTTATTGTTTTTTCATATCTTTGTTTATCACTTTCTGTTTAAAATAATAGTTTTTCTGTAAAGTTTTCGTGTACCATTCAACTGTATGTAGTCTCTCTTTAACAACAAAACCTCTTGTGAAAAATCGAATACATAACTTTGTAACAAGTGTTTTGTGTCAGAAACTAAATTATGATTACAGTGACTAATATTCGAACACGATTTCTAATATTGTACTTTTTATTAGTTGTATCTTCCATTTCAGATGAATGAGATTTTTGAAATACTCAAATTGGTTAATACAACTAAAGTTCGGTAGTAGCAACTTGTGTTTAGTAACCCCGATTTTTAATCTGTCCATAACATCGACAAATAATTCTGATGTTTGACAATTATGAACTCTAATCAAACTATAGACTTTATCATGGAATTTCCAATGCCTGAATTGATTTCCAACTAATCTTTTCCCTGTGTGTATAAACTTCTGTTACCTTCACTAAATCTAACAAAATCGGTCAGTAAATACAAATTCTAAATATTTTGAATTTTATTTAAAATACATAAAGTGATATTTCATACATATACATATACTTATATTCGGGCAAGTGTAGTTTTGACTAGAAATTAATATTGTCACGCGTCTTCCTCTACATCCCATACAAATTGGCAGCAGAAATGTATCTCTAAATATCGCACAGCCAAATAACTCCATATAATAACATTTGTTTTAATTCCGTGAAAAACAAAACTTTAAACTTTCTACTTTATAATATTAAATTTCACGGATTCAAAATCGCTTTTTCTCCAACCGATTAATGTGCCCTTCATATGACTCCAATATGCGTAGGGCGCAGAAAATCTTGCACCAGGTACACATCAACTCGACATTCATTGCTGTCTAAAAAAAGAGTCTCGTTCAAAAGATGGTTTAATTTACATTTATCCCTTTGCAATACTCTCACCTACATGCATGTATGTAACCTAACATGCATTAGCATTTTATATGAGTAAGGAAGGTTGGTTAAGGATATGGAGTCAGTTCAGGTCAGTTGTTCCAAATGCAGCCCAGAGTTCCCCAGAGTCTTGTGCGGACAAAAAAAGAAAGACACTACAGTACCGACACAATTGTAACTAAAGTCTATTTAAACTGCCATTTCATACTTTTTAAATACAACAGGAAAACGGAAGTTACTGACACTAAACAAAGTGTTTAACATTTCTACCAGTTTGTGCCAGCCACTAAACCAACTCTGATTGTTGTTGTATCCTCATTGTCCTGTACGTACCTGAAGCTAGAACACATACATATATGTATACGTATATGTGGCTGGTAGTAGTGGGTATCATGCATTCTATTCTCGGTTAATTGTATGTAGTTGACACATGGTGCATGGAAAGTCTGAACGCGTTAAAGTTACGAAACAAATATGATACATAGATTGAATAAATGCATCGCCACAACGAAAATAATACATTGATTAAAAGACAAAATCCTCAGATGTACGAAACTATTCATTCTTCCAATAAATATTCACGTTGTGGCAGTCAATTTTACATTGGTTAATGAGCGCAAGTCTTGAACATGAGAGCGGGGGTTCGATCACTGCTCTGAGCGTCGGCAACGACGGTCACTTTGTTTAGTGACACTATCGAGTAATAAGCCATAAAAAAAGAAACGACTTTCGGAACCGGAGTAAGACTGCACTCACAGAAAAATTGGGTTGAGACAGCCGAATTAGCCGTAACCGAATTAAGAGGTTGTCACAACCGAATTAGAGGTTGACTCAAGATCATTGTAGGTTGACACAACCTCATTAGAGGTTGTCACAACCTCATTAGAGGCTGACTCACCTCATTAGAGGTTGCCATAGTCGAATTAGAGGTTGGCACAACCTCATAAGAGGTTGTCACAGCCAAATTAGAGGTTGTTACAACCGAATTTAGATAATGTCATAAATGAATTATTAAATTTTTTTTTATTATTAAGTGATGATTTATTTTCTTGTATTTTTATAAATGAATTAAAAAGCAAGAAAATAAAGTCATATATATGGGGTAGTGTGCATAAGTAGAATAATAAATTTGATCTACATGCCTCTTCCAACCTTTATGGAAGTCCCGGCCATCATGGGACACCGCACTAATTCTGAAGTGTTGTATCGGTTGCTCTAGGTCCAAAGCCGTTTTGTCTCCAGACTACCGCATATATATCTCCTGTTGATATCTGCTTAAATAACATCTGCAAAATAAGACGGTTTAATACAAAATATATTTTACTTACCTTTTTAAAATAATATTTGATTATAAAATTTTAAACGTCAGATTTTAAATACATAGAATTATGTTGTGGTAACCGAATTGAAAATGAATTCGGTTGTGCCTACAGAATTTATGAGAAATCCGGTTACAGCAACGGAATTGACACCAAATTCGGTCGTTGCAACCGAATTAAGGCCAGATTCGGTTATTACGACAGAATTGAACGAAACTCGATAGTTACAACCGAATTGATGCCAAATTCTGTTACCACAACCGAATTGAGGTTGGTTAAGGCCAGATTCGGTTACCCCAACCGAATTAGGTACCAATTTCGGTTGTTGCATCCGATTGAATTTGAAAGAGCGAATATTATTGAAGATTCAGTTGTCACAACCGAATCAATTATGAAACGGGGCTGCTTCAACCGAATTTCGGTTGTGGGGACTAAATTTGGTCGTAACAACCTCAATCCGGTCGTAACAACCTCAATCCGGTCGTAACAACCTCAATCCGGTCGTAACAACCTCAATCCGGTTGTGGCAACCTCAATTCGGTTGTGGCAACCTCAATTCGGTGGTAACAGCCGAATTTACGGTTGCTACAACCTCTTTTCAAACAATTAGTTCTCTGAGTCCCAATCAATGAGTGTCGAACTAGAAAGCGCACAACCCACTGATTGCCAGAAGCGAGAGCCTTCTTGCTGGAAGGTAATGGGAAAGCATTTATTTATTTTCTTATGAATTCTGTGGGGGTTTGTAGCCCTAACTAAACATGGTGAAAGACCTGGTCAGTCTGATAATCGAATTCGTTTTCTTATGTACAAAAGTCACACACGCTAACTATTACACCACTCATGGTCATAATATGGCTACATTCTAAAAAATACTACTAAAACTACATTGTAATTTAGTGCGATCATTGTAGAAGCTAACTATAAATTATTTTCTGGAAGACGCCTCGTATTGTCTTATCTGTCTATGAACTGGAGTATTATCTAATTGCGTGACAAGCAATTCTTCTTGTAATAGCTTTAGGGTAACCATTCGAACTTCGCTAGACATTGTATGTTTGGGCACCGGAGACGCACATATTTTACATTGCCTGAACCTTTGTCAAGATACTAAGGAATATGGATAGTTACACAGTACTGACTAACAACACACGAAGCCGTAGTAGATCTGGCAACCACTATGAATAATTGTTTGAATTCCTGGCTTCAAAATAGCAAAAACACTAATTTATTTTTTCAGAAACTGTAGTCAAAGTTTGGTGTATATTTGATAAAAAAAACGTATCCTATATTTTTTTCTGTAACAATAAATATCTACCACTTTCATATTAAATTGGAAATGAGGAAACCACATGAACGCTTTACATTGTTTCCAAATAATGTTTTCTACAAAAACCCAAAAAAGTCAAGATGAAAATATTTTAAAAAATTATAAAACATACATACAAAACTTCATCTTCGTAAATTTAGAATACTTTTAATCTTGTCATATATTATTGGATTACTAGTTTAAATTTATTTGCCAAAAGGATTCCAGACCTAAACCCATTACATCTAATAGGTCATATAAAATGTCATCTAAAAAGTGTGAAATTAGTAGCATTGAAATAAATTTTTATTAGTTTTAAAGCTGTGTTAATGGTTCGGGAGATATCGCCCTCTAAGACTGAAAAGACAGACATGGACGGTCAAAACATTTTTTACACATGAGGCCAGAAAATGTATTGAAACTATGTTTCGTTTCCATCCTTTGATGTGTGAACCAGTATATGTGACAGCGCACAGAGAAAGGGACCTAAGGGTAAAATAATTAATTTTCACTTTTTTTTTTTTGATGTGGACAACATCTGAGCATCGAATGAAACCGATCCCATGCCCCAAAACTGTTCCCTCCCAGAGATATGCGCGTTTTATGAAAGTGAAGTCGACGAAAGTGAGGTTATGTGTTTCGTACTAACAAAGTGATATTCACGATTTCAAAGAATTATAAATGAGTATTTATTATAACTCACAATTAATAATTTCAGAAAATAAAGCTGGATTCGAAAAAACGCGAGCAAAATTG
Organism: Phaonia tiefii; assembly: GCA_963931995.1. Taxonomy (NCBI): domain Eukaryota; kingdom Metazoa; phylum Arthropoda; class Insecta; order Diptera; family Muscidae; genus Phaonia; species Phaonia tiefii. The sequence goes on along the minus strand of OZ008369.1, from coordinate 104,095,725 downwards.
ATATCAAACTCATGAAAACAGTGCGCTAGGTAGAAAACTGTAAAAACCAACTACACAAAACAAGAGGTAGGGACGACCTACGCGCGTTTTCAAGGTTGACCAACACGTTCCTGACGTCATGAGATGTGTCGCTTTCAAATGAGACCAATACCAACACGCTCTGTGATGGTACACCAACGATACACGTATTTAAATCTTTAAAATGGCTCTCCTGAACAAAACCGGTTTTTACCCTTAGGTCCCTTTCTATTTTCCGCGACACATATAAGTTTCAGTCGGGTGAACCGACTTAATCACACCCTCACACTAAATCATCCATTGCATGGGAGTTCTTCATATTGCTCCAAATATTATTGAATACCCAAGTTAGTTACGATCCTAAGTGATTTTGGGAAATTTTACCGCCCCAATATTGTGCGAGGTACAAAATTGGACATGGCAAGTTGTGGCCAAATATTGATCAGTACCAAATTTTATTAAGATCGGTTATGATTTATTGGAGATATCGAGTCGGCAAACCGGAAATACTCCCAACTTTTGTATGGGAGGTACGAAACTGATCGTGGCACAATAGTCAGTTATTAATTACATAGTAGCCTTTAGCAAGATATTGCCTAGTACCGTATTTTATTAAGATCGGTTGCAATTTACGAGAGTTATCGTGTCGATCAACCGGTCATCCGCCCAATTTTTATTTGGGAGGTACCAGAGTGGGTGTGGCAAAACAGCTCATTTTCTATAGGAGAGTTTTGTTTGACTAAACATTGACAATACCACCTTTCATAAAGATTGGTTCGGTTTTGCGGGACTTCTCGTGCCGAACAATCAGACGGCCAAACAACTTTAGTATGGGAGGTACCAAAATGGGCATGGCAAAATCACCCTGGTTTTAATCGGTGATTGGCCTTTGATAACGTGAAGCCTTATACCTTTGATAACGTGAAGCCTTATTCACGTGATTTATCGGATTGACAACCCGTTCGAACACCCTGTTTTGTATGGGAGGTACCAGAATGGGCGTGACAATCTCGCCCATTTCCTCCAGTTAAGTAGGCATTTACAGAAAATTAACCGGTGGGAGAGTTGAAGCTAATCACATTTACCAGAAGAGAGGTGTTAAAGAAATATGATTTTGTGCTAAATGTGTCGATTTGTATGGGAGGTACAAAAAAGAGGCGAGGCCAAAATGTCCATTTTCAATCCCAAACTCAATATTGGCCAATAATAGTCACTGACAAAAGTTCATTGTGATCTGTAAAGATCTACGGCAGTTATCGTGTTGACCAGCCAGCTAGACAGACTGACGGACATGGCTCAATCGTCTTAAAATGTCGTAAAACAAATTTAGTCCAAAGATACTAAGCGCCTAAAGTGGCTCCTTCGATGCGTTACATTTTTTTCCGTATTAAATGATATACATACATACAGCCCCATCCTATGGGTGAGGGTATAATGAAACCGCACACACACAAAATGATTTCGTCTACAACGACTGCGACTTGCAATTTGTAACCGACAGCAACAATCTGTCGGAGAAAGTGAACTTACCACAGCGGGCCTCTAAGCAAATATTATTTAAAATTTAATAGGAATACAGTATTGCCATCTGGAAAAAGTCGGTATTAATGTTTTTCTTCTAAAACTTATGAATTCAATATTTTGCATTACCTCAACAGATTTTGCATTGTTCTTTCATATTTTTTTAAACAAATGTGGGCAAAATTAAGAATAGTCAAACACAAGTTCGCTTCCTTCAATCACTAAGCCGATGAGCGAGTTGATAAATCTATGTATAAATTAATCTAAGGGTTAACCTATTGAAATTCTCTCATATACACAACAAGTCCGCCAAATAACCTTTTTTTTTTGAAAATGCTATAAAAAATAAACTACTGAATATTTTCTCAAATTTCTTTTTTTATTTGAAAGTACAATCCTTCCGTACAATAATGGAAAATAATTTCATTCAAATGGCTGCCTCGGCTGGCCATGCAGTAGCCTACACCATCGGTCCAATTTTTAAGCACATTATCGATTGTGTGCAGCTGTATTTCATCAATGTCTTCACGAATATTGTCCTTTAAAGCGTCAATTGTCTCCGGCTTGTCGGCGTAACACTTATCTTTGAGGGCACCCCACAAATAATAGTCCAACGGTGTCAAATCGCAGCTCCGTGGTGGCCAAACGACATAGCTCTGCGGCTGATAATACGATCTTCAAAAACAGGGCTCAAAACATCGAGTGTAGCTTCGGCTGTGTGGTAAATTATATTAAATCATGTTTGAAATATTCTAAATTTTTCATGTGTCCTGACGATTTAAAACAATTTAGAAAAATGTCTTGTCTTCACGACTCTATTTTACTTCAGGATGGCATCAATCGATTAGTCATTTTGAGTGAATCTAATGGTAAATGCTATCATCTTCCTCTTGTAAGGCGTATAAATGTACACGCTGAAAAATCTGTCGTTTTTTATTGTTTGGATGTAAATATAACATATTGTTAAGAATAAGTAAAAGCTTTTGCTTGCTCTTAATGGCTCTACTAACATTCTGTTAATAACAGGCAGTTAGTTCTGCGCCTGAAAGTATGCATTGTAACGACGTACCAGCTCGCTACACCAGTAGCATGAATTCACCTCAGTTAAGATAATTCTCCAGCATTCGAGATGATTCTACAAAGATACATAACAACAACAATGACTAGAAGGTTCCTGAATTCGCTAGATATAACTTCATTTGAGTTGGTATAAATAGCGGAGGTCTTTGGACTGGAGAGTTCAGTTTGTGATTAAACCCCGTAAAGTAAGCAACGCGAATTGTTAGTAAAATATATGACTTGTTAAAGTGTTGTACTATATAAGTAAAATAAATGGAAGTTAACCCGTTGTAGTTATCGTAATTTAAAACAAACCTTGTTTTATTATTGGGAATAAAACAACGCACAAAAGACGAATAAGGAAATTCGTTACAATATGTTTGGAGTTTGTCGCAAAAATATAATATACCTGTGCCCAAACGCATTGTGTTTGCTATTTAATACTACATGTTTGAGACACAACGATTAATATGATATAACATATGTGTTTGCGACCCAAATATATCTGTATTTATGATACAAATCAGCCGTGTTTATTGCACAGTTTATGCTCTCTCGAGAGCAAGAGAATAAATGGGACAACGAGTGTGTATATCTTGTAAGTGTGTATCTGTATTCTTGCATTATTCTCTCAGTGAGGGATTCATATACATTCCTCAATGTGCGTGATGTATTGTGTTTTAATTTCATGGATTCAGTCGTCAATGGTTCATCGGACAAAGGATATCAAAAGCGCTCGAACAAACAAACGCTCGGAACGTTAAATGGTTGTTTTTGTGTATGTGTTTCGCAAATATTTATATGTGCTACCAAAGTGAGAAACGATTTTGAGGAAGGAAACTGGAGAGGGCAACAACGTGAATCCCTTTTCTGCCCGAGCCTCTACTGATAAAAATCAGAAAGGAGGGTCATTTGTGAAATATAATAAAAATAAAACTCAGCGTGTATTAATACGCTTGTTTTGCATGAACTAGATTTGTATATAAGTATGTTGTACGTGTACCAACGTATAGTGATAACCAACGCATAGTTGAAACCTTCTGAAGACAAAAACGTAAGAAACAACAAAGAAAGGAGAAACAACAGAGCAGCAGATTCAAAACAAAACAAATAATGCATTCAATGCAAGTAAATGTAAAAATTATTTACATCTTTTAAATTTTTGTATTAATTATTTATATAAGCAAATGCGGATATAGTGTTAGGAATAAGTAAAAGCTTTTGCTTGCTCTTAATGACTCCACTAACATTATGTAAATAACATGAGGTTAGTACTGCGCCTGAAAGTATGAATTGTAACAACGTACCAGCTCGCTAAACCAGTAACACGAATTCACCTCAGTAAAGATAATTCACCGCCATTCTAGATGATTTTACAAAGGTGAGTAACGGCTAGAAGGTTATTGAATTCGCTAGATATAACTTTATTTGAGCATGGTGAGTTGGTATAAATAGCGGAGGTCTTTGGAATGGAGAGTTCAGTTTGTGATTAAACCCCGTAAAGTAAGCAACGCGAATTGATAGTAAAATATAAGACTTGTTAAAGTGTCATAAATAAAGTAAACTGTTGTACTATATAAGTAAAATAAAAGGAAGTTAAACCGTTGTAATTATCGTAATTTAAAACGTACCTTGTTATATTATTGGGAATAAAACATCGCAAAAAATTCGTAACAATATATTGACAAAATTAATTATAATAATGGTGCAATGGTAGTGTGCGCGGCTCTTGTGCATAAGAATGTGGGTTCGATCCCTGCTGTGACCAAATTAAAATTTCTTTCGACGGCGGTCACCTCGCTTAGTGACGGCGACCCTAACGAGTACTTAGCCAAGAAAAAGCTTCTCAAAATACCGTTCGGAACCGGTATAAAATTGTAGGTCCCAATCAGTGAGTGTAAAACTAGAACGCGCACAGCTCACGTGTTTGTGAGAAGCTCTCCCTAATCCCGTCATGGGATGCAATGGTAAACCTATTATTTCTTTATCTATTCATGGAAATAATAACTCTTCTTTTGAGAGTATACTGTGGTATCTTAAGGAATATAATACTATTAATATGAATTGTTCAATTGATTTTTCTTTTCACTTAATAGATTTAAAAATATTTTGGAATTATATTACTTTCAGTTAAGCTTGTCTGTAGGGATTGTAGTCCATAGACATAAATAAATAAATTCGGTGTTGCACCAGATTTGATGCCACATTTAGCTATTGCAACCGAATTTGTTGGGACATGGGACTGTCCGTGGACGTGGAAAGTTTCTGATTGCCATTCACTTGGGAGTGGCCAGAAATGATTCCTTCATTGGGCAGTCCAAGCAGCTCACTACTTCCACGCAGTATGTCCAGCAATGGCTTTTCGGAAACCTCCGTTAGAAGGCGAAACAAATGAGCATCAAATCAGGTTTAGTAGGTGACTGATGTCACTGAAGCTCATCAATCAATCGGGCATATTCTTTTGTCCTTAGAAGGCGGATGAGCCAAACATACGGGCCAACGGCGGATAGAAAGTTATAAGGCTGACATTACCGCTATCCAGGAAATGCGATGGACAGGACGTGGCTGCACAAGAAAAAGAAACTGCGATATATACTACAGTTGCCATGAAAAAAAACATGAATTTGGATGCGGATTTGTAGTTGGCAAAAGACTGCGACATCTAGTCTCTAGGTTCAATCCTGTGAGTGAATGCATAGGCACGATCCGCATAAAAGCGAAATATTTTTATATTTCCCTAATTTGTGTGCATGCCCCGACAGAAGAGAAAGATGATGATGCCAAAGACATATTCTATGAGCTCCTAGAGGAAACGTATGACCGCTGCCCTGGCCATGACATTAAGATTGTACTAGGAGATTTTAATGCCAAAGTAGGAAGGGAGAATGTGTTTAATCCAACTATTGGCAATTTCAGTCTTCATGCTGACAGTTCCGACAACGGTATGAGACTGATCGACTTTGCCGCGGCAAAAAACATGGTCATTAGTGGTACAAGATTCCAGCATAAAGACATCCACAAGGCTACTTGGGTATCCCCTGATCAAAGAACTAAGAACCAAATTGATCACGTGGTAATTGATGGAAGGCACTCATCCAGTGTAATGGACGTACGAGTGATCAGAGGAGCTAACATCGATTCTGATCACTACCTGGTAGCAGCAAAGGTTCGCACAAGATTAAGTAGAGCGAAAATCGTACGAAACCAGACGCAGAGGAAGCTGGACATCGGAAAGCTGCAATTACCAGAGGTAGCCACTGCCTACTCAAGGAAGCTCTCGCAACTTTTAGCACAGAACCCACCCCCTCCCGATGACGATCCTGATGCGCAGTGGAAACCCATTTCCGACTCTATAAAAACTGCCGCAACAACCGTACTTAGTTTCGAAAAACCGTTTCGCAATAAACCGTGGTACGATGAAGAGTGTCGCATTGCAAATGACGAAAAGAACGCTGCACGTATGGAAATGCTACAGTCAATTGCAACGAGAGCTGCAACTGAGCGGTATAGCGGAAAAAGAAAGGAGGTAAACCGTCTCTTTAGGCGTAAGAAACGGCAGTGGGGAAAGCGCGAGAGTGAGAAAATTGAGACATACAGAATCAAGAACGAAGCCCGAAAATTCTACCAAAAAGTTAAAAACGGAATTAATAGACATGGTTCAGGGCCCCCTTCTGTACAGACAAGGACGGCAATCTCGCCGCAGATGTGCAGAGTATGTTGGGAATATCTAGAGAGCATTTCTCCGCGCTACTAGTACCTGAGATATCCAATGACGATGGGACAATCGATCAAAATATGGACGACGACGTCGATTGCCCCCCTCCTAACCAAAACGAGGTCAGAACAGCTATTGTCCGGCTTAAGAACAACAAAGCCGCAGGAGCCGATGGATTACCGGCGGAGCTGTTTAAGACTGGCGGCGATGAGCTGATAAGGTGCATGCATAAGCTCATTAGCAAAATTTGGTTAGATGAATGCATGCCGGCGATTATAGTCTCAGTGTACTATGTCCCATATTTAAAAAAGGTGACCCGAGTATCTGCGCCAACTACCGTGGAATAAGCCTTTTATCCATAGCATATAAGTTTCAATCAAGTATAATGTGCGAAAGACTAAAACCAATTATCGATGACCTGATTGGACCATACCAGTGTGGCTTTAGGCCTGGAAAATCGACAACTGACCAGATATTCACGCTACGCCAAATCCTGGAGAAGACACACGAAAAACAAATCGACACCTATCATCTATTTATCGATTATAAAGCGGCCTTCGATAGTCCGATACGGGAGAAACTCTATGAAGCAATGGCTGAGCTTGGTATTCCTGCAAAACTCATACGCCTTTGCAGGATGACCTTGACGAACACCAAATACGCAGTGAAAGTTGGAGAGGATCGTACCGAACCTTCCGAAACTAAGCGAGGCCTCAGGCAAGGCGACACCCTATCGTGCGATCTCTTTAACATCTTAACGGAGATCATTATGAGAAAAGCTGCAGTCAACATGAATAAAACCATCAGCAGCAAAAGTCACATGCTGCTCGCGTATGCTGATGATATAGATATCATTGGGCGCACAATTAGAGAAGTTACTGCGGTTTTTTCGAGAATTGAGAAGGAGTCACCAAAAGTGGGTCTGACCGTAAATGAGGACAAGACAAAATTAATGGTTTGAACGAACAGGGCCTCCACGCGATTAGACCAAACCGTGAACGTTGATAACCGTTATAATTTCGAGGTAGTGGACGAATTTATATACCTCGGATCTGCCATGAACAAAAACAACAACGTCAGCCTTGAGATCAAGCGGAGAATTGTGCTTGCGAATATATGTTATTTTGGGTAAGCAAGCACTTTAGAGATAAAGCCCTCTCTCGAGTAATAAAAGTCCAGCTGTACCAGACTCTCATTCAACCTGTCTTGCTCTATGGCGCAGAATCCTGGGTCCTTTCCCAAGCAGACGAACCATCTGTAGGAGTCTTCGAGAGGAAAATACTCTGAAAAATGTATGGCCCTATAGTGCACAACGGCGAGTATCGGCGACGAATGAATCATGAGCTGTATGAGCTTTATCCTGACATTGTCATAGTTAAGCGGATCAAGATAACGCGATTGCGCTGGCTAGGCCAATGTCAGTAGAATGGATGAAGATGAACCAGCGCGAAGGGTTTCCGAAACCGAACTCGAAGGAAGACGAAAAATAGGAAGGCCAAGACTCCGCTGGAGGGATCAGGTTGACGAATCCCTGCGTACCCTTGGTATTGCCAACTGGAGAAATAAAGCAAAATATCGAACTGGTTGGCGAAATATGTTATCTTCGTTTTGTAAGGTCCCTGACCCCCCGGGGTTGTCCGAGACCGGATAAGTAAGTAAGTAACCAAATTTGTTACCAATTTTTGTAATCGCATCCGAATTAATTCCAATTTCGGTTGTTGTAACCGAAATTATAGAAAATTTAGTTGACGTACCGAATACAATTGTAGATTCAGTTGTCACAACCGAGAAACATCTTATGTCCATTTGAGAAAGAACGCATCTCCAACAACGTTTATAATTTTTTTTCAAATATTCAAATAGAAATAATAAAATTGTACTTTGGTAGAATTAGCTTAACAAATTGTGTAGAAACATATAAAAACAATTGACAAAATATATGATGTTAAATTATGGACCAGTTGGGAGGTTTTTTTTAGATTTTCCGAAAGTTTACTTTTTTGGATATGAGGTGTTTCTCAAATGACCGAATTAATTATGAAACGAGGTTGCAGTAGTGGGGACTAAGTCGTGACAACAGCCATTCGGTTGTGGCAACCGCAATTCGGTACCAACAGTCAAATTTGCGGTTGTTACAACCTCTTTTCAAACCATCAGAAGTCTTTGCATATAGAAGTTAATTTTCTCTCCACTGTTCCCTCTAGGGCTACTGTAGTACTATCCAGTGCTGACTTGTGTATGAAAACATTTTCATGATGGCATACTCGTACCACCTTCATCTTAAATCGTATTCCCGGTGGAACACAGATTAAGAGTGTACAAGTAAGTGATACTGTACGAACTCGTATTTAAAGCATTTGAGAACTTTGGCTATTGTATCGAAAAATTGAATTGAAAATTTGTATATTGATTTCCTAAAATTTAATACATTTTGTATTTTTTTTCCATTTTATTGCAAATACCCATAATGTATTTTCATTATGTCTTTCTATTCGAGTTCAAGTATGAGTGCGTTTAGATTTTACCTTTACCCTATATCTGACATGCTAAATGCCAACGAAGTTAGTACAGCTGTATATTCGTGTGATTGCAGACTTAACGCAATGCAACAAAAGTCAAAGAACAATGCAAAAAATCGAGACAAACTCTAGGTCCACAATGATATTGTAGCCGGGGACCTCATGCACCCCATCGGAGTGTCTTGGACGGATGACGTGGAAAAGGACAAAAAGCACATGTAAAAAGAGATTTGTTGCATGCCATCATTGTTAGTCATGGTAAATCCGCAGGTGTTTTAAGGTGTTATATGAACAGTCGGCCACGTAAATATGTTTGTCTGGTCTGTACTTGTTAGCATTTCCCGTTCCTTCTTTTTGAATCTTATTCATGACGTCCTTTACATTTTAAATAAATGTATGTATGTAAATGTTAATTGAAACTATACAAAAACTGAAGGAAGTAGACGTCTTAGTTGGTTGCTATTGACAGTTTTGGAAGAATAGAGACATACGCATATCTTAAATACGTGTGTGTACTCGTACAAGCCAAGGAAGTAAAATGAATATGGGAAAATATAAAGAACACAATTAAAGATGTTTTAAGAATGGCCTACTCGAAAGGCGCCTACATTTTCTGATTTACAGGCTCACTTACTGTTGTTAATCCCGGTAGAAAATGTAATCATCGTTCGGGAAAGATGGAGATCAATCTCGACATCTTCGAGAAAACGTTAATTAAACAAAAAAATGCGCCAATAGCTAGATGAATGGACTTAGTTCAAGAAATCATAACACCAATTTAATTGTCGAATATCTACAAAATTACCAAGTCAAATTCAAAAATTTTAATTAATACTCAGAAAAAAAACAAATTGAAATAAAACGTTTATTTTAGTGATGAAAAAATCAAAACTCTTTAACTGAAATTCACAAAATAGGAAAGAACTTAAAAGCGTTTCATTTAAATAAAAATTTGAACTTAAATACTAAAATTCTATTTGAAATTCAAACACATATAAATTGATATACAATAGAGAACTATTAGTATATAAACAAATAACGGTTTGAAATATACAAGACCGAGTTAAGGTCCCCAAACAGATAGTCTTAGGAAACTGCCTGCGAAAGCATTAAGCATTAAGAAACCATCTGAGACTTACAGACTGCGCAGAGTAATCTCCTCGACTCTCTGAAAGAACAGAACAAGCAGTGGGCAAGGTCAGTGCAGAATCGCTAGATTACCTTCTTAACACACACTTCCCATGAAACACTCAACTCAATTAGACTTAGCAATCTTTCAACGTGGCGTTCCACGTTGCACAAAATATTGATCCTATACAGAAGCAAATATGTACTGTAGGAAAAGGTATTTTCTAATAGTTTTATTTGATGGACAGATGAATCAGTGGCAACACTAGTCCTTACGGTCTTCCTGCAAACCTACTGACATTGGTCCTATTCATAAACAAAAATATCTTTTAAATGATATTTCATTGCATCCCATGAACCGACAGGGAAGAGATTTTCAGAATCAGAGAGTTTCGGGCTTTCTACAGAATGGACCATTTAAACATCCTTAGTGATTTTTATTATAAATAACACAAATTAGTTGCTGTGAAATTAATTATTTCGGGACATGGTACTGACGTGGAGGTGGAAAGTTTCTGATAGCCATTCATTTGGGAGTGATCAGAAATGATTTCTTCATAGAGTAGTCCAAGCAGCTCAATACTTCCTAGAAGTGCCGGGCAATGGCTATATCGGAACCCGCCGCTAGCTGGATAGAGTGATAAGATGAATCGAATGAGCAGCCTGATTGGTTATGCGATCACTGATGCGTCTCAGGTTAATAGGTGACCCTGTAACTGAAGCTCTTCGAACTACCGGATATATTCTTTAGACCACTAAAGGCGGATGAGTCAACACTAATGGCCAACGGCGGATCACAAGTAATGACACACAAATCCAGTTTTGATATCATGCATTCTTGTCAGCGTCTGCTCCATAATGGGCGGTTGAAACATATCATCCAGGCAGTAGGTAAAATGCAAAACCACGGTAGGCTGGGCTTGCCTTCAGCCACTGTTATATTCACAATGAAAATACAATATGAATACGATAAACCAAAAAACCCACATGTGGTGACGACCCCCCTCAATCGTTATAAGGACCACGATTTACGGATATGCCATATTATTGTTCGAACACTATACAGATCCGGTACCACTATCCAACTGACAGATGTCCTCGAGAATTAAAAGGCTAACATTACTGCCATCCATGAGATGCGATAGACAGCTCATGACTGTACAAGGAAGAGAACTGTGACATTACTATAGCTGCCATGAGAACAAGGAGAAATTTGCCACCGGTGTGTAGATGGCGAAAGGTGAACCTAAAGTTGCAACAGCACCAAAGTGGCCAACTTTGATACCCTGTAGAAATAACTGTTTAACACAGGATGAATTTAAATGCAATATTCTAAAAGCCTATGTCCTCGTCTATAAATGCCTGGTACTACCCAAAATGATTAGAGCAGTAGTTTAAAAGTTGTGATGTTATTACCGTGTATTTTCCAATCGGTCCCACTGTGCGCCGAAAGAAAAAGACGATGAGCCAAGTACAAGTTCTATGTGCGCCTAGAGGAAGCATATGACCGGTGCCCTGGCTATAACATTACGACTGTTCTAGATGACTTTAATGCTAAAGTTGGCAACCATCGGTAAATTCAGTCTACACACCATCACTTCCGAAAACGGAATGAGGCTGTTCGATTTTGCCGCGGCTAAAACATAGTTGTCAGTAGTACGAGATACCAACATAAACATAAATACATCCACAAGGCTACTTGAATATCCAGTGATCAAGAGATGTAGGACCAGATTGATCACCTGGTAATTAATGGAAGGCACTCTACTAATTTAATGGACGTACGTGTGATTCCAGCAGGTAATATTGATTCGCATCACCCTGGTTGCAGCAAAGGTTCGCACAAGGATAAGCAGAGCGGAAGTCGTACAAAACCAGACATATAGAAAGCTGGACATCGGAAAGCTGAAATTACCAGAGGTAGCCTCGGCCATTGAACAGAGCTTTAAGAGCGCTACGTCCAATTTATGGTCGTCATAATCGTCCTACCAGATCAACAATTGAGCGTCCAGTGGAAAAATTTGAACCCACAGGCACAGTACAAAATTTTCTCGTGCCAGTGAGACAAAGAAGTAACCGTAGTGTCGAGAATATTGCTGCCGCTGAGGCTTCAGTTCAAGAAAGCCCAAATGTGTCTCTCGCACGTCGTTCTCAAGCGTTGGGCATCTCTGTGACGTCGTTGTGGCAAATTTTGCGAAAAGATCCTGGCCTACATCCTTACAAGATCAAATTGACGCAAGAACTGAAGCCGCTTGACCACCATAAGCGTCGTATGTTCGTGAATTGGGCTAAGCAACAACTTGGAAATGATTCGGATTTTCATCGGAAAATCATCTTCAGCGATGAGGCTCATTTCTGGCTGAATGGCTTCGTCAACAAGCAAAATATGCGTTATTGGTCAGACAGCAATCCACACGTAATCCACGAGTCATCATTGCATCCCGAAAAAATTACGGTTTGGTGCGGTTTATAGGCCGGCGGCGTCATTGGGCCGTACTTCTTCCGTGATGATCAAGACCGGCACATTACTGTGAATGCGAATCGCTACCGTTCAATGATAACCGAATATTTTTGGCCCCAATTGGATAATATTGACTTGGAGGACATGTGGTCCCAACAGGACGGCGCCACAAGCCACTCAGCGAATGCCACAATCAATTTATTGGAAACCAAGTTTGGTGAACGAATTTATCTCACGAAATGGCCCAGTCGATTGGCCGCCTCGGTCGTGCGATTTGACGCCGTTAGATTATTTCCTGTGGGGCTACGTCAAGTCTATGGTCTATGCCAACAAGCCAGCGACGATTGATGAACTTCGTACGAATATCGAACGTGAAAATGCAGCAGTATCGGCCGATTTATGCTTGAAAACCGTCGAAAATTGGGTTCAGCGTCTGGACTTCTGCAAGCGTGTACGTGGTGGCCATGCAATAGAAATCGAGTTCCATACGTAATGGCATTAAACGTACTTTCACAGGAATAAAGAATTTCATTGGTATCTAAAACCGGTGTTGTTTTATTTAAAAAATCTTTTGTAGCGCTCTTATTGAAAAACTCGTTATAAGGATAAGAGGAAACCCGTTTATTTAAGGAGAAACAACGGTTGTGTGACAAGCGCGAGAGTGCGAAAATGTAATCCTACAGAAGGAAGAAAGATGCCCAAAAATTCTATCGAAAAGTTCAAAGCCAAACCCACGGAAATAGCTCTGGGCGTCCTTTTGAAGAGATTAGGAAGAAAACCTTATCACAGATGTGTTGGGAATATGTAGAGATTACTTTTCTGTCATTTACATATATCCCAAAACACTTCAATATAGATTGGAGTATTAGCATAAGTTGGCATCTAAACCAAGTAGCTTTCCGAACATTACAGTAATATTTTCGCCAGAACACCATTATTTCGATGCAAAAGAAAAATTGGACTTACGATATGGACACGCTAAATCAATTCCTGGCACACAAAAAATGCATTCAATTACTCCAGCGGACAGCGGAACCATAAACAAAATACAAAATAAGTAAATAAAATCTTATTTATTGAAGTGTTTTAGTAAACTTAAAATCCAGATATTTTTTTCTGTAGACGATAAGAATGTATACACATCAATTAAAAATAGCCGAAGAAAAGGTACACAGTGGTTAGTACGGGAAAATAATTTTTGAAAATTTTCAAAAATCAAAAAAAAATTATTAATAATTATTTGCCCACTATCAATTTGGGCTTAAAAGAAATGGAATGGATAGAGGATTTTTAACAAAAATATTTCGAGGAAATCGAAGGTTACAAACAGTATCAAAATTAAAACTAAAATTTAAAAACTCAAAATTCGTATACAAAAACACTTTGGATATTTTTTTTAAAAAGTACAGAAAAAAACAAACAGATTAAAATGTTTAAGTCGGACCATTATTGGGGAAGTTATGACCAATAGTCCAAAACAGTCCTTTAAAAAAATCAATTTTTTTTTAAATCAATATCCTCTGAACGGGCAATTACAACAACATGAAAATTGACCAGGAACCATTGCTTGATGGTTGCCACAAAATATCCCAAAATGGCGGAAAACAAAGAGAAAAATTTTCAAACTGTCCGATTTGACTTGGAATGCCCCGTATAGATTTGAAACTAGAACCCTACATATCTTTTAAATTCAAAAATTGTATTAACTGGTTAACCGAAGAAAGTTCGAAAGTTTTACTTTAAAATAAACTGAGACCCGATTAAAAACAAAGGCAGAGTTCCGTCGATTCAAAAATAGGTTCCCCTGTTTTCAAGAGGCATTGTCATTTATTACCAATAATAACCCTGTCAATAAGTAAATATTTACAATGTCCTTGAATACTCCTAAAGGAAGTGACAATATGTCCATTGAATTAATTAATTATCAATGTAACTAATTGACACATGTATCCTGTTGTCCCTTTAATGTTGTATACACAAACATAACTTGATATCAATGCAAGTGGGGAAATCTAATATTTGATTGCTTTTCCGCATCCCCTCAACTGCGGGATGCGGAGGCCGGGGAGATGTTCACAAATAAAAGTAAATCATAATTCGAATGATTAATTACTGAAAGCACTCATTAATTACATGAGATACCTACATTAAAACGATGACTTAGTCGGTACGAAGGACAAAAGAAGCCAAACAGAAAAACCTCTAAAATGACCATAATCACAAAAGTTCATATGTGTGAGTAATGATACTTGTACTCACCACACACACACACACCTAAAAACAATCAACAAATACTTTTCTAACCATAATCATAATGTCATAGCATAGGGCAACACATACTTATGTGCTTATGTGTATCCTTATGAGTTTAACCCCTCGTAATACAGAAAAAAGGTCATAATTTCAAGAGAGAAAATTCCAAAAAAAAAAAGTACCAAAAAGTTGTTTTTTGACATTTTTGTTGTACTCGTTTTTCCCCTCTATACTGACAAATATTATGATGACTCGTACGGCAATAAGCAGTGCAGTGGGGTCGGCAGTTTGGCCACTGTGACGGTGACTGTTATGGTGACGGTGGCGTGGCAGTGGTTAAATATTTTCTTAATTACATTTCCAAGGAGAGTAATTAATTTTGTCTCGCTGTGTTGGCTGTCGTTGACATTTACCATTATGGTTGATTCCTTTGGTGTATTTGGCATCCCAAACACGACAATGATGGAGCAGAAGAAAAACATAAACAGGAAAGTAAAAAGTATGAATGAAATACTATAAATTGAGGTAAAACAGATGTTAAGCATTTAGGGTTACGCACGGCAGAGAAAGCTTATAGTTGAGAAGAAAGAACCGAAACTGTCACACAACTGCCACTGACATTAAGCAACGGACATAAATAATAAGTCAAGAAACCACAATTTCTCAATACAAATTGATGTGATGTGTAAACGAAGCAATATACCTAAGTTGTTCCTATAATACTTGTAAATATGAACAAAAAACTACGGCAATAGGGTGGTGGGTATTAAATTTGGGCATAACATATGATTACACTCGTTTATGAATAGTAAGCAGGTAACTTAGTGCTAACGAAGTTTTTTTCAATTTCAATTGTTATTATAATAATCTGCATTAATATATCTAGACTTGATTGCTTCTGCAAAATGTTGAGGTCTTTCTTGTGCTTAAAGCAGCATTTCTCAATATTGAACATGTTCCAGAACGCCCTGTGATGTCACAGCTGACCAATTTATCTGTTATCAATTCAGTGTGATTTTCCATTTTTTGCCGTTCCCTTTGTGTACCGCTTTTTCGCATTCTCCTTTAATGTTGTAATTGGTGTATTGAAATGAACCGCCATTCCAACCCTCTAGTGCCCAAGACCGCCTGTAGACGGCTTAAGTTCATTACATGCTTATTTGCTTTCCAAATTTTGTCTCGCTTTCTTTGTCATTGTGGTTAGTTTGGGGAACCCCAAAAATTGATTTTATTTCGTTTGCAACACATACTGATGCTTTCATCAGTTGTTACAGCCATTTTAAGTTGGCAAGTTGTGAAATTTGATCGAAATAATTATTTTTCAAAAAGTGTGAATTTCAAAAAATTATAAAAAAAATATTGAAAGTAGTCGCAGTTTCAAATAAAAATTATTGTGGTGTTGGTGATAGTACTGAGAACGGGAAAAACGCATTGAATCCCAAAAAAAAAGTTTCCGCAAACTTTTTATAGCTCTTGGAATATAGCCCGTCTAGAGGCGGTTTTGGGATATTTCGGAACAAAAAAAATTATTAGCTGCGTTTGAAAGTGGAACATTTGTAGGCACATCAAATCCTCAAAAACAGCTTTTAATAGATATGGATCGTCGACAAAAGCATAAAATATCAGCGCTCTCTGATGAAGAGATTGCGAAATTTTTGAATGTCGTGGATTTCGATGATGATACTGACGTAGAAGACGATATGGAAGACGGCGTGGACGATGATGTGTACGAAACAGAGTGTCCTACTAACGACGGAATTCATGAGAAGATTAATAGAGCGGTTAATATGTTAGATTCCATGTTGAAATCGGAGATTTGTGTAACTCCTTGAGGAAATTCGACGTCGTTTGCACAATTGTTATCTCCTTCTACTTCGATTTCTTCAAATTCCCCTCGATCAAAGAAACCTAAATATCCTGCCGAGCAGGATATCATTCAATCATAAGCGAAGCAGGGGAATTTATTGGATCTGTTTTGGATATAGATCCAAAATCGCAGACTTTTAAGAAAATTTTGTGGCGCCAAATGAATTTAGTGCTGGATAAATCTACGATTGCATTTTCTGAGCACGACCTAGGAGAAGATCTCAAAACCTTGATACACCCTTTAAGTGGTTCGAATACTTTTTGGGCGACGGTATCATTGACCACATTGTGGAGCAAACAAATATATATGCCACCCAATAAAATATTATGACTTCCTTTTCAATAACCAATTCGGAAGTGCGACAATAAATTGGCATTTTGTTTTTGTGTCAGTTTTTCGCTACCCAAGCGTCCGATCATTTTGGGGCGAATACGCTTTCCAGACCATTCAGGACATAATGTCAAGAAATCACTTTGAGCAAATGCGGAGTAATTTGCATTTCAATTATAATAATAAGTTGCCTGACAAATATGTTGTTGATCGCGATCGCTTGTACCAAATACGACCAACAGTGAATCATTTTAATGAAAGGTTTCAGTCCGTTCCAATGACTCAACGTTTATGTGTGGATGTGCACAACGAAGATGAAGACTTTCCTTCGACAATATCTGCCAGATAAACCACACAAATGGGGAATAAAACTCTTCGTTTTGTGTGACTCCTATGGTTTTTGTTATAATTTCGTGATATATTGCGGCGCAGGAGACAATGCTGTGCAGACTGGCACACCAGACCTTGGAGCGTCAGCGAACGTTGTCGTCCGTTTGTCGCAAAATGTTCCAGATTTTAAAAATCATATAATATATTTTGACACATCATTGCCACTTCTTGTATAT
Organism: Phaonia tiefii; assembly: GCA_963931995.1. Classification (NCBI taxonomy): domain Eukaryota; kingdom Metazoa; phylum Arthropoda; class Insecta; order Diptera; family Muscidae; genus Phaonia; species Phaonia tiefii. The sequence goes on along the minus strand of OZ008369.1, from coordinate 104,078,288 downwards.
CTTAAATCACGCGGAATTCATTCATTGGGGACTATTCGTTCAAATTGCTATCCGAATTGTAAGCTGCCGGCCGACAATGATCTCAAGATACAATCTCGTGGATATTCTACAGTATTTTATGGATCTGCTTCTGGAGTCGCGATTTCTATGTTAGTTTGGAAAGACAATAAAGCAGTGCGACTGGCATCGACCTACCTAGGAACAAAGCCTTTCCAGAATGAAACAAACCAAAAACGCCAAGTAAGACGTTTTTATCTCTCTGAAAAAAAAATTCTTCAATTCGATTGGCTCAATATAATCCATGAATATAATAGCCATATGATGGACCTCATGGACGGACCTATTGGTCGATATAAGATTCCAGTGAAGAGCAACAAGTACACAAATCGACTTTTCATACATTTACTTGAATTGGCCATGGCAAACGCCTACGTTTTGTTCAACAGAATTAACAACAGAATTATCCTCCGAAACTCAAATTGTATGTCGAAAGTGTAGTTTGAACCTGTGTCTTTCTCATCAAAAGGACTGTTTTTACGATTTTCATCCCAAATTTTTTTTTTCGTTTCTTTATTTTCTGCGACTGGTCATATGTTGACCAACTAGCAGATTTCTTCTTTTATATTACAACTTGAAATTTTTTTTATTTTTTTTTTTAAACATTTTTTAAAGAACGTTATAATAAAAACATCCTTAATTGTTGTTCTCGCCGATCAAATCTTGTGGTTTTTTGCGTCGTAATCTCCTGGGGGCGACTTCTTCGAGAACAAGCCGTGCTGCTGAGTTATCATGTGTGGACATCTTTTGTATATGGTTTTGGGCATGGCTTTTGATTGTGTCATGTACTGCTGGCACATTTAAGTCTCTATGTATATCCTCATTCCTTACATACCACGGAGCATTTACTATATTCCTTAGGACTTTGTTCTGAAATACTTGGATTTGTTTTGTGTGGGATTTCTTTGCACATCCTCATATTTCGGTTCCGTAGCACCAGATCGGTTTCAATAGCTGTAGGTGTACAAGGCATTTGCAGTCCGTTGAAAGGGTGGAGCTCCTTCCTATTAGCCAGTTTAAGGATATATATTTGATTTCCAGCTCTAATCGTTTCTTCCTCAAGTGTTCTCTCCAAGATAAAGTCGAGTCGATCGTCATTCCTAGGTATTCTGCAGACGTTGATATGGGTATATCTTCGTTATTAAATTTAACAGGGACGTGTGGGTTTTCTGACAGTGAGAAATTGACGTGGAGAGACTACTCCTTATTTATTTTAATTTTCCATTTGGATGCCCAAAAGGAAATGTTTAGCCGTATCGTCGGCAAATGTGGCTAATATCGTGTTCGATGTGTGGGGAATGTCTTTAGTATAGAGAAGCTACAACATTGGTCCCAAGGTGCTACCTTGCGGAACACCCGCTTTTATTTCCATAAGTTCCGAGTATTGGCTCTCATATTTAACATCGAAGTACCTTTCGGAAATATATGACCTTATAATATTAAATAGTTGGGCTGGAAAAGTTTGGGATAGCTTAGCAACCAGTCCCGGATGCCAGACCTTATCAAATGCCTGGGAGACATCCAGGAAAATAGTGTGTTCCGCTAATAGTGTTTCCTTCCCCAAATGCTATTTCAATTTCGTTTGTTATTCTAAAGGGTCCGCCAAATAACTTTTTTTTTTGAAAATGCTATAAAAAAAAACTACTGAATATTTTCCCAAATTTCTTTTTTTATTTGAAAGTACAATCCTTCCGGTTAATAATGGAAAATAATTTCATTCAAATGACTGCCTCGGCTGGCCATGCAGTGGCCTACACGACCGGTCCAATTTGTAAGCACATTATCGATTGTGTGCAGCTGTATTTCACCAATGGCTTCACGAATATTGTCCTTTAAAGCGTCAATTGTCTCTGGCTTGTCGACGTAACACTTATCTTTGAGGGACTCCACAAATAATAGTCCAAAGGTGTCAAATCGCAGCTCCGAGGTGGCCAAACGACATCAGCTCTGCGGCTGATAATGCGATCTTCAAAAATAGGGCGCAAAACATCGAGTGTAGCTTCGGCTGTGTGGCACGTAGCGCCGTCCTGTTGAAACCAAATGTTGCCAATATCCTCCTCTTCAATTTTTGGGAACAAAAATTCGATCAACATGGCCCGATAACGATCGCCATTGACTGTAACGGCACCTCCTTGCTCATTTTCGAAGAAAAATGGCCCAATTATGCCTCTGGACAGTGACTCGTTTTGGGTGCATCGGCTTTTCAATGTATGCGTGCGGGTTTTCTGTGCCCCAAATGCGACAATTTTGCTTGTTTACATACCCGCCAAGATCAAAATGAGCTTCATCTGAAAAGATGATTTTTTTGGCAAAATCGGCATCTTCTGTAAGTCGATCGCAGGCCCATTTTACCCATATTTCCCAGCGTTGTTCAAGCGTATACACAACCATATTCGTTCAGCGGAAGGATAAAACTAATTATCTGTCCAATCAGACATGAGCTAAGTGTTACCATTCACGAAATAAGCACTAATAAAAAAAAAATTTTAGATGGCGGACCCGTTATGTATCTGCTGTAGATACTGTAGAGTGTCTTTTTCTAAAACCGAATTGGTGACAAGGAATAGTGTTGGTATTCTCTATTATAGCATTCATACGGTTTGATAAAATTCTTTCAAATAGCTTTGAGATAACGGGAAGGAGCGATATTGGTCGATATGAGGTGGTTTGGTGCGGACAATTTCCGGGTTTTAAAACCATGATCACAGTGGAAACTTTCCAGAGACTTGGTATATGCTGTTGTTTACAAACAGTGTTGAATATGTTGGTTAAATAAATTATCATTTTATATGGCAGTTGCCAAGGACCTCGGCATTGATTAAATCGTACCACGGTGCCTTTTTTAATTTAATTTTGTAATCTCCCACTTGACTTCACTTGGAGTTATATCTATGTCATTTTCATTGATTTCGATCCGATAGACTGGGACAATTTGATCGTATTCATCATCAGGTTGTAATAACTCTTTTAAGTGATCGGCGAATAGGTTAACTTTTTCCATGGCTGTTTTAGTCCACGATCAGTCTGGTTTTTTAAGTGGGTGCGTCTGCTGTATCGGTTCTTCAGAATGATTTGTCGATTTGTAAAGTTGTGATTTGTTTTTTGATAGGCTCTGGTATTTTCTTTTCTTCTTCTCTTCAGTAAGTTTCGCCATTTTTCTCTTAAGTTGTTGCTCTGCCCTATTTACATTTCTTTTATCTACTGGAGATCTGGTTTCGTGCCATCTTTTACACAGTTGCCGCTTAGTATCTATCATTAACTTTATTTGTTTTGGGTGACTATGTGTGCTTTCTTTCTTTGCTTTGCCACGCTGCTTGCTGAACAAGCTGGTTGAATTTCAGAGTATGAAATTCTAGATCATCATTTGTTGCTGAGATTAATGGCGTCGGGATATCTGCCTCATTATTTAATATATGTCTGAAAAACCTCCAGTCTGTCCGTTTATTTGAAAGTGTTGGTTGTAGTGGTTCATTCTGGAAGGATTTATGTAGGTCTAGTATAACGGGTGAGTGATCCGAGTAACTTGAACAAACTGTTTTTTTTTATATAAATATTTCGTTTTTTGTTACGTTTTTTTTTTGTTTTTGGGAAACGTGACTTTTTATTTATTTTCTACACATTTCTGTTGTAAGCTCTTGTTTTTTGTTTAATAAAACGTAGTACTCTGTGCGAAATAAAAAATTACTCTGGAATTATTTTAGCATTCTCTTTCAAATCAGCCTTTAGGCGGTCTAAAGTTTTAGCCCTATAAAAGCGGATCTACGCAAAAAGTGAACTTTTTTAAAAAGAACCTTTACTTTTAACACAAATCCAACCCAAAAATAATCTTGTTTTAAAGAAAATAATTTGCGCACTAGAGGGATAATGTTACATATGTTGTTTGAGGTGCAAAACTGCGGTGAGTATTTTGTGATTATTAATGAGGCTTGTGTTTAATGTATTTTATTACTTAGAAATAAACATCATCATATGTATACAACATCACTGTTTCATTGTGGTTTTTGTACATGTTTAACGCAAGCCTCCTACTTCAGCAAATTTAGTTACAGCCGTAACAGAACATGTCTGCATATCAAACCGCCCGGGCGCTCTTTGCCACTAGATCTTATTTCTGTGCCAACAAGGCAAAAGGTAAAGGAAACCCCGATGATCTCTTTAGTCATAAGTACCACCAGACAAATTTTGACTTAATTCGGACCTCATTTAAGGAAGCTATAGTCATATGAGTTACTTATGACTTTCCACATTTCTTGTTAAACTCAGAAAAAAAGATTCCCAAAATTAGAGCTCAAAACTCAATTCTATTCCATGTGTGGCCGTCGGTGGTGCAATGGTTAGTGTGCGCGGCTCTAGTACATGAAAGCCTGGGTTCGAACCCTGCTCTGACCACCTTCACAAAAAATTTCTTTCGGCGTCGGTCACCTCGCATAGTGACGGCGACACTATCGAGTATATAGCCATGAAAAAGCTACTCAAAATACCGTTCGGAATCGGTGAAAAACTGTAGGTCTCAATCAGTGAGTGAAAACTGAAAAGCGCACAGCTCAGTGATTGTGAGAAGCTCTTCCCGGTCCCTTCATGGGATGTAATGGGACACCATTTAGTTTTTACTTAAAATTAGGAAATCGAACTATATTTGATGAAATTTTACTTAATCGGATTACACGTAAACATAGTACGGAATCTAGGACAAATTCTGTGAGGGAAAACTAACTAAATGTGAGGAAAATTATACCAAGTTCCAACAAAAGCGTACAAAAAAAAAACTAAGTTCACAAAATCCTGAAAGATAATTATATAGACGAAAAAGTTTTAACTTCGTGTCGGCCTAAAAATTATGTAAAATATTAAAATTTAGTTCAAATAATACGGGTGAAATAAAAAACAGGAGAAAATTAATCACCCTATAAAAATAAATGATAACTCCTGCACAAAAACTAACTCTGAAAAGGCTGTTAGATTTGCCGAGCATTTGGAAGAGGTATTTACTCCAAATGAATTTGGGACCAATCTCAAATATTTTTCTTCCAGAATCAAACGCAACAACTTGATTTGCCAATAAGAAAATTCTCAAAATCTGAAGTAAAAAATGTCTTGTAAACTCATGATCTAGTTACTGCCAGAGCTCTAAAAGAACTTCCAAAAGAAGGCCTCTCTCTCTCTCTTAACATATATTTATAACGCATGTCTCTCTCGTTGCTATATTCCAACTCAAAGGAAAGTTTCGGAAACAAAAATGAGTCTCAGACCGGGAAAATCTCCTGAACAGTTATCACATACCGCCCAATCAGTTTACTACAAATTCTCGGTAAAGTCCTGGAGTCTCTCTTTCTGAACACACTCATGCACGTTCTAAACACAAAAAATATGTTTCCTAACCATCAATTCGGGTTTAGTAAAAAACCTGGTACCATAGAACCAGTTCACAGGCTTGTGGAAACGATAAATCAGCCCTTTGAAGAAGCCAGTACTGCGCTGCAGCATTTCTTGATATCTCTCAAGGATTTGCTAAAGTTTGGCATGATGGCTTACTATTCAAATTAAAGAAAATGATTTCCATAAACTATTATCTCTTTCTCAATTCATATATTCGATATAGATATTTCTATGTCGGAGAAAATGCTGAATTTATCTCAATTTTTCAAATTAAATCAGGTGTACCTCAAGGCAGCGTTTTGGGTCCAACACTTTATTTGATTTTCACCTCAGACCTCCCTCTAACAGACAGAATTGATATTGGAATTTTTGCTGGCGTTACACCTGCGTTAGTAGTCAGTGAAACCTCCATTGAGGCAAGTACTCGTATTTCCCTTCAAAAATGTATCGATAACATCCCATCTTGGCTTAATGATTGGAGGATCAAAGTCAATGACACAACATCAGTCCAAATCACGTTTACTCTCAAACGTGAAACTCGCCCTCCCATAACTCCAAATGAAGCAGAAATACCACAGCAAGCGGAAGTAAAATTTCGCGGAATACATCTTGACAAACGACTCACATGGCGAAAACGTATCCAGACAAAAAGAAAGGCCCTCGATATACAATTGAATAAATTAAATTTTCTCATTAACTATAGATCTCCACTCTCGCTCGACAACAAACTATTGATTTGCAAATGTATCATCAAGCCGATATGGACATATGAAATTCAGCTATGGGGAACAGCCTCGAAATTCTACAGCGGTTTCAATCAATTCCATTCTGATCATAGAATTTACAAAAAATAAGATAACACGTGTGCCACAGATCCGTGGTGCCCACAGGGTCCACAAATCGGGTTCACGTAGGAGCTCGTAGGAATGCAAGTGCGGTACTGCATACTTTTGGCCCTGTGCACTTCTTTTATTCACAAGCAAGATATTGAACAAAATCGCGCTACAGGCTACAACCGCTATGAGTCTTTTGACATCAAGTGGATCGGAGGATAGAAATCGCTAGGAATTTAATTTATGATTTGTGAAATAAAATAATGAAGAAATCTAATTATATTCGATCAAAAAGTGTTTCATCTTAAGGCTATAATTTTTTGTTAATATAATGAGCAATTTAGGCTGTAATTGTAGACAGTATTTTTGTATGAGATCTTTGCCGAGGCATGCAGATACTCACTAAATTTGTCACAATAAATGTGTCATTTGATGTTAAAGTGATTGGACAATAGTCTCAGCCCGCATTTTTGGATTTCATGTGAGGAATTTTTTAATGATACTGGCTTTAACTAAAGGTTTAACTAAAGTTTATTTTAAGTTTAACTAAAATATAAAAAAATTTTGAACTAAACTGCTGTGGATTTAATTTAAACTGTGGAATGGTATTTTTATATCAGTCAATTTTTCTCACATCACTCTACAGTAAGTTGTGATTGTTCTTGGAACCAAATCCTTTGAAAGGTTTTCACAACTGGATATTTTCTGCAAGTCAGTCGTACCAGCGAAGCAAGCAATGTTTTTCTTTAAACACTTATAAATACAATGAAACTGGGATAACTGGAACGCAAATATGTGGAAAAACTCTGTAACTGGAATTGTTACTCTGGTCCCACCCTCTAATGCCCAATTTCACAGTTGAAAATTCTCCATTTAAATGCAATTGAAATGCCTGGTGTTTGTCATTTAATATGAAAATTTTCTGTGAGTTTTTGAATTGAGCATTTAAATGAAGATTGTGAAACTCGCCCTAAGACACTTAAAAACTTTGTAATTGGAATTGAAAATCCCATATAAGCGGAAAACAGTTTGTGCAAAAAAGGATAAAAAAGGCGAAATATCCACAACTGGAAGAAATTCTTGTGCCATGCATGCAAGGTGTGCAGTAGGGTGTCCCATCAATAAAAATGTTTTTTGCTCAAACTTTATTTGAAAGCTTATAGGGTAAAGTATTTTTGAGAATTTTTTCAGATTTTTCGGAAGATTCGCACAAGTCGAATTTCCCTCAAAAATCGAGTATTCCGGACGTTTTTTGAATTTTACTTAAAACTTGGTCAATAACCACGATTTTCTTAGTTTGTAAGTCAACATTTTTAAAACAAAACGTTCAAACTTTTATTGTATATGCATAAACCACCAGTTTTGGCATTGATTTTTCTCAATAAGATACAAGGTATTCTCGTAAATTTTGTTTAAATTTTGTAAGTAACGCTTTATAACTTTTAATAAATAAATTCCAAGTAATTTTGTAGAAAAAATTGTTAATTTGCTGTTACTATTCCAGAGTTATACCATTTTAAAGCCTTGTACCCATTGTATGAACCTAAAAATATTATAATCTGTTTGCTATTTTTGCATCGGATTTGCTTTAGATTTCAATGAAAATTTAAAAAATGGGTAAATTCCAAGCAAATTTGTAAAAAAAGTTTTGAATTTGCAGTTACTGTTCCATAGTTATGCCACTTTAAAACCATTTACCCATTGTATGAATTTAATAATATTATAAACTTTTTTCACCGGATTTGCCTTACAAATTATATTATTGAAAAAATCTGCATGCGCTAAGTAACGACAAAGAATTACACGTAACAAAAAATGGCCCCGGCAACATATTTCAGGAACAATATATATGTTTGCTTGCAAAACATATATATGTTTCGCATGTTCCCCCACTGATCAAGAGCTTTTAATATCCTCTGTCCGATGACCCATTGACGACTGAATACATGAAACTAAAATACAATATATCAGCCAAAATAAAAAAACACTGACTTCAACCACAAATAACACGCACATTCAGGAATATTTATGAATCACTGACTGAGAGAGTAATGAAAAACTAGAGATATGTACACAGTTACAAGAGAGACTCTCTCGTTGTCCCTTTTACATTCTCTTGCTCTCGAGAGAGCATAAACTGTTCAACAAACACACTTGTATTTGTATCACAAACCCATATATATTGGGGTCTCAAACACAAGTGTTATAACATATTAATCATTGTGTCTCAAACATGTAATATTGAATAGCGAACACAATGTGTTTGCACACAAGTATTTTATATTTGCGACAAGCTCCAAATACACATTGCATTCGCTTCCAAACAACAAAAAACGAAAAAATTTTCAGCGTGTAGAGTTGGACAATCCACCTAACTGGGAAGCATTGAACAATACCAACAACGAAATTTCTTTTGAGGACTACATAAGTGTTGATCAAAACTTTCCTGTATGTGGCGTATTATCATTCTCGCTGTTTCTGAAAAAAAATTAAGAAGAGAATAATGACTGTGAAGAAATTGCTGTTGAGAAACTGACCATCATAATGAGGGAAGCAAGAAAAGCATTAGATGTTTTACAAGAATACTTCGAAATGAACCCCGGAACTGAACAAAGAACTTTAAAAAAAAAATTTCAAATATAATTTTTACAAATATTCATGAATTACAAAAATTACTCAACACTACAAATAAAACTATACAAACAAAACTAACCCATTTTTTTGAATATATACTTAATGTCAGTTACAAATTAATTAATTTAATTATTTAATTTATTCAAGTTCGAAATAAAAGAAAATGATTGTATACAAACATAATGTGCACATTTAATTACTCATAATGAATTCTATCCTTTAGATTTTGTTATTTTGATTAAAAACCTTCAAAACTAAAAACCTATGTAAGTGGAAACCTAAATAAGTGGAAACCCCTCGTAAGCAAAGTCCGGTCCCTTGAAGGTTCCACTTGTCCAGGTTTTACTGTATATGATTATGAATGCATTGATTAAACATCTTACTCACAGTAAAATGTAGGGTAACGGTCACACCAACCATTAGTACTACAGTCCGCTCTTGAGATTGACTTCATAAAACTTAAAGATATAAAATTTAGTCCAGCTACTAATGTGTAGCAGCCTTAATTTTATTTCATGCTATCAATTTCGCCTGCAATGAACAACTTTCGCAATAAATACCGCATAAACAACTTAACCATTAAACAATTTTATTATCATTATTTTGACAGTGACATATAATGAAACTTTTAACATTTACTCGAAATCATCGCAGTCTCACCCCTCCTACAACTACAACTAAATCTCCATTAGCCTTCCTAGCAGTAAGAAACTGACAACAACTTGAACAAAAAGTACCATATTTTACCCTGCTCCATAATACATTTGCCTCTGTTTGTTGCAAAACTCATCAGGAACCACATAATTTTATCCACACAATTCAAATACCACACAATTTCACATACGAGTGAGTTGGGCGGCGGTATCTGTCTATAACACATTAGTCGCATGTATAAGTAGTAAAGTACGTCAACATTGTTCTGCTATAAGGCATTTTGCTTATAAGGACATCCATACATCCTCACACAGCTACAAGTATGTTTGTTTGGTTGGCATCGTACTCCAAAGGAATTCACCGCCTGACAATTCGCCTGGAATTACTAATCGCATGATGGCTTAGAGACAAGTAAGTGGCATTAATTTTTTATCACAAAGTCAACAAAATTTACTAAGGGCTCAGTTTTGTGGCACACAAACGCATAAACACTATCAATAATTAAAACCTCTATAATACTGAAATAATATTAAGGAAATATCCTTCCCCACCCCGTGGCATCAGAACTACAGCAAAATCATAGTAGTCAGCATTGCAGGAATGTTGTGTATATGATTTCCATACACTGAGAGAAAGTTGTTGTCTTATATGTGGAAGAGTCTACTTTGAACTTGTCCCTTTGGTTCAAATTGTAATGCAGTACAAGGTGACCTAAGTAAGACCTACTCTGAGGTCAATTGATCTATCGCCACAAAACAGAAAAAAAACTAAATTTGATATTAAGTTTGGAACTTCTGTGTATAATAATAGAAAACCAATGCGAGGCCCCATTCGTAATACCCCATTCTTAATCCTTCGTTTATGACACGATTACGATTTCCAAGGTCGCAGGCATTGAAAAATTGTTAAATGTGGAGCATCAGTGTATCTCGTTTAAGGGAAATTCAACAAATTAATTCAAATTGTAGTGTTTCCTTAATGGACTAAAGCGCATAAAAACCAGGTACCGCAAACGCGCATAAGCGGGCATAGAATATCTCTCTCACTGCTCAAATTACATCACGCGTGATTTGAGTCCTATATTTTCACATGCCAAATTAAACTGACAAGTGCAGATAAATTTGTTTAAGAAAAAGTGAATAAAGCAGAGCGATTTTTGAAAAATAATGGGAAAATATTAATCGTTAATGCTGAAGTCCTACGGTGGCTATTAAGAAATGTGAGCACGTTTCAAGGAAATACAATATTGTAGAAAATATATCGGAATAGAAACTACGAAAGTACTACACAAGAAAAAGAATAATTTTACCGAGGAAATTCATGAATTGGAAATTATGAATCAGACCACAAATAACCATCCGTTTATTAATAATAAAATAATAAACTTATTATTAATAAAATATTAAGTAAAACGTAGGATTGTATGGATAAAGTTCATATGCCTAATGTAGTATATAAAATAGCTTGTAATGGGAATGCTATCGAAAGTTTTAACATGGTATATGTACGTACAACAAAAAATTACACGAGGTGTCAGGGGACACCCGGTGCGAACGAAGTTCCTTTCGCTAAATATTTTGTACCAGTTAGTTCCAACACGCCTAAGGCACCCGTTGAAAAATACGATAATATAAGTGGATCTTTAAGAAAAGATACTTTTCGTAAAATCGTCGTTCCGAAGTTATCTTCACGTATCTCCAAAAAATATTTTTTTGGGAAATTGACTCTAAAGTTTCAACAATTTGTATGAAAAAATTGGTGTGAAAAAAGTGATCCAAAATTTTTGCCAGTAGTAGTGCATGAAATTCTGCATCGATTGGAGTAAAAATATCCAAAGTCATTGATGAGATTTTCCGAGATACATATGTCTATTTTTATCTCAAAAAAAATTTCACATTTTGTTGTATACGCCACCTTTTGCGAAATATTTTTTTTTTGTTTATGGCGCATACGTGAACATAAACTGAAACAAAAGCATTATTTTTTTAGTCCGAAATTATCTTCAAGTATACGCCCCGTCGGTGGTGCAATGGTTAGTGTGCGCGGCTCTTGTACATGAGATCCTGGGTTCGAACCCGGCTCTGACCACCTTCAAATTTTCTTTCGGCGGCGGTCACCTCGCATAGTGACGGCGACACTATCGAGTATCTAGCCATGAAAAAGCTTTTCAAATTACCGTTCGGAATCGGTGTAAAACTGTAGGTCCCAATCAGTGAGTGAAAACTGGAAAGCGCACAGCTCAGTGATTGTGAGAAGTTCTCCCCAGTCCCTTCATGGGATGTAATGGGAAACCATTTATTTATACGCCCTATACATTAGGGTGCAGCGACAATGCATGCAATTTTTTTTGTTACTTTTTTGAAATGTTATAGACTTTATCCGGAGTTACTTTTGAGATATAGAACGAAAACAATATTTATTTATAGGATGATAATATTCGTTTTTTAAGTCTGTCAAATATTTTTTTCACATCCGGGAAGATAACTTAAGTTTTTTTAATTACAAATTTTCATACATTTTTTATTGTATATCCACAATAATGGTTAATACGGTATCATAACGTGTTAAATTTATACCAAAAATGGGTGTACAGAAAATGACTACATAATATCTCTGAAAGCATAAGAGATAGGGACCTGGAGATTAAACAGATGGATAGATCTAAAAAATGTATCCCAGGAAATAGTCTTATCTCATTTTTTCTGATTTTGTGATATACGTGAAGATAACTTCGGAACGACGAAATGATAAACTTTTTTGGAGCAAAATTTTTTTTTATACAATGTTTTTTTTTTAAGTTATACTTTTACGTCCATTTTGTAAGAATATGTATTATATTTTCCCGAATAAGTATTTTTTTAAAGAGAGGTACATACTTCTTTTATGAAAAGCTAATGTTTTTTAAGAAAAGGTGCTATTTTGAAGACGAAGTACTTTAGTGTGTACTTTAGCGATAATAGTGTGTTGTTAATTAGTATTAAACAAAAGTTGTTTGATATTTTTTCATTTAGCCCCATCCCCCAACGTGCGATAAGGCACTTCCTTCCAAAAATAACCTGAAAACTTGAATTGGAGGATTCAAATCGGATCAAAAATGCAAAAATATTTATACACTACAAATAGCATTAACATCCTCTGTGCTACTATAAATCATTACCCAAATATCCCAAATTAATTAGATTTAAATACGGAAAATAATTATAAACGTCCTTATATGTTACAAATGTTACATACAAATAACAGACCTATATTAAAAGAATTCACTTTAAAAAAGATTTTGATAACGTGCAACAGAATTATAGTCATTTAATTAGTAAAATTATTTAATTGTGGCCGTCAGTGGTACAATGGTTAGTGTGCGCGATTCGGTCCCTGCTCAGACCACCTTACATTTCAGTCGACGACGGTCACCTCGCATAGTGACGGCCATGAAAAAGCTTCTAAAAATACAGTCCGGAACCGCCGTAAAACTGTAGGTCCCAATAAGAGTGTGTAAAAACTTGAAAGCTCACAGCCTACTGGTTGTGAAAAGCCTTTATTTGTAGACCATCACTCATAGGGATAAGGTATGTACATATCTGTGCAAAAAAGGAAAAACGACTTAAGTGCATTTCGAACTTTTTTAGGTGAGCATCTTTAAGAGGTATTTTCTATGAGAAGTTCAGACATTTAATTAGATATGTATATAATATCTGGTGTATGACTTCCTAATACATAAGTCAAATTAAACAAAAACTGGATCTGGAGGTAATTGAGACTCCAGTCGATTTCGTAGTGCTCTCAATCAATATTTTCCTAAGTGCACTTAAGACGTTTTTACTTTTTGACACAGATATATTAGGGTGGGTCAATTTGTATGGGACCACAAAACTTGACAAAGAGTATAGCAGAAACGTAAACTACGGCAAATTCTAAGAAAATGTTCCCAAGAAACAATGGTTCTAAAATCAAAATCAAATTTCACTTGATAATTAGCGTAAGAAATCTACCCAAAAAACTTGATACTCTTCGGTTTCGATGAAATGTCACACATATATTCTATTTTTGGAAGAGATGCCTGTGTTAATGTTAGAATAACTGTTGAATGCGATATCAGATTGTAACTATCAACGTATCGGTCGGTTTCAATCTTATCTTTAGGAGTAAAAATGCAAATGGCTGATCTAATATCGCATTCAAAAGTTAATCTAACATTAACACAGGTATCTCTTCACAAAAATGCTGCAGATTACCAACTTTACACAGCTATGAAGCATGAACCGAGAGGAGTTTCGACCTAAAATAAAAGTCATTGTAACGGCAGCAATGAGCTGAATATATGTGTGAAATTTCATAGACATCCAAGAGTATCAAGTTTTAAAAGTATAGCTTTTGGGTCGATTTTTCACGCTAATGTACAAATTTTCAAGTGAAAAATCGCGGGCTCGATTTTGGTTTTAGAATCATGGTTTCTTGGGAATATTTTCTTAAAATTTGCCGTAGATTACAAACAATTTTACCACCCTAATGTATATACATAGTATCATTTAATGCGGAAATCAGTATATAAGTTTCAGTCGGGTGAACCGACTTAATGATACCCTCACCCTAAATCATCCATTGCGTGGGAGTTTTGTTAAAAAACGTTCAAACTCAAAAGTGACATGGTTCATGGGCCCCGGACGTGGTTCAGGGCCGCCCTTCTATAAAGACAAGAACGGAAATCTCATCGGGGATGTGCAGAGCATGTTGGGAGTATGGAGAGATAATTTCTCTGCGCTATTGGTACCTGAGATATCGAATGCCGAGATACTCGATTATAATTTGGACGACGACGTCGATTGCCACCCTCCTAACCAAGTCGCGGTGAGAACAGCTAATGCCCGGCATAAGAACAATAAAACCGCAGGATCCGATGGATTACTGCTGGAGCTGTTTAAGGCTGCCGGCGATGAGCCGATAAAGTGCATGCATCAGCTCATTAGCAAAATTTGGTTAGATGAATGCATTCACGGCGATTGGAGTCTCAGTGTACTATGTTGCATATTTAAAAAAGGTTACGCGAGTCTCTCTGTCAACTACCGTGGAATAAGCCTTCTATCCGTAGCATATAATTTTCTATAAAGCAGAATGTGCGAATGATTAAAACCAGTTATGCCTGACCTGATTGGACCATACCAGTGTGGCTTCAGGCCTGGAACATCGACAACTGACCAGATTTTCACGCTGCTACGCAAAATCCTGGAGAAACCCCACGAAAACAAAACGACACCTATCATATCATCTATTTGCCGACTATAAGGCGTCCTTCGATGGGCCGATACGGGAGAAGCTCTACGAGGCAATGTCTGAGATTGGTATTCCTGCAAAACTCATACGCCTTTGCAGGATGACCTTGATGAACACCAATAACTAAGGATAAGAAAAAAGCGCGAACGTTGATAACCATTATGATTTCGAGATATGCCGTAAATAAAAACAACAACATCTACCTTGAGATAAAGCCTAGAATTATGCTTGCGAATAGATGTTATTTTGGACTAAGCCAGCACTTTAGGGATAAACCCCCCTCTCGGGAAACAGAAATCCAGAAATACCAGACTCTTAATCGATCGTCTTGCTTTAGGCGCAGTATGCTAAGTCTTATCGCAAGCAGACGACTCATCTCCAGAAAATGTAGGGCTCTATAGTGCACAACCGTGAGTATCGGCGGCGCAAGAACCATGAGCTGTATGACCTTTATCCCGACATTGACATAGTTAAGCGGATCAACATAAGGCGATTGCGGTGACTAGGCCATGTCAGTAGAATGGATGAAGACCAACCAGCTCAAAGGGTTTTCGAAACCCAACTGGAGGAAGACGAAAAATAGGAAGACCAAGATGAAGCTGAAGATATCAAGTTGATGAATCCCTGCGTATTGCCAACTGGAGAGATAAAGCAAAAGATCGAACTGGTTGGCAAAATATGTTATCTTCGTTAGGCAAGGTCTCTGACCCTCCGGGGTTGTTTGAGACCGGATAAGTAATTAAGTAAGTAACGATTAGAGAGTCTAGAAGTATAAACCTAAAGTATAAACCTAGCTATCCAAACAATTTCGCAATTTCTCTAATTTTATTTCTTTAACTATTTTTTTTAATTTGTGGCCGTCAGTGGTGCAGTGATTAGTGTGCGCGCCTCTTGTACATGAGATCCGGGGTTCGATCCCTGCTCCGACAAACTTACGTTTCTTTCGGCGGCGGTCACCTCGCATAGTGACGGCAACACTATCGAGTGTTTAGCCATGAAAAAGGTTCTCAAAATTCTGTTCGGAACCGGTGTAAAATTGTAGGTCGAAATCAGTGAGTATAAAACTAGAAAGCTCACAGCTCACTGGTTGTGAGAAGCTCTCCCCAATTCCTTCATGGGATGTAATGGTAAACCATTTATTTATTTTTATTTATTTATATTAACTTACACGAATTTCTTTCAGTGTACTTACTGTCCATATACCTTAGCCTTCAATCCTCACAACTATTCCTATTACCTGTGCCATGACCCGTAAAACTTGGATAACTGCTGTCCGCAAATGGGAGTGAGAATAACTTTGTTTTGTTCTTGGAGAAGGATAATGTCTTCTTCGTTTAATTTAATGTGGCAAAAATTTAAATAATTAATGTATAAGTGAAAATTGCATGACAAGTGGCAATTTTGCCAAGACGTTAAACACAAAAGTTATACAATAAAAAAAAGTGACTTAGCTCATATGACCAACAGACGACAAGACAACTAATACCACATACATATGCAACTACCCCTAACCATTATCAAGTTATAGAAGGGAAATTTTCACATGACGAAATCCGTTTTATAGTCAAGAGGCCAACCAAGTTAACCATAAAAATAACGAATTGCCATTTGCTTTGATGCGGGATATCTCCTTTACCTCTGGGAATAGTTTCGTAACATACGAAACCACAGGATAATCTGAAAATCGTTCATGGTTAAGAATTTCATCTATGAATGTTGGTGTATTGGTATCTTGGAGATAGCCCCCAGGAGTTGGCAATAAATTTTCAACAACTTTTAATGAGGTATCAAATGATTTAATTCGAGATTGTATTGGCAATACTCGTACTGCCACATATGCCACGCGGCAAGTTTGAACTGTTAAATACTGTGAACCATCATGGCTTTATGGTTAACTACATTGTATTGGATACTGGCAAACAAAACATCTGAAACCGGGTGCGTGTTATTGGGCAATAAATACTTGCAACATAACAACAACCAATGCTTTTAAACGTTTTGTGGTAAAAGTCCAAGGAAGAACAAAAACGATACATGTATGTATGTAATTGTCTTTAAATACATGCATTTCCATAAAACGATAAACATTATGGAATCCGTCTTTAACATTTTAAATATTTCCCTACAATCCTGGATACGAACTCTTGCCGTTGATGGCTATTTAACACTACAGGATTTGTAGTCTCGCAAACATGAATTTTTAAAAGCCTCGTTTAAAGTTGAGCAGGGTTTTGAACGCTATTCAATTTCTGAAATTAAATTAACAACAAATTAAGTTACCTACTTAGGTGGCCTCAACCAACCCAATCGGGTCAAGAGACTTACAAACTGTGAATAGCTTGTTTCTCCAACCGGCTCGATCTTTAGCTTTTCTGTTGCAGTGGGTAACACTAAAGTCTCGCAGGCATACCTCCACCTGGTGTTTCCCGCGAAGTCTTGATTGTTCTATTCTTCTATGTCCTTCGAGTACGTCTTCGAATAACTTTCGCACTGGGCCACTTAGGACCATTCTATTGACATGGAATAGTCAGTGTAAATATGTTGATTTCTTTAGGCGTAAGAAATGGCAGTGGAGAAAGCACGAGAGTGAGAAAATTGAGACATACAGAAGGAAGAACGAAGCCCGAAAATTCTACCAAAAAGTTAAAAACGGAACTAATGGACATGGTTCTGTAATGGTTCTGTAAAGACAAGGACGGAAATCTCGTCGCAAATACGCAGAGTATGTTGGGAATATGGAGAGATCATTTCTCTGCGTTATTGGTACCTGAGATATCCAATGACGAGGCAATCGATCACAATGTGGTCGACCCTCCTAACCAAGACGAGGTCAGAACAGCTATTGCCCGGCTTAGGAACAACAAAGCCGCAGGAGCCGATGGATTACCGGCGGAGCTGTTTAAGGCTGGCGGCGATGAGCCGATAAAGTGCATGCATCAGCTCCTTGGCAAAATTTGGTTAGATGAATGCATTCACGGCGCTTCGAGTCTCAGTGTACTATGTTGCATATTTAAAAAAGATTACGTGAGTCTCTGTGTCAACTACCGTGGAATAAGCCTTTTATCCATAGCATATAAGTTTCTATCAAGCAGAATGTGCGAATGATTAAAACCAGTTATGCCTGACCTGATTGGACCATACCAGTGTGGCTTTAGGCATGGAAAATCGACAACTGACCAGATATTCACGCTACGCCAAATCCTGGAGAAGACACACGAAAAACAAATCGACACCTATCATCTATTTATCGATTATAAAGCGGCCTTCGATAGTCCGATACGGGAGAAACTCTATGAAGCAATGTCTGAGCTTGGTATTCCTGCAAAACTCATATGCCTTTGCAGGATGACCTTGACGAACACCAAATCCGCAGTGAAAGTTGGTAAGGATCTTACCGAACCTTTCGAAACTAAGCGAGGCCTCAGACAAGGCGACACCCTATCGTGCGATCTCTTTAACATCCTAACGGAGATCGTTTTGAGAAAAGCTGCAGTCAACATGAATAAAACCATCAGCAGCAAAAGTAATATGCTGCTCGCGTATGCTGATGATATAGATATCATTGGGCGCACAATTAGAGAAGTTACTGCGGTTTTTTCGAGAATTGAGAAGGAGTCAGTAAAAGTGGGTTTGACGGTAAATGAGGACAGGACAAAATTAATGGTTTCAACGAACAGGGCCTCCACGCGATTAGACCAAAGCGTGAACGTTGATAACAGTTATAACTTCGAGGTAGTGGGCGAATTTATATACCTCGGATCTGCCGTGAACAAGGACAACAACGTCAGCCTTGAGATCAAGCGGAGAATTGTGCTTACGAATAGATGTTATTTTAAGCTAAGCAAGCACTTTGGATACAAAGCCCATATCGGGTGACAAAATTCCAGCTGTACCAGACTCTCATTCAACCTGTCTTGCTTTATGGCGCAGAATCCTGGGTCCTATCGCAAGCAGACAAAACATCTGTAGGAGTCTTCGAGAGAAAAATACACCGAAAAATGTATGGCCCTATAGTGCACAACGGCGAGTATCGGCGACGCGTGGTATGAGCTTTATCCTGACATTGACATAGATAAGCGGATCAAGATAACGCGATTGCGCTGGCTAGCTCATGTCAGTAGAATGGATGAAGACGAACCAGCACGAAGGGTTTTCGATCACAATGTGGACGACGACGTCGATTGCCCCCCTCCTAACCAAGCCGAGGTCAGAACAGCTATTGCTCGGCTTAGGAACAACAAAGCCGCAGGAGCCGATGGATTACCGGCGGAACTGTTTAAGGCTGGCGGCGATGAGCCGATAAAGTGCATGCATCACCTCATTGGCAAAATTTGGTTAGATGAATACATTCACGGCGCTTGGAGTCTCAGTGTACTATGTTGCATATTTAAAAACGAAAGTCTCTGTGTCAACTACTGTGCAATAAGCCTTTTATCCATAGCATATAAGTTTCTACCAAGCAGAATGTGCGAATGATTAAAACCAGTTATGCCTGACCTGATTGGACCATTCCAGTTTAGGCATGGAAAATCGACAACTGGCCAAATTTTCACGGTACGCCAAATCCTGGAGAAGACACACGAAAAACAAATCGACACCTATCATCTATTTATCGATTATAAAGCGGCCTTCGATAGTCCGATACGGGAGAAACTCTATGAAGCAATGTCTGAGCTTGGTATTCCTGCAAAACTCATACGCCTTTGCAGGATGACCTTGACGAACACCAAATCCGCAGTGAAAGTTGATAAGGATCTGACCGAATCTTTCGAAACTAAGCGAGGCCTCAGGCAAGGCGATGATCACTTTAACATCTTCATGTAGATCATTATGAGAAAAGCTGCAGTCAACATGAATAAAACCATCAGCAGCAAAAGTCGCATGCTGCTCGATGAAATAGATATCATTGGGCGCACAATTAGAGAAGTTACTGCGGTTTTTTCGAGAATTGAGAAGGAGTCAGCAAAAGGGGGTTTGACGGTAAATGAGGACAGGACAAAATTAATGGTTTCAACGAACAGGGCCTCCACGCGATTAGACCAAAGCGTGAACGTTGATAATAGTTATAACTTCGAGGTAGTGGGCGAATTTATATACCTCGGATCTGCCGTGAACAAGGACAATAACGTCAGCCTTGAGATCAAGCGGAGAATTGTGCTTGCGAATAGATGTTATTTTTAGCTAAGCAAGCACTTTGGATATAAAGCCCATGTCAGACTCTCATTCAACCTGTCTTGCTTTATGGCGCAGAATCCTGGGTCCTATCGCAAGTAGACAAAACATCTGTAGGAGTCTTCGAGAGAAAAATACACCGAAAAATGTATGGCCCTATAGTGCACAACGGCGAGTATCGGCGACGCGTGGATCATGAGCTGTATGAGCTTTATCCTGACATTGACATAGATAAGCGGATCAGGATAACGCGATTGCGCTGGCTGGGCCATGTCAGTAGAATGGATGAAGACGAACCAGCACGAAGGGTTTTCGAAACCGAACTCGAAGGAAGACGAAAAATAGGAAGACCAAGACTCCGCTGAAGGGATCAGTTTGACGAATCCCTGCGTACACTTGCTATTGCCAACCGGAGAAATAAGGCAAAAGATCGAACTGGTTGGCGAAATATGTTATCTTCGTTTTGTAAGGTCCCTGACCCCCCGGGGTTGTCCGAGACCGGATAAGGAAGTAAGTATAAGTAAGTTTCGCATAGCTAAGTCGATGTAGGCTACAGTTTATCCAGCTCGTGGTTTATACTCAGTCGATACTCCACGTTCTCTATTATAGGCCTATTACATTATTCGGAGCATTTTTCTCTCGAATACTCCCAGTGGTGTTTCATCAACATGCGATATGACCCGGAAATCTGCGTCAGAGAGCAAAACAGGCTGTATGTGAGGCTGATAAAGTTGGATCATTGTTTCTCCAGAGAGGGTTTTATATCTGAAGTGCTTTCTTAGTCCGCAATAACATTGACTTGCAAGCAACATTTTCCGTTTGATTTCGTGGCTGACGTTAGTGTTCCTCTTTACTGTAGTTACGAGGTAAATGAATTCGTACACCACTTCGAAACTATAACGGTTATCAACGTGCACCGTTTTCTCCAATTGGATGAATGTTCTGATTTTTGAACCAATAGTTTTGTCTCGTACTCATTTACCGCCAAACCCACTTAAACTGATTCCTTCTCGATACTGTAGTAACTTCACGCAGATCTTGCCCAATAATGTCCAAATCATCAGCATAGGCGAGCAGCATGTGAATTTTGCTGCTAATCGTTTTATTCGTGTTGACTGCAGCTTTTCTCACACTGATCTAAATTAAAATGTTGTAGAGATTAAAGAGCTGCATGAATGTTTTGATATTCTGTCTATTGAGAATGAAGCGAAAACAGAACTCTAATTGAGAATACATCTAACGAACGAAACGAATATTTGCTCTATTCGCTGAGAGGCAAGCAATCGAAAGGAAACGAAACACTCATGGAAACATGAGAGAATGGAGACATGAGAGTATGGAGACATGAGAGTAATGAAACATGAGAGATCGAATAGAATAGTACATCACACTAGTGGTGGTTTGTTTCGTTCAAAAAAGCAAAACAAACGAAACATGAATTTTTTTCACGAGAATGAAAACCGAAACACACAATCACTCTCATCTTTCCAAATTATTATGGAGACATTCGAATGTTTTGATTTTTGTTTGTGTGCGATGGAGAATAAGGAAATGTTTGGTTTCAACATTGCCGATTGCAGTTGTCATTTGCATAATTAGGGGGTTTCCCTAAATACAATCTACATTTATTGCTAAAAAAAATACTTGCAGCTGCATAATGAAAAATGATTTGAATAAATTTTGAATAAAATCAAAACAGAAATCAAATTTTCATTTCATTTGATTGTAAATTCAATATTTTCAGTTAAAAAATGTTCAAATGGTAGAACAACAACATATTTACAAATTTAACTTACATCATGGCAATCCATTTTTTAATATCCTTCTTTCATAAACTATCGGATTTACGGGAATGTTTCCTTTGTTTCGCCTTTTAAAACGAAACAAACAAAACATTTCCTTATTCTTCATCGCAAACAAGCAAAAATCAAAACATTCGAATGTCTCCATAATAATTTGGAAAGATGAGAATGATTGTGTTTCGTTTCTCATTCTCGGAAAAAAAATCATTTTTCGTTTGTTTCGCTTTTTTGAACGAAACAAACGACCGCTAGAGTGATGTGCTATTCCATTCGATCTCTCATGTTTCATTACTCTCATGTCTCCATACTCTAATGTCTCCATTCTCTCATGTTTCTATTCTCTAACAACAACAAACATTTTTGGAGTTCGATTGCTCGTTTCGCTTTTACAAATGCGAATAGGAAGACTGTTTACAAATTTGAGAATGTGTTGAACAGCGTTTCAAGCATACTCGTGCAGATCTTTAGTAGAGATCTAACGATAGGGTAACGGCCTGCCTGAGGCCTCGCATCGCACTTAATGATTCAGTGAGACCTTTTCCAATCTTTAATTAGGATTTCGTGCCGGTCAGTGTTATCCTAAAACGACGTGTCACCTTAGTAGGAACATCCAGCTCCCACATAGCTTCGAACAGTTTTCCCGTATCGGCCTATAGAAGGCGTTCTTATAGTCTACAAAGTGGTCTTATGTGCCGATATGTTCTTTGCAGGATTTCTCCACAATTTGTCGTAATGTGAATATCTGGTCGATAGTCGACTTTCCAGACCTAAATCCACACTAAAAAGTTCCAATCAGTTTTTAGCACATTACGCTCGAGAGGACTTTGTATGTAATGAATGTAAGGATTACTCCACGATGGCTGGTACATACACTCAGATCAACAGAGTATGCTCAACCTCCAATCATCGAGTATGCATTCGTCTACCCAGATTTTGCATATGAGCTAGTGCATGCACCTTTCTAACTCAACGCCGCCAGCTTTGAACAGCTTAGCGGGTAGTTCACCAGCAGCTGCGTTTTTGTTGTTCTTAAGCCGGGAAATTGCAGTTATATATTCGCTTTGGCTGAAAGGGTGGCCGTCAACGCCATCGTTCTGTATGTGATCAACACCCCCAAGTATATTAAAGTCTTCGGGGACAAGCAAAGCAGATACCTCCATATTCCCAACATACTGTGCAAATTTGTGAAAAGATTCCCGTGCTTATCTCTATCGGTGGTGAAATAGGTAGTGTGCCCGCCTCTTGTACTTGAGATCCTGGGTTCGATCCCTGCTCTGACCACCTTAACATTTCTTTCGACGGCGGTCACCTCGCATAGTGACGACGACACTATCGAGTATTCAGGCATGACAAAGCTTTTCAAAAGACCGTTCGGAACCGGTGTAAAATTGTTGTTCCCAATCAGTGAGTGTAAAACTAGAACGCACACAGCTCACTCGTTTGAGAGAAGCTCTCCCTAATCCCTTCACGGGATGTAACGAGAAACTATTTATTATTTATCTCTATAAAAGGGGAGCCTTGATCCATGCCCGTTTGTTTGGCTTTTTAAAGAGTGTCTCAGTAAGTTTGCCCTTTTTAAATTAAGTGTAAGTTTTTTGCGCAATTGACAACTCTGGCAGCTGTCACATACGTTTATTCCGAATATTAAAAGTGAAGCGGTTTACGAAAGAACAACGCGTTATAATTGTGAAAACTTTTAAGAAAAATTTTGAAAGTTATGCTGAGACCGCTCGCAAACCTCGAAGAACTTTCGGTCGAGAAAGCGCACCTAATGTGTCAACCATTCGAAGAGTGGTCAAAAAAATTTTAAGAAACTGTGTCGGTTATGGACGGCAAGTCTCCTGTGCGTCAACGTACCAGTCGGTCTCTTGAAAATATTGCACTAAACGAGAATGTCGCCGAAAACATCAATTCGGTATCGTTCTCAACAACTTCAAATTTCACGAAGCACTACGCAGAGAATTTTGACAAAATTCAGGTTACTCAGGAGCTCAAACCGGCAGACCTTGGAAAGTGCCGGAAATTCGTTCAATGGATAATGGAAAAAAGTGAAGTCAATGCCAATTTTTGAAAAAAAAAGTCATCTTCTCCGATGAAGCGCATTTCCAACTGAATGGTTTCGTGAATACACAAAATTTTCGAATTTGGGGCTCAGGAAATCCATGAGAAAGAAATACACCCACAACGAGCAATTGTCTGGTGCGGATTTTGGTCAGGCGGCGTGATTGGGCCTTACTCTGTTGAAGATGAGGCCGAAATTGCCGTGACTGTGAACGGCATTCGTTAAAATCTCCTAGTACAATTTTAATGTCATGGCCAGGGCAGCGGTCATACGTTTCCTCTAGGAGCTTATAGCATATGTCTTTGGCATCATCATCTTTCTCTTCCGTCGGGGCATGCACACAAATTAGGGATTTATAAAAATATTTATTCACTCACAGGATTCAACGTAGAGTCGCACTTTTTTGCCAACTACAAATCAGCAACCAAATTCATTTTTTTTCTCAAGGCAACTGTAGTATACATCGCAGTTTCTTTTTCTCGTACAGCCATGTCCATCACATTTCCTGGATAGCAGTAATGTCAGCCTTATAACTTTCGAGGACATCTGCCAATTGGATGCTTGCACCGGATCTACATACATATATAGAGTTCTCACATTCCAGGTGCATATCCGTAAATCGTAGTCCTTAGAACGTTTGCGGGGGTGGTCAACAAATAGGGGTTGTTTATGTTTTCTTTTTCGTTTATGTATTTTCACTGCCATTATAAACGGTGGTGAGAAGCACACCCAGTCCACCGGGTTTTGCATTTTACCTACTGCCAGAATATTTGATTGCAGCCGCCCATTGTGGATCAGATGCTGACCAGGATGCAATACGTCGAATTGGATTTTTTTCTTTTGGTTTTTATCCGCCGTTGGCCCATATGTTTGGCTCATCCGCCTTCTAAAGGGCAAAAGAATATGCCCGACAGCTTGATGAGCTTCAGTGACATAAGTCACCTACTAAACGTGAGACACATCAGTGATCGCATAACCAATCAGGGTGCTCATTTATTTTCGCCTTCTCACTCTAGCTAGCTAACGTAGGTTTCCATTACCCAGGACATACTGCGTGATAGTAGTGAGCTGCTTGCACTGCCCAATGAAGGAATCATTTCTGGCCACTCCCTAGTGAATGGCTATCAGACTCTTTCCACCTCCACGGTCAGTCCCATGTCATGAGATCAATTCAAATCAGACAAAAATCAAGATACAACCTTATTACCAAAAAACCAAACTTCATCTCCCGTTTGAGCTCTCGAAATGCAGTCACTTTTATAGTGGTTGTTCTTGAGAAGACGAATGACTTTTCTCACTTCTCCGGTAAACACCTTTTGGGTCGCATTTTCACCATGAAATCGGACAGATTCTGTGAAACAAATTAAATAAATGTAAAAAGATTCTAGGGCTTGTAAGTTATTTTTCGGATACCCACCTGACTTAATGCATTTTTAACTGCAATCTGTGTAAAGATGTTGTTATGACGTTAATAAACAAGTACATTTAAAGTTTACAGAGTAGTGGACGGAATTACTTACCATTAAGTATTGGGCTTCATCGCATATTTCGTTTTCAATATCTTCTAATTCAGCTTCTGAGGTTATACGAAATTGGCCTATATACTTCGTTGAGTTGAGTTCAGAGCATAAATTCATTTTTAAAATAATGGTAACTTCGGACACAAGATCCCCTATTATTTTGTTTTGGTTGTCTGTAATTTCTATTCTATTTTCTCTTCTATTTAGAGAAGAACACTCAAAACCGGGTTGTGACATTTTGATAAACCATGAAATTAAAAAAATACATGAGGTGTTAGGGAACACCCGATTGTAACGAAGTTCCTTTCGCTATATATTATGTACTACTTAGTTAGTTCCAACACGTCTAAGGCGTAAGAAAAATACGAAAATTTAAATGGATCTTTAAGAAAAGATACTTTTTGTAAAATGATGAACTTTTTTTAAGAAAAATTTTTTTTTTATAGAATGTATTTTTTTGTAAAAAGAAGTATATTTTTGGTTCTTTCTGCAAGAATATGTAATATATTTTGCCGAAAAGGTCTTTTTTCTAAAGAGAAGTACTTCTTTTATTAAAAGCTAATGTTTTTTTAAGAACAGGTACTTATTAAAGAAGTGATACTCTTTTGAGGAAAAGGTTATTTTTCTTAATAAAATGTACTTATTTTCAGAAAGGCTACTTATCTCAAGAAAAGCAAAGAAAAGGTATTATTTTATTTTTAAGGAAAGGTACTTTTAAGAAACGGAATTTTTGTAAGAAAATGTATTTTTTAAGAGAAAGTATTTTTCTTTTTAAAGAAATTTTGTTTTTTAAGAAATAGGATTTTTTTTAAAATTGGTCCTTTTTTCAAGAATAGGTACATTTTTGAGAGCAGGAATTTATCTCAGGAAAAGTTATTTAGTTTCAAATAAAAGTTACTCTTTAAAGAAAAGGTAGGTTTTTATAAAAGTCAATTTTTTGTAAGAAAATTTAAATTTTTAAGAAACGGTACTTATTTTATAAAAATACTTTTTTTAAGAAAAGTTACTTTTTGTAATGAAATTTACTTGTTTTAAGCAAAGGCACTTCATCAATATAAGGTATTTTTTTTAAGAAAAGGAACTTTGTAATTTGTTTTGAGAAATTTTCCTTTTTTTTAGAAACGGCACTTATTTAAGAAAATTTTCTTGTTTTAAACTTCTTTGACATTGGGTTTTTTAAATTTAGTTTTTATTGGGTTCAAAACTACAATACTAAATATTGGTTACAGGCTCTACCTAGAAAACTTCCCCTTACACAAGAAATTCGTCACATGTTAGTCTAGACACAACCCAAAGCAAAATAACCCAATATAGTTGATAATACTGGGTTGTAATAAAGTTGTTTAATTTGTTTTTCATTTAGCCACATCTTGCAACGTGCGATAAGAAACTTCGTTCCAATTAAATTATCTCTGACAAGTAACGTTCCTCGGATTTTTTAATCGTTTCAGCAGTTCGATGGGAATTAGTTTTACTTGTGTGGGATTTGGTGCGTAGCGTTTTTTTATTCTAAGAGCGGATATTAATGTTGTGTAGTATGTACTAAAGGAAGGAGTAACAAGTTTGTTTTATATGGAAGAGTTACTAGTTTAGCCTGTATCTGCTCTCATCTAACAATTTTTTCTGTGTACAGTTGTGCATTCACATGATATATATTTACTTAATTTCTTTGATAATAAAGGTTCTGAAAAAAAGTCCGTACGAGATCTAAATATTTGAACTTTAATTTTTCCAACTTCGTTGAAATCAAAAATTTTTGCAAGTTTATTATTTTCAAGCAAGCAATAACTATTCGCATTATTATTTTCATAAACTCCAAAATCAGAAATAAACGATTCAGTTTTTCCTTTTTTCAAATCCTTTAAATTTACAACATTTTTCGATTGGAAAATCATGGAAAACGATGAACAACTGTTCCTCTATGTGTTGTGGTTTCTTCATAGCTCTTTTTAAGGTTTTCATCATATTTTGAAAAGGGTAGGAAGTGTCGTCCGATAGATTTCCACATTCTTTTGCGCTATCATTCAAATGTAGCAGATTGTGTACATTATGGTTTATGCAACCTTCGCCGTAATACAACGAAAAATGCGTTACGAAATATGCTAACATTTTATGGGTTCGGAGTTGTTAGGACTGCATAAAATGCGATAGGCACTAGATAAAGGTACAAAATGGTGGTATAAATGCCCTGAAGTAAATCCTCTTAAAACAATAAATTCTGTATACAGTATAATTTGTCGGAACTCAACAGCTTTCCACCTGGAAATTTCATGGAATAAGTGTGGTTTTCTTGAAAACTCTTATGGAATAGAAGGAGACAATGAAGTCAAGAGCGATGTTAAAGATTGTCTAATGAAAGGCGAGGAACATTGATTTGTTCTTCCTTGCGGTAACAATGCAAGCATTTCATTAACAACTCCCAAATCGACCAACATCTATAGGCACGGGTAGGGTATAATCTAACAAAGTCAACACATGCAAACAACACATAGCGTTAGCACACAGCGATATCTACGTCGAAGCTAAGCAGTGTTAGCATTGAAAATAATTAGAGAATTCACAAGGTGTACTAAGGTTGTAGGTTGTAGCACATATGTGAACACCCTGTCATAAATGCTTATACTACAATCCTAGGCGTATTGAAGAAGGTGGTGGTACTAGGTCATAGTGATTTGTATCAAGTGAATGCATTAGGTGTTGTTGTAATTGTAGGCAACAACAACAGACATTTGGTTTTTATTTCATACCGACGTTGTGTCAAACTCTGCATGTATGTATACCAAAAATAAAAGTAAACAAGCGTGCACAAGAACAAAATAGACATGAATTTGACAGTTGCTAGGTACAATGTCATGCAAATACTGAAATCAGCTGTGCTAATGCTTCCACTTGATATACATAAATATACTTTGCACTAGATGTTATTGGGCGACTCAGCTGATTGTGAGAAGAGTATTCAAGAACCCGCCTATCCCAGAAACTGGGTTTTCAGTGGTTTCGCACGTTTTTTGGCGGACCAGGGAGATAAATGCCTCTGTTCCTTAATTTGCATTTCTGAATTTTTTGGATTTGGGAAAATGTAAAAACTAATTTCGATAATTTTTCAAAATGTCAACAGCCGATATTTTGATAACAACACGAGTTATCGAAATTTTCATTCAATTTGTTTTGTTTATTTTTGCCTTATATTGTCCTAAAAACGCTTTGGAGACCCATAACTCCTAATATAGAATTTTAACCAAACTTTTGAATCTTACTTTTTCAGCTTAAAATTATATCTTCCACCCCATCGGTGGAGTTGTTTTCAGTTCTTGATTGCTGTAATTGTGAGGCGAATATAAAAAAAACTCGATCAGCTGTGTTGGTGCAACCACTTTCTTCACTACGTCTTGCTACAATCTGGAAAAACAAATTGTATCAGCTGAACGCTTATCTCCAAAAGTTGTACTATCGTACAACACTTTTGTATGGAGAAAATCTACTACAGTTGTATAACTGTTGTAGAACTTAAGCACATACGACACATACAACAGTTAGGACACTCTTGTGAACACCTTAAATATGTTCTTATTGTACAACAATAGTCTCTGCCTGAAAATAAGTATGATGGTATTGATGTAGGGTCAGCGAGTAGTTGTCTTAAAAGCCGAAGCCTTGCCACTTGTTAAGGACGAGTGCTATAACCAACTCGATTTTGCTCAAGCTCTCGTACGAATTCAATCATAATGTTTGATTGCATCAGAGCTAAAAGTTGTCAAAAATCTTAAAAATATTTCAGAACTATATCATTTAGAATGTTAAAGCTCAACCTTTTTGTTACGCGATACAAGTTAGTCACTTTTGATTGATACCAGAAACTGTTATACGTCATGCAAGTCCAATAACATGTTCTTAGGATGAGGGTATGTGCAAGTCAATACACCCAACTGAGGTTTGTTTATTTTCGTTTTTATATTATTTTTGTTTCTTGTTATGTTTAACTTCCGCAACAACAAATGTAATTACACCAAGTGGCTGTTAGAATAGTTACATTGAAAGCGTTTATCAAACTTTCTTTTTTTCTTCTTCTTCTTCTGCGGATATGCTGTATGTGTGGCTGAGCGTGTATAAAGCCGCCTATTCAATGCAATTCATACACACAAACATACAATCATTATGTAAATACACACAACCATACAAACGGAGTCCTGTATGTGGGCAAGTGTGTGCACTACTACTTATACGCCATAATGTACAAAAAGCAACTTCCGTTGCTGAATAAATAGGAAATGCAAATTTTTGTTTTGTTTTATTACCAGAGAAAGAGAGAGAGAAATGAAAGGAAAAAGTGTAAAAATGGAAGAGAAAAGAAATGAAATAAAATAAAATGATTCGAAATGAATAAAGCAACCAACGGAAGGCGAATATTAAATGAACCTCATTCAGTCTATTTAATGCAAATGTATTGGCGTTTTTGGCTACGATCCTTAGGAGTTGTGTTTTTTTTGGAGGGCGATTTTGCTTCTAGGTGGTGGTAATAGCGGTTGTTTCACTGTAACTGAACGAGACTTTTACAATAAATTAACTGTAAATTATTGCCTTTTATGTTATTCATGATAGCACAGATAATTTGTTGGGATAAGACTAAAGTCAATGCATATTTTACTCGAACAATATTAAACCACATTTGAGAACCACAAAAACATTTTGAAACAATTTAATTGTATTGGAATAATAGAAAAATATTCTACATTTATTTCAATAGAGTAATGACGTATAGAGTAGCGATTTGTCTCAGTAAATTTACGAAGTGTGGTGTGGTGGCATATGATCTCAATATACCTAAGATCTCAATATACAAATTTCTACAACATATACACTTCCTAGAGATGATTCTTAACACTGTTTAGGTAGCACGCAAAAGTGAAAAATTTGCCGAAAATTTTTTAATTTCATTTTTTTTACCTTTTTCTCCTGTTCAGGTCCATAGGTAGCAAAAAATGAAATATGCCTGGCCAGAACCATGTGCATTCTTCAGTCTATGTTGTTGTATTTGTTCATCCACACTTCCTCTTGGCCTCCACGAGTTACATTGGAATTGATTCAGAGGTGAGCGAGAATCCCAATTACAAAGAAAACAAAAGAATTTTGGGAAGCCGCCCTTATCGATGATCCCTTGCAAAATGTTGATGACCTTCAAATCACAGCAAATCTTCCATTTATTTTCGTAATATTTGATTTTTTCCATTATATCTTTCAATGTTTCATAGCTTTCTTTCATGTTGATACCCATTGCTAGCGGAATGGAAGGTTTTCGGTTCGACACATGCAACAACACTGCTTTCAAGCTTCAAACAGAACCATCAATAAATAATCTCCATTCACTAGCGATGTAGTTCATTCCCATTTTTACCACCAAAGCTTTTATATCGTTGCAGTAAGCGAACGAATTGTCATCATTTAGAGTGTAGAGCATCTGAAATTCAGCTTGTCGTTTGCGGTACGCCGTAGAGTTAACATTAGCATGTGTGAGTTTTCTTTGCTTTAAAAAAGCTGTCAAAAATATTGCAAGTCGCTGCGATAATCCCAATATGGCCACAATGAAATCCATTTCCATTTGTGTTATTAGTTGTGGACCATCTCTTCTCTGTTGGGGCTCATAATCGGTATCAAATGGATCTTCATAAGTAACACCACTTGATGTACTCATTGCTGTAAATTCTGTAGTACGATCTGGAGTTGGCGGCCTTGGTGATACAAAATTTTCAGGTGCAAGCACTGGTAGTGTGGCTGTTGCAGTTGCTTTATAAATTTTGTTCTTCTCAGAATGTCGATTTAGACGACATGTGTAATTTACGCATGCATAGCAACTGGTTGCATCATAATCACCTGGGCGATTAATCCCGTTTACCGGCTTACAATACTTCATAGTACCTCTGTCTCCACTCAACCATGCCATGAGTTTGTTATAACATTGGCGACACACTGTATTAGGTGTGTAATTTTCACCGGTCAAGTCCACTTCCTCGAAAAACAATGTACATGCTCTTTTGAATTCACTAGTTAAAAGATTATTTTCCTTCTGAAATCTTGTAGATGTTTTTGTCTGGTTTGATGACCGCAAACGTAGCAAAATAAATCAATATTTTCACACTGCATATTGAAATTGTCAGTTGCCAATGTTGTGTGCGAATTATACTGTAGCACTTTCACTTTTTTACTTTCACTTTCACTTTATAACTTTCACCGCTGAGCTCTCGTTGACGTCGCGCTGTGTAATGCCTCGATGTGAGCGTCGTGTCGCTTTTATATTGTGTGCTGCGTCCCTTGTTGCGTGTGCTGAGCTTACTGCATTGCCTGTGCTGCTGCTGTCGGGGCATGATCGCGTGATACCTAAGCGCTACCTAAACGGTGTTAACCCTTGGACAAACACATGGTTCTGGCCAGGCATATTTCATTTTTTGCTACCTATGGACCTGAACAGGAGAAAAAGGTAAAAAAAATTAAATTAAAAAATTTTCGGCAAATTTTTCACTTTTGCGTGCTACCTAAACAGTGTTAAGAATCATCTTTAGGAAGTGTATATGTTCTAGAAATTTGTTTATTGAGATCTTAGGTAAATTTTTGTAGTTGATTGTTTCCTTGAATTGTGAACGGTTTGCTACCTATGGACCTGAACACGGGAAAAAAGGTAAAAAAAAATCGATTTTTTTTAAGTTTTTTGCGATTTTGATCTGGAAGGTGAAGTTTTTTTTTTTATAAATAATTAATACAAAAAATTAAAAGATTTAAAATGGCCTTTTTTACATTTAGGTGCATTGAGTGCGTTATTAGTTTTTTTTCATGATTTGAGAATTTGCTTCTCTTTTTCTTCTCCTTTGTTTTTGTTTTCGGAAGGTTTCAGCTATGCGGTGGTTGTCACTATGCGTTGGCAACAAAAGAATATATTTATATACAAATCTAGTTCATGCAAGCCAAGCGTTTATTTCACAAATGGTCCACCGTTCCGATTTTCTCAGTAAAGGGTCGGACAGAAAAAGGGCTTCACGTCATTGCCCTTTCCAGTTTCTTTCCTCAAAATCGTTTCTCACTTTGGTAGCACACATACATATATACGAAATACATACACAAAAACCAAAGTATCATCAAAAACCATTTAAGCTTTCGTTTATTCTGTTTTCACTGATCAAGCGCTTTTGCTATCCTCTGTCCGATGAAGCATTGACGACTTAATGCATGAAACTAAAACGCAATGCATCAGCCAAAATAATAAACACTGACTTCATCTGCAATTTGCACGCACATTCAGGAATATTTATGAATAACTGACTTAGAGAATAATGCAAAAATACAGATACACACTTACAAGATAGACTCTCTCGTTGTCCCTCGTTTATTCTGTTGCTTTCGAGAGAGCATAGATAGTGCAACAAACAAAGCTGTATTTGTATCACAAACATAAATATATGTGGGTCGCAAACACATATATTAAAACATATTAATCATTGTGTCTCAAACATGTAATATTGAATAGCAAACACAATATGCTTGGACACGAGTATATTATATTTGCGACAAGCTCCAAACACACTTTATATTTGCATCCAAACAACAACAAAAGTCAGACTTTTCAGCGTCTACGCTAAAACTTTTGTGTAAATACACCACAAATATATACTGACAATACAATATAAGAATAAAATCTAAAATACGTTTAAATTTCACAGTTCTCCTTCAACACGACATGAAAATTTTAAGTCAAAAATTATTGTAATTCCACCTAGAATTCGCACTGACCCCACAACGAATAGTGTGAAGTTAAATATCGGATGAGAAGAATGGCAGCTCTATATGACGCTACTCTATGTTAATCTCTATAACTTCAACATATAGTTGATGTTTGTAGTCAATATGGAGTCGTTTGGGAAAAGCGCGAAAATTTATTTTTGGTCCTGTTATACGGCAACTAATACTCAGTGTAAATAAGGGCGGAAAAATATTCAAATTGAATTCTTTTTAATTAATCTTTCAAATGTGAGAAAGACAAATGATTTCGAGGCAGTAAAAGATTTATCCTCTTTCCTAGAATTTGTGAACATAAATTCCGCCCTCAATGTTTTAAAGGTCCCCATACAAACAGTAATCCACAGGCATTATATAGCACCATGCTGGAGGTCAGTTCACAGTTAGCCTTCTAGGGATGAAATTGTCGCCATACTGCTTATTTAATAAGTCAATTGTTTCTCCACCAGTATGGCATGTTGCACCATCCTGTTGTGACTAAATCAATTTCAGAACAATGTGTTGCCCACAGAAAATCTTTATTTATCGTAGACTTTCAAGAAGCGTTCGTGTTCAAGAACTAAGGAACTACATTTCCGTAGCGAAACCTCCAGCCTACAGATCTTAGCAAACAGTAAATGTGTCTAATCTAGATTTGAGTCATGTGCTTCAATTCTGCATTTAGTCACTGCAATAGAAATTAGCATGAGTTCTGATAAAGCATTCGCTGCAAAAAATATTGACAAATGTCCGTTCAAAGTTTAAAAATCCAGTATATTGATGAATATGTATTGTAATATTGCTGCCGTGTGCGATATTCGATAAAAATTATCCTGTACATTAGAAAGTGGGCTCAATTCCCGCGATAACCAATTTGCATTACTATCACTGGCGGCCACCTTACGTCTTCCTAGCCAAAACCAGTTCTAATGAGCCGACAAACCTTCGATTCCGAATTATGACCATATTTGTGTTTTAAAGAATTTTTGTTATTTTGGAAATTAAAACACAATTTGCTCGCCATCTCTTCGCCAAAGTTCAAATTTGAGAGGTAGGCTCGCAACCTGCAAGCCAAAACTGAATCCGGCCGACAGATTGAGCTTTGACTTCGAGCTAATACAAAACATTGGAGATTTCTTGTCAAAAATTTAAATAGTTTAGTCGCTTCTAAACGGGTAGTGCGATCAAAACGCCATCAACCCCACTGGAGGCACTCAATGGGAGCCTAAACCTAGGGTGAATGTATGTACAATTTTTAATTTAGTTTTCATTGGAAATATTTTTTATATGTATACTCGTACTTGTAGCGCTATTAAAAACCTACAAAAAATATATTTATATACACATCTAGTTTTACTCCTATGGTTCTCAAGACATTTGGGAGAATATTTTTGATGTGTTAACATCTATATGCACGGGTAGGGCAATCTATCAAATTGAACACATGCAAACAACAAACAGCGTTAGCATCACATACGTGATTGTTGTACAACAATAGTCTCTGCCTGAAAATAAGTATGATGGTATTGATGTAGTGGCAGCGAACAAACAAGCAGGTCGTCGTCGCCAAAAAGTATTGAATAGTATAGTAAAGAATGGAAACATTGATGCCTTTTGAAACATTTATGTTTTTTATATTGTTTTATGTAAAAACATTGTCGAAATGGTCCAATTATATTGAAATATTATATAAAAAGAATAAGACTCATTTATGCTCTTTTACACAGACTCTACATGAGAGCGGAAAAAGAGTGCAATAAGTTCTCTACACTATTCAATGCTTTTTGTCGTCGCTCTGTTTATGGCAAAACAAAATCAATTGTTTCAGTGAGCTAAATATTTCTTTATTTATTTTAGCAATATTAAATTTAGTGTTAAAACAGACGTAAGAAAAAAATTACTTGAGGTGTCAGGGGACACCCGGTGGGAGCGAAGATCCTTTCGCTATATATTATGTACTAGTTAGCTCCAACACGCCAAAGGCGCCTGTTGAAACATACTGTAATTTAAATGGATCTTTAAGAAAAGTTACTTTTTGTAAAATGATTTTTTAAGAAATTTTTTATTTATTGAATGTATTTTTTGTAAAAAAAAGTATATTTTAAGGTCCCTTTGTAAGAATATGTATTATATTTTCCCGAAAAGGTCGTCTCTTTGATGAGAGGTACTTCTTTAATTAAAATAAAAAAAATATAAATGGTTTCCTGTCACATCCAGTGAATGGATTAATTAGAGCTTCTTACAAACCAGTGAGCTCTGCGCGTTCTAGTTTTAAACTCACTGATTGGGTGTTACAGTTTTACACGGGTTCCGAACGGTATTTTGAGAAGCTTCTTCATAAGCGAGGTGACCGCCGTCGAAAGAAATTTAAGGTGGTCAGAGCAGAGATTGAACCCACGTTCTCATGCACAAGAGCCGCGCATACTACCATTGCGCCACCGACGGCCGACTTTCAGGAAAAGCTAATGTTTTTGTGTAAGAAAAAGCCTAAGAGTATGCATTTTTTTTACAAAGAAATACTTTTTTTAGGATATCCTTATATCTTTTTAGGGATACGGTTATTTTGTAAGAAAATTTACTTATTTTCAGGAAGGCTACTTATCTCAAGAAAAGAAAAGGTATTATTTTATTTTTAAGAAAAGATACTTTAAGAAATGGTACTTAATTTTTGTAAGAAAAGGTATTTTTTGAAAGAGAAGGTATTTTTTTAAAAAAAAAAACGTTTTTTTACGAAAGAACAGGTACAATTTTAAGAGTAAATACTTATCTCATGAAAAGTTATTTCGTTTTACAAACAAGGTACTCTTTAAAGAAAAGGTAGGTTTTTAAGAAATAGCAATTTGTTGTAAGATAATGTACTTTTTTAAGCGAAGGTACTTATTTAAAAAATTACTTTTTTTTAGAAAAGGTACTTTTTGTAAGAAAATTTACTTTTTTAAGCAAAGATGCTTCTTTAAGATAAGGTATTTTTTAAGTAAAGGTACTCTGTTTAAGAATATGAATAGGTTTTTTTTTTTTGAGAAAATTTACTTTTTTTAAGAAAACGCACTTATTTAAAAAATTGTTATTATTTTAAACTTCTTTCACTTTGGCTTTTCTAAATTTACTTTTTATTCGGTTCTAACTACAATATGTAATAAACAGGCTCCACCTAGAAAACTTTCCTTTAAACCAAACCAAACCAAAAGTACCCAATATAGTTGATAATAAGTAGTACCCAATATAGTTGATAATAATAATAAATTTCCCATTAAACAAGAAATATGTTAGTCTGGACACAAACCAAAAGTACGAGTGTAAGAGTAAGAGTGCTGCCAAATGTAATACCTTGCTCAGGGTTGTTATTCATGGATATGCCAGTCTTACATTTTGGCTTTTCTAAATTTAACTTTTCATTGGGTTCAAAACTACAAAATGTAATACACAGGCTCCACCTAGAAAACTTTCCTTTAAACCAAACCAAACCAAAAGTACCCACTATAGTTGATAATAATGGGTTGTAATAACGTATGTAGTTAAAAAAAATTTGTTTAAACTTTTTTCATTTAGCTCCCATCCCGCAACGTGCGATAAGGAACTTCGTTCCAAAACTAATGTCCAATAGCAAAAGAGCATTCAGCACAAAAACTTTTATGTTCCAATGTAACATTTACTAATGTGTTCATAGAAATCGAACAACTACCGTGTAATAAAAAGGTGTTAACACATCGCCCGTGAGTTCGAACAGTCATTGATTTTGATTTAGAATCAACTGTATTTTGGAGAAACGTTATGCACTTAATATTAAAATATTAGAAGAACACCAACTTTAGTCCGTTTTTTTGGAAAACGGTGTCAATACATTTTTATCAGCTCTAGTGGAATTTGTTTCCAAGCATATTAGGATTTTATATGAGCTGGAAACACAACCAAACATAGATTAATTCTATGGATACCGGAACTTCCTATCTTTCACACAACTTTCTCGAGATCCCCCAAAATCTGGTCAATTTTATATCATAAATCTCGAAACATTTCATACAAATCCATACAAATTTCTGATTAATCCCATTTTTGAGGATTATAGATGTTTTCCACAGGATTGTGGGATTCTGCTTTCTTCATCAGTTAAATAATAACAAGTATTGATAGATAACAAATTGGGGTTTGTATCATAATTTTTACCTGACCCTATTCTTTCATTGAAAGAGTTATATATTGCCTATCTCTCAAGAACTTGCATATACCCCAATGGTAATTTTAATTGAATGAATATGATTCAGTCAAAGTTATTGTAATAAAGGTAAATAACAAATAAAAATAAATAAATAAATGGTTTCCCATTACATCCCATGAAGGGACTGGGGAGAACTTCTCACAATCACTGAGCTGTGCGCTTTCCAGTTTTCACTCACTGATTGGGACCTACAGTTTTACACCGATTCCGAACGGTAATTTGAGAAGCTTTATCATGGCTAGATACTCGATAGTGTCGCCGTCACTATGCGAGGTGACCGCCGCCGAAAGAAAATTTGAAGGTGGTCAGAGCCGGGTTCGAACCCAGGATCTCATGTACAAGAGTCGCGCACACTAACCATTGCACCACCGACGGCCACAAATAACAAATAACTAATCTATATTCTCCGAGCTTGAGGTCAGATTTGCTTTTCTTGTATTTATTTTCCTCGATATTTCGCTACTCCGTTGTGTAGCATCATCAGGAGATATAAACAATATTGTTATTAATTGTTTATATCTTTTGATGATGATACACAACGGAGTAGCGAAATATCGAGGAAAATAAAGACAAGAAAAGCAAATCTGACCTCAAGCTCGGAGAATGTAGATTCTTTATTAATAACGAAAAAGGTCGAACAACGGAATACAAAGGTAAATAATTGGACAAAGTTCTTCTCCGAGTAAATGCAGGGTCATAATACGGTACAGAAGTACACCAGGTAGGGGTAGGGGTTGGGTTTTTGTAAGAGCAAATGCAGAATAATAAAAACGGTTTAAAAAAGATTGCAAGCACCGGGTTTGAGGCGCATCTACAATGTTATTGTATACAATTTTACATCAGTATTTGGTACTTGGTATTTGGTTCAGTATTTAATCTATCCAATAAAGTAATAATAAAACAAAGTCACGAATCGTAAATTAATGCTAACTAAAAAATTTTATAAAACTGATAAATTTTCGGAATTAATTGATGCTTGAGTAATAAAAAACAGAAAATGAGACATAGCAATGAGACATAACTTACTCATATAATTAAAATTCAAAGCCATGAAAATTGTTGAAAATTCCTCCTAACACAATCCAACAATCCTGCGAAAAATATCCAAAAAAAAATGGGATTTTTCAGAAATATGTACGGATTTGCCTCAAATGTTTCTAGGTAATTCTGATATTCACCCAACTATGTTGCAACACAAGCAGGTAGGACAATTATTATAAAAAAATCGCGGGCCTGCTTTTTTGCCAAATATGATTTTCTTAAATAATATTGACCAGATTTTGAGGGCTCTCGAGAAAGCTGTGTGAAAGACAGGAAGTTCCGGGATCCATAAAATAAATCTGCTTTTTGCTGTGTTTCCAAATAATATGAAAACTTAATATGATAGAAATCAAATTATTTTAGTATTGATAAAAATGTGGTGACACCGATTTCCAAAAAACGAAAAAAGCTTGGTGTTTTGCTAATACTTTAAACTTAAATGGATATCGTGATTCCAACGACTTTTATCATTGCCATTATTTGTGTCGCTGTCACAACTATATTTACAGCCAACTAAAATTTGGCGCATCCTTGAACTATCACATTATTCTGTTGTGATTACCAATAATTGTGTTCAGTGTAACCAAATGTTGTGCATATCAATTGATTTGTAATTTAGTTAGGGTTGCAAGAACTGAAATATTTAGTTGAAGCCACAGCAACAAGAAATTAATGTGATCTGTCAATCGGGTTTTAGTTCTAGCAATCAAATTATCCTGTAGTGGTGAATATTCAATTAGTTGAATGAACAAAAAATGTAAAAACTAATTCCTAATAATATATTGGTATGCGAAACTAATTTCTTTAATTTGATGGCTGTCAAAACCATTTGGTGATGCTTTAACCCCTTATGAATTTTATAGAAAATAAAAGTACAAGAAATAATTTTTTATTAAAATTGTGTATTTTATATTTAAATATATGAAAATATGAAATGAAAAAATTTCTATATCCCGAAAACGGAGCGTCCAATCGAAAAACAAATATTGACAGTCTTTCTAAATTATTCATATTTTCGATCAAAAATGAGGATGGGTTACCCTGGGTATCATATGTATGTCATCCTCAATAATAGTTCCTCCAACCAAGTGTCCACAATTGTTTGAATGTGTTTGTGTAGGCGTCAATAGTGGCGTCAGTTTCAACGATAGTGTTTAAAAGTCTCACTTCACATCAATTTATGATAAAATGTATTCTTCGCTGGCTGATATCTATACACTTTATTGTTGTATTCACAACTTTGTTTATCACTTTCTGTTTAAAGTAATAGTTTTTCTGTAAAGTCCTCGTGTAATATTCAAATAGTATGTGTAGTTTCTCTTTAACAGCAAAGCCTCTTGTGAAACATCGAATACATAACATTGTAACAAGTGTTTTTGTGACACCAACTAAATAATGATTACAGTGACTAATATTTGAACACGAATTCTAATATTGTACTTGTATCTTCCATTTCAGACGAATGAGGTTTTTGAAATACTCAAATTGGTTAATACAACTAAAGTTCGGTAGTAGCAACTTGTATTTAGTAAGACCGATTTTTAATCTATCAATAACATCGACAAATAATTCTGATGTTTGACAATTATGAATTTTAATCAAAATATAAACTTTATCATGGAATTTCCAATGCCTGAATTGATTTCCAACTAATCTTTTCCCTGTGTGTAGGTTTTGGTTAGAGCCATGACCAAACCAAAAAGTTATGAAAGTGCATAGACGTGGTACCACAAACCCCTACTCGGTTCTATCTCTGATCATCACAATTTATTACCTTTATAATTTGTTGGTTTGGTTGAGGCACTAAATCCACTGTCGCACAGTGTTATTGCAGGATTAACTATTGCAATGAAGATTTCAACGACTATTTGCATGAGAAACGATCATAAAACAATAATTTGACTAAAATAACGTTGAAAAAAAAATATAATCCGAATCATGTAACTATAAAAGCCAAAGTGTTTTAAAAGAAAATGTTTTAAAACTTGGGGTTGAAAAAATTACCAAACTTTTTTTTTTTG
Organism: Phaonia tiefii; assembly: GCA_963931995.1. Taxonomy (NCBI): domain Eukaryota; kingdom Metazoa; phylum Arthropoda; class Insecta; order Diptera; family Muscidae; genus Phaonia; species Phaonia tiefii. The sequence continues at coordinate 104,037,871 of OZ008369.1, read as the reverse complement.
AGAGACATCGATGTTCTTTTGTCCACGCATTGTGTGACTTTAAAAATGCCAAATTTGTTCGCGTGATCTTTACTCAGCGCATACTTTATTTTAATTTAAAAAAATCAATAAATTATGCATTAGCGGTATTTTTAAAATCTTGGTACCGAATAGTAGTGCTCCAAAAGCCTTTCGCCACATACCAAAATATTTGGTCCAACTAAATGATTTACTGAAATATACTGAAAGAGATGTGGAGAAAATTTCCCTTTTTCATATAAAGCGTAAAGTGCGCCTAAACTAGTGGATTGAAAATTGTTTACAAATGGTGGGCTAAAACTTTTGGTCTTAAGCAATGGAACAGAAAAGAACCACTTCAATACCTCATACAACTAGCAAGATAGCAACAATTTAAAATTTAGAATCAAGATTAACGAAAATTTTTTTTAAATTAAAAGTGATACCGTTGACCTTTATAATTTTGTGCAATAATGGCAGCTTAATTATGCAAAAAATAGAATTTGCTTTCCGATATCGTTAAAATATTGTGTATTCCTTAATATTAATGTATTAATTAGTAATTATGTTTTTTAATAATTGTTCGGTTCAAGGTCAATAACTATTAAAAAGTACTTTTTCATCGAAAGTAAAATATACAATATTAATAAAGAAATGAGTGAAATTGACTATTATGGTGAATGGATGGGAATGTAGCTATTACAATGCCCACCAAGGCATATCATCAGCTCCCTTCTCCACAAGTATTTAGGTGTATCATCACCAGGGTTCGTATTTCGTGGGTAATGATTATTAAAATGGGGAATTACAAATCACGATTACTCATTACCCTCAGGTTTATGAGGAAAATAATGGTAAGCTACCCATGAAAATGGGGAATTACTCGTCACGATTACCCATTACGCTCCGGGAAATAAGGAAAATAATGGGTACCTACCCATGATGATGGGTAATGGGTTACCCAGGGTAACTCATGCCCATTTTTGATCGAAACTATGAAAAAATTAGGAAAAATATCTATATCTCGGAAACGGTGGGTTTCTAAGGGGTTTTCATAAAGTCGCAAAATTTTTCAAACAAAAAATAGCTAAAACGCCCTCATGTTTATATCTCGGAAACGGATTGTCCAATCGAAAAAATAATAAATTTTTGGAAGTTTCTAATGGGTTTTCATAAATTGATCCAATTCGTATGGAAGCATTTTTTTTTCCAAAAATCGCCAAAATAAGAAAATCGCTAAAATAAAAAGGTGGTTATAATTCATAAAATTGATGCCATATTGGAGATATGTTATCCATTGGTTAAAGCCTCCAACGGAGGTCAAATTTTTATTATTTTCTCGATTGGACGCACCGCACCGTTTTCGACTTATAGCCAATTTTTTAATTTAGCGATTCTCTTATTTTGGCGATTTCTCGAAAAAAAAAATGTTCTAGACGAATTGGACCACTTTATGGAAACCCCTTTGAAACCAGCAAAAATTTGTTATTTTTTCGACTGGACGCTCCGTTTCCGAGATATAGAGATTTTTCCTAATTTTTTCATTATTTCGATCAAAAATATGGATGGGTTACACTGGGTAACCCATTACCCATCGTCGTGGGTAGCTACCCATTATTTCCTCCATTTCGATTATTACCCATTATTTCCCTCATAATCGTGATCAGTAATTCCCCATTGTCGCAAGTAACTACCCATTATTTTCCCCATTACCCTGAGTGTAATGGGTAATCGTGATGGGTAATACCCCATGTTCGTGGGTAACTACCCATTATTTGCGCCATTTTTCTGAGGATAATGAGTAACCGTGATGAGTAATTCCCCATTATCGTGAGTAACTACCCATTATTTTCCACATACCCTGTGGGTAATGGGTAAACGTTCATTACACATTCCCCACGACGAAGTGTATGGACTACTCATGGGGGGTAAATACGAACTCTGATCATCACACATTATAGGGACAAACAAAACTCAACTTAGCGAGAATTGTATCAACACTCATACTTGTGCGAAAAAAATTCTTTGCCATAACCATCAATGTTCACAACACATTTATAATTCTACAGGTGTCGCCGCCACTAAGCGAGGTGATAGCCCTCGAAAGAAAATTATGTCAGAGCAGGGATCGAACCCACGTTCTCATTCACAAGAGCCGCGCACACTACCATGCCACCGTAGACGGCCGCTAGTGGCAGCACATTCGAAATAAAGGAACCAAATCAACTTTCTTTCGGCTTTGACACGAACGAAGCTTATAAGTTTCCGCTTATAATTTTATCAGATCTGGCTGGAATCACGTCAACCAACCGCTCCTATACTTCAATTTAGATCAGAGAAATCGGGTACATTTTTTTATGATAGATTCTTATGAAACTATTCAAAAACAATCTGCCTTGGACTAGCAAACAATCATATTTCCCAGTTCACACTAGACAACACATTTTAAGGTCAGTCTTAAAAGAAACAACTACACTAATTGGTTACTCATAATATGATTACAGCCCATTTGCTAATATAAATGTGTAAATTTTATAACAACAGCCAGTCTCCAACAAACAACAAAATCCAATCCAATTTGGTCGCGTATACGTTATGCCCCATCAAGTATACGTTAAATGCACACAAAAACTATCAGAACCAAGACTTATTTCAGTCTTGGACATGTATACACTGGCACATTCATGCATTTACGTACGTTCGTCCGTAGGCGTGTAATGGCAACTCCAATTATAAATGAGTTCACAGCGAAACCCAAGGGAAACAAACATCGTATTATTATGTTGTAATTGCTACAAAAGTCATTAATTTCAACAAATACTTTTGCTGCAAGTGTCTTTTTCTTCCACGGCTTTCAAACAAAATGTTTAATTGCACACAAAGTATGTTAACAATATGGAAAATGGAAAAACAACCCCTCCTATTTTCGTAGGCCAGAGGAGGAGATAATGTTTCTTCATTCTTTATAATGCGATTGCATATAAATAAGTCAACAACAACAACAACAATGCGAAATAACTGTTGTCTAAACTATTCACAAAACATGTGAACGTGAAGGACAAATGTAGTGTGAGCGGGAGGGGAAACTGCAACAGCGTTCTTTCCGTTCAAGGAGCACAAGGAACACGAAAGACATAGGAATAACTGCGACGGACTGGCTGTAGTGGTATCGTATATGAGGCCTCGCATCCTTTTCCGCTAAATTACAATTTCGCTGATTGCATTTCAGCATTCAACACAATGACACACATACATATATTTGAAACAATGAGCACCACTACAAATGAGAAGTGCAAAAACCCCGAATGCAACAACTCATACATATGCATGGGAACAGCTACAGTGAAGGGGAAAAATAATATTTATATTTTGTATCATAACCAGGGCCAACAGAAATATGCACGAAAAAACTAAAAATATGCGCATTAGATAAGCACGAAAAACATTAAAAATTGCCATAAAATCTGTTAAAAAAAGCACAATAGGTTTAGATTTGTAGTGAATTTTATTCACTGACTAAATTTTATTTTTAAGAAACATTCATAACAAACAGTCGTAAATTAAATGAAGTTATTGCCGTCGGTGGTGCAATGGTTAGTGTGCGCACCTCTTGTACATCAGATCCTGGGTTCGAACCTTGCTCTGACAAACTTAAAAAAAATTCTTTCCGCGGCGGTCACCTCGCATAGTGACGGCGACACTATCGAGTATATAGCCATGAAGAAGCTTCTCAAAATACCGTTCGGAATCGGTGTAAAACTGTAGGTCCCAATCAGTGAGTGAAAAACTGGAAAGCGCACAGCTCAGTGATTGTGAGAAGCTCTCCCCTATCCCTTCATGTGATGTAATGGGAAACCATTTATTTTATTTATTTTTATTGTTTAGATTGCATTAATAAGATTCAGTCTATTGATCGATTATTGCAATATATTACTAAGTGTTGCTTTAAATTGTCAAATGTGAAGGTTCTCCGATTAACTGCAAGAACGAAAAACAGTCAAGTTCTGCCGGCGAAAGTAATTTAGTGAACTCCTCCTTTGCAACGACACCAATAACAAAACATTATAAATGTCCAACACAGTTTTGTAGTCTGTATTACGTTTTATAATAGCTTCAATTTTTTTAGAAAATATTTTGTTTTCTATTAAATTCAATTTTTTTCTTACCTCCTCAAATATATCGATACTCGTCTTTAGCGATATACACTGCACGTCACATGAATAGGTGCAGTGTTTAAGAAATCATTTTAAGGTTTCTGCTCTCAAGATAATTCATGGAGAGGATTATGTTGTACTTTTTATTAAAGGTTTAACAATTGAGAAAAAGAATGTAAACAAAGAGAAGTCGAAAAGTTCCGTTAAATGTAATCTGAGCTTCTTTTTGTTATTTGTCAAATAAAATGTGTATTATTTTTGCGTCACTTGAATAGGTGCAGTGATTAAAAAGTGTTTGCATGCTCATTTGTGTCAAATTTGACTACCAAATAGATCTGAATTTTTTAAAACCAAGACATAAAAATAATTTGCTATCAGTTTTAATTGAAAATGGGCCGTGGAAAATCATTAACGGTAGAAGAGAAGGCAAAAATTGATGCCTATGATGACCAAGGTCTGTCCGGCCGGGAAATTGCTACGAAAATTAATAAAAGTGCTAACGTTGCGTGGAATTATTTAAGAAATAATGAAGAATATGGCAAAAACATGAAGGGAAGGCAAACAATGGCCACAACAGCGGCGGAAAGGCGAAATATTCTAAGAATAGCCTCCAATTCTAGTGACTCTGCTGCAAAAATCAAAGGAAAAAGTGGTTCCAGTGCTAGTATTTCTACCGTCAGAAGGATTATAAATGCAGCAGAACATTTTAAACTATTAAAATTGCAGAAAAAACCTCCACTAAACCAGCAACGTAAGGAGCTACGGTTGAATTTTTGCAAAGAACACATGACTTGGAAGAGTGAGTGGAATAAAGTAGTTTTCTCAGATGAAAAAAAGTTCAATTTTGATGGACCCGATGGCTTTAACTACTATTTCCATGATCGGAGGAAGGAAGAACGTTTTTTAGCCCGTCGGCATAGTCGAGTAGGTGGTGTAATGGTCTGGGGCGCGATATCGTTCTATGGAGTCATTGACTTGGAATTTCAAACCACGAAAATGACAGCAAATTCGTATAAATCTATTCTGCAAACGGCGTTTCCAAAATTTCAAGACTTGTTTCGACCCATCCCATGGACTTTCCAACAGGATAATGCTCCTATCCATACGGCAAGGGTTACTAAAACGTGGATTAGCGAGCAAAATGTTGAATTGCTGCCATGGCCACCATATTCCCCGGACATAAATATAATGGAAAACGTGTGGGGATGGTTGTCTCGGAAAGTGTATGAGTCTGGACGGCAATTTGATGACCTAGAATCTTTAGTTGCTGCAATACAATCGGGATGGTCGCAAATTTCGTTACAATATTTATCGCAACTGTATAACTCCCTTCCCAACAGAATTTATGAAATAATTTTAGCGAAGGGCGGAAGTACACATTATTGAAAACTATTTAGAATTAAAATTAATCCTGTTTTGAAATTTTTTTAACTGTTTTTTAATTTTTTAATCACTGCACCTATTCAAGTGACGCAAAAATAATACACATTTTATTTGACAAATAACAAAAAGAAGCTCAGATTACATTTAACGGAACTTTTTCGACTTCTCGTTGTTTACACGCTTTTTCTCAATTGTTAAACCTTTAATAAAAAGTACAACATAATCCTCTCCATGAATTATCTTGAGAGCAGCAACCTTAAAATTATTGCTTAAACACTGCACCTATTCATGTGACGTGCAGTGTATATCTTTCTTGTAGTTTTAAAATGCTACTGGTTAAATTTAAAAAGTTACACTGCAAATACCCGAGATCGTTCATTGTTTCTCTTAAATTAAATTTCTCTTCGGAAGTACGTATTGCTTCAGCCTCTTCGCTGTCAAACGATTCTACAACTTTCTTAACATCTCCAAAATGCTCACAATAGTATTGTGATACTTTCAAACAACTACCCCAACTGGTAATGCATGGAACTGGCTGCAACGCAACGCCTGGTAGAGCTCTTTGAAATTCTTGACGACGGGAGCCTTAGTATTGCATATTATGCAAAACAATACTGAGTGATCTACTCGAAAGACTCCTGGATAAACTTTACACATGCGAAGCAGAAATTCTCTCAGACTTTCTTTTTCTTTTGGCATGAGTTTAACTTTTTAACTACTCTATAAATACACAAAAGTTAGGCGTTGCCAATTGCGAAAAACTATAAAGATTATATTGCCATCTTAAATAAATAAACAGTTGTTGTCTACACAGCAAAAAATTCTTATGTAAAGTAAAAAAATTTACAAAATATGTAAAAACATCGAAATATGCTTTTATATGCTTGATACCGTAAAACACGCCCGGATGACTGTAATATGTATTTACATATGCAAATATGCATTGCATACTTTTGTTGGCCCTGATCATAACAATCACACGGATGTTAAATTATAGCAGGTAATATAGCCTAGGTAGTTGTACTTCAACAACGATACAGATCAGTTCAAAAATAATGGGACTAAATCAGAAAATGGTGGGATTGAAAATCGATGCTTAGAATATAACATCTTACCGAAAAGTTTAGTAACTGGCGAGGCCTCAAACAAGTCAAAAGTTTATTATGCTATCTCTTCAACATCTTAATGAAAAATGCTTAGGATAAAATAAAGAAAACTACCAACAGTAACAGTAATTTCGCATCATCCGCGCATATGCTGCTGATATGGATATTAACATTGGATGAACACTACAAAAAGTTTCTGCAGCATATTCAAAAACTTCAGTCAGTGAAAAGTGGGATTCACAGAAAGCTTAGTTTCAAACCAAGCGCAACGTATACGAGGTTGCTATTTATATTTTGAGCCCTGGCAGTACTAGTTCTACCAGATGAAAACTGGAACTTTCATTGTAAAGTTTGAAACTTTTTAGCTTAAAAAGGCATAGAACGTTTCACTTACGAGCACTATTTGTTGTATTTGCAGTGTGTTGAAAAATGCATCTCGGTCAAAAAATTAAATTAAACCGTGAAGCTTTTCGTGCGTTGAGTTTTTACGATTTTACGACAAGAGTGTCTCAATCAACTTGTTTCGACTTTTGGTGATGGAGCACCATCAAAAACCACTGTAAATCGCCAGTACCAAAAGTTCAGTCTCGGACGCCATTCGCTCCAGGAAGAATTTCGTTAAAGTTGTCCTACTTCGGTCGTTTTGCCGGAGGCTCCACGATATACCACCCAAGGAAATAACGCCCAGGAAATAGCACCCAATGAAATAAACCCAAAAAAAGGAATAACATCCAAAAACAAAGAATGAAATCAAAGCCAAACAAAAATGAAATTAACTCCAAAGGAAAATGGAAACGATAAAATGGGCGATAAAATTTCCTTGTGAAATGCCCATATTCATACAATTTCATTGGAGATTATTTCATAATTTGGGAACGCCGATTGGAAAACGAAATAACTTCCAAAAGAAATTAAATACTTCCGAAAAAATTTGGTTGTTTTTTCATATGAAATAACACAAAAAAATGTGTTAAAAAACATTGGAGATTATATAATTTTTCGTTTGGGGGTTATTTCCTTGGGTGGTATTTCGTGGAGCCTTGCCGGAATCCATCGATGCTGTGCGTGAACTGATGAAACAAGACCGAAATGTGACATACCGTGAGAGTGAGGTTCCCTGGGCATTAGTATCACTAGCATCAATAAGATATTGCATGTTCATTTGGCTGTGAAAAAGATTTGCTCCGGTTGGATTCCACAAAATTTGACGAATGCTCAAAAAAAGACACGTGTCGATTGGAGCAAAGAAATGTTGAAAAAATACAACCGCGGTAACTCAAATGCAGTGTATAACATCGTCACAGGTGACGAAGCATAGATCTATGCATATGAGCCCGAAACTAATTAGCAGTCGACCGTATGGGTCTTTCAATACGAGCCAAATCCAACATAGTTGTTCGTGGGCCACAGTGCCTTTAGTGGTATACCACCATCTATTTACCAACAGAAATAAGGAAAAATAACAAGAGAAGACGGATCATTTTGCATTAGGACAATGCTATGGACCGAATTTTTAAAAGTTTTTTCCGATTTTGATCTTGAAGATGAAATTTGTTTGATTTATATGTTCCCAATTTTTCTTCTTTATGACAAGAGCTAAAACTTTCCCTCAGAGAGTAAATCAAAATTAAAAACGGTTTGCAAGATATGAGCCTGACAAAATTATCACTTTTTTGCAAAAATGACACCGAGGACCCAAATTTTTGGGGGCCACTAAAAAAAGTGCATGACTTTGGGTAAAACTGGGCGACAGTGGTCTTTTGTTTTGGTCTTTTATCACGTAGTTGTGTCCGAATATGGTTACATTTCCATAACTTAAAAAATTACACACACTGTATTCTCCGATCATTTTCTTTTTCGATTTCAACTTCGAACGAAATTATAAAATCTGTTTATTAGGAGCTGTATAAAAATAACTTCAATTTTGTATTTTTTTTTTTGAAAAATTTACTCAGAAACATCTGAAATCACAACTTTTAAATTATCTTTCCCGTTAGAATGAATTGTTTAAAATATTATAAACGGAAAGTCAACAGTGTATTAAAAAAATCGCACACATTATATTTATTGATTTTTTTTTTGACCCCCACTGTATACCCGGATACCCAGAGACACATATCCCGCCATAAATACAAAGCGAATAGTTTACTTTCAAGTGTTTTTGTTGCTGGCGCTGATGATGATGTTGCTTTGGCTGAAATAGATTCGTAGTCAGTATACATGACGATATGAGTCTAGATTTTCACAAACAGACATAGAATAAAAAACATGGCTATTGCTTCATTTATATGTATATGTTTGTGTTAGTAAGTATTCACATTTGTAGTATTCAGTGTTTGGGCCTTTGTTTTCGAACTGCAAAAAAAAAAACAAGAAAAGCGTCAGATATTTCGACGTTTCGACGCTATTCGCTCGTTTGCATACACATACATTCGCTTGTGGTTACGCTCCGGAGGAGTCCATGGCATGGTGTTCTTTCGCATTCATAGCGCGATAGTGAGAGCGATAGCGTTTGCGTTAGCGATAGATAAAAAATAATGAACATAGTTGTGAATTTTAAAGCAATAATAGCAATGCTAAGGAGAAAAAGGATTCCATGCATTTGCTATTGCTCGTCTGTCTGTCGCAGTTGATGTCCAGGCCATGAACAAAAACACAAACAGGGTATCAGGCACTGTGTTACTTATCGCTGTGTTTTTCTTTTGAGAACTGCAATCTTTTCTTGGATTTGCTATGCGTTTGTTTTCCCATTTGCATGTCATCGCATTCCAGGCACCTTAGTGTGTCCACCTATCAATATGCGTTCAGGTTAAGCTTTGATACATTTTAAAATTCATTTAGAAAGAAACGATAGTTTAAGAATGATTTTATTAGATTTCATTAAAAATTGTTGATTAAACAAAATATAATTTCAGAATTATTTTATGAATTTAATTAAGAATTGTTCATCGTAAAAAGAAATACTTGATTAAACAGGACTTTGGGCTTTTGAATATTGTGCAGATCCTAATGCCCATATAACAGGGACATTTTCAGCAATTTGCATTAGCTTGCTACCGCCTAATATTGGAGATGGACGATTTGTGAATATCCATCCAGGCCAATATGGTCACAAATGGTCCAGGCCAATATGGTCACAGAAAGAACCTTTTTTATAATTTTATCAGGCAATCCCTATTGTCATACAATATAATGTTTCTTTTTTTTGTGAGATTACTTACTTTCGTAGTACAATCCAGCAGGGTAAGGAGCTTTACATAACATAGTTAGCAAACTGCCCCCAAACGGCTCTATATTTTCCCTTTGCACTAAGATGTCGCTGGAATCTTGATCGTCCTATATTTCAATAGTCTTCGAGGGCATCTTGGAATGCATTCGCACTGGTTTGCTTTCACATATTCCACCGACACTATCTAGCCAGCAGCAGCAGTTTTGATTCGCTTAACTATAGGAAGTTATTTTATTTAGATAGAACTTACGAAAGAGTTAGCTGTCAAACGAACTGTCATACTGCGCTCACCTTTTGACATTTATGATCAGCATAGGTACTCTGGCAAATCACAGTCAAAAGATGAATTTACTTTGAAAATCAGTCATCGATTCGTGCATGTCAACGAGGCGCTAATATTCGTCCATCTAAGCGAGCCATCCATCGCACTGCGGATAGATTTCATAACACGAGGGAGGATCAATAAGTCCGTGACTTTTCGAACTTCCCTCGAAGTTATATGAAATGCAACACTGCCCTCATCAAATACCATCTGTCAAATTTTGAGCAAGTTCCGTCATTTACTTTGCGTTTAACAGCTGTTCAAAGTATACAACCTTGTGCATTTTTTCAAAATCGCTTTCAATGGTAAAAAAGTTGTTTACTGACTGTCGTTGTGGTCGCACAAGTACAAATGACGCTGGACGTTCTGAACGACCAGTTGAGGTCAATTCACCCGAGAATGTCGAAAAATCCACGCTATGGTGTTAGCCGATCGAAGAGTAAAAGTGCGTAAGATGGTTGATTCCACAGGTATTTCATATTGCAGTGTGGTTTCAATTTTAAATGATCAGTTGGGTTTAAGAAAGCTGTCTGCAAGATGGGTGCCGCGTTTGCTCTCAATTGACCTCAATGGCAAAATTCCATGAAATGGCCTACGAATTGGTACCTCATCCGCCGTATTCTCCGGATTTAACCGGATTTATTTCTTATTTCCAAACCTAAAGAAATGGTTCGATGGATAGAGATTTAGCTCCAACGATGAGATTATTGATCAAACCAATGCCTATTTTATGGACCTCGGAAATCCTATTTTTTGGAAGGGATATAATAATTGGAGCAACGTTGGACTAAGTGTATTGAGCTAAAAGGAGATTATGTTGAAAAATAATTTTTGTTTTTGCGAAGACAAACTGTGTTTCATTCAAAAAGTCACGGACTTATTGATCTGCCTCGTACATACTCTCTGAATGATGCAATAACACCAACACGTGGAAGGAATATGCGTACTGAAGAGAATATCACCGCTGTAAACGAAAGTGTGGAAGTGGATCGAAATTTATCGATTCGTCGTCGGGCTTGGGCTCTTTTCGCCCACTATGAGGAACATTTTGTGCAAATATCGTGGCCTACACTTGTATAATATCCAGCTGGTGCAGGAATTTAAGCCACGAGAGCATCATATGCGTCGTTATTTCGTCGATTGGTCCCTTGAGCAGTTGGAAACTGACCCGATGTTTTATCGCAAAATTGTGCCCAGCGATGAGGCTCATTTTTGGCTCGTGTTTGTTAATAAACAAAATTACCTCATATGAAGTGTACGAGGTTGCTATTTATATTCCGGGTCCAGCTATATAAAATCAATCATTTATCATTGAAAATGGTTTTACTGCGTTTCAAAATATTCTCCGTGAAAATCAGTACACTCTTGTATGTGTTCAAACCAATTTTCGAAGCACTTTTCCCACTCCGATTGAGACACGTTCGAAAAACGTTGACTACGAAGTAAAAATAAATATGTGGATGCCAAATCAGGGCTGCACGGCGGATGACCTATCAATTCGACATGTTGAGTGCTCAAATAGCCCATTGTTTCAGCTGATGGGTGAGGGCTCGCATTGTCCTGATGCAAAATGATTCGTCTTCTCTTGTTGTTTTTCCTTATTTCTTCGAACATCTTTGGAAAACAGATGGTGGAATACTACTCAGAATTGACCGTCCTATGTTTCACTGAAGGCACTGTGGCCACATGACCGGTTATAACGAAAAAAAACCCGATCATTTACTTCGATGTGTTTCTTTTACGAACAACTTTTGTTGGATTTAGCTCATCTTGAAATAACCCATACGGTCGATTGCTGTTTTGTTTCGGGCTCCTATGTGTAGATCTATGATTTGTCACCTATGACAATGTTATACACTGCATTTGAGTTACCGCGGTTGTACTTTTTCAACATTTCTTTGCTCCAATCGACACGAGCCTTTTTTTGAGCATTCGTCAAATTATGTGGGATGCAACGAGGAGAAATCTTTTTCACGGTCAAATGAGCATTATTGATGCTTTTCATACCACTATTCACACGATTGAATTTTTTTTATTACAACTTTCACCAACGATTTGTTGAAAAGAGGTGTAAAGCAGCAAGCGTTGAAGCACAAATGGCATGACCAGGAGGGAGGGTTCTTTAAACTAAGAAAGAGAAATGGAGATAGATGACTGGAAGTATTTAGGGCTGCTAAATGCTAATTGCCTTTGTGCATTGAACCAAAAGTACAGAACTCATCAACTGAGAAATATAAGAGCAACTCTGTTCTTACAACAAATCGGGGAAAAAAGGGATAACAGGTGAAATAAAGCAAAATGTAATGAAGTGTTAAGTTGCCAAGTTTGAATTACTCTACACGCAAAGAAAAAACTCGTTCCACCCAAACGAAATCTCAGATAACTGAAGTTCGTTTGGGGACTGTAGTTGGAAATGTCATACATGTCATTTCGTTTGGGAGAACCGACAAATGTTTGCAGTAAAGAAGTTATGAGAAACGAGAGCTACAAAACCTTTACGATAAACGGAAACGGTTTCGTCAACTGTTCCTTTGGTTACAACAACCAAGTTGTAGGTGCGAACGTTTGCGATAACTGAAATTAAAACTTGTATTTAAGGCTTCCATAAGCTCTTTTTTGTTTAAATTTCCAACTTTTATGATTTTGGTTCCACCCACAAAGTTTGTTTTAAAAGAATCTGATTTTTTCACTGTCCACTTACACGTCTGTCCCGTCTTGCATTGAAATAACAACTAAAAGCGCAGCATACTACAATGAGCCAATTGTCCATTCAAGATATATTAATAAGGTAAAAGCATTAGAGTGTGTTATCACTTTTATGTGTATGCGTGAGTGTGTATGCCAAACGAGTGGATAAGACTGTGTATACAGTCGACACAATGAGAGAAATTTACGTTCTTCATAATCTGTGCTCTCTCTTTTCTCTTTAGAAAAATGGTTAATTTCAGATATCGCAAACGTTTTTTAAATTTGCGGCAAATTTAATTTTTTACGCGTTTGATGCAAACGAGTTTTCGTTTGCAACAACATGATATACGAGTTTATTTGGGAGAACTAAATGAACGGTTGCGATTAATAAATTAATAAAAATCAAAATATTGTTGCGGCTACCGAGCAATAAACGGTTTTTTCTTTGAGTGTAGGCTCCAACTGAATATGTTTCATGGTTGCTGCTATTAATATGTATCATTGATGTAAGGAGCTGAATTGGAAATATAATCATCCATATGTGAATGATGTACAAATATTACATTAAGCACCCTTTTCTGCACATTTAATATTATTTCCCACTTTTCTAGTTCATGGAAAAATAAAAATGAATTATTTTTATTTTGATAAATGACGCAGAATATATGTATGTAGTTGACGGTTATGTGTTTTAGTAATTGTTGCTAAGAACAGAGTTGCTCTTATTTGATACAAATCAGTGTCGTTACTGACTGATATGTTGCAGTAACACATTTAATTTGTTAATTTTATATTTTTTCCTAAATACAGTAATAAACAAATACAATTTTGAAAAAAAAATCAAAAGATGCCCCAACCCCAAACCCTTAACCTAAAGATTACATTATTAAAAAGGGTTTTTCCAAAATGCACAATTGTTGTATTCGTTGCAACAACAACAATTGAGTTGCTAGAGCAGCGCAACGATGAACATTCAAAACATCTTGTACAACATGCTTTATCGCAGCAATCGTGAGGAGTATGAATCTTTTCATTCTAGCAACTAACGAAATTGTCTCATCCTTATAACGCATTTACACCGCCGTTTATCGCGGGCAGGTTCTCTAATCTTTGCCCTTTACACCACCCAATATAAGATTAAATTGACTTTTCAGTTGGCAATTCCGTGCTTAGCCAAACTCCGCGCCGAGGCAAACTTATCGAAGACGGCGGCACAACATAAAAATTAAGTTGGCGGTTGTTAGTTTTGCCAGTTTTGTACATATTTGGGATGTTTTCGAACTAACTGAACCTTTAAAATTGGATCAGTGAGTCAAATCGTGTCAGTTGATAAAATCTGCTCACAGTTCAAAACAATAAGAGCCATTTATAACGGCGGCGGCATTGGCTTCAAAAAAATGTTGGTGGCGGCGACGCGTCGGAAAGTTTTCGATCGGCTGCCATCTGTCAAACAGTTGATTTTTTGAGAATGTTTTTATTATGGTTGCACAGTTTTAGTAACTAGCAGAGTTGTATCAAAATGTTCACCTGTTTAAAATGAGGTTAAAAAGTAAACTTCAGTTTCTACAGATTAAGATTGTATGAGTAATCTTCTGGGTTAGTGCGGGTTAACGGAGTTAATCTTCGAAATGCGCTAATCTTGGTCGGTGTAAATTTATTACGTATTACGAATAATCGATTTAATCTTAGTGAACTGATACTCATATTTTACGAAAATACAAAAATTTAATGGCCGTCTATCGCGGCCAGGTTTGCGATAACCTCGTTCTATAATCTTTGCCGTTTACACCACCCAATATAAGATTAAATTGACATTTCAGTTGGCAACTCCGCGCTTGGCCAAACTCCGCGCCGAGGCAAACTTATCGAAGACGGCGGCACAACATAAAAATTAAGTTGGCGGTTATTAGTTTTGCCAGTTTTGTACATATTTGGGATGTTTTCGAACTAACTGAACCTTTAAAATTGGATCAGTGAGTCAAATCGGGCCAGTCGATAACATCGGTTAACAGTTTAAACCAATAAAAGCTATTTATATAGGCGGCGGAGTGAGCTTCAACAAAAGTTTTGGTGGTGGCGTCGCGTCAGAAAATTTTCGACGGCTTCCATCTGCCAAACAGTTGATTGTTTGTGTATTATTTTATTATGGTTGCATTTTTTAGTAACAAACAGTGTTGCATCGAAATGTACACTAGTTTAAAATGAGGTTAAAAATTAATCTTCACTTTCTACAGATTAAGATTGTATGAGTAATCTTCTGGGTTAGCGTGGGTTAACAGCGTTAACTTTCGAAATGCGCTAATCTTGGTCGGTGTAAATACCGTATTATATTAATTAAATTAACGAAATTCCCGGGAATTCCCTCCGAACTGACAGTAAAAGGCGTGTCGTTTACATATTAGTAACTGTGTCAGTTTTGGCTAATATAAACTTAGTGTATACTATTCCCTTGATTCTAGTATAATTATTACACTGTGCAAAACAAAACAGAAGTGGACTCAACGGATTTACATTAAATCGGGTCCTACGAATCGAACTGCTTCATTAGTTTTTTTTTTTTTGCTATAATGATGTTTTATAAAAAATTGTCATATATAAGTGGTGTCCCTAAATTTACGCAACATTTAAATTTGCTACTATCGACGTTGAAAAGAGTTGGGAACCCTAAAAAAAGACAGCTGACAGCTGACAGTTCAGGGTTAATAAAAATGGCAAATTACACGATAGAACAGCGTGTCTTCATTATTGAACAATATTTCAAAAGTAATGAAAGTAAGCAATTACTGGTGTTCTGGTGTTCGATATCGCGACATGATAACACAGTTTTTTTGCCGAAATTTAATGAAATTGATGTGGCCAATATTTGGTTTCAACAAGACGGTGCCACATGTCATACAGCTCGTGAAACTCTTCAATTACTGCAAGAGACATTTCCAGGTCGCGTGATTTCTGGATTTGGTGACCAGAATTGGCCCCCAAGATCGTGTGATCTAACACCATTAGATTTTTTTTATGGGGTTTTTTAAAATCATAGGTCTATGTTAACAAGCCCACAACCACTCGTGCTTTAAAGGAGGAGATTCATCGTTGCATCAACGAAATTCGACCAGATTTATGCAGAAAAGTCATGGAAAATTTCGACAAGCGAATACGTATGTGTTTGGAAAGCCGTGGAGGCCATTTGCCAGATGTTGTATTCCATAAATAACCCTATCCTATGTACTTCACGATTCAATAAAAATATTACCATAAGAAGAATAAAAACTTTGTTTTCTATTCAATTCAAATGTTGTGTGAATTTTGGGACACCCTTTAGTTGTATGGCCTTATACATAAAAAGTTATGAAAGGTTTGAGAAATGATTTATCATACAAAAATCGTCTCCCAAACCCTTCACAACTTTTTGTGAATATGGTCGTTAATTGTTTAAGGAAAAAATTATTTTTGTTCTTCATAAATTTATTTATAACTGCGGAACTATTGCGTATCTTAGGAAATAGTATAGGTATAGATTAAAGGTATTGTAATTGCTAATTTTCCTAAATTTGTTGAAACAAAATCGGATGATGCGTTCTCCAGTAAAGGTGACATACATACATATGTACAAACTTGTCTCAAAAAATTAGCTCTAAATCGCAGCCTCTGAGTAAGAAATTAAAAAAAATATTCTGTTCATCTATTCATCATTATGATGCAGTTCGTTTCGTAGAATCCTAATTAGTGTAAATCCGTTAAGTACGCAAATGCTTTCCAAATTTTTTTTCCAAAACTTGCTAAACGAATACTCCAAACATCTATTTTCCTTAACAAGCCAGCGGCTTCGAATGAATTGAAAATGTTCCACGACAAAAACTCAAGTATTAATTTCACCCTTATTGACTTCATAGGCGACGGTACTTAAAGTGAGGGTATTCCCTAGTCGACTCGTTCGATAGCTACTTATTTGTGTAGTTGCTGGTTTGTCTTAACTTGATTATTTCTTTCCTTCGTTTACGAGTAATGCTGGTGCTGGCTGGGGTATGTACTCGTATGTCCAAAAGTCTTATGACTTCTTTGGCGTTTGCCTCGTTGGTGTTGGCTTACACTAGGAAGTGCTGTTGGCGTGAATTTATTTTCATCAGCAACAAATTGCATCAGTTCGCTGTTTTCGCTGTTGTTGCTGTTTCGTCTGTCTTAACCCATTGTTTGCAATTTTTTTCGTGGTCGTTTTATTTATTGCTTTTTCTGTTTTTGTTGCTGTTGTGCGATCATACAATGTGGTTTTCTTCGCTTTCTATTGTTCTTTCGATATGTGTGATGATGTTGTTGATTGTTGTTGCATTTGGTATTTACTTCCGACAGTTGAATTAACCCGAATCACCCTGCGGTTGCCATATGGCAACAGCTGATGGGTATGTAAAAATCCAGTGATAACGGGAACACGAATGAAGTAAAAGCAAAAGTTACAACTTGTTCTGCGTGCAGAATCGTTTCTTTTTTTATTTTATATTATTTGTACGGCAGTGCGTGTTTATTCTTGAGAGCTTCAGAATAGTAAAGTCGATGCAAAATGTCGGGTGCCAAAAATGTTGGAATGCAAAAGTAAGTACGCTTCAAACATTAAAATATAATAACAATTGCGAATGAAATTGTGATTTAATTTGTAGTGTTTTGTGTAAGAAAAAATGTGATATAAGTGTGATTCTCGAAAAAATATTTGTTGTCGGTTTTTTTTTAAAGTTGAATTAGCTGTGTCCATATGGCAACGCTAGGCAGGCTAGGCCACTGGTTTACGATATCACGTTTTTTCAGTTATTTGCTTGTCGTTTATTTTTTTATGTAATATGTTGGTTGAAAAACATATTAATCGTGGCTTAATGTTTATCCTCTTCGATTTAAACAATTCTTAGGCCACTCTCTCTGCAAGAAGCAATGGATTTTTTGGAAGAATTGTGTTCCGATGATGAAAGCGGAGCTCCAACAAATCTTCGAGCGCTTTATATTGAGCCACCCAATATTGAGGCGGGCTCAAGTGGCGAAGATGACGGTGACGATGATGGTGGAATACCGGACAATGTTTGCGCAGCACAACTGAAGTCAGGGTGTGAAATCATTTTGGAAAATGGTCGCAGAATTAATTCTCTAGAAGGCAAGGAAACCTGTTTCAGCACCGGTTTGTTTGACGATACGCCTTCTCAAAAAATATTGGATGACTGTCTTCCAAGCTCGTCGAAGAGGATATGCCGCGTCAACCCAGTAAAGCCAAACACTGCAATACCCCCAGCGAACAAGAACACCGAATTCACGTGGCATAAAGATTATTCAAAGCCAGTGATTCCAATTTTTCCCGAAGCGAATTATGAAGAAAGCAGCGGAATAACACCTCATGAGCTATTTGAACAATTTTTTGACAACGATTTGCTTGAGCATATATGCAACTGTTCAAATTTATATGCGGCCCATCATCAAAAAAGATACGAAAAACTCACCACTGGAGGTACGGATTTGTTTAAAAATTTCTTTATTTATCATAATATGTATGTGTTCTTTCAGAATTGCGTGTATTCATTGGAATTTTAATTGTAACTGGCTATAATGCAACAGGGTCCTTTAGGAATATGTGGAAGAGCGAAGATGATCTACGGAACGAAATGGTTTATAAGGCTATGAGAAGAAACCGCTTCGAAGAAATACACTACATGCTTCATTTCGAGTCAGCATTATGCGTGCCGAAAGATAGCAACGAAAGAACTGACACTATGTGGAAATTAAGGCCACTAACCGACCATATCAAAGCTAAGATGCTAGCAAACTTTCACCCAGAACCAAATCTTTCTTATGACGAAAGCATGATTGCGTATTTTGGCCGCCATGGTTGCAAGCAGTTTATTAAAGCGAAGCCCATTCGTTTCGGTTACAAGGCCTGGTCATTATGTACACCCGGTGGATATATGGTAAACTTTGAAATCTATCAAGGTAAAAATCCAAGGTCAGATCCTAAATATGAGGAGAGATTCGGTACTTGCTCAGCGCCACTTTTATGCATGATTGATGATTTTGCGGAAGATGTAAAAAACCTTCCATTTTCCTTTTATTTTGACAACCTGTTTACTGGGATACCATTGTTGACTTATCTGAAAAACTGTGGTTATAACGCCACTGGAACTATTCGAGAAAATCGGATCCCTAAAAGTTGTCCGATTCCACACAAAAATGATTTACGTAAAAAGCAACGCGGGTATTATGAAAGTGTGCAAATCAAGGAAACAGAGATTCGCGTAACTAAATGGGTCGATAACGCGGTGGTGTGTCTTGCGTCGACTTGTTTCGGTTCTGAGCCAAGTTCAATGGCAAGTCGGTACAGCAAAGAAGTCCATAAAAAAATACCAGTTCCTCGTCCATGCGTTGTTACCGAATATAACAAATACATGTCAGGTGTTGATAGGTTCGACCAAAATGTGTCCGGAAGTCGCATAGCTTTTCGAGGCAAAAAATGGTGGCATTGCATTTTTACATGGCTCATCGATGCAAGTATTCAGAATAGCTGGCTCATTCATCGACGCACTGGGCAAAATAAATCTCTTATTGATTTCAAACGAGAAGTTGCAATTTTTTATTGTAAGCACTATGGTACAGAGCCAAAAGTTATCTATAAGCCATCGGATAAAATAAAAGAATCAATGAAAAATACGCTACGGTACGATCGAACCGATCACCTTGTGATTCCCATCGATAAGAAGCGAAGATGCGCAGCAGAAACATGCAAGTCCATCGTACGCACGGCTTGTGGAAAATGTGACATTGGCCTCTGCTTGCAATGCTTCAAGCCATACCATACACAGTAAAATATAATATTTAATTGATTCAAACTTGTCTCTAGAAAGGAGCTTTGAAAAAAGTTTTTATAAATAGAATGTTCTTTTTACATAAGTTCAATAAAACACATGTTTTTTATTCATTTAATGGACAATGTTCTGTTTTTACTTATAACTTTTAACCAGTGGCCTAGCCTACCTGGCGTTGCCATATGGCAACAGGACATTGTGGGGATCCTGAGTGAAGGACAAAAAATCTAATAATGCAGTTTTTTTCTCTTTATGTATAAATAATAAATCTTGGAAAAATCAATTCGAAATTCGAAAAAAAATTTACTCAGGGTGATTCGAGTTAAAGTGTTGCTGCGTTCGTTTTTACTGCAAGATGTGGTTGTTGGTATTGTAGTTACTGTAACCAACTACATGCGAACTATCCACAAACCTCTTCAAACACAAAAAAACTCTCTAACCACTCACACTCACAACACAACCATTGTTAAATTTTTCTACGCCTAATAGTATGCAGTGTTATAAAAGTAAAAAACTTTTAATAACAGTTGTTTACAGTGGTGGACAATACAAAAGAACAGAAACACTGTAAGGTAAACTAAATGTTGGAGGACTATAAAATAGATGAAATATTGCAAGTTTGAATTAATTTATTGTTAATACTATTTAATATTTTTTTTTTATTTTTCCGAAGTGAATTAATCTGATTGTCACATAAAAGGTAGTGTTGATGGATTTAGCGAATACATACATGGGTTTTTTTTAATTTGCATTGGATTTTAATTTGCATTACTTTATGCAGTGAACGAATAGCCACAATCCGCATAAAAGCGAAATATTTTTATATTTCTCTAATTTGTGTGCATGCTCCGACAGAAGAGAAAGATGATGATGCCAAAGACATATTCTATGAGCTCCTAGAGGAAACGTATGACCGCTGCCCTGGCCATGACATTAAGATTGTACTAGGAGATTTTAATGCCAAAGTAGGAAGGGAGAATGTGTTTAATCCAACTATTGGCAATTTCAGTCTACATGCTGGCAGTTCCGACAACGGTATGAGACTGATTGACTTTGCCGCGGCAAAAAACATGGTCATTAGTGGTACAAGATTCCAGCATAAAGACATCCACAAGGCTACTTGGGTATCCCCTGATCAAAGAACTAAGAACCAAATTGATCACGTGGTAATTGATGGAAGGCACTCATCCAGTGTAATGGACGTACGAGTGATCAGAGGAGCTAACATCGATTCTGATCACTACCTGGTAGCAGCAAAGGTTCGCACAAGATTAAGTAGAGCGAAAATCGTACGGAACCAGAAGCAGAGGAAGCTGGACATCGGAAAGCTGCAATTACCGGAGGTAGCCACAGCCTACTCAAGGAAGCTCTCGCAACTTTTGGCACAGAACCCACCCCCTCCCGATGACGATCCTGATGCGCAGTGGAAACCCATTTCCGACTCCATAAAAACTGCTGCAACAACCGTACTTGGTTTCGAAAAACCGCTTCGCAATAAACCGTGGTACGATGATGAGTGTCGTATAGCAAATGACGAAAAGAACGCTGCACGTATGGTAATGCTTCAGTCAATTGCAACGCGAGCTGCAACTGAGCGGTATAGGGAGAAGAGAAAGGAGGTAAACCGTCTCTTTAGGCGTAAGAAACGGCAGTGGAGAAAGCGCGAGAGTGAGAAAATTGAGACATACAGAAGAAAGAACGAAGCCCGAAAATTCTACCAAAAAGTTAAAAGCGGAACTAATGGACATGGTTCAGGGCCACCCTTCTGTAAAGACAAGGACGGAAATCTCGTCGCAGATGTGCAGAGCATGTTGGGAATATGGAGAGAGCATTTCTCCGCGCTACTAGTACCTGAGATATCCGATGACGATGGGACAATCGATCACAATATGAACGACGACGTCGATTGCCCCCCTCCTAACCAAGACGAGGTCAGAACAGCTATTGCTCGGCTTAAGAACAACAAAGCTGC
Organism: Phaonia tiefii; assembly: GCA_963931995.1. Lineage (NCBI taxonomy): Eukaryota > Metazoa > Arthropoda > Insecta > Diptera > Muscidae > Phaonia > Phaonia tiefii. The sequence goes on along the minus strand of OZ008369.1, from coordinate 104,016,196 downwards.
AGGAGCCGATGGATTACCGGCGGAGCTGTTTAAGGCTGGCGGCGATGAGCTGATAAGGTGCATGCATCAGCTCATTAGCAAAATTTGGTTAGATGAATGCATGCCCGGCGATTGGAGTCTCAGTGTACTATGTCCCATATTTCAAAAAGGTGACCCGAGTATCTGTGCCAACTACCGTGGAATAAGCCTTTTATCCATAGCATATAAGGTTCTATCAAGTATAATGTGCGAAAGACTAAAACCAATTATCGCTGACCTGATTGGACCATACCAGTGTGGCTTTAGGCCTGGAAAATCGACAACTGACCAGATTTTCACGCTACGCCAAATCCTGGAGAAGACACACGAAAAACAAATCGACACCTATCATGTATTTATCGATTATAAAGCAGCCTTCGATAGTCCGATACGGGAGAAACTCTATGAAGCAATGTCTGAGCTTGGTATTCCTGCAAAACTCATACGCCTTTGCAGGATGACCTTGACGAACACCAAATCCGCAGTGAAAGTTGGTAAGGATCTTACCGAACCTTTCGAAACTAAGCGAGGCCTCTGGCAAGGCGACACCCTATCGTGCGATCTCTTTAACATCTTAATGGAGATCATTATGAGAAAAGCTGCAGTCAACATGAATAAAACCATCAGCAGCAAAAGTCACATGCTGCTCGCGTATGCTGATGATATAGATATCATTGGGCGCACAATTAGAGTAGTTACTGCGGTTTTTTCGAGAATTGAGAAGGAGTCAGCAAAAGTGGGTCTGACGGTAAATGAGGACAAGACAAAATTAATGGTTTCAACGAACAGGGCCTCCACGCGATTAGACCAAAGCGTGAACGTTGATAACCGTTATAACTTCGAGGTAGTGGACGAATTTATATACCTCGGATCTGCCGTGAACAAAAACAACAACGTCAGCCTTGAGATCAAGCGGAGAATTGTGCTTGCGAATAGATGTTATTTTGGGCTAAGCAAGCACTTTAGAGATAAAGCCCTCTCTCGAGTAACAAAAGTCCAGCTGTACCAGACTCTCATTCAACCTGTCTTGCTTTATGGCGCAGAATCCTGGGTCCTATCGCAAGCAGACGAAACATATGTAGGAGTCTTCGAGAGGAAAATACTCCGGAAAATTTATGGCCCTATAGTGCACAACGGCGAGTATCGGCGACGCATGAATCATGAGCTGTATGAGCTTTATCCTGACATTGACAAAGTTAAGCGGATCAAGGTAACGCGATTGCGCTGTCTAGGCCATGTCAGAAGAATGGATGAAGATGAACCAGAGCGAAGGGTTTTCGAAACCGAACTCGAAGGAAGACGGAAAATAGGAAGAGTCTTGGTCCGCTGGAGGGATCAGGTTGACGAATCCCTGCGTACACTTGGTATTGCCAACTGGAGAGATAAAGCAAAAGATAGAACTGGTTGGCGAAATATGTTATCTTCGTTTTGTAAGGTCCCTGACCCCCCGGGGTTGTCCGAGACCGGATAAGTAAGTAAGTACTTTATGCAAAAGAATTACCATTGTTCGCAATGGCAATTAAAAAATTGTAAATTTGGATTTGCTCGCGCAATGCAAATACAGGTTGTGGAATGGGATGCCAATTATATGCAATATGGGAAAGATTTTAATTGTTTTGATTTTTTTTCACTGCTGGCAATTCTGTTTATAAGGTATTTAATATGTAGAGGTTTGTGGCTTTGATAGGTATTGCCTCATAGTACTTTCAAATTCATAAACCTCTACTGTATAAAATATTTGACCCATAACTGCCACTATGAAGGAAATGCTTTGAAAATAAGTACAATTGCCAATACTATTGAAATTTTTTTGAATTTGAATTGTCATATAATTAATTTGCCCCATGTATGATTTGGCGAGCCTACGATAACAGTATTATTCTCGAATTCATGACAACCGTCATTCATAAGTTTCTTGCCATTGAATTCTTGTCACTGCCATTTATCAGCGCTATTCTCGACCGACTTCCGGCCGGTTAACCGTACGTCGGCTTTTTAAAAAGTGTTATTTTCGCATAACCGGTATCACCGGTTATTTCAAGACAATTAACCGGTTTTTACACAACTGATATAACAACGCAGAATTACAAATCTAAATCTTTTTCCATAGCTCACTATGATTACTGACCCCATTAAATAGACACAAATGACTTTGCCAACGAATTATTTCGCCCATAGTTTTCTCAAATAAGTTGTCCAAGCCCATATAAGTCATATCTGCCAACTCCGATTTAGATGTAAGTCCGGAACTAATGACATCACAGGTAGTATGGTAGTAGAAACGCATAAAACAATAAACAGTATTCACAATTAAGAAAGACGTGCAAAACGTTCAAAGGAATATTTACTCAACGATGACTTTGCCTAACTGGAGAAGTGAAATATTAGAATAGATAGATAGTTTGAATATAATAAATAAATAAATATAGGGTGGGCTATGTAAAATTTGGAATTTGAACCCCACGTTATAGCAAAGCAGATAGTCAATTCGTAAATTATGAAGTGACAGATTATTAGGTTAAAGTTAGAAATTTGCGAAATGTGTCGCTTTACGCTTTGAGAAAATCAACTTAATCATCATCGATCAACGCAAACTGTAAGAAATCGACGAAATAAATTCGGCAAAAATGGAGTTCAACCAAAGCCGTTTCAGGATCAATTTGTAATGTTTGGATATTTATTGAACAAAAGGACTCGACTATATAGCTGTCCAGTGAAAAATATTGCCGCTGTAGCTGAAAGTGTGCTGGAACAGCCATCAACATCAACTCGCCACCGTTCACATCGATTAAATATTTCTCGCACTTCTTTGTGCAGAAGGCTTAAGTCCAAGTAGTCCAAGAACCGAAGCCTCGTGGCCATCCGATTCGTTTTCATTTCTCTTAATGGGCTGAATATGACTTGGCTGAAGATGAAAATTTTTACCAAAAAATAATCTTATCCCATGAAGCTCATTTTCACCTCGCGGCTACGTTAACAAACAAAATTGTAGCATATGCGGCTCAGAAAATCCACACTTCGTCGATGGTTTTTAGGATGGCGTCATCATAGGTCCATTTTTCTTCGTCAATAGCGAGCGTTACTGTACCATACTCAGCGGATTTTTGCTTCAACAAGTTGAAGAGGATAATATGGACAAAGTATGGTTTCAACAGGACAGCGGTACGTGCCACACAGCCAACGTTACAATCGATCTTTTGCCCACTGTGTTTGAAAACCGCCAAATCAGTCGAAACCCGGAAGTACATTGGTCGCCTCGCAGCTGCGATTTGAACCCGTTAAACTATAACCTCTGGAACGCCGTGAAAGATAAGTGTTACGCAAACAATTCCGAGATTACTGATGCCTTAGAACACGAAATAGAGGCGCAAACAATAGACAATGTACTGAGAAATATTGTTGGTCGAATGAGGTACTGTGTCTATATTAGTATCTTTTTAAAACGAAATTAAACTCCAAATGTTACATGGTCTACACTTTAGTTTTCAATCACATAATATGGAGGCATAGGCTTAGACACTGATTGAGACCTGCAGTTTTACACCGGTTTCAAACACCATTTTGACAAGCTTTTTCATGACTGTCTCAAAATTCAAAAAGACTGAATTAAAAATATGCGATGTTTATAAAAGGTATAGTTTACCATTTTGTTATAAAAACCGATACCGGTTATTAACCGGTTACTACACCTCGGTTTAACCCAAAACCGGTTTCGCCAAAATAGGAATATTCGAAGAAACCGAAACCCGACATTTCTGAAAAACCGGTTTTTTGAATACACTAGTAATATCCCATAGTAGACAACGTACAAAGAAGATGTTCAGTCGAGTCCTCCTCTTCCTCATTGTTCCAGTTTCTACAGAAGTAATTAGTGCTGATCTTTAGTCTCACCGCATGTGTACAAATCAAAGAGTGTCCGTTCAAAACTGAATCAAATATTGGTATCTTGTTCCTAGCTAAAGACAGAGAGTTCATGGGTCTTCTGGTATGCACTATGGGCTAGATTTGTATTGAGGGTACTTAATCTGTGTCCCTCGTACATCTCTCCTACATCATCAGCTAGGAGCGGTCTTGCAGGTTGCAAGGGGTATGCCAACACGCTCCCATTCCTGTATAAGGTAGTCTGTAGTCAGGACAGTGCATTCACTCTGTAGTTTCCCAGAATATCCCTGTGCCTTGGCACCCACCACCTCGTTATGTGATCTGCTGCAGTGCTTGTCAGATGTTGAATACAGACTTGAAGACCGCCAGCCCGTCTGAGAAGACATTGACTCCAAGGGCTGAAGTACTACTGTCCCTCATCCAGTCGGAAACTTTCATAATAGCCAACATATCCGACTGGTACATGCTACAATGATCAGGTAGTCTTCAAGAGAGGGCCAACCCTATTTCGCAAGAGTCTGATCATACATTTTCTCATCATACATTTTCGACGCATTCAAGATGAAATTTACAAATCGCTATATACCAGGAACTTCTCATTTACTGAAATTCCTTTCCGGCGTGAGAGTGCCCGAGTTTCCGATCGAATAGTGGTTCCACTTTCAGGTAGTCGACAAATGCAGGAATGTTGGGAGTACTTTACAGCACAGTTCCATGACCGACTGCGACCATGCCCCATCGTTAGATTTGTCTTAACCTGATGGCACACGGGGAATCTGTAAATCTGCCTGCCTATAATGACCATCTTGACCACATCGTCGCCATTCTCTGTACCCTAGCCAGTAATGCACAATAGATGGGTTTCCCAAGCACCTGTCACCACGCGATAACCTAATAGAGCATTATCGGTCTCATCATCACTGTATAGATCCAGTGACCAATCGTCGAAGAAAGTTCCCATTAACCATACACGTGGCAAATTAATTATATGACATTTATAATTTCCTGTACAAATGCAAATTTAAAAATTTGGCAATTGTACTTATTTTCAAAACATTTCCTTCATGGTTGGCAGTTTTGGTTTTCAAATATTTTATACAGTACAGGTTTATGAATTTGAAATTACAACGAAGCAATACCTATCGAAGTCACAAACCTCTACATATAAAATAATTTAAAAACAGAACTGCCAGCAGTCAAACCAATTCAAAATCATTAAAATCATTCCCTTATATCATTACAATTGGCATCCGATTCCACAACCTGAAATGACCAAAAAATGTCTGATCAAATGCAAATTGAAAAATTTTTAATTGCCATTGCGAACAATGGTAATTCTTTTGTATTTGCATTAGTTAAAGTAATGCAAATCAAAAATACAATTCGAATATATCGAAATTCGATTTCAAATCGACATCTGAATTTCAAATAATTTTTTTAAAATTCAATAAAACTGCAAGTACTATCTTAGCCGAAACGACATCTGGAACAAACTGATTACAAATGTGGCCCACGTTGTCCAGTTCACGTTGTTGATGTAATCTAACAATTTATAGGCAACACACATTCGTCCTTCAAAGTAGTTCAATCTTTAGATTCATATGTGACTCTATACATGTTAAAGCGTTAAATGCCGCTGCGTCCAGCTTTAACATTTTATATTTCACCAGTGTTGGCAGTTTCAATACCTCTAGTATTTATGTGGTTAAGCCGTAAAGAAGACGAATTAAATTTAATTGGATTTTTTGAATTAACAATGGCGAGAGTTAAAATACCACGTAACCCAATACATTTGTGCCACATCCGAGGCAGAAGGTGCTAGTGTCCTCAGTGAGCAGGTGGTGGTGGGTATTAAAACCAAATGGAATGGACTCTCGTTAAGCATTACACAAGCGAGCAATCAACAGTTAAACCAGAAAACAACCAACAAAAGAATTAATCGGGATTTGTTCGAATAAACTCCAGGGACACAAAAATATATATGTAAAAATTCAATGAAACAACCATAGAGTGGCAAAAAGTGTCACTGGTCGTCTACCCGTATAGATGACAAGTAGCATTACATGTTTTTCGAAGAGTATAGGAAAAGCGTAGAAATACAATACATCTATTTTCGCTCCCAATTTTTGAATAACCCTTCACTGGCCCCCACCGCTGCTGGTCTTATTCAAATGTGCATGTACAATTTTGTTGTCTATAATCTTCATTTGCTATCGTATTAGCTGCAGTGTTGAGTGATAATAAATCATTTGTAATTATTTCGACATCAATCACAATTATTCTGCCGTCTTACACTGGACTCGTATTGAAAATGTGTGTGTCAAAATTTCAACATTGATTTCTCTGTGTCCTGTTTGTGTCTCCTCTGGCCCAGGATACTTAGCTGAAAACAAGTAAATGACATTAATTTGCATTTTCCTCAAAGTTTCAGACACTGACACAGACACGTGAACAGATATTGGCCGCAGTCAGACATGTCTGTCAGCACAATAATTATGATTAAAGAGTTGACAATTCATTGAACTTCTTGCATTGAATGCACTGGCAGTGAGTGTTAAAGGTATTTATTAATTAAAGTATATAACATGATTTTTAACCTTTTCAGTAGTAAATTATTTAATATCTACAAAGATGAAAGCCAAAAATTTAACAGATATTACAGATTTACAACAAATAGTTGTTTCAATTGCAATAGCTAAATATTAGCATCGTATCACAAGTTTCCGATAATTCTGTATCAAATTTCAGCCTAAGGCCAATTTTATCAATGCCCGGTTATCATACATGGGGCAAATTAATTATATGACAATTATAATTTGTAGCATAATTTGAATTACCTGTCCAAATGCAAACTCAAAAAAATTTCAGTACCATTGACAATTGTACTAATTTTCAAAGCATTTCCTTCATATCTGGCAGCTGTGGCTTTCAAATATTTTAAACAGTACAGGTTTATGAATTTGAAAGTCTACGAGGCAATGCCCATAGAATAATACATACCATAGAAGCTTTTATTCGCTCAATAAATTAAACGTCATAGGTACGATGGAAAGTAAACATTCGATGGTGGATAATATGGGTTCAATAATACCAGATAGTGGCAATAGTATACAGCGATCAACAAAGGAACAACAACCGAATTTCGTGTTTTTGTGGCAAAATAGTTGTGTTAAATACAATACAATTGTATACCAACGATAAAAGTCAACAAAAAAGTGCAAAATACATTTAAATTTTTCAGTTCTACACCAAAACGACATGAAAAAGTAAAGTAAACATATTTTGTAACTCCACTTGGTGTAAGTTAATTTTAAATTTAATTGCTCTCATTTCCACAAACCTACGATGAAGAGTGTGAAATGAAACGTCAGATGAGAGAATAAGTTTATCTATGTATGTGTTATTCTATGATACCTATTGAAGCCACAAACCCCTCCATACAAAATACTTTAAAAATAGAATTGCCAGCAGTCAAACAAATTCAAAGCAATTAAAAGCATTTCCATATTTCATTACAATTGGCATCCGATTCCACAACATGCATGCATTCCCTGAGCAAATGCAAATTCAAAATTTTTTAATTGCCATTGCGAACAATGGTAATTCTTTTGGATTTGCATTAGATAATGTAATGCAAATTAAAATCCAATGGAAATTTAAAAAAAAACACGTATGCCGATTGTGTGGCGGTCAAACATTCTGACTTTCTCATGTGCAGGTTAAATTGACTGTCTACTAGATAGTACCAACAATCTGCTCTATTCAAGGGATATCCATGACTCAGCTGATCGGCTATGAAGAAGAAAATTTATAGACAACGGAGTAGATGAGCGAGAGAGCGATACACAAAAAGAATTAAACAATGCTGCAAACTAAGTTTAAATAGTGTTTGATTGCCACTAAAGACAGCGAAATTATGTTTAATGTTGGTTGCATCGAACCAAAAAATATTTGTGTCCGTGTTATGTCCAACCAAAGAGTAACATACAATAGCAACTCATCTTCGGTGATATCTCCTACTATCTCCAAGCTCGCAAGACAACGCTAAGAGAGGAATGGCGACTCTTATCTATTGCTCTATGCCTCTATTTCAAAACCTTTTGTCGTTTTATGGCCAGGTACATAATAAACCAAACATATCACACAACTACACTATGATCGAAAGCGAACGAATAAGAGTGCATTTATTGCTTCGTATGTTCGAGTCAAATTATATTAAATTTGCTCTGAATTCTTGGAGTGCCGTTCTGTAAAATTCCCGATTGTTAATTGTTTTGCTCGTGTGTGATTTTATCCACAAATTTAGAAAAACCAATAATTTATTCCAGGGCAAACTCATCAATATATTCACATTCGTGTGTGAGCAATAGATAAGAGTCGACATCCATCTCTTAGCATTACATTGCCATCGTCGCGGTATTAGGAGATTTAATCGAGTTTGAGTTGCCGTTGTATGTTACTCTTTGATTAGACCAGGGCATATCCATGACACAGATGATCGACTATGAAGTTGGAAATGGATAGAAAACAGAGTAGATAGGCGACAGAGCAATAAACAACCAGAAGCAAACCATGCAGCAAACTAAGTGTAAACAGTTCTTGATTGATACTAATGACTAATAAATTATGTTCTATGTTGGTTACGTCGAACGAAAATACGCACTCCCTCTTATTTCTGTCCGTTTTATGCCGCCCCAAAGAGTATCATACAACACCAACTCGATGAAATGGCCTTTCAGGAGAACGTAAAGAGAGGGATTGCGACTCTTTTCTATTGCTCATTTCAAGCCACAACTTTTTGGTCGTAAGCGAATTATCGTTTTCGGCACCTCATCGTGTTCAAATCATAGAGCAATAGATAAGAGTCACCATTCCTCTCAACCATATTGTTCTCTTGCGATCGTTGAGGTAGTAAGAGATTTCATCGAGTTTGAGTTGCTGTTGAGTTTTACTCTTTGGTCTGACATAAAACTGACAGAAATAAAAGGGAATGCGTATTTTCGTTCGATGCAACCAATATAAAACGTAATTTAGCTGTCATTAGTATCACTCAATCACTATTGAAACGTAGTTTCCTGCATGGTTTGATTCTGGTTGTTCATCGCTCACTCGCCACTCTACACTCTATTTTCTATCAATTTCCTAATACATAGTCGACATGGATATCCTCTGGCTATCTAGAAGTTTTTCGGGTGTGATTCCGGAGACAGTTAGTATCTCCTGAATCTAAAAGTAGATGATAAAGTTAAACAAATTCAGAAAAATTCGGTTGAGACAACCGAATTAGCCGTCACCGAATTTAGAGGTTATCACAAACACACTAGAGGTCATCATAAACCAATCAGAGGTTGTCTCAATCGAATTAGAAATTATCAGAACCTCATTAGAGGTTGGCACAGCCGAATTAGAGGGTGTCACACCCCAATTAGAGGTTGTTTCAACCGAATTTAGGTAGTGTCGCAAAGGAATTTTGAAAGAGTTTTTTTATTTAAAGTCATGATATATTTTTCTGTATTCTTATAAAAAATGACAAAGCGAGAAAACAAGGTTATTTATATAGGGTGGATTTTTGTTGTTGCCGCCTAAAAGACAACAATTTCATGCAGTTTGGTCGTGCTTACGTTCTTAAATTCATCAGGGATGATTTTCATATATTCGGCCTTTTTATTGGTACTTTTAGAAATGTGTTGTATTTTAGGCGGCAACAACCAAAATCATGTCTAATGGGTGCAAAATTTTTCGAACACTTGCACAATTTTTCTTCTTTAATATTTCTATAAAAATGTACTTTTTCATAGAAAAAGTACTTTTTAACAGTTATTGATCTTGAACCGAACAATTATTATGAACATAACAAATGAAAGATCGAATAATATAAACTCGGATAAATTTGAACACGGTACACTCTAAACGCCAATCTCATGGCAATCGTTGTTTCTTTTTTGAAATAACAACATCTATGCAATGGCTTTCGATGAAAGCATGCATAGGAAAGAAATGTTGTGAATATTGATGGTTATGGCAAAGTATTGTTGTGGATGTTTTCGCACAAGTAGGAGTTTAGACAATTCTCACTTACTTGAGATTTGTTTATCCCTATAATGTGTGATGATATACCTAAATACTTGTGGAGAAGGAAGCTGATGATATGTCTGGGAGGGCATTGAAATAGCTATATTCCCAACCATCCACCATAATGATCAATTTCACAATTTTTCTTCTTTAATATTTCTATTAAAATGTACTTTTGCATAGAAAAAGTACTTTTTAATAGTTATTGATCTTGAACCGAACAATTATTACGAACACTTGCATATTTGGAAATTCTTTGCTGAAATAAACTTTCATTTGCATTTAGTTTGATGAATTTTTCAATAGCATCATTCCAAACAACCGCTGATGAAGATATGTGGTGAAATCTGAAATAGCTACACGGTTTTCCCTGGAATCATAAGGATACATTTTTGAAAACTATATCTCTATTAATAGATACTATATCTCTATTAATAGAAATAGCTACACGGTTTGCCTGGAATCATAAGGATACATTTTTGAAAACTACATATATCTCTAATAATAGATATGTATATAGAATGGCCTTGACCTTGAATAACAAAATAAAAAGTACCAATAAAAAGTACCGAATAAATAAAAATCATTCCCGATTATTTTATTTTATTTACTAAAAAAAAAAAAAATGGTTTCCCATTACATCCCATGAAGGGACCGGGGAGAACTTCTCACAATCACTGAGCTGTGCGCTTTCCAGTTTTCACTCACTGATTGGGACCTACAATTTTACACCGATTCCGAACGGTATTTTGAGAAGCTTTTTCATGACTATATACTCGATAGTTTCGCCGTCACTATGCGAGGTGACCGCCGCCGAAGGAAATTTAAGGTGGTCAGAGCAGGGATCGAACCCAGGATCTCAAGTACAAGAGGCGCATAGATTGTATCATTTTCATTCCAATTACATCATGCCAGACTGACGATTTCTCCCACTGTTAACTCTAAAATGCTTTTATGATACGATTAACAACAACTTATTGCCAGTAGCTCACAGAACTGCAATGACAACTACAATAATGAAGGCTGTACAAATGTCAATGAGTGCGGAACTTAACTTTTGGGACTTGACAACAAACACTAAGAATAACTTTTAATTTAATTTAATTCCAAAATAACTTCAATCTGTCTGAATCACATTATCGTACTCGTGTGGTTACACATTTTTATTAATAAAACCGAGTAATGACAAATTTAAAACTCGACTTAAAAACGTCAACCAACTCCATGACTTAATAAAAACCCCAAAGTTGCCGGGTAAAGATGCACACATCGCTTGTTGCTTTAGAACTTAACGGACGAAATAAGAAATAGCTGGAGTGACTGACCTGTTTCAAGATGCGCTTATTACTAGTGTTCGTGTTAATCTTGGGTATTTTGCAATTATCCTTGGCGCAGGATGATAATTATGACAACGGAGCATATCATGGTGATGGATATCGTGATAAAGGTGCCCTGGAAATATTTATATACCGGCATCCCAATGATGAGGATCAGCAAAATGACAAGGGAAACGAAGTCACAACTGATAGAAAAGATCGTAGTTTAAGTGGATTGGGATAAATAAACTTCATTGTGTTATTGGTTGTTGAAGATTTATTGTGCTAAAAAATGGCTGTGTCAGTATTTGATAATTTTTAATAAATTTTAAATTTTTCTAAATATAAGAAACTTTAGTAAAAGACTTTTAAAGTTAAAATTTTTCTGGGTATTGAAATACTATGTGTTGGAAGTAGAGTGGGTCGCCTCAACGGAAATAAAATATGTATATCCTTAGAGAAAGATACAAAGAGTGTGCATGTGTGTTTAATTTCCTCCAAATTCCATTTTTCTGCCAGAAGTTGGATGTAATACAAATGAAAATTAAAGATAATTGTAGTGTTCTTCAAATCAAACCAAATTTATTGCATATAAAAATATTTTTCAAGTCATAAGTGCAAATAAAATCAATTTTAAAGTCGGTTTTCTGAATTCGGCTATCACTCATTCTCTTCTTCTCTGTATCATCGAAAATCCCTGGGGGTATCACTGCGCACAGTGGTTCCGAATAGGATTTGTTTCGTCACTATTCGGTATAGCCTGCGCTTATTAACCGATTTCAAAAATAAAATTTGCAGTGTAGGCTTGATATAATTGGGAAAAGATAACCCAGGCCGATAGTAACAAAAACCAAACAACTGCATTTGGTAAAAAGTTATTTTGTTTGGTAACTGATTTTTAATATTTTGTTTGCGCGTATTTTTTCACGGCTATTAGGGTGTACTGAAAAAAATGTTTAGGGGTTTCAGAAGGTGCGTGTTGCAGAGTTGGTTACGGGAACGTCAAAGTTTTTTACTAGAGGGTACTTATAGTCTTCTACTGGCCTTAGAAGTTTCGATTCCTAGTATATTTTTGGCAAAAATATGATTTAACAATAGGTGGCTCAAGCCACGTGTCATGACGAGCATAAACAGAACAATTTATTTTCAATGTAATCAAGCACACTTTTTCAACATACATTTTCTAATTTTAGATGAAAATATTATCAAATATATACAATAATCAAATACGAAAAAAATTTAAAAAATATTCTTCTTCAAGACAAAATTTCTAAAAATATAAATAAATAAATAAATGGTTTCCCATTACATCCCATGAAGGGACAGGGGAGAGCTTTCTCACAATCACTGAGCTGTGCGCTTTCCAGTTTTCACTCACTAAAAAATATAATGTCTGCCAAAATTTTGAAAATATATTTATCTACTTTTGCTCATTATAACACGTCGTTTGCGCCGCATAAAGTGTGGCATTCCCGAAAACGGCCCTTCAATTCGCATTACGATTCAGAGATCTGTGAGGAAAATTGAGGAAGACTATTAAAAAGAGTAAAAAGGAAAGCTTTGAAAATATATGCAGGGACGCCGATATCATCCCCTGAGGTACGGTATATGCACTCTAAGAATATGTTGGTGAACACAGCAGAAAAGTCTGCTGAAAACGGGAAAGCAAACAAATTTGCTATTACAGCAAACATTTGTTTGTTGTTTCAGGATATAGTATGTCAGCTATTTTATCAAGAATGCAAAAAGTTTGTTGTTATTGCAGTTCATTTGCTGTAATAACAAACAAATTGTCTGCTGATAAGTATCATACATTGTTTGCTATTAATAGCAAACTCACTTTTTTGAGTGTAGATTAGTCCTTAAGAGGATAAAGGGCCTCAGATCGCTGCAGATGCTTCTCAGAATCATACGTTGCTGCCAGCACGCGAAAATATCCGGAGGAGACTTAATAACAGCTTGTGATAATTTCAGAAAAGGACCGGTGTAAAACAGGTGGAATTCCCAGCAAGGCGTTGAAGGCAGCAATCTGCCATAAGTCAGACGCTTACCTATCATTACTCGTATTTCAGAACTGCTTCGTGGAAAGGGTTTTCCCGGGCAGATTGAAATTGCCATGGCTTGTCCCGATCCCAAAAGGGGATAAGCCACCAGGCGAGCCCTCGTCGTATCGACCGATACGGGCCTTGTTGATACAATGGGTGAGATACTGGAGCGGATAATTTACAACATCATGCTAGTATTAGGTCGTTCAACTGTGGACGCTGTGAAAAGGGTCGCAGACATGGCAGAGGATGCAATCGCTTCCCGATGGTAGAACGGTTCCAAGGAGTACTGAGCTGTCATTGCCCTGGACCCAGGAAAATCACCACTGAAACAAATAATTTTCAGTGGACGCCCGAGCCCACGATATCCCGCCTAGCGTACGTGCCTGCTCAGCATAGTCAGTTAAAAATTCCTTCAACTCGGTCAGCTGGGGATACGGAGCCCTGGATATATCCTGAACATTATTGACCATAGACTAATGTATTGGAGCGATGATGGTACACCGTTCTATGACGTCACGATGGGAGTTCTCTAGGCCCACTTCTTTACAACATTATGTATAATGGAGTACTAAGACTAAACGCACCCAGGGGTACTAAATAATTAGCTTCGCCAACGACATTGTCATTGTCACAGTGACAAATCACATCGCCCAGATGCTGAAAAAGATGCAAATAAAAGGGGCGCAGATCAAAACCTTTGCTAGATGCAGCGGGTATAGAACTGGCGGGGCATAAGACGGAGGTCATCTTGATAAGCAGTCGAAAGAAGTTAAAGCACAATCGGGGACTATATCGTGCAATGTTCAAAAGCTCTAAAGTATTTGGGAGTCATAATCGACAATAGGCTCTATTTTATGCAGCACGTGCGTTATATTACAAGGAAAGGTGCCGAAATCAGAGCATCGCCAGTATGAATGACGCCGAACATTCAAGGTTCTAAATTGGTGATAAGGAAGCTCATAGCTGTAGTCGTAAGTTCGGTTATAGTGCATGCTATGTCTGTGAGGCCCGGAACTCGGGCTTCTTGGGTAACGATTATTAACCTGATGTTCGTATATAGCCAAAGCGCCCTGACGTCGATTAGCGGTTTCCGAACGTTATCGGAAAAGGCTGTATTTGTAGTTGCTGGTACAATGCCAGTTGATATCTTGGCAGATGAGATGAAGCGGATGTATAATAGGCGGTAGGAGAATTAACGACCTAACAATGTCATCAAAAGAGAGGAAAGGTTGACTTTTGTGGAGAGATGACAGACACTTGTCAGTCAACACTTGACGAAGGGAAGATGGGCTTTTCACCTAATTATGTATGGTTGAAAAGAAGCCATGGAGACACAAATTATTATAAGAACCACTTTCTTACGGGTCAAAAAAAAATGGTTTCCCGTTATATCCCAAGAAGGGATTAGGGAGAACTTTTCACAAACCAGTGAGCTGTGCGCGTTCTAGATTTACATTCACTGATTAGGGCCTACTGTTTTACACCGGATCCGAACTGTATTTTGAGAAGCTTTTTCAGAAGCTTTCGTGGGGGGGTTACCCTCCGAAAATGGGAAACATATTTTCTTTTCCAATTATGTATCAAATTTATTGACGTGATCTGACGTACTCAAGTTATATTGGTCCAAACTCAATTGTTTTTTCAAAATGGTTATTTTTGAAAATAAATTTTACAACTTAACTATGTCTAGGAGAAACAAGAGTTATAGCTTATTCACATTTACCGCGTTTCAGCTGAAACGCGGTAAATGTGAAAAGGGTATTAGATGTCGTTTTAACGCCATGAAACCAAGATTAAATTTAGTGCCATAGCTCTAAAACTGTTCGAGATACAGTTAAAAACTTCTAAAAATTAAATCTAACTTTTTGCATTTTCAAAATCTGAAAAAACCTAATATTTGTAAACCGAAAAAACATATTTTTTTTTTGTGCGCGATATGAACAAATGTATCAAAACAGCTTAAAAAAGCATAAAAAAAAATACTGTAAATTTTTGTTTTCTTGCAAATCGAAAAAAACGAAAAGTTGTCAAGTTTGGAAATTTTTATAAAATATACCCACTGTGCGATTTTCAATGTTGATATGTTAATGTAATTTCTATCTCCTTGTCTGCAATCAGTTTTTTACGGAATTCAAAATTTTTTCTAGATCAAAAGATACAGACTTTTGACCGATGGCAATTGATTCGGAACCACTGTGCGACGGCCACTCTTACGGGTCATGTCTGCTGAAAAGATCTTTACAGATTTGGACTTGATAGTTCTCCTTTATGCGCAAGCTATGTGGGTCAGGAGGACTTCGCGAACCATGTTATGTTTACCTGACCCAGCTTCGTGCCAAACAGGGAATTTGAAAATGGGCTGGCAACTAATTGGCAATTGTGGTTAAGTACAAGACGAACGGCAACAATTCAAATACGAACGAGGTTCAAATACAACCAGAAAAAATAAACCCTAAGCTATGAAGACGTAAATCCAATGTGCGCACATGTTTATACATCCTTACACACATACATGTATATATGTACATATCGCAGAGTAATCACATAGAGGTGTGGTTTCATTTGACACTCTTCTTGGAGAGGTCGGTGCGGAGATCGAATATATCTGACATAAATTGACTTAAATCAGGTGGTTTAAGAACTAGGTGGTACAAGAATAGTTGCTTTAAATTTTGAGAACAGTGGAATTTAAACGTATTTCGGACTATTTTCTTATCTTTTATAGTTAGTTTACATTTGTGTTGAATTTTACACAAACATTTTAATATAAAAAACAAAATGGCGTTCTTGTTCAGTTGTTGGTTGTTTTGAAATAATGACTTTATTTGCTATTATTAAATCAATACTTTTCAACATGCCACGTCCATATGCAACCACATCAAACGTCGTAAGTTTACTGAGACAAGTCGCTATTCTAGGTATATGAGTAAGTTATTGAAACTATTAGTCAAATGCTAACAACGTCCTAACACTTATCAATACATTTTCATTCATCCCACTGCCATGGTCGTCAAAATGCTAAACGACAAATATTTGCTAGACTCAAAATGACACATTATTTGAAATTGAAAGTTATTATCGGAACACCTTTTGTATTGACCCATCCTGACGAAGTTGTCAGCAATTAGCATATTTATTTATTTTTATCCTCGTATTTATTTCCGTCATTATCCCTCACAAAATCGCTCAGATTTTTTAACTTTACCGTCAGTTTCTCAACCAGAATATTACCTGTTCTTTATCTTATAATTTTCAGATGTTAATGTTGCACGTCATACTGCACATTCAAATCGAATCAAGTACGGCAATTGAACTTTTCCATTGTGTTTGCAATATATATATATATATATTACGTTGTCCCTCAACCCGGAAAAGCATGAATTGAAATCACAAACTGGTTTAGGCCTGTGGTAACACCTTAGTGATTGATGAACCCGGTATGCCTATATAATGATATTTATACGCCAATTATCTCCAATTGTCTGTATCATCGTACTGATCACATGCATCACCTTTGATCATGAGACTCAGCTGTAATGCAAAAGCAGTTCGGTTGCCCAAAATGGCAGTTAATTCTGTCTCCGATTTGATGCATTTGGAACGAAAAAGAAAAAAATTTCCATTTCATACAAACGCACTCACAAATGTAAAATGCAAATTTAATGTCACGCAGTAGGTGAATAACATTTTAATTGATCAAAATGCACGATTAATAAAATATTTATTCTCTAACAGGTAGACATATAAAAGTAATTGATTTGATGTTGTATGTAAATATATTCTGATGTTGATAAGTATATTCGAAAGATTAAACGACAGATTTTGATTCAAATTTAACGATTTCGACAATATGCACCTCATTTTAAAATTGTATTTACAAGAGAGAGGATGAAAAATTCCAAAACTTAAGTTAAAGTATTTGTACAATAAAGTTATTAAGGAGTTGCAATAAAAAAAAATGTTTTATATTTTCATTCTGTTGTTCGACCTTTTCTTTATTAATAAATAATCAATATTCTTCGAGCTTGAGGTCAGATTTGCTGTTGTTGTATTTATTTTCTCCGATATTGCACTACTCCTTTGTGTATCATCATCAGGAGATATAAGCAATATTTAACAATTAAAACAAAATAACAATTGTGAAAAAATTATGTCAATTTAAAAAAGTTCAAACAAATTTTCCCGCCTTTTTTCAAAATTTTCTGAAGTTACACAAACAATAATAATGTTCGTAAAAAGTTCATATAAATTAACCCAAAGAAAAATATTAGATTGATAAACAACTTGTGCTTAAATGGTTCTACTTTTTACTTGTTATATGTCTGTAAATTTGGGCTACATTATCTGTATCTCTTTTATAGCTAATTCTTTTCAATGTTGGTGTAGTAATTATTTGTAGCATTTCTAACATATAACGACGTTTATAATTGTTTTCTTTATTAAAAACCGCTGTATCCTGAAAGTTTGGGAATGATTTAAAGTAGCACAATAGGATGTTAATGCTGTTTTCTGAGTAGAAATGTGCCTGTATATCTGATCTGATTTGTGTCCTTCAATTCGTGTTTTTAGTTTATTTTTTGTAGTCCCTACATATACTTTGTCACAAACCTCGTTGTCATTCCCCTTACATGGTATTTTATATACTATATTAAACATATCAAATTTGTCCAAACTATCCTTTGTTTTACTAAATATTCTGCCTATTGTTATTTTGTTTTAATTGTTAAATATTGTTTATATCTCCTGATGATGCTACACAAAGGAGTAGCGAAATATCGAGGAAAATAAATACAACAACAGCGAATCTGACCTCAGGCTCGAAGAATATTGATAATTTATTAAAAATGTTTTATTTTAAAAAAAGTTTTGGTTCCATGAGCATCATTGGATCACGCCAATACCCATTAATCGACCTCGGATTAACTGCACTATGGCATAACTCAGAACTTTTGTATGGGAAATGTCTCAGAACTCAGGAATGGCAGTACTTCAATGTACATTAGTTACGAGTCACATCTCGTCAGCTGATAGTTTTTACTTGGAAACCAAACAATTTACTAGCACCAGACAACACCCCTCACCAACAAAATTGTTGTCTCTTCAATTTAAGTGATTTTGTACATTCTTAAAAGTTTGGTTGAAAGTTATAAAAATGTTCTTCGTAATATTTATAAAACATTGGTCATTAATCCAATGAAGTTTTTATATAATTTCATACATTTAATGAACAAATTTCATAAAAAGTTACGAGTTTACAATACGGCTTCATTTAAAAATTTCATAAAATATTTCTCATTTTGTTTGGGCATTTTGTGATATTTTTGGAGTATTTCTAAACTAAATAATTCTCATTACATTTAGAGTAACTAGTCGTTACGTATATGTACTTCGATTGACGATTTTTAAAATTATATAATTCTAACCATCGGCGAATGGATCAAGAATTGCTATACGGTTTGCCATGTTACGAAAAATCATTTCTGTAAGATTGCACTTTTTTAATTTAGTGGAATTTATTTTGCAAGTGGCTACTCTGAAATTTGCCAGCTTCACATATGTTTATTACGATTATTAATGGAGCACTTGACGAAAGAACAGCGACTATGAAAACTTATTACAAAAATTTGGAAAGTTATGCGCTGAGACCGCTCGCAAACTTCGAAGAATTTTCAGTCGAGAACGTGCACCTAATATGTCAATCATTCGAACAGTGGTCAAAAAATGTTACGAAACTGTGTGGGTTATGGACAGTAAGACTCCTGTGCGTCAACGGGTCGGTCTCTTGAAAACATTGCTGCTGTAAACGAAAGTGCCGCCGAAACCCCGAAAACATCATTCTCAACAGCTTGAAATTTCAAGAAACACTACGCAACGAATTTTGACAAAACACCCCCACCTTCATGCGTACAAAATTCAGCTTACTCAAGAGCTCAAACCAGCAGACCATGAAAAGGGCCGGCAATGAATGAAAGGAATGAATGAAAGTGAAGTCAGTGCCAATTTTTCAAAAACAAAGTCATCTCCCATGAAGCGCATTTCGATCTACATGGCTTCGTGAATAAAGTACACAAAATTGTCGCATTTGAGGCTCAGAAAATCCTCATGCAATCGCTGAGAAACATATGCACCCACAACGAGTAACTGTCTGGTGCGCATTTTGGTCAGGGGGCGTGAGTCGGCCTTACTTTTTTGAAGATGAGGCCGAAGTTGCATTGACTGTGAAAGGCATTCGTTACAGGAACATGATAACGGAGTTCTTGTAGCCTTAAGTGAACGGAATGGATCTGGACGACGTGTGGTTTCAGCAAGACGGCGCCACCTGCCACACTGCGCATGAAACAATTGATTTATTGTAGCAACGATTTCCAGAACAAATTATCTCAGGAAATTCTGCTGTCAACTGCCCACCAAGATCAAGCGATTTAATATCGTTCCATTTCTATCTTTGGCGTTTTGTGAAATCTAGGGTTTATGCGAATAAACGACAAACAATTCGTGAGCTCAAACCCGAGGTCTAACGCATTAAATTTTCTGCCGACGCACTGCTTGCACACGCACAGTATAAGCTAAGCAGTTCTCGGAAACGATCGTCTTCGTTCGAGTCTAATAGCCTGTTTTTTGAACTTAATTTTTGATCATTCGTACGCCAAATGACTAGCGAAGACAACTTTTGGTTTTTGTACGCTTTGTTTTGAGTGAAACGAAAAGAGCTTTCGTTTTGCTTAAACAATTTGGTTCAGCGAAATCAAACACGAACGAAACAAAACGTCAGAGTAGACAATCAGAAAATATCAATTGTTTAGTTTGTTTACAAATGTGTTTCTTTACGATTTACAAGAAAATTAATTAAAATTGTTGTTTAGTATGGATATTTCTAACAAAAATGTCGCTACATGTCGCCCCAAATGCAATCATTTTAAAAACACTATAATTATCTCACTTAACAACTTTAATTTTTCCCACTTTTCTTCTGGCAATTTGTTGGTTATTTTATTTTGTCTGCAATCAGCTGCTGCCAATTATACAGCTGATAGAGCAGTGTTGCCTGCAGTTTGCTAAATTTTGGTATTTTGCAATAGAAAGAGTTTTTAAAATCAACAAGAATAACACATTGGCAACAATGTACTTTGACATAAGGGCAGCTAGTAAAATGAGCTTTCACTCCCGGACGGAAATGGAACAAAAACTCAAATATAAACTGGGTAGCAATCGCACGTCTGCTTAAACAAAAATGTTCGATGAACAGGCTATAAGATTGCATATAGGCATTTGCTTTCTACACTATACAACAAAAAAATTTGGGGGAAAATGATTTTATGTTTATTGAAAATTTAGAGGGGAAAGCGCAATGTATGATTTGTTCCCAATTGTGAAGCCCCCTAAATTGTTACAACTGTTATAAATCGTTCCTTGTTTGAACTTTATGCAAGATATATGTAAGACAAAATTAGTCGTTATACTCTGCTCTCATTATGACATAAGGAAAACAAGAATGCAGTCAAGTAACATATTTTTTGTGCATGAATATAAATCAGCACTAATATTTTCTGTTTTTGTAAGGGAACAAAATTTCAAATCAGTTTTTGTTTCATTGTGTAATGTGCGGCGCAGTCGCTCTCTGTGGCACTCACACAAATATGATGTTCTCTTTGTTAGTGTGCCCATCACTGATCTATCCCTGCAGTCGACGTAGCTAACGAATTTTTAGTTATTTCCCTAACTACCAATAATTACCATTAACTACCCGCCAGACTACCAGCAATGCTTTACACTGACGAATTTAACATGGGGATGTCATTGACGGTAGTCAGTGGCTACCCATGCAGACCGCTAGTTACATGAAATTGACGAAATATCTAACAACATTGTACTAACTACTTGGCTAGTACAATCCGCTTGATGAATTCGTCTGACCATAATGAATTAATGTTATGAATAAATATTTTTCATTATCTTCACCACATTCTTTTTCTACATTTTCAAACTTTTCCACAATTTGTTCCTTTTCTTTCTTTTTTCATTTTACCTTTCTAAATATTAAAATTTACTTTTTTCACACACGCTGTCACGATGATGCTTCTTCGAACGTTAAATAGCAACTGACGTCAGCACAAAAAAATATCCAAGCAACCAACAAATCATAACGGGATAACGGTTCAGTGCATTGTTTTTGTTTTGCTTGTTTTCATACTTATAATAATCAAAAGGCGAACTCTAACATTACCTGTAGCCACTCAAGTATGAATAAATTCGCTAACGAAATAACTGACTACATAGAGCCAGTAACTACTTTTGAAACTGCAGGGATATTCACAACTGTACATGTGTGTGTGACATTTTTGTCAGATCATTTGGACGTTTTCATTAAATTACAACAATGCTAGTGCTACTAAAGTATATTTGTACTATTATTCGTACATTAAAATTTATTATTTTAATTCATAAAACTTTGAAGGATTTCGTAGTATTTACGAAGAAATAAAATTGAACTAATTTGTCGTCGGCATTTCGCAATAATTTTTTTTTTTGATAAAAATTCTCGTGAAAAGTTGAAATTAATACGGGCTTTAATGGGCAAGTGGAGAATTACAGTTCAAATTTATTTCGCGTGTAATTCTCCACTTGCCAATTAAAGCCCGTAATAATTTCAACATTTAACGAGAATTTTTATCAAAAAAAATGCTTGCGAAATGCCGATGAAAATTTACTCAATTTGTCAAAATCACACTCTTATGCTCACACAAAATTTTTGTTGCTAATTCTTTGTCAAGTCGACGAAGTTACTATCAGCCTTTAGGCAGTACAATTTTTACTGCCAATAAAATATTCTTTGGGCATTTCTGTAAAAAAAACAGATAAAAAATATATATACTTATACATACATAATATACAAGGGATTTCTATTAAAAATTAGGAGTTATACAAATTTGGTGGCGGTCGGTGGTGCAGTGGTTAGTGTGCGCGGCTCCTGTGCATGAGGGAGTGGGTTAGATCCCTACTCTGACCGCCTTAAATTTCTTTCGACGGCGGTCGCCTCGCTTAGTGACGGCGACACAATCGAGTATTTAGTCATGAAAGTGCTTCTCAAAATACCGTTCGGAACCGGTGTCAAACTGTAGGTCCCAATCAGTGAGTGTAAAACTAGAACGCACACAGCTCACTAGTTGCCAACATATAAAATGTTCTAGAAAGTTGTTTATTGAGATCTTAGGTATATTCTTGTAGTTGTTTTTTTCTTGAACAGGCGAAAAAAGGTAAAAAAATCGAATTTTTTTAAATTTTTTTGCGATTTTGAACTTGAAGATGAATTTTTTTTTGATTTTATATGTTGGCAATTTTTATTCTTTATGACAAGAGCTACAACTTTTTGCGCGTCCCTTGTTGATTGAAATTTAAAATAAACCCGTTCATTTTTATTGTTTTGCTAATTTTATAAAATAATTCTTTTTTCAAGTGATGCATTCAAAAACCATTAATTAATTGCATGTAAATTAAAAAACACAATTTGATAAAACAAATAAAAAAAAATATTTCTCTTAGTTTGCTACATACATAGTAAGATTATAGACTTAATTCGTAATAAATTTTGTAATACCCCAATACCCAGTTTAAATGATATTTACGATCAAAGTTCGAAAAATATAATTCCATATCAAAGTTAAAGTTAATTGGCTAACCACCCAAAAAATGGTAATGGGTATCTATACACTACTCATAGCGAAAGGTAAATTACCCATACACACGGGGGGTAAATAATCTCAATGTGTAATTACTAGAATGTTCAAAACCGAAACTGACAGGGTTTTTATTTTCAATTTACCGCGTGCCGGCTTTTTAAAAATCGTAATTTTGGAATAAACCGAAAAATGGTTAGTTGAAATCGATTAACTGGGTTTACTTATACACAATTTGTCCTTAAAAAAATTTCAAAATTAAACCTGAAAAGGTATGACTTTGAAATATTAAAGAATTTTTTGAATTAAGTTACACGATATCATTTTCAAATATAATTTCATAGCTTGAATAAGTTCGTTCATGTCAATTCAATTCAATGCAATTGAATACAATTCAATTCAATACAATTTAATTCAGTTCAATAATTCAATTCAATTCAATTCAATTCAATTCAATTCAGTTCAATTGCATTCAATTCAATTCAATTCAATTCAATTTAATTCAATTCAATTCAATTCAATTCAAGTCAAGTCAATTCAATTCAATTCAAGTCAATTCAAATCAAATCAAATTAAATCAATTTAATTCAATTCAATTCAATTCAATTCAATTCAAGACAATTCAATTCAATTCAAATCAAATCAAATTAAATCAATTCAATTCAATTCAATCCAATTTAATTCGATTCATTTCATTCCAATCTAATCTGGTTTAATTAAAACTATGAACTAATGTGTTTTTTAAAGAGAATTTAAATATATTAAATATCTGAATAATGGAGTTACGTTTTCTGAATAATGATTCTTTTTGCCTTCAAAGGAAACAAGACATGAAAATTTTATTTTGTACCGATCTTGTATTAATTTTGCTAAAAAAATTTAAACATATTGTGCTCCACACAAAACGAAAATGCCGAAAACAGACCGTAATTAAAAGTAAAATTTAACCGGTTTTCCCCATTCTGTGAAACAGAATACCGGTTTCACGAAAGACGAGTTTTTCGAAAATTCTAAAAATAAACCGAAAATGTCGGTTTTTACGAATACACATTAAAAATTACAGACGGGGAATGTGTTAGCGTCATTTACATATTACCCACGGCGATGAGATTTTGATAAAGTGACCCAATTCATGTGGAAAACATATTTTTTAAACCGTCGTAGTATGAAAGTCGCCTAGCCAAAAGTATGTGGTCCAACTCATTATACCCTCACCCATACGGAAAAAAATTTAACGCATAGAAGAAGCCACATTAGACATAATGCACTTAAATAAAAAATTAACCACAAAATAATATTTTCGTTAAACTTTTTCGCTTTTACTGTGGAAATAAATTTTCGATTTTATTGATCGTAACATGTTTTGATCGAAAATGTTTAGAGTTCAAAAATGTGAATCAAATTAATATATTTTTGTCATGGATGGATATTTTTTCCGAGTTCGACGACGACCTGAAGCCATACCAAAGTTTTTTTAACTTGCATTACATTATCTAATGCAAATGCAAAAAATACAAATGCAAAAATGCAAAAAAATTGTGCGCAATTTCAATTAAAAAAATTGTAATTGCCAATTGCTCAGGCATTGCAAATGCAGGTTGTGGACTCGGATACCAATTGTAATGAAGTATGGGAATACTTTTAATTATTTTGAATTTGATTGACCGCTGGCAATTCTGTTTTAAAGTATTTTATATGTAGGGGTTTGTGGCTTAGATAGGCATTGCCTTGTAGTACTTTCAAATTCATAAACCCGTACTGTATAAAATATTGGAAAACCAAAATTGCCAGATATTGTAGATAAATAAAAACCATTGATGATTCATTTGCTTAATCACCATTTCCACCATAGCGCAAATGCTGTTTCCGTATGACCATTTTTCACTCGGATGCGACGAAAAAGCACTCGAGCATCATTTTGATTTCGATTCTGTCGTTCAAGTTTGAAAATAGAATATAAATAATAGAAAAGCATATCGCTTTTGATATTTGTTGAAAATACAAAAGGCAAGAAAGAATGGTTATATAGTTTTTTCAATAGTTTTTGTTTCCAGGGAAATTTGCCAATATCCACCACACCGGCGACATCTAGAAAATTTCTCTTTACTTTCAAATCCACGACTTATCTTTCACCATCTATGGTTTTTTATTTATCTATGCAGATATGAAGGAAATGCTTTGAAAATAACTACAATTGCCAATGGCATTGAAACTCTTTTGAATTTGCTTTTGTAGAGATAATTCAAATTAAACTACAAATTATAATTGTCATATAATTAATTTGCCCCATGTATGCCTGAAGCAAACATATTTTTTTTCTCCTCGTTACAGCAGAACACGTTGCTATAGTCCTTTAACAATTGTACGCCTCTTTCCGCAGCGTCGTTGACAACTTGTAATCTACACAATATTTCTAGGGTTTGCTGGTAGTCTTCGCACTCTTTCCAGGTGCTGTCTCAGGTGTTACATAATGGCTCTAAATGTCCTGTATGTTGTTTCGATGCCAAGTTTATTCTTTTCACACATTCGAAACCAACAAGATTCACTGAATCTTGGTTGTCACTGCCTCCGCTATCCTCCAAATCATCTTCTTACTCTATATCATCGTCTTCTTCTTCCTCGATATCATCCACGTCGTCTTCTTTCTCTCTGTCTTCGTCGGACGATTCGTCCATATCATCGTCAGATAATTTTTCCTCGCGTTCCTCTTTCTCGTCTTCAAATACACGAATTGAATTCGCCATTTTCGGCCAGATGTAACAGGGGGTAATCGGATCATGTAATGCAAGAGCAACAGCTTCCCCACTAAGATACCACAGATGCCCACCAATCGCTGCGGCCCAATCACATCAATTGAAATTGAATTGAAATCATTATTTGCTAGACAAAACTTTCACGTAAAGTCTTACGATGAAAATACGAGTAGTAACATCACGATGTCCACTCAATGCGTTTTTGTTCAAATCGACATGTTTTGGGAACAAAAATATTTTTGCCACAATGTGCCTTTCGCCATCCATCGTGCATGACTAGTGGTCTGAAATGATGATTGGGAATATATTTATCAAGGAACAATAAAACGATTTCAAGGACTTCTTTGTAGTCGTCTCTATGTGATCCAAAGATAACGACTTGATCTCAATTTTGACTTCAACTGGTACTTTAGCTATGACTGTGTAGCACACGAGGCTGCGAACACATGTGTAAGTTGCCGATATTGGCGTTTTATTGGTGCACATTAAATACAGTTTCGCTCTATTCTCACTAGAATTTTATTTCGCGTTCCATTTAAATATAACTACAATTTTGTTTTCATTATTTAAACTAACTGCCTTTTAACAGTTCTAGATGATATTAATAAAGTGTAAATTAGTCGAAAAACCCAAATTAATATTTCTGAATTAAAATTTGAAAATAAATTTGGTACTCAAATTTCGTATACACTTTTTTTTATTGTCATAATTAATTTCCTCAGTTCAAATTAAAATTCATATACAAATTTTTATCTTGGCAAATGAGTTTTGCTATATCCTAAAACTTAAATCCTTCCCCTTTCAGACAAATACCATCAATGTAAAGTAGATATTTCTTGTGTTATCTTTAAAATGTTCTCTCCAATAAAGGAGAAAAACGCTTTGGCGCTTATAAAAAAATTATACTTCCTAATTGAAAACACTTCTTTTGTTATGCTTAAATTTCGCTTAAGTAATTTTCACGACCAATAACTTTTATCCATAATTGACATCATTTTACCAGCAGCGTCACTTAACCTCAATCAACACATTTTTTTTTATTTATCTACACCAAGAAACATCAGAAAAAGTTCACCTCAATCCTTTGCATATTATGGCCTGAACCAGCGACCGAGTTGAGTAGTCTACTCGCATTACAAAAGACACAACAACAACGAAACAAATCCAATGCAGCTTAAGGCAAATCCATAGGGCACTATATAGCTATATGAACTAGTACATTTCAGAAACCATTTGCTCGACGATTACAAAGGAAAAATGTGAAATACAAGAGTCATTTTACAAATGGGGATAATTTTTGGAGTGATAGATGTTACAGTACCAAAACAGGATTAAAGTTTAGGTTTGTGAAATAAAAGTATTAAAACTGATGTACTTAACGTAACTTAAAACGAACCCTCTTCTATTAACGTCAATAAATCAGCGCAATAAGGCGATTTAAGAAAATTTGTAACAATAACGACAAGAGCTGCCATTTTTAAAAACCAAACCATAAATATTGTTGATTTTTAGAAATTCGAATTTATAAAAATTTTTATAAACCAGAATACTTTCCACGCCCACATATCAACACCCAATTCGTAATTATAGTAAGATACTGATATATACAACTGTATGTAGATACGAAAAGAAAATATAGGAAATTTAAGAAAAAAATCTTACATTTTAATTTCAATCATGCCCCCGTTTGGGTTTCCATGAATTCTCCATGAATGTGCGGTTGTGTAACAGTGGTTTCATTTCATTTAGACCCGATTTGATTTCACACTTAACGATTTTCGCACTTAATTAGAAATGAATAAAAACACACCCCAACCCAACACCGTGACACCACTCTAACCCCAACCGACATCCGTGCACATCAACCCTCAAGGACAAGAATGATTTGATTAAAATTGAAGATGAATTTTAATTAAAATCCTTTTTAATTTTTTCCCCTCCTTTGTGTTCATTGCCTGCTCTTCAGCGACTCATTCAGTCATCGCTTCTGTCTTGTGTTATTTTGTGTAAAAAACTGTTGTAGTTGGGTGTTAATGCGGTGGCGGCAACGGAGGCTGCTTTCCAGACCACCATCGCTCATCCACATTAACCTTGTGTTTGTGAGTGGGGTTTTTATATAATTTACTCTGGAACAGCCCAAAGTCAGAGCAAGTCTATTGTTACTTACGTTCGAATAAATAGTCAGTCGCCTCAGTCCTTTTCGCCTTCGCCTTTCGTCTAATGACGTTCAGTATGATTAATAATGAAATTGTGTGTGTGAGAAGGTGCGGTAAAGGAAATTAAAGGTCTCATCTTTGCTGGTGTCGCTTTAACAATATTTTCTAGATCCACACGCGAAGAAGCAACGTTTAAAGCCGCCTAATCATTTTGTGAGGATGGAGACACAAGGCGTTCAGCTCAAGGTGGTTTTACACTAAATTGTCTACAAATAAAGTAATTAAATTTTAATTGATAATGAAACATTTTTTTATTGTTCTCTTTCATGTTGGAATAGCTTATATTGTCGGCTTCCAAGTGATATCCACCAAGTCAATTCGGATGATTTTAGTTAAGCCCAGCAAGCTCTTGTACTCATAGTGTCTACATGCTGGTGCTCAGTAGGGATAGACTTTAGTAAGGGGTCCTGCGGCAAATCTTCCAAATTCATAACTTCCAAATTAATAATAAACCGAAAACCGGTTATTCGAAATTTTCAGGTTTTGAATTTCAGGTAACCAGCCCATACCTTCACGAGGCAGACAATAATCGTATTTTTCACACACACACGATCGGCAACTCACATGTACACAACAACTATGCTTGATTCGAAGCATCAGTATATGCCCATCGGCGGAATTTGCGAGCCCTTCCACGAATAAGGCATGCGCAATCCTTCTGTGGTAATTCCTACTTTAAAAAAGCCTGCGATATGCATGATTTTATAAGGCTTTTAAAAGAATGCCAGAAGACGCTCTTGTTCACGAAAACTTGTCTTTCCACATATTCGTCGTTGCAAAATCATAACATCCGATAGCCCAGTAGATAAAGCGTCCAACTGTAAATTCTAAGGCCGTGTGTTCGATTCCTGTGGTTGCCGAATTTAAAAAAAAAATATTTATAAGAATTACAATTGGTTAAAGTATAAATCTGAAATATGAAACTAATTTGCATATATATTTTTTTATTTTTACTTAAGTCCTTCTAAAACTACTCTTTTTGCAGGCCTTCCTAAGGCCTTCTAGTAGAGAGGGACGAAAGGCATTGCCTGCCAATCTCACGCAATGTTAAAAAGAAAGGAGGAGGTAATATGTAGGGAAAGCCTGCCGTATTCTATAGAATGACTTCTGGGTCATGATATGTTCGTGTTGCCTACCACTGCTCTAATCTATGATAGACTAAGTCCTATAGTATTATTTATGTAAATAATGGGAATATTTGTAAGAATATTTTAGTTCATTTACATCATCACACCTTATAGGGATAAACAAAACTCAACTTAATGAGAATTGTTTCAACACATACTAGTACGGAAACATCCAAAACAATACTTTCCTAACAAATTTGATTTAAAATCAATTCAACCAAGTAAAATCAATTTTACCAAGTAGTTTAATTGCCCAAATAATTACCCGAAGTAAAATAGTCATTGGTGTTATTTACCGACTTTTTGCATAAATTGGTTCAGTCGAGTATTCGATTAATTGACAAAATTAAAATGTAATTGGATCGGAATTGTGTGTTTCAACAAAGTCTTAGTAACTAATTTGTGGGCAATATAAAGGGTTTTCCAACAAGAGCTGCTATTTTGAATCACCTTGTATTTCGGTAGCCGTCACTTTTGAAAGCTTTAATTCTTTGACATTTGACAAGTAGAAACTACGCCTTTACTAAAAATGGAACGATACACGTTTCATGAACGCATTGAAATTATTAAAATTCACTACAAAAATGGTGAAAATCTTGCTGTCACTGTTCGCAAAACTAAAGCATTTTTGGGTCGTCGTGAAGTACCTTGTCGGACCGCAATACAGAAATTGGTGGACAAATTCGAGCTGTTGGGACAAGTTAGTGATGTGAAGAGTAAAATCCGTGCACTGAGAATATTGCTGCTGTAGCCCAAAGTGTTGAAGAAAACCCAGGATTGTCCATTCCTCGTCGTTCTTTGGAATTCGGCATTCCACAAACGTCATTACACCGTATTTTGCATAAAGACTTGAGTCTTAAGGCTTACATAAAGTTCAGTTAACACAAGAACTCAAGCCGATCATCAACAACGTCGTGTCTTTGCTGATTGGTCCTTGAAATGTATGAAAATGATCCGGAATTCCATCGAAAAATCATCTTGACTGATGAGGCCCATTTAAACCTCGGTAGCTACGTCAACAAGCAAAATTGTCGCATCTGGGGCTCGGAAAACCCAAGAGTTATTGTTGAGAAGCCTCTCCATCCTCAACATGTGACTGTTTGGTGCGGTTTATGGTCCGGCGGGGTCATTGGACCTTACTTTTTCGAAAATGAGGTTGGATCAACAGTTACGGTGAATGGATTGCGCTATCGAGAGATGATTACTGATTTGTTATGGTTGGAGTTTGATGGTATTGATCTGGACAACGTTTACTGTCAACAAGACGGCGCCACACAAGCAACGAAACCGTTACCATTTTACGGGAAAAGTCTCCGGGCCGTGTTCTCTCTCGAAGAGGTGATCACAATTGGCCACCGAGATCTTGTGATTTAAAACCTTGCGACTAGTTCCTTTAGAGCCACGTGAAAGACAAGGTCTACGCCAACAGCCCAGCATCGATTCAAAACCTCAAAGACAGAATTCGTGAGGCTATCGAGGACATACGGCAGCCACTTTGCGATTTGGGTATGGAAAATTTCATGAAGAGGATATGGTCCTGTAAGCGTGGTCATGGTGGCCATTTGGCTGATGTTGTTTTTCATTATTAATAAAAAATGAAATAAAAATCCGATCATTTATCTCAAAAAATTGAATTTTTCTTTGAATACCAAAATAACACCTCTTATTGGAAACCCCTTTTATATAACGAAATATTTTTGGGGTAAAGAAATATTTTTGCGTCATCTGCCACATTCTAGGCACTATTTCAAATGCCGTGTCATCACTTTCATAACGTCGATTGACTTAAGAATTTATTTAATGACGTCCAGAAATACAACCTGGTTTTTCACAAACAATGTTGCTATCAAAATATTGAGATTTATGAATGTTATCTAAATAGTTACCATCGAGTTGAATACCAATACAAGACATGGGTTCCTTATCACTTCTTGTCCGTTTTCTACGAAAAATTTTAAATAAAATTTGACTTAAGAGATATATTTATGATCGAGATTTTTTAATCAAATTTGACTTCACTTGTTAGTCTTCAGTGGATCACAAATATTGGGCTTTACTGGAGCAGAAAAGACCCAAGTTAGCTGATATGTAATTCGGCAGGCATTAAGTCTGCGGTGAAAAGGAAAAACTGCTTAAGTCTGATTTTGTCGTTTTGCAGGGGAGCACTTTCCAAGTTAAAACCTAATTTTTTAAAATTAATGGCGATTCTAGTATAAGTGAAAGTCATAAATCTAATCAATGCTAATTAAGGAATAAATTATTGTACATTCCAATTAAGAAAGTATTTAATTTAAGGAACTTTAGTCAAAAATAAAACGTAAGCACTTTTTCTAAACGAGTGTATGAGACCATGTCGAACATATCTCAACATAAGCTGGTTTTTCGAATTAATTGGCAATGAAGTTTATTCATATGTGAATATAAGTTGTTTCTCCAAATTACTTTTAATGTAATTCAATGAACTATTAGAAAAGGATGCAGTACAAATCAGCAGTATTAACTTTTATTAATTTGAAATTAAAAAGAATTCAGCAAACATAACTTTTCGTCTTAAAATTAATACAAATCAATAACAATAAGAAACTTAAATATCATTCAAAGATGGGATGAAGGAAATAAAAACTTCAAATTTTAATCAGTTTAATTAATTAAAAATATAATCATTAATGCATAAACTAAAATATTTAGTTTTTAATCATTTTCATTTACTTCATCATAAATAAAGTGAGCATGTATATCTGGCACTTCATCGATGGAAAGATTTTCATAGAATGAATGGAAACATGGATCAATGAACGGAAGAAGCGCAATATGATAATTTCTCTTATTTACGGGAATCCTAAAATCTCTTGATAGATTGGGAATTTCATTCAATTTCAATTCAATCATACCTCGTTTGCTAACATTCAGTACTTTAAAACCCACATCTTGATCTTAAGAGATTTTGAACTGTTTCTTTCCAAAATACGATTAGTATATCGTAACCACTAGTGGCCGTCGGCCGATGGGTAGTGTGCTTGACATCCTGGGTTCGATCCCTGCTCTGATCACCTTAAAATTTCTTTCGAAGGCGGTCACCTCGCATAGTGACGGCGACACTATCGAGTATTTAGCCATGAAAATGCTTCTCAAAAATACCGTTCGGAACCGGTGAAAACCGTAGGTCCCAATCAGTGAGTGTAAAATCTAAAAGCGCACAGCTCACTGGTGGTGAGAAGCTCTCCCTGATTCCTTCATGGGATGTAATGGGAAACCATTTATTTATTTGACAATTTTCAGAAATCTTCTCCATAAAACTTGGTTGAAGAATAAAATGAAAAATTCTTAACGTCATCAAAGCTACTCATTTCAGCTACTCTCAATGTCTTTCTTACACCAACACTTCTAACGAAATTATACCAATCGTGGGGATGGTGGATTTTGACATTCTTTTTTTTTTCTTTTTTCGTTCAATCAATGCGTGGTCCACATCACACTCCAAATGGGTGTGAGCTACAACTAAAAATGTATGATCAATGGTTTCGATTGTATTGCTTTTTTTGGAGAAATATCATGAACATAGTGGTTAGGTACGACTTTTTGTTTTGCCCCATAAAGAATCGGTACAAAAATTCGATGTTTTCATTTGTTTATTTTCTTGCTGTAAGAGTTGCAGTTGTTTCAAGCACAAAGTAAATTCATTGCCTCCTTTTGTTGCTAATGCTTCGTGCCACATGAAACAATATGGATTGTTGGTTTCACCATCGTGTACCGCTAAATTAAATGTCCATAATTTATTTTATAAAAACTTATTGATGTCTGTAGTAGTTGGGTCGGCAAGCACTACTGAAGGTCTAATGAATAACTCTTGATGGTTACATCAGTTTTGGACATATTTTTGTCTTGTTATTTATCTTTATACGCAAAGTCAGCTTTAAGATAATGATCATCACGTTGTTTGGTGACATTTGCATGCACGAATGTGAAAGATCCGGTTGTAGGTATTTACAGGAAGTGCCGCGCCTACTATAGTGACTTTCGTAAGCAGGAAATGTGTCTATATGTTCCCTTATTAAATTGAGTTGTGTTGACGACAATTAATTTGCCCTAGATTTTTCTTTACACCTCTTTTAATACAGCCATCCATTCGTGTCGTCAAAACGATGCTGGAAGCATTTTTTGCAAACGCTTATTCTTTTAGCGTCTGCAGTTTATTTAATAACGCAAGTGATATTGTCGGTCACGGATTTTAGGCTTTTTGACTCTGGAAGAACTTTTGTCCAGGATTTCTATTAGTCCTCCAATGAATAGAATGCGTCTTTACATTTCATGCTACAATTTCTGCTGAGTGGCACCAACTTCTTTTCTTGTACAACAATAACTTTCCGGATTACGTAACCTTCACCTTTGTTGCGCTTATTTGTAATTTCTTTCTTCGTATTGCAACTGCGTTGAGTTGGCGGTTGAATTGAATGACTTTCAATTGACATTTCGTCATGTGCAACGTCACACTCATTTAATCGCTAACTGAAGTCTGGGTCAAGCATTGATTCGATTCGCACTGATTCGATGTGTCCAAAATTTCCCTTGGGAATCCTTCACTTTCTTGTTCTTGAATACGAACATCCATTGCTTTATTATCAAAATAACAAAAAAAAAACGAAAGCTACTTAAAATTTAACGTCTTGTGTTGTAAATATTTTAAAAAATTTCCACGATATTTATATTGTTTTTGTAATTAATCGTACGCATTAGAAATCAAACTTTCGGTACAATAACAATTTGCAATCATTTAAATTAATTTGACACAACCAACTGCTTCCAATGCCTGACACTCAGTGAATAATTGCTTATCTATTAATAGATTCCCACGTCTGCAAGCAGAAAAACAGCTTCAATGCAATTAGTAACGGTAGTTACCCATATGCTTGCGTGGAAAAATTGCTTATCTAAAATATGAATTAAGAAAGCACTGCAAGTGTTTTGGAAAAACAACATATCTACAAATAATAAACTTGGGAATAATTTGGATGGTTTGGAAAAACTGCTTATGTCGACCTAAGAGGCTTTGACGTTTCCTAGTGCTGAGCATTCAAACAACTTTTTCTGATTTGGTAAAACAACGTATCTTATTTTAAGTTCGTTTTCCTTAACACAATTTGAAGTACAGTAAATGAACTTAAATTATTATTCCAATTGAAATTGTACGCCTAAATGAGATAAGCAAAAATTCCCTGGGCTATAACTTCATGAAAAATTTTGCATGGGGGTACTTTTCAATACGGACATCAGCGCAGTGTGCTTAACTCAATTTTTGATTAAGTCGACATAAGCACTTTTTCCTTTTCGCCACAGAAGTTATGGCGAGCTGTACCCTGGTCAGTGTCTGTTTCATAATGGACCGATAAATTAAATGCTGCTTAAAGTAGGTAAAGTGCAAATTTGCGGTGGCTGGTTTTGCCAACCGTCATACGAGTTAATAATATCAATAAAAATACAGAAACGAAAACTATAATCCTCTCGAACGATACCTTGATTTACGGATATGCACCTTTATAGAAACTTTACAGACGCGGCCTGACCTGACCGTATACAACTATCGGATTTTCTCGAAAATAATAGCTCTGTTCCCGTACGTACTACAGTTTTACCACTTTTACTCGAAAAAGCATTCCCGTGCTCAAGGAAATAGTAAAAGTCATAGAGCAAAGTCATATAGAGCTGCCATTCTTCTCATCTGTCACTTCCTTTCACACTATTCATGGTGCGGTCGGTGCGATTTAGGATAATTGACTTACTCCAGGTGGAATTACAAAAATTGTTGACTTAAATTTTTCATGTCGTTTTGCTGAAAAACTGTGAAATTTAAACGTATTTTGTTATTTTTTTCAACCCCCAAACTTACATATACTTACGTGGAAACATGTGCGTATTTCCTCCCAAAAATATTAATATTTAGAAACGAATAATTCTCGAATTTCAAAAATATGTATTATTTATTATATATGTATTATTTATTATTACTTTGATCAATATAAATACGCATGTATTTTTAATTTTATACAAACAAAAGATTTATAATTAATACAAACAAAAGATTTAAAAGACCCCATTTTACGTTTACTTGCACTGAATGCATTATTTATTTGCATTGAACTGGGAATCGGCTGTTTTTTTTGTTTCTCCTTTCTCTGTTGTTTCTCACGTTTTTGTTTTCGGATGGTTTAAGTTATGCGTTTGTTATCACTCGGTTGGTACACAAACAATACACAAGACTTGTTAATGCAGGCCTAGCGTGGATTAATTACTTTTGTATTTTTATTGTACTGATTTCACAAATGGTCCGCCGATCCGATTTTCTCAGTAAAGGCTCGGACAGACAAAGGGTTTCACGTTGTTGCCCTTTCCAGTTTCCTTCCTCAAAATCGTTTCTCACTTTGGTAGCACACATCCATATATACGAAACACATACACGAAAACCAAAGCAACATCGCAAACCCTTTCACCGTCCAAGCCTTCGTTTATTCGTTTCTCACTGAACAAGCGCTTTTGATGTCCTCTGTCCGATGAACCATTGATGAGTGAATACATGAAACTAAAACGCAATACATCAGCCAAAATATGAAACACTGACTTTATCTGCAATTTCAACGCACATTCAGGAATATTGATGAATCACTGACTGAGAGAATATTGCAAAAGTACAGGTCCACACTAACAAGAGAGAGAGAACATAAACTGCAACAAATACAGCTGTATTTGTATCACAAATACAGATATATTTGGGTCGCAAACACATATATTATAATATATTAATCACTGTGTCTCAAACATGTAATATTGAATAGCAAACACAATGTGTTTGGGCACAAGTATATTATATTTGCGACAAGCTCCAAACACATTTTATATTTGCATCCAAACAACAACAAAATACCGATTTTTCAGCGTGTAGATGAAAAAATAGAAAAGCGGGCAACAAATTGTGAAAAGTTTATGATACGGAAAAATTGTGTGAAAGGATAGGAGGGTGTTTAAAATGGGAAGGGTGGGAAAGTGTTTAAAATGTGACAAAAGTCGTATCGAATGATTATCTTGAAAATGCAGTAAAAAGTGGGCGAAAGGGTAAATGCTGAAAATTCGAGAAAATTGGATTGGAAAGATTAGGAAAGTGGCAAAAATTGTGAATGCGAAAAGGGTAACACTTCAAATTGCGAGACAAATCTTTTGGAAAGGATAGGAAGAGAAAAATGGGCAAAACTTCAAAACGCGAGAAGAATCGTACTGAAAGCTTAGGAATATGGAAAAATATTGAATTGTGGTAAAAAGGGTAAAATGCGGACCGAATAGGGAAAATTTTAAAATGCAAGATAAATCGTATGGATAGGTTAGGAATGTGGTAAAAATTTTGAATGTGGTTAAAAAAGGGTAAAAAGGACGTAAAGGGTAAAACTAGAAAATGCAAGCAAATTGGTTTGGAAAGGTTACAAATGTGGACAAAATTGTGAATATGGTTAAAAACGGGCAAGAAATGGTCAAAAGGGGTAAAACTTTAAAATGCGACCAAATCCTTTGGAAAATTGTGAATAAACAATGTGTATGATGACGTATAATTGCAAAATATCCGAAAATTGATTTTTTGCTCACGTAAACTATATTTAATGTATTCCAAATCATTCCAAACGATTTTCCTCGCCTTTTGAATTTGTACCCTTTCATGATCCTTCTACAGTTTTTTACCCACACTCACTATTTTTAATAAATTTCTAATCATTTCTAAATATTTTTGCCGTTATTGCAAGTTGTACCATTTTTACCAATTTATCCCCATTTTTACCCACAGACTCTATTTTTAAGCAATCCAAACAATTTTTATTTCATTTTGAAGTCTAACTCTTTTTCGCCAATTATTACGTTGTCTAAAAATATTTTGGTCTGTCTTTATTATGTTTATTTTAAGTTTTTATTCGACCTCTAGACCCAATCATTCCATACTAATGATCTCCATATGTGTAGTGTATCACCACATATACTATTTACTTAACATAGGTACATTCCCCATTGTTCCATCCGATTGTTTAGTCTTTTTATAATTTTGCCCTTTATGATAGACGTTTATTATTTTCACAAAAAGTATTATTAACATTATTTTAACAAAAATGTCCAAAATACGTTTCAATTTCACAGTTTTTCATCAAAATGACATGAAAAATTTATATCAAAAATTTTTGTAATTCCACCTTGTGTAAGTCAATTTACGTAAAATATCTCTCTATCGCACCCACCGCACCACGAATGTGAAAAGAAATGTCAGATGGCAAGAATGACAGCTCTATATGACAACAATTTTAAAAATTTTAACGCACAAAACAAAATGCCGTTGCTGTTGTCTTGTTGGTTGGTTTGAGCCATTGCCTCTATCTGGTATTAAAGTATTAAAGCAATACTTTCCAACATGCAACACACCAAACTTCCAACATGCAACACACAAATTTACGGAGTGAAATCGCTTCTCTACTTATATACATATGACATTTCTCTATGATTTTATCGATACAAATCGGTAGTTAAATTGTCAAAAATTATAAAAAAATTTCAATACAAAATTTTCGAATTGCCGATTTCATGAGAATTTCTGTGGAAGTAACTGCATTTTTCATAAATTTGACTGTTGCAGCCGAATGAATGTCAAACTTCGGTTCTTGCAACCGGAAGTTTGAAAAATTGGGTTGCTCCAACCCCATTTCAATTGTAGTCATTGAATTCAATTAAGTCAACCCCGGATGTAAGAAGTGCAATTCGGTGACAACATGTTGGATATAAGTATGGCTATAATCGTACAAACGAATTCGTTATATCGGTAATGCTGGCTCGATTAAAAGAAATGTGAATATACATGTAGCTACCGGTAAAAAAAAATTATTTCATTGATATCGTTAACAAATTTACGGGTGTTACAACCAACCTCCTTGAACCGTGAACCATTCATGTAAAATTTGTATTGTAACATTGTTTAAATAAATCAAGGACATATATAAATATATATACAACCTCCTTTCAAATAAATAACACTCCGAGTGCAATTGATTGACAATCGTAAAACTTTTGGCAGTAAAGTCAACAGTTTGAACGATTATCGTCTGGACGATTGACGTCATACATAATTAGATCCCTTTTATTTATCATGTAAACAGGCATTTATAATGGGTATCCACAAATTGACAATTGATCGTAAGTAATTTTCATATCATTTCAAAATGTCAAAGAAATTTACAAACTTTTTTAGTTGCCAGCCTGACGTCAAACTGCGTATTTGTATTTGATCTTCTTTCATTTTAAAGTTTAATATTAAGACCAGTCAAAAGAGATCATAAATTTTTAAAGAATTTGGAAAGTGTCAAAGCAGGAGATAACCAACTAAGAGCCGTACGTAGATTCGTTGATACCGATAGATAAGAAGAAAAACAAGCTGCTTTCCTGCAACCGATAGAAAACAGTGATTTGTGATTTTGATAATGGCCTACATGCTTACGATCATTCATGCATACATATGATTGTATCTTGTATGTCTGTTTGTATTTATAAACATGCGAATAAATCGTTGAACTTTTCTATTGGCAGTAGCAGAAAGATAAGGAGAATTCAATTGAATTGAACAGCGGTGGCAAATGCTAGTACTTGTACTTGATGTATAAAAAGGTGGTAGTTGCCGCAAGCTAAACCAATACGACCGGTGACAGTCTAGGTGAAAAGTAGTGTAACCCGTTCCAACAAAATGTTCTTGAAATTCGCTTTAAGCGTGCTCTTTTGCAGCATTGCTTTAGTCGCCGCTGGTGACTCCTATGATGGGTAAGTAATTTCCACCGGAAATTTAAATTTTATTGATCAAATCAATTCCCTTTACTGCAGCTACAAAATCTACGACATCAATGCCAAGAATGCGTTTGAGAAGGAAATCTTGTTGCGCCTTTCGAACAATGACAACTACGACTTCTTCGATTTACCCAAGATCGCTGGCAAACCTGCCCGCGTCATGATCCAACCCGATGAACAAATTGACTTCGAAACTACTTTGGTTAAATTCGGCATTGATTTCAGTGTTATCAATGAAAACGTTGGTGCCAGCATAGCTGAGGAACATATTCAAAATAATTACGCACGCTCGGCTGTTGACACCACTTCCCGCATCAGTTTCTCCAGTTTCCAACGCTTCGATACCATCAATGCCTATCTCGCTGAATTGGCGACATCCTATCCCAGCCGTGTCACTGTCAAGACCATTGGCAAATCATATGAAAACCGCAACATGAACCTCATTACCATCTCGAATGGAGATGGTGTCGCCAACAAGAAGGTTATACTCGTCGATGCTGGTATCCATGCCCGTGAGTGGATTGCCCCTGCTGGTGCGCTGTACATCATCCACCAATTGGTTGAGAACTACGCTGCCAATGCCAATCTGTTGAAGGATTACGATTGGGTTATCTTGCCCGTTGTCAATCCCGATGGTTATGAATACACTCACACCAATTCCCGCATGTGGCGTAAGACCCGCAAACCAGTTAGTACCTCCTGCTACGGTACTGATGGCAATCGCAATTTTGACTTCCACTGGGGTGAGGTGGGTGCATCCAGCTTGTCCTGTGCCGATACCTTCAAGGGTCAGACTGCCTTCTCCGAGCCAGAAACCGAACTTGTCCGCGATTTGATGCTTTCCTTGAGTGGCCGCGCAAAGATGTACTTGACCCTGCACTCTTATGGCAACTATTTGTTGTATCCTTGGGGCTGGACTTCGTAAGATCACAACGTTATTCCTAGCATGTGGAATGTATTAATTTGTCTTTACAATTTTAGTTCTCTCCCTGAAACCTGGAAGGATATCGATGAAGTTGCACAAGCAGGTGCTGCTGCCATCAAAGCTGCCACTGGCACCCGTTATACTGTTGGGTCCTCCACCAATGTCTTGTATGCTGCTGCTGGCGGTAGTGATGATTATGCCTTTGCCAAAGCTAACATCCCCATTTCAATAACCATGGAATTGCCTGCAGGCGGTAGTGGTTTCGATCCCACACCCGCTCAAATCGAACCTTTTGCCGCGGAAACCTGGATTGGCATTAAGGCTATGGCTGAAAAGGTTATCGCAAAATACTAAATAACTTTATTTGTTACTTGATAAAAGAATATATTGAGATTATTTAAAAATTTATAAATTTATTCTAAATACGAATTTCAATTTTGAACAGAACATCAATCAATCTGATTGAACTTCTTTCGAACAAGTTGAAAATTATTCACATCTGTACCAAATGACTCAAGAGTCTGTACAAGAGGGTACAAGAAGAAAATGTACTAAAGCCAGGGCAGAAATTTCAGTCGGGTAAATCGACTTTTAATATACCCTCACGCCATGTAATCTATTCGGTTCGGGTTAAATTTAAAATGGTGAAATGCATTTTATTACTCATCATGTGGTGACAAGGTTGGAGTGGGATAAGGTTGGATGCCGGGACTCCCAAACTGCTTCTGGTATCCCCATGATCGTGTCGTTTTACATATGTATATGTCCACTTATCCTCTCCAGAATTTTCCACATGAAAACTGAATTCGTTCCCTACGGATACGCCCACTCTGAAATCGAATCTGAAAAAAGCGGGGATAGGGTTGGTTACCGGAGCTTACAGACTAATTTTGGTATCCCCGTGATCGATGCCACCCCTGTCGTTTTACTGATATGACCACTCATCCTCTCCAGAATTTATCAATGATAACAATATTTTCCCCTACGGATACGCCCACTTGAAATCGAATCTGAAAAACTGGAGATAAGGTTGGATGCCGGGGCTCTCAGACTGCTTCTGGTAACTTCATGAGTGTAGCGTATACGCCCACTCTAAAACCAAATCAGGTAAAAATGGGGACTAGGTTGGATACCAAGTACGTATGACTAACTTCACTATATTTACCATCGACGCCACCCCTTCTATTTTTGAGATATACCCACTCATCCATTTTCCCCCTGTTTCTTATTTGAACGGTACATATTCTGATAACGTATACGCCCAGTCTAAAACCGAATATGCAAAAAGTGGGTACAGTATTTCTGACATCGACGCCACCTCTTCCATTTTGTAGATATTTCCACTTATCAATTTTTCCCAGCTTCTTATGTGACGGGTGCATTTTCAGATAACGTGTACGCTCAGTCTAAAACCGAATATGGAAAAACTGGGGGCAGACTTGGATACCAAGTGCCTAGAACTAATTATAGTGTTTTTTTCAACGACGTCACCTCTTAAATTTTTGAGATATTTCCACTCATCAATTTTTTCCCAGTTTCTTGTGTGAAGTGTGCATTTTCAGATAACGTACACGCCCACTCTAAAACCGAATCAGGTTAAAGTGGGGACAAGATTGGATACCAACTACCTAGAACTAATTATGGCATTTCTGGCATCGACGCCACCTCTTCCATTTTAGAAATATTTCCATTTTCATCCATTTTCTCCCAGTTTCTTATGTAAAAGGTCCATTTTCAGATAAAGTATACGCCCAGTCTGAAACCGAATCTGAAAAAAGTGGGAATAGTGTTGGATACCTAGTGCCTATAACTAATTATGGCGTTTTTCCCATCGACGCCACCTCTTAAATTTTTGAGATATTTGCTCTCATCCATTTTGTCCCAGTTTCGTATGTGAAAGGTGAATTTTCAGATAACATAATCGCCCAGTCTAAAACCGAATCTGGAAAAGTGAGGACAGTGTTGCATACCTAGTGCCTAAGAGTAATTATGGCATTCTTTCCATCGACCCCACCCTTTTTATTTTGGAGATATACCCACTTATTCATTTTTTCCAGTTTCTTATGTGAAGGGTGGATTCTCAGATAACGTATACGTCCACTGTAAACCCGAATCAGGTAAAAGTGGGGACAAAGTTACATACCAATAGGACTAATTATGGTATTTCTTGCATAGACGCCACCTCTTCCATTTTGGAAATATTTCCACTCATACATTTTTTTCCAGATTCTCATGTGAAAGGTCCATTTTCAGATAGCGTATACGCCCAGTCTGAAACCGAATCTGAAAAAAGTGGGAACAGTGTGGATACCTAGTGCCTGTAACTAATTATGGCGTTTTTCCCATCGACGCCACTCTTTCTGGTTTTGATTTATTCACACTCATCCATTTTCTTCCCACTTTCTTATATGAATTATGAATTTTTAGAAAACGTATACGCCCACTCTAAAACCGAATCTTTAAAAAGTGGGGATAGCGTTATATACCCAGTGGATAGGACCATTCTTGCTATTTCCGTGATTCACGCCACCCTTACCGTTGTTTAGATATATCAACTTTTCCCTTCTCTAAATTTTCTGATACATAAAGCCACTTTTCAGATGATGCATACGCCCAGTCTAAAACCGAATCTTGAAAAAGTTGGGATATGGTTGGACACCTAGTATCTAAGTCTATTTCCGATAGTTCTGCTATTAACGCCACCATGTACCTTTTTAAGATTTGCCCACACATCCCATATTCACATTTTCCAATATGAAGGGTACATTTTCAGATGACGTATATGCCCAATCCAAAACCGAATCTTACAAAAGTTTGGACATGGTTGGATACCCAGTATTTAGGACTACTTAGGAATCCCCGCCATTGACGCCACCTCTCGAGTATTTAAGACAGGAAATTTCGTAGACTGTCTTAGTGCCAAGGGAAAATTTATTCAAAAACTGTGAAAATTTTGTTAAAATTGATTCACTAGTTCCCAGGAAAATGAATTTATTCTAAAAAGGTTCCAAAATTAAATTCGCGTACCCAATCACAATAATCATGTTTGGTTTGTGTCTTCGCTAGTTATATACGTATATAACTTCACACACATCTTGTTGTCAATGTAGACTTTCAACACAAACCCCCTGGTGTTGATTTTGGATCGATGGTATTGCGTCTTAACCAAAGATATAATATGGTGCTTTTATTTAACATGTTACTTGAGGCGGCTTGAACCTTGTATCTGAAAACTGAGGACATTGTGTTACGAAAACCTTGTGTATTTGCACAACAAAGTTATTGAAATAATACGGATGTTAATAAAAAAAAGTACATGAGGTGTCTGGCGACACCCGGTTGGAACGAAGGTCCTTTTCAAGAATAGATACATTTTTAAGAGTTGGTACTTATCTCAAGAAAAGTTATTTTGTTTCACAAAAAGGTACTCTTTAAAAAAAATTTAGTTTTTAAGAAACGGTACTTATTTACAAAAAATACTTTTTAAAGAAAATGTACTTTTTGTAAGAAAATTTGCTTTTTTTAAGCAAAGGTACTTCTTTAAGATAAGGTATTTTTTTAAGTAAATGTACTTTGTTTAAGAATATGAATAATTATTTTTTTTTGGAGAAAATTTACTTTTTTTTAAGAAATCATTTATTTCAGAAAATGTTCTTATTTTAAACTTCTTTCACTTTGGCTTTTCTAAATTAACTTTTTATTCGGTTCAAAACTACAATATATACAAAATATTGATTACACGCTCCTCCTAGAAAACTTCCTATTAAACAAAAAACTTCCCAACATATTTTAGTCTAGACACAAACCTAAGCAAAAGTACCCAATATATTTATTTCATACTACTGGGTTGTAGGTTATAAAAGTTGTTAAAGTTGTTAAAAAAAAGTTGTTTTATTTTTTATTCCCACAACATGTGATAGGGAACTTCGTTCCTCGGATATATTTCGATAAGATATTCAACTTGACTCTTCAGAAGCTTACACGGAAGGGAAGTTTTAGCGTTCTTT
The DNA here is from genome assembly GCA_963931995.1 of Phaonia tiefii. Lineage (NCBI taxonomy): Eukaryota > Metazoa > Arthropoda > Insecta > Diptera > Muscidae > Phaonia > Phaonia tiefii. The sequence goes on along the minus strand of OZ008369.1, from coordinate 103,972,306 downwards.
AGTCGACTTGGTAACCCAGACTTCAAAGGGAAATAATAAAATAATTATTAAAATGCACTATAAAATCTACTTGCTACTAGCAATTTTTGTTGCTACGAAATGTTGCATACAAATTTGCAAATAACTTAGTATGGCCTTGTCATTATTCTGGAGGTGTTTTAAACTAATTTTCATCCCTGAAATATTTTAGGAAATCATAAAGTTATATATCAATCCAAATGAAATAAATAGGGACACCAACCATCTAGTTTCACTGGGGCCCGATAGCTAATTGATATGTAGAAGTATGTTCAAATCAAATACAAATAAAAACTAAGACATTAAACCACCTAGCAGCGCAAAATCCGAGGCATTCTCACAATATGCCTTCTGCGATAGTTTGCTAGCAATGTCTTCTGCTGGCAAGAATACATGCAGGCCATCTCATAGGAAAATAAATAAATATTTTCCCATTATATCCCATGAATTGATAGGGAGATCTTCTCACAATCACTGAACTGTGCGATTTCCAATTTTACTAACTAATTAGGACCTACAGTTTTACAAAGGTTCCGAACGGTTTTTTGAGAAGCTTATTACTCGATAGTGTCGCCGTCACTAATCGAGGTGGCCGTCATTGATAGAAGTGTAAGGTGGTCAGAACAGGGATCGAACTCACGTTCTCTCGCATAACAACCGCTCTCACTAATCGTTGCACCACAGACGGCCACTCATAGACTAATAAAAAAAATCCGATACACATTCAGTTCTCGCTTCTTGCAGGAGGCCTGGAATTAGGCCTCCTCTAAGAGTTCAAAAAGATCCGACATACATGCTTCTTTCCATTTCGTAAGCAGGTCTGTCAAGAGACATTATCTTGACATTCGACAATATTCTATTTACATGCACACTTCTCTACTTTCATCAGGCCCGTTTGGAGACCTACTAATGGAATTCGAACTGAATGCTCACAGGCATGCACACTTCCCAGAAGGCTTGAAAGGGTAGGCTACTTACGAGAACTCTTCTCTGTAGGCCAGCTAGCAGGCCTGACAAGAGAAGGGAATTTGCAGGCCCCCCGTCCCTGTGGGGTCTACGTTAATTTAATTGAATTTGTAGGGTGGGCCTTCTGACTGCCTTTATAGGCATGCTCAAATGGCTGCAAGCTATCTCTTTTTTTGCAGCGGGGTATATAATTTGGTTTATTGTCATTATGTGCAGAATATTGTGAAACTGTGTTGTAATTGTAGATTACCCTTCATTAAAAGTGTGTTCGAAATTCTCCAAACTAATTTATTTTACAGATGTCGACCTTTTGTATGAACTAGCCAACCATTATTGCTGCCGATCAAGAAACGTCCACTACACGTGGCCAAATAATTAATCGAACAACTCAAAAGTCTACTGATTGAATTAATTATTGATTAACTCGAATAATTTGAGTCGATTAATCGTGAATATATCTCTACATATATTTAAAAATTAAGTCTGCCGGGTCAGCTAGTACTTATATAACATGTTTACTGAATAAGTAGCTGATCTTAAAGAAATCGATGTTCTTTCAGAACTATATTCGTTAATGAATCACGAAATATCGGGCTCTGAAAAATAAATACACATATTATTATTTCGGTGGTGCAATTGCTAGTGTGCGCGCCTCTTGTACATGAGATATTGGGTTCGATCCCTGCTCTGAGCACCTTAAATTTCTTTCGGCGGCGGTCACCTCGCATAGTAAAGGCGACACTATCGAGTATTTAGCCATGAAAAAGTTTCTCAAAATACCGTTCGGAATCGGTGTAAAACTGTATGTCCCAATCAGTGAGTGAAAACTGGAAAGCGCACAGCTCTGTGGCTGTGAGAAGTTCTCCCCGGTCCCTTCATGGGATGTATTGGGAAACCATTCATTTATTTTATTTTCTTCCCAATAATAGTAAACCAACCTTAAATTCCGAATTATAAGTGGTGGATGTCAAAGTCGAAGGTAATTTTCCAGACGGCGCAGAATTGGTGGAAATGATGAAGATGATAGATTTACTCTATATTTTATTTTCAAATTCAAACAACAGAATCGAAATATAAATGATTTTTGAGTGTGTTTCTGTCGCATCCGACTGAAAAATGGTCGTACGGAAACAGCATGAGCCCCTCTGGTGGAGATGGTGAATAAGCGAAAGAATCATCTATGGTATTTCTATCATCGTTGTTCCAGGCAAAGATGATGATGGACACCAAACCTTCATTGCAGGTTGGTGCAGTTCTTAGCGAACCATTTAAGACAAGGCAAGGCGTCACCCTGCGGTGTGATCGCTTCAACAGCTGAACAATTAACAAGAATACACCCAACAGCAGAAAACCCTGGTGGCGTATGCTGATTAGGGATATAACTTTTTAAATTGTTTTCGAAATAATTAAACTAATTAATTCGATATGAGAAATAAATAAAAATATATTCCCGGCAAAGATGATAGAAAACCCCTAGATGGTGAAATATATGTGGTGGATTTGAGAGTCAAGAGAATTTTCTAGATGGCGCAGCAGTGGTGGAAGGGGGCAAATTTTTCTGGAAACAAAAACTATTGAAAAAACAATTTACCCATGCTTTTTTGCCAGTAATCAAAAATACCAAAAGTATGTTGTTCCATTATCCATAGATAAATAAAAACCATAGATGATTCCTTTGCTTAATCACCATTTTCACCAGAGGGCACATGCTGTTTCCGTACGACAATTTTTCACTCGGCTGCGTCGAAAAAGCACTCAAACATAATTTCTATTTCGATTCTGTTGTTTAAATTTGAAAAATGAATATAAATAATAGAAAACCATATCGCTTTTGATATTTGTTGAAAATACAAATGGCAAAAAGAATGGTTTTCTAGTTTTTTCAATAGTTTCTGTTTCCAGGGAAATTTTCGCATATCCACCACTCCGGTGCCATCTAGAAAATTTCCCTTTACTTTATCTTTCACCATCCATGGTGTTTTATTTATCTATGCATTATCTATATTTTGTTTTCAAATTCAAACAACAGAATCGAAATGAATATGATTTTTGAGTGTTTTTTCGTCGTATCCGAATGAAAAATGGTCGCACGGAAACAGCATATGCCTTCTGGTGAAAATTATGAATAATCGAAAGAATAATCTAGGGTATTTCTATCATCTTTGATCTATATTTATTTTTCAAATTTTTCAAGAATCGAACTGAAAATGATTTCTGAGTGATTTTTCGTCATCTCCAAAGATGATAGAAATACTCTTATTCACCATCCCCATTCTTTTATTCTCCATCTTCACCAGAGGCCACATCCCATTTCCGAACGACCATTTTTCATTCGGATGCGACAAAAAAGCACTCAAAAATCAAAAGTAACGTGTGGTCCAAATACAGGTATCTTTTGAAATCAGATGTTATTTTGATGCCGATAGATCTTTTCTGTTCGAAATATTGACTATCAGTCAGTATCAGACCTCCACGGACCAGAATTAGTCGCTTTAGGTTCAGAACTATTGCAAAATTATATGCAAATATTCGGTGCTGTGTTGCCCAGACAGTGCATTTGATGAAAATAAGTTTTGCCCGAAATGAATCTCCCGCCGCGAGTGACGTGCCGTATGCAAGAGAGTGAGAGTGACAGTTTGATGTGGATTTTGGAGTGGTGGCAACATTGGTCCATTTTTTTAGAAAATGTTGCTCGAGATGCTATTTCTGGCAATGGCGAGCGACACATGATTACGGACTTTTTATAGGCTGAGATTAAAGATATATACTTGGATAATATTTGGTTTCAGCAGGTTGGGGCACCATTTCATATCATTGATCTTTTGTGCACTAACTTTGGTTATCGTGTTATCAGCCGTCTTGGCGATGTCAATTTGCCGCTTCCTAGCGGAGAGATTTGCCCTTTCAGACTTTTTCGTGTGGGGTGCCGTTAAAGATACGAATGATCCAGAAACGATCCACACATTCTTAGAACAATTATCGTCCGAGCGATTTGTGAGACAGCACCAAAATCTTTCAACAAAGTCGTGGAAAATTGGAATAAGAGAATGAGTTACTGCAAAGCCAGCCGTGGCAGCCACATGAATAAAATCGTTTTCCATAAATAGTGGCAATATTTTTTATTTCTAATAAAGCCTTAATATCCCAAAATAAATTAAGTTCAGTTCATTTTATTTCATTCTTAAAAAATCGACATGTATTTGGACCACACTGCAGACTCGCCAGCAATTATCTTTACCTTGCAGTGATCAGATATTAATCACGCATCGATTGCTTTATATGAGATTTCTGTACACCCTAACGTATACATAAATTTACACCAATACTCCAGTTTATTGTCCACCTAGTTTGACAAAGTATGTACCTATGTGGCCGTCGGTGGTGCAATGGTTAGTGTGCGCGGCTCTTGTACATGAGATCCACCTTCAAATTTTCTTTCGGCGGCGGTCACCTCGCATAGTGACGGCGACACTATCGAGTATCTAGCCATGAAAAAGCTTCTCAAATTACCGTTCGGAATCGGTGTAAAACTGTAGGTCCCAATCAGTGAGTGAAAACTGGAAAGCGCACAGCTCAGTGATTGTGAGAAGTTCTCCCCAGTCCCTTCATGGGATGTAATGGGAAACCATTTATTTTATGTACCTATATATATGCTTACAATGGGTGAGGCCCATTCCACCTCCAATGAACACACAGGTATTACTTACCAAATTTCATTCCAGTTTTACGCATTTCGATAATATGATGAGTAAAACGCCAGTCATCTATATACAAATGTTATACATGCTCAAAAAAACGGACACTGTAACATTATGCAGCAACCATGTAATGTTTAGAACATACACATACTTACGTGCAACTATTGTTGTCATGAATTGAAGATCCGCCGCATTTTTATTTCTTTGTGGTCTGTCACGATTTTCTTTTCAGCAGTTTTTAACAAACAACCCCATATTTGGGTCACAAATACATATATTATAAATTATAATTATAATTTGCAATATGTCTGTCTGCAATATGAAATACTGAATAGCAAACACTAAGTGGTTGGACACAAGTATACTATATTCGCGACCAGCTACAAATACGTTATATTTGCATCCAAACAACAACTAAATACAGCTTTTTCAGCGTGTCGACATTGACATACATACATATATGGCATCGTAGTGAGATCTGAAACTGCACAGCCTTGGGTAAATTAGTTTCAAGGGGAATTTTCCTTTTATTAATATGAAATTATTAAAGCATCATTGGACTGTGTAATTACTGAACAAGGATTGCACTGTCGTAGTTATTGGCATGAAACTTTTGTATCGACGTTCTAGTAAATTGTGTCTACTGAGTTGATCGATATCCATGAAATGTCTGTATCAAGTCAAATTTTTCCCAATTCTCAGATTTTCCTGCACTTTTTTTGAAAAAACAACTCGTTTTAACATTTTTCAGCATATCTTAAACTCACTCCAAATTTTTCACTCACAATGTTTGGCAAAATTGTAGCCATGGTAACGTTGAACAACTTTTGTGAACATACCCAGTTGGAAATTTTGTTTTGAAGACATTGTCAGTAGTATCTCCTTAGGACTATGTCAGTAGGTGATGACAACTTATACGAGTGTAAGACATATTCGTGACATTTCACCAGTTTTGACTTAGGTGACATAAATTGTGAAGGGGCTGACAATCAATGTACGACCGTCCTATTGATTTTTCAGCACTTTATCATGGCTGACTCTTATTAAGACCAATGCTGAATGTCGATTGAGGATGTCTTGACTATTTGTCAACTGCGGGTTATGTGTGTGGATTTTAAAGTTTTTCAAAAACTTCAAACTGAAAAATTTATATTTATTTGTAGTTATGAAATATTTGCCATACGTTTTCAGAATTTATATCAAAATATTTGAAATTTGTTAGAAGAATATGCTAATTCTCAGAGCATTTTAATTATGTATATATGTCTCACTTTTTGTCATCTTATCTTTAAGATTTTATTTAATATACATACAGATACATACATATGTACATATACATACATAAATTCCAATAAACAAGTACCTATAATATGACCCGAAACACCATATTTAAAGATGTCTTGAGTAACTAACCCGCTGATGAATGGTTACTCAAGACGTTTTGTGTGCATTAGGGTGTCCCATCAATAAAAAATTTTTTTGGTCAAGCTTTACTTGAAAGCTTATAGGGTAAAGTATTTTTGAGATTTTTCGGAAGAGGTTTAAAGGTCGCGCAAGTCGAATTTCCCCCCAAAAATCGGGTTTTCCGGACGTTTTTGGAATTTTACTTAACGGGTTTTTCAATAAGAGCGCTACAAAAGTTTTTTTAAATAAAACAAAACCGGTTTTAGATACCAACGAAATTCTTTATTCCTGTGAAAGAACGTTCGATGGCATTATGTATGGAACTCGATTTCTTTTACATGGCCACCACGGGCACGCTTGCAGACGTCCAGACGCTGAACCCAATTTTCGACGGTTTTCAAGCATATATCGGCCGATACTGCTGCAATTTCACGTTCGATATTCGTACGAAGTTCATCAATCCTCGCTGGTGTGTTGGCATAAACCATAGACTTGACGTAGCCCCACAGGAAATAATCTAACGGCGTCAAATCGCACGACCGAGGCGGCCAATCGACTGGGCCATTTCGTGAGCTAACACGTTCACGAAACTTGGTTTCCAATAAAATGATTGTGGCATTCGCTGTATGGCTTGTGGCGCCGTTCTGTTGGAACCACATGTCCTCTAAGTCCATATTATCCAATTGGGGTCAAAAATATTCGGCTATCATTGAACGGTAGCGATTCGCATTCACAGTAATGTGCCGGTCTTGATCATCACGGAAGAAGTACGGCCCAATGACGCCGCCGGCCCATAAACCGCACCAAACCGTAATTTTTTCGGGATGCAATGATGACTCATATATATTACGTGTGGATTGCTGTCTGACCAATAACGCATATTTTGCTTATTGACGAAGCCATGCAGCCAGAAATGAGCCTCATCGCTGAAGAAGATTTTCCGATGAAAATCCGAATCATTTTCAAGTTGTTGCTCAGCCCAATTCACGAACAGACGACGCTTGTGGTGGTCAAGCGGCTTCAGTTCTTGCTTCAATTTGATCTTGTAAGGATGTAGGCCAAGATCTTTTCGCAAAATTCGCCACAACGACGCCACAGAGATGCCCAACGCTTGAGAACGACGTGTGAGAGACACATTTGGGCTTTCTTGAACTTTCTTGAACTTTCTCGACACTACGGCCACTTCTTTGTCTCACTGGCACGGGAACATTTTGTACTGTGCCTGTGGATTCAAATTTTTCCACTAGACGCTCAATTGTTGATCTGGTAGGACTATTATGACGACCATAAATTGGGCGTAGCGCTCTTAAAGTTGTGGCCACTGACTCCAAATTTCGGTAGTAAATTTTAATAATTTCGACTCGTTGGCTCGTATATCTCTCCATGATGAAGAGAAATGTCAAAAGAGCGGGAGAGAAATGGAAAAAATAGGCGTCGTTTGCTGTCCCTATCGATTTACTGTTGTAGCGTCTCTGTTGAAAAACCCTTTATAAGTCGATTAATAAACACGATTTTCTTAGTTTGTAAGTTAACATTTTTAAAGCAAAACGTCCAAACTTTTATTATAAATGCATAAACCACCAGTTTTGGCAATGATTTTGCTCAATAAGATACCACTTATTAATTTGTTTTGAAAATTTTGGATAAATTTTGTAAATAAGGCTTTATAACTTTTAAAATTTCCATGTAAATTTACAAATCTAATGATGCACTTTGAAAGAGGGATAAATTCCAAACAAATGTGGAGAGAACAATTTTCAATTTGCAGTTACTGTTCCAGAGTTAGACCATTTTAAAGCTTTTTACCCAATTTGCAATATTTCCATCGGATTTGCTTAAAGGTTCTATGAAAATTTAAAATACTTATGACGCACTTTAAAAGACGGATACATTTCAAACAATTTTGTAACAAAAACTACAGAATTTGCAGGTACTGTTCTAGAGTTATACCATTTTAAATCTTTTTACCCATTGTATGAAACAAATAATACAATAAACTTTTTGGCATTTGTTCATCAGATCTGCTGTAAACATTGCATTAATGAAAAAATCCACATGCGCGAAGTAACGACAAAGAATTACCCGCAGCAATAACGGCCCCGGCAACATATTGCAAGACACATATATATGTGTGCAAGCATTGTGTTTGGAAATGTGGCTATTTTTGTTTAAAATTTCTGGAAAAAACGCCTGACAGACAACAAAGGAACAAAAACGCATCAGATTTCCAATTCATGAAAACAATGCCTGCAAACATATATATGGTTCCTGCAATATTTTTCTGGGGCCGCTTTTTCTGCGTGTAAGTCTTTTTCGTTACTTCGCGCATGTAGATTTTTTTATTAAAGCAATGTTTAAAGCAAATCCGATGCAAAAATGACAAAAAGTTTATAATAATATTAGTAGACTACAATGGGTAAGAGATTTAAAATGGCATAACTCTGGAACAGTAACTGCAAAGTTAAAAATTTGTTTTACAAAATTACTTGGAATTTATCCATCTTTTAAAGTGCATCATTAGTATTTTAAATTTTCATTCAAATTTAGAGCAATTCCGATGCAAAAATGGCAAACAATTATAATATTTGTAGTTTCTCATAATGGGTAAAAAGCTTTACAATGGTATAACTCTGGAACAGTAACTGCAAATTCAAATTTGTTGCTTGGTATTTATCCGTCTTTTAATGTGCATCATTAGTTTTTTAAATGTTCATAGAAATTTTAAAAGTTATAAAGCGATATTTACAAAATTTCTTCAAACTTTACGAAAAAATGTGTTACATGGTACCTTATTGAGCAAAATCATTGCCAAAAGTGGTGGTATATGCACATGCAATAAAAATTTGGACGTTGTTGTTTCAAAATGTTGACTTACAAACTAAGAAAATCGTGTTTATTGGCTGAGTTTTAACTAAAATTCAAAAAACCACCGGAATACCCGATTTTTCGGGAAATTTCAACTTTTTTTGATTTTTGATTTTTAAAAAATCTGGGAAAAATCTCAAAACTACTTTACCCTATAAAGTTTCCAATTAAGCTTGAGCAACCATGAAAATCGAAAGAGAGACCCTTTGGGACACCCTAGTATACATGTCATAAGGTGATCACCACTGCTGACTAACTGTGGAAAATTCCTGCTGACTTTTGAGCAAATGTATGAAAATGTCAGGAGGTGTCATGAGGTTTTTTGTATGAGAGCGGGTCGAAAGTCAGCAGTGACTCTGGCATATCAGTTCTTTGTCATTGATGATGTCTATAGGAAATGTCCAACTGGGTATTAACACAATCTAAACGTGTCTAGTCACCCCAAAAATTATATGTAGTACATATAGGCCACTATGTATCTTAAAAATGGTCATTTGTATGTATATATCATCATTACTCGGGAATGACGTGTCCGACTTTGTATGAATTAATTTAGGAAAATTTGGAATTATAATACCTTTAATCTATTCCTACACTATTTCTCAATGTAATCAACAGTTTCGCAGTTATAAAAAAAGAATGGTGTAAAAAAAAATATATTTTTGGTTACAAAATTAAAATTTTTCATCATTAAGGGGAAAAAGTTGATGGCACTTCTGGAGAACATTGGTGGCATTATTATAAATGGACGTATGACAAGTGAGGGTAGTTCTTTGATAGATTATTGTATTTGTTCACTAGATGTCACTAAAATGTTGTCTGATTTCTATGTCCCTAGCAAGCCCTACTCGGACCACATGCCGATTGTAGTGTCGATATGTTCGAAAAACAATCACCAAGTCAGAGCGAAACGGGTCCATCAAAAAAAATCTTTTTTCCAAAAAAAAGTACAGGAATATCTGGGAATTGGTAAAAATCGATGTTTTCCGATACCGATTCAATTTACTAGAACGTTGATACATTTTTCGACTACAACAGTGATATTTCAGTATTACGATATATCAATATCAATAAATCAACCCTAATACCTTAGCAGTTGTTAAACTTTTGTAAATATTTGTGTAACTTTATTTAATTACCTTCCAATTGAACCCCTTATCCCCCTGGTATAACATTTCAATAAAAATAATGACCCATTGTTTATCAATGAAAAGCAAGTATAGTAGCATAAGTATTTGTTTAACCACTTTCATGAATGTGCTGGAATGCGTCGTGTTATCGTCTGCTGCAAACAATATAAATATAACCAGCAAATTCAAAGAGTCAGTCATTCCGGCAGTCAGTTTAATCTAATTAGAAGTTGCTCCACAATAAGTGACACACTTTACATTGAAATCAATGTAGTAGACGCTGGTAATGTTATCATAGCCAGCCGCACAGTAGGACTTCAATTCTTATTAAATCCAAATCACAAGTATCGCATAAAACCTTCACATTGTATGGGTTTTTAATTGTTAAGTACTCAACACTTTACAATGAAATTGCTTTAGAACGGAAAGTGTTACAAACCAAACATGCGATATTGGGTGGTGAGCGAAGGGTTAAATTAACACAGTTTGTAAAGTTAAGACAGACAATAGCAGACTGTTCCATAAGCATACACCCCGCCCTGGAGGGCAGTTTAAAACGAACAAAAAAACTTGTATTTCGAATTTAAGGTTTAAGCGCCACTTAAACGCTTTTCAGAAGCGACTGAAATGAACATCCGCAAGTTTCTTATAGCGCACCCTACATACAAAATTGTCAACTCCAAATTTACAAATTTTCAATAGAGGCAAATAAATAGGTTTGCAAAGTTGAAAAATTTATGAAAATTCTCAACATTAGACATATTGAGACTGGTTTTTTTGACGAAAGGGAAGAGAAAATGACGCCACATTTTAACAGCAGATGGAAATGGTCCCCGGAGAATGTGTTTACGCAAAATATCAAAATCTATAAATTTTGAATTATGATGCCGTTGATGGGTGCGATATATATAATTTTTAGCACGAGCAGAATCTCTTTGGGGTGTAAGTGACTTCAATCTTTATGTTAAATAACAATACATAGTTTTCTTTCTTTCACCAACAATATTTATAAATCCATATATTTTGCCATTGTTTTTATACAACTAAGGGATATTTCTCAATAACTTTCAAACCCATCGCCCTAATGCCCGCCCATGTTTCTTTTACCAGTGAATCAATCATTTCTACTGGTGGATCAAATCCGGTTGAACCAGCTCCCGGCAATTCCATGGTAAATGATATGGGAAAACCAGCATTAAAGGCATAATCATCACTAGCACCAGCGGCCACATACAAAATATTGGTGGAAGATCCCACAGTATAATTGGTGCCAGTTGCTGCAAAAATGGCTTCAGCTCCAGCGGTGGCAACTTCGTGCAAATCTTCCCAAGTATCAGGTAATTCACTGAAAGAAAAACAAAACAGTAGGAGAGTATTAACTTAATTTTAAAAGGAAAATGCAACAATAGCTGAGTTTTTTTTTTTTTGGTTATTTATATTGGCTCGCACCAAAGATGATAGAAATACCCTAGATGGTGAAATCTATGTAGTGTATTTGAAAGTCAATAGAAATTTTCTAGATAGCGCAGCAATGGTGGAAATAGGCTAATTTTCCTGGAAAGAAAATCTATTGACAAAACTATTTGGGTTTTGTATTGTCAAAAAATATCAAATGCGATATGCTTTTCTATTATCTATATTTTATTTTCATATTCAAACAAAGGAATCGAAAAAAAAAATAGTGAAAAATGTTCGTACGGAAAGAGCACTTAAGTTACGAAAATAGGTTTGTTTATTTGAATCGTTCCCAAGCCATTTAATATATAATAAAAGTCTGCATCAAGACATTCATTTATTCGTCTACGCATTAGTTTTGTTTCATTGTACTCTATAAAGTAGTACTTTTTCAAATGAATGATAGAAGAATGAGTATTCGAAAAAGAAAGCCAAACACAGTACACCACTTGCTATTTCGAAATAAATTAGGTACAACGTTCGCTTCCCTTATTGAAATGTTTTGATGTATTGAAATGTTTTGGAATATACAAAAATACACTGAGTACACCAAAACATTTGAATTCATTTGAATTTTTCATTAATTTTTAGAAATTATAAGAGAGTCTGAAAGAATTTAAATTCAGTAGCTTAAATTCAGTCAGCTTTCAACAAAGGAGGTGTATGGTAATTTTTTCAGCAAGCCTGTTTAACACAACAACAATTTACATTACGCTATGACTGACCTCGATGGAAGTATTTTTTTCTTATGGGATAAAAAAATAATTACATTTGGGTGCCTCACAAATATTTGAAGCCTATTCCAAAATAATGTTGTTTTTACATACGTATGTATTTCAAATAGGTATTAAACAGGCTGCAAGGAAAAAGTATTTGTTAAAATTTGTGCACCAAAAATAAAAAATTGCAAAACCTCTAAAATACTAAAATACTTTCGAAAAATTCACGTGAAATCGAAATTTCAACAGCCGGTAGGCCAGCAAATGTATCCTTATTATCTCTTTAACGCCAGTGGGTTAAGATTTAAGCACTCTTGGAATTCCAAAAAATGAGTGCACCCTAATATGTATGAATATACGCAACCGCTCTAGACACAAAAAAAACACAAGCACAGATTTTTTACATTTGAAACGACAGTGAGTACTCATATCAGTGTTGTTTTAAAAGTAGTACTTTTACTATCCTTCAAATTGTTTTGATGTGTTTGTATGTTTGATGTTTTGGTTCTCATTTATTTTGTATTTTGTTTCTAAATGAATGATTTCATAAATATTAGTTTGATATGGCATTCAAGATATTCATTGCAGAGATTTAATACATAACAATGCATAACATATTCAACTTATTTAATTTGTAATAAATTCCTAATCATTTAAGTCTTTCTTTTAGGAAAGTCTTTCTTTTTTTCTCGCACTTTTAAATCTTACCCTTTTCACCCCTTATTTCCTTTTTTACCCACGTTGACACTTTTTACCACACACTCTTGAATTCTTGAGTTTTGTTCCTTTTTACCATTTTTACCCACATTGACAATTTTGACACTTCCAAACGCATTTTCTCGAACTTTGAACATTTACCCTTTTCGCGCCCTTTATTACCCTTTTTATCCACATTCACAGTTTTTGCTACATTCCTAATATTACCAACATATTTTTCTCGCATTTTGAAAAGTCTCTCCTTACGACCACTTTTTACGTTTTTTACCTACATTCACATGAAGCCTTCTTGCGAATAACGTTGTAAGCGAAATTTTTTAGAAAAATATTTTTTCATTGATTCCCGTTGAAATTACTCCACCGAATTACATAAAATCAAAACAGAGCAAAAAATATTTGTTTTCGACATTTTAAATCCGTCCCATTAGTTTTGAATATAAAACGTTATTTCATTGAGGAAACTATACAAAATTTACAGCGTTATTCACAAGAAGGTTTCACATTATTTACTAATTACACTTTCAATCTTTCCAAACGAGTCTTCTCCCACTTTAAAGTTTTACCCCTTTTGGCCCCCTTTTTATCCCTATTCACTCACATTCATAATTTTTGCCAGATTCCAAATCACTCCAAAATAAGTTTCTCGTTATATTGTTTTTAACACATTCATAACACTGCCCAGCAAAAAAAGAGTATACCAAGAAGTAGAATTTGCACCACAACTCCTTGGTAAGATGTAGTGCTAATTTAGGTGCAGAAGTACTTCTTTTAATATTGCGTTGTCCAATGCAGCACTACTTCTTGTTTGACTGTTTGGAAGAGCAGTTTATGCTAAAATTTTTATGCTATATTTCGTCCGCCAAGGGGCAACCAAAACTATTATTTCAACAATTTGTAAATTTCTTGTCATTTGAAACTTGGCAACAAGTGATATGCTATTAAAAAGTTCTGACTTTAAGCAACAACTTTAGGGTTTAACCAATTATTTTATTAATTGTCCTTTTATTAGTACTCCAAAATCTTCTGTCAACAGGTGCAAAAGAAAGGAAATGAAAATCAATTTGAAAGAAAGTAAATACAAATTAAATACAAGTAATATATTTAGGCATCTTTGTACTTGTCCACTATCCCTTTAGCTCTTTAATAAATTTGCATCATACTACTCATAATGGATGTGATGCATATGTAGATTTTTCGGAGTTGTTATTGATCAGCGTCAAAATTGCATTAAATATGCACATAGTGTTGCAGAAGATGTACAAAAATAATAACATCTACTAGAACTACTTCATTTTATTTTTGCTGGGTGTGTAACTGAAACGAAATGCATTTACCGTTTTTCTCTATCACGTCAAAATTTTCAGATATTTGGGCACAAAGTTTGCTGGGAAGTCAAAAATGCTAAGATCTATGAGGCTAACTTAGAGCCAGAAATTAATGTTCGACTTCTGAGTAAGAAATGTAGAGTGCCCTTAGAAGATTACTAGCTTTAAGTTGTTACCCCTCTCCTCGCCTACTTGCCATTAATAATTCGGCAAAAACGAATTCTATGGAAATGAAAATTGAGGAAAAATGTTCATCGTAAAAAAATACTATAAGCCTACAAACTACATTTCCCATCACACCTTACCCATTACCAACCGGGTAATGGGGAAAATAATTGGTAGTTAAACGCGACGATGGACAATTACGTATGGGTAATTACATATTTTTGAACGAAAATGTGCAACCATTTTAAAAAGGTTTATATCTCGAAAAATGAGAGTCGAATCGAAAAAATAACTAATTTTTAAGGCGTTTCTTAGGGACTTTATAAAGTGGTCCAATTAGTATGGAAGATTTGTTTTCAAACAATCGCCAAAATTAGAAAATTTTCGAAAATAAAAAATTACTATAACTCGAAAACGGTGCACTTTTTTTAAATTGCTAAATCTAAAAATTTCTCGAAATAGGAGCGTCGAATCGAAAAAATAACTAATTTTTGGGGGATTCTAAGGGGTTTTGGTCCAATTTGCATGGAAGAACTTTTTTTTTAAAAATCGCCAAACTAAGAATATCAGTAAAATAACGAGGCGTTTCCTAGTTATATCCTTTTTTTTATTTTAACGATTTTCTTATACTGGGCATTTTTTGAAACAAATATTCTTCCTTACAAATTGGACCACTGTATGGAAAACCCTTAGAAGCCTTCAATAATTAGTTATTTTTCTATTCGTCTCTCTGTTTGCGAGATATAGATATTTTTTCTAATTTTTTCATATTTTCGATCAAAAATGGGGGTGGGTTATTCCGCCAAGCCACTACCCATATGTAATGGGTAGTCGTGATCCGTAGTTCCCCATCGTCGTGGGCAACTACCCCTTATTTCCCCTCCTACCCTGTGGGTAATGGATAATCTTGAATGATAATTGCCCATCGATGTGGGTAGCTACCTATTATTTTCCCCATACCCTGTGGGTAATAGATAAACCCCTGCTACGTATTCCTCACGACAATAATAGTGGGTTTCCCTGAGGACCACGAAATACGAGCCCTGAGAGAAACACATACATCTTTGAGGAATGATCTTACTACATAGTGTATGATTGAATTCAAAATCAAAGTGCACGTCTGTAATTGGCATTCGTTTCACGAACATGATAAGGGGCTTCAACTGGACGATATGTGGTTGCAGCAATTTAGCGGAGCATCGATTTCCAAATCATCTCCCGAAATAAAGATGTCAAACAGCCATCGAGATCGTGCCATCTAACGCCGTGCGATTTCTCTGTTTGGGATTTTGTGAAATCTCTGGTATATGCGAATAAACCACAAACAATCTCTTAGCTCAAAGCCGAGATCCAACACGTCACCGGTCAGAGAGAGCCACATCTTTGTCAAACTGTCATCAAAATTTCATGAACATGGCCTGTATCCGGAGCTACGGAAGACATTTAATAGATGTTTTACGTCATACTTAATCAGAATATGTCTACAATGCAATACAAATATCACAACTCGGTCAAAAAGTATGGGATTTACTTTCAAATCAAATGGACACCTTTCGATCAAACCTTTCAAATATCCAGAAATTCGACCATCTTGTAGTTGAGTTACCTTGAATTTAAATCCTTTCGGAAATGCTGGCAGTGATTGTATGCCTATTTTGGTTATGAATTTGATTTGTAGAAAAATGGACGGCCATTAATTTAATATGTGTTTGTCGATGGGCGAAGGGACCCTTGTACATTAGAACTTGGGTTCGACCCCTACTCTGACCCAGTAATTCGCCATGAAAAAGGTTGTCAGACCCCTCTTCGAGGGAGGTTCCAATCAGTAAGTGTAAAACTATAAAGCCGTGCGATTACGGATTGTGAGAAACCCTCCCTTATCTTTGCATGGGAAAAACTGGGAAAATATTAATTTTGTGAAAAAAATATTTATAATGAATAGAGGATTCGAATGAATAATTGTAAAGTATATTCTCGTGCTTCTTCATGATTGGTATCATTAGACAAACAAAAGAGCATTTAAATATGTTTGTGTTAAGTTATTTGTGAAGTTGGAGACGGAGTTCAGAATAATTGCGGACTCGGAGTTTTCACTATTTTAGAAAACATGGTTTGAGTTTGACGAGCATTTGCATACTAAAGAATTCTCGTTTGATTTGTTTTAATAGTTTTGCAAAACGTTTTGTTCAGTGTAAACCAATATAAAATTTTTACTTACGAAGTCCAACCCCACGGGTAAAGTAATAATTTACCCTGAGAATGTAATGTCAAATACATTTGTCCCCTCTCACTGTGTGTGTGTATCAGATCCCTCACCACCATTGCCTCCGGTTCCGAGAATGCTTTTGGTCCAGCAAAGGTATTCGAACAAGGATTCGACGAAGCGCCCTCTTCATTCCAATGAAAATCGAAATTACGATTTGGATCGGTACCATAACAAATTTCGCCCTCGTGGAATAGTGGCTTGCGGGTTTTACGCCACATACGTGTCTCTGCGGAACGCTGGGTATACTCATAACCATCTGGATTGACCACAGGCAATACAACCCAATCGAAATCCTTAAGCAGATCTTCGTTTTCCTCAAAGTTTTCGACCAATTGTTCGATGGCGTAAATCGCTGAGGCGGGTGAAATCCACTCGCGTGCGTGAAAACCACCATCGACCAAAATTACATTTTTATTATTGCGTCCATCGCCATTGGTTATGGTCAGAGTCTTCAAAAGGCGTTCCTCAAATGATTTACCCACCACTTTTATGAATACACGCTGGGGAAATCTTTTGGCCAAATCTTCCAGATATGCGTTAATAACTTCATGGCTATAATAACGATCCGTGCCCAAGCGACCTTGTCCGCTATAGGGTTTGAGTTTTTGCATCAAACTATTGTATTGGAAATTAAGCTGCACCCTTTTGCCCACATTGTCATCCAGAAGATGGAATTCAATGTCATTAGTCTGCAAAGTTTCTTCGAATTTAGCGACATTATCTGGTCGTACTATAACCCTTTCAGTGTTCACGAAATCGTAGACATCTTCTTGTACAGCCAACTTCTTCAGAACGTCATGTTGGCTATTTGTCACAGCTGATAGCTGATATAATTTATAGCTGTGTAAAAAAATAGATAAAAGATATAAGAAGTTGTTAGATATTAAATTTTATGGTATTTATGGTTCAATTATTAAAGTGTTTCTTAAGAATCGTGGACAACACTGTCCAATATACATATGTATATAGGTATAGAAACCCATCAAGAAATTCTATATACTCCTTTATTGGTGGCAAGAGAGTGTGGTCATATAGATTAATATTACGTTTCCATATTTCCCGAAGTGGCCAAAGACAGTGTTATACTTTTTTACAAAAAAAGTATTAATGAATTGCAATTGCGTGTCAGATAGTTAACTGGCTAAAAAAAAATGGTCTCCCATTACATCCAATGAAGGAATTGGGGAGAGCTTCTCACAACCAGTGAGCTGTGCGCTTTATAGTTTTGTACTCACTGATTGGGACCTACAGCTTTACACCGGTTCCGAACGGTATTTTGAGAAGCTTTTTCATGGCTAAGTACTCGATAGTGTCGCAGGAATCGCAGGAATCGTACCCAGGATCTCCTGTACAAGAGGCGCGCACACTAACCATTGCACCACCGACGGCTGGTCAAGAAAAAAAATTGTTATCAAGTACCAAAGATGATTGAAAGCCCTACATGGTGAAATATAAGTGGTGAGTTTGAAGGTCCAGGGTAATTTTCTAGATGACAGACAAAGATGATAGAAGTACCATAGATGATTCATTCGCTTATCAGTGTTGCCAGTTTAGCACTTTGAGTGCAATTATAGATCTATTTTTTTTTTTGCTTCTGCTCTTTTTTGGGCAATTTTTGCCAACTTTTCACATTTCTAGCTTCAGTTTGTCGAAATGTCGAAAAATTGAATTTTTTCTATAATGTATGGCAGTTTTTCGGAACTGGACTCTGAAATAATGCTTATTTTCAACCAGGAGCTATAACAGATATAAAACAGGTGTGAATGATAAATATGTACGTGAGTTGGTTTTTAACAATTCCTTACTGCAAAAGAATATTGGTCCATACAATTTCATTAATTTTGATGTACGGAGAACATGACTCTAAAAAACAAAACTAATCTTGTCGGTTTGTGAATTTGCCTCTAGGTTCATTACTGGTGAAAACCGATTAGACCGTTCAACCGTGTAAATACTTTAATAAGTTTAAAAACGGAAACAGCTTTTATTAAAGTGGTTACTTGGTTAACCGCTTTTGAGTTTATATTTGAGTATTCCAAATTTGAATATGGCTTCCTAATTTTAGTCTTAAATGATATACATTTTCTAATTTTATTATGGTTTCCTTCATGGTTTTCAAAAGCATCATTCCATCAACCGCTGATGAAGATCTGTGACTAGATCTGAAATAGCAATACGGTTGGCCAGGAATCATGAGGATGCATTTGCAAAACATCTTCTTTTTTGAAAACCTATATCTCTATTTATAGACATATAGATGGTCTTGAGCTTGAATGATAAAATAAAAAGTACGAAGAAAAACCCCGAATAAATGAAAAAAGATCATCCCAAAAATGTGCAATTTAATCTAAATTATTAATTTTGCATATGAATTTAAAAGACATGTTTTTAAAAATGTGATAAAACAATTTATTTTAAACAAATAAAATTTTATAATAAGAATAAAATTTAAAAAGCGTTACTCGAAACAAGTACAGAAATT
The DNA here is from genome assembly GCA_963931995.1 of Phaonia tiefii. NCBI lineage: Eukaryota > Metazoa > Arthropoda > Insecta > Diptera > Muscidae > Phaonia > Phaonia tiefii. The sequence continues at coordinate 103,953,096 of OZ008369.1, read as the reverse complement.
TCAGTTGTATAAAGCGACTTAAACATACCCTCACCTTTAGTTATCCTTTGGTTCCGAGTTCCATTTTAGTTAGTGTTTGAGAAGTTCATACTACAGGCTTACAAGGTCAGTAACATTTCTCTAATATAAAAATGTTTGGTTTTGGTCGGCATAATAAACAATTCTCTTAAACAGATACCTTAGATCTAACATGACTCCTTCTATGCGTTAACATTTTTCCGTATCAAATAATATATACCCCCATCCCTATGGGTGATGATGTTCGATTATATATGGTCTACGAAAATGTATTTTTTATTGAATATAAGACATAAAGTGCCCGGAGTACAACAATTGTTGAATATTTCAGTTGCACTTTTTTTTAGAAAATTTCACTTTTTTGTTTTTGGCTTTCGCCATCTTCACATGCTGTTTCGTACAACCATTTTTCAGTCTGGTACAAGGAAAAAGTACTCAAAATTAATATTTATTTCAATTCTGTTGTTTGAATTCGAAAATAGAAAAGTATATCGCTTTTGGTATTTTTTTACAATACAAAATGCAAAACAGCATGGTTAAATAGTTTTTTCCATAGTTTTTGATTCCAGAGAAATTTGCCCACTTCAACCATTGCTGCGCCATCTAGGAAATTTCCCCTGGCTTTCAAATCCACTACATAGATTTCACCACCTAGAGTTTTTCTATGATCTTTGGCAAGGGACAATTTAAACTCCGTTCAGAACCGGTGTAAAACTATACGTCTCAATCAGTGAGTTTAAAAATCATACATTGGGCAATTGACTTATATGACAGTTATAATTTGTACTTTAACTTGAATTACCTCAACAAATACAAATTCAAAAAAGTGTAACTACCTTCGGCAATTAATTATTACCCATTTTGAAAGCATTTCCTTCATATCTGACAGTTTTGGTTTTCAAATATTTTATACAGTACATAGATAAATAAAAAACCATAGATTGTGAAAAATAAGTGGTAGATTTGAAAGTAAAGGGAAATTTTATAGATGGCGCCGGAGTGATGGATATTGAAACAAAAACTATTGAAAAAACTATATAACCATGTTTTTTGCCTTTTGTATTGTGAACAAATAACGAAAGCGATATGTTGTTCTATTATTTATACTCTATTCTCCAATTTAAACAACAGAATCAAAATAAAAATTATATTTGAGTGCTTTTTCGTCGCATCCGAGTGAAAAATGGTCGTTCGGAAACAGCATGTCCCCTCTGGTGAAAATTGTGATTAAGCAAATGAGTTATATATGGTTTTTATTTATCTTTTTACAGTATAGGTTATTAATTAGAAAGTACCACGAGGCAACACCAAATCGAAGCCATGAACCCCTACATATACAACACTTTAAAAACAGAATTGCCAGCAGTCACGCAAAATTCAAAATATCAAAAGCATTCCCAGATTTGATTGCAATGATTGCATCCGATTCCAGAACCTGCATTTGCGTTGCCTGAGCAAATGGAAATTTAAATTCTTTTAATTGTCATTGCGAACAATAGTAATTCTTTTTCTTTCATTTAGATAAAGTAATGCAACTTAAAATCCAAAGCAAATTAAAACATCCCAACACTGATTTGACTAAATATTTGTATAGATTTTCTTCCATTTAGGTTTTCCAAGCTGCTCAAAAAGTTTGAAGTTTCGTTCGAAATTTGAGTAGAATTTTCTATCTAAATTAGCCTGTAAATGTTTTCATCAGGATTCCAGAATTCTGAGGGGTCTATTCAAAAAAGGCACATACCTATCTTTGCTGGTTTGTTTTGGGATATTGTCCTGCTGGAAATTGTTGCGAAAAATTAATACTTTTTCTTTGCAATTTAAATACAAATATTTTCCATAAATAACACACGCCGAATAGAAGCCCCTCATTGTACTATAAGACTTGCCTGCATATTTCACTATACACTCAAAGTAAATCTTTACATCAAATCCATGTTAAATGTTCATCAACTGTTCTTCATTGAGTTGATGAAATCTGTTATTCAGCTTGAATATTGTGCGTTTCTTTACCCTTTTCAGCTTCATTGAATTTATGATCTTTTTACATCTTTAGAAATAATTAGTGGGATCGATTAAAAATTTGGACGTAGTATTTAAAAAAATAAAGAGAAAAAGTAATAGAAAATTGAAAATAAATACATAACAGAAAATATTTCAATGGACAGAAAACAATATCCACACTATGAACATTTGGCTACATATTAACAAAAAGTTTACATCAAAATTATGGCCAATTTACATGAAATTGATGACAAACTTACATCAAATTGATGGCAGCTTTGCATATAACTGACGAAAATGTACAGCAAATTCATGTGCTTCAACTTGATGACAAAGTTACATCAAATTGATGCAAAACCTACATCAACTTGACGTAACGTTGTCGTTGAATCAACATAAAGTCTTAATGAAGTATGCATGAAAGATTGATGAAATGTTTTTCATCAATTCAATGAAATGTGTAGTAGGTTGGAAAATGGGGAAATGTTTCATCAAATTGGTGAAGGAATTCATAAACTTGATGAAACTTTTTCTTTCAGTGTATGAATAAAATTTATTGTTTTTGTCGTTACAACTGAAGTCACAACGTTCAGAGTAATGTCGATTCATAATAAATTCGGCTGTGGCGAGCGACTTTTCAAATATTTACATTGCATCAATAATAGTATTCATTATTTCATTTCCAAAATCATAATATAGTATTGATTCGGTTTCAACAACCGAATAATTGAAAGATTTGCTTCCTGCAACTGCATTTTCATTGAATGTTATTATGGCAACCGAATTTTTACTTAATTTGGTTACAACAACTGAAATTATTTGCAATTAAGTTGCTACAGTGGAGGTCATTTTCCACCCGGTTTTTGATCGTCCGTCTGAATAATGATTTTTCCCTATATTAGTGTTTTGAAATTGCTGACGCCATGAAACTGTCGTTTGCAAGGCTGGTTTACTACAGTTAATGCATTTAGAAGTTTGTTGGAACCTTGTAAGTAAATTTGAATATAACATAAAGGAAGAAACTGTCAATGAAAAAAATTTTCAAATAGAAATTTAAATACAGCAAAATTTTACTAACAGCAATCAAAACTTCCGCTTAATTCAAATCCAATGTTCTTAAATGAAATATATTCACAAGAAAAAAAATATTGATTTTAAATTTTACGCTTTATATAAATATAAATCTGTCGCAAAATTAGGGATTCCTATTAAATAAATTATCAATAAACTGGAACACAATTTTGAATCATAAGTCTCGATCTAAAGGAATCTCCACGACCGGCTTTTTTAACTCATTTAAGCCAAATACAATTTTCAATTTAAATTCAATAATACCAAATGCTACTTACCCCTCATAGTTGGTCGCTCGTGCCACAAGTGAAACACTTAAAATGATGGCCACCACTCCAAAAGCTTTCATTACACTTAATTACTTGGACTTGCTTCTCGATAAGGTCTTCACCCTAAGACATTTAAGAGTCGACTGAATTGAAGTGCTTAAGTCCACTTGGCTATTTCGTAAGCAATTACCTATGCATTTTTATCAGATAACTGATTTCCGAAATCGAATTGAAAAGCAATTGAAAATGTTCTAATAAGTGATAACACCGATTTGAATACATTCTCAACTGCTACAGTGGGCCGGTGTGAGAGAAAAAATGTGTTACAATATATGTTATGTGTGTTTATTTCAATGTTCTTCTTATCTACACATGTGCTGTGATGTACAAGTCCATCTTATCGGGTAAGCCCTCTCTAGAAGAGGTTCGGGGCTTTAATGATTTATGGTTTTTAAATTATCAGTAAACCAGACGTTTTCAATTTGTTTTTTTTTTGACACTCCAGTATGTAGTGCTCTCTAATCCCTACAAATAATTGTCATATGGGAAACTAGAAATATTTTAACCAATCCGGGACTACAATGCTATCAAATGTATAAACAATTTGTCCCTTGTGATAAGCCTACAGATTTAAAAAATCACAAGAGGTGTCATGGGACACCCGGTTGGGACGAAATTTCTTTCGCTATATATTAAGGCTATTTTTGTATTCCCTAAGCTATCGCCCCTTACGACTTTCCACATAAAACGGTCCAGACTTAATAATACTAGTTGTAAGCAGCAACAACAGACATTTTATTTTCGTTCATTGCTGTCAGTTGTCAAACTTTATACATATATATATCAACAGTACAAGAATACAAGAATACAAAAAAGGAAAAAACAAAATACATATGATTTTGCCAAGTGAATCGAAAAATTACATGGAAAAAATTGCATCACCTGTTTAAACGAGTATACCTGGTAGACAATTCTACCATGATCAATATGTATAACATTTACCGAACGTTACATACGTAGATACTTTTATTCTATCAATAAATTAAACGTCATAGGTACGGTGGAAAGTAAACATTGGATGGCGCAAAACATGGGTTCAATAATACCAGATAGAGGTAATAGTAAACAACGTCCAACAAAGGAACAACAACCGAATTTCTTGGTTTTGTGGCAAACTAGTTGTGTTAAATACAACACAAATGTATAACAACGATAAAAGTCAACAAAAAAGTGCAAAATTCATTTAAATTTTTCAGTTCTAAACCAAAACGACATGAAAAAGTTAAGTGAACATATTTTGTGACTCCACCTGGTGTAAGGTAATTTTAAATTTAATTTCTCTCATTTCCACAAACCTACGACGAAGAGTGTGAAATGAAACCTCAGTTGAGAGAATAAAGTATCTATGTATGTATTAGTCTATGGTTGTTGTGAACAATTAATTTCCAGTTTTGTACACTTATTATGTACTAGTTAGTTCCAGCTCGTATAAAGCGCCCGTTGAAAAGTACGATACGAGTAATTTAAATGGATCTTTAAGAAAAGGTACTTTTTATAAAATAAAAAACTTTTTTTAAAAAAAATTCTTTTTCCTGCAAGTATTTTTTAAAAGAAAATTTATATTTTTTGGTCCTTTTTGTAAGAATATATATTATATTTTCCGGAATATGTATTATATAGGTCCTTTTTTATATAGAGGTACTTCTTTTATTAAAAGATAATGTTTTTTTTAAGAAACGGTACCATTTTTAAGAAGAAGTACTTTCTGTAAGAAAAAGCCATAAGAGTATGACTTTTTTTTACAAAGAAGTACTTTTGTAAGAACAGGTACTTTTTAAAGAAGTGGTACTCTTTTTAGGAAAAGGTTATTTTTTAACAAAATTTATTTATTTTCAGAAAGCCTACTTACCTCAAGAAAAAAAGGTACTTTTAAGAAAAGGAATTTTTGTAAGAAAATGTATTTTTTATAACAAGGTATTTTTTTTGAAGAAAAGGCGTTTTAAAGAAATGGTGTTTTTTTAGAATTGGAAGTTTTTTCGAGAATAGGTAAATGTTTAAGAGTAGACAAAATTAGACCAAACACAATGTAGTATTTAAAAATTATAAATTCATAAGCAAATATCGAATTGATGCAACAAGGGGTGGGGGAACTGCTATATTAATCAAGAATAACATACAATACTACAGTCACGATAACAAAAGCAGATATTTGCTAGATGCTTTAGAGATATGCGCCATAAAGATACCCTTTTACTGCGACAACTTTTTAGTTATTACATGTGCGTACTATCCGGCCGGCAATATAAATTCAACACGAGCAGATTTGCAAAAACTATTTGATTTTATGAATCTTCAAAATTCAAATAACTACTATGTACTTGAACTGCAAGCACACAGAATGGGGTAATACTGTTAAAAACGCAAAAGGCAATAACCTAAAAAAAAGTCAACATCGAATTCCTTACATTTCCAACAATTTCAGCGAAGCCCTCTTTCCTTAGCCGTAATTATGTCATTTATTTATTTATTTATCACAAAGCCAACACGAAAGAACACAGCTCTCATATACTGTACAAATCTAGTAATAATTACCAAATCCTAAAAGTATGCAGAATAATACTGGGTTATAGCATAATACGGTTAAAAAAAGTTGTTTACATTTTTTTCATTTAGCTCCCATCCCTCAACGTGCGATAAGAAACTTCGTTCCAAAACTTCGTTCCAAAAACTGCTGACATATTGACTGAGGTAAGTAAAATGAATCAAATGTAGAGTTGTGTAGTTCACGAACGAACTAGTTCAATTGAACGATTCACTCTTGTGCACTACATGAACTAGTTCACACTGTTCCGCTCTTTTGTTTGGGTAATTCACTGGTTTCAGCTGTCTTTTGTATTTCATTTGTGCAGTTCTCTCTGCCATTTTCTAGTTCATTTTTTTTCCAAACTATAAAAACATTAGAGAACACCAATATTTCGGAAACGGAATGACCCAGTCGTTAAGCCGATCTCAATTTGTATCTCCACCTTGGTTTATATCAAGTAATGCCTTCAATTATGGCGATTTAGAATAAACAGATATCACAGTATCCAAAACACTTTAGAAATCTGCAAAAATTTTACTATTTTCGTGATTATTCGCTCCGATTGAATTAAAAGTACAAAGTGAACTGAAATGAGCTCGTTAACTTGTTAAGCTAAAATGATACAATGATACTGTTAAGCTAAAATGATACAATGAACTAAAATGAACTAGAGAACTAAATGATCGAACTAGTTCATTTTGTTGAGCTGAACTAAAAAGAGCGCTCACTTGAATGAACTAAAATTCCCAACTCTAATCAAAGTAATTTGCTCATTATTCCACTCGCACTATTCTATATCTCCAGGTGAGTCCTCCGGAAAGCTTTATTAAGCACAAAAACGTTTATAAAGCGAAAAACATTGTAAGAGCTACACTAGAGTTGAATAAATCTATGTCGTAGCCGAGAAGCCAGTGTTAGACCCACCACAGAGGCGCAAAATTTCTGTGGCCAGAAACTGCGAAGCCTTTTTGGATCGACCCCAAAGGAAAAATCAACCCACAGAAAGCCAGAAAGAAGTCGAATTTGTTGTTCTTTTAATTTATTATTTTCCCAAATTATATTGTTGTTTTGCTTGTAAAATTATTACTTTAAAAACTACAAATACAAAAATTAGAACAAGTTAGAAAATATTGTCTGCTTTTTATCTTCTGGGTGTTTATCTAGCGATATCTTATTTTTCTTCCATCTGATATTCTAGTGGTATCTCTAAATTGTCTCGATAGCGATTATCTGGTAACACATATTGCAATATTATCTTCTAGAAGTATTGCTTTCGTGTTGCTTGGAAGTAACACTTTCGTACACACAGAGAACTAATCGATTAAAACGAGGTTGTAGCAACCGTAAATTCGGCTGTTACCACAGAAATGTGGTTGCCACAATCAAACTGCGGTTGTCACAACCGAATTTGGTCGCCACAACTGAAATTCAGTTGAAGCAACCTCGTTTCAGTAGTAATTCGGGTGTGACAACTGAATCTTGTATTATATTCGTTTGGTCAACCAAATTTTCTAAAATTTCGGTTGGAACAACCGAATTTGGAATTAATTCGGATGCAGCTACCGAAATTGGTATCAAATTCGGCTGGAGTAACCGAATGTGGCATCAAGTCAGGTGCCACAATCGAATTTTGTATCAATTCGGTTGTAACTACCGAATTTGGTGTCAATTCAGTTGCTGTAACTGAATTTCTCGTGAATTCTGTAGGTACAACCGAATTTAATTTTCAATTCGGTTACCACAACATAATTCTATGTATTTAAAATTTGACGTTTTAAATTGTATAAACTGATATTATATTAAAAGAAGTTAAAGAATGTATAAGTGTTCCCGTCACGGTGTTGATGGTGATAAGGTAAGTAAAAATATTGTAATTGTGGTTTTTGTGTTAAATCGTTTTATTTTGCATAGAATGTCCATGCCGAGATTGAGAGTTTTTAAGCTTTCCAAGTTCGGTCGTTTGAGATATGCTGCAATAATTTGTGTAGGAAGCGGGTTAGGACCTAAATCAACAGATGCAACACGCCAGAATTTGTGCGGTGATCCATGATGGACGGGACTTCAAAATAGGTCGGTAGTGACATGTAAACTAAATGTTGTTTTGTTGACTTCTAATGACGTTGTGTCAACCTCTAATAAGGTTGCGACAACCTCTGATGAGGTTGTGTCAACCTCTAAATTCGGTTACTGCTAATTCGGTTGTCTCAAGCGAATTTTTCTGTGATTTTTTGACAGTTTCTCCCGACGAGGGAATCTTTCGCAATACGAAAATTATTATAGCAGCCATAGACTAATACTTATAGTAGACCCAATAGTTCCCTCAGCAAATTTATGACATTTGGCCTGGTGTGATATTTACGTTCGATGTTGAAAAGAATTGATTTACTAATACCAGATAGTGGCAATGGTTCAAAATAACAACAACGACATTTCGTTTTGTGTGTTAAAATTATTGTGTTAAATACACAGAAATGTATGCTAACAATAACAGTCAATAAAAAAGTCAAATAAAAAATTTCACAGTTTTTCACCAAAACGACACGAAAAATAAAAGCAAGAAGTTATTGTAATTCCACCTGGTGTCTGTCACTTTTCGTCAAACATGTCTCTATCACACCGACTGCATCAAGAAGAGTTTGAAAGGAAACGTCAGATGAGCCAAATATTCTCTCTAGTATGACATTAGTCTATGATTGCAGCAATACAATTTGTCTTCCAGGCGATATGATGGCGGTATTGTCGCAATATTGCTTTGTTTGCTGGGGTAGGGATGTTTGCTTTTGCTGTACAGTGAAGTACTTAGAAATACACTCAAACATAATATGTTAGTAAACACGGCAGTAACGACTGTTAAAACTGTGAAAGCAAACATGTGTCCTATTTCAACAAAGAAATGATTGTTGACTTAGCAAATAATTTCTTCAGTATCTTTTAACACTGCACCAATTTGTTTTTCGGTGTCTCATTTCTTGTAATAGCAGACGAATTGATTGGAGATTTATAAGCAGTTTACATTGTTTGGTGTTAAAAAAAAAACGTAGTTTTTTGGGTGTAACTTTAATCATTTCACTATAGACATCTTAACTAACTAGCTGGCCACCCAGTTAAAGTATTTTCCCAGGAATTATGCAACACAGAGGCAGTGAGGAAAATGACAAGACTCAAAAAATAATGTTAGCTGGTAAAAGAAAACAATGCTCTCTAGTTACAAGCAAGCAATTTGTCTGCTAATGACCGCAGAAAAAATTCGACAGAGCATTTTTTTCACGGCGATATTTCCATCTTTTCCGATTTTTCGCGTATTTTTCATTGCAGTTCGCGAATTTGCTTTTATTTATATTTATTTCATATATTTGATTGTGTTTTCATGTAAGGTTCAACAATAAAAATTAAATTGATGTAAATGTAATTGAATGTAATTATAATTGCGCGGCTCTTGTGCATGAGGACGTGGGCTCGATCCCTACTCTGACCACCTTAAATTTCTTTCGACGGCGATCACTTTGCGTAGTGACAGCGAAAAAGCTTCTCAAAATACCGTTCGGAAGCGGTGTAAGCTCTCCCTAATCCCTTCATGGGATGCAACGGGAAACCATTTTGCTTTTATTTTTATTTTTTATTAAATACATGACAATAGGCAACTAGTATATTATAGGGGTGTGCCCAGTAAATTTGACTCACGATCCAAAAAATTGGAATTACGCATGAATCATGCACGCTCACGTCGGGAAATACTCACGTCACTCACGCTCACGATGAAATTTAAAGTAGTGTTTAATTTTTGTTGTTTATTTTAAAATAAATCAGCACATAGACTTCATTGTTCTTCATAGACTTCATTGTTCTTTGATTTGCAGAATTTTCGTTTGTAGATAGGTATGGAACGTTTGGGTATATAATTTGTGATTGTGAGCAGCAATAAGACCCACGCACGATAAACGCACGCTTTACAATGCTAAAATTACGCACTATCACGGTCACAGTGGGATAGTTTTGTATCACGATCACGCGTGAAATCAGGAAAATTCAAGTCACGCGGACACTACTAGTATATAATGTTCAAACAATTTCAAAAAATATACAAATTTGAATTTATTGCATGATGAGCAAGATGAGAAACAACCAGCGCTGATCCTTTTTCTTTTCTTTTCTTTTTTTCTTTTATTTTCTTTTCTTTTCAAATTATGATTTTATTAGACGGAACATCTGATGGAAAATAACTTAAAATCTAACATTAATCCTTAAATACTTTCATATTTCTAACATTTAACAATATTTTTAGAACTATCTTAATCTACCTTAATATGTTTACATACTGCAGCTTAGCTGCTTGCATAACTTTTATACTATAAATTTACCCTCTAACTGACAAGCAGTACCCCCAAAATGGTATAACTAACAGGGGTTAATCAACATGCTAAAACTAAAGACAAAGCTAAGGGTTAGTGATTACTATTTACACTTAAAACTACTATTTACATATTTACAATATTTACAGGGTAAGGTGCGGTCACATTATAGACAGTGTCGCCAATGTCAATCGTCCCTATTCTCGTATGGTAAAAGAGTAGCCTATCGTCGACAAAAAGTAACCCGTCCCTATTCAGTCCCTCCTTGCCAATAGGCGGTCTATAATTCCCCTCAAACTGTCCTCCCAGATCCCCGTCATGGTCCAGACTATTTTCAACTAAAGCGTTGTCCAAAGAGGCATTCCTCTCCAGAATAGCCAACGCACCCCTAACTAGAAATACGTCGATTCGGTAAAAATCTACCATCCTGTAAATTTGCCTACAGGATGGTGAAGTCCACGAGCCATCGACAGCTCTTATCTTCGGCAACCCCAAGCAGCTTGCAAGAATCCGTCTTTCCATATTCTAAGCTTCTCCATCTGGTGGGAAGAGATCCCAAACCAGACTGGGAAGGCATAGGACATTATAGGCCTAATGATCTGTCGGTAGATCAAAAGTCTAACATCGTTCGTCAGTCCCCCACGGCACCGGAGCACATTGTGGTAACTCGCGAATATCCCATTCACTTTGGCAAAAGTTCGCTCAATGTGTCGGTAAAATTCGAAAATCGTCGTTAATAGGACTCCCAGGTATTTAAGAACCTCGGTATTTCCTATTCGGGCGTCCCCAACCCAAAGGTCAGGTACAAATGCCCTCGCGCTACGAAACAGCAATCGCCGTTTGCCCTTGATTATAGCAGCCTCACATTTGTTAACGTTCAGCTTAAGCCTCTACTTGTCGAGATATCTCGACAGAACCTCTAGGCCAGCGCTGATCCTCGTTGTAGGTTGGTTTTATACCATCGAGTGCTGACTAGATGCATGAGTTTGATTCTTTTATGTCTTCTGCTTTGTGAAGTTACTTCTAGAAGATTTCGTGCTAAGACATTAGTGTGCGAAGGCAGTCTAAAAGAGTATCGTTCGTTGATTTTTTCGATCTCCTGTTGAACTGTATTTATTTGGAAGTCTCTGTGAAGAATTTCGATTCTCACATAGGTGGGTGCATCAGCGATGAGCCGTAGACATTTTGATTGAAATCTTTGCATAATTTCGACGTTTGTTTTTGACGCCGACGTTAGTATGTGCTTCTGCCATGTTAGACGTCTATCGAAGAGAATGCCAAGATATTTAGCACTGTCCGATTGGGGTATTGCTGTATTGCCCATTAGTACATGTGGGCATGTTCCAGCTCTCAGCGTGAAAGTTCCATGCACTGACTTGGTTGCGTTGACGTTGAGTTTCCACAACTGACACTAGTCCTTACTTTTATTCAAGTGGATTTACAGGTGTAATCTGCGAATGTAGCCGTTACGGTGTTGTCTCAAATGGGAAGGTCTGCAGTAAATAGAGTATACAAGTGGTATGCCAGATTTAATGGCGGAATGAAGACGGGCCCCAGGAAATAACACCCCAATTACAAAATGAAAATGGGCCCCAACCCAATACACAGGTTACAACAACACGAAACTTTGGAGTGTTACTTCGTACCTTTGGGGTCCATTTTCACTTACACTTGGGGTGTATTTTCATTATGAATGTGGACCCCAACGAAAGTGGACCCCAATTATTTTTTGGGGAACATTTTCATTATACTAGGGGTCCGTCTTCATGTTTTGGGGTGTTTTTTCATAACTAAATTGGGGCGTAATTTCTCGGGGTGCTATTTCGTATGGCTGCTATAAAACTTAATGGAAAAATACCCCATAATAACAAATGAAATTATGCCCCAAATATTACTAAAAAGTAAATAAAAGTAAATTTTAATAAACTATATTTTACTGTTTTAGAAAGGAATGAAAAAAATTTTTCCAAAAAAATTCGCGCGTATTTTTTGGGAAAAAATTTTAACCTGCGGCGCTTCGACACACGATCAATAAACATTTTAATAAACTTTATTTTACTGTGTTAGAAAGAACTTAAAAAAATTTTTACAAAAAAATCGCGCGTATTTTTTGGGAAAAAATTTTTGCCTGCGGCAAAATATTTTCCAGTTTTAGACAGAAACGACAAAAATTTTTCCAAAAAAATTGCGCTTCAACACACGATCAACAACAATTTTAATGAACTATATTTTGCTGTTTTAGAAATAAATGAACAAATTTTTCCAAAAAAAAAATAGCGCGATTTTCTTGGGAAAAATTTTTTGCCTGCGGCGCTTCAACACACGTTCCACAAAAATTTGAATAGACTATATTTCACTGTTTTAGAAAGAAATGGAAAAAATGTTTACAAAAAAAGACTTCAAAAAAGGGGGAGACAAATGTTTGAAATAAATATTCTATTCTATCTTATTTTGTTTCATGGAATATATTTATCTGTGTATTGTACATTCATTCTGAAATTAATCAAATCGACGGATAAAACAAAACCAATTTTTTTCTATTGGGGCCGATTTTCCTGGGGTGCAATTTCTATTCTTTAAAATTATATTTCAAGAAAATACACCCCAACGAGTCAATGACATCTGGCCCCAAATTTTATCAGTATACAACAAATAATTATTTGGGGTCCTCTTGCGCTTATTGGGGCCATATTTTTAAACGGTTTAAAGCAAAAAAATTAAAGCCGCCCCCACTAAAATATTTGGGGTCATGCTTCACAATTTTTTGGGGCCCTTCATCATTGCTTGGGAGGCTATTTCATTTTGAAATTTGGGGCCCACCTTCATAATGAAAACAAGCCCTAAATTTGGGGCCCATTTTCATTTTGCAATTGGGGTGTTATTTCCTGGGGCCCGTCTTCCGGCTGCCAGATTTAATTTCAAATAAATTCGTTTGACTACTATTGACTTTAAGATAAAAGTATCTACACTCTAAGTATTATCGTAGTAGTTCATAGTAGGGTTATGGTATATTTTTCTTTAACTTGTAGAGTAGACCCTCATGCCAAACCTTGTCAAAGGCTGTCCTTATTGTTTTAACTGTCCTGTTCAGCTGCTCAAATGTTGCGTGTTTGTCCCTGAAACCAAATTGATGGTCAGGAATCAGGTGTTTGGTTCGAAGTATAGGTTTCTTTTTGTTAAGCAATTTTTCTCAACTATTGGGCCAACACTGGAAGGAGGTTTATCGGTTTGTACGAATACACGTTCTTGAGCGGTTTCCCAACCTTTGAAATCATATCTGTGCGGATATTTGCCGTAATCAGATGAAAACCTGGCGTCTTTTTCCTCCTTGGTAGCCATCCTATTATTTCATTTAGTTCACAGCAGGTTGTACTTTTGATTGATAAGTCCATTTAAGCAGGTGATGTGAGAAAATCATCGACCTCAGATGTGTAATTTGTTGACGCGTTGGGTTGAAAAATATGTGAGAGGTGTTGAGCAAACGAGTCCACTTTTTCCTTATCAGATCTGGATCACGTTCCCTAAGTTGATTTTATGAGAGGTATTCTTTCCGTTGTAGTGTTGAAATTTTTATATATATAAACACTGTTTTCCGATGGTGAAAGATTACAAACGAAGAAGTCAAACTTGTTATTCTTTTCCGTTGATAAGGCTTTTTGTAATTTCTAGTTGTTCGCTTCTATGAACGGTGGCGAGTTGATGTTGACGGATGTACGAAGACACTTTCAGCTTAAGCGCACTGAACGCACCGGCCGAGCAAGTACCCGGGACTCGATGGATTCGCTGTAAAAATTGATCCACAAACTTCGTTGGTGGCACACTATTTCTATCGAATTTATTTCGTAGATTTCTTACAGTTTGAGTTGAAGACTCAGAACTTGATAGATGTCAAAGTGGTCAACTGCTTCGAAATAACATATAAATAAGAACTGCTAACGAATATTTAAAAAAAATATTTAATATTTAATTATTTATTTTATTCAACCTATCTGTTCTTATATATGTATATCTGATTTGCCCAATTAGCCAAAATCATCGTTGAGTAAATATTCCTTTGGATGTTTTGTACTTCTTTTTGGAGTGTGAATATGGTTTTTTATGCATTTCTGCTTCAAACCCCATTTCTCAACATTTTGCCTAAATATTAGAACGTACTTAAAGATATCTCCTTGGTATTTCAACGTACAGTTGACGAAATAAATGCGTTGCAGCGACAGATGCGGAGATAAGGACGGTCGACAACATGGGTGAACCTTAGAAAAAGATGCCTTCACAAGAGAAGGATGAGCAAGAAAGAAGTGTCACAATCAAAACTATCAGTTTCTGTGCGACAACCAACCTCAAAAGATATATTAACTTGATACAAATTCATCGCAGCTACAATCATCTTTCGACAATTAATAAACTCATTTTGATTGTGGCGATGAAACTGTGCCTTAGTTCACTATCGATGAAAACAATTGTTGAACTGACGAACATGTACATACACATTAGACTGGCCGTTATTTTTTTTTTTTAGAAATTTAAATTTTATTTTTTCTTAAAATGTTTGTTTTGATATAAAAACAAACTCCAGAAATTTTCAGCCAAATCCGATGATGCCTAGTGGTGCCTAGTTGACCTTGAAGTTTACAATATGTGCATTATAGGGAAACCTACATAAAGAAATAACGTTTTCACCAATAAACGGTAGATTTTAGAAATATGTATTTATTTGAGTTATGTATATTAAAATACCTGGTTTACAAGGGAGCTTTTCGTGTGAGACGGATGTATTTTCCTATAATGTTCCACCACTTGCAACAGATATTGCTTGTCTTCCTCGTCATACGTTAGCGCTCGATTAAAATCTGTTATCAATTTAACTCCCCTTTCGGCTGCATCGTTGACAACGGCCAAATTTTCGCAAATAATTTTTCCAGCGCAAAAATCATCTCTATCTTTCCACGTTACCGGATCCGAATGCAAGAAACTGCAATCAATTTGCAATCGAGTGAAGAATCTTTTTGTTTTTGCAGACACGAAATCGCTCAAATTTTTTTCAGTATACGCTCTGACATCTTCTATTGTAGTTTTAATTTTTTTCGAAATATCTTCTTCATATAATTCTTCATTGTTACCAAGGGCATTAACCATTTTTAGTTTTATATCGTAAGGGATTTGGTCATCAAAGAAAGACAGAGCAACAGCTTCTTCACTCAAATACCATAAATGATTGATAATTTTTTTTAACAAAATGATGGAAATATTTGTATCATAATATGCAGTTACATCATTTATAAGTTGCAAATCTAATCTTGGTGCATTCACAGATTTGACACATCCAAACCAATACGGAACGTAAATTCGCGTCAAAAATACACAAATGTTACGTAAGCTATTTAATTCCGCTGTCGTTAGTTTAAATTGCTCACGAAACAGAAACATTTTAAAGCAGTATATATTTTTCGACATAAATCGAGCATGCGTTGTTGCACCAGGTGCACGGAATCCCGAAAAGCCTGGTGCTTTTTCACCAATAAAAAGCAATGAAATTTGCAATACTTCTTTATATATTGTGTGTTGACAGCATCTGTGTACACATCGTGCTGAAGCGAAGCGGAAGAGTGAGAAAAGCGGGAAAAACCCAGAAGACAAAAGGCAGTAGACTGCAAACGAGTTCGGAGAAAATAATTGAGGACGTGAAGAAGGCCGTGGTGATAGCTGACGGCGTGGGAATTTATCATCCAGTGATGGATGAAGCGATGGACGAGGGGATGAAGAAACGTAGGAGAGAGTCCTACGATGCGGAAGAGTACAAAGAGCGATACGAGGCGGGTGTCGTGAAGATCGAGAATCTGGAGGCAATGCTGAAGAAGGCATTGTGCGAGATCGCCAAGCTTAGGAAGATGGTCCGGAAGTCTGAGTCCGGCACCGAAGAGGAAGAAGACGAACAGTCCTCTGAGGACTACTCCACATCCGATGAGGGAGAGGAAAGCGAGATGGTGTCAGTGGAGGCCATCAACAACGACAAGGAGGAGTTTCCATCGTTGAGCGAAACGATGTCGAGACCGACAAAGAGGGATTCGGCAGGGCAAGTCGCCACACCTGCCAGAGTAAAGGATGCAGCAGGGCAAGACGCCACACCTGCTCGGGATACGGTAGGGCAAGACGCCACACCTACCTGGACATCAGCAGCGGCCAAGAGGGTCAAGGCAGCAGATGACGACGCAGCAGCTTGGACAACGGTGGTATCAACGGCAGCGGCCAAGAGGGCGAGGACTATGGCGAAGGCTATACCAGCAGCATCAGGTACAGTTGCCGCAAAGGGTGCGGTGGCTGCTGACAAGCCATCTACATCGGCAGCTGCAAAGAAGGCGGCAACGATGACATCACCTGCGAGAGCAGGTACTACGGCGGCATCAACTGCGAGAGCGGCAACAGCGGCATCGACGAGAGCAGGTACAGCAGCTAGCATGAGGGCAGCTGCAGCAAGGAAGAAGACGGGAAGATCGATCCCGGTCATTACGACCTTCGATATAGACGTCAAATTGATACTGCGGAGCATAAAGAATACGCTGGGGCATGATAATTTCAGCCTCAGTATCTTAGGTAGAAAGTCTACCAACATTGCCGTGAATTCCCTTCAGGATCACGAGAAGTTAAGGACGCTGTTGGAGGCAATTAGCGTAAGGTTTTACACCCACACTCCTCGGAGTGTGAAGCCATACGTGGTGATAATTAGGCGGCTATCTGACACGTTTGACGTGGAGGATGTGAGGGGGTATTTGGAGGGTCTTGGGCTGAAGCTCGAGATCATGGGACTGACGAAAATGGGTGGCGATCGTTGGCTGATAAAGCTATCGAACGAATCCGATTTGGTCAGTTTCCATGAACTGACGAGTATTTTGCATTGCCGTATCAGATTTGAGCGGTTTAAGAGGGGTGGGCCGACGCAGTGTTACAGGTGCCAGCGGTTTGGACATGTGGCCGGGAATTGTAACATGCCATCGAGATGCGTGAAGTGTGCAGGACCGCACGAGTCGGAGGCATGTACTTTACCCAAGAAGGGTGAAGCTGTGAAGGAGGTGCCGGTGGAGGATGAAATCACCGGGGAGGTGACTATGCAGGCCCCACGCAAGGTGAAATGCGTGAACTGTGATTCTGAGGGTCATACGGCTGGGGCAAGGGATTGCCCCAGGAAGATGGCGATTGCGGCGAAGATGCGTGCAGCGCGGAATGGACCGAGGGTCAGTGGACCAGCGAATGCTCGGGCAACGATGGTGAGAAGACCAGGAGTGTCATATGCGGATGCGGCAGGTGGTACTCCCAGTGTACGGGCGAATTCGGGCCGTGCTACGGATCCTATGGCGGCTGTTTTTGGAGGTCCTAGGTCTGGGACAGGGACTGATGCGGAAGTTGGTGCATTGAATGCGGATTGTCGCAGGATGATGGGAGGCAGCGTTTTCGACTGCATGATGAAGGTCCGGAATTTCGCAGGAGGCTATGCGGGAATCCGGGATGAAGCTGGAAGGATGCGGGCCATGGCGGCCTTTATGGAATCTCTGTTTCATTCATGAACAGACGGCTGAAGTGTATATTCATCAATGTGAACTCCATCGTTTCAAGGCAGCGGAGGCACTATCTGGAGCTGTTTTTGGCGGAGCACAGACCAGACGTGCTTATGATGGCGGAACATGGACTTGGTGACCGGCATAGACTGGATGTCAGGGGTTATGTGACCCATAGGTGTAATTCGAGCAGTGGTCGCGGTAAGGGGACGGCGGTACTGATACGGGACGGGATTCATTGCATCAGGCTTGGAGTGGATACCGGAATTATGCAGAGCACTGCTGTCAGGATCAGCAGGCCGGGTGGCACCGCCATCTCGTTAGTTTGTTTGTATTTGCGTCCCAGCGCAGTACTTTCCGACTCTGACCTACTCACACTTAGTGAGCTGGTGAGAGACGGAGATGTACTGATTGGCGGGGATTTAAATGCTAAGCATCCTGACTGGGGTGGATCGGTGGTTAACACGAATGGACGACGCTTGCGGAATTTCCTATTGGGATGTCCTGATTTGGATGTCTTTTCTGCAGGGGAGCCGACCAGGGTTTCTGGTACTGCAGCATCGTACATCGATATATTTATGGCTTCTCTGGGCATACGTGTGTCTCAGGAGCTGAGGGTTCTGGACTATGAATCGGATCACAGGGCTGTGGAGATTCAAATGGACTGTGGCGAGCTGGTTCGGCGGGAGCGACCGGTGATGTACAATTTTGGGAGGATGAACGTGGACCGGTTCAACTCATTGCTGCGGGGGTCTCTCCCCTCTGCTGCTCTTCCGGTGGATCGTAATGTTACCATTGGCGAAATTGATGACTGCGTTGAGTCTATGGCTGAGTCTTTTCGACAGGCTGTTGATGGTGCTGTGCCGAAGATGACAACTGGGAATGGTGGACTGCCTGACCTCCCCCCCAGGATAAAGGACCTGATTGGACAGAAAAAGAGGCTTCGGAGGACTCTTTGCAGGACGGGGGATTTCTCCCGCATTCCTACTCTCAGGGCTGAGATAAGGCAGCTTAGTCGGATCATCGATGGTGCGATTGCTGAGTTTGAGGCTGGTTTCTGGACGGATCGGCTCAATGCTATAAGGGTGGACAGCACTACATTTGCTAAGGTGAAAGCGGCTGGCGGACTACGTCGAAGGGATCCTGTCCCGGATATGTTGGACGAGGGCAATGTGCCCATTATTGAGGAGGTGGGCAAGGCTAATCTCCTTGCGGCGGGATTTTCTGCGGTGCATGGCGTGAATGGTCACTTGAGGACTGGTGACTTTGGTGAACAGATTGCTGCTGAGGCAGCTGATTTGGTGAGCCACATACCACGTGTTGCTTTTGGATCGGGGATCATGGCTGACGGCGCAGTTGGTGCTGGGCGTGTGGATGACCTGATTATCAGGGCTGCGGATGTTGGTGGCGCTCTTAGGAGGCGTCCGCCTAAAAAGTCGTCTGGACTGGACGGCATTCCTGATGTCGCTTTGAAGAGGACTGATTCCTTCGTTTGGACCTTTCTGGCGGTTCTTTTGAACCATTGCGTCAACTTGGGCTACTTCCCTAGGGCCTGGAAGAGGGCGGCGGTAGTACCTATTCCCAAGCCTGGGACGGATCGGAAGAGGGTCAGTGGGTATAGACCGGTTTCACTACTTTCCCCTTTTGGGAAGCTTCTGGAGCTGTTCATTCTGGACCATGTACGGGACCATTTGGCTGAACGCGGCATCTTGCTGGATAACCAGTTTGGTTTTAGAGGGCGGCACTCGACATCACATGCGCTTATGGTGTTTTCTGACCACGTGACTAGGGGTCTGAACAGGAGATACATCACAATAGCTGCTAGCCTGGATTTTGCCAAGGCCTTTGATACGGCTTGGCAAGCGGCGATACTGGTGAAGATGAAGGCGGCTGGATTTGCTGCTGACGTACTCAGGATGGTTGCTGGCTTTCTGGCGGACAGGACGTTCCGTGTAAGGGTTGGCGACTCCCTCTCTGAGGAGAAGATGGTGACGGCGGGTGTACCGCAGGGCTCACTATTGGGACCTGTCTTGTACAACATCCTTCTCAGCGATATGCCCCTTCCCCCGGGGGGGGATCTGTTGCTGGTTTATGCGGATGACATCCTTATTGCGGCTTCTGGCCCTAGGGCTGTCAACGTCAATCGGAGGCTGAACGCTTACCTTGAGACCCTGAGTGGTTTCTTCTCCAAGTGGGCAATTGGGCTAAATGTGGCCAAGTCGAAGGGGATCATCTTCAAGGGGAGGCGCGGGAACCTGTACCCGAACGCCAGGGGCTACATCCCCGGGCTCAGAGTAGGAGATGCGGACATCGGGATTTCAAGGGAGATCAAGTACCTTGGAGTGATGTTCCATGAACGGTTCACCTTCGTGAGCCATGTGGACTACGCTTTGCGGAAGGCAAGATTTGCCTTTTCTGCATACTACAGGCTGTTGGCGAGGGCGAATGGACTGAGTACGGAGGTGCGACTGCTGGTGTACAGGCAGGTTATAAGACCTGTTATGACGTATGCTTTCCCGGCCTGGTTTCCCATCTCGTCGTGTCAGATGGAGAGGCTGAGGCAATGGGAGCGGAAGATACTCAGGACCTGTCTGGGACTGAGGATGACGGTGATGGCGGATGGATCTTTTCGCTCGCCCTCCTGTAGGAGGGTATATGATGGTGCTGGTTTTGGGAGGATTGACAGGTTCATGGTGGACTCTGCTCTATCCTTCCTGGGGAAAGCGGCGGGTGTGGGAAATGACCTGGTTAGGGCATGTTTCGACACAACGGATGCGGACAATCTTCTGTCTCGCTGGTTCTTTGGACCAACGGACCTTCTGGCCCTCAGTAATGGGGGCTATCTAGGAGCGGACGGGGATTTGCTTTTTTACCACAGGAGATTCGGTACATTGGGTATCGATGATCCTGTGTATAATACTGCCCAGTAGTATTGTACATGCCAAGGTGGAGACTGGAGATTCTTCGGAATTTCTAGTCTATTGATTTATGCGATCCAGCTTGCTGGATATATTGTTTTTTATTTTTTATTTAGTTTTTAGGTTGTTATTTAATTTTTAAGTTTCTTTTATTTTTAGGTCGAGATGACAACCGAGGCGTTCCTGTTTTTCTTCAATTTTTCAGGAAATTTATATTTTCAGCGTATATAATTTATATTTAAGACTCGATGTACGTATATAATGTTTTTTATAGGAGGATGGAAGTTTCCGAAGGGCACCCTATGGGTGTGAGGGAAATAGAATAGGTAATGTTAAGTAGTATGTATTGTGTACAAGTAGAATGTGTAGAAATATTACAATAAAACCAGTTTAAAAAAAAAAAAAAAAAAAAATACTTCTTTATAATCTGCCCGGACGTATTGAGATTTCAATGCCTCAAGGCAAAATATTTTGTGGTATTCTAATTCACCCACCGTAAAAAGTTTTTCTACATCCTCATCCGATATTCCACTCTTAAAATTATTTTGGTTAATATTTGGCCAAAACTTGGAGAAGCGATTAAAAATAAGAACTTCTGGTGCAGCAGTTTTACCAAAATTTAGTTCGAAGACAGCTCTTATCAACAATGCACTAATGTGATGACGACATGGAAGAAACAGCAAGTCCCTTTTCAATTTCTTTTCTAATAAGTAGGCTGCACCCTTTTTAATGCCACTGTTACTTGCTGTTGTGTCAAAAGATATTATTTCGACTAAATTGTCCATTTTCCATTTTATCAACAAGTTAAATATTGTATCAGCTATACTTTCACCAGAGGAGTCTTGCATTTTTGGAATTCCAAGCAGTTTCTCCACATTTTTGCCAGTCACAACTAGAGCTAGTCGCTCTGATTTTTCTTTGCCTTTTACTTCTGGAAGTAGTTTGCCATCCCAATGAAGGACAAATACTTCAGGTATCTTGAATCAGAAAAATTAAAAAAAAATATTATTTTTATACAACTAGTCACAAAAATAGATTTTTTAGTATTTACATTGAAACTTTCCAGAATCTGCTGAGCTTGTTTGCGGCGATAATCCCTCCTCATCGCCTGAATAGTGGTGAGATTGAGGACTAAAGCGTCCAATTTTATTGCTGTGGAAGTTGGATTGACTCCCTCAATTTTTCGTAATAGTGCAGCTGCTGTTGCAGTAATTAAATGCATGGCATCTCTCGTACTAATTTTGCATTTGTCCATACTTGCCAGCATTCTATCATCAATAAAATGGATATTTCCACGCGATTGTTGACCTTGTGTTACGACGGTCGGTTCATCGTCTGCTATATCAATTGATACATTTTGATCAACCACAGAATGCCATTTCGCTACTTTCAGTACTACCTGAAATATCCATAGCAGATATTTGCTCTGATATTTCAAGAAAAAATAAATAAACTAATTTGCATGATAATTCAATAAAAATCTTAATTACCTAAATAAACATTTTTCTCGCGATACGTTTCAACGCGCATTTTTAATATATCAGAACGCTTTTCTTTTCGTTTCTGTTTTTCCACCATTTTTACATCTACACCAGACATACTTCCTGGTCGACCTCTTTGCCTTTGAAGAACAAGAAAGTCTTTATCCTGTTGGATCTTCATTACCGCAAGTGCATCTGACGTTGCAATGTCAAATATATAATTTTCAATGTGATCCACAAATTCCTCTTCGTTTTTCCGGTGCTTCTCATACTTGGACTTGGCATTCTTCTGCAAATTTCTCCATTTCTCATATATTCTCTCCAAGGCTTTAATAGAGTTTTGTTCTGATATTATCGGAATGTTGGCTCTTTTCCAAAAATCAGAAACAACTGCAATTGTCAATTTTGCACTGCTTTTTAAAGAATAGTTTTCCATACGCATTTTATAAAAAAAAAATTGAAGAACCTGCTTCACTGACGGTAATTTTGCACCCAAAATTTCATTTTTACATTTTCCTATGAACAACACTAAATCATCTCCAGATCTCAGTTGTTTTTTAATGCCATTATTTGTTATTTTTTTTATTCTTTACTATTTTTTTTAATTTTCACTTATATTCACTGTCACTTCACAGACTCTACTTAGTAATGAAACGCAAAGCTTACATGCTTGTTAAGATCATCTAAATAACGGTAATCAGTTCTTTTAGACTTTGTATTTCTTTTTTGCAGCATGCTTCTCATCATCTCAACTTGCTTTAATTTTTTTTTAACAATTATGTATTGTTTTTTTGGAGCGAAAGAGAGAATAATTAAAAGAGAATAGAAAAAAGCTATGCCTTGAATGAATTATATGTATATAACAAATTTAATAGTAATAATATAATAAAATTAAATATGTTGCACATTTTTTTTTAGTCAAAGTAAGAACAAACTTTGTGCAACGCATAAGAAAAAAAAGTTTTTGGCGTAGTAAACTTCAAGGTCAACTAGGCACCACTAGGCATCATCGGATTTGGCTGAACATTTCTGGAGTTTGTTTTTATATCAAAACAAACATTTTAAGAAAAAATAAAATTTTATTTTCCAAAAAAAAAAACAAGCCATACATCGTACGGCCAGTCTAATACACATGTTATTCGAATACGAAGCATCCTGACTATAGCATGGTTAGGATGGCATGCAACGTAAGCAATAATATTTGCAAATTATTTACTAAATTCTTAACAAAAAGTCACGCAACATTTATTGACAAAACATATAGATATTATGCAAATAATTCTTCACTTTATCTACCAGAATTCAATTCTCTCAGTTGGATACTTCTCCACAACCTTCTTGGCCATGGCACGAATACCAATCCAGGTCTCGGTAACCATTTCATCAATTTTCGTGGCAGGAGGATCGAAACCAGTAATGCCACCTCCTGTCAGCTCCATGGTTATGGAAATTGGGAAACCAGCTTGGAAGGCATAATCGTCACTGGCACCAGCGGCGATATACAAAACATTAGTGGATGAACCCACGCTATAGACAGTACCTGTTGCAGCTTCAATGGCATCGCCACCAGCACGAGCCACCTCATCCAAATCCTGCCAGGTGTCGGGTAAGTCTCTAAATTTTAAATAAAAATCAATCGAACATCAACAACAGACTTCGTTCATTTTAAATTGCAGAAAAACTTACGCAGTCCAACCCCATGGATACAAGAGATAATTGCCAAATGAGTGAATTGTCAAGTACATAATGCCACGCCTTTGTAGGGAGTGCATTAAATCGCGCACAATTATAGTCTCAGGTTCTGAGAAGGCCTTAGGACCAGCATAGGTATCGGCACAGGGACTCGAGGAGGCTCCTTCTTCGTTCCAATGGAAGCCAAAGTTACGGTTAGGATCGGCGCCATAACAAGTTTTAGTTGAACTTGTATAGGGTTGGCGAGTTTTTCGCGACGGGTCAACTTACTGGTCTGTGTATGTTCATAACCATCGGGATTGACCACAGGCAAAATAACCCACTCATAGTCCAACAAAAGGCCAGCATTCTCTTCAAAATTCTCCACCAGTTGTCCAATGGTATACAGAGCTGCAGCGGGAGAAATCCATTCGCGAGCATGGAAACCGCCATCCATAAAGATGACATTTTTATTGGCCCGCCCATCACCATTGGAAATCGTTATAGTCTTGATATCGCGACCTTCATAGGATTTGCCCACTAGCTTGACGAAAACACGGGAAGGATACCGTTTGGCTAAATCTTCAATGTAGTTATTAATCTCGGCATGGCTATAGTAACGATCGGTACTCAAGCGACCTTTGCCCGTGAAGGAATTTAGTGATCGCTTCAATTTGTTCAATTGAAACTCATGTTCTATGGCCAGACCCACATTGTCATTAATCACTTTATGGGTCAGATCGTAACGAACCAAGGCGTCTAAGAAATTCGCCTCCTCAATGGGATTGACCATAACACGAGCAATGTGATTGGGCAATTTTCTCAATGCAAAGAAATCATATAAATCCTCATTCTTGGACAAATCGAACAAAAAGTCTGCCTGTTTCTGGGTGGTGGGAACAACTTCAAATATCTTAAAACTGCAATTTAGAAAAATTCTATTTTAAAATAAAATAATTATGAATCCAAATTTGTATTTACCCATCATAGGATGTGTCACGGGCCCAAGCCAACACAGTGCCCAGCACCAGAATTGTTACCGATAAGCGTAATATTTTTCGAGGTAGATATGTTCGTCTGTGGTCGCTAATAGAACTGAATCTTGCGTGGCCACTACAATCGATACAATGACTTCGTATTCCTTACATCATCATAATTTCCCTTTCGCGGGTATCAGTTTATCTTATCGTACATAGAATAATTAAATCTGTTGTAAATTATAAACTAATCATATATTAATAGGGATGTCTTCAAGTTCGCCATGCGCCAATAAATTAGGAACTCACTGAAGGCAGTTATAAAACAAGTACGAGACGTCGTTTTTTTCTTTAATATTGAAATTTGGATAATAAAAAACAACCGACCAAATTAACTCGTCGGTATGGGTGCACAAAATTGCCAAAATATATCACATTAGTACACATTCTTCAAATTCAAATTGAACTGATTTGAACGAAGTTTGGTACAAAAGTTTTTTTGTATACGGATAATTGGTTTTTACAAACTGACCATATATTCCCAAGTAGTGATAAATAAAGCCCCATAAAAATGTATCACCAAGCTCGGTACTATCGGCTCGGTATATTTGTCTATAGCCCACATACAAATCGTACCACCAAGCTTGGTACATCGGCTCTAGAAGTTACAAATAATAACTGATTTCAAACAAATTTGGTGCACAAGCTTTTATTAGGACAAGAATGGTTAATATCGGTCTATATTTTGATATAGCCCCCATGGAAGTGTTACCAACGAGTCATGATACAATTGGCATCAGACACTTATAATATTAATCGATGTCAATGAAATATAGATGAAGGATGCTCGTTTTTGAAAATAGACCATAACTCCCATATAAATTGCATCAAACATGATTAGTACTCTCGTCGCACAATGCTCAAAATCCAGGAAAAACTCGCATGAAGTCAAAACTACTTATGTTTTCACTTAAAAAAATCGGCGCTACGGGGTTTTAAAGGTCGATGATTCCGAATTTGCAGGTTGTTTTTTGAAATATGAAATGGAAAAATCCAATAGGGCAGTGATACACTGAAAAAATATACTTGGTTACATAGACATTAATAGTTTTTGTTCATACAACTTATCCTAAGTTCGCCAAATGGAAATTAACAATTGGAATTGCATAAAAAGTACATCTTATCCCTTCAAACACATATTTCCATTCATGTAAATGACTGATTTTTGTTACGCTTTGTTGCCCCATCTAGTGGCCAAATTTGTTTGATGAAATTATGCATGTCGTTATCAACAGATGTCAGTGCAAAATAAACATTTCTAACTTGGTATCGACTAGGGTACCCATTTAATCGGGTTTTTTGATTAATCGGTTAATCATTAATCGTAAATTTCAATCTGACAACTAACCGAACAAAACGCAAACAAATTATTCGATTAATCGAATCGAATTAAAAAAAAACAAAAAAAAGAAAACATTGTACTAGGCATATTTATTAAAACAAAACAAAACGTAACAAAGGCAACTTCAGTATAAAGTATAAAATATTTGAGATTTTTTTTAATATTGGCTTGATACCAAAAGTCACTAATTTTCATGTTGCTGCAACTACGATTTGTGAATTGTACCTACATACATTTTATACTTTGTAATAAAGTTGCTTTTTAAAAAAATAAATATGCCTAGTACAATATTTGAACACTGTTTTCTTTTTTTTTTTTTTGTTTTATTTTACTCGAATAATCGATTAATCGAATAATTTGATTGAGTTTTGTTCGGTTAATTGTCAGATTGAAATTTACGATTAACGATTAACTGATTAATCAAAAAACCCGATTGAATAGATACCCTAATGGTTACCCGAGTATCGACCTGATGCGACAAAAAAGATGCAGTCCACCGAAAATCTTGAATACTTAAAAAAGAGGCGTCGAAAACTCAATATTTAGCTTTCGCATTACAGCCAAATGTTAAATACTAGACCAATAAAACTTCTACATTATTTTATCATTTTATTCCTTTTTAAATTTTTTAAATAAGTTGAAAACGAAGAGTTTTTTGATTTTTAAAAAATATCTCAGTTCTTTTAAATTTGTTGTTAATTGAAAATATCGAGGTTTCAGTTTGAAATACTTATTCAGTTCGAAAATACTTTAAGTCTTACCACCACATATCAAATTTCAAAAATTGTTTTAAACTTAATTGTTGACTTCATGCGCGGGTTTTTAAAATTTTTGAGTTTGAGTGTTTGCAACTTTTTTGAGAGTTTGCAACTGTTAACCAGAGTTGATTACTTTTGGAAGAGGCTCTACATTATGATATAGCCTCCATTCAGCTGGTAAACCCCAGTATTCGTACTATCGGCTCCAGGGGCTAAAATTAATAACCGATTTCAACAAAATTTCCAGCATTTCTAATTTCTTAGGTAATGGGTAATACTCAGCCAAATATCCGATTGCAAAGAACATCTTATGGAACATCTTATAATGTAAAACAACCGGTTATTTTACGCAAATCTAGCACACATATGTACAGGGTGGCTCAAACGCAAGAATCTTTTTAAAAAATAAATAACATGAACTAAACTTAATTTCTTTTGGTATATTTTATTAGAAATAACAAATAACAGGTGGCGCAAAAGTAAACTTCCGATGTTTTTTGGCTGTAATTTAAAAAAAAATGAAAAACTTTGATTCTTCTTGTGGATTATTTTTATTTGGTCTTTTAATTTCTTTTACATCAATTCGAGAATATGATGTCATGTAAAATGGCCGCCGCCACAATTGATTGTCATTTGAGCCCTTTTTATGGCATTTTCCATCACTTTGGCCAAAACTTCCGGCGATAGGTCCTCACATTCTTGACGGATATTGTCTTTAAGAGCTGCAAGAGTCTGAGGCTTGTTGACATAAACCCGCGACTTCAAAAAGCCCCACAAAAAGAAGTCTGGAACGGTCAAATCAGGCGATCTTGCTGGCCAGTGCAAATCGCCAAAACGGGAGATTAGGCGCCCGGGAAATGCATCCTTCAGCATATCGGTTGTGGCACGTGCACCATCCTGTTGGAACCACATGTTTTCCAATCCCAATTCATCACGTTGCGGCAAAAAGAACTCGTTGATCATTGCTCTGTAGCGTGGCACGTCGTCTGGTCGATGTCGACGGCGCTTCCATGACATCCTCGGCTACAGCAGCAATATTCTCTGCAGAACGGCTACTCCGGGGTCTGCCACGCCTGGCAGCATCTCGTGTTGTGCCAGTCTCTTCGAGGCGAGCGGCTAAACGTCGCAGTGTTTCACCAGTAGGCGTTGGACGGCCAGGAAATCTGCGACGAAATTCACGTTGTGCCAAAGTCACTGACCGATTATTGGTCAAATAAATAGTCAGCAATATTCCGCCTTCTGGAGCAGTGTAGCGTAACATTGTTTATTAACGTGTATTTCGCATGTGTTTACTACACAAATGTCAAAACAGAACTGACATTAGGGGCCAATCGCAAAATTTATTGCATTTTCTGATAGGAGGATTACTTTTGCGCCACCTTGTATAACAAATAACGCTATTTCATTCATGCGACTGCCGCGGATCTCTTGGCAGTAGCTCATCCTGTCTATTTTCCAAGACTTTGTTACAGGTTTCTAGTTCAAATACGCCTTAAGGGTGTAGATCGTTTTTGGATTAATCGCATAGCATCGGTCTATCACTGCAGCCCTAAACGAAAAGTCCGAAGCGTTCAAATCGCAGCTCCGAGGAGGCCAATTAATATCGCCAAGACTGCTGATAGCACGATGCCGAACTTAATGCGCAAAAGATCTTTTGTTTGATAAACTGTGTGAAATGGTGCGCCACCCTGCTGAAACTTAAGATTATCCAAGTTCATATCTTACATTTCAGCCCATAAAAGGACCATAATCATGGCTCTGTAGCGCTCGCCATTGACTGAAATGGCGTATCCAGCAGCATATTCAAAAAAAGACAGTCCCACTATGTGGATGCATTGGCTTCTCGACAATGAAGTGCGGAATTTCTGGGATTTTCCGTATGTGGCAATATTGTCTGTTGACATAGCTGCCCTCGTAAATCTTTCGCGCTGGTTAATTCTAATCCGTTGTATGTGAGTTCCTCCCATTGAAGCTCACCCAAGTAGCAGTGATGCCGTTTTCAAAAGCCACGTTACCCTAAAAAGCAAATATCAAGACTGATATACCAGTCATATATTGAGGTTACCCGGTTAAGCTCAATTAGGACTATTAATGTATTTTCGAAACAGATTGAGTTCGATACACCTCAGTTCCGGTGGTCCCTAAAAAAAAGAGTTTTTCCAAAGTTGTTTGTATGTAAGGTATTTCCCCTTATATATGTCAAGGCAGAGCACTGTATAAGATAGTGTTCCGGAGTTTTCGCAATTAGCTCGTCATCGCAGCTACGACAATAACGCCTGTATTGTGTTCCAATGCCGGGGGAATTTGTACTAATCACGCTGTGGCCGGAATGTGATAGTGGCAAACAAAAATCTTTTGCATCAAACAACACTTCCTTTGTGATAAGTAAATTAAACCATTTGAGGGAAACGAAAATCGTTTATGACAATCTTTATATGGTAAATATAAACTCACAAAACGTTAGGCAAAATTACGGCGTTCTCCTTCATTAACCGCAAACGAATTGCAGTAACGTCAAACTGAAAAACAATCTTTACGAGAAACGATAAGTTTTTGCGTCAAACTACGGTCGTTTAACGCAAACGATTCATGTTCCACTAAATAGGATTTATGTATTTGAAGAATACACAAAGAATACACTTCTTCATTTTACAATAAAAACACGTATTTTTTGAAATAGTTGTAATTTTTTTATTGAATTCTAAAAAACCGATTCCGGTTCCGATTAAGTAGGGAATAAAATATGCGGCAAATGGGTCCCACGGCTCTAATGACAGGCCATTACTCTTTTCATGAAATTTTCCATGGCTTTTTCATAGCGACCGATGGCGCGTTGGATCTCGGATTTGAGATGAGGAATTGTCTCTGTTTTATTCGCATAAACCTGAAATTTCACAAAACCCCAAAGGAAGAAATCTCACGGCGTTAAATCTCAGAATCTTAGTGGCCAGTTGACATCAGAATTTCTTGAGACAGTTTGTTTGAGAAATCATTGCTACAATAAATCCATTGTTTCTTCCGCGCTGTCGTAAAAAAAAGATTTTTATTTTATAAAAAGTACCTTTTCTTAAGGATCCATTTAAATTATCGTACTTTTCAACGGACTCTTTATACGTGCTGGAACTAACTACTACATAATATATAGCGAAAGAAACTTCGTTAAAACCGGGTGTCCCATGACACCTCATGTGATTTTTATAAGAGCTTGAATACGGCGAGGAATGCTGTTGTAAAATTTTGCCGTCATTTCCCCTGGAATTTTACTCCATCCACAGCTCGTTTACGTCTTTTTGAGCATCTGGGTACTTGGCGAGCTAAGATTTTATGTAACTCCAAAAGTTTTCGATCGGGTTTAAGTCCAGTACCTACGCTGGTCATTTCAGAGTTGTAAATGTTTGACTGTTTCTCCAGCTTTTAATGATTTTGACCGAATGTTTTGGGTCGTTATCATGCTGAAAACCCACTCTTTCAGCCGCAAGATCCGTTTTTTCTATAGCAGCTGGTAAATGATTTTGCAGACTTGAAAGATTTAGTTCTTTTTCATAATACCTTCAATTTTCACCAGAAGGCCTACTACATCCACCACCATGTTTCATGGTTTGTGTTACAGCATTCGGGGTAGTAGTAAGTGGATCGATTGACTTTAGACATAAGACCATATAACCTTAAACACAAGACGTAATTGTATTTTTATTATTTAAAACGTCTGGAATTTAATTCATTATCTTTTTCCAGTGAGCCCTAGTCCAGTTTTCGTAGGCCTGGGCGAATTCTTTACCAAGCTTTATATTCTTTTGTGATAAATAGGGTGTCATTTTCCTTTCTGCAGACCTAACATCCAATATTTAACGTTTTTAGTGTCAAGTTATTGCACTGTCCCTTGTCAATAATTTAGCTAAATGACGACAAGTGCGGTCGTCAGTAGTTCTGGAGCGAACAAGAGCAGTTGAAGTTTTAATATTTTTCTTCTGTTTTATTCACTGGAACAGAATTATTATTTTTTAATAATTCCATCACTTCACTACTTTAGATGCTTCCATTTTTGATCAGCACGTGAACAATAATGAGCAGTAGAAAAAATAATATCAATTTATGAGCTAAGTGATGGCTGCATTTGAGCAAAAAATGTTTTAGTTCGATGGTTAAACGCTGCTAAAAATTAAAGTTTTAAACTTCCATTATGGGAAACCTGTTACAATTTTGCTCGTAACTGTTTATCAACGACATACTCAAGACTTCATCAAATTTTGTCTCCGATACCTATATGATCTCCGATGATCTGATACATATAATACGGCATATTTGGTATCTTAAACCTGGATACATATCTCCAAAGATGTACTATTTGTTCGCACTTTTCACCCTAGAGTCTGCTGTTTTTATTGACCCAATTGATTATAACACAACTCGGTAAGGTGCCCCATAGAGTAAATTAGAATAGCGAAGCCATTTATATCATCTGACGATTCATTTCGCACTCTTCGTCGTAGGTTTGTGCAACTTAGAGATATTCTACGAAAATTAACTCACACCAGGTGGAGGTATACGATCTGCTGACTTTACTTTTCACATCGTTTTGCTATAGAACTGTGAAATTTAAATGTATGTTGTATGTAATGTTGAATTTTATTGTTGGTAGAGAGTTCAATCAAATCAAAGTTTAAATACTCTTTCATTGATATTAATGACAGCTAAATTATATTTTATGTTGGTTGCATCGAGCGAAAATTTGCATTCCTTCTGATTTCTGTCCGTTTTATGGTCAACCAAAGACCAAGATAGAACAGCAACTCAAACTCGGCGAAATGACCTACTACCTCGGTATAATACAGAGAACGTAAAGAGTGTGATGACGACTGCTATCTATTGCCCTATGGTACAATCAAATCTTGGAACGAGACACAAAAAGATTGCAATTGGCCAAATGGTGGTTGTCGTTGTATTCTCATCGTACTTCGAGTAACAGATGTTTTGCTCTCTTGCGATCATCGAGCTTGTTGGAAACTGCATAGTGTTAGGGTTGCTGTTGTATTGGTTGTGTCTTACTCTGTGGTAGATCATAAAACGAACCGAGATGAGAAAAATCCGTAGTTTGGTTCGATGCAAGCAGCAAAATTTAGCTGTCATTACTATCAGTAAAACACTATTTAAAGGTTTCAGACTGCTTATCACTCATACTCCAATCCGTTCTCTAGGAAATTCCACCTACCATTTCGATCAACTGTGGCATGAATTATAGAGAAATAGGCAAGAGTTTCTATGCTTCGGTTTACATTCTCTCGAAGAGGAAGTAGGCCATTTCATCGAGTGCGAGTTGCTGTAGAATTTTACTCTTTGGTTGGACATAAAACGGACAGAAATAAATGGGAATACGTATTTTCATTCGATGCGACCAACATAAAATATAATTTAGCTGTCATTAGTATCAATCAAGCACTATTTAACCTCAGTTTGCTGCATGGTTTGCTTCTCATTGCTTATCGCTCTCTTGGCCATCCACTCTGTTTTCTATCAATTTCATACTACATAATCGATCAGCTGTGTCGTGTATACCCCCTGGCATAGAGTAATGTAATAAGAGTGTGCAACAGCTGTTAAACCTTTCGCCGGATGTAACAAAGGAAGTTGCAATTTAAAGTTGCAGATGACAGAACAAGCATCAAATATACATACTTTAAAAGCCATTATCATCAACCAATCATAATTAATCAAACGAGCATAATTTTAAGGACATTAGTCTCAAACAAACATAATTTAAACATAGTTTGCACATCGCTCATTCCCCCATCCGCTTTCTTCTCCGTGACTTTCCAACTATGCATATCAGCTATATCAGATCAGCTACAGCATCGTCACCCACTGCCACGTGGTACAACCATTATGTTCTTCACATGCATAAAATATCAGGCAAATGACTGCACTTCCCAACTAAATTGCTGATGTCGTTAGTGACTCCAAACATGGGGGGATTACATCGCGAGTACACGCAAGGAAAAAAAAGTTTATTGCCCGGTTGCCGGATCAATGCTTTGATTGATTTTTATTAATTTATTAATCGCAACCGTTCGTGTAGTTCTCCCAAATAAACTCATGTATCGCAAATGCTAATCATGTTGTTGCAAACGAGTTCTCGTTTGCATCAAATGTGAACAAAATTACATTTGCCGCAAATTTAAAAAAGTGTGCGATAACTGAAATTAGCCATGAGCTAAATTAATGAGAACACATTTTACGAAGAACGTAAATTTCTCTCATTCTGTCGAGTGTATGCACAGTCTTATCCATTCGTTTGGCATACACAAAAAAATTATCATGCACTCTAATGCTTCTACCTCGTCAAAATATCTGGGATGGATAATTGATGCGTTTTAGTCTGCTGCGCTTTTAGTTGTTATTTGAATGCAAGGCGAGACAGACGTGTAAGCAGACAGTGAAAAAATAGACAAAAATTCCAACTCTTTTTAAAACAAACTTTATGGGTAAAACCAAAAAAAAAACGATAAATAAAAATGTTAATGTACAAGTAATGTTTCTCGCAAACGTTTTTCAGCTCTAATTTTCCATAACTTGTTTACTGCAAACGATTTTCAATTCGCGCAAACTTTTTCTTAGATTAGAGTACCTACAACTCGGTTGCTGTAACCGAAACAACAGTTGGCGGAACTGTTTTTCGTTTCTCGTAACAGTTTATTTCGGCATATATTTTTCATAACTCGTTTGCTGCAAAATTTTTCGGTTCTCCCAAACGAAATGGCAATTATGGCTCAACAGAAGTTCGTTTCTCCCAACTACAGCCCCCAAACGAACTTCAGTTATCTGAGATTTCGTTTGGGAGGAACGAGATTTTTCTTTTCGTATAGGATCCATGTGCCCGCCACTTAATATCTTTTTGATTCTACCTGAAAATTAAATAAGTATGCATCCAAAATATATGCATCCATATATAAAAACATGCATCCTTTAAAATATGCATCCAAAAATGTAATCACTTCAAGGGTTTCACCTTTTCAACAACTTATTGCTCTCCACCGCTTCGACTGTCTCCTAACTATAGTGCAATGTGTGAAGAGTTAGGAGACAGTCGAAGCGGTGTAGAGCAATAAGTTGTTGTTATTTGCCAATTTATATTCCTGATGATACCTTTCGATGAAAGGCGAAATATCGAATAAAATTAAGATTGAACTTATTAATTAACTTTTCGGGGGAAAACCTTGGCCTTGAGCTTGATTTGGAAAACTTTGGGAAGGTTGGTTCCTTGAAATAAAGGCGAATTTAACCGTGAACCAAACTTTAGTCAATAAAGAAAACAACAAGTTGATGATGCCACTACAATTATTTTTAACATTTATTTAAAGAAAAACTTGAAATTCCTAAAAATTCTAATATTTTTCAACAACAACTTCGGCCATGGCCCTTATGCCAATCCACGTTTCACTGACAATCTGTTCGATTTGCCTCACGGGCGGGTCAAAGCCAAGAAACCCACCAGCAGGCAATTCCATGCACATCGAAACGGGCGTATTTAAAACGGCTACTGCATAATCAGCGGAATCACCCGATGTAGGGTACATGACCTTGAAGGTATTGCCATATGTATAAATTCCACCCGTGGTCACAACAATAGCCATTGCGCCGGCATCGGCAACGTCCATCATTTCGAAATAGTTGTCGGGTAAATCACTAAGGGAAATACAATTTTACAACCGCGTTAAATATGAATCTGATATATGAGCTGCTCAAATGACAATTGATCTAACTCCACATATTAAAAATTTTGAGATTTTAGTGCTATTCGATTGTAGTGATTGATATAAGAATCTTGTCATAATTAAATTCCCCTCATTTATTCTCATCACAACGAAAGAGTAATACTGTTTTTTTTTTGGCCCGGCATACATTTGTATTAGAATACAAAGGCGTTGCAAACTTCTCCTCAGGTTTTCTTAACTTTCTGTTTTTTTGGAGTTAAATCTATTTGCTATGAGTAGCTCATGTATCAATCCCCCCATCCTTTACCTGGTATGACCCCATGGCAGTAGTATATAGTTACCATAGGAATGAAGTGTCAAATACCATTTCATACGCCCACCATAATGATGCATAATATCACGCACGACCTGAGTTTCGGGCTCGGAAAATGCTTTCTCCCCTGATAAATCTCATCACAGGGATCCGGTGAGGCACCCTCCACCCAACCCCAGTAATGATCAAAATTACGATTTGGATCTGTGCCAAAACAGTCGGGATCGGAAGTCGGACGTCGAGTTTTACGCCAATAACGGTACTCTTCGTGGCTGTACTCATAACCATCGGCATTGACCACTGGCAAGATAACCCAATCGTAGTCCTCCAATAGAGTTTTATGATTCTCAAAATTCTGTGTCAATTGGTTGATTATGTGCAAACCCATAGACGGGGCTATCCATTCCCGAGCATGCATGGCGGCATCAATAAATACCACCTTCTTATCTGACCGAACGTCACCATTAGTAATGGTGATAACTTTCAAAGGCCGATTCTCGTACGTGCGCCCAAAGGTTTTAACAAACACCCGTGAAGGATATAACTTTGCCAGGGCGTCTAGGTTTTCATTGATTTCATCATGACGGTAATAGCGTTCAAAGACATTTAATGGATAGTGTGGTGGAGATTCGCGTGAATTTTCCCGTTGTTCCTGGGAAATTATCTCTGAAATATCCTCAACAATTAAAGTGTAATTAAGGGAATGCCATTGCATTGCATCTAAAAAGACCTCATTCCACTTGGGTGGTATCATCACCTTGGATATGTCATTGGAATGCCGCGCAAGAGATAAGAAGTCATAGTTTTTGTTTTCACTTTTTAATTTTTGTACTATCAACAGTTCTTTTTTTGTTTCGGCATAGATGGCATAAACTTTGTAACTTTAAAATAAACAAAAAATGTAATTGACACACTGGGAAAATTTTAAATAATTCAAATATTTAACTTACTTTCTTAGATCCTTATAACTATGGACAAATGTCGTGCCCATAAGAAGCACCAAAAGATGTTCTAGAAATTGTTTCCCCCACATGATCGGTGCAAGTTTTAACGAAAAACTAAGTTGGTTAAACGTTTTGTTTTAATCATTTGGCTACTTAAGGTTGTCATAAGTAGTAACATTTTATCGATTTATGATGTCCATTGATTGTTACGAGATATAAGACAGTAGATATACTTTATGATACAAGAACAATCGTGACCATTTTACACTTAATACATAATTGTTTAAACGCTAGCATACTTTTAGGCTTTCATCAGTACCCACTAGGGATGCCAAACGAGATTGATTTTATGAAAACCCGGGATTTTCGGTATTTTTCGGGATCCCGGGATTTTTCGGGATTCTATTTTTAAATTTTTTTGGGAACAGGTCTATTTTACGGCTTGCACTCCAAAAACGACCACAAGTGGGGTAGAATACGTTGTTCTAAGAAAAAAAGTAAAATAACAAAATAGGCGCAAATAATGCATAGTTTCTGAGTTGTGGGCCCCGAAATTTCGGATATGTGAGACGATTATGGGGTTAACGTACCGTATAAAGCCATTAATATCAGTTTTTTGTATAAAACAATTCAAAACAAACTCATAAAATAATGTAGCACTTTTTGATAACTCGCTTAGTTATCGAATTATCGGAGGTTAACATTTAGAAAATTTATCGATTTCTTTTTACTTTTCTCAAACCAAAAAAAAAATTATTTTAAAAACATCGCGCGATTTTTCGAATATTTTTTTTGTACTTTCTTCAAACAAAAAAAAAAAAAAAAAAAATTTTGGAAGAGTCGAACTGTGCACCTGAAGCAAAATGCAAATTGTGCAAAATGGGTTTAAAACCAAATGGCGGCTCTACAAAAGGTTTAATAAAACATCTTAACGTAAGTTAATTTTGGCATATTTACGTCTATTATACGGCTTACTCTCCAAAACTTACAAAATTTATTGCGTCGGGTAGAAAAAGTTATTTTAAGCAAAGAAAGTCAAATAACAAAATCGGTGCAAATTCATAGTTTCGGAGTTATGGACCCCGACATTTCGGATACTTTTTCCACTAACGTACCGTGTAAAGCCATTGATATCACTTTTTGGTATAAAATAATTCATAACAAAGTCAAACAATAATGTAACATTTTTTGATAAGTCGTTTAGTTATCGAGTTATAGGATGTTTACGTTTCTCAAACAAAAATTTAAAAATGTTTTTAAAATAATTTTTGTTTTTGATTGAAAAAAAAATTAGAAAAATCGCTCGATGTTTTAAAAATAATTTTTGTTTTTGTTTGAGAAAAGTAAAAAATCGATAATTTTTCTTTATGTCAACATCCGATAATTCGATAACTAAGCGACTTATCAAAAAGTGTTACATTATTTTATGAGTTTATTTTGAATTGTTTTATACAAAACACTGATATCAATGGCTTTACACGGTACGTCAACGCCTAACCCTCTCACCTATCCGAAATTTCGGGCCATATAACTCCGAAACTATGCATTTGCCCCGAATTTGTTATTTTACTTTTTTGCTTAGAATAACGTATTCTACCCCTCTCGTGGTTGTTTTTTGGAGTGTAAGCCGTAAAATAAACCTGTTCCCATAAAAAATTTAAAAATAGAATCTCGAAAAATCCCGTAAAATCCCGGGATCCCGAAAAATCCCGAAAATCCCAGGATTTCGGGATCGGTATTTCAAAAATCCCGAATCCCGGGATTTTTTAAAATCAATCCCGTTTAGCATTCCTAATTACAACCCAGTATTTATTACGCTCGCTATTCCGGAATAAAATGAACTGTTAACACAATAAAAAATAGCATAAAGCATATGGTCAATTCCACGTAAAACGACCCTACACAAAATAAAATAAAGTTGCTTATTTGTAATAAAAAAAAACAGTCAGCTGACGTCTACAAGAGAATAAAAATTATTAACAAATAAAAAAATAAAAATTTATTTACTTCGATCAATTTGGGAAGCATTTGAAATGAGCATACAAGGATCAATCTAACTTCCTTCTTTGTATGTATTCTCTGAACTTAACGTTTTCTTTTCACTTATGAAAACTGTTATCTTTAGAAAGACTATACTCTTGTCTCATTTCTGTACGAGTTTCAACCCTGTAGTAAATAAAATAATTGGTTGATAAAAACACTAACTTTAAATTAACTATTTTGCAAATGACTACAAATTGGCTTAAATCTCATGCACATATCAACCAAACATATTGCATAGAAACAAACGTAAGAAATAAATAAAAGCAAAATAAGTAAATGAAAAGAAAATAAGAAAACAAAAGAAGCATGTCATCAATTCAAATGTCA
Organism: Phaonia tiefii; assembly: GCA_963931995.1. Classification (NCBI taxonomy): domain Eukaryota; kingdom Metazoa; phylum Arthropoda; class Insecta; order Diptera; family Muscidae; genus Phaonia; species Phaonia tiefii. The sequence goes on along the minus strand of OZ008369.1, from coordinate 103,914,711 downwards.
CATGTCAATGAAAGCAAACGAGGACTTCGAGGTAAATAGTGCTCAATATTAATCAAGTGAGAAAAAACCACTTAAATAAAGAAAGATTATAATAAACTTAATAAAAGTGATTTTGGTATATTATAAAATAATTAATTGAAAATGGAAATCAAAAAATATACAGTAAAAGAAAAATATGAACAAAAATTAAGAAACGAGAATTGTGGAAAAAGTGCCAGGAAAAAACAATGCGCCAATTAAGAATGGTTTTCCAATATTTTTCATCTTACTTTGTTTTCATTACAACTTTCATTTTTAGTCATAAAATGTTATGTAATTTTCATTTAATGAAAATTAAATTTAATGAAATTGTATAAATTATTTCTGTTTATAAATATGTATAATATATGTATATTGATTTATAAGTATATATTTTTGGACAAAAATGAATTTGACTGAATGAAAACTGTTTACTAATGAATTAAAAAAAAAAGTGATTTTTAAACAATAATTTACTAATTAACTATAAATTGGTTGAAAAATAAGTAATTAGTAGCCGATTAAAAAGTTATGCAGAATTGTCCATCGCCTTTGACATGCCCCCGTTAAAATAGTGAGTCGGCGACAACGACAATAGTCAGTTAATCAACTAGATGTGGTTATTAAAAAACCAGCTTGAAGTTACTTAAAAATGTGTTTGACTTCCTACAGGGAACTTTCAACTTTAAAGAATATACTCACCAGGAGTTTATCTAAAGGGTCCGCCATCTAACGTTTTTTTTTCAACTAGTGCTTATTTCGTTACTGGTAACACTTAGCTCATGTCTGATTTGACAGATAATTAGTTTTATAATTGTCGCATTTGGGGCACAGAAAACCCGCACGCATACATTGAAAAGTCGATGCACCCAAAACGAGTCACTGTTTGGTGCGGATTTTGGACCAGAGGCATAATTGGGCCATTTTTCTTCGAAAATGAGCAAGGAGTGCCTGTTACAGTCAATTACGATCGTTATCGGGCAATGTTGAACGAATTTTTGTTCTCAAAAATTGAAGAGGACGATATTGACAACATTTGGTTTCAACAGGACGGCGCTACGTGCCACACAGCCGAAGCTACACTCGATGTTTTGGGCCCTGTTTTTGAAGATCGCATTATCAGCCGCAGAGCTGATGTCGTTTGGCCACCTCGGAGCTGCGATTTGACCCCGTTGATCTATTATTTGTGGGGTACCCTCAAAGATAAGTGTTACGCCGACAAGCCAGAGACAATTGACGCTTTAAAGAACGTGAAGCCATTGGTGAAATAGAGCTGCACACAATCGATAATGTGCTTAAAAATTGGACCGATCGTGTAGGCTACTGCATGGCCAGCCGAGGCAGCCATTTGAATGAAATTATTTTCCATTATTAACAGGAAGGATTGTACTTCCAAATAAAAATTCAGTAGTTTTGAGAAAATATTCAGTAGTTTTGTTTTTATAGCATTTTCAAAAAGAAAAAGTTATTTGGCGGACCCGTTATATATGTTTTGATTAATTAACTAAAATCAGAAATAGATTTCTTTCTTCAAACTTGTTGTGTTTTCATACTAGGTCACACCCGTCACAATTTCCAAAAAAGTTTCTTTAATGAAATATTTGGGTTTTCCAAGAATTAAATTCACCAAATTGATTACACGATACGTGCTGACAGTCATAATACTCTAAAAAATAATATTTCTAAGGCCACACCCGTCCCAGTTTCCTGATGACTATACTGGACAGACATCATGATTCTTCAGTGCCCAATTGTTACTAATCTCTTGTAAGCTTAACATCCTTGGGAGTCACTGCCTTTTTTTAAATTATAAGTTTTCTATTTTCCAATTATAAACCAAAATGTGAGTAATATGGTCACACCCGTCACAATGGAATTACCCATATATAAGTATTCAAGGTTTTGTTTACAATGATTACACTTTTTTATTTTGATTTTTTAAATTTATTCAAGTTCAGTTTATATTAGCTTTATATTATTATCAATAAAGTCGAGCACAAAAACCTTTGTTTTAACTTATTTATGTACAATAAATAATCAATATTCTCTGAGCTTGAGGTCAGATTTGATTTTCTTGTATATATTTTCCTATATTTCGCTACTCCATTCGCTACTCCTTTGTGTAGCATCATCAGGAGCAATTAAAATTAAAACAAAATAACAATTGTGAAAAAATTATGGCAATTTAAAAATATTCAAACAAATTTTCCCGCCTTTTTTCAAAATTTTCTGAAGTTACACAAACAAAAATAATGTACGTAAAAAGTGCATATAAATTAACCCAAAGAAAAATATTAGATTGATAAACAATTTGTGCTTAAATGGTTCTACTTTTTACTTGTTATATGTCTGTAAATTTGGGCTACATTATCTGTATCTGTTTTATAGTTAATTCTTTTCAATGTTGTTGTAGTAATTATTTGTAGCATTTCTAACATATAACGACGTTTATAATTGTTTTCTTTATTAAAAACCGCTGTATCCTGAAAGTTTGGGTAATGATTTAAACTAGCACAATGGGATGTTAATGCTGTTTTCTGTGTAGAAATGTGCCTGTATATCTGATCTGATTTGTGTCCTGCAATTCGTGTTTTTAGTTTATTTTTTGTAGTCCCTACATATACTTTGTTCCAAATCTCGCTGTTATATCCTTTACAAGGTAAAATAATATATAAAATTTTAATTGATATTCTTTAGATTTCAATTGATATACATATGGGCATTTCCACAGAAAGGTCCACCCTGACCGAAAACTTAAAAGTTATCCACCAGTTTTTTTACACGTGTTATTAAAGAGAAGTATTCAAAATTAATTAAATAGAAGAGTTTCTAGGTTTCCTTAGTTGCGATGGTTTGTTATCGGGCTACAAAATACAGGTTCATGTTTTAAAATTTACATTTCTTAGAGTAATTATGCAATTCGAATCTTCAAAAGTGGAAAACGTGCAAATAAATGCAGCTCAATCTGCATTTTCAACTAGAACAATAACTTAAGACCTTTATATAATTTTTTATAACTATCTACTATCTCATCTTGTTCTCCTAATCATTATTTTACAAAAAAAAAAACATTTTTCGCTTAAAATGTCTTTTCAACAAACGAAATATGTCTTAAAATTTAAAATATACATATAAAAACTAAAATTCATATTTTATTTGCGTTAAGTCATTTTTAAATAACAATTTTAACTACAAATATCCGGTGGAAATTTAAGTAACGTAACGTCATGTAACGTCACGTCAGATACTATGATAAATAAAAAAAATCTTAGAAAACATTTTTAAATTTTATAACTTGGAAAAGAAACGCGTATACGTGTACTACGGAAAAAACATTCTTTGCATGCATTTCCAACAATTACGGCAAAATATCTTAAAGAAACAGAATGAAAAAAAAAATTTAAATTTTTGTTTTCGTTAAAATCGAAAATACGAAAAGTAATCAATTTTGAAATATTTTATAAATTTACTTAATTATCCCAATTTGTATCCTAGTGTATCCGAATAATCCTTGGCTCCTTGCCTGCAATCGGTTTTTACAGAACTTAAAAACGGTTACTACACTGAAAGAAACTTTACATCAAATCGATGATAAATGGTCATCAATTGTTTTTCATTGAATTAATATCAAATTTCATCAATTCAACGAAAAAGTTCTTCAATTTGAAGAATGTGCGTTTCTTCACCTTTTTCAGCTTCATTAAATTGATGATCTTCTTACATCAATCTTTATCATTGGAATTTGGAAATTGTTAGTGGGATCGATTCAAAGTATAGACGTAGTATTGAAAAAAGAAAGGGAAAATAGTAGCAAATTTTAAATAAATACATAATATAAAAAAGTGCAATGGGCAGAAAATATTGTTACGGATTTCCTTTTTTCGCTGTTTTATTCCCAATAATAAAACAAGGTTCGTTTTAAGTTACAATAATTACAACAGTTTAACTTCATTACATTTTACTCAAACAATACAACAGTTTACTTTATTTACACTACTTTACAATAAGTCTTATGTTTTACTATCAAATCGCGTTGCTCACTTTCCGGCGGTTAATCACAAACTGACTTCTCCGTTCCAAACACCTCAGGTATTTATACGAACTCACCATACTCAAATGTAGTTATCTCTAGCGAACTCAAGAACCTTCTAGTCGTTGTTGTTAGGTTTCTTTCTACTAATTAATGAATCCACCTCAGGAATAATATAGAACTACCTCGAATATAGAAGAATTATCTTAACTGAGGCGAATTGATGCTACTGGTTTAGCGAGCTGGTATGTTGTTGCAATGCATACTTACAGGCGCAGCATTAATCGCCCTGTTATTTACATAATGTTAGTCTGGTCATTCAGAGTAAGTAAAAGCTTTTACTTAATCGTAACCATATTATCTATGCTCTGAGCGTATGTGTTCTTGTGATTTTTTATCAATGAAGTATAGGCCAACGTTTTTGGCTATCCACTAACAAATAACTTACATAAACATTATTACCAATTTACATCTAATTTATGACAAACTTACATCAAATTGATAACATCCTGGCATCTAATTGATGAAAAATGTACTGCAAAGTGATGAACAATTTACATGAAAATTGTGAAAAATTTACTTCAACTTGATGGCAAACCTAGATCAAATTGATGAAATATTTACATTAACTTGATGTAACATTGTCGTTGAATCAACGTAAACTATTGATGAAATATAAATGAAAGATTGATGAAATGTTCTTCATCAATTCAATGGAAATGTTTATAAATGCCTTTATCAATTTGATGAAGCTTTTCTTTCAGTGTAGATCAAAAGATATTGAATTTTTGCCGATGAACATTGATTTTGAACCCCTATGAGCCGTCGCTAACCGAAATGTAAAGTACTACAAGAAGGGATCGAAACCACGTTCTCATCCGCAAGAGGTGCACACACAAATCCTTGCACCGGCGACGGTCTTAAACCCCAAGCTGTCCAACCTAAGTATTAGTCCTTCTCAAACCCTTATATCAGGTTTAGCACACGATATTCTCACCAATGTTTTCCTCCAAATTTGGTCTAAGCCGCATGTTATGGATTTCTGAGTTTCCTCAGAAATATCAATATATTGTTTGTCGCCGCAAATTAGTCATCAAAATAAATTATAACATTGATACTACAACATTTGGGGATGATCCCTTTAAAGCGTTAATATCAGGATTAACACACAATATTCTGAATAATCTTTGCTATCAATTTCGGAAACATGTTATTTCTTTTAACGCTGTTGTTGCAATAGACTATCACATACGAGTATCTAACAAAGTGCAAAATTGTATCATCATAATTAATACTAAATTCGATACTACCGCAATTGGGGATCCAATATTTCTCAAAGGATTTGAATACGCTTCCCACGCCATAACACGTATGGCCAGCCAAGTCTCCGACACAATGGGCAATATTTGATGTGCTGGAGGATCGAACTCATTACCGCCAGATGGCAGTTCCATACACAAAACAATCGGTATGTTGGCCTTAGCAAAGGCAAAATCATCACTGGCGCCGGCAGCTGCATACAGGACACGGGTACTGCCGCCCACAGTGTACGAAGTATTCGTTGCACTCTTTATGGCATTGGCTCCAGCACGAGCTACAGCATCTAAATAAGGCCAAGTTGAAGGAAGGGCACTGGAAAACAGATGTCATTTCAAATTAAGCTTCCAATTAAGAAATCTTCATATACTCACTTTATGTAACCCCAAGGATACAGCAAATAATTGCCATATGAATGTAAAGACAAATACATTAAGCAACTGGAATTAACATGATATAATAGATCACGCAAAGCCACCGATTCCGGTTCGGAAAATGGCATGGGGCCATGGTAATCCTCGTCGCAGGGATTGAATGAACTGCCGACATAGGACCAGTGAAAGTCAAAGTTGCGATTTATATCCGTTCCTAGGCAACTGGAAGCGTTTCCATTTGGCTTGCGTGTTTTCCGCCACAAGCGATCTTCAACATGGGAATATTCATAACCATCCGGATTAACCACCGGCCACACCAGCCAATCAAACATTTGCAATTCCTTGCTATAAAATGTTGAATTCTCCACCAATTGATGGATAACATAAAGAGCGGTAGCATGAGTTATCCACTCACGGGCATGTATACCAGCATCGATGAGAATTAAGGGTTTCTTTTGATCACCGAATGTTGTATTACCGGGAGCTGTTATGAGTAGAGCCTTCAATTCGCGACCCTCGTATGATTTACCCAAATTAATGACATCCACATGTGTCGGATACTTTCTGCCCAGAGATACCAAATACATATTGATGTCATCAAAACGCTGATAAGTGTCAAACGGTATGGTGTCGTTTGATACCGAACGTATAGAGCGCCGATGAGCAGAGTGCGCACATGCGCTCCCTGCAACATTATCAGTTATTTTTTGAAATTTCACCTGCTGTATCACAAGAAACTCCACGAGCTCAAACTCTACCTGAGGTGCCAAGAGAATACGCATAGGTTGCAAATTCCCCCGATTCAATACATCGATGGAATGTTGGAAATTAGCCTTAAGGAAATCGTATTGGTCTTCATTTACCAAGAAAATATCATAGATTTTATAACTGAAATATGGATGCAATAATAAAAATGTTTGCCATTATGTTCGTTTAACTATAATTTTGTTCACTTACCCCTCATATTTCCTATAGTTATTGCAAGAATGCGATGCTATTATAGGTCTTAGTATGGCCAGCGTTAACGTAATGCACGCAATTTTCCGAACTGTCATAGCCGTCTGCATTGTCAAGTGTCATCGATGAATGTGACAGCAAATATAAATTATTGACGGTGTCGATTTTCACATTGATAAGGAGTGTATCTGCAAATGTAAATATGTTGTACGTGTATATTTGTATATTTATTTACTCGTATCTAGATACATGTGAGTACATAAATATTCATTGTTTTGTTGTCGGGTTGTTATTATAATTTTATTAACATGAGATACTACTACACCGATTTAGCCCCACCCAAGCACATGCAGTCAACTGTTTGTAACATTCTGAACAATAACTTTTGTCATCAAGCCAAAGTCAATGAAACAGGTTTCAAGTTGTGGAAAGATAAAAAAAATTAAAATCTTAGGCATCAAGTCAGTGAAAGGTTTCATTAATTTGACAAATATTTTCATTCTCAGTGCAAAATAATAAACAATTACATCAAATTAATGAAGGAATTGTTTAATTTTAAGGAGTGTTTTGATCTTTAGTGTAGAATTATAAAATATAGTAACAAACCAAATTAATGAATAAATTTAATGAAGAAGTTTATTTTTACAATTTGAAAATAATAATTTTTTAATTTGAATATACCAAGCACGGTATTCCCGCAAAGCTTGGTAATCCTGCGATACCCATACGCCTTTGCAGGATGACCTCGACGATCATCAAATTAGCAGTGAAAGTTGGTAAAGATCTTACCGAACCTTTCGAAACTAAACGAGGCTTCAGGCAAGGCGACACCTTATCGTGCGATCTCTTTAACATCATAACTAACTGAGATCATTATGAGAAAAGCTGCAGTCAACATGAATAAAACCGATGTAGATCTCGTTTTGCGCACAATAACAAAATTTACAGCGGTGTTTTCGAAAATTGAGAAGGAGCCAGCAAAAGTGGCTCTGATAGTAAATGAGGACAACATTTTTGGTTTCAACGAGCAGATAAACTATGAAAACCGTTATAATTTCGAGGTGGTAGACGTATTTATATTCCTCGGATCTACCGTAAACAAAATCAACAACGTCAGCATTGAGATCAAGCGAAGAATAGTGCTTGCGAATAGACGTTATTTTGAGCTAAGCACCCGCAAAGAAAAACTCGTTCCTCTCATACAAAATCTCAGATAACTGAAGTTCATTTTGGGGACTTTAGTTGGGAGAAGTGAACTTCTGTTAAGCCATACATGTCACTTCGTTTGGGAGAACCGAAAAATATTTGCAGCAAATGAGTTATGAAAACATATGCTGAAAAAAACGCTTGCGAGAAACGAAAAACGGTTCCGCCAACTGCTCCCTCGGTTACAGCAGCCGAGTTGTAGTTGATCCTAACTAACAAAACGTTTGCGAGAACTGAAAAACGTTTGCAGTAAACGAGTTATGAAAAATTAAAGCTGAAAAACGTTTGCGAGAAACAAGAAACAGTTCCACCAACTGTTCTGTCGGTTACAGCAACCGAGTTCTAATTACAACTTGTATTTATGGCTTCTATAAGCTCTTTTTTGTTTAAATTTCCAACTTTTATGATTTTGGTTTTACCCATAAAATTAGTTTTAAAATAAGTTGGAATTTTTTTACTGTATACCTACACGTCTGTTTCGCTTTGTATTCAAATAACAAATAAAAGCGCAGCAAACTACAACGCCTCAATTGTCCTTCCAAGATATATCGACAAGGTAGAAAGAAGCAGTAGAGTGTGTGAACACTTTAATGTTTATGCGTGAGTGTGTATGCCAAACGAGTGGATAAGACTGTGTATAAAGTCGACAGAGTGAGAGAAATTTACGTTCTCCGTAATCTGTGCTCTCATTAGAAAAATGGCTAATTTCAGTTATCGCAAACGTTTTTAAAATTGCGGCAAATGTAATTTTGTACGCATTTGAAGCAAACGAGATCTCGTTTGCAACAACATGATACACATTTGCGATATATGAGTTTATTTGGGAGAACTACAAGAACGGTTACGATTAATAAATTAATAGCAATCAATCAAAGTATTGTTGTGGCAACCGAGCAATAAACGTTTTTTTCTTTGCGTGCAAGCACTTTAGAGATGAACTCCATTCTCGAGTAACAAAAGTCCGGCTATAACACACTCTCACTCTCAGATAATCTCTCTCTTTATGGAGCAGAATGCTGGGTCTTATCGCAAGCAGACGAAACATCTCTAGGAGTCGTCGAGAGAAAAATATCCCGAACCATGTATGGCCCTATAGTGCACAAAGACGACTATCGGCGACGCATCAACCATGAGCTGTATGAGATTTATCCTGACATTGACATAGTTAAGCGGATCAAAATAACGCGATTGCGCTGGCTAGGCCATGTCTGTAGAATGGATGAAGACGAACCACCACGAAGGGTTTTCGAAACCGAGTTCGAAGGAAGACGAAAAATAGAAAGACCAAGACCCCGCTGGAGGGATAAAGTTGACGAATCCCTGCGTACACTTGGTATCGGCAACTGGAGAAATAAAGCAAAAGATCGAACTGGTTGGCGAAATGTATTATCTTCGTTTTTTAAGGTCGGTACATCTTCATGACCGGATAAGTAAGTAATTTGAATTTAGCTGTTCCCTATTCTTGCATTTTCAATTAGAAAAACAAAATTTTAAATTAAGTCTATTTACAATTTTCAATTAAATGAATGTATAACTGAAATTGTATGTTAGTATGTAAGATGTATATCAGTAGACTGAAATGAAATAAATAAATAAATTCGTTAGAGCAGTTTTATCAATCGCTGAGTTAATCTCTGTCCTGCCATGTTCGTCTTTCATAAGGGGCTAATAATCCATATGAAATACGAACAAAATTGTTGACCCTTTTCTACGATATCAATTCCCATACTTTATTCTTGTTCTTTAAATACAAAATCATCAACGGATTCATTTACTTCAACCATAGAGTAATAGATAAAAGTTTCCATCAGCTGTTCTACTGTCACCGAGGTAGTTGGAGATATGACTGAGTTAGAGATGCTGCTAAGTTAAGGGTTGGTGCCAGTCACTTAGACTTACTAGTCCATTGTGATACACCGGCTAACCAGATAAAGCACTAACCATTTGAAAAACCATTTATTTTGTTCCAACAATTCATTAAGGAACCTGCAAGGTAGTCCCTAGACTCTCAAGCTCATCGGTTGTGCAGGTTAATATAGTACTGCTAGATTATCACGCTAAGAGATCTGCGGCAATACTGGGTAGATGTTGTGTTCAGATATACTAATTGTAAGGGATTAATTACCGCTCGTCTGTCACAGAAGACATAGGCGCCAATGACTGATGGAATATTATTCCTCAGCCACTTCCCTAATAGTAGTCAAAAGAATGATGCAACCATAGTTCACTGAAGTAGACCACATACCATATCTGATAATTCGTTTTCGACCCATGCGTGTAGCAATTCTCAAAGCCCAAGAACTCCTTTGTTCCAGAAATCCCTTTCCGGTATGAGAGATCCGATCAAATAGTGTTTCAATTTTTGAGTAGTTGGCAAATACAGAAATGTTGAGAAATTTTTCCTCCACTTTTCAATGTCGGACTCTGATCTGCTGTTAGAAGTTGACCATAAAATAAACAGATATAAAACAAAGACCGCACTTACATATGATACAACAAACATCAAACTTAATTAAGCTGTCATTCGAATCAGTCAAACACTATTTAAACTTACCTTATTTCCAGTTGCTTATCACTTTTTCTTCCACCCACTCTGTCCTCTATCAAATCAACAACTACTATTTGGATCTGCTGTAGTCATACCAGAGTGTGCAACAGCCAGATGGTTTCGATGGCACAGCTGATCGCCTATGAAGTTGCAAAATCATGGTGAAGAGAAGCAATAGTCAAAATATGTTTCAATTAGGTTTGATTGATACTACTCATCCGCACCAACCGTATAAAAGCGTAATAATTGAACATATCACTAATTTGTGTGTATGTCCGGACGGAAGGAAAGGACGATGACACTAAGGACATGGTGTATGATTGCCTACAGGAGACTTATGTCCGCTGCCCTGGCCATGACATAAAGATTTAAATGCTAAAGTCGACAGGGAAATTCAGTCTACATGTCATCATTTCCGATAATTTGAATAGTTGATCTGGATTTTGATAGTTAATAACGTCTATAGCTTTAGTTAGTTACGGGAATTTAAAATTGTGTCAACTTTCACCATGGAGTGGTCAGATAAGGAAACCCGTATCGCAGTTCTAGCACTTTTTATGTGTGGAAAAAAAAAAGGATATTTTCAAAACGCTCCACCCGCTCGGCATTTGTTACATGTTCGTCTATAGGTGCATACAATTGTTCGAGGAGACTGGGGATACAAAAGACCGCCCCTGGTCGGTACCGTTGGGACACAGCAAGTCATCAAAGCCGTCAAAGCAAAAATTCAACGAAATGCTGTCCGGAAACATAAAACCATGGCCGTGATACGAAAATCACGCAAAAGTCCATGAGTCGAATTATTAAAAAAGACTTGGGACTTGGAGCTTTCAAATTGCGTACAGGACATTTGTTGACTGCAACTTAAAAAAAATAGGATAGAAAAATCCAAAAGTCTTTTGGTGAAGTAAGCTGATAACTTGCATAGAAAAATCTTGTTTACGGATGAAAACATTTTTACCGTACAGGAAAAATTTAACAAACAAAATAATAAGGTTTATGCACGATCATCTAAAGAAGCATCTGAGCTCATACCACGGGTCGAAAAGGATCATCATCCAGATGCAGTCATGGTTTGGTAGGGTGTCTCTTATGATGGGGTAACTGACTTGCATTTCTGTGAACATGGGGTCAAAACATCGGCCAAAGTTTACCAAGAAACCATTTTGGAAGAAGTAGAAAAGCCACTTGACAATTCCCTGTTCCAAAACCATAAGGCCAAAACGACTCAAACCTGGCTTCGAAACAATTTGCCAGATTACAAATTGTGAACCGTTTTAGAAGACATGGTCTACCACAAAAGATACCCCAACATTGATTATATTAAGACAGCTCAGGTTCGTGCTGTAGCCAATTTTCGAATGGATGAGGTGCGTGCAGCAATTGATGATTGGCCAATGCGACATAAGGCGTGCGTGAAGGCCAACGGCGGAAATTTTGAATGAAACTTAGCTTTTTGTATACAATACATATCCAGAAATATATAAACAAAAATTTGATCCAAAAACGTTTATTAGTGTTTTTTTATACCCCAATATATTAGTAACAGTATCTATGTCCCTACAGTAAAGGGTTTTTCAACAGAGACGCTACAAAAGTAAATCGATAGGGACAGCAAACAACGTCATATTTTTTCCTGCTCTTTTGACATTTCTCTTCAGTAAGGATTTGCCATTTCATCATGGAAAAATATACGAGCCAACAACGAGTCGAAATTATTAAAATTTACTACCGAAATTTGGAGTCAGTGGCCTCAACTTTAAGAGGGCTACGTCCAATTTATGGTCCTCATAATCGTCCCACCAGATCAACAATTGAGCGTCAAGTGGAAAAATTTGAATCCACAGGCACAGTACAAAATGTTCCCGTGCCAGTGAGACAAAGAAGTGCCCGTAGTGTCGAGAATATTGCTACCGCTGAGGCTTCAGTTCAAGAAAGCCCAAATGTGTCTCTCACACGTCGTTCTCAAGCGTTGGGCATCTCTGTGACGTCGTTGTGGCGAATTTTGCGAAAAGATCTTGGCCTACATCCTTACAAGATCAAATTGACGCATGAACTGAAGCCGCTTGACCACCACAAGCGTCGCATGTTCGTGAATTGGGCTGAGCAACAACTTGAAAATGTTTCGGATTTTCATCGGAAAATCATCTCCAGCGATGAGGCTCATTTCTGGCTGAATGGCTTCGTCAATAAGCAAAATATGCGTTATTGGTCATACATATTGTGGCGCTACGTCAAGCCTATGGTCTATGCCAACAAGCCAGCGACGATTGATGAACTTCGTACGAATATCGAACGTGAAATTGCAGCAGTATCGGCCGATTTATGCTTGAAAACCGTCGAAAATTGGGTTCAGCGTCTGGACTTCTGCAAGCGTGCCCGTGGTGGCCATGCAAAATAAATCAAGTTTCATACATAATGGCATCGAACGTACTTTCACAAGAATAAAGAATTTCATTGGTATCTAAAACCGGTTTTGTTTTATTTAAAAAAATTACAGCAGACAGTTGTCCGAGGCCTTCGGCCACGGACTGTCCCTGCAGGCTGTGTCAGAGACACGGCCATTAAGTTTAACGTAGAATACGCCATCCGATAAGACAGAAAACATATATAACAATAAATTCATTTGCTTATATTATTTATCATTTATTGTTATATATGTTTTCTGTCTTATCGGATGGCGTATTCTACGTTAAACTTAATGGCCGTGGCTCTGACACAGCTTGCAGGGACAGTCCGTGGCCGAAGGCCTCGGACAACTGTCTGCTGTAATTTTTATATTTACCAACGGCATTTGATTCAAGTCCGTTTAAAAAAAAAATATTATGTTCAATTTTTTAAACTTAATTTAATTTATGTATTTTAATTAATATTTTTATTGAAATAAGTTCTGCGAATGTTGAGAGGTCCGCCCTAATATTAAAAGAGGTTTACCTTATCGAGTCTTCGCATTAGCATTCGAGCGTTGTGTGAAAGCTTTACGCTTTACAATTCAAAATTAATGTTACAACTGCTTTATTGACAGCTTTCGCAAAAAAACTTTATTACGTTAGCTTACTGTTTGTTTCACTTTTTACTAGATAACATGTTGCCAAGCAACATTAGCTTGCTGTTCGTTTCACTTTTTACTAGATACATGTTCCTAAGCAATGTTGAGCAACCAAAAACACTCAACCAAACACCACACATATGTTTGAGTGTATGTGTTTAAACAATTTTCATTTGAGAAATTAAAATGCTAGAAATATATCAACAAATATGAAATGTATATCAAACGAAAGATAACATCTTCATTTACCTACAAAAAAAATTTTAAAAAAATTCATCTAGCCGTTTCCCCAAATTCAATGAAATAGAGATTACAACAATAAAAACCTGACATGACTCCTCATACCGTAAGGTAAGACGTATTCTATGTCAAAAACTTTTGTAGCGCTCTTATTGAAAACCCCGTTATATCCCATGAAAGGACTTTCTAGTTTTCAAGTTCCGAGCGGTATTTTGAGAGGCTGTTAGATTACTATTGTTTGCAGAAAATATTATAATAAGTGTGCATATTTGATTGTTCTCTACCCAAATATATTATATTTGCATTTGAATATTTATGACCGATTTTTGTTAGTTTTTGGTTAATATATGAGAAATTCATATTACAAGCTTACAAGTCATGAACATTTTTCTAATTGAAAAATGGTTGGAATTATAGGCCGTTCAGTGATGTTGATAGTTAGGGATTTTCGATCGATACTAAGTCGCACATGTGAATTCCAGACTTGAGTTTGTATATATACGATTGATGACCAACCGATGGTATTAATTCAGGCACATTAGTTAGGCATCTGCTGATGAACTTGTCACGGAGTTCGAAACTAGTCATGACAGTGAGTCTGAATTCTCTATCCTTTCCAACAAAAACCAACCATTTTTCAATTAGAAATCTTGTAAGCTTGTAGTAGAATTTCTCATACATTAACCAAATATATTATATTTGCAATTTCAATTTTACCATAATAAATATTGGAGGTTTTTAATTAGTCATATGTTTGTGACTTGAAATTGTAGATATTGGACATGTCTAAAAGCATATTTCGTGGAAGACTCTTCAATATCTACAGTCCTCTATTTAGATACGGCTTTTACTTGTTTGTCTTCAATTTCATCTGCCGAAATTTATTTTTTTTTTTTTAAAAAATGAGTGAGCCTGCAAATTGAAATTGGAAATCTGTAGCTCACTAATTGGTTTCCCATTAAATCCCATGAAGGAATTCGGTACAGCTTCTCACAACCAGTGATCTGTGCGCTTTCTGGTTTTATACTCACTGATTGGGACCTACAGCTTCACACCGATTCCGAACGGTATTTTGAGAAGCTCTTTCATGGCTAAATACTCGATAGTGTCGCCGTCACTATGCTCACTAATTAGAACAGTTTTATTTGGGAACTTAGGAATTTCGATCATTATATTAATTTTATATTTGATTTTGAGTGCTTTTTGCTGTTTTTATTTAATCAGAGCATAATGAACAATTCATGTATTTATCTGATAAGATTTTTTTTTTATTTTTATATAAAAGAGAGGTAATATTGATTAATTATTATAATTTTTAATTTTGTTGAGTAGTGTTATGAATAAGTGGTTTATTGTAATTGTTTAATTGGCCAGTGGGCTTGAAGTTACAATTTTGTATAATAAATGAAATACAAGATAGAGGCAAACGTTCAAACCCACCAACAAGAAAACAACCACGGCATTTCGTTTTGGGTGTTAAAATTATTGAGTTAAATACAACACAAATGTGTACTAACAATTAAAGATAACGAAATAGTTCAAAATACGTTTAAATTGCACGGTTCTCAAACAAAACGATATGACAAATTATCCAGTAACTAGTTCTAGTTCTAGTAACTCCCTATCACACCGACCGCAGCACGAAGACTGTGAACGGAAACGTCAGATGAGAGGAATGACAGCTCTATATATAAGAATTACTCTACTCTTCCATTTTGGCATTGTCGTCCGATAGTTACACGTGGGCGTCGAAATATATGTTCAGTTTGTTTGCGAAAATATTTCGAGAGCCCTGCAAAAGAAATTGAAGTAGGTTTTCGTGAATACGTGTAGGTTTCGCAGCCACGGGAGAGAATAAGCAGCACCCACATCAATAAAGGAATATCGTTGGGTGTAGATCTTTTTATCCACATGCGAACCAACGTGACTGTATCTCGTCAGGTAATAATATTTTAAAAATGCCTAAGTCCGATTTTCTTCATTGGGTTGATTTTTCTCATGAAAGTATTTTCAGTTTTGCACCACTACTACACTAAATGTCATGATATAGATTTACATGTTCATAAATGAAGCGATAAGATGTTCATGTTTATGAGCCCTCTATCTGTAGTCTCCAAAATTATTTATAACCATGTGATAAATTCAACTAACTATTTTAAAAATAAACAAATAAAAATTGGGAAATAAACAAATTTTTTATAATTCGTTTCAAATATAATATGTTTATATTTAAATTCAATAATATATTCAATAATGCACTGAAAAAAAAAAACGGTTCGTCGCATGGATGAAACATTTTCGTTAATGTTTTGACGCTGCTATAGTGAAAAGTGTCGTATATCCGACAATTTATTTAATTTGAATTTTGTAGAAAAATGGGTCAAAAATTAAAAAAAAGTAATGGCATGAGTTTTGAACTACTGCTATTTGGTTTATCATCTCTTAATTTTTATAGTTTATATTTATTATTTATTTATTTTGGAGGTTTGTCAACATTTTTAGTTGACGAAACAATTTCGTTAACGACACTAATTTTTGTAATTGTATAGCGACAGAAGCAGTCGAAAAAATGAGCGAGCGTAAAATAGAGGCCAGCAAGAGGAAATGGTGAGCGTGAGTGGTTGGTCAGGTATATATCTTCGATCAGTTCCATTGCAACAATCGAAAGTGGTAGACATATTTCTCTGCCGGAATAATTTAAATAAATTTGTTAAAAGAGACTAATTAGTTAATCTTTTATTGTGAAAACTAAATTGTTTGAATTTATGTGTTTACTGTGATCGTTTGTGTAACTCGCGAATCTATAAATCAAATAGATAAATAAACAGAATGCAAGGAGCAACACGACAGCAAAGAAAGTGACGCATCGATAGCAGAAAAACTACCCCGAAATATGTAACTGAACATTTGTGTGTGTGTATGAGCGTGACGGTACAAATCGCAACAAAATGTTCGTGTTTTTTGTGTTTTATCCACAATTCGGTAGCGCTTGTTTCGTTGCATTGGTGTTTGGATTTGAAGTCAATGAAAAAGTAGAAGTCAAGGAAACAAAGTGTCTCAAGTACGACGAACATAAAAAATAACAATTCAACGTACAGTCAAATGAATCCAATCGAAATTTTAACAAATTTAGTTAAAATAAATAAAAGAGCAGTTGAAGAAAATGCTCGCTACATGCTCGCGCTACAATTGAATATCAAAACCCTCAACACAACAACAATTGCATGATTTAACAAAACAATGATGCGGTTCTATGTTAAAGGAGTAGAGCACATGGGAGTAGAGCTTATGTTCATGGTAAGTACAGACATAGATATGTACGTATTTTAATAAGAATTCTTAATAATAAATTCCTCATATTTGTTTTTAATTGCAGGACCTGAATACGACGGCCACAATAACACTCCACCCCTCGACTACCACATTCTTCTCCCGACGAGTGTTTCAACATGGAATGAATATAATCTATTTAGCAAAAATATTTTCGAAAACAAAAATTCAAAAAATTGTTATCAAAACACCTACAATGTAATACTAACAGTATATTTATGAACAATTGTCAATAAATAATTTCAAACACACTGCAAAACATTCATTGCAGCAACGAAACAAAATCATTGTAGTAATGAAACATATTCATTATAACAATGACTCAAATTCGTTGCACCAATGAAACAAATTCATAGCAGCAATGAACAAATTATTAAATAAATAAATAAAATAAATGGTTTCCCTTTACATCCCATGAAGGGACCGGGGATAACTTCTCACAATCACTGAGCTGTGCGCTTTCCAGTTTTCACTCACTGATTGGGACCTACAGTTTTACACCGATTCCGAACGGTATTTTGAGAAGCTTCTTCATGGCAATATATACTCGATAGTGTCGCCGTCACTATGCGAGGTGACCGCCGCCGAAAGAAATTTTTTTTGAAGGTGGTCAGAGCAGGGTTCGAACACAGGATCTCATGTACAAGAGCCGCGCACAGTAACCATTGCACCACCGACGGTCACAAATGAACAAATTATTGCAAATATAATATTCTTGGGTGGAAAACAAACAAATATGCACAAGCATTACAATATTCTCCGGAAAACATAAGTGACTTGATCTACATGCGGTCTTTTTTTTTGTTATTGTTTAGATGCAAATATAACGTGTTTGTAGCTTGTCGGAAGTATACTACACTTGTGCCCAAACACATTGTCTTGGCTATTCAACATAACATGTTTGAGACACAATGATTAGTAGGCTCTAATATACATATATGTTTAAGACCCTAATATGGCTTTGTTTGTTGAAAACTGCTAAAAACAAAAACAAGATAGAAAATAATTCCATGAAAACAACGCTTGCAAACATGTACATGGTTCCTGAAATATGTTGCTGTGGCTGTTACTATTCAGCGTGTACGGAAAGGTACCTATGGTCAGAAAACTACTTTTTGAGAAAACAGCTGTTAAAGATTACGATTCTTGGCACACTTCCCCAATGTGCAGTTTTCCTTTTACAAGAAATATTTTCGTAGTTTATTAAAGTGAAATTTTCATACAAGGGAAATTGTTGAATGCCAAAAATGTCTCTCAAACATCAAGTGCAATTTGAAGCAAAATAAATGAAGTTAGGGCTCCGCGGTTTGTTTCATTGAAAAGAGCTTTAAATTTTCTATAAATTAGTTTCAAAAACAAAAATCAATTTTTCTAACCATACGTACCTTTCCGTAGACAAGGTCAGATACGTGTAATAATTATAATAATAATTTAATAGGAACCATATTGCAAATATGGTAGTTTGTAAATATTTTATAATTATATGTAAACATATTAACAAATATATTGTTCTGGCTTTGTAAAATTGTAGAATCCAATATGTGATTTTTTGCGTTCAAAAAGTTGGTATCCCTAGTACGGATGGTCGGTCGGTGTCACTTTAAGTGTTTTCCTTTCTCTTTAAATGTATCACATTAACACTTTTTTAGATTAGGATTATGACGTCATTTGAATGATGAAAATGTAACGAATGCTTTAATTCTCTGGACAGTGTGTAAAATTAGGAAACTTTTCGCTAAAACAATGAAATAATTTATCAACTCGAAGTACCTTCGCTGTTTTCAGTATATCGTCACCTAAAATTCAAAATGACGTAACAACAAAATTCCAATTTTTTTTTCTGATTGATTACGATATGTTTGACTAAAATACACGATTTGATAAATTTGTAAACACCTAAATTCAAAATCAACGATTTTATTAAAAAGATAAAATAGATGAAGTTTTTGATAAATCCACATTTTTTCTTTGAACTGTAATTTTATATAAAATTTCGATGACCCTATACTTACAATTGACTAAACTACATATCCCCACAAACTTTTAGACATCTACAGCCCAAAGTGGTAATTTTATTCACAAAATTCTGATTCTATATCTAAATATTTTTTGCCTCTCCTGTAAAGTGATGAAAATGTTGTTACGTATTTTTGCATTTTAGGTGACGATATGTATATTGATGAACAATAGCATCAAATAAATTATTCGATAAAAACAAATCAATAATAATTCAAAATCGATTGATCTTTATTCTTTTTTATTTTATATAAAATATTCTATAGTTAAAACATTTTTTTTAATTGGGACGTACAGGCTTACACCGGTCCCGAACCGTATTTTGTGAAGCTTTTTCACGGCTAAGTACACGATAGTGTCGCCATCACTACGCGAGGTGACCGTCGTCGCAAGAAATGTAAGGTGGTCGGAGCATGGATCGAACCCACGGTCTCATATACAAGAGTCGCGCACACTAACCATTGCACCACCAACGGTTATTGATCTTACGACAGCGGTCCCGAAACTAGCCGACCTGACATCTAGATGGTGTCAATAATTTGAAAAAATTAATTTTGTGAAAAGTGGCAACCTTATAAAACATATGTTTTAAGTTTCAAGGCGCCACGTTGTAAACATGGGAAAAATGGGTACCGTTTTTAGTGCCGCGCTTGCTTTCAATCGATCAAAACCTGCGTCGTGAAGATGTCTCAATGTTTGGTGATGTTACAACGCAATAAAGCCGAATTTTTCAGTCGATTTATAACAATGGATGAGACATGGGTCCACCACCTGAGATAAAGGAATAGTCAAAGCATTGGACTGGAATGGGAGAATCGTATCCAAAAAGGCGAAGACGGTTCCATGTGCAGGCAAGGTCTTGGCGTCTGTTTATTTTTTTGATGCGCATGGAATAATTATTGATTACCTTCAGAAAGGAAAAACCATCAATGGCAAAATTAATGCTGATTTACCATTTTCCATTTCCAAACTTGAAAAATGGCTCACTGGTACAAAATTTGTCCTCAACGAAGAGGTGGACTTTGAGGTTGATGGCTTATTGAAGGAGTTGGACAGTTCTTACTATAAACAGGGTATCGAAGCTATTGAATATCGCTGGAGAAAGTGTATCGAGCTAAAAGGAGATTATGTTGAAAAGTAAAAAACATTTTGGACAGGGACAAAATATTGTCTACCAATGTCTTGAGCTATTTTCTTGACCGTTTCTTAGTGTAATTTACAGTCGTATAACACTTTTATTAAGCAGTAAATTTAAAAATATTTGAAAATTTGTTTAAATGATAATGAACTTCTCCAAATGAGTATAACATTTGAGCCGAGACAGCTGTGTAAACAAATTTTGCAAGGGACGTCATTTTAATATATTAAAACGTGCCCATTAAAAATATTTTGCTTAACGATTCATAATCGGGTTTGTGATCGAAATTTCAACAAAGAGAAATCTCTAATATTTTTAATACAGAATAAGAAATTTCAAAACTTGTTAAGTTAATTATTGTGGTGTATGGTCGGGACATAAATATATATCCATTTCGAAGCCTACCGAGACATCTCATCAACTGTCTTGGCTACCAGTCTTTGGGTATATTATGAAATATTTTAACGGTAAGCAGAACTCAACCCAATGAGAATTTTATCAACCATTCAAATACTATACCGTTTACAATTGAAAGTAAAAATAAACCGATTTAATTTTGAAAAACCACAACTGAAATTTTAAAATTCTATTGAAATTTATAATTCCTCAGTTGACATTTTGAAACACATTAATTGCATTTTGAAAGACATCAATTGAATTATACTAATTTATTTGATTTTATTAAATACAAAAATAAAATGGTTTCCCATAACATCTCATGAAGGGATTGGGGAAATCTTCTCACAAACAGTAAGCTGTGAGCTTTCTAGTTTTGCGCTCAGTGATTGGGACCTACATGTTTTACACCGGTGCCGATTGGTATTTTGAGCAGCTGTTTCATGGTTAAATACTCGATAGTGTCACCATCACTAAGCGAGGTGACCATCGTCGAAAGGAATGTAAGGTGTTCGGACCAGGAATTGAACCCTCGTACCCTCGTCATGTACAAGAACCACGCACACTAACCCTTGCACCACTGATGGCCATATGATTTTATTGATGTCTTTTCAATGACTGGTTTTAAATTTCAATTGATGTCATGTAAATTTTAATTTAAGTAATTCAAATTTCAACTGATGAGTTTTAAAAATGAATTGATGTTCTTCAAATTTCAACCGATGTGTTTAAAAATGCAAGTGGAATTTTTAAATTTCAATCAATGTTTTTTAAATTTCAAATAGACTTATTAAATTTCAATTGATATTTTTTAAATTTCAGTTGAAAATTGTGTAGTGCGAAAACATCAAATTTATACTTGGCTACATAGCTTTTATTCCTTCATTGCTTTGCGTTGTAGCCGTCGGTGGTGTAATGGGTCTTGTGGGTTCGATCCCTACTCAGACCACCTGATATTTCTTTCGATGGTGGTCACCTCGCTTAGTGATGGCGACACTATCGAGTATTTAGCCATGACAAATCTCCTCAAAATACCGTTCGGAACCGGTGGGAAAACTGGCGACCGGTCATAACGCCCAAAGTGAGGGCGGTCATAAGGCCTAAAACCAAATTGGGCCTTATGACCGCTCTGAGAGTCAAAAAAATTTGGGCGTCATGTGACCGTTGGGCGTTATGACCGGTCGCCGTGAAACTGTAGGTTCCAATCAGTCAGTTCAAAAGTAGAAAGCGCATAGCTCACCGGTTGTGATAAGTTCTCCCAAATCCCATCATGGGAAACCAGTTTAATTTTTGGAACGAAGTTCCTTATCTCACGTTGCGGAATGGAGGCTAAATGAAAAAAAATTAGACAATTTTTTTTAACACTATTATGGTATTGGGTACTTATGCTTTGGTTTGTGTCTAGACTAACATATGTTGGGAAATTTCTTGTTTAATGGGAAGATTTTTAGGTGGAGCCGGTATCCAATATTTAGTATATATTGTAATTTTGAACCCAATAACAAGTAAGTTTAAGAAAGTCAAAGTGAAAGAAGTGAAAGAATATTTTCTGAAATAAGTGCCTTTTCCAAAACTTCAAACTTTAAATTTTCGCAATTGGGGGTGCGACAACCCTATTTTCTCAAAAAAAAAATCTATTCATATTCTTAATTCTTCAAATTCTTATCTATTCAAAACTTAAAAAAGTACATTTTAATATAAAAGTAACTTTTCTTAACAAAGTAAATTTTCTCACAACAAATTGCCTTTTCTTACAACAAATTGCCTTAAAAAACTACCTTTTCTTTAAAGAGTACCTTTTTTGTGAAACAAAACAACATTTCTTGAGATAAGTTGTATCCACTCTTAAAAATTTACCTATTCTTGAAAAATAAAAATATAATATTACTATTTATTACTAAAAAAATATTACTATTTATTAAAAAAAAAGGTTTCTTCAATAAAAATACCTTCCCTAAAAAAAATACCTTTTCTTACAAAAATTCCTTTTTTTAAAAGTACCTTTTCTAAACAATAAAGTAATAGCTTTTCTTTTCCTTACTTGAGATAAGTAGCCTTTCTGAAAATAAATAAATTTTCTTAAAAAAATAACCTGTTCCTAAAAAGTGTACCACTTCTTTAAAAAGTAACTGCTCTTAAAAAAAGTACGTCTTTGTAAAAAAAAAAATTATACTCTTACGACTTTTTCTTACAAAAAGTACTTCTTCTTAAAAATAGTACCTTTTCTTAAAAAAACATTAGCTTTTAATAAAAGAAGTACCTCTCTTTAAAAATTTACCTTTTCGGGAAAATATAATACATAGTCTTATAAAAAGGTTCATTTTAGTTTATGGAACGAATTTATCGAACGAAGTTCCATAAATTAAAAATTAAATACAATTTTTTTAATACTATTATGATATTGGGAACTTTTGCTTTGGTTTGTGCCTAGACTAACGTACGTAAGTCTTCTAGGTGGAGCCGATAACCAATATTTAGTAAATATTGTAGTTTTGAACCCAATAAAAAGTAAATTTAAAAAAGCCAAAGTGAGAGAAGATTAAAAAAGAGCATTTTCTTAAATAAGTGCCTTTTCTTAAACTTCAAACTTCAAACTTTAAATTTTCGCATTTGGGGGATGCGACAACCCTATTTTAAAAAAAAAATACATGTAAATATTCTTAAACAAAGTATCTTTTCTTAAAAAAATACCTTAAAATTAAATTTTCGAATAGAAAGTAACTTAACTTAAAGTGTGGCCGTCCGTTGTGCAAGGGTTAGTGTGCGCGGCTCTTGTACATGAAATCCTGGGTTCGAAACCTGCTCTGAACACCTTCAAAAAAAATTCTTTCGGCGGCGGTCACCTCGCATAGTGACAGCGATACTATCGAGTATATAGCCATGAAAAAGCTTCTCAAAATACCGTTCGGAATCGGTGTAAAACTGTAGGTCCAAATCAATGAGTGAAAACTGGAAAGCGCACAGCTCAGTGATTGTGAGAAGTTCTCCCCGTCTCCCCCCCCGTTCCCCATTTAATGGGAAACCATTTATTTTTTTTTTAAATTAAAAAAGTATTTTTTTTTAAATAAGTACCTTTTTTAAAAAAAGGAAATTTTCTTACAACAAATTGCCTTTTCTTAAAAAGCTACCTTTTCTTTAAAGATTACCCGTTTTGTGAAACAGAACAACTTTTCTTGAATTAAGTATCTACTCTTAAAAATGTACCTATTCTTGAAAAAGGGACCAATTATAAAAAATATTACCATTTCTGAAAAAAACCTTTTCTTCAAAAAAAAAACCTTCTTTTAAAAAATACCTTTTCTTACAAAAATGCCTTTTCCTAAAAGTACTTTTTCTAAAAAATAAAGTAATACCTTTTCTTTTCTTTTCTTGAGATAAGTAGCCTTTCTGAAAATAAGTACATTTTCTTAAAAAAGTAACATTTTCCTAAAAAGAGTATAATTTTTTTAAAAAGTACCTGTTCTTAAAAAAAAGTACTTCTTTTTAGTTTTGGTTAATGTATGAGAAATTCATACTACAAGCTTACAAGTCATGAACATTTGTCTAATTGAAAAATGGTTGGTTTTTGTTGGAAATAATAGACAATTCAAAAAAACTTATCATGCCAGTCAGTGTGTGTTGAACTGAATTGTCTATTATTTCCAACAAAAACTAACCATTTTTCAATTAGAAAAATGTTCATAACTTGTAAGCTTGTAGCATAGAGTAAATATGGGTAGAGAAAATCTTTCACTCACCAAATTTCTGACATTTGTCCTCGTGTGATGTATACGTTTGATGTTGAAAAGAATAGCTTTACTAATACCAGATAGAGGCAATGGTTCAAAACAACGAACAAAATAACAACAACGGCATTTCGTTTTGTGGTATTTGGTATCTTAATATCTTTTTGATTCTACCTGAAAATTAAATAAGTATGCATCCAAAATATATGCATCCATATATAAAAACATGCATCCTTTAAAATATGCATCCAAAAATGTAATCACTTCAAGGGTTTCACCTTTTCAACAACTTATTGCTCTCCACCGCTTCGACTGTCTCCTAACTATAGTGCAATGTGTGAAGAGTTAGGAGACAGTCGAAGCGGTGTAGAGCAATAAGTTGTTGTTATTTGCCAATTTATATTCCTGATGATACCTTTCGATGAAAGGCGAAATATCGAATAAAATTAAGATTGAACTTATTAATTAACTTTTCGGGGGAAAACCTTGGCCTTGAGCTTGATTTGGAAAACTTTGGGAAGGTTGGTTCCTTGAAATAAAGGCGAATTTAACCGTGAACCAAACTTTAGTCAATAAAGAAAACAACAAGTTGATGATGCCACTACAATTATTTTTAACATTTATTTAAAGAAAAACTTGAAATTCCTAAAAATTCTAATATTTTTCAACAACAACTTCGGCCATGGCCCTTATGCCAATCCACGTTTCACTGACAATCTGTTCGATTTGCCTCACGGGCGGGTCAAAGCCAAGAAACCCACCAGCAGGCAATTCCATGCACATCGAAACGGGCGTATTTAAAACGGCTACTGCATAATCAGCGGAATCACCCGATGTAGGGTACATGACCTTGAAGGTATTGCCATATGTATAAATTCCACCCGTGGTCACAACAATAGCCATTGCGCCGGCATCGGCAACGTCCATCATTTCGAAATAGTTGTCGGGTAAATCACTAAGGGAAATACAATTTTACAACCGCGTTAAATATGAATCTGATATATGAGCTGCTCAAATGACAATTGATCTAACTCCACATATTAAAAATTTTGAGATTTTAGTGCTATTCGATTGTAGTGATTGATATAAGAATCTTGTCATAATTAAATTCCCCTCATTTATTCTCATCACAACGAAAGAGTAATACTGTTTTTTTTTTGGCCCGGCATACATTTGTATTAGAATACAAAGGCGTTGCAAACTTCTCCTCAGGTTTTCTTAACTTTCTGTTTTTTTGGAGTTAAATCTATTTGCTATGAGTAGCTCATGTATCAATCCCCCCATCCTTTACCTGGTATGACCCCATGGCAGTAGTATATAGTTACCATAGGAATGAAGTGTCAAATACCATTTCATACGCCCACCATAATGATGCATAATATCACGCACGACCTGAGTTTCGGGCTCGGAAAATGCTTTCTCCCCTGATAAATCTCATCACAGGGATCCGGTGAGGCACCCTCCACCCAACCCCAGTAATGATCAAAATTACGATTTGGATCTGTGCCAAAACAGTCGGGATCGGAAGTCGGACGTCGAGTTTTACGCCAATAACGGTACTCTTCGTGGCTGTACTCATAACCATCGGCATTGACCACTGGCAAGATAACCCAATCGTAGTCCTCCAATAGAGTTTTATGATTCTCAAAATTCTGTGTCAATTGGTTGATTATGTGCAAACCCATAGACGGGGCTATCCATTCCCGAGCATGCATGGCGGCATCAATAAATACCACCTTCTTATCTGACCGAACGTCACCATTAGTAATGGTGATAACTTTCAAAGGCCGATTCTCGTACGTGCGCCCAAAGGTTTTAACAAACACCCGTGAAGGATATAACTTTGCCAGGGCGTCTAGGTTTTCATTGATTTCATCATGACGGTAATAGCGTTCAAAGACATTTAATGGATAGTGTGGTGGAGATTCGCGTGAATTTTCCCGTTGTTCCTGGGAAATTATCTCTGAAATATCCTCAACAATTAAAGTGTAATTAAGGGAATGCCATTGCATTGCATCTAAAAAGACCTCATTCCACTTGGGTGGTATCATCACCTTGGATATGTCATTGGAATGCCGCGCAAGAGATAAGAAGTCATAGTTTTTGTTTTCACTTTTTAATTTTTGTACTATCAACAGTTCTTTTTTTGTTTCGGCATAGATGGCATAAACTTTGTAACTTTAAAATAAACAAAAAATGTAATTGACACACTGGGAAAATTTTAAATAATTCAAATATTTAACTTACTTTCTTAGATCCTTATAACTATGGACAAATGTCGTGCCCATAAGAAGCACCAAAAGATGTTCTAGAAATTGTTTCCCCCACATGATCGGTGCAAGTTTTAACGAAAAACTAAGTTGGTTAAACGTTTTGTTTTAATCATTTGGCTACTTAAGGTTGTCATAAGTAGTAACATTTTATCGATTTATGATGTCCATTGATTGTTACGAGATATAAGACAGTAGATATACTTTATGATACAAGAACAATCGTGACCATTTTACACTTAATACATAATTGTTTAAACGCTAGCATACTTTTAGGCTTTCATCAGTACCCACTAGGGATGCCAAACGAGATTGATTTTATGAAAACCCGGGATTTTCGGTATTTTTCGGGATCCCGGGATTTTTCGGGATTCTATTTTTAAATTTTTTTGGGAACAGGTCTATTTTACGGCTTGCACTCCAAAAACGACCACAAGTGGGGTAGAATACGTTGTTCTAAGAAAAAAAGTAAAATAACAAAATAGGCGCAAATAATGCATAGTTTCTGAGTTGTGGGCCCCGAAATTTCGGATATGTGAGACGATTATGGGGTTAACGTACCGTATAAAGCCATTAATATCAGTTTTTTGTATAAAACAATTCAAAACAAACTCATAAAATAATGTAGCACTTTTTGATAACTCGCTTAGTTATCCAATTATCGGAGGTTAACATTTAGAAAATTTATCGATTTCTTTTTACTTTTCTCAAACCAAAAAAAAAATTATTTTAAAAACATCGCGCGATTTTTCGAATATTTTTTTTGTACTTTCTTCAAACAAAAAAAAAAAAAAAAAAAAATTTTGGAAGAGTCGAACTGTGCACCTGAAGCAAAATGCAAATTGTGCAAAATGGGTTTAAAACCAAATGGCGGCTCTACAAAAGGTTTAATAAAACATCTTAACGTAAGTTAATTTTGGCATATTTACGTCTATTATACGGCTTACTCTCCAAAACTTACAAAATTTATTGCGTCGGGTAGAAAAAGTTATTTTAAGCAAAGAAAGTCAAATAACAAAATCGGTGCAAATTCATAGTTTCGGAGTTATGGACCCCGACATTTCGGATACTTTTTCCACTAACGTACCGTGTAAAGCCATTGATATCACTTTTTGGTATAAAATAATTCATAACAAAGTCAAACAATAATGTAACATTTTTTGATAAGTCGTTTAGTTATCGAGTTATAGGATGTTTACGTTTCTCAAACAAAAATTTAAAAATGTTTTTAAAATAATTTTTGTTTTTGATTGAAAAAAAAATTAGAAAAATCGCTCGATGTTTTAAAAATAATTTTTGTTTTTGTTTGAGAAAAGTAAAAAATCGATAATTTTTCTTTATGTCAACATCCGATAATTCGATAACTAAGCGACTTATCAAAAAGTGTTACATTATTTTATGAGTTTATTTTGAATTGTTTTATACAAAACACTGATATCAATGGCTTTACACGGTACGTCAACGCCTAACCCTCTCACCTATCCGAAATTTCGGGCCATATAACTCCGAAACTATGCATTTGCCCCGAATTTGTTATTTTACTTTTTTGCTTAGAATAACGTATTCTACCCCTCTCGTGGTTGTTTTTTGGAGTGTAAGCCGTAAAATAAACCTGTTCCCATAAAAAATTTAAAAATAGAATCTCGAAAAATCCCGTAAAATCCCGGGATCCCGAAAAATCCCGAAAATCCCAGGATTTCGGGATCGGTATTTCAAAAATCCCGAATCCCGGGATTTTTTAAAATCAATCCCGTTTAGCATTCCTAATTACAACCCAGTATTTATTACGCTCGCTATTCCGGAATAAAATGAACTGTTAACACAATAAAAAATAGCATAAAGCATATGGTCAATTCCACGTAAAACGACCCTACACAAAATAAAATAAAGTTGCTTATTTGTAATAAAAAAAAACAGTCAGCTGACGTCTACAAGAGAATAAAAATTATTAACAAATAAAAAAATAAAAATTTATTTACTTCGATCAATTTGGGAAGCATTTGAAATGAGCATACAAGGATCAATCTAACTTCCTTCTTTGTATGTATTCTCTGAACTTAACGTTTTCTTTTCACTTATGAAAACTGTTATCTTTAGAAAGACTATACTCTTGTCTCATTTCTGTACGAGTTTCAACCCTGTAGTAAATAAAATAATTGGTTGATAAAAACACTAACTTTAAATTAACTATTTTGCAAATGACTACAAATTGGCTTAAATCTCATGCACATATCAACCAAACATATTGCATAGAAACAAACGTAAGAAATAAATAAAAGCAAAATAAGTAAATGAAAAGAAAATAAGAAAACAAAAGAAGCATGTCATCAATTCAAATGTCACATGTCAATGAAAGCAAACGAGGACTTCGAGGTAAATAGTGCTCAATATTAATCAAGTGAGAAAAAACCACTTAAATAAAGAAAGATTATAATAAACTTAATAAAAGTGATTTTGGTATATTATAAAATAATTAATTGAAAATGGAAATCAAAAAATATACAGTAAAAGAAAAATATGAACAAAAATTAAGAAACGAGAATTGTGGAAAAAGTGCCAGGAAAAAACAATGCGCCAATTAAGAATGGTTTTCCAATATTTTTCATCTTACTTTGTTTTCATTACAACTTTCATTTTTAGTCATAAAATGTTATGTAATTTTCATTTAATGAAAATTAAATTTAATGAAATTGTATAAATTATTTCTGTTTATAAATATGTATAATATATGTATATTGATTTATAAGTATATATTTTTGGACAAAAATGAATTTGACTGAATGAAAACTGTTTACTAATGAATTAAAAAAAAAAGTGATTTTTAAACAATAATTTACTAATTAACTATAAATTGGTTGAAAAATAAGTAATTAGTAGCCGATTAAAAAGTTATGCAGAATTGTCCATCGCCTTTGACATGCCCCCGTTAAAATAGTGAGTCGGCGACAACGACAATAGTCAGTTAATCAACTAGATGTGGTTATTAAAAAACCAGCTTGAAGTTACTTAAAAATGTGTTTGACTTCCTACAGGGAACTTTCAACTTTAAAGAATATACTCACCAGGAGTTTATCTAAAGGGTCCGCCATCTAACGTTTTTTTTTCAACTAGTGCTTATTTCGTTACTGGTAACACTTAGCTCATGTCTGATTTGACAGATAATTAGTTTTATAATTGTCGCATTTGGGGCACAGAAAACCCGCACGCATACATTGAAAAGTCGATGCACCCAAAACGAGTCACTGTTTGGTGCGGATTTTGGACCAGAGGCATAATTGGGCCATTTTTCTTCGAAAATGAGCAAGGAGTGCCTGTTACAGTCAATTACGATCGTTATCGGGCAATGTTGAACGAATTTTTGTTCTCAAAAATTGAAGAGGACGATATTGACAACATTTGGTTTCAACAGGACGGCGCTACGTGCCACACAGCCGAAGCTACACTCGATGTTTTGGGCCCTGTTTTTGAAGATCGCATTATCAGCCGCAGAGCTGATGTCGTTTGGCCACCTCGGAGCTGCGATTTGACCCCGTTGATCTATTATTTGTGGGGTACCCTCAAAGATAAGTGTTACGCCGACAAGCCAGAGACAATTGACGCTTTAAAGAACGTGAAGCCATTGGTGAAATAGAGCTGCACACAATCGATAATGTGCTTAAAAATTGGACCGATCGTGTAGGCTACTGCATGGCCAGCCGAGGCAGCCATTTGAATGAAATTATTTTCCATTATTAACAGGAAGGATTGTACTTCCAAATAAAAATTCAGTAGTTTTGAGAAAATATTCAGTAGTTTTGTTTTTATAGCATTTTCAAAAAGAAAAAGTTATTTGGCGGACCCGTTATATATGTTTTGATTAATTAACTAAAATCAGAAATAGATTTCTTTCTTCAAACTTGTTGTGTTTTCATACTAGGTCACACCCGTCACAATTTCCAAAAAAGTTTCTTTAATGAAATATTTGGGTTTTCCAAGAATTAAATTCACCAAATTGATTACACGATACGTGCTGACAGTCATAATACTCTAAAAAATAATATTTCTAAGGCCACACCCGTCCCAGTTTCCTGATGACTATACTGGACAGACATCATGATTCTTCAGTGCCCAATTGTTACTAATCTCTTGTAAGCTTAACATCCTTGGGAGTCACTGCCTTTTTTTAAATTATAAGTTTTCTATTTTCCAATTATAAACCAAAATGTGAGTAATATGGTCACACCCGTCACAATGGAATTACCCATATATAAGTATTCAAGGTTTTGTTTACAATGATTACACTTTTTTATTTTGATTTTTTAAATTTATTCAAGTTCAGTTTATATTAGCTTTATATTATTATCAATAAAGTCGAGCACAAAAACCTTTGTTTTAACTTATTTATGTACAATAAATAATCAATATTCTCTGAGCTTGAGGTCAGATTTGATTTTCTTGTATATATTTTCCTATATTTCGCTACTCCATTCGCTACTCCTTTGTGTAGCATCATCAGGAGCAATTAAAATTAAAACAAAATAACAATTGTGAAAAAATTATGGCAATTTAAAAATATTCAAACAAATTTTCCCGCCTTTTTTCAAAATTTTCTGAAGTTACACAAACAAAAATAATGTACGTAAAAAGTGCATATAAATTAACCCAAAGAAAAATATTAGATTGATAAACAATTTGTGCTTAAATGGTTCTACTTTTTACTTGTTATATGTCTGTAAATTTGGGCTACATTATCTGTATCTGTTTTATAGTTAATTCTTTTCAATGTTGTTGTAGTAATTATTTGTAGCATTTCTAACATATAACGACGTTTATAATTGTTTTCTTTATTAAAAACCGCTGTATCCTGAAAGTTTGGGTAATGATTTAAACTAGCACAATGGGATGTTAATGCTGTTTTCTGTGTAGAAATGTGCCTGTATATCTGATCTGATTTGTGTCCTGCAATTCGTGTTTTTAGTTTATTTTTTGTAGTCCCTACATATACTTTGTTCCAAATCTCGCTGTTATATCCTTTACAAGGTAAAATAATATATAAAATTTTAATTGATATTCTTTAGATTTCAATTGATATACATATGGGCATTTCCACAGAAAGGTCCACCCTGACCGAAAACTTAAAAGTTATCCACCAGTTTTTTTACACGTGTTATTAAAGAGAAGTATTCAAAATTAATTAAATAGAAGAGTTTCTAGGTTTCCTTAGTTGCGATGGTTTGTTATCGGGCTACAAAATACAGGTTCATGTTTTAAAATTTACATTTCTTAGAGTAATTATGCAATTCGAATCTTCAAAAGTGGAAAACGTGCAAATAAATGCAGCTCAATCTGCATTTTCAACTAGAACAATAACTTAAGACCTTTATATAATTTTTTATAACTATCTACTATCTCATCTTGTTCTCCTAATCATTATTTTACAAAAAAAAAAACATTTTTCGCTTAAAATGTCTTTTCAACAAACGAAATATGTCTTAAAATTTAAAATATACATATAAAAACTAAAATTCATATTTTATTTGCGTTAAGTCATTTTTAAATAACAATTTTAACTACAAATATCCGGTGGAAATTTAAGTAACGTAACGTCATGTAACGTCACGTCAGATACTATGATAAATAAAAAAAATCTTAGAAAACATTTTTAAATTTTATAACTTGGAAAAGAAACGCGTATACGTGTACTACGGAAAAAACATTCTTTGCATGCATTTCCAACAATTACGGCAAAATATCTTAAAGAAACAGAATGAAAAAAAAAATTTAAATTTTTGTTTTCGTTAAAATCGAAAATACGAAAAGTAATCAATTTTGAAATATTTTATAAATTTACTTAATTATCCCAATTTGTATCCTAGTGTATCCGAATAATCCTTGGCTCCTTGCCTGCAATCGGTTTTTACAGAACTTAAAAACGGTTACTACACTGAAAGAAACTTTACATCAAATCGATGATAAATGGTCATCAATTGTTTTTCATTGAATTAATATCAAATTTCATCAATTCAACGAAAAAGTTCTTCAATTTGAAGAATGTGCGTTTCTTCACCTTTTTCAGCTTCATTAAATTGATGATCTTCTTACATCAATCTTTATCATTGGAATTTGGAAATTGTTAGTGGGATCGATTCAAAGTATAGACGTAGTATTGAAAAAAGAAAGGGAAAATAGTAGCAAATTTTAAATAAATACATAATATAAAAAAGTGCAATGGGCAGAAAATATTGTTACGGATTTCCTTTTTTCGCTGTTTTATTCCCAATAATAAAACAAGGTTCGTTTTAAGTTACAATAATTACAACAGTTTAACTTCATTACATTTTACTCAAACAATACAACAGTTTACTTTATTTACACTACTTTACAATAAGTCTTATGTTTTACTATCAAATCGCGTTGCTCACTTTCCGGCGGTTAATCACAAACTGACTTCTCCGTTCCAAACACCTCAGGTATTTATACGAACTCACCATACTCAAATGTAGTTATCTCTAGCGAACTCAAGAACCTTCTAGTCGTTGTTGTTAGGTTTCTTTCTACTAATTAATGAATCCACCTCAGGAATAATATAGAACTACCTCGAATATAGAAGAATTATCTTAACTGAGGCGAATTGATGCTACTGGTTTAGCGAGCTGGTATGTTGTTGCAATGCATACTTACAGGCGCAGCATTAATCGCCCTGTTATTTACATAATGTTAGTCTGGTCATTCAGAGTAAGTAAAAGCTTTTACTTAATCGTAACCATATTATCTATGCTCTGAGCGTATGTGTTCTTGTGATTTTTTATCAATGAAGTATAGGCCAACGTTTTTGGCTATCCACTAACAAATAACTTACATAAACATTATTACCAATTTACATCTAATTTATGACAAACTTACATCAAATTGATAACATCCTGGCATCTAATTGATGAAAAATGTACTGCAAAGTGATGAACAATTTACATGAAAATTGTGAAAAATTTACTTCAACTTGATGGCAAACCTAGATCAAATTGATGAAATATTTACATTAACTTGATGTAACATTGTCGTTGAATCAACGTAAACTATTGATGAAATATAAATGAAAGATTGATGAAATGTTCTTCATCAATTCAATGGAAATGTTTATAAATGCCTTTATCAATTTGATGAAGCTTTTCTTTCAGTGTAGATCAAAAGATATTGAATTTTTGCCGATGAACATTGATTTTGAACCCCTATGAGCCGTCGCTAACCGAAATGTAAAGTACTACAAGAAGGGATCGAAACCACGTTCTCATCCGCAAGAGGTGCACACACAAATCCTTGCACCGGCGACGGTCTTAAACCCCAAGCTGTCCAACCTAAGTATTAGTCCTTCTCAAACCCTTATATCAGGTTTAGCACACGATATTCTCACCAATGTTTTCCTCCAAATTTGGTCTAAGCCGCATGTTATGGATTTCTGAGTTTCCTCAGAAATATCAATATATTGTTTGTCGCCGCAAATTAGTCATCAAAATAAATTATAACATTGATACTACAACATTTGGGGATGATCCCTTTAAAGCGTTAATATCAGGATTAACACACAATATTCTGAATAATCTTTGCTATCAATTTCGGAAACATGTTATTTCTTTTAACGCTGTTGTTGCAATAGACTATCACATACGAGTATCTAACAAAGTGCAAAATTGTATCATCATAATTAATACTAAATTCGATACTACCGCAATTGGGGATCCAATATTTCTCAAAGGATTTGAATACGCTTCCCACGCCATAACACGTATGGCCAGCCAAGTCTCCGACACAATGGGCAATATTTGATGTGCTGGAGGATCGAACTCATTACCGCCAGATGGCAGTTCCATACACAAAACAATCGGTATGTTGGCCTTAGCAAAGGCAAAATCATCACTGGCGCCGGCAGCTGCATACAGGACACGGGTACTGCCGCCCACAGTGTACGAAGTATTCGTTGCACTCTTTATGGCATTGGCTCCAGCACGAGCTACAGCATCTAAATAAGGCCAAGTTGAAGGAAGGGCACTGGAAAACAGATGTCATTTCAAATTAAGCTTCCAATTAAGAAATCTTCATATACTCACTTTATGTAACCCCAAGGATACAGCAAATAATTGCCATATGAATGTAAAGACAAATACATTAAGCAACTGGAATTAACATGATATAATAGATCACGCAAAGCCACCGATTCCGGTTCGGAAAATGGCATGGGGCCATGGTAATCCTCGTCGCAGGGATTGAATGAACTGCCGACATAGGACCAGTGAAAGTCAAAGTTGCGATTTATATCCGTTCCTAGGCAACTGGAAGCGTTTCCATTTGGCTTGCGTGTTTTCCGCCACAAGCGATCTTCAACATGGGAATATTCATAACCATCCGGATTAACCACCGGCCACACCAGCCAATCAAACATTTGCAATTCCTTGCTATAAAATGTTGAATTCTCCACCAATTGATGGATAACATAAAGAGCGGTAGCATGAGTTATCCACTCACGGGCATGTATACCAGCATCGATGAGAATTAAGGGTTTCTTTTGATCACCGAATGTTGTATTACCGGGAGCTGTTATGAGTAGAGCCTTCAATTCGCGACCCTCGTATGATTTACCCAAATTAATGACATCCACATGTGTCGGATACTTTCTGCCCAGAGATACCAAATACATATTGATGTCATCAAAACGCTGATAAGTGTCAAACGGTATGGTGTCGTTTGATACCGAACGTATAGAGCGCCGATGAGCAGAGTGCGCACATGCGCTCCCTGCAACATTATCAGTTATTTTTTGAAATTTCACCTGCTGTATCACAAGAAACTCCACGAGCTCAAACTCTA
Source organism: Phaonia tiefii (assembly GCA_963931995.1). Lineage (NCBI taxonomy): Eukaryota > Metazoa > Arthropoda > Insecta > Diptera > Muscidae > Phaonia > Phaonia tiefii. The sequence continues at coordinate 103,879,259 of OZ008369.1, read as the reverse complement.
CCTGAGGTGCCAAGAGAATACGCATAGGTTGCAAATTCCCCCGATTCAATACATCGATGGAATGTTGGAAATTAGCCTTAAGGAAATCGTATTGGTCTTCATTTACCAAGAAAATATCATAGATTTTATAACTGAAATATGGATGCAATAATAAAAATGTTTGCCATTATGTTCGTTTAACTATAATTTTGTTCACTTACCCCTCATATTTCCTATAGTTATTGCAAGAATGCGATGCTATTATAGGTCTTAGTATGGCCAGCGTTAACGTAATGCACGCAATTTTCCGAACTGTCATAGCCGTCTGCATTGTCAAGTGTCATCGATGAATGTGACAGCAAATATAAATTATTGACGGTGTCGATTTTCACATTGATAAGGAGTGTATCTGCAAATGTAAATATGTTGTACGTGTATATTTGTATATTTATTTACTCGTATCTAGATACATGTGAGTACATAAATATTCATTGTTTTGTTGTCGGGTTGTTATTATAATTTTATTAACATGAGATACTACTACACCGATTTAGCCCCACCCAAGCACATGCAGTCAACTGTTTGTAACATTCTGAACAATAACTTTTGTCATCAAGCCAAAGTCAATGAAACAGGTTTCAAGTTGTGGAAAGATAAAAAAAATTAAAATCTTAGGCATCAAGTCAGTGAAAGGTTTCATTAATTTGACAAATATTTTCATTCTCAGTGCAAAATAATAAACAATTACATCAAATTAATGAAGGAATTGTTTAATTTTAAGGAGTGTTTTGATCTTTAGTGTAGAATTATAAAATATAGTAACAAACCAAATTAATGAATAAATTTAATGAAGAAGTTTATTTTTACAATTTGAAAATAATAATTTTTTAATTTGAATATACCAAGCACGGTATTCCCGCAAAGCTTGGTAATCCTGCGATACCCATACGCCTTTGCAGGATGACCTCGACGATCATCAAATTAGCAGTGAAAGTTGGTAAAGATCTTACCGAACCTTTCGAAACTAAACGAGGCTTCAGGCAAGGCGACACCTTATCGTGCGATCTCTTTAACATCATAACTAACTGAGATCATTATGAGAAAAGCTGCAGTCAACATGAATAAAACCGATGTAGATCTCGTTTTGCGCACAATAACAAAATTTACAGCGGTGTTTTCGAAAATTGAGAAGGAGCCAGCAAAAGTGGCTCTGATAGTAAATGAGGACAACATTTTTGGTTTCAACGAGCAGATAAACTATGAAAACCGTTATAATTTCGAGGTGGTAGACGTATTTATATTCCTCGGATCTACCGTAAACAAAATCAACAACGTCAGCATTGAGATCAAGCGAAGAATAGTGCTTGCGAATAGACGTTATTTTGAGCTAAGCACCCGCAAAGAAAAACTCGTTCCTCTCATACAAAATCTCAGATAACTGAAGTTCATTTTGGGGACTTTAGTTGGGAGAAGTGAACTTCTGTTAAGCCATACATGTCACTTCGTTTGGGAGAACCGAAAAATATTTGCAGCAAATGAGTTATGAAAACATATGCTGAAAAAAACGCTTGCGAGAAACGAAAAACGGTTCCGCCAACTGCTCCCTCGGTTACAGCAGCCGAGTTGTAGTTGATCCTAACTAACAAAACGTTTGCGAGAACTGAAAAACGTTTGCAGTAAACGAGTTATGAAAAATTAAAGCTGAAAAACGTTTGCGAGAAACAAGAAACAGTTCCACCAACTGTTCTGTCGGTTACAGCAACCGAGTTCTAATTACAACTTGTATTTATGGCTTCTATAAGCTCTTTTTTGTTTAAATTTCCAACTTTTATGATTTTGGTTTTACCCATAAAATTAGTTTTAAAATAAGTTGGAATTTTTTTACTGTATACCTACACGTCTGTTTCGCTTTGTATTCAAATAACAAATAAAAGCGCAGCAAACTACAACGCCTCAATTGTCCTTCCAAGATATATCGACAAGGTAGAAAGAAGCAGTAGAGTGTGTGAACACTTTAATGTTTATGCGTGAGTGTGTATGCCAAACGAGTGGATAAGACTGTGTATAAAGTCGACAGAGTGAGAGAAATTTACGTTCTCCGTAATCTGTGCTCTCATTAGAAAAATGGCTAATTTCAGTTATCGCAAACGTTTTTAAAATTGCGGCAAATGTAATTTTGTACGCATTTGAAGCAAACGAGATCTCGTTTGCAACAACATGATACACATTTGCGATATATGAGTTTATTTGGGAGAACTACAAGAACGGTTACGATTAATAAATTAATAGCAATCAATCAAAGTATTGTTGTGGCAACCGAGCAATAAACGTTTTTTTCTTTGCGTGCAAGCACTTTAGAGATGAACTCCATTCTCGAGTAACAAAAGTCCGGCTATAACACACTCTCACTCTCAGATAATCTCTCTCTTTATGGAGCAGAATGCTGGGTCTTATCGCAAGCAGACGAAACATCTCTAGGAGTCGTCGAGAGAAAAATATCCCGAACCATGTATGGCCCTATAGTGCACAAAGACGACTATCGGCGACGCATCAACCATGAGCTGTATGAGATTTATCCTGACATTGACATAGTTAAGCGGATCAAAATAACGCGATTGCGCTGGCTAGGCCATGTCTGTAGAATGGATGAAGACGAACCACCACGAAGGGTTTTCGAAACCGAGTTCGAAGGAAGACGAAAAATAGAAAGACCAAGACCCCGCTGGAGGGATAAAGTTGACGAATCCCTGCGTACACTTGGTATCGGCAACTGGAGAAATAAAGCAAAAGATCGAACTGGTTGGCGAAATGTATTATCTTCGTTTTTTAAGGTCGGTACATCTTCATGACCGGATAAGTAAGTAATTTGAATTTAGCTGTTCCCTATTCTTGCATTTTCAATTAGAAAAACAAAATTTTAAATTAAGTCTATTTACAATTTTCAATTAAATGAATGTATAACTGAAATTGTATGTTAGTATGTAAGATGTATATCAGTAGACTGAAATGAAATAAATAAATAAATTCGTTAGAGCAGTTTTATCAATCGCTGAGTTAATCTCTGTCCTGCCATGTTCGTCTTTCATAAGGGGCTAATAATCCATATGAAATACGAACAAAATTGTTGACCCTTTTCTACGATATCAATTCCCATACTTTATTCTTGTTCTTTAAATACAAAATCATCAACGGATTCATTTACTTCAACCATAGAGTAATAGATAAAAGTTTCCATCAGCTGTTCTACTGTCACCGAGGTAGTTGGAGATATGACTGAGTTAGAGATGCTGCTAAGTTAAGGGTTGGTGCCAGTCACTTAGACTTACTAGTCCATTGTGATACACCGGCTAACCAGATAAAGCACTAACCATTTGAAAAACCATTTATTTTGTTCCAACAATTCATTAAGGAACCTGCAAGGTAGTCCCTAGACTCTCAAGCTCATCGGTTGTGCAGGTTAATATAGTACTGCTAGATTATCACGCTAAGAGATCTGCGGCAATACTGGGTAGATGTTGTGTTCAGATATACTAATTGTAAGGGATTAATTACCGCTCGTCTGTCACAGAAGACATAGGCGCCAATGACTGATGGAATATTATTCCTCAGCCACTTCCCTAATAGTAGTCAAAAGAATGATGCAACCATAGTTCACTGAAGTAGACCACATACCATATCTGATAATTCGTTTTCGACCCATGCGTGTAGCAATTCTCAAAGCCCAAGAACTCCTTTGTTCCAGAAATCCCTTTCCGGTATGAGAGATCCGATCAAATAGTGTTTCAATTTTTGAGTAGTTGGCAAATACAGAAATGTTGAGAAATTTTTCCTCCACTTTTCAATGTCGGACTCTGATCTGCTGTTAGAAGTTGACCATAAAATAAACAGATATAAAACAAAGACCGCACTTACATATGATACAACAAACATCAAACTTAATTAAGCTGTCATTCGAATCAGTCAAACACTATTTAAACTTACCTTATTTCCAGTTGCTTATCACTTTTTCTTCCACCCACTCTGTCCTCTATCAAATCAACAACTACTATTTGGATCTGCTGTAGTCATACCAGAGTGTGCAACAGCCAGATGGTTTCGATGGCACAGCTGATCGCCTATGAAGTTGCAAAATCATGGTGAAGAGAAGCAATAGTCAAAATATGTTTCAATTAGGTTTGATTGATACTACTCATCCGCACCAACCGTATAAAAGCGTAATAATTGAACATATCACTAATTTGTGTGTATGTCCGGACGGAAGGAAAGGACGATGACACTAAGGACATGGTGTATGATTGCCTACAGGAGACTTATGTCCGCTGCCCTGGCCATGACATAAAGATTTAAATGCTAAAGTCGACAGGGAAATTCAGTCTACATGTCATCATTTCCGATAATTTGAATAGTTGATCTGGATTTTGATAGTTAATAACGTCTATAGCTTTAGTTAGTTACGGGAATTTAAAATTGTGTCAACTTTCACCATGGAGTGGTCAGATAAGGAAACCCGTATCGCAGTTCTAGCACTTTTTAAGTGTGGAAAAAAAAAAGGATATTTTCAAAACGCTCCACCCGCTCGGCATTTGTTACATGTTCGTCTATAGGTGCATACAATTGTTCGAGGAGACTGGGGATACAAAAGACCGCCCCTGGTCGGTACCGTTGGGACACAGCAAGTCATCAAAGCCGTCAAAGCAAAAATTCAACGAAATGCTGTCCGGAAACATAAAACCATGGCCGTGATACGAAAATCACGCAAAAGTCCATGAGTCGAATTATTAAAAAAGACTTGGGACTTGGAGCTTTCAAATTGCGTACAGGACATTTGTTGACTGCAACTTAAAAAAAATAGGATAGAAAAATCCAAAAGTCTTTTGGTGAAGTAAGCTGATAACTTGCATAGAAAAATCTTGTTTACGGATGAAAACATTTTTACCGTACAGGAAAAATTTAACAAACAAAATAATAAGGTTTATGCACGATCATCTAAAGAAGCATCTGAGCTCATACCACGGGTCGAAAAGGATCATCATCCAGATGCAGTCATGGTTTGGTAGGGTGTCTCTTATGATGGGGTAACTGACTTGCATTTCTGTGAACATGGGGTCAAAACATCGGCCAAAGTTTACCAAGAAACCATTTTGGAAGAAGTAGAAAAGCCACTTGACAATTCCCTGTTCCAAAACCATAAGGCCAAAACGACTCAAACCTGGCTTCGAAACAATTTGCCAGATTACAAATTGTGAACCGTTTTAGAAGACATGGTCTACCACAAAAGATACCCCAACATTGATTATATTAAGACAGCTCAGGTTCGTGCTGTAGCCAATTTTCGAATGGATGAGGTGCGTGCAGCAATTGATGATTGGCCAATGCGACATAAGGCGTGCGTGAAGGCCAACGGCGGAAATTTTGAATGAAACTTAGCTTTTTGTATACAATACATATCCAGAAATATATAAACAAAAATTTGATCCAAAAACGTTTATTAGTGTTTTTTTATACCCCAATATATTAGTAACAGTATCTATGTCCCTACAGTAAAGGGTTTTTCAACAGAGACGCTACAAAAGTAAATCGATAGGGACAGCAAACAACGTCATATTTTTTCCTGCTCTTTTGACATTTCTCTTCAGTAAGGATTTGCCATTTCATCATGGAAAAATATACGAGCCAACAACGAGTCGAAATTATTAAAATTTACTACCGAAATTTGGAGTCAGTGGCCTCAACTTTAAGAGGGCTACGTCCAATTTATGGTCCTCATAATCGTCCCACCAGATCAACAATTGAGCGTCAAGTGGAAAAATTTGAATCCACAGGCACAGTACAAAATGTTCCCGTGCCAGTGAGACAAAGAAGTGCCCGTAGTGTCGAGAATATTGCTACCGCTGAGGCTTCAGTTCAAGAAAGCCCAAATGTGTCTCTCACACGTCGTTCTCAAGCGTTGGGCATCTCTGTGACGTCGTTGTGGCGAATTTTGCGAAAAGATCTTGGCCTACATCCTTACAAGATCAAATTGACGCATGAACTGAAGCCGCTTGACCACCACAAGCGTCGCATGTTCGTGAATTGGGCTGAGCAACAACTTGAAAATGTTTCGGATTTTCATCGGAAAATCATCTCCAGCGATGAGGCTCATTTCTGGCTGAATGGCTTCGTCAATAAGCAAAATATGCGTTATTGGTCATACATATTGTGGCGCTACGTCAAGCCTATGGTCTATGCCAACAAGCCAGCGACGATTGATGAACTTCGTACGAATATCGAACGTGAAATTGCAGCAGTATCGGCCGATTTATGCTTGAAAACCGTCGAAAATTGGGTTCAGCGTCTGGACTTCTGCAAGCGTGCCCGTGGTGGCCATGCAAAATAAATCAAGTTTCATACATAATGGCATCGAACGTACTTTCACAAGAATAAAGAATTTCATTGGTATCTAAAACCGGTTTTGTTTTATTTAAAAAAATTACAGCAGACAGTTGTCCGAGGCCTTCGGCCACGGACTGTCCCTGCAGGCTGTGTCAGAGACACGGCCATTAAGTTTAACGTAGAATACGCCATCCGATAAGACAGAAAACATATATAACAATAAATTCATTTGCTTATATTATTTATCATTTATTGTTATATATGTTTTCTGTCTTATCGGATGGCGTATTCTACGTTAAACTTAATGGCCGTGGCTCTGACACAGCTTGCAGGGACAGTCCGTGGCCGAAGGCCTCGGACAACTGTCTGCTGTAATTTTTATATTTACCAACGGCATTTGATTCAAGTCCGTTTAAAAAAAAAATATTATGTTCAATTTTTTAAACTTAATTTAATTTATGTATTTTAATTAATATTTTTATTGAAATAAGTTCTGCGAATGTTGAGAGGTCCGCCCTAATATTAAAAGAGGTTTACCTTATCGAGTCTTCGCATTAGCATTCGAGCGTTGTGTGAAAGCTTTACGCTTTACAATTCAAAATTAATGTTACAACTGCTTTATTGACAGCTTTCGCAAAAAAACTTTATTACGTTAGCTTACTGTTTGTTTCACTTTTTACTAGATAACATGTTGCCAAGCAACATTAGCTTGCTGTTCGTTTCACTTTTTACTAGATACATGTTCCTAAGCAATGTTGAGCAACCAAAAACACTCAACCAAACACCACACATATGTTTGAGTGTATGTGTTTAAACAATTTTCATTTGAGAAATTAAAATGCTAGAAATATATCAACAAATATGAAATGTATATCAAACGAAAGATAACATCTTCATTTACCTACAAAAAAAATTTTAAAAAAATTCATCTAGCCGTTTCCCCAAATTCAATGAAATAGAGATTACAACAATAAAAACCTGACATGACTCCTCATACCGTAAGGTAAGACGTATTCTATGTCAAAAACTTTTGTAGCGCTCTTATTGAAAACCCCGTTATATCCCATGAAAGGACTTTCTAGTTTTCAAGTTCCGAGCGGTATTTTGAGAGGCTGTTAGATTACTATTGTTTGCAGAAAATATTATAATAAGTGTGCATATTTGATTGTTCTCTACCCAAATATATTATATTTGCATTTGAATATTTATGACCGATTTTTGTTAGTTTTTGGTTAATATATGAGAAATTCATATTACAAGCTTACAAGTCATGAACATTTTTCTAATTGAAAAATGGTTGGAATTATAGGCCGTTCAGTGATGTTGATAGTTAGGGATTTTCGATCGATACTAAGTCGCACATGTGAATTCCAGACTTGAGTTTGTATATATACGATTGATGACCAACCGATGGTATTAATTCAGGCACATTAGTTAGGCATCTGCTGATGAACTTGTCACGGAGTTCGAAACTAGTCATGACAGTGAGTCTGAATTCTCTATCCTTTCCAACAAAAACCAACCATTTTTCAATTAGAAATCTTGTAAGCTTGTAGTAGAATTTCTCATACATTAACCAAATATATTATATTTGCAATTTCAATTTTACCATAATAAATATTGGAGGTTTTTAATTAGTCATATGTTTGTGACTTGAAATTGTAGATATTGGACATGTCTAAAAGCATATTTCGTGGAAGACTCTTCAATATCTACAGTCCTCTATTTAGATACGGCTTTTACTTGTTTGTCTTCAATTTCATCTGCCGAAATTTATTTTTTTTTTTTTAAAAAATGAGTGAGCCTGCAAATTGAAATTGGAAATCTGTAGCTCACTAATTGGTTTCCCATTAAATCCCATGAAGGAATTCGGTACAGCTTCTCACAACCAGTGATCTGTGCGCTTTCTGGTTTTATACTCACTGATTGGGACCTACAGCTTCACACCGATTCCGAACGGTATTTTGAGAAGCTCTTTCATGGCTAAATACTCGATAGTGTCGCCGTCACTATGCTCACTAATTAGAACAGTTTTATTTGGGAACTTAGGAATTTCGATCATTATATTAATTTTATATTTGATTTTGAGTGCTTTTTGCTGTTTTTATTTAATCAGAGCATAATGAACAATTCATGTATTTATCTGATAAGATTTTTTTTTTATTTTTATATAAAAGAGAGTTAATATTGATTAATTATTATAATTTTTAATTTTGTTGAGTAGTGTTATGAATAAGTGGTTTATTGTAATTGTTTAATTGGCCAGTGGGCTTGAAGTTACAATTTTGTATAATAAATGAAATACAAGATAGAGGCAAACGTTCAAACCCACCAACAAGAAAACAACCACGGCATTTCGTTTTGGGTGTTAAAATTATTGAGTTAAATACAACACAAATGTGTACTAACAATTAAAGATAACGAAATAGTTCAAAATACGTTTAAATTGCACGGTTCTCAAACAAAACGATATGACAAATTATCCAGTAACTAGTTCTAGTTCTAGTAACTCCCTATCACACCGACCGCAGCACGAAGACTGTGAACGGAAACGTCAGATGAGAGGAATGACAGCTCTATATATAAGAATTACTCTACTCTTCCATTTTGGCATTGTCGTCCGATAGTTACACGTGGGCGTCGAAATATATGTTCAGTTTGTTTGCGAAAATATTTCGAGAGCCCTGCAAAAGAAATTGAAGTAGGTTTTCGTGAATACGTGTAGGTTTCGCAGCCACGGGAGAGAATAAGCAGCACCCACATCAATAAAGGAATATCGTTGGGTGTAGATCTTTTTATCCACATGCGAACCAACGTGACTGTATCTCGTCAGGTAATAATATTTTAAAAATGCCTAAGTCCGATTTTCTTCATTGGGTTGATTTTTCTCATGAAAGTATTTTCAGTTTTGCACCACTACTACACTAAATGTCATGATATAGATTTACATGTTCATAAATGAAGCGATAAGATGTTCATGTTTATGAGCCCTCTATCTGTAGTCTCCAAAATTATTTATAACCATGTGATAAATTCAACTAACTATTTTAAAAATAAACAAATAAAAATTGGGAAATAAACAAATTTTTTATAATTCGTTTCAAATATAATATGTTTATATTTAAATTCAATAATATATTCAATAATGCACTGAAAAAAAAAAACGGTTCGTCGCATGGATGAAACATTTTCGTTAATGTTTTGACGCTGCTATAGTGAAAAGTGTCGTATATCCGACAATTTATTTAATTTGAATTTTGTAGAAAAATGGGTCAAAAATTAAAAAAAAGTAATGGCATGAGTTTTGAACTACTGCTATTTGGTTTATCATCTCTTAATTTTTATAGTTTATATTTATTATTTATTTATTTTGGAGGTTTGTCAACATTTTTAGTTGACGAAACAATTTCGTTAACGACACTAATTTTTGTAATTGTATAGCGACAGAAGCAGTCGAAAAAATGAGCGAGCGTAAAATAGAGGCCAGCAAGAGGAAATGGTGAGCGTGAGTGGTTGGTCAGGTATATATCTTCGATCAGTTCCATTGCAACAATCGAAAGTGGTAGACATATTTCTCTGCCGGAATAATTTAAATAAATTTGTTAAAAGAGACTAATTAGTTAATCTTTTATTGTGAAAACTAAATTGTTTGAATTTATGTGTTTACTGTGATCGTTTGTGTAACTCGCGAATCTATAAATCAAATAGATAAATAAACAGAATGCAAGGAGCAACACGACAGCAAAGAAAGTGACGCATCGATAGCAGAAAAACTACCCCGAAATATGTAACTGAACATTTGTGTGTGTGTATGAGCGTGACGGTACAAATCGCAACAAAATGTTCGTGTTTTTTGTGTTTTATCCACAATTCGGTAGCGCTTGTTTCGTTGCATTGGTGTTTGGATTTGAAGTCAATGAAAAAGTAGAAGTCAAGGAAACAAAGTGTCTCAAGTACGACGAACATAAAAAATAACAATTCAACGTACAGTCAAATGAATCCAATCGAAATTTTAACAAATTTAGTTAAAATAAATAAAAGAGCAGTTGAAGAAAATGCTCGCTACATGCTCGCGCTACAATTGAATATCAAAACCCTCAACACAACAACAATTGCATGATTTAACAAAACAATGATGCGGTTCTATGTTAAAGGAGTAGAGCACATGGGAGTAGAGCTTATGTTCATGGTAAGTACAGACATAGATATGTACGTATTTTAATAAGAATTCTTAATAATAAATTCCTCATATTTGTTTTTAATTGCAGGACCTGAATACGACGGCCACAATAACACTCCACCCCTCGACTACCACATTCTTCTCCCGACGAGTGTTTCAACATGGAATGAATATAATCTATTTAGCAAAAATATTTTCGAAAACAAAAATTCAAAAAATTGTTATCAAAACACCTACAATGTAATACTAACAGTATATTTATGAACAATTGTCAATAAATAATTTCAAACACACTGCAAAACATTCATTGCAGCAACGAAACAAAATCATTGTAGTAATGAAACATATTCATTATAACAATGACTCAAATTCGTTGCACCAATGAAACAAATTCATAGCAGCAATGAACAAATTATTAAATAAATAAATAAAATAAATGGTTTCCCTTTACATCCCATGAAGGGACCGGGGATAACTTCTCACAATCACTGAGCTGTGCGCTTTCCAGTTTTCACTCACTGATTGGGACCTACAGTTTTACACCGATTCCGAACGGTATTTTGAGAAGCTTCTTCATGGCAATATATACTCGATAGTGTCGCCGTCACTATGCGAGGTGACCGCCGCCGAAAGAAATTTTTTTTGAAGGTGGTCAGAGCAGGGTTCGAACACAGGATCTCATGTACAAGAGCCGCGCACAGTAACCATTGCACCACCGACGGTCACAAATGAACAAATTATTGCAAATATAATATTCTTGGGTGGAAAACAAACAAATATGCACAAGCATTACAATATTCTCCGGAAAACATAAGTGACTTGATCTACATGCGGTCTTTTTTTTTGTTATTGTTTAGATGCAAATATAACGTGTTTGTAGCTTGTCGGAAGTATACTACACTTGTGCCCAAACACATTGTCTTGGCTATTCAACATAACATGTTTGAGACACAATGATTAGTAGGCTCTAATATACATATATGTTTAAGACCCTAATATGGCTTTGTTTGTTGAAAACTGCTAAAAACAAAAACAAGATAGAAAATAATTCCATGAAAACAACGCTTGCAAACATGTACATGGTTCCTGAAATATGTTGCTGTGGCTGTTACTATTCAGCGTGTACGGAAAGGTACCTATGGTCAGAAAACTACTTTTTGAGAAAACAGCTGTTAAAGATTACGATTCTTGGCACACTTCCCCAATGTGCAGTTTTCCTTTTACAAGAAATATTTTCGTAGTTTATTAAAGTGAAATTTTCATACAAGGGAAATTGTTGAATGCCAAAAATGTCTCTCAAACATCAAGTGCAATTTGAAGCAAAATAAATGAAGTTAGGGCTCCGCGGTTTGTTTCATTGAAAAGAGCTTTAAATTTTCTATAAATTAGTTTCAAAAACAAAAATCAATTTTTCTAACCATACGTACCTTTCCGTAGACAAGGTCAGATACGTGTAATAATTATAATAATAATTTAATAGGAACCATATTGCAAATATGGTAGTTTGTAAATATTTTATAATTATATGTAAACATATTAACAAATATATTGTTCTGGCTTTGTAAAATTGTAGAATCCAATATGTGATTTTTTGCGTTCAAAAAGTTGGTATCCCTAGTACGGATGGTCGGTCGGTGTCACTTTAAGTGTTTTCCTTTCTCTTTAAATGTATCACATTAACACTTTTTTAGATTAGGATTATGACGTCATTTGAATGATGAAAATGTAACGAATGCTTTAATTCTCTGGACAGTGTGTAAAATTAGGAAACTTTTCGCTAAAACAATGAAATAATTTATCAACTCGAAGTACCTTCGCTGTTTTCAGTATATCGTCACCTAAAATTCAAAATGACGTAACAACAAAATTCCAATTTTTTTTTCTGATTGATTACGATATGTTTGACTAAAATACACGATTTGATAAATTTGTAAACACCTAAATTCAAAATCAACGATTTTATTAAAAAGATAAAATAGATGAAGTTTTTGATAAATCCACATTTTTTCTTTGAACTGTAATTTTATATAAAATTTCGATGACCCTATACTTACAATTGACTAAACTACATATCCCCACAAACTTTTAGACATCTACAGCCCAAAGTGGTAATTTTATTCACAAAATTCTGATTCTATATCTAAATATTTTTTGCCTCTCCTGTAAAGTGATGAAAATGTTGTTACGTATTTTTGCATTTTAGGTGACGATATGTATATTGATGAACAATAGCATCAAATAAATTATTCGATAAAAACAAATCAATAATAATTCAAAATCGATTGATCTTTATTCTTTTTTATTTTATATAAAATATTCTATAGTTAAAACATTTTTTTTAATTGGGACGTACAGGCTTACACCGGTCCCGAACCGTATTTTGTGAAGCTTTTTCACGGCTAAGTACACGATAGTGTCGCCATCACTACGCGAGGTGACCGTCGTCGCAAGAAATGTAAGGTGGTCGGAGCATGGATCGAACCCACGGTCTCATATACAAGAGTCGCGCACACTAACCATTGCACCACCAACGGTTATTGATCTTACGACAGCGGTCCCGAAACTAGCCGACCTGACATCTAGATGGTGTCAATAATTTGAAAAAATTAATTTTGTGAAAAGTGGCAACCTTATAAAACATATGTTTTAAGTTTCAAGGCGCCACGTTGTAAACATGGGAAAAATGGGTACCGTTTTTAGTGCCGCGCTTGCTTTCAATCGATCAAAACCTGCGTCGTGAAGATGTCTCAATGTTTGGTGATGTTACAACGCAATAAAGCCGAATTTTTCAGTCGATTTATAACAATGGATGAGACATGGGTCCACCACCTGAGATAAAGGAATAGTCAAAGCATTGGACTGGAATGGGAGAATCGTATCCAAAAAGGCGAAGACGGTTCCATGTGCAGGCAAGGTCTTGGCGTCTGTTTATTTTTTTGATGCGCATGGAATAATTATTGATTACCTTCAGAAAGGAAAAACCATCAATGGCAAAATTAATGCTGATTTACCATTTTCCATTTCCAAACTTGAAAAATGGCTCACTGGTACAAAATTTGTCCTCAACGAAGAGGTGGACTTTGAGGTTGATGGCTTATTGAAGGAGTTGGACAGTTCTTACTATAAACAGGGTATCGAAGCTATTGAATATCGCTGGAGAAAGTGTATCGAGCTAAAAGGAGATTATGTTGAAAAGTAAAAAACATTTTGGACAGGGACAAAATATTGTCTACCAATGTCTTGAGCTATTTTCTTGACCGTTTCTTAGTGTAATTTACAGTCGTATAACACTTTTATTAAGCAGCAAATGAGTATAACATTTGAGCCGAGACAGCTGTGTAAACAAATTTTGCAAGGGACGTCATTTTAATATATTAAAACGTGCCCATTAAAAATATTTTGCTTAACGATTCATAATCGGGTTTGTGATCGAAATTTCAACAAAGAGAAATCTCTAATATTTTTAATACAGAATAAGAAATTTCAAAACTTGTTAAGTTAATTATTGTGGTGTATGGTCGGGACATAAATATATATCCATTTCGAAGCCTACCGAGACATCTCATCAACTGTCTTGGCTACCAGTCTTTGGGTATATTATGAAATATTTTAACGGTAAGCAGAACTCAACCCAATGAGAATTTTATCAACCATTCAAATACTATACCGTTTACAATTGAAAGTAAAAATAAACCGATTTAATTTTGAAAAACCACAACTGAAATTTTAAAATTCTATTGAAATTTATAATTCCTCAGTTGACATTTTGAAACACATTAATTGCATTTTGAAAGACATCAATTGAATTATACTAATTTATTTGATTTTATTAAATACAAAAATAAAATGGTTTCCCATAACATCTCATGAAGGGATTGGGGAAATCTTCTCACAAACAGTAAGCTGTGAGCTTTCTAGTTTTGCGCTCAGTGATTGGGACCTACATGTTTTACACCGGTGCCGATTGGTATTTTGAGCAGCTGTTTCATGGTTAAATACTCGATAGTGTCACCATCACTAAGCGAGGTGACCATCGTCGAAAGGAATGTAAGGTGTTCGGACCAGGAATTGAACCCTCGTACCCTCGTCATGTACAAGAACCACGCACACTAACCCTTGCACCACTGATGGCCATATGATTTTATTGATGTCTTTTCAATGACTGGTTTTAAATTTCAATTGATGTCATGTAAATTTTAATTTAAGTAATTCAAATTTCAACTGATGAGTTTTAAAAATGAATTGATGTTCTTCAAATTTCAACCGATGTGTTTAAAAATGCAAGTGGAATTTTTAAATTTCAATCAATGTTTTTTAAATTTCAAATAGACTTATTAAATTTCAATTGATATTTTTTAAATTTCAGTTGAAAATTGTGTAGTGCGAAAACATCAAATTTATACTTGGCTACATAGCTTTTATTCCTTCATTGCTTTGCGTTGTAGCCGTCGGTGGTGTAATGGGTCTTGTGGGTTCGATCCCTACTCAGACCACCTGATATTTCTTTCGATGGTGGTCACCTCGCTTAGTGATGGCGACACTATCGAGTATTTAGCCATGACAAATCTCCTCAAAATACCGTTCGGAACCGGTGGGAAAACTGGCGACCGGTCATAACGCCCAAAGTGAGGGCGGTCATAAGGCCTAAAACCAAATTGGGCCTTATGACCGCTCTGAGAGTCAAAAAAATTTGGGCGTCATGTGACCGTTGGGCGTTATGACCGGTCGCCGTGAAACTGTAGGTTCCAATCAGTCAGTTCAAAAGTAGAAAGCGCATAGCTCACCGGTTGTGATAAGTTCTCCCAAATCCCATCATGGGAAACCAGTTTAATTTTTGGAACGAAGTTCCTTATCTCACGTTGCGGAATGGAGGCTAAATGAAAAAAAATTAGACAATTTTTTTTAACACTATTATGGTATTGGGTACTTATGCTTTGGTTTGTGTCTAGACTAACATATGTTGGGAAATTTCTTGTTTAATGGGAAGATTTTTAGGTGGAGCCGGTATCCAATATTTAGTATATATTGTAATTTTGAACCCAATAACAAGTAAGTTTAAGAAAGTCAAAGTGAAAGAAGTGAAAGAATATTTTCTGAAATAAGTGCCTTTTCCAAAACTTCAAACTTTAAATTTTCGCAATTGGGGGTGCGACAACCCTATTTTCTCAAAAAAAAAATCTATTCATATTCTTAATTCTTCAAATTCTTATCTATTCAAAACTTAAAAAAGTACATTTTAATATAAAAGTAACTTTTCTTAACAAAGTAAATTTTCTCACAACAAATTGCCTTTTCTTACAACAAATTGCCTTAAAAAACTACCTTTTCTTTAAAGAGTACCTTTTTTGTGAAACAAAACAACATTTCTTGAGATAAGTTGTATCCACTCTTAAAAATTTACCTATTCTTGAAAAATAAAAATATAATATTACTATTTATTACTAAAAAAATATTACTATTTATTAAAAAAAAAGGTTTCTTCAATAAAAATACCTTCCCTAAAAAAAATACCTTTTCTTACAAAAATTCCTTTTTTTAAAAGTACCTTTTCTAAACAATAAAGTAATAGCTTTTCTTTTCCTTACTTGAGATAAGTAGCCTTTCTGAAAATAAATAAATTTTCTTAAAAAAATAACCTGTTCCTAAAAAGTGTACCACTTCTTTAAAAAGTAACTGCTCTTAAAAAAAGTACGTCTTTGTAAAAAAAAAAATTATACTCTTACGACTTTTTCTTACAAAAAGTACTTCTTCTTAAAAATAGTACCTTTTCTTAAAAAAACATTAGCTTTTAATAAAAGAAGTACCTCTCTTTAAAAATTTACCTTTTCGGGAAAATATAATACATAGTCTTATAAAAAGGTTCATTTTAGTTTATGGAACGAATTTATCGAACGAAGTTCCATAAATTAAAAATTAAATACAATTTTTTTAATACTATTATGATATTGGGAACTTTTGCTTTGGTTTGTGCCTAGACTAACGTACGTAAGTCTTCTAGGTGGAGCCGATAACCAATATTTAGTAAATATTGTAGTTTTGAACCCAATAAAAAGTAAATTTAAAAAAGCCAAAGTGAGAGAAGATTAAAAAAGAGCATTTTCTTAAATAAGTGCCTTTTCTTAAACTTCAAACTTCAAACTTTAAATTTTCGCATTTGGGGGATGCGACAACCCTATTTTAAAAAAAAAATACATGTAAATATTCTTAAACAAAGTATCTTTTCTTAAAAAAATACCTTAAAATTAAATTTTCGAATAGAAAGTAACTTAACTTAAAGTGTGGCCGTCCGTTGTGCAAGGGTTAGTGTGCGCGGCTCTTGTACATGAAATCCTGGGTTCGAAACCTGCTCTGAACACCTTCAAAAAAAATTCTTTCGGCGGCGGTCACCTCGCATAGTGACAGCGATACTATCGAGTATATAGCCATGAAAAAGCTTCTCAAAATACCGTTCGGAATCGGTGTAAAACTGTAGGTCCAAATCAATGAGTGAAAACTGGAAAGCGCACAGCTCAGTGATTGTGAGAAGTTCTCCCCGTCTCCCCCCCCGTTCCCCATTTAATGGGAAACCATTTATTTTTTTTTTAAATTAAAAAAGTATTTTTTTTTAAATAAGTACCTTTTTTAAAAAAAGGAAATTTTCTTACAACAAATTGCCTTTTCTTAAAAAGCTACCTTTTCTTTAAAGATTACCCGTTTTGTGAAACAGAACAACTTTTCTTGAATTAAGTATCTACTCTTAAAAATGTACCTATTCTTGAAAAAGGGACCAATTATAAAAAATATTACCATTTCTGAAAAAAACCTTTTCTTCAAAAAAAAAACCTTCTTTTAAAAAATACCTTTTCTTACAAAAATGCCTTTTCCTAAAAGTACTTTTTCTAAAAAATAAAGTAATACCTTTTCTTTTCTTTTCTTGAGATAAGTAGCCTTTCTGAAAATAAGTACATTTTCTTAAAAAAGTAACATTTTCCTAAAAAGAGTATAATTTTTTTAAAAAGTACCTGTTCTTAAAAAAAAGTACTTCTTTTTAGTTTTGGTTAATGTATGAGAAATTCATACTACAAGCTTACAAGTCATGAACATTTGTCTAATTGAAAAATGGTTGGTTTTTGTTGGAAATAATAGACAATTCAAAAAAACTTATCATGCCAGTCAGTGTGTGTTGAACTGAATTGTCTATTATTTCCAACAAAAACTAACCATTTTTCAATTAGAAAAATGTTCATAACTTGTAAGCTTGTAGCATAGAGTAAATATGGGTAGAGAAAATCTTTCACTCACCAAATTTCTGACATTTGTCCTCGTGTGATGTATACGTTTGATGTTGAAAAGAATAGCTTTACTAATACCAGATAGAGGCAATGGTTCAAAACAACGAACAAAATAACAACAACGGCATTTCGTTTTGTGTGTTAAAATTAATGTGTTAAATACAACACAAATGTATGCTAACAATAACAGTCAATAAAAAAGTTTAAAACACATTTAAATTTCACAGTTTTTCACCAAAATGGCATTAAAAATTAAAGCAAGAAGTTATTGTAATTCCACCTGGTGTATATCACTTTTCGTCAAACATCTCTCTATCACACCGACCGCATCACGAAGAGTGTGAAAGGAAACGTCAGATGAGACAAATGGCGGCTCTACTATAAATTTAATCTATGGCTTGTAGTATGAATTTCTCATACATTAACCAAAAAATATAATGCATATTCTTACAGAAAGGGCCTAAAAATATACTTTAAAAAAAATAGTCTTAACAAAAGTTCATAATTTTACGAAAAGTATCTTTTGTTAGAGATCCATTTAAATTATTGTCTCTTTCAACAGGCGTGTTGGAACTAACTAGTACATAATATATACCGAAAGGAACTTCGTTCCAACCGGGTGTCCCCTGACACCTCATGTAATTTTTTGGCGTAGAATACGTCTTAACTTACGGTATAGGGAGTCATGTCAGATTGTTATTGTTGTAATCTTTATTTCATTGATTATGAGGAAACGGCGAGATAACTTTTTTTAAAAATTTTTTTGTAGGTAAATGAAGATGTTATCTTTCGTTTGATATACATTTCATATTGGTTGATATCTTCCTAATATTTAAATTTCTCAAATGAAAATTGTTTAAACACATACGCTCAAACATATGTGTGGTGTTTGAGTTTGTAGCGTGAACACAAACTATGCTGCTGTTTCAGTGTGGACACAAACCTTCGGCTGTTGTTTTGATTGATGAAATATTGAAATTTCGTATATTTACTTATGTATTTAAGTGAAACAAAATGTTAAATGAGAATTTGAATTTAAAATGGATATATAATTATAAAAAATATATGAAAAAATTAATTCATACATTTTTATGTTAAATGAATGTGCTGCCAAGTAAGCAAAATAACAATGCTGCTTGATGCTGTTTGACAGCAGCTGACAGTTGACGTTTAGTAAATTAAAATAAAAACTACTAATCAAAATGGCACCTACACGAAATACAAGAAAGCAACGAGTGGTTGTTATGCAGAGAAATAAATACTCAGGTAAGTTTTGTGTTCCCTTGTTCCCAAATTGATTTGCGTCTGTTATTTATCATTTATCCTTACTCTTTTAATTTAAAAACATATTTATCCTATTTTTCCTACCATAAGCTTATGTATATTATCAAAAGTAACTATCAAATAAATAAATTCATTTGCTTATGTTATTTATCATTTATTGTTATATATGTTTTCTGTCTTATCGGATGGCGTATTCTACGTTAAACTTAATGGCCGTGTCTCTGACACAGCCTGCAGGGACAACTGTCTGCTGTTTTTTATTTGTATTGCTTTGCGTCATTTATTCATTAAACATATCAATTAACAATAAATATGCATTTGTCTCAGCCAGATTTTTGAGATCCAAAATATAATCCAAATAATAATGTCTATCCGTAATATGAGTAACGAAATCACGTAATACAAATAGTGGTTTTATGATCGACCATGACTTATTGTCTAGTACTTAGTACTAGTGTATATTTATCTATAATTTCTAATATTTGCTAGATAATAAAGCATTTAGTATTATGGCAACAAAACGAGTATCAGCGGATATTTAAAAACGAAATGAATAAAACACAAGTTAATAAACTTTAATTATCAAGGCGACTGATACGTAGAACCGGTTAACTGAGAGCCTTCCTTCTTTGTAGGCTGAAGTTATAATAATATACACATATATCTATAAATATATTTAAATATATCCGTAACATTTCTGGTTATGATACATTTAGAGCTACCTAACAGTTATGACAAATATAACTGTCTGTTATAACTAACCGGACATGTTGATAATCATAAAGTAATACATATATGGGGGAAAATTTCTCTCATCAGATGTTTCATTTACACTCTTCGTGGTGTGATAGAAAGATGTTTGACTTGTACCAGGTACAAAAACTGTTGACTTAAATTATTCATGTTGTTTTGGATGAGAACTGTGATAATTAAATATATTTTCAATTCTTTTCTCATCTTTTATTATTAGTATACATTTGTATTGTATTTGAGACAACTACTTTAATACACAAACACAAAATGCTGTTGTTGTTTTCTTGGTGGATGTGTTGTTTTAAGCCTCTATCTGCTATTATTAAAGCAATTATTTTCAAACATCCATTGTTCATACCACACCAGGTCTAATGTCGTAAATTTGCTAAAAGAGATGCTTACTCTTGGTGTGTATTACTCTGTGGTGATAATGGGTGTTGCTGTATTTGTGTAACCGTGAGGTGACCGACAAAGTTTATCCATATTAGGTTAAAAATAAAATAAATTAGATCAGATTTTGAAGTGACCGTTTCCTGGATTCTTCGACCTAACTGTTTGTAATGCAACAAAATCGACTCGCGTTTATCACAATTTCGGCAGAGGCCTTACAGGCAGTGCTGTGGAGCCAGAGTCGTACAATTTCGACAAAAAATACACAGGCCAACAAATTATTTAACGTAGAGACCAGAGGATATTCTATAAAGGTTTGAGGTACATACTATAGAATACTAATCTAATCAGAATTTCACTATCACATCGGGGATTCAAGATGTCTGTACCTAAAGTTATTAAAACTCAGGCTTTTCGGTATATTCGGAACATTATAACATTAAACTTTATGCACAAACTTTGTTAAGTCATCTGAAAGTGTCTATTGCCTTTAAAATTCATGTTTAACCTTTCCAATATCCTATTTCTTCTTTGAAAAATCGCATTTGCGCTATTAATGCAAAATATTTTTTTTTATTATCCATATTTTGTCGGCCAGTGTTATTTTTTTTAAATTTCTTTTGTATTATTTTTGGATAATACGCGATCCACGGGGGGTTTTCGTAGCAAATGAATACTGTTTACAGCAAAAGTATTTTTTTTGCTGCAAACGACCTGCGTGTGAACAAAAACTAGATTAAACAAATTTTTTCTAAGCTCGGCGTAAATTCACTCATGAAACGAATAAATTCATATATCGAATTTGAACGAACGAATCGGCCACAATAAATAAATAGGATTTCAAGGGTAAGACATTTATTAAAGCACCATGTGCACCTAATAAAATAAAGCATTTACTATTTATTATTGCTATTATTTACGTTTTAATTTTGGTCTATTCTTTTAGTCTAATTCGATTTAAGAAAATTGGGCGTAAAACTCTCATTTACTGACAAGCCGGACTATAGAAAACAGGGTTCGTATTTCGTGGGTAGTGCGTTGTCCTGGGTAACCTATTATCATTGTCGTGGGGAATGGGTAGCGATAGTTTACCCATTCCCCACAGGGTAAGGGGAAAATAATGGGTAGCTACCCACAGCGATGAGAAAATACGCATCATGATTACCCATTACCCACAGGTTACAGGGAAAATAATGGGTAGCTACCCACAGCGATGGGGAAATACACAAAAAGTTTTGCAGGCTCCGGAACAAATGAAAATCTGAAGGTGCCAGAGCAGGACTATAAGGTGGATGTGGCATCACTTCACATCCAAGCTCCAAAATTTGTTGACGAGTATGCAAAGTTGTGTGAAGCCTAGCGTTGTCGTAATGGAAACCTACGCAGTTTCGATTGACCAATTCAGGTGGTGTTCTTTTTGGAACCCATTTTGACATCTGCGTTCTGTTAAAGCATCCAAACCATACAAGTCACAAATGTCCCAGTGTGCTTCCGCGACTTTTCTGCCCCTTCCCAAATAAAGGAGCAAAATATGACGAAAGGCTCATTTTGGTCATTCATCTTTATTACCCTTATTCACCACACGATTTAAATGAAAACTGACCCCTGAAAATTATATTTAAATAGGACATAGGACTGTCCTTGGAGGTGGAAAGTTTCTGATAGCCATTCACTTGGGAGTGGCCAGAAATGAGTCCTTCATTGGACAGTCCAAACAGCTCACTACCTCCACGCAGTATGTCCTGGGCAATGACTTATCGGCAACCTCCGTTAGCTAGCTAACCTGAGAAGCCGAAACGAATGAGCAACCTGAGTGGCAATGCGATCACTGATACGTCTCAGGATTATGAAATGACCCTGTCGCTGAAGCTCCTCGAAGTAATGGACATATTCTTCTGTCCTTTGAAGGCGGATGAGCCAACACCCCTGGCCAACGGCGGATCAAAATTGAAGCAACCAAAATCCAGTTTCGACACACTGCATTCTGGTCAGCGTCTGATCCATAATGGGCGGCTGAAACATAATCACCCTGGCAGTAGGTAAAATGCAAACCACAGTGGGCTGGGTTTGCCTCCCGCCATCGTTATACTGACAATGAAAATACACGATAAAAATAACAAACAAAGAAACCCCCCAACTGTTGACGACCCTCGCAAACGATATAAGGACCATGATTTAAGGATATGTACCTGGAATGTTCGAACGTTATACAGGACTGGTGCCACTTTCCAACTGGCGGATGTCCTCGGAAAATATAAAGCTGACATCACAGCGATACAGGACATGCGATGGACAGGATATGGTTCCACCGGAAAGAAAAACTTCGATATTTACTACAGCTGCCATGAGCGAAAGCACGAATTCGGGTGCGGATTTATAGTTGGGAAGAGACTGCGACACCTAGTCTCAAGGTTCAACCCAGTGAGTGACCGCATAGCCACAATTCGCATCAAAGCGAAATATTTCAACATCTCGTTAATTTGTGTGCACGCACCGACAGAGGATAAAGATGATGAGGTCAAGGAAACATTTTATGAGCGTCTGGAGGAAGTATATGAACGCTGCCCTGACCACGACATTAAGATTATTCTAGGCGACTGTAATGCCAAATTGGGAAAGGAAAGTGTCTTTCGACCAACCATCGGTAATAACAGTCTACATGATACCACCTCCAATAATGGAATAAGACTTATAGACTTCGCCGCTACAGGGAACATGGTGGTTAGTAGCACACGATTCCAGCATGAGGACATTCATAAGGCGACATGGATATCTCCTGATCAGCCGACGGAGAACCAGATTGATCACTTGGTAATAGATCGCAGACACTCTTCTGGTGTAATGGATGTACGTGTGATTCGAGGTGCCAATATCGACTCGGATCATTACCTGGACGCTGCGTAAGTTTGCACAGGACTGAGCAGGGCGGAAAACGTGCGAAGCCGAACATGGGAAAAGCTGGATATTGACAGGCTACAAATACCGGAGATATCAATGACCTATCGAAGGACCTCTCCCTCCTGTTAGAGCGGAATATCCCCCCTCCCGAAGACCCAGATGCGCAGTGGACGCACATCTCCCATTCTTTGGAAACCGCTGCGGGGACTAAACTTGGCTATCAAAAACCGCAGAAGGATAATCCATGGTACGACGAAGAATGTCGCAGTGCAACTGATGAAAAAGACGCTGCACGTATGGCAACGGAACAGTCAGTGACAGCGCGTGCTGCGAGTGAGCGGTACGAGAAGCTGAGAAGGGAGGAAAACCGACTATTTATGCGGGGAAAATGGCAGCGGGAGCAGAGAGGGAGTGAGAAAACCGAAATGTGCAGGATGAATGGTGAATCCCGAAAGTTTTTGAATGGTGAATCCCGAAAGTTTTGTCCTCCTGCAAGGACGAGAATGGGAGGAGTATGTGCTGAAAATGTGGAGAGAGAATACTTTTCAGCACTACTCCACTCAGATTCTTCCACTGAGGATCAGGGAGTAATGATAGTGGAAGATAGTGTAGATTGATGGTGTCAACGACTAAAGAAACCTGTCGACTTGGTCCGCACTTGAACGTTGACAACCGATTTCATTTTGAAGTGGTAGATTAATTTGTCTACCTTGGATCCGCCGTGAACAAGGACGACAATGTCAGCCAGATAGGAGAATTGTGCTTGCAAATAGATGTTATTTTGGGCTCAGGAAGCAGTTTAGGAACAAAGCCCTCTCTCGACGGACAAAAGTCGAGCTATATCAGACTCTCATTTTACCTGTCTTGACATCTGGCTCCGAAACTTGGGTCATATCGCAAGCGGATGAAAAACACGTGGGAGTTGTCGAGAGAAAAATTCTCAGTAAAATATATATAGTCCTGTTAGGGGAAACGGCGGGTACCGACGATAAATTAGGCCAATTGCGTTGGCTAGACCATGTTATCGGAATGAGTGAATGAGTGTTTTCGATAACGTACCCGATGGAAGCAGGAAAAGAGGACGACCAAGACTCCGCTGGAGAAACCGGACAGAAGAATCTCTCCGTATCCTTGGTGTTACCAACTGGCGAGAAAAGGCGAAGGATAGAGCCAGTTGGAAGAATATGTTGAAATTTGTTTAATTTGTTTGTTTAATTAATATGTGTAAGGCGTCTGACCTCATGAGGTTGTAAAATAGTCAATAAAAGTAAAATAGTCAAAAAATTTAAGCTTGAAATCTCAGCTGTGTAACTGCATAACAAAAAATTTTGTCAGCTGATCAAAAGCATTTCAGAAATAACAAAAGAACCATCTATATGCGAAAACCAAGGTTATTTTCTTGCCAACCCAATAAATATATAACTGAAAGTTACACGGGAAGTTAATTAAATCGTATTAAATAATAACGGCATACAAGGAACAAGTTATTACACTAATATGAATGACTCAAATACTATCGATTAGTTGTTGAACTGATCTTTGATCCTGACATAGCAGTACAGTGGGACCACTTCCATTGCAATATTTGATTTGCAATTTCATTTATCCTATTGTGGTGGATGTTTACTTTCAATGTATCGATAATGATCTAAGCAATAGTATAATCGCGTCAATCTAGAAATATAATCGGGATAAAATCTAATAATGATAATATCTAAATATTTGTTGAATGATCGTTGATTTTTAGAGTTTTCATCGATTTGGTTACGTAGCAGAGTATTTTCCTCCATGGCAGAGCTATGTAACTATAGAGAAATGACGTATAGAGAAACTATTTGACTCAGTAAATTTGCGAAGTGTGGCGTGGTTGCTTATGGATGTTGCATGTTGGATGGTATTGCTTTAATAATACCAGATAGAGGCAATGCCTCAAACCAACCAACAATAAATCAGCAACGGCATTTCGATTTGTTCGTTAACAGTTTTGTGTAAATACACCACAAATTTATACTAACAATAAAATATAACAAAAAGTCAAAAATACTTTTAATTTTCACAGTTTTTCATCAAAACGACATGAACTGGTGTTAGTCAATTTACGTCAAATAACTCTCTATCGCACCGACCACACCACGATTAGTGTGAAAGGATATGTCAACTGAGAAGAATGGGAGCTCTATATGATATTACTCTACTTATGTAACTCTTTGCTTGCACAGTTTTTTTCCAGCTGCATCCAAAATGGCAGTATTTCATAATCTTACATAAGGTCTTGTCTTATTGAATGAAATTTTCCGCAGTAGCTTGTCCTAAATTATAAATACAATTTATTTATTTATTATGAGTTATTATTATTATTTTTATTCTGATCGTTCCCGTATCTTGAAATAATTTGTAGTATTCTTCTTCTTAATATCACAAATTGTGTACTTTTGCAAAAGTAACGTATTTTGATTTTAATTCGGACTGCACTGTGGAACAAAATGAAACTTTTTCGAAAGTAAAAAGGTTCTGATAACAGATTCTGCTAGAGGGGGTAAAAAAAATATACATATATCGGTGTTTTGAAAGTTTACGCCTGAATTATTTTTTTAATGGGGGGTGACATTTTCCCCCTTTTGCACATTCTTATGATGAATCGGCATAGGAAACTATATTATCCTTAAATTTTAGGTATAGGATGTGTTCAGAAATTTTATGTAGAAATTTAGGAGAAACAATTTTGTGAAATACTTTAACCCTCTATCGCCTCAATATATGGGCCTGTTTTGTTCTTTTTATGTAAAAGGGTAAAAAAACTACCTAAAACAGGGTGGTGACGGGTTAAAATACCCTACAAACATTTTCCTCAGAAAACTCTATTGTAAGTTTCTTAACACACCAAACTCTAATTGAATGCCAAAAATAAGTCAAAACTGTAAATCCATTTAGGGGTTAATTTCGTACTTATTCCGAGTTGGCGCTAAAATGTCCTGCAAAACTGGATTTTAGGTGGTTGGTGTGTATTGAAAAAATATTCTATACATGTATTGAAAACAATATTCTACAGCCCCTCTACCAGAATCCGTTGTCAGAAACTTGTTATTTTTTTATGTTCCACAGTGTTATAGAATGCAAACAGTACGGAGGTAATATAATTTATAAGCGCGCCCGGTGTATTCGAAAAAATATATTAACGAGGGTCGGATT
Organism: Phaonia tiefii; assembly: GCA_963931995.1. Lineage (NCBI taxonomy): Eukaryota > Metazoa > Arthropoda > Insecta > Diptera > Muscidae > Phaonia > Phaonia tiefii. The sequence goes on along the minus strand of OZ008369.1, from coordinate 103,852,943 downwards.
ATTGAGGACTTACTGTAATATCAAAAAATCACATACAAATTCTAACCTCTTTGCAACATTGCCTCGATAATTAACTAACAACATTGTGTCAGACAATAAAATGTAGCTAACCGTAAAATGTTGGCAATAGTACGAGGGTTGATATTTAGGTAATCAGAAAAACAAATAAAAATATCTTGTAATTAATCAATAATCAGGGAGTGTAAAACCACAAAACGAACAGCACTCTGATTTTGAGAGGATGTAATTGGAAAATATTTATTTATTCTATAACGGTTAAATTTGAATTTATAATTTCTCCAAATATTATAAATTTTTCAAATTCGTCGTATATACTTATTTAGATTGCAATATTACTTCTACAATTCATATCAAATCCAATTTGTCAATTTTTAGTAGAACCATATAACATTAGAGTGGCCGTCGGTGCTGCAATGGTTAGTGTGCGCAGCTCTTGTACATGAGAATGTGGGTTCAATCCCTGCTCAGGCCACCTTACATTTCTTTCGCCTCGCTTAGTGATCGCGACACTATCGAGTACTTAACCATGAAAAAGCTTCACAAAATTCCGTTCGGAACCGGTGTAAAAATCAGTGAGTGTAAAAACTAGATTGTAAGAAGCTGTCCCCAATTCATTCATGGGATATTATGGGACACCATTTTTTTCATATAGCAATTGATAAGAGTTTCCATCTCTTATGGTCACCGAAGTAGTTGGAAATTTGTTAGACTTCGATTAAATTCCAGCTACCAATATTGTCATAAAAATGTGCAGATAATGTCTAACAATTATGTACACTTAACATTTTTGTCTGGCAATATTGTCAGATAAAGCATTGTCAGGCCATCGTCAGACTGCCATGTGAAACAATAAGCGTGTTTTGGTTACACCGCTTGCTTATATAATCGCTTGATTTGTATGAAGCACTTAGCGAAGAATTAGCGAGAACTTAGCAACGCGAATCATTTTCGCTAAGTTTATACAAATTGTTTTTTACATCTTTTACCGTTTTCAACCCTTTTTCATATTTTTTAATAAAATCACTTAACGCTCAATAGCCGGTTTCTTTACAACTTAGCAAACGATGAGCGCTTGCTTATAACCAAAACACGACTAATATTGTCAGACACCTGACAACCGTGTAAACACACTTGTTTTTCATTGTCACAACATTGTCAGATATTGTCAGTTAATTTTTTATTGTCAGATGTAGGATTTTTAACGTCTGACAATGGAATCATTGTCAGATAAAAAACATAAGCCAAGACAAGTGAAAAAATTGTTTGAACGCGGGAAATGTCGCATGTCGCTAAACATTGATTTATTAAATTTTTTTATATCAAAACAAAAAAAATCTATATAATATAGTATAAATATGTAATAATCTTAAAGCCGGAAACTTTCACTTACGACTTTCGTAATTAAAAAAAATCTATTAATGTACATATATAGGACCTATTATTGAAAACGCAATACCTGCAGGACTCTTTCACCAATCGCCTTGAAAATTTGTGTGAATGCATTTGGCAGCAACCAAAAACACAATCTGCCGCTACAACTATTCGCGGAGGATGAAGAAGAAATTTTTTTTACTTTTGTGAATTTTTTGGCAGACACAGCAGCACAGCGATATTTAATTTAATTTGTTTTTTTCTACCTAATATAAACAAAACATTTTCTCCTAAATTTTGAATCAACCCAGGTTTGATCGCCGTCATTATCACAATATCAATCCTTTTTTTTCATCCATATCCATATCCACAAATTCATAAAAATTTGGTTTACGCAATTTACAATTCATAAAGCAATTTAGTTTTTAACTATATAAAGGTGTTTGACGCCGTTAAATTAACTATGATCGGCATCGCTTTCTGATGCTTCTTCGCGGTGATTCAGACAATCCAGCTGACAATTTGTGCAACATACCAATTCTGACAACCGTGTATACTTACAATTTTTTCCAGACAACATTGTCAGATAAATTCATTATCAGATAATTGTCTTACAATGGATCGCCATCTTTTCTGACAATTCTCTGACAACCGTGTAGACTGACAATCTACATTGTAGTGACAATTTTTGATTGTCTGGTCATTGTCAGCACATTGGTAGGTCTGACAATATTCTCAGATCTGACAACTGTGTACACATAGCTTTACAGACTTTTCACATTTTATTTTTACCGTTTATTCCCTTTTAATTTCAACCCCAGATATATCGATAACACTGTGTGTAATTTTTTAAGTCATGGCAAAATAAATATACGGACACCACTACGTGATAAAAGACTAAAAAAAAAAGACTCGTGTTTCCCAATTTTTCCCAAAGTCATGCACTTTTTTTTTATGGGCCGCCAAATATTTGGGGCCTCGGTATCATTTTCGTAAAAATGTGATCATTTTCTCAGGCTCATATCTTGCAAACCGTTCAGAATTTCGATTTACTCTCTGAGGCAAAGTTGTAGCTCTTGTCATAAAGAACAAAAATTGCGAACATATAAAATCAAAAAAACTTCACCTTCCAGATCAAAATCGCAAAAAACTTAAAAAAATTCGATTTTTTTTTCCTTTTTTCCCGTGTTCAGGTCCATAGGTAGCAAACCGTTCAAAATTCAAGGAAATAATCAACTACAAAAATTTACCTAAGATCTCAATAAACAAATTTCTAGAACATATAAACTTCCTGGGAATTATTCTTAACACCGTTTTTTAATTTCATTTGTTTTTTATTTACTTCAACATTGAGATACTATGCTATCTATTACAAAAATATTAAAAAAAAGTATTCGTATTATGTTTATAATGTTGATGGCCCTGGACTGGCAAATCGCGCTCTCTTAAGTTGTGGATCCTAATCGTCGTCCGAATCTGACTCTGATTCAGCAATTATGGTGTCCACAGGCACGTTGCTTCCAGACTGCCCTCCATCATCAGCTCTTTCTTCTTCAAATACTTCATTAACATCATACAGGGTGGTCTTGTGACTCCACCAACATACCTCTGCAACTTATAACTTATCTCCTTATTTTGAGGCGTTCTTCAAAAATAAGATACCGAATTGAGTGGCTTCGGGTGAGGCAACGTGGTGTCTTAAGTCGGCTCGAAGTTTTCATGTTGGCGGCTTAAACGGCTTCATGTTGGCGGCTTAAACGGCATAAACCCCGTATTCAATTATTGAAACTTTGAAACTCATCAATTGAAATTTAAAAAACATCAATTGAAATTTAAAATACATCAATTGAAATTTAAAAGACATCAACTGAAATTTAAAAGACATCAATTGAAATTTAAAAGACATCAATTGAAATTCAAATTACATCAATTGAAATTTAAAAGCCATCAATTGAAATTTAAAAGACATCAATTGAAATTTAAAAGACATCAACTGAAATTTAAAAGCGGAATTTTGAAATTTCAGTTGATGTATCTCAGATTGCAATTAGAATGTTTAAATTTTAATTAATTTTTTAAATTTTGATTGCGACATAATACCTGCCAAGTTATTCGCTAGCTTCAAATCGAGCATTTTTTGGGGACCAGGCGATGGGGTCCATACATTTTGATTTCTTAAAGTCTTCCTGGGAAATGAATAAGGTTGCTGCGAATCACTCGGATTATCCTAAACACCTTTTGAGCGCTGTGTGTAGATATAATGCTTCACATGTTTAAATTGATGTAAATTAATTGATTAAATTATATTTAATTTTTAAATTTTATTAGTACGAAAATGTTGAAATAATAAAAGTTTAATAGAATTACCACTTACAAATTATTATTATAACATTTTTTCCTTTCTTTTCATATAAAACAATGCCTTATTTTCCAAAATATCGTACTTCGTGCGCAAAAATGTTCAAAGTGGATTTATTTAAAAATCTCTTCACAGATTATTTTAGTTTTTTGATTTTTCTCATCTATGAACATTGTAAATTCAGAATCTCTACTAATTTTCTACGTGGAAGACCTTTTTATTTAATTTTAGTTAAGGCGCAATGTGGCTTCCATACCTGCTCTTACCACCTTACCTTTCTTTCAACGACGGTCACCTCGCTTACTGACGGCGGCACTATCGAGTACTTAGCCGGAACCGGTGTAAAACTGTAGGTTCCAATCAGTAAGTGTAAAACTATAAAGTGCACAGCTCACTGATTGTGAGAAGCTCTATCCACTCGTGGGATGTTATGGGACACCATTTATTTATTTTTAATTTTTGTGCATTCATTATGGTCATATATTTGCATATAAAGGGTGGGCCATGTAAACTTCGGAATTTGAGCCTCTCATTATTCCGACATTTATGAAGTGTCAGATTATTCGTTACAGGTTAGAAATTTACGAAATGGGTCGCTTTACGCTTGAAGAAGATTGGGAAATATGAAACATTTGAAGTCTTCAATTAAAACTGAAAGAAGTCTACCTAGTAAATTCGATAGACATAGAGTCACATCAACGCAGTTTTAGGATTATGTTGGGAGCGAGTTCGTCCATCCGAGTCCTTATTGGAGAAAATAACTCCTGTAAGTACTCGTCCAGTGCGTTCAGTGGCAAATTTTGCCGCTGTAGCTGAAAGTGTACATCAACTCACAACAACCATTTGCAGCAATTGAACATTTATCGCACTTCTTTGAGCAGAATTTTTCATAAAGGCCTCGGTATGAAGACTTATAAAGCCCACATAGTCCAAGCACTGAAGTAGAGTGACCATCCGATGCGTTTTCGCTTCGCTGAAGGGGCTCACGATCGCTTGGTGAAGATGAGCATTTTTGTCGAAAAATCATCTTTTCCGATCAAACTCATTTTCACATCGGGGGCTACGTTAACAAACAATATTGTCACATTTGGGGCTCGGAAAATCCACACGTCGCACAGTGCTTTGTCCCAGTACATCGATGTGACAAAAATAGAAGGAGTTGTCCTAGGGTAATAAAATTTGGCACGAGTCCCTAATATAATAGAATTAAGAAAATTTCAAAGTATCGACCAAATTGACCACGCCCACCGCCCATACAAACCGAAATTATTATTGGCTGTAAAAATTTAACTTATTGCGACAAATTTCATGAAAATTGCGTGAAGAATATATTTATACGCCACCTTATCAAAAAATATCATTTCATCAACAGCCCATCGCCCACCGCCCATAAAAACCGAAATTATTATTATTATTATTCTACGCAGAAACCAAAAGTGTTTTCAAAAACACTTCTCCAATAACGGCAGTTAGGGACTTGTTCATATTTTCCCTGGAAGATAAATGTATAAACTGTAAAAAACAAAAATAATAATAAAAAAATTCATATTTCGTATTATTTTTTTTTTTAATTTCATGAAACTTATAATTTTTTCGTATCAAATAAAAAATGTATGCTTTTTGAAGCCCCAAAACAGTATGATTTTATATATATTTTTTTTAAAGTAATATTTTTATTTATTATGTATATAAACAACCAATAAAAACGACAAAACTTTAGTCAATTCATAAAAAAATTAACTTTTGGTAATTTTTTCGTGAAACTACTCGAAACAAGATTTTGTTAAACTGTGTTTGTTGCACTGTATATGAGAGCAAGAGAATAAAAGAGGGACAACGAGAGAGTCGACTTAGGGCTAATTTTTCTGGCTTTTTGCCAGAAAAGGCTTTTTTTTTGCATATTTTAATTTTTTTGTAGAAAAATACTTATTTTGGATCACCTTGCATATAACGACTCATACTCGTATAACTCAAACTAGTGTAAAAGAAATTCACATAAAATATATTTCTTTCCTCTTCTTGCACATGTATTTCTGCATGTTATTAATTTTTTCTATATAACTTCTACCACAAAGTCGAACCGAAACTATAACCGCCGGAGGCATATGATTGTTTGCTTGCAGATATTCGATTCAAAAATACCTTTACTTATGTACACATTTTGAGTTTTAAACCAGTATGGGTCCTGTAAACATCGGAGGCATGATTCGTAAAAAAGTCTGCGGCGCATAGACTAACCAATGATCGCCTTCGCTGTATTGTCTAATTTCCAAAGGAATTAACTGTTTATTTACTGTGCGTACAAAGCTTAAATTTCAGTTTTGACTTTTTATTATCACCTTCGAGTGATTTTTAATAAAATGCGAAAAGAGTCTGCAAATGTGTTTAATGCCAGAATGGTAAAGGAATATCTGAAAATATTGAAAATGGATTTATCAGTCCTATTATGTGTTTTGTGCAATTGTACTATTAATGGAAGAAAAGTGTACAATGTCCACCAGCATTTTAAAACCTCGATACATAACCAGGCATTGGAAAAGAATTCATCGGCTCCAAAACAATCGTCTTTAAAAAACTTTACCAGCGATTTCAACACATATCATTTGGATTTGTGCAGAACATTTTTAAATGCAAATATACCACTATGCAAAATTAGCGATCCAGGCGTGAGGTCTTTTTTAGAAATATACCATAAAAACTCTTTGCCATCTGAATCGACATTGCGAACAAAGTATGTGCCAAGAATTTATGAAACCTATCTTAAGGAACTTCAAGCCAAACCAGAATCCAAAAAGATTTGGGAATCTATGGATGAAACGACGGACTCGGAGCAGAGAATGGTTGCAAATTTTGTATTTGGTTTGTTGGGGGAAAATAGAGAAGGAAAATCATATCTTCTAAACATGGTTCATATTGAATGGTCTAATGCAAGTACTATGGCAGCATTTTTTTTACTGATTCTTTGCATATACTTTGGACAAATGGTTAGTTACTTTGCACCTTATTTTGTGAGTTTTTTAATAATAATAAAATGTTTACAGGAATTCAATATCAAAATGTGTTGCTCATTGTAACTGAAGCTGCTCCATACATGGTATCCGCAGTTAAATCGTTTAAAATCTTATTTCCAAAGATGTTGAACAGCACATGTTTGGCCCGTGGTTTGCACCGAATAGCAGATTTTGTACGTACTCAATTTGGAGATGTAAATTCCCTTATAGCAAATTGCAAGGCAGTATTTGTTAAGGTACAATCCAAATCATTTTATGTCTCAAGTCGTTTTATTAATTTCGCCAATTTATAGGCTCCCACTCGACTAAATCTGTTGAATACAATGTTTCCACATTTAAATAATCCCCCAAAACCTTCCACAACTAGATGGGCGAACGTGCACAAAAGCAGCAATATAAAGGGCAAATAAAAGGGCTACAAAATTTTTTTTAAATAAATCAGAACCGGTTTTAGATACCAATGAAATTCTTTATTCCTGTGAAAGTACGTTCGATGCCATTATGTATGGAACTCGATTTCTTTTGCATGGCCACCACGGGCACGCTTGCAGAAGTCCAGACGCTGAACCCAATTTTCGTTGGTTTTCAAGCATAAATCGGCTGATACTGCTGCAATTTCACGTTCTATATTCGTACGATAATCGTCGCTGGCTTGTTGGCATAGACCATAGACTTGACGTAGCCCCACAGGAAATAATCTAACAGCGTCAAATCGCACGACAGAGGCGGCCAATCGACTGGGCCATTTCGTGAGATAACACGTTCACCAAACTTGGTGTCCAATAAATTGATTGTGGCATTCGCTGTGTGGCTTATGGCGCCGTCCTATTGGAACCACATGTCCTCCAAGTCTATACTATCCAATTGGGGCCAAAAATACTCGGTTATCATTGAACGGTAGCGACTCGCATTCACAGTAATGTGCCGGTCTTGATCATCACGGAAGATGTACGGCCAAATGACGCCGCCGGTCCATAAACCGCACCAAACCGTAATTTTTTCGGGATGCAATGATGGCTCATGGATTACGTGTGGATTGCTGTCTGACCAATAACGCATAATTTGCTTATTGACGAAGCCATTCAGTTGGCCTCTTAAAGTTGAGGCCACTGGCTCCAAATTTCGGTAGAAAATTTTAATAATTTCGACTCATTGTTGGCTCGTATATCTTTCCATGATGAAATGGCAAACCTTACTGAAGAGAAATGTCAAAGGAGCGGGGAAAAATATGGCGTCGTTTGCTGTCCCTATCGATTTACTTTTGTAGCGTCTCTTTTGAAAACCCCTTTTTACATCACGTTTTAGATGAACTTGATGACGATGAGGCAGAGTCTATACGCAATGCAAAATTGTTGTTTGAAAAAGCGTCAATATAATTTAACTTAGTCTATATAAAACATAATTTTGAATGCCTCTGCTCAAGCATCATCCGACTAGAAACTAAAGGACTTCCTATTTGTGAAATTTTAGCTGTTATAGAACGTGTGAAAGAAAATATTGAAAATACAAACCAAAATGTATTCATTGATAAATTCAACAAAGTTTTGAACAGAAACACAGGTCTGAAGACCTTAATCAAAATTTAAAAAATATATATATTTCAATAAAACCGAAACCGATGAATATATCGAAAAGTTGTCCCCATCTGAAATACTGGCATTTAAATACGCTCCGGTTACATCTACTGATGTTGAACGCATAGTTTCCATGTATTCATCTGGTTTATGTGACAATAGAAGATCATTTCTTTTTGAAAATTTAAAAAAACACATGTTCATTGTAATAAAGGTCCCTTTGAATAAAAATAATTTGAAGTAACAAAATTGTTGATTTTATTCTTGCATATTTGTGCATAGAACCGTGCATATTTTGATATTTTTTCGTGCTATTTCTGGCGCATATTTTGAATTCTTTTCTGCATATTTTAATTAGCCCTTGTTATAACATATGTGTTTGCGTACCAAATATATGTATGTTTGTTTGCCGAGTTTGTTGCACTCTTTATGCTCTCTTGGGAGCAAGAGAAATAAAGAGGGACATCAAGAGAGTCTATCTCGTAAGTGTGTCTCAGTACTTTTGCATTATTCTTTCCGTCAGTGATTCATAAATATTCCTGAATGTGGGTGTAAATCTTATTTTGGCTGATTTATTACGTTTCAATTTCAGTCGTCAATGGTTCATTGGACAGAGGATATCAAAAGCGCTTGATATTTGCAAATACTTATTAACTAATTAAAGTAAAAATAATCTCCTACAAAATAATTCATATTTCACTAACAAGTAAAATAGTAATTTCAAACACTTTTTAAAAAGCTGAAATATAAAAGAAGCGGAACAAAGCGGAGAAGATTTTGCATTTTTCTAGTAGATTAAAGTTTAAATTAATTTACCATAAAATAATATCTCACCAACTTTTATGATGCTGTTTGCATCATAAGATGAGAATTTTTCAAATATTCATCTTGAAAAAGTAAATTTTTAAAAATCAATTAAAGATTTTTTTTCAGATTTATACGAAACAAAAAAAACAAAATTTGTACCGCTTCTTACCTATCTAAAAACTAGAACATAATTTAAATTCTTCCACTAATGTATTTTTGAACAATATTTTCCTTCAACTACTAACGAACAAAACTAAAAAATCAAATTATTTAGCATACAAATCGCTCACTTTGATTTGCTCTGGAGGACTAAAAATCTATTTCTATGAAAAAATCTTTGCTGATTTTTTTAGCTACGCTATTACCTTTAAAACGATACCAAAAAAAATCAATTCCAACCAAGTCAGATTTCTGATTTTTGTCCATGAAACGGAGCAGTGTGCGTCGCCGAGGAGAAGCCGATGCGTCCACAACGAGTGACTGTTTGGTGCGGGTTTTGGTATGGTGGCATCATAGGTAAATTTTTCCCAATTTTGCCGTCAATAGGGAGCATTAGCGTGTCATGCTCAGCTATTTGTTGTTCCCAAAAGTTGAAGGCGATGACATGGACCACGAATGGTATCAACAGGACGGCGCTACGTGCCACACAGCTAACGGTACAATCCATTTTTTGCGCACTGTGTTCGAAAACCACATAGTTTGGCGAAGCCTGGAAGTCCATTGGCCGCCGCACAGCTGCGATTTGACCTCGTTCGAATGTTATCTCTATTGCGCTGTGAAACATAAGTGTTACGCAAATAATCCCTAGTCTAGTGAGGCTTGAAAACAAGAAATCGACGCAGTTGTTCACGAGATAGAAGTCCAAACAGTCGAATATGTACTGGAAATTTTGGTAGATCCATTTTGACGATGTTTCGTTTCATTCATAATTATCGATGATGGACTTTACCATATAAAATCATAATTTTGAAACCATGTCTATTAGTATTTCTTTTAAAGCTTAATCAAATTCTAAGTTTTACATGGCCCACCCTATATTTAACTTTCACAGTAGAAATTTCAGCTGTTTTATGAAACCTCAGCGATAGAACCCTTCTATTCACGCAAAATCTTGCGACATCCAGACGCTCGAAACCTTCAGTCACAAACCAAAAGAGCGAGTAGAATTATCTCTAGTGTCAGTCTAATAAATAATAAACCGTCAGTCTAATAAATAATAAACCTTGTTGTTTAACTTCTCAAATAATGTCAATAGACATTCATGTCGCCCGATTAACGTTCGGTGAATTTGAATTCGATTGAATCGATTGTGCAGCACTCAACCAGCCAACTATAAAGTTTGTGTTAACGTCAAAGCCGACTTTAGTCTGATAAAACTCTAATCTGGAACTCGTCTCAAAATGTATTGTCAGTGCGGACTAGTGATTGTTGTGATTTTTCTACTTTATATTGTTAAATGGTACTGGATTACAGTGCATTACTGGCAACGCTTGCATGTTGCTAGCCCCAGACGTCATTGGATATTTGGAAATATAAATGGCATCCGGAGTGGTCTCTCATTACATGAAATATTTTCCAACTATTACTATCAATATCGGAGAACTGGTGTGCCATATGTGGGATTATACGTGTTCATTAGGCCCATCTTACTCGTACTGGATTCCCGACTAGCTAAGCGCATACTAACTAAGGATTTTTCAAATTTCCGAAATCGTGGACTATATGACAACGATGACGATTTGTCTAGCAACTTGTTTACTTTGGATTATGTCAAATGGAAAGAATTACGTACGAAACTATCACCAACATTTACAAATGCAAAATTGAAACTAATGTTTTCAAAATTTGCGAATGTGCCAACGCAATTAGTGGAAGTCTTGGAGACTACCTCCAATAACTCAGATGGTATTGTGGATATAAGGGATCTAATGCTCCGATTTACTATAGATGTAATAGGTTCCTCTGCTTTTGGAATTCATGCAAATAGTTTGTGTAACGCGAATAATGTATTTTCAAAAATTGCCCACACACAATCGCTGGGTGAAGCCAATAGCCCGCTCGCCAAATTTCTTATAACGTGTTTTCCCAATGCCGCCCGGTTGTTAAGACTCAAGTATATGCCGAAACATTTAACCGAATTCTACACTAGATTTGTAAACGAAATGTTGACTTCGAGGGAACAACTTCAAATACGCCATAATGATTTCATGGATACATTAATTGATATGAACAATAGTGATGGAACAAAATTGACACTGAAGGAAATTTCCTCGAATTCGTTATTATTTTTTCAAGCTGGTTACGAGACCTCAGCATTCACATTGAGCTATATTTTATATGAATTGGCACGTCACGGCGATATCCAACAGAAGGCCCGCTTAGAGATCTATAGGATAATGAAGGACTGCAACAACGTCCTGACCTACGAATGTCTAAGTCAAATGAAATATTTGGCACAGATTGTAAAGGGTAAGTGTGGTGGCTGAATTATTGTTAAATATTTTACTGGCCATAATAGATATTTACAGTTCTTGATATTTATGACAAATATTAAACACAGGGAGCCTCAGTAATAGGGGGGAACGTATGGAAGATGTTGGAAAAATGAAAAATGCGTTCATACTTGCAACATCTTACATCTGTCATCTTCTAATATTTATTTATTAATATGCCACATCGCTGTAGCGAAACTTTTGTGATCAAAAATAAACGGAACTAAAATGATTTAGGAAATATTGCCCTTATATTGCATGGTATATTGGGGCCCAGAAGTCGAAGAATGGAGAATAACATTAATTACAAATGCTTTTTTCGTACATTTATTTCGTCAAGATGTATTTGTATTAGGTGGTGTTATTACGACAACGACACTAGCTGGTTTATATCTGTTTGGTGTCATACCACTGCCAAATTGAAAGCAAATTTGGTAACAATTGCACACACAGAGAAGAGATTCGTTGTCACAACTATATTTACAGCCAGCTAAAATTTGGCGGTTCCTTGGACTATCACATTTTTAAGTTGTGATTACCTATAATTGTGGTTCGTGTCACCAAATGTTGTGCATATTAATTGATTTGTAATTCAGTTTTGGCTTCAAGTACTGAAATATTTAGTTGAAGCAACAATAAATAAATGTGATCTGTCAATCAAGTTTTATTGCTAGCTTCTCAAAATACCCTTCGGAATCGGTGTTAAACTGAAGGTCCCAATCATTGAGTGAAAATTGGCAAACGCACAGCTCAGTGATTGTGAGAAGTTCTCCCCTGTCCCTTCATGGGATGTAATGAGAAACCATTTATTTATTTATTTATGCTAAACTGACTACTTGAATTTGATGGCTGTCACTACCATTTGGTGATGCTTTAACCCATTATGAATTTTATAGAAAAAAAAGTAAAAACAATAATTTTTTATTAAAATTGTGTATTTTATATTTAAATATAAACAAAATTATTATTCATCATTTCCCTTATGGGAATTTTTATTCGGTCTGTTTTCTAGTACTTACAAAATTATTCAGGCTCAAGACCTTTTTAAAATTATTATTGTTTATAACCAGGGTTCGTATTTCGTTAACATTTTTGATCGAAAATATGAAAAAATTTCTATATCTCGAAAACGGAGCGTCCAATCGAAAATATAACAATATAATATAAAATATAACAAATTTTTACGGATTTCTAAGGGTTTCTCACAAAGTATTCCAATTCGCTTGAAATAATTTTTTTTTCAAAAAATCGCCAAAATAAAAAAATCGCTAAAATAAAAAATTGATATTTCTCGGAAACTGGACGCACCGTTTCGCAAAAATAATACATTTTTTACCTCCGCAGGAGGCTTTCTTTCATCTATGGATGTCTTCAATATGGCATCACTTTTTTTTAACAAATCGTTAAAACTAAATTTTTTTGAGTAAAATAATCGCTAAACCGCCTTTATGTATACATACATTTCACAACCGGAGCGTTCAATCGAAATGTAACTAATTTGTTCGGCTTTCTAAGGGTTTTTCTTAAAGTGGTCCGTGGTTCGTATGGACTTTTTTTAAAAATCGCCAAAATAAGTAAACCGATATAATAGCGATTTTTGTTTAAAATAAGTGATGTATTATAAATACATCCATTGGTTAAAGTCCCTTATAAAGGTATCAAAGTTATTATTTTTGCGAATGGACACTCCGTTTCCGAGATATTGGCATAGGGGCGTTTTAGCGATTTTTGTTTCCAGAAATTTTAGTTTTAGCGATTTTTTAAAAATAAAAGTGATGCCGTATTGAAGACATCCATAGATGAAAGCCTCCAAGCCTCCTGCGGAGGTGAAAAATTTTTTATTTTTGCGATACAGCCAGTTTTATAATTTTAGCGATTTTCTTATATTGGCGATTTTTTGAAAAAATTATTTCATGCGAATTGGAACACTTTGCGAGAAACCCGTAAAAATTTGTTATTTTTTCGATTGGACGCTTCGTTTTCCCGATATATACAGTTTTTCAAAATTGTTCATATTTTCGATCAAAAATGGGGATGGGTTACCCTGGTATTCATGTGTATGTTTAAGTTAATTTGTTATCCACAATAATAGCACCTGCAGACAAGTGCCCACAATTGTTTGCATGTGTTTGTGAAGGCGTCAATAGTGGCGTCAGATTCAATGATTGTGTTTAAAAGTCTCACTTCACCTCAATTTGTAATAATATGTATTCTTCACTGGCTGATATCTATACACTTTATTATTTTTTCACATCTTTGTTTATCACTTTCTGTTTTTCTGTAAAGTCCTCGTGTAATATTCAAATAGTATGTGTAGTTTCTGTTTAACAGCACAGCCTCTTGGGAAAAATGGAATACATAACTTTGTAACAAGTGTTTTTGTAACAGAAACTAAATTATTATTACAGTGACTAATATTTGAACACGATTTCTAATATTGTACTTTTTATTAGTTGTATCTTCCATTTCAAATGAATGAGGTTTTTGAAATACTCAAATTGGTTAATACAACTAAAATTCGTTATTAGCAACTTGTATTTAGTAAGACCTATTTTCAATCTATCAATATCATCGCCAAATAATTCTGATGTACGACAATTATGAATTCTAATCAAAATATAGATTTTGGCATGGAATTTCCAATGCCTTAATTGATTTCCAACTAATCTTTTCCCTATGTGCAATACAAGTACACAAAAAAGTACAAAAAAGAAGAACATATGAATTTAACAGTCAGTAGAGGCAACGATTTTAATCAGCCAACAATTAAATCAGCTCTTCTAGTGCTACCACCTGACATAACTACATCTTTATTTTTTGTTTTTTGAATTTCTGTCATTTTTTCTACAAATTAAAATTTTTTCTAGTGGTGGACTCAAAATTATCGAATGATGTAATGAGATAGGAACATTTTTCATAGATGTTGGCTCACAACGTCTCAAATTTGTATGGGAAATTGTTAAAATCTTTGGCAAATTCATTGAAGATGTACGATGTGGCCTAGTGTGAAAAGGCTATAAGATTGCACTTTTTGAATTTAGTGCAATTTATTTGTGCACGTTGCAACTCTGAAATTTGGAAGCTGTCACAGATGTTTACTCCGATTATTAAAAATAGTGCAATTTACGAAAGAACAAAGCGTTATTACTGTGAAAACTTATTACAAAAATGTAGAAAGTTATGCTGAGACTACTCGCAACCTTTGAAGAAATAGGCAGTCGAGAAAGTTCACCTAATGTATCAACCATTCGAAGACTGGTCAACAACTTTGAAGAAACTGGGTCGATTATAAACACTAAGACTCCTGTGTGTCAACGTACCGATCGGCCTCTTGAAAACATTGCTGCTGTACACGAGAGTGTCGCCGAAAACCCAAAAACATCAATTCGGCATAGTTCTCAACAACTTCAAATTTCACGAATCAGTATGTAGTGAATTTGGACGAAATATCTCCACCTTCATGCGTACAAAATTCAGCTTGCTCAGGAGCTCAAACCAGCAGACAATGGAAAGTGCCGGAAATGCGTTCAATGGGTAATGGAACAAAGTGAAATCAATGCCAATTTTTCAAAAAAAAAAGAAGTAGTCTTCTCTCTGAATGGCTTCGTGAATATATGTACATAATTATTGATTTTGGGGCTCAGAATATCCTCATGCAATCCATGAAAAATTAATGCACCCACAACGACTAACTGGATTTTGGTCAGGCGACGTGATTGGGACTTACTTTTTTGATGATGAGGCCGAAATTGCAGTGACTGTGAACAGCATTCGTTATGGGAACATGATATCGGAGTTCTTGTGGCCTCAACTGGATGGCATGGATCTGGGCGAGATGTAGTTTCAGCAAGACGGAGCCACCTACCACACCGCGCATGAAACAATCGATTTACTGCAGGAACGAATTCCCGTACAAATTATATCAAGGAATTTTGATGTCAACTGGCCACCAAGATCATGCGATTTATGGCTGTGCGATTTCTTTCGTTGGAGTTTAGTGAAACCACGGATTTATGCGAAAAAATCAGAAAGATACAGCCGGTGAGATACAGCCACATCTCTATGAAAAAGTCATGATAAATTGCATGAAAAGAGTAATGGCCTGCCATCAGAGCCGTGATGGCCATTTGGCGCATATTGTATTCCATACTTAATCGGTATTTTTATTTTAAAATTAAAAAGTACATTCTTACTGAGACACCCTAAATAAAGCGGTCAAATGTTTAGTCAAGCGGTAAGAGAGTTTAATTCTTAATTCTTTGAAGATTCATATTTTTTTTTTAAAAAAAATGGAGGCACACAACATCCCATGAAGAGGTTGAGGAGAGCTTCTCAGAATCAGTGAAATGTGCGCTTTCTAGTTACACTGAGAGATTGGGACCTACAGGTTTACACCGATTCCGCACGGTATTTTGAGAAGCTTTTTCGTGGCTAAGTACTCGATAGAGCACCGACTAATCTTTTAAACTCCCGAGTATTTTTAAATATTTTAATATATTGCTCGCTCCCGATTTAATTCAAAAAGAATGATTCGCGAGCCGAAATTTCAGAATATTTTTTAATTATTGAATGTCTAGGAAAAATTTCCATATCTGTGAAATAATAGAAAAGATGCAACAAATGCGACAAAGGTTTTATCGAATAATTATGAATGTGTTAGAAATACGGTGTATGGGCAAAAGTGCAATTAAAACTTCAAGCTTTAAATCTTCGCAATTGGGGGATGCTATAACCCTATCAACAGAGGAAATAGATAATGATAAGGAATGTAGTCCAAATGTGAAAAATGCGAGAAAAGTCGTTTGGATAGATTAGGAATGTTTTGAAATTTCTATATGTAGGTGAAAAGGTATAAAATGTGGTCAAAATGGATAAACTTCAAAGTGCCGGAAAAATTGTTTGAAAAGATTATGAATTAAATAAATTTGGATATTCAATTTATAAACAAAAAATTATACAAAGTTTTCTGTCAAACAGAACATTTGTAATTGACATTGATGCGAAAAAGTCGTCTACAAGAATTATTTCTGCAGCGTTCCACACGAATTAATTTTATCGCCGATACAGTCTTCCATATGTACTTATACTTACGCACGCTAAAAAAAACGGCGTCTGTAACATATTCTCCCAATAATATTCTGCAGGTACTATGTATATGTTTGGAACACACTTCAAACGTTTATATGTTTGCAACTCCCAAACTCAGGTGTATTTAAATGCAAACAATAGCATGTTTACTGGCAAATATGTGTGCTTTTACGTGGAAACATATGCGTCCTTCATCCGAAACATTCATATACTTACATGGAACCATTCGCGTTTTACCCCCAAACCTCCATATACTTGCTTGGAAACATAAGCGTATTTTCTCCCAAATTATTATATTTAGAAACGAATTATTCTTTCTTTCTTTATTTATTATAATTAAAATAAATAATTAATACAAAAAATTAAAATACTTACAAATTTATTCAAGCTCAAGACCTTTTTAAATAATATAAAGTTATTATCTTTATATCACTTTCAAAAAAGTCGAGCATAAACATTCCCATAAGGGAAATGAGGAAAAATTAAAATATTTAAAATTACCCTTTTTTCATTTACCTGCACTGAATGCATTACTTTTTTATGAAATGAGAATCTGCTGCTCTTTTGCTACTCATTTCATTGTTGTCTCTCACGGCTTTGTTTTTAGAAGGTTTCAACTATGCCTTGGTTATCACTGTGCGTTGGTACTCAAAGAATATATTTATATACAAATCTAGTTCATGGAAGACAAGAGTGTATTAATTACTTGTGTTTTTTATTATATTTCACAAATGGTCCGCCATTCCAATTTTTTCAGTAGACGCTCACGTTTTTGCCCTTTCCAGTTTCTTTCCTTAAAATCGTTTCTCACGTTGGTAGCACACGTAAATATATCCGAAACACATTCACAAAAACCAAAGCAACATAACAAACCATTTAACCGTCCAAGCGTTTGTTTATTCTTTTTTCACTGATCAAGCGCTTTTGATATCCTCTGTCCGGTGAACCATTGGCGACCGAATACATGAAATTAAAACGCAATACATCAGCCAAAATAAGAAACACTAACTTCATCTGCAATTTGCACGCACATTCAGGAATATTTATGAATCACTGACTGAGAGAATAATGCAAAAATACTTTTAATCTCTTGCTCTCGAGAGAGAGCATAAACAGTGCAACAAACACGGCTATATTTATATCACAAACACAGATATATTTGGGTCGCAAACATATATATTATAACATATTAATCATTGTGCTTCAACCATGTAATATGGAATAGAAAACACAATGCGTTTGGGTACCAGTATATTATATTTGCGACAAGCTCCAAACACACGTTATATTTGCATCCAAACGACAAAACACCACAGATTTTTCAGCGTGCGATTATAAATTAAATTAAAGATCAACCCTAGCTCTATACGCCGATGATATAGCCATCATATCAAGCGGAAAAAGCATCTTAAAATATATGTAGAAAAATATCGCACATGTTGAGAATACTTTATTGTACTAACTGGAAAATTAAAATTAATGAAAGAAAAACACAACAGGCAATAATAATCTTCCCATTTATTAAGTCGCCCAAGCGAATTCCCAGCATTCCACACAATATACACGGGTATCATCATATACGAATTAAGTATAGACACATTAATTCTCTCATCTGACGTTTCATTTCACACCCTTCGTCATAGGTTTGTGCAAATGAGTGAAATTCGATGAAAATTAACTTAAAGCAGGTGGAGTTACTTAACTTTTTCATTTCATTTTCGCACAGAACTGTGAAATTTAGATGTATTTTGCGCTGTTTTGTTTACTTTTATCGTTGGTATTCATTTGTATTGTATTTAACATAACTATTTTGCCACAAAAACACATATTGCGGTTGTTGTTGCTTTGTTCGACGTTATGTGATATTGCCTCTATCTGGTATTATTGAACCCATGCTTTCCACCATCCAATATTTACTTGCAATCATACCTATGACGTTTAATTCATTGAGAGAAGAAATGTGTCTATACTAAATTCGTCTATGGGTATCACATTCCCATTCAAAACTCCATCAAATACTTGGGCACAATAATGAATAAACGAGTATCGTTTAAAGACAATGTATTCTACAGGGTGATTCAGTCACGACCCGCCGAATTTCATCAGCGTATTCCTTGACTCATTTTATGACAATATGTATGTATGTCCACTACGACCTTCCCCGAAAATGCAAGTGTGCGAAATGGCAGCCGTTTGTAAATTTTCGATTGCCGGTCGGAGGGTAGTAGGGTAATATTGCTAACTTCTGAATCAGTGGCCAGTTTTTTTTGGTTTCGGGTTTGTTTTAAAGGTCTTTGGGAGACCTTTCAGAATCAATAAAAAAAATTAGAAAAAGTGAAATCGCCAAAATACAAAGGTTTTCAAAAAAATTTAAAAAAAGATATAAGAACGTGCACATAACCTCAATTTGTCAGCCAGATGGCAGGTAACTTATTGTTTTTTTTTCTTAAAAGATATCCCTACCTCTTAACTTTCCAAAATGCCATAAACGAAGCCATGCGGTATTACTGTTTCAAAGTTATGACCATTTAACTGAAAAGCAAACATTTTTTTTTTGTTTTTGGAAGCGAAATAACAGCACACATTCATTTATTTTTGTAAATTAATATGTTTAAGATTTAATTTTATTGAAATTGTTGGCTGAAGAACACTGTGATAGTTATTGACCCGAAAAAAATGAACTTTGATGAATCCTTTTCGAACTATTAGGGGGGAGTCCCCTGAGTGCGAAAGCACATTTGGAAGTGTCAGGTTGGCTCCAGTTTTTGAGAAATCGGTATATATGGATATAGCTAAGTCTGCGCTATTTATCTAACAAATTTTACCGGCCATAGGCCAATTTTTTTTTGGCCAAAAAGGGCTTAAAAAGCTTATTGAAATAGAAAAACAAATGTTCGCGCTCGGTCCAACTTCTTGAGATATGGGCCTTTAAAGCTTGAGTATATAATTGGCCATATCTCACACATTTATGGTCCGATCTCGTTCCGGTGAATATTATTACAAATACCATTAAAAATTCTTTAAATCTGCAAATAAATATATTACATTTTATTAACCCATTGGGGACAAATTAAAAAAATACGATTTTTTAACCTCACTTTTTTGCTAAAAATCTGATTTTCTCAAAAAACAGCCCTAGTAAACCTATTTCCTACCTAGACTCAGGTTGTAGGCAACACTTCAGGCTTTGTTTTAAGGTATAATACTTCGCATTAACCCTTCTAAGACCGGAGTTGGATGATGAAGATTAGCATTATATTTATGTAACGGTTATTTTTAAAAATTTTTCATTTCTTTGAATTAATTAACTTAAAAAAAAACGAAAAAAATATATAAAAGTCCAATATTTTGATTTTGAAGCTTAACTTGAGGCCTATGCTAGGAAAATAAATAAAATTTTGGAAAAAAGTAAAAAAACTTTAATTTTTTCTTGTATTTCAAACTTTGAACATAAATATCTCCGGCCTTAGAAGAGTTAATGCAAAGTATTATACCTTGAAATAAAGCCTGAGGTGTTGCCTACAACCTGAGTCTAGTAGAAAATAGGTTTACTAGGGCTGTTTTTTGAGAAAATCAGATTTTTAGCAAAAAAGTGACGTTAAAAATCGTATTTTTTAAATTTGTCCCCAATGGGTTAATAAAATGTAATATATTTATATGCAGATTTAAAGAGTTTTTAATGATCTTTGTAATAATATTCACCGGAACCAGATCGGACCAGAAATATGTGAGATATGGCCAATTATATACTCAAGCTTTAAAGGCTCATATCTCAAGAAGTTGGACCGAGCGCGAACATTTGTTTTTTCTATTTTAATAAGCTTTTTAAGCCCTTTTAGGCCAAAAAAAAAATTGGCCTATGGCCGATAAAATTTGTTTAAATAGCGCAGACTTAGCTATATCCATATATACCGATTTCTCAAAAACTGGAGCCAATCTGACACTTCCAAATGTACTTTCGCACTCAGGTGACTTCCCCCTAATAGTTCGAAAAGGATTCATCGAAGTTCATTTTTTCGACTATCACAGTAGAATCAAACATATAGGGAAAAAACATTTGATGTCATAACTTTGGAACGGTAAGACCTCTAGGCTTCGTTTAGGGCATTTTGTAAAGGTAATAGGTAGGGCTATATTTTAAGAGAGAAAAACCATAATGGTCACGTTCTTATGTCTGTTTTTTCCATTTTTTTTAAACCTCTGTATCTCGGCGATTTCACTTTTTATATTGAAAAGTTGAAGAGGATGACATGGACGACATATAGTTTCAAGAGGATGAGTCACCGTTGCAGTCGATCATTTGCGCACTGTTTTCGAAAACCGTATAATCAGCCGAAACTCTGAGTCCATTGGCCGCCTCGTAGCTGCCATTTGAACCCGTTAGACTATTATCTCTGGAGCGCCGTGAAATAAAAGTGTTAGGCAAACAATCCCGGGTCCATTAGGGCCTTACAACACAAAATAGCGGCAAAAAAATCGACAGTGTACTGACAAATGAATACTACACTCCAGTTTCCCATTACTCTCTGGTTCGGACCTGCAGCTTTACACCGGTTCCGAGCGGTGT
Organism: Phaonia tiefii; assembly: GCA_963931995.1. Lineage (NCBI taxonomy): Eukaryota > Metazoa > Arthropoda > Insecta > Diptera > Muscidae > Phaonia > Phaonia tiefii. The sequence continues at coordinate 103,831,653 of OZ008369.1, read as the reverse complement.
TTTGACAAGCGTTTTCATGGCTATGTACTCGGTAATCGATCTCAAAATTCAAAATGACTGACTTGAAAATAAACGATGTTTATAAAAGGCATAGTTAACCATTTTGTCCTAAAAACTAAAACCGTTTATTAACCGGTTTCTACAACTCGGTTTAACCGAAAAAACCTACAGGTTTAATTGATTTTGTTGAATACAAACAGAAAGTTTAATATTAAAAATTTTGATATTTAAAGTAAACAAATTAGTTTTCTATAAATATTCAAAATTAGTTTCTTAGCTTTTATCATTTTTTTTCTGCCCCTTCTTACCCACAGGCACTATTTTTATCAAGTTATCGATCGTTGCAACATGATTTTCTGTATATTTAAAGATTAACCATTTTTGTCCGTTTTTCAATCACACATAATTATAATATTTAAAGTTTCGAAATTTTTAGGCATTTTTAACACACTCCCAATTTTTCCAATCGATTTCTCTCGCATTTTGAAATTTTTCGCCTTTTTACGATTTTATATCTTTGAACAAGTGATGATTTATCCGACCTTTCGTATCGTATCCAAAAATTATATTGTACGAGCGTTTGGTCGTGTTTATTAATTAATTATATTTTTCGATATTTTGCTACCCTTTGGATAGCATCGTCAGGAAGGTATATTATTAATTAGAAATGAAAAACAATTGTTTTTATCTGCATATACTATTTTTAAAACATTCCAAATAATTTTACCGCAATTTTATATTTTACCCTTTTTTGACTCACATTACCCACATATAATATTAAAAACAAGATTTTTCTCGTTTATTCATGTTTTATCTTTTTTACGCACAAACACAATTTTTACCATATTCAAATTATTCAGGTAATTTTTAATGATTTTTTTAAATTTTACCCACATTTAACTCTTTTTGAACTTTTACCATATTTTGGCCACTACATTATTTTTAATAACGTCCCAATCATTACACACTAATTTTCTCATTATTTCAAATGTTACCTCATTTCTCGCTTTTACCCACTTACACTATTCTTAACACATTGCCAATCATTCCACATTAATGTTCTCTGTATTTGAAGTTGTATCCTTTCTTACCTCTTTTACCCACATCCAGTATATCAAATATAGACATTCCCAATCATGCTAATTTTTCTTGAATTTTCCTTTATTAATTTTTTATCTACGTTTTTTACCCACATACTACACTATTTTTAAAACATACCAAACCATTCCAAAAAATTTTTCTCGCAACTTGAAATTGTACTTTTTCATGACCTTTATTTTTTTTACATTATTTTTAATAAATTTCTAATCACTTCTAAATATTTTCGTCGTTATTTGAATCACACACACAACTACACCACACTTTGTAAATTTACTGAGACAAATCGCTACTCTATATGTCATTTCTCTTTGGGTAATACGTTCCTGATACAAATACCACAAATTAAACATTTTACACACCCAGAGAACTAATTGTTTGAAAAGAGGTTGTAGCAACAGTAAATTCGGTTGTTACCACCGTATTGAGGTTGACACAACCGAATTGAGATTGTTACGACGGAATTTAGTCCCCACAATCGAAATTCGGTTGAAGCAACCTCGTTTCATAATTGATTCGGTTGTGACAACTGAATGTTCAATTATATTCGTTCAGTCAACTAAATTTCTCGCGTTTTAATTCATTTATAAACATACAAGAAAATAAATCATCACTTAATAATAAAAAACTTTAATAAGTCATTTGTGACACTATCTATATTCGGTTGTAACAACCTCTAATTCGGCGGTGACAACCTCTAATTTGGCTGTGACAATCTCTAAGGAGGTTGTGTCAATCTCCAATGAGGTTGTGTCAACCTCTAGTGAGGTTGTGTCAACCTCTAGTAAGGTTGTACCAACCTCTAGTAAGGTTGTACCAACCTCTAGTAAGGTTGTACCAACCTCTAGTAAGGTTGTACCAACCTCTAGTAAGGTTGTACCAACCTCTAGTAAGGTTGTACCAACCTCTAGTAAGGTTGTACCAACCTCTAATTCGGTTGAGACAACCTCTTAATTCGGTTGAGACAACCTCTTAATTCGGTTACGGTTAATTCTGTTCTCTCAACCGAATTTTCCTGTGAGTGCATAAAACCTCCTTTGAAAAAGGAAAGAATATTCTGCTTGTCCTTTCTAGTGCTGTTATATTTAGTGATAATAAAACAATGTACTTTTTCAATTACGATAAGTACAATAGTTTCCTTTATTTTACTCGTACTGTACAACTTAACACTTTACTCTAAGTTTTTACTGAATAACTCTATAGTCGATTTATACCTTTACCCATAGAGAAATATACTAAGAGTGTGCAACATCTGATTTGGAAAGTCCATGGAATACTTGCATTTCGCATAGAGTTCGACTTACAGATGGCAAAACAAGTGTCATACAATATTTAAAATACATTATCATTAATCAAACGATATTTAAAATTCATTATCATCAATCAAACGTCAAGAAATATAATTTAAATGCATTTTAAATATGGTTTACTGCCAGTCACTTACCTCTTACTCTTTCCTTTCACTGTATTCACTTTCGGTACTCCAACTACCAAGTCGATTTGAGACTGATCCCAGTTTTGGTACCAATCAACTACATATGCCACTACAGTCGTTTCCAGAACCATATAGCCCTTGTATGAGGCGACATTTAAATAATGTTGGAATCGCCCCGTCAAAGTTGTGGCTTTTTTTTTGGGTGAGAAAATAACATACAGATATTGAATTTTCTCACAACTGTATCTTCCGTTTGCTGTTTTTGAATGTTTTATTTGCCTCGCTTTTTATATCAGTATACAGGCGACCAATATACATATATGGAGACCTAAGCGATATTAAGACATTTTAAGCGATTCTTCATACAAACTGGTTGACGAAGTACAAATACACTTGGTATTTTTTGTTATTCCCGATTAACGAAAAGTTCGACTACTTTGTTTGAAAAGGTAAGCGATTTGAACTGAAGCCGCGTAAATTAGCCTAGCGCCCCACACAAAAGGTAGAAAAATTAGCTTAGCAAGGACAAAGAAGATTTACAAAAAGACAGAATGTCAACCAATTTATGGAGCAATATTCTCCCCCGTGACTTGCTGAGAGGGCAGAAAATGCAATATTTTTGCACTTTTTGAGTGCAACATTCTCGGAAACGAAAACAAGCCTTTGAAGTAGGGTTGCACTTTTTGCACAAACGAACACAAAAGGGCACTGTCACGGCAAAGGAAAGAAAAAATATTGAATTTTTTCTCAGTAACGAGATCGCTATATTAGTGTGTAACAGCTGAAAACTGCAACTGAATCCTTGGGAAGTCACTAGAATAGTTGACGTTCTTATTATACATATATCAAACGTAGTTTAAAAAGCATTAGCATCAATCAATCAAACGTAGATAAACCGCCTTGAAGATGTTCAAAAAACTACATCAATCACGTGCATATGGATTAGCGTGTGCCTTCGTGTCTTGCCCGCAAACGTTCAACAAAATACGGCAATTATCACTTTTCCTTTGTTTTCATTGTGTTGGCTTGACATGTCATCGTCGGAGGAAGATGATTTGCTTTTGGTAGCATGTGCTGGAATTTTATTAAAACTCTAGCAGTATCTCATACTGCTTTATTTTTTCCTCCCTGTTGATATAGGCATCCACTTTTGTGTTCCACAGCGACTGTAAGCACTCATAGCGTTCAATAAAATTTAATATAAATTTTTTTTCGTCCGCACACTTGTCCATCTCGGACAATTTTTCTCTACTAATGAGTCATGATTGACAATTATAAATGGAGACCATCAACAAAAACGCCATCAACAGAAAATATCAAAATTTTTCTCTTGCCGACGTCGTGTAAATGTAGCCGATGAAAGCCGATTACAGGCACACACTCAACCGATTGATGGAATTTGTTGATCGTCTCCAAGGCGCTTAAGAATCACTGACAATTTTTAACCCTTCTGCACAAATTGGGTCAAAATGACCCTATGGGCCTTCTGGGAAAATTTTTTTTGGCAAAGATCCAGGAAGCTGTAGTAGCCGACACTCCCAGTTCATCGAAGATCATTCAATTTCAAGATTCTACCTCCTGCTTTTTGGGTAATTGGGAAAAAGACAAAGACGCTTTTGTTTGTCCACATACCAAAAACTCAAACAACCACTCAATCCGTTGCAATACATGCAAAAATTGTTTATGCAAACAACATTATGTGTTAAAGTATACACAGCCAGAATTAATCTACTTGTCTTAAAATGTTCTTTTTATGTACAAATAATAAAAAAAAAAAAAATTTAGTTTACCGTTATACGGGTGTGTTTTTGATATTGGGTCAAATTGACCCACAAATTGTTTATGAGGGGTATAATTTGAATTTGTGCAGAAGGGTTAAAACATAGTTAACTTCCACTCCCTTATCGCTTATTCTTTCATTACGTTATATTCTCAACCAGTACAGTAACTACCAACAGTGTTGCCAGAAGCTCTCAAAAAAATGTTGCCAACTGACCAAAAAATGGTGCAACATTAAAAAAATGGTAGATCTGTCGAGAAAATTTATGACTTTGGATTGTGTCAACTAGAAGGAATTACGTGCTGTAATATATCCAACAACTTTGAATGGAAAATGTAAATTAATGTTTTCAAAATTTGAGGATACGGCAACGCAATTAGTAGAAGTCTTGGAATCTTCTTCCATGCCCAACATATGTTTTCGAACGCGAGGAGTTAAAAAGGTTCTTGCGAATATCGTAGTAAATAAATCCTCGGGCCCGGATCGCATATCAGCACTGGTCTTGAGTAGGTGCTCATCGACGCTGGCACGTCCACTGCGCAACCTTTTTAACCTGGCATACCGTCTTCCCGGCACGTTGGAAGGTTGCTAATGTCCAGCCAACCCCGAAAAAGGTGATACAATTGACCCTGCAAATTACCGCCCAATTGTGAAATATCTTAGTCCAATGACCTTCTTAATGATCGGCAATTCGGCTTCCGTGGATTGAGATCTACTGGAGACCTGATGGCGTTCCTTTCGGAACAGTGTATCGATCCATCCACCGACTTAGTGAGAGTAAGGTAGCGGCTCTTGATATTTCCAACGCCTTTGACAGAGTTTGGCACGATGCATCTTGTCAAAGCTCGCTGCTTTTGGTGTCGGTGATAACTTCACTCGATTTATATTGAGTTTTCTCAGAGATCGCACTATACGAGTTGTTGTAGATGGGGCTTCATCCGAAGAGCATAAATTGACTGCAGGTGTACCACAGGGCTCTGTTCTTTCTCCTTCCACTTTTTCTTAATTTCATTGACGATCTCCTTGGTCAGACTGTGTATCCAATCTTCTCTTTTGCGGATCTCTGTCATTCTTATTCATTCGACCGTAGGCCAAGTCTTCAAGAGATTGAAGTCAAACGCCAGACGATGAATGAAACACTCGGCCGGGGTCTGGTGTCCATTCTTGAATGGGGTCGAATGAATAGAGTAGATTTTAATGAGGGTAAGACCCAGTGTTGTTTGTCGTCGCATAAACGGATTGCACGGTGTGGATATTGATGAATCAGACGCCCTTGATGATCTGGGCATGAAAATACAATGCGATGTCCATTGGGCAAAACATGTATCTGAAGTGTCGAAAGATGCATTCTATGTCTGGGCTTTTTAAAGCGGTGCAAGAAATACTTCACTCCATCTGATCTTCTCAATACCTACACTACCTATATCAGGCCAAAGATGGAATAAAAATCCCATATATGGGCAGGTGCCCCTAGGACATCTTTGGAGCTTCTCGACCGTGTCCAGAGGAGAGCGATGGTGTTGATAGGGGACAGTAGGGTATCCAACTCTATTGTCTCCCTTGATCATCGTCAAAATGTGGGTTGCGTGTCTCTGTTCTATCGATATTTCCGCGGTATGTGTTCCTCGGACATCCGTCAACTTATGCCAGACGTGAGGATATTTAGCCGAAGCACGCAGCTTTCCAGGAACTCTCATCCGTTTTTCATCGAGTGGCCGGTTGACCGCACTACACACTATAGAGAAAATTCGTTCTTCAGCTGTACAGTCCGTATGTGGAGTACACTTCCCGCTAGTGTATTTCCCACCAATTGTGACATACAAAGACTCAAGGCAATGGTCAACAGACACTATTCCCTCTTTCCACCCTCCACTACCTCAATTTTCCTTCGCCAACACAATGCACTGCATTTATAGGGGGCATCGCCTGAGTTTTGGTTTGATAAAAAAAAAAAGTTACTCGCCTAAGTTGGACGGTATAGTAGATATAAAGCATCTAATGCTCCGATTCGCTATCGATACAATAGGCTCACGTAACCCCAATAACGTATTTTAGAAAATTCCTCACCAACAATCGTTGGTAGAAGCATACGAGTATACCAATGATAAGAGTCTCATTCCCTCTCTTTATGTTCTCTCGATAACGACGAGGATGTAGGCCTTTCCATATAGTTCGAGTTGCCATTGTATGTTTGTTTTTGGTTGGACAAAGTACGGACAGAAATAAAAAGGAATGCGTATTTTCGTTCAATGCAAGCAATATAAATTATAATTTAGCTGTCATTAGTATCAATCTAACACTATTTAATCTTACAGCCAAAGTCACGATGTCGAACGTTAATGTTCGCTTTCTTTCCATGCGACAAACAGCTGATTTGGGAGTCACTAACAAGCGAACGAAAACATATACTATTCAGTACAAAATCGGACCCCACTTACACCCTCTCCCTCAAAATCCAAGCGAACGAAGCCAGGCACTCACTTTCGTTTCAGAATGCGAGTCACTATCTTTCGACTTGTCGTTCGCATGGTTTTACGTGTGTTTGTGTGGTTGTTGTTCAAAGCAATAACATAAACTAGACGTTCGCCATTTAATTTCGGAGCGAGAGAGGAGAGTACGAAGAACTAGTATCTGCAGGTGCCACAAAGTTGTCGTTTTTGTGCTGAAATTTAAATATATTTTAATAACAAATTTATTATAATGACATTATTTTCTGTCCATTGTGTTTCTTCCATTGAATTCTATATAAATTGTTTTTGTTTCAAGCTTTTATTTCATTTCCAGCTATGCGACAACCAAAAGACAAGTCACTGGTTTTGACATTTTCGTTCGCATAGATGACAGCGAAAATAGTTAGTGGCTTCCGATTTTTCAAATACACAATCACACAATAACATTTAAAGCCTGGGATAAGGAAGAAAGTGAGTGACTGGCTTTCGTTCGCTTAGGTTTTCTTTCGAGATCGTGACTTTGGCTGTTAGTTTTCTGCATGGTCGATAAGATTTGTCATGGATAACCCCTGATTCGGCTTTATTTTATATGAACTGGGACCAACAATCTACTAACCTTTCTTCTGCAGTATATCAAAATAACATTAGAATGTTAGCAAATGGTTTGTGGTGTCTATTGTTGATTGATGGTATCCTAATGTTGTTTATGCCTAACAATATGCCGTCGCTGCCATGCTCGTTCTCACCACGAAGAGTTGATAAATTCGCTTCGAGCAGGTGGCGCTACTTTGTGATTCCAACATTAACTATTAATTCGCCTTCGGAAAGAAACAAGAGAATAGATGGCGCTACTGCGAGTTGTTTCTGGAAATAGTTGAACTGCAATAAATAAGCGATTAAGAGCGAATCTCGATCACTGTATATGATTACAACACCTAAAGGAATAAATCGTCGAGTAATAGTGTTAGTGATCAAAGACTTGTTGTAAAGAGTTAAGTTTTTACTGTCTAAGTAAAATAATAAACCTGTTGAACTTATTGCAATTTAAAAAGAGTCTTGTGTTATTAACGGGATGTAAGACAAAGCTATTTATATGCGGTATATGGCTGGGAGAATCTATGCCCGACGACTGGAGTCTCAGTGTATTCTGTCCTGTATTCAAAAAGGGTGATCCGTGTGTCTGTTCCAACTATCGCGGTATCAGTCTTTTATCCATCGCGTATAAGGTCTTTTCGAGCGTATTATGTGAAAAACTAAAGCCAATTATTGAAAACCTGATTGAACCTAATCAGTGTGGTTTTAGACCAGGCACGTCCACGACTGACCAAATATTCACGCTACGCCAAATCCTGGAAATGACCCACGAAAAGCAAATCGATACATACCACCTTTTTGTCGATTACAAATCTGCTTTCGATAGCCTCATACGGGGAAAACTGTACGAAGCTATGTCTGAACTTGGTATTCCGGCAAAACTGATCCGCCTCTGTAGAATGACGCTGACCAACACCAAATCAGCAGTGAGAGTGGGGAAAGACCTCACTGAACCATTCTGTACCAAGCGAGGACTTAGACAAGGCGACACACTTTCGTGCAATCTCTTCAACATCTTAATAAAGACAATAATGAGAAAGGCTGCAGTAACTACGAAAAAGACCATTAACACGAAAAGCCACATGTTGCTGGCGTATGCTGACGACATAGACATCATTGGGCGAAATTTGCGAGAAGTTACTGCAGCATTTTCAAGAATCGAACATTAGTCAGCAAAGGTGGGTTTTGCTGTTAATGAGGGCAAGACAAAATTGATGGTGTCAACGACTAGAGAAACCTCTCGACTTGGTCCGCACTTGAACGTTGACAACCGATTTAATTTTGAAGTGGTAGATGAATTTGTCTACTTTGGACCCGCCGTGAACAAGGACAACAACGTCAGCCTGGAGATAGATAGGAGAATTGTGCTTGCAAATAGATGCTATTTTGGGCTCAGCAAGCAGTTTAGGAACAAAGCCCTCTCTCGGCGGACAAAAGTCCAAATATATCAGACTCTCATTTTACCTGTCTTGACATATGGCTCCGAAACTTGCGTTATTTCGCAAGCGTTTGAAAAACACCTGGGAGTATTCCCGAGAAAAATTCTCCGTAAAATATATGGTCCTGTTAGGGAAAACGGCGAGTACCGACGTCGCTGTAACCCAGAGCTATATAATCTGTATTCTGACGTGGACTTAGCTAGGCGAATCAAAGTAGGCCAATTGCGTTGGCTAGGCCATGTTATTAGAATGGATTAAGATGAGCCAGCGCGAAAGGTTTTCGATAACGTACCCGATGGAAGCAGAATAAGAAGACGACCAAGACTCCGCTGGAAAGACCAGGCAGAAGACTCCCTCCGTAGCCTTGGTGTTACCAACTGGCGAGAAAAGGCGAAGGATACATCCAGTTGGAAGAATATGTTGAAATTTGATTAATTTGTTTGTTTAATTAAAATGTGTAAGACGTCTAAGCTCACGAGGTTGTAAAATAGTTAATAAAAACCAGTACATAAGTTTCAGTCGGGCGAACCGACTTAATCATACCCTCACCATACCGTACCTCATACATTGCGTGGGAGTTCTGTTAAAAAACGCCCACACTCAAAAGTGACCATATTCAATAGCAGATTGACGATATTGCGCTAAATATTATTGAATACCCAAATTAGTTAGTTTCCCTCCCAATATTTATATGCGAGGTACAAAACTGGGCATGGCAAGTTATTGCCAAAATTTTGATCAGTACCAAATTTTATTAAGATCGGATATGATTTATTGGAGATATCGAGTCGGCAAACCCCAAACAAGCCCAACTTTTGTATGGGATGTACGAAAATGGGCGTGGCATAATAGTCAGTTATTAGTTACACAGTAGCTATTAGCAAAATATTGCCCAGTACCGAATTTTATTATGATCGGTTGTTGTTCATGAGAATTATCGTGTGGATCAACCGGTCATCCGCCCAACTTTTATATGGGAGGTACCAGAATGGGTGTGGCAACACAGCTCATTTTCTATAGGAGAGCTTTATTTGGCTAAATACTGACCAGTACAAACTTTCATAAAGATTGGTTTGGTTTTGTGGGATTTCTCATGCCAAACAACCAGACGCCCAAACAACTTTTGTATGGGAGATACCACAATGGGCGTGGCAAAATCACTCTTGTTTTAATCGTTGATTAGCTTTTGATAACGTGAAGCCTTATACCTAATTTCATTAAGATCGGAAGTGTTTCACACGATTTATCGGATTGACAATCCCGTCGAACACCCTGTTTTGTATGGGAGGTACCAGAATGGGCGTGACAATCTCGCCCATTTTCTCCAGGTAAATAGGCATTTACAGATTACTAACCGGTGTGAGAGTTGAAGCTAATCACATCTAAAAGAAGAAAGGTTTGAAAGAAATACGATTTTGTGCTAAATGTGTCGATTTGTATGGCAGGTACCAGAAGGGGCGTGGTCAAATCGCCCATTTTCAATCCCAAACTCAATATTGGCAAATAATAGTCACTGACAAAGTTTCATTGGCATCTATAAAGATTTACGGCAGTTATCGTGTTGACCAGCCAGCCAGACAGACAGACGGATATGGCTCAAACGTCTTAAAAATTCCTAAACTGAATTCTAATTTGGTTCCTTCTATGTGTTACATTTTTGTACGTATTAAATGATATATACCCCCATCCCTATGGGTGAGGGTATAAAAAGACAAAGCTAACAGAGACAGTTTAAAAATTCGTAACAATATTTCCATTGTTCCATTTCCAAAAATCATTTGAAATTTAAAAATTCCATATATCAATTGAAATTTAAAAAAACATCAATTGAAATCTAAAAGACATTTAAAATATACCAATTGAATTATGAAATACATACATCAATTGAAATTTAAAACGCATTAATTAAAATTTGAAATATATCAATTTAAATTTAACAATCTAATACACTCCGGTTCACTTATTTAAAGGCACTAAAAATTCCATATTCAGCAGCCTGTATCTTTTGCAATTTGTAACCGATTGCAGAATTTTAAAATGGAAATGGAAGCTAGACATCTTGAGATATAAAAAAATCATGACAATAGTGGTTTCTGAACTAAAGAACTTTTTTGAGCAATTTATAAAAAAAGTCAAAAAATGTGCTATTTTTTTGGTTCACTTGAATAAAGGCACTTTAACTAATTTTAATGGAAAGCAGTTTTCTTGTTCTTTAAATTTATTTTACTTTATTTAAGAACTATTAGTAATGGGTACAAACCCCTTTGTTTTTAATTACTTCAAATATAGGGGTTTTCATTGAGAGATAAAGAGAATTTATGTAATCCAACGACATTTGATTCCAAGCATTCTTAATGGCCTGAGTTAGTGACTGCTTGTCATCAAATTGTCTGCCTCCTTCATAGACCTTACGATATAACCAACCACAGACATTTTCGATAATGTTTAGATCTGGCGAATAGGATGGCCAGTCAAGAATATTAACATTTTGGCTTGCAATGAACTCCTTGACTACTCTCGCGTTGTGTATAGGGGCATTATCCTTTTGCAATATCCAAGATATGGGACCAAATGGTTCACTGGACTTCGGAAAAGCCGACTCCAATAACGTTTTATAGCTTGCACCAGTCATTTTTGTACTTTTAAATTCAAGATCGATGGTGCCATAGTAGGTAATAGCAGCCCACACCATAACACCGCCCTCTTGGCTGTGAGATCATGGAAATAATAGTTGTAGCCATCAGGCCCATCCAAATTAAACTTATTCTCATCCGTAAATACAACGGTTTTCCAGTCATTTACATGACCTCTTGGCTGCACATCCCATACCATGTAGTCTCTTGAGAATTGAAGCCGCTTTTCCTTACGAGGAGCATTAAGTGGCGTTTTTTTTTTTGTAATTTCAGGTATTTAAGATACTCCGAGCTCTTAGATACTCTGCGTACTGATGACTTGTTGGCTTCCACTCCAGCTTTAGCTCTCATTTTTGACAAGGATAAGGCAGAATTAGAGGCAATTCTGATGATTTTTCTATACTCATACGTAGCCGTCGGTGGTGCAATGGTTAGTGTGCGCGGCTCTTGTACATGAGATCCTGGGTTCGAACCCTGCTCTGACCACCTTCAAAAAAAAATTCTTTCGGCGGCGGTCACCTCGCATAGTGATGGCGACACTATCGAGTATATAGCCATGAAAAGGCTTCTCAAAATACCGTTCGGAACCGGTGTAAAACTGTAGGTCCCAATCAGTGAATGAAAACTGGAAAGCGCATAGCTCAGTGATTGTGAGAAGTTCTCCCCGGTCCCTTCATGGGATGTAATGGGAATTCATTTATTTTTTTTATTTTTCATACGTAGATAACGACAATGAAACGACAAATTTTTTCCATACCCCTCGGGGTCCTTGATGTATTGCGCGGTTAGAATATCTTTCAGAACGGTAAACGGCGATTTTAGTTTTTCCCGACAGATTTAAAGTTTTTTTCCCCATTTTGACTCGTAATATGATTAAGATGTAATAAACTGTAATAAACAAACGCTCCCTACAAAAAATCATCGCTTACTTTAAAAATAATAAAGTGCCTTTATTCAAGTGAACCAAAAAAAAATAGCACATTTTTGGACTTTTTTTATAAATGGCTCAAAAAAAAGTTCCTCAATTAAGAAACCACTATTGTCATGATGTTTTTTATATCTCAAGATGTCTAGCTTCCATTTCCATTTCAAAATTCTGTAATCGGTTACAAATTGTAAAAGATACAGGCTGCTGAATATGGAATTTTTAGTGCTTTTAAATAAATGAACCGGAGTGTATATCAATTGAAGTTTAAAATACATCAATTGAAATTTAAAACTCATTGATTGAAATTTGAAATATATCAATTGAAATTTAACAATTTAATATATAAAATCGGTCACTAATTTTTAAATTTCAAGGGACGATTTTCTTTTATTTTCAATAGATGTCTTTTAAGTTTCAACTGGTGTGTTTCAAATTTCAATTGATGTGTTTTAAATTTCAATTGGTGTGTTTTAAATTTTAATTGATGTGTTTTAAATTGCACTTGATTTCTTTCAAATTCCAATGATGTCTTTCAAATTTGCATTGATTTTTGTTAAATTTCAATTGTTGTATTTAAAATTTCAAATAGACTTTTTCAATTCCAATTGATATATTTCAAATTTCAAAAATAATTTTTGGAATTTCAACTGATATTTTTCAAAATTAAATTGATATTTTTAAACTTTAATTGGAAATGGTGTAGTGTGACCCTTATTTTGCAACTTTGGAAAAGTTAAGTCCCACTCCAGTTTTGCTCCAATAACTGGTGTGTATAACTCTTTCCCGCGACCGGATAACTCTAAGGCGTTTGCCGCAATCTCGCAAGTATCACCCTTAGACGTTTTTTTTTTAAATACTGAAATAGAATTATTCGCGGTTTCGTACCCTTGTGTTTTTTGTACAAAATAATATCTGACAGATTAAGTGTGAAAAAAAATGTGCGCTTTGTATTTTTAGTCCTACTTGCCCAGTTCCACTAATAATGTTGTTGCTTTTATTTTGCTCTGCTTAAAAAATCGTTGCCTTACAAGAAAACATTAATTCTACTGAGCAAAATGGCCTACGCCAAAATAAATAAAAGTAGCTAAGCTTTGCACTATCGGAAATCACCTAAACTTTATATTTATCTTTTTCTCTCTCTCTTCCCATTTCCTTTCCAGAAACCCTACGTCTATACCCAGTCTCACCGACACTTATACGTCAGTGTACCCAGGACTATACTATTTCGGATTATCCAAATATACCACCGTTGACGATTAAAAAAGGACAAACTATCATAATATCAGCGTACAATTTACAACGTGATGATCAATACTATTCACAAGCTGAACAATTTAATCCCGACAACTTTGCCGAGGGCAACCTTAACAGCAATGTGTTCCTAAGCTTTGGTGATGGACCGAGGAACTGCATTGGAATGCGTTTTGCCAATATGCAGATAATGGTTGGACTAGTTTTACTTTTACAGAATTTCACATTTGACTTTTGTGAAAAGACTGAAGATCCCATTCGGTTCAAAGCAGCGAGTGTATTGCTGTCACCTCAAAATGAGATTTATTTGAAGGTTAATAAATACACTCTACATGAGGATTAAGATTGAATCGAACTGTGTACTCGTATATTTGAATAGTTTTTAAGTTCCATGTCATATTTGTAACACGGACATTATGTTAATACATAATGTCTTCGATAGCTTTAAATAAAAATATATAATTGTGTTTACACTCTTACGAATTGCATTTTTAGCGTAGCTATATCTACCGCTAATATCGTACATTGAAGTTATATTACACTATTACTTGACGATGTACTCTTTCGCGGGTTCAAAACAGACTGACTCGAAATGTGGCACTTCCTGAGTATTTCTGGCAATTAAACGCCATCTATATGCTTCGTGTTAAATTAGGTAAGTAATTTACGAACAAACGAAAAAACAAGACGATCAAGAAGTAGACGACCAAAAACGATGTACTAAAGTAGACAGTCAAAATAGCTCTTCACTCAAATACGAGCAATCAAAACCAGTGAAGCGTGCTCTTTCTCTATCTATTACTCTCTTCATTGAATATTTCAATACACGAGCAGCTTTTTGATAGTGTCATTGTATATACATAACTATACAAATTCAAACGTGTTGAAGCAATATTACCTAAACAATTTAAAAAGTATGAAATAATCAAGATATGACGTGAGAGAGTTTCAGTGAATTGTTAAAACTTTGTGGTTATCTTTTACGAGGGTTGCCAAATAGCGCACATCTTCTGGTCGTCTACAATTTACTGATTGAGTTGGCTACTCTGCTATGGGCAGTACAGTACAAAAAAATTTAAAAAAAATTGTTTTTTTACAAAAAAAAAATCGCAACACAAAAAAATCAGGGACCTAATTAGTATGTATGACGATATCGATCAAACGATATGTCGATAATGCTGACACATAGTACATTTAAAGTAAAGGGTTTTCCAATAAGGCCTTGACAACTTTTTTTTTTTAATGAATAAATGCAAACCACTTGAGATATTTCCAAAACTTTATGATCGACTTGAAATACAATCAAAACATTTATGAATGGAACTCGACTTCGTTCATATGGCCACCGCGGCCACGTCGGCAGCGGTCGATTTGTTGGACCCAATTTTCGATGGCTCGGTCACACATTTCGGCCGTAACGGCCGCTATTTCGCGTTCAATGTTGGCTCTGAGTTCTTCCAACGTCGTCGGCTTGTTGGAATAGACCAATGAGAAAAAAGTCTAGAGGCGTTGAATCGCACGAACGAGGCGGCCAATTGACTGGTCCATTTCTTGAGATAACACGCTCACTAAACTTACTCTTCAATAAATCGATTGTAACGTTTGCTGTGTGGCTTGTGGCATCGTCCTGTTGAAACCACATGTCGTCCAATTCCATGTTTTCCAATTCGGGCCAAAAATAATCGGTAGTCATGGCGCGATAACGATCGCCATTCACAGTAACGTGACGATCGTTATTATCGACAAAAAATATGGCCCAATGACGCCGCCGGCATGCAAACCGCACCAACCAGTTATTTTTTGTGTATGAAGTGGTGATTCGTGAAAAACGTGTGGATTTTCACCAAACCCTTAACGCATATTTTGCTTATTGACGAACCCATTGAGCCAAAAATAAGCTTCGTCACTGAAGATGATTTTGCGATGAAATTCATCATCTTGACGCATCTTCTCCAGAGCCCAATCGGAGAACGTACGTCGCGTCAAATAGTCCATCGGCTTCAATTCTTGAGTCAGCTTGATCTTGTATGGGTGTAAACCAAGATCTTTACGCAAAATTCGCCATAAAATGGCCTTGGCATTGCGCAGTTCTTGAGAACGCCGCGGAATCGACTGAGTTGGATCGTTTACTACGGACGCCTGAATGGCAGCAAAATTTTTGTCACTACGACCAACCCGTTGTCTCACTGGCACGGCAGCAGCACACAATGAATATGTAGACCGTAAATTTTTGCACTAAACTTGTTACTTATTGTCTAGTAGGGCGAGAATAATGACCGAAAATTTGAGTTAACGCTCTTAAAGTTACGGTCACCGACTCTCCGAATTTCGGTAGAACATTTTTATAATTTGCATACGTTGTTCGTTCGTGTACTTTACCATGATGAAAATGTTGATTTTACTGAAAAAAATGAAAGTAACAGTTAGATGATCAGTGAAATAGTTCGTTCACAAATTAAATTCAAAGTTGTCAAGTACCAATTGGAAAACCCATTACATTCGTTAATAAAACTTCACTACCGACAATAATGAATTCGATATCGTTTTTGACATAATTAGCCCCCAGACAAATTAAAAAAAATATTGGCAACATTTGTTTCGATATTGTTTCATATAGCCAAACCATGGTTCAATATAGCTACTATACTATACATAGTTATATAAACCATGAATTATATTTGGTTTATTAATGTTGTCGTATTTGTTTGAAGCAAATACTTTAATCGAAAAGTACTTAAACTGATGTAGCGATTTAAGAACTATGTTCAAAACAATTGTAGTTCATGTTGGTGTCTTCAAACTAATACCAAACTGGGCTTTATCGGATATCGACGAAATGTCAAATTAAAAAAAAAAATATTTTTAACAAAGAAACATATCCATAATATATTTTCCAAATTTACACAAGAGTAGGCCGTAATACACACAAAAAAGAAATTTGACATACCCCTGCAGTGCGCTGGACCGGTGTCAAACTGGTGTTTTCATCTATCACTAAGGTCCACTATTAATCTTTTACCAGTGAAACGAGCGATGATTTTAACATGTGGATGTCATAGAAACAGTCAATTGACCCCTCGTGGATAACTATGGGACAGTTCATTTACCAGTGCCACATAATCAATCCCATGTTTCATACCTACGTACCAGTTAAATAACAGGTGACCCTTGCATAACAAAAGGACAGAAAAGTGTGAATTTCCCCCGGTATAGATAACACAGTGTGTAATTTTTTAAGTCATGGCAAAATAAATATATACGGACACCACTACGTGATAAAAGACCACAAAAAAGACCCCTGTCTCCCAGTTTTTTACTCTCTGAGGCAAAGTTGTAGCTCTTATCATAAAGACCAAAAATGGTAAACATATAAAATCAAAAAAAAAACTTCATCTTCAAAGTCAAAATCGCAAAAAACTTTAAAAAATTAAATTTTTTTTTACCTTTTTTCCCCTGTTCAGGTCCATAGGTAGCAAACCCTTCAAAATTCAAGGAAACAATCAACTACAAGAATGATCCTAAGATCTCAATAAACAACTTTCTGGAACATATGAACTTCCTAGGAATGATTCTTAACACCGTTTAGGTAGCCCTTAGATAGCCGCAAAACTGAAAAATTCCCCGAAAATTTTTTAATTTCATTTGTTTTTTCTTTACTTCAACATTGAGATACTATAAAGCCTTCTCCCCCCGTAAGTGAAAAGGCATGTTGCAGGTTTCATTGTAATACTATTACTGATTTTATTAATCTTAGTCCTTAGGTGGTATGGGTTGACATTTAGAGTTAGGGTTGTAACAAAGAGTAGTAGCATGGATATTTAGTAATAATGATTCAGTGTTGTAGGGATTAATCTGACACAGCCCGCAGGGACAGTCCGTGGCCGAAGGCCTCGGACAACTGTCTGCTGTAATTTTTTGGTCTTTTATCACGTAGTGGTGTCCGTATATGGTTATATTTTTTCGTGTTGCACTGTGTAACTAAAGGGCGACAGTATAACCTATATATGTTGTGATGCTCAAGAAAATAATAAATTGTCTCCACATTAGAACACAAACAGACAAAATAGTGTGAATTGTCCCCACGCTAGATAACCTGTGATCAATAAAATAAACAGTCCATAGTGTGAATCACAAGAAAAATGGGCAGAAAAAAAACTGCAAGGACCGGTTATACATTTGTATTCTTTTGTAAACTAGTGTAACCGCTGACAAAATGAATTTTGAGCGGTAAGGATCAGGGATGTGCGATTAATTTCTTAATCACGCAACCTTATTAATTGATATCCTGATTAATCGAATAATTGATTAATCATACGTTTTGATAAGTTTAATAATACATTTAATTAATTTTGAATTTTGAATTTTGAATTTTGACTAATCAATACTCATGATCAATTGATTAATCTAAACATTAATTAACCAACAATTTTACTGTCATTCATGTTTTTATGTTTTCTCAGTTTGAATTTGTTCAACAACATTTGTTTGCCCTTTTTGTTTGAAAAGTATATTTTTCCAAAAATTATTTAAATGATGAATACAATTATGCTAATATGATTAAGCAATTCTCAAAATTGATTGATTTCTGATTATTCGATTAACTGATTAATCTCGATAACGATTAATCAAAATTGTAATAAATCGAATAATCGCACATGCCTAGTAAAGACATACGCCCGTTATCGTCTTGATCAACCAGCCAGCCTATGGTCTAATATGACTCTTTCGTGATATGTACACACCTCCATCCCTCTGGGTGAGGGTAAACAAATTAAACAATAATGAATATCAAATTAATACGAGTATAATTTTATAGAACAGCATGAAATCAAAAAATAATAGCGTTTTTATTATGTAGCATTGGTGTTGACATAGGTGTTTAAAATGTGTATGAAATACAAAAAATACGACAACGCAAGTTGTCGATTTGTACACCCTAATTTTTGCCTATTGGAATAGTAAATAATACAACACAAAGTAGGTAAGTATTCGAAAATGTAGACATTTAATGTTGATAAAGTTGACAGAAAAATTAATAATGGTACAAATATAATGGTAAATGCAGTACGACGACAAAAACAAAAAGGCCAAAAAAACAACAGGTATTGTGTATTTGCTCAGTGTCTATATTATGTCAAAGTCTGATGATTGAAAAATAATGAAAATGTAAACAGAATTGGAAGAGGTACGAAAGGAAAAAGGTTGGTTTTATTTGATATTTTGAAGGTGTTTAAGTGTGAAAATTAAAACGTTTCTTTGTGATTTTTAAAGAGAAATCATTCCAAAAACAGCAGTTGTAGGCGAATGGTGATTGCAGACAAACAAATGTAAACAAACTTTGACATAAGAGAAAAACTGACACAAGAAAAAAAGTTCAAATCAGCTGGGCTAACATTTCAAAAACTCTAATCCAGAGTTCGTATTTCGTATTTACCGAAAATGGGGAATTATCCATCACGATTAGCCATTACCCTCAGGGTTATGGGAGAATAAAGTGTAGTTACCCACTGGGATAGGTAATAGGTTACCCAGGGTAACCCATATCCATTTTTGATCGAAAATATGAAAAATTTAAAAAATAACCAATTTTTGCAAGTTTCTACGGGTGTTCCATAAAGTGGCAAAATTTGTATGGAAGAATTGTTTTTACAAAAAATCGCCAAAATAGGAAAATTGCTGAAATACAAAAGTGGCTATAACTCGGAAACGGTGCGTCGAATCGCAAAAATAATAAAAAATGTACCTCATAAGCTACTATATTAGGCTTTAACCCGCGGATGGAAGTCTTCAATATGGCGACGGATGAATGGATGTCCAATGGATGTCGTTTCTTATTCTGGCTTTTTTTTAAGAAAAAATCTTCCACACGAATTGGAACACTTTATGGAAAACCAGTAGAAACCTTCAAAAATTGGTTATTTTTTCGTTTGGACGCTCCTTTTCCAAGATATATGTAGGTATGAGGGTGATGTAGCGATTTTTTATTTGAAAAATTGTAATTTTAGGGATGTTGTAAAAAAGTGATGCCTTATTGAACACATCCACTGGTTAAAGCCTCCTTTGAAGGTAAAAAAATTTATTATTTTTGCGATTCGACGCATCGTTCCCGAGTTATAGCTACTCTTTTATTTTATCTTATCTGGCAATTTTAAAACAAAAATCTTCCATACAAATTGGACCAGTTACTGAAAAGCCTTAAGCAACTCCGAAAAACACCCTCATTGGTATATCTCGGAAGCGGAGCGTCCAATTGAAAATATAACCAATGAGGGCGTTTTAGCGATTTTTTATCCGAAATTTATTAGATAAGGGATTTTTTTTGAAAAAGTGGTGCCATATTGAAGACATCCATTGGTTAAAGCCTCCTGACGAGTTTAAAAATTTATTATTTTTGCGATTCGACGCACCGTTCCCGAGTTATAGCCACGTTTTTACTTTAGCGATTTTCTTATTTTGGGGATTTTTTGAAAAAAAAAAACTTTCCATACGAAATGGACCACTTTATGGAAAACTCTTAGAAATCTGTAAAAATTTGTTCTTTTTTCGATTGGACGCTCCGTTTCTGAGATATATGTAGAAATTGTTTCTAATTTTTCCATATTTTCGATCAAAAATGGGGATGGGTTACCCTGGATAACCTATTACCCATCGCCTTTATTTTCTCCATTTTCTATGGGTAATCGTGATGGGTAATTCCCCATTGTCGTGGGTAGCTACCCATTATGGGTAATGGGTAATTGTGATGAGTAATTCCCCATCGTCGTTGGTAACTACCCATTATTTTCCCCATTACCCTGGGTAATGGGTAATCGAGATGGGTAATTCCACATTGTTCAGGGTAGCTACCCATTTTGTCCCCCATACTCTGTGGGTAATGGGTAAACGATCGCTAGCCATTCCCCACGGAAATAATAATGGGTTCCTCTGGGTAACTCATTCCCCACGCAATACAAATCCTGCTCTAATCTACTCCCCGCCAATGTTTTGCCGCTTGATTTCTGATGTAAAATAGCATAGCATTTACATATACTTGCTATTAAATCCAAAGAGTTTGGTGCTACCCGCTGATATTTCTCCGAACTATAAAGTAAACAAAACTTATCCCATTAACGACGAATGCGTAGCAAAATACCCAAAAATAGAAAAATTCTAGCTACGGTTATTTAAGAAGTATGACAAATCGGGATTCACGGGCATATAGAGGATAGATGGAACTAGGTAAAAACATGTTATGATCATATATAGGGATGAACCGACATTAATGCCAATCCATTGAGTCTACTCTCGCTAGTCGAATTTCTAAGATACGTCTTTAATCTCTTCATTGTTGAAAATGAACGTTCGGATGAGCACGTAGTAACTGGCAAAGTGACCAAAATTTTTAAAAGAATATGCACGTTAGGAAATATCTCTTTATTGCACTCTCCAAGTGCTTCCATCGCTGAATTAGGCAGGTTCTTTTCGCAGGTTTTGCGCCATTTCGTTTGCCAAAGCGACAATTCAGATTTATTATTATTTTCTTGTAAAAATCTGCCATAAAACGAAAATGTATTTGCTTCAAATTTTGTTTCAGGCTTTACACATTCTGTCGGAATTAATTTATAAAGATCAGTCAGTGTTTTATTGTGTTTTCAAACCGCAGTGTTAACTGATGTATGAAATCTTCTAAAAGTGGAATTATTATAGTAATGCGGAAGTATTTTTTCGGATCATGCTCACTAACATTCGCGCGGTGTTGCTGACGTCCAGTTATGCGAGGCATTGCAATCTTTTCACATAAGAATTCGAGCAGGTTCTCAGCATCCAAATATATGTCTGCAAATTCTGTTTCTGAGTTTTCACGCATATTTTTGAAATGGTTAATAATAAGTTCAACATGTTGAACAGCAGCCGCTAAGTCGCATGAAGTGGACTGTAACATCTTGCATAGTGGTAATGTAGAAGCAAATAAACTATTTAAGCAGCACAAGCTCACAGCGAATTGGCTATTTGATGATGTATCACAATCTCTATCACCAATTAATTCTTCTAAAGCGCCAGCAATTGCTTTATAAATTTCCTTAAACCTTAGCAATCCATCATGATTTTCAACCCATCGGGTTTCACACATTGCGGTTAATGTTTTCCATTTTGTTTCGGGCATAGTGTTTTTTATATATTTTGCTAAACAATTTGTTCGCTTGGCTGATGATTTAAAAAAATTCCTGATGGGTTGAATTTGGCATGAATGACTAAATTTAGCGAATGCGAGCTACAGTGCACATATATAGCTTCTGGATATTTCTCGCGTATTATTGCCAGCACACCATTAAATCTGCCGTTCATACATGCAGAACCATCGTACCCTTGTCCAACTAAATAGTTACAGTCAATTTGCATATTGTTTAAACTTTCGAGTATAGTTTGAGCCAAAGAAGCCCCTGTTGTGCTTTTGACAGTAACAAAAGTGAGAAAATCTTCTCGTATGACAAAAACATTGTTATGCAGCTCGGTG
Source organism: Phaonia tiefii (assembly GCA_963931995.1). Lineage (NCBI taxonomy): Eukaryota > Metazoa > Arthropoda > Insecta > Diptera > Muscidae > Phaonia > Phaonia tiefii. The sequence goes on along the minus strand of OZ008369.1, from coordinate 103,809,551 downwards.
TATCTAGCACATATCGACATTTGTTCCTGTCGCGAAATATCCGTTGTTTCATCGGCCAGCAAGGAGAAACTCTTAGCATTATTTATGGCTGTTACCAGTTGTTTTTGAATTACTTCACCGCAAACAGAAATCAACTCATTTTGTATGGATGGACTGTAATATGTACAATTTAACTGTAAATTTTCATCGTGCTGCTTTAAATCAATATCTCCACATTTATGACGCATACGCAATATAGCTCGAAAATTACCATCATTAATCTCTGGTTCAGATTCATTGAATTTTATATTTCCAAAATCGGAAGTTACCCTTAATGCTAATTCTTGTCGTCCACACAGTTTAATGGTTTCAATGATGGGAACCAGTTTCTTCCTATTTTTGGCAATATTAACTGCACGAGCAATGTCTAATTGACTTCTAATGTCTGTTTGTTTTTTGCTATAAACATTCATAAAATTATCAGCTAATAATGCACAGTGTTGGTGGTATTGGCATTTCTGGTGCCGGTCAAAATCCGCGATAGCATTTTTCCACTTATTTAGTGGTTTTACTACCAATAAATTGAGTTTTTGATGAGAACCCTTCCCAGCACATTCCGCTGCAAACAAAAGGCAAATCTTGCATAAAGCACCTTGAGGCTCTTTCATGGTATAGACCAGCCAGGAGAATTGATTAAACCATTTGTGTTGGAATTTCAAATGTCTTTTGATATCTGTGACTGGAAATTTAAAAGAATTGTTTGGCATCCAGGGTGTTTTTAATAAATTATATTTAAGGTCATCATCTATTTTTCGCTTTGAGTCTACATAAAAGCGTACATCCAATGTATCGGGCGGGTTTGATGTATTTTCCTCAACGGCAGTAGAACTGGTAGTGGCCACCGGAATAACGTCATTCGTGCTAACAGTCTCTGGTGAAAATTGACCATTTTCTGGTCCCTTATCTTGACCATCATCTTTTTTTTGTTTTTTGAACATGTATTTAAAAAGAGTGGAATTGCTTGTGCGCTTCGACATTTAATATTTTCTTCAACATCTTTCGATAAGATTTTTCTATGCTGCTAAAAATATATATTTATTTATATAAAAAAATTCATTCATTTCGGGGGGGTTTGATCCCCCTCATCCCCCCCCCCCCCTGAATACGGCCTTGATTACCAGTATATTTTTGTTGTATGAGCATTTTCAAAATTTGAATTATAATTAATAAATGCATCAACCATTTAAAAAAAATTGTCTATATATTTAAGGGAAAATATGTGACCAGCTGTGACCAAGCGAAATGGTCAATATTCTAAAATACTCACAGACATTTCAACCATAGAGTAATGACATATAGAGTAGTCAATTCTCTTAGAAAATGTATGACATTTGGCGGTTGGATGTTGGAAAGTATTGCTTTAATAACACCAACCAACAAGAAAACAGCAAACGCATTTCCTTTTGTTCGTTAAATTTTTTGTCTAAATACACCATAAATATATACTAACAATAGAAGATAACAAAAAATTCCAAAATACGTTTACTTTTTCGTTAATTTTTCGTTTTTTTCGTTTTTCACGAAAACGACATTAAAAATGTAGGTCAATAATTTTTGTAATTCCACCTTGTGTTAGGCAATTTACGTCAAATAACACTCTATCGCACCGACCGCACCTCGAATAACGTGAAAGGAAATGTCAGATGAGAAATGGCAGCTCTATACGTCATTACTCTATGGTTTCAACCATAGATAAAGGAAATAATAGATGTAGCGCGCCCATTCTGAACTTTGTTCACTAGTTGCTGTCCTGTACTACTGTCACTTTCATTGAAGTTTCCCATTATTCTCATTACCATTTATTCAAAATTGGGGGAATTATTTGTGAAAGTAATTAAAGCAAGGGAAATGTGACAAAATTTAAATGATTTTATATAATCCCATATGTTTCTTATATACAAAACTATTTCAAAGCCATGAGGCCGGTGATGGGATATCACCAAGAGAAACCCATGCCACTGCTCTATGACATAGTCTGGCGTATTTTATCAAGCCATAGAATAACACATGCCATAGAAGGTTCTATTCGCTCAATAAATTAAACGTCATAGGTACGATGGAAAGTAAACATTGGATTGTAGAAATATGGGTTCAATAATATCAGATAGTGGCAATAGTATACAGCGATCAACATAGGAACAACAACCGAATTTCGTGTTTTTTTGGCAAACTAGTTGTGTTAAATACAATACAAATGTATACCAACGATAAAAGTCATTAAAAAAGTGCAAAATATATTTAAATTTTTCAGTTCTGCACCAAAACGACATGAAAAAGTTAAGTGAACATATTTTGTAACTCCACCTGGTGTAACATAATTGTAAATTTAATTGCTCTCATTTCCACAAACCTACGATGAGAGTGTGAAATGAAACGTCAGATGAGAGAATAAGTTTATCTACGTATGTGTTAGTCTATGTATCAAGCATGCCGCTGTCTTGAGACGCCCATTTCGAATTTAACAATTTTGATAAAGTATTTCGAGGTACCAAAACCTCTATAGTTATCTAGTAAGCTTTCAATAAAAGTGACCACCATGTTGAATAAGTCACATTGAACTTCAATAAACTATTAGAATTCAGCTATTGCCATTATAATTTTTTGCATTTCTGAATATTGAACGAGATTTCACCCAAAGAAATGTCATCAATTTACTGCGAGAGTTGGCTACTCTATATGCCATTACTCTATGTTCACTACGATTCTGACAGTCGCATAATTTACTCTCATTCTTCAACTGTCTCTCAGACTCTCTTCTGGTCACACTGAGAGTGAAAGCTCTTTCCGCAATTTGGACACTGTTTATAGTCATTCACATCACATTTCTCTTTGATTTCTCATTCGCATTGATTCGCGACGAAACGAAATATTATAAAAATTATTATGTTTGAAATACTGCGGCGAATCTGTTTCTTAGATATGATCTTGAACTTCACTTCAAAGACCGGTTTTCTGTTTGTTTTTCTTATTTAAAACTTTTTGTTATTTGTTTCTCTATTCAAATGATTTCAATTGCAAACGATTAATTGTTAGATACGACTAAAGCACGGCCAAAATGTACGTTCTAACCGCAGAGTTGCCAACTTTAGAAAGAAAATTTGGGCTTATGGCCCAGTTGGAAATTTTGTGTGCGAGACATTTTCAGAAGCATAGAGTAATCATATACCTAGAGTAGCAACTTCTCTCAGTAAACTTACGAAGTTTGGTGTGGTTGCATATGGACATTACATGTTGGAAAGAATTGCTTTAACAACACCTCAAATAACAATGTCTCAAACCAACCAACATGAAATCACCCACAACATTTTGTTTTCTGTGTTAACATTTTAGTGTAAATACACTAACAATAAAATATAGCAAAAAAAGTCAACAATACGTTAAAATTTCACAGTTCTCAACCAAAAAGACATGACAAATATATGTTTGTTTTCAACAAACAAAGTCATATTTAGGTCACAAAAACATATATTATAACCTTTGAATCATTGTGTCTCCAACATGTGATATTGAATAGCAAACACAATGTATTTAGGCACAAGTATACTATAATTTCAACAAGCTACAAACATATTGTGTTTGCATACACACAACAAACAAAGAGAGATTTTTTACACAAGAGCACAACATTTAGTGATGTCTTGACGAACTGACCCGATGATCAAAAGTGACTTAAAGATTACTTGTGTACATGTCATTAGGTGATCGCCACTACTGACAAACTGCTGACGATTCCTGCTGACGTCTTACCAAATCTATGCAAATGTCAGCTCGCGTCATGAAGTTTTTGTATGGAAGTGGATCGGAAAGCCAGCGGGGACTCTGACATGTCACCTCTTAGTAACTAATGATGTCTTTAGGAAATTTCCAGCTTGGGACTTAACAAAATGCGGTCACAATTCCACCAACATTTTTCTGTAATTCTCCCATTTTTTTTACTTAAAACAATAGAATCTGAATAAAGTTACTGAGATTCGATTTTAATGCAAATGTTAAAAAGGTGCCCCAAGCAAATAATGTTTCTGCAAATTTGATACAGAACAGAACGTGAAAGAGAGTGAGCGATAGGCTAGTTGATAAAACTGACTTTAAATTTGATTTTATTGGCAGTTATGACTTTTAAAATACCTTTATATGCATTAAATTAGTTTTAATTTGAAAAACACCAAAAGTTTCATTAACTTTTATTTGTATTACGTCCAAATTCTAGAAGATAAACCTGGTATTAAAAAACTATCAAAATTACCGTTAGAACATGACTTTCGACGAAAATTTGGTGGAACTGAAACCCTCATGTCTCCAGTCGAGTTTATATTACACTATTTCAATTTATGCATACTCGTACATATGTATGTTAAAGTCGTAGCATATGCTGACAACCTAACATTTGATATACAGGGCACTACACCTTCGGAAAAAATTATTTTTTTTTCTCATTTGGATGCAAGTATAACGTGTGTTTGGAACTTGTCGCAAATATAGTATACAGTTGTCCACAAACATTGTGATTGTAATTCAATATTACAAGGTTGAGACACAATGAATAATATGGTATAATATATGTGATCCAAATACAGCTTTGTTTGTGATACAAATACACCTTTGTTTGGGGAACTGTTTAATTTCTTTTGTTGCTATGTTCTGTACAGAGCAAAATAATAAAAGGGGGCACAGAGACATTGTTCTCAGCCTATGTTAATGGTACGGCAAGTTTATAACTGTATTTTTAAATTATTCTTTTAGTCAGTGATTTATAAAATTTATAAATAGTCATGAATGCGTGTGTAAATGAATTGAGTATTCTTATCTTGACTGATTTGATGCGTTTAAGTTTCATGCATGCAGTGGTCAATCGTTCGTTTGGTATGTTTGGGAGCAAACATACGAACTCTACTACGTAACAATTTGTATGAAACACGCATATGGTTCCATGTAAAAGTATGCATGTTTGCAAGTAAACATGCTGATGTGTACCTTTAATATACGTGACTTTAGGACTTGAAAATGTATAAATATTTTGAGTGTGTTCCAAACATATACATGGTACCTGCAGAAAGTATTTGAGAGAATATGTTACAGAGGCCGTTTTTTACAGCGTGTAGAGGATGTGCTCCTATGCGTTATCAGGAGGCGTTCTGGGTGTACCACGGAGAATGCATTTGGTAGTATATCTTCAGAAACGCGACTCTTAACCATGAACCAAAAGGTTCTGTATGTTTAGCGATCGTTTCTAGTAGTATTGGAAATTTACCGAAAGAGTAAAGCAAAAAATTTGTATCTAGGTGTAATTCTCGCCAGAAAACTCAGTTTGAAGCCTTACACTTGGGATAGGATTAGTAAAGCCATAGTGGCCATATATTCGTGCATAAATCCCATCGTAGAGCGATGGGGTCTATCCCCGGAAATAGCATATTAGATATACTTCCATACAGTTTTTGTCAGTCAGATGGCCAGTTAGATCTATTAACAAAAGTCCAGAGAATGGTAATGGTGTCAGCAATCCACCTGTCACCTACCACCTACAATGTCAGCAATCCACCTAAGACATTCCTCGCATTGGATCACCAGGAGGATTTTAAGAGATCTGCGGTAATCCACAATAAACATAAGTAGATTGCACGACACCCATTTAACCTTTGTGAGAAACGTCTCCATTCATATCCATGACACACAGGACTGGAAGGGAGTAACACCCGGTTATTGAAGGTATTTAGGCTTCTACACTGATGACTCCAAACTAGATGGCATAGTAGGGTTTAAGGCCTAGGTACCGTGCATTTTTATGATTCGTAAACATACGCTCACCTATTGAACAAACGGATATTGAAACAGGAAGGGTGATTTTGGCTTATCGGGTGAATTACACTTAGAGAATTGTTCAATGATGAGCGAAATATGATATTTTGGTTGTAAAATATTATTACAGTAAACCCATTGAGTAATTTTATACCTAGAGTAACCGTTTCTCTCAGTAAATTTATAACATAGTGCTTGGTTGCATATGGACGATGCATGTAGGAAAGTAATGCTATAATAATAGCAGATAGAGGCATTAGTTAGTTTCATTTCATTTTGTGTGTTAAAATTTTGGTGTTAAATACGCCACACATGTAGACTAAAAATAACAGATAGGAAAAAAAGTCAAAAATTCGATTAAATTTCACAGTTCTCAACCAAAACGACATAACAAATTTCAGTCAGCTGTTCTTATAACTGTACCTGGTGTAAGTCAATTTACGCCGAAAATCTCTCTATCGCACCGACCTCACCACGAGTTTGAAGTGAAACGTAAGATAAGACAGATGGCACCTCTAGTTATAGAAGTACTCCCGAATGTTTAGTGTGTTTTCTCAGCGCAGCTCACCATTCCAACGACGAAAATAAGGTTGTATGTATAAGGTTGTACGTCATTCAGGCAGAAGTCGTGGCAATCGAGGAAGCTGCTATTTGGCAATTACGAAACGAACCGCCAGGAGTAGCGGCATCTTTTCTAACAGTCAGGCTCCAATGAAATATCTGTAGTCTGTATTCCTGACTACAAAAATTTTCTATAACTGCTGGTCATTTCCCAATGAGATGGCCAAGCATTTTGATTTCGACCTTATATGGGTATCGGGGACATGTCTGAGAGGCAGACATGCGCCTATACTTGGAATCTAAACTCGTGATTACTCCAGAAGCTGTGTGAATAAATCACTTAACATCACTAGGTAAATTTGCAGGTTCGATAATGGGGACGGAACATAACGTTCCGTTGCATCACAACGGTACTCATCGGACTAAGCGTGTCCATAGGTGCAGCCAGTTCAGTCTAACCTAACCCTTGGCTCGCCCTGGTTAATAAATTTGTCATTCGATCCCGCAACTATGCATTTATATTGTCTGTTCAAATGAAAGTGCAACATTTTTGAATTGTTATTAATTAATAAATATCAACACTTGGGGCGTTTTCTTCGTAACCTATAAATATAAGTTAACATCAACTGTTACGAAAAAAAACGCATAGGCGTTGAGTATAATAAACTCGGCTTCATCCGATAATTCTTCATTTGCATTTGTCAATTCGTTAATTTAAATGTCAAACCATAGAATAATGCATGCCATAGAAGCTTTAATTCGCTCAATAAATAAAACGTCATAGGTACGATGGAAAATAAACATTGGATGGTAGTAAATATGGGTTCAATAATACCAGATGGTGGCAATAGTATACAGCGATCCACAAAGGAACAACAACCGAATTTCGTGTTTTTGTGGCAAACTAGTTGTGTTAAATACAATACAAATGTGTACCAGTGGAGGTGTTGCTATTGTCATAAGGAAAGATATTAAACATGAGGTTCTACAACCAGTTAAAACACATATGATTGAAAATGTAGGAGTTAGCATAAGTTTACTAAATAATACAAAATTAAAAATTGTTAGTTGTTATTTTCCTGGAGGAACACAAAACATCACTACGCTAAAAAAAGCTAATTTCCGTTCTGATTTGAAAAAACTCTTCAGAATAGGCGGAGCATACGTACTAGGAGGTGATTTCAACTGCCGTAACTCAGCTTGGGGCTGTCAAAGAGCCAACTGCTGGGGTAATATTCTACACGGCTTACTAACAACTAATAACTTTGCCCTAGCATTCCCCCATAGCCCAACCTTTGTACCCACAAGAGCTAGCACAAATCCATCAGTGTTGGACTTCTTTATAACGAATTCTCCCCAAAATCTAAGCAACCCCATAGCACTCAATAGACTATCTTCTGATCACCTACCCATAGTCTCTAGCTTCAACAGTCTCCACTTAATAAACCAAGAATACGACTTTAATAGAGCAGACTGGAGGGCATTCCAGAAAATAATTAGTGGAAAAATCTCTTCACATCACAGAAGCAGACAACACAGAATAATTACAAACCCCAGAGACATTGATAGAGAAATAATATTTCTTTGCACCACTATCCTGGAAGCATTACAACGTTCGGTTCCTAAAAAAACTATCAAAAACATATTTTGTGAGGAAATTCCCAACTACATCCTCAGACTCATCAAGGCTAGAAATGCCCATAGAAGACGCTGGATTAGATACAGGAACATTGCATCTAAGATACAGGTTAGCAGACTAAACTCAGCTATAAAATACCACCTCCTTCTGTTTAGAAATAATAATTGGAACCATTTTCTATCTAACTTGCCTAAAGCCTCTTCTAAGTTTTGGAAAATAGCCAAAACCTTAAAGAAGAAATACCAAAACATCCCAACTCTTCAAGCAAACAGTTTAGTGTACTACACTGCAGCAGACAAAGCTGAAATCCTGGCTCAAAAGTTTATTTTGAACCATTCGATCGCAGAGGGATTAAGTGATCAATACACGGTACAGTTAGTTAAAGCTTCCATTGACCTACTCAATAGATCTTCTACGGCCACAGGCAATTTAATCTCGGTAAGCTGCAACAAAATAGAGCAAATCATCAATTCATTGAAGAAAAAAAAAAGTCACCAGGAATTGATGGTATAACAAATGTTACCCTCAAAAAGCTTCCATTAATAGCTCTCCAGATGCTAACAAAGATCTTTAACGAATGCTTTAAGCACTGCTATTTTCCTCAGCAATGGAAAGAAGCAAAGGTTGTCCCTGTACTTAAGCCAGGCAAGGCTGCTAGTAGTCCTGATTCATACCGTCCTATCGGTCTTCTAAATGTCCTAGGGAAAGTGTTTGAGAAAGTTATTAAAAATGAACTAAACATCTTTATGGAAGAAAACAGTGTCTTCCACCCCAATCAATTTGGTTTTCGACCGGAACATAACACCGTCCATCCCCTTTACAGAATCAAAAAGAAAATTAAAAAAGAACTTATATCTAAACAGTCGACAGGCATGGTCTTGTTCGATATAAGAGCTGCATTTGACTCTGTGTGGCACGACGCTTTAATACACAAAATGATGGCAGCCGGATTCCCTAGTTGTCTCACTAAAATTATACAAAGTTTCCTATCAAACAGGACATTTCAAGTGTATGTTGGCAAATACACTTCAAATGCATACACAATACAGTCAGGATGCCCGCAGGGCTCATGTCTCTCCCCGTCTCTATTTAATATTTACACTTCCGACTTTCCTGTCTTTCCCGACTGTGACTCTTCAATGTTTGCGGATGACACAGCGATTCTAACACATGGAGTTTCCCCAGTAGATATCGTATCAAAACTCCAACAGGCCTCGGACGCTACTGAAGAATACTTCACTCGCTGGAAAATCAGACTAAATGCAGCGAAAAGCAAAACCATTTATTTCACTAAGAGACGAGCAAGTCGCTACTTACCAGCATTGAGAATAAAAATGTACGACCATGAAATTGAATGGGAAAGCCAAGTTAAATACCTGGGCGTACTACTCGACTCAAAACTTGTATTTGGGGACCATGTCTCTCATATCGTGCCAAAGTCTAATGCCGCAATAAAGTCCATGTATCCACTGATCAATAGGAAGTCCAAGATGACTATAGAAAATAAGCTCCTGATTTATAACTCAGTTATTAGACCAGTTCTTACATATGCAGCCCCGATTTGGTACGACGCTGCTGCATGCCACATCAAAAAGCTACAGATATGTCAAAACAAAATATTAAAATTAATTTTTGACTTGCCTTGGCACTACTCCACTAACAGACTACACACCCTTACCAATAACACTCTTATTAAAAACAGATTAGAGCAAATAAGCGACAAATTTTTCATGCAGTGCCAACGGGCAAGCTATAGTCATATTAAGTCCCTAGTGGACGAGAACTAGGTTCGGTTTTACGAATCTAGTATTTAGTTCATAAGTTTTATCCTAGTTCTAAGTTAGATCTAAGTCTCAAAGGGTTTTGAAATTTTTCCTTACAACAATATCTAAATTTCGCAAATATGTTATTAAAATCAGATTGGATATTTAAGTAGATAAGCTGATAATTAAGCTAAACTCTTAACTAAACATATACATAAAAATTTAATTGCTCTCATTTCCACAAACCTACGATGAAGAGTGTGAAATGAAACGTCAGATGAGAGAATAAGTTTATCTACGTATGTATTATTCTATGTGTCAAACACAAAACAAGATAGAAAAAAATACTGTGTAATATATGAGGTGGTTATACTGCATTCACATTGCAGCAGCATTCCCTCTCTTGGTTAGTAGCAGTGAATTATTGTACTGAAAAACAGATTGGTTAGGTAAACGAATCTCCAAACACGAGATTTCGATTGTTATGGTTCAGGACTTTAATGCCACATAGAGGTATCACCGAATTTAAAAATACACCAGGCATCGTAAACGAACACCTATCGCCGCGAGTCGCAAAAAATATACGACTAGTGAGCACGTGCGAAAAAAATTAACAAACCCAGGCATCTCCGAGCAAACCCCGAGCGTTTGTTTTCTATGCATTTTCGTAAGCACTTTTTCGACTCAAACGAGGAGAGAAGTAAGGGCAAGTGGCTCCAACTGATGAACGTGGATCGGTGTCCTCATTTATTCGCCATAATTTTCACGAAAAGTACATATAATTTACCATAATGTACATACAAGATACCAGAAACTACATAAAACATTTATTTAAAATGCATTTAAAAGTGCAGAAAATGTACCACAAAGTAGTACATATCATGGTCCATAACGTAGATAATCTGCACCAGAAAGTACATAAATTTTGTCAACAATTTACAAAAAGTACACACCAGTACCAATTACCAAAAATACTTTAAGTGTAGTAAAACCTACGTAACTCCAACAAAAAAATATGTAACGCTACTAAAGTATCTACCAAAAAGAATATAAAGTGTATGCAAATAGAACATAAAGTGAACAAAAACGTACAAAAAGGTACCAAAAAGTGCATAAATCATCAAGCGTTCTTGCGAATTGTGAATCGATCTATTCCTCGGTTTTCTTCTTCACTTCACTTCCGTTTTGCTTTAGTTGTTGTGTGTCTCCAGTATTGTCTTGGAATTCTGCTTGTGGGAGAAGAAAAAATCAATAATATTTTATACAAATTTTTAATTATTTTGTTAAAAAATAGTAACTACCCCTTATATTTACATCATAATTTTCGAAACGTCGGGGAAATATAATAATTGATATTGCATACATTTTATATTTTACATACAACAAAGTCAAACTTGGTAACAATTTTATCGGGGTTATTCTCAACTTCTAAAATTATACATGTTAACGTGCAGGGGCTTTCATTTTGTATGAGTTAACGTGTAACACGCGTCCAAATTAACCCTTGTTTGGGATACAAAAAAAAAACTAGACATCAACAATTTATTTAAGACTTTAATAAACAATAATGTGTTGTGTTTCTTTATTGTTATTTCTGTTTTATTAAAAATAATTAACAATTAAGATTACAATTAAAAATGACATTCGAAATTCACTAAGCAAAAATTACATTCCATGCAACTTTCGGCCAAACTAAAAGAAATGAAATGTAAAATTTTAGCACAGATGGCGCTACAAGCTCAAACACATACGATATAAATACGAATTGAATACTAAAACTATAGGTTCAACATCCCTGTAAATGGATGTATGTACTTTCACTGGAGTACACATCTCTGCGCACACAACATGTGCTACAAAAATGGCCACATATCTCATATCTTAATACAAACTAACGTGTCTAATAAATTCGACAAAACCGGCAAATGTCTCCTTGCAAATGTGTATGATGTCCGAGGTGGCAACTTGGAAATTCTCACCGGGCAATTCGAGAGTAAATGACATGGGTATGCCCAAATTGCCGTAAGCGTAGTCATCAAGGCCACCGGAAGCCTCATACAAGATGGCAGCAGAGGTGCCCACCGTAAAGTGGGTGCCACGATATTTGGCAATTTGATTGGCAGCACGTACAGCAACGGAATTTAAAAAGCTGCGGGTGGGAGCGTATACATTTCTGCAAAGACCGAGCACAGACAGTTAATTGACATTTTTCAAATACCGATTAATTTCTAGTTAAATTGCTTACCTGGAGTAGCCGAAGGGGTAGAAAATGAATTTACCAAACGAATGGACATCTAAACTGAGTTTAACTCGATGGCGATTCAATTCAAGGTAACGAGAAATAGCGGAAGTTTCCGCTTCAGATGCAGGCGACGTGCCCGAAAAGACTTCAGAGCAAAGCTAAAAATGGAGAAAGGATAACTTAAAGTCACACCACTGCAGTTAATAAAAACAAAACAACATTTCAATTACATTTTGACTGGCACCGCGATAATTCCAATTATTGCCGAAATTGCGATTGATGTCGACGCCCGTGCAGGAGCGGCCGGGGTAACGATGTCTATTTTTGCGCCAGAAACGATCCTGAAAGAAAAAGTGCAAGATAATGAATACTAATTGTAGGCGGGACAGTAATACCAAGCATAGATAAAGTAAACAAATAGCTGAAGCACAAGTGTTGGGAAAATTTTAGTGTAATGGGAAATTTTGTAGATGTCGTTGAAAGCAATAAATGGGATTTTTATTCTTCCCAAAAAAAAAGTCAAAAAATATGATAATAAAAATCTAAAATTTCATATCAAAAGAAAAAATAATTTTCAACACAAATATCAAGAATACAAGAATACAACACGTTACTTAAAGTAGAATATCTGATGGCCATCGAATTGCAAAGCCATGTCACCACCGTCTATGTCCTAATAAATTGGTTCTTCCTCCGGTTCAGCTACCATTCCTTGTTGAGAGTCCTCAGACACTCTAACGGTTTTGGAATCTGCGACCACAGAAGTTGCTACATTTTTTGGCCGGGGAAGATTTTTGATTAAAAAGGCGCTCTTGGGCGCTCTTACGGGGTTTCTGATATTGATATCCCAACATGGCTCATGGCTTTGAAATATTTTTTTATATAAGAAACAAATGCAATTATGTAAAGTCACATACATTTTGTCACATTTTCCATTGTTTAAATTACTTTCAAATAAATTTCCCACCATTTTGAATAAACGTCAATGAGAACAGCTATGGGGAACTTCAGTGAAAGTGACAGTAGTACAGGGGACCATCTAGTGGACAAAGTTGACAATGGTCGCGCTATATCTATTATTTCCTTTATCTATGATACCAAGTGTTTGGGATATTTTTGTATTATTTACATATTTTTTTTTAATTTAAAACAAAATACATAAGATAATTTGAATATTGTTGCATATTCAGCTATTTTTGACCACATATTTGCTTATTACAAGGGTGTGGAATTATATGCACCAAAAATCTTGTTTTAAGCCTTCGAAATATGCACGAAAAATCATAGACTAATAAATTAATTTATTTTGAAGTCTGAAATAAATTCAACACAAAAAAGGATGACTGTAGGGATAAAGCAAGTAATGGGGTATTTTTCCAAAAATAAAAGAATTCAATTTACTGGGTAATCTTTATTATAGTTCGAATATTTATTAGTTTTCATAAAACGAATGGGAAAGAGCGAAGGAATCGGCCAAATGAAATATTTTTTAGGATATTTATTCTTCACATGTTTTATTTAATAAATTTTTAAAAGAATTGCCTTATTGAACTCCAATTTATGTATTAATTTTTGGCTGATTCGTTCGTTCGTTCATATTCATTTTATGAAAACAGGCCGTATTTCGTTTAAACATTGTCCGAGCCATAATCCATACTGAGGTTTGGATTTTCAACTACGCGTTCGAGAAATTTGGAAAAGAAAATGGCTAGGTTGTGCTATCACATGATCTTGGCAGCCAATTCACGGGTCAGAATAGTGGCAACACCATTTTCTGTTTTTTCCAAATGTTGTGAGGAATTTTCAAGTTTTTATTTTATATTGTATTTATTAGTCCTTTCAAAATTAAATACTTTTCAGCAAAATATGACTTCTTCAAGGTGAATCAACAAAAATAAACTAATTACTAGTGCGAAATATTTATAAAGGCAAAAGGTTAATTTAAATATTCTAAAAAGTTTCGTAAGACATTTGATCTCCATTATCGCTGATAACTTCTACTAAGTATCTTGCCATTGTGTTTATCAACGAATGAATATGCGCAGGATCAGTTATCTTCCATTTTCTGGTATTGCTACTCTTCGACCTTTGATATTCTTCAACTGGCGTCATGGGTGGTAAACGTGGGTAGGTAAAATAGACCAGAGGTTCTCTGTCGGATAGACATCAGAACTAATTGCATGCCAGTAGAGAGTTTGTATTATTTCTGGACTCCAGAAACTTTGGAGTTTTCTTTGACCGATGTACTGTTGATAAATTCTGGGACACAAATTTCCTCTCCAGAATTAACTAAGACGGCATCCAATAATCGACTATAATACTCGGAATCCAGTTTTGTGTGAAACGAAAGATATTTGAGTGGTTCCTCTATAACCAAAATTTGTCCGCTGACAAATAATTTTGGAAAAATCTCTGGAACACCAATGTTTGTCCGAGCCATCAGGTCCATCTAAATTAAATGTGTTCCATCGGAAAATATCATCCCTCATTCAGAAATATGTATATTTCAGCGAATTTAGATCTGACAAATTCGTGACCAAGTTTTGCATACTTTTTCCCATATGACAGTTTCAACTCGCTTTTCGTTATTTGTTGAACACGACGCAACCCTGCTCCCAAGCTCAATTCAGCAATAATTTCCTTATTGCCGAAGTTTTCTTTAACAGCAACCCTTTTCATCTCTCTTTTGATGCTGCTACTGATCAGTGGTGGTGTCCTTCCAGGTCGTTTTGTGTTTCCATCTTGAACACCCTATTTTATAAATTGTCCATGACACAGCTAGATCTTTTCAACCACCTCGAAATTTCCCGATTGGACAGCCCTTCATCATGACAATCTTCAATTTTTCTCTTTTCTTCTTTACTCAGGTACTTTCCAGCAGGTATTCTATATACATTTTCTTTTTTAATTTGACCTACGTTAATTTTAAAACAATAAAATAATAACCAAAGAAAACTCACTTCTGTTTAAATTCCTATTTCCTACTGTTCGAATTCGGGTTCTTTTCCATCTTGCCTTTACATATATTTCGCACCAGAAACAGAAAAAACAACGTCACTTGTAAAAGAGATCGAATGGTTATATTATCTGACATAATATACCTAATGACACATATATGCATTAAAATTCTACACCAAAAACCCAATGCATTGAGAGTACCGAGAAAAAATATATTGCCTTTATAATTATTTCGCTGGGTGTATAGTGTTCACCGTATTGATCAACCACTAACGCCATGGTTCTCTGATTACGGGCTACTATTTATATAGCAAAGAGTCCACTATCCTGGTGCGATAACGGGCGCCATTCACAGTCACATTCCGGATGGAATCATTTTTAAATAAGTAGTGACCGGTGATTCCTTCAGCCCATAAACCACACCAAACCGTTGTTTTGTCTTTAATCAAAGTACGACAATTTTTCTTGTTGACGTAGTCATTAAACCAAAAAAATAGTTCTATCGTTGAAAAAATATTTGGTCAAAAACAGTGCACTTTTGCAAGCTTTTCAAGAGCCCAAAGACGGGCAGTCTTCCATGATGAATGCCAAACAATCTGTCTCAATCTCAACTGGAAAAAGTAAATCGGCCGATATATACAACAGGTGGCCCAAATAAAGCCAAAAAGTGAGGAACCATCGTACGTGCTAAATCAGGGGTATCCATGACACAGCTGATCGATTATGTAGTAGGAAATTGATAGAAATCAGAGTAGATAGGCGAGACAATGATAAGTAACCAGAAGCAACCCATGCAGCAAACTAAGTTCAAATAGTTTTTTATTGATACTAATGACAGCTAAATTATGATTTGTGTTGGTTGCATCGACAGAAAATACCCATTCCCATAGACGAATATAGTATAGATACATTTATTCTCCCATCTGACGTTTCATTTCACACTCTTTGTCGTAGGTTTGTGGAAATGAGAGAAATTAAATTTAAAATTAACTTACACCAGATGGAGTTACAAAATATGTTCGCTTAACTTTTTCATGTCATTTTGGTGTAGAACTGAACAATTTAAATGTATTTTGCATTTTTTTGTTGACTTTTATCGTTGGTATACATTTGTATTCTATTTAACACAACTAGTTTGCCGCAAAATCACAAAATTCGGTTGTGGTTCCTTTGTTGGACATTGTTTACTATTGCCTCTATCGGGTATTATTGAACCCATGTGTTCCACCATTTAATGTTTATTTGCAACGTTTAATTTATTGAGAGAATAAATGTGTCTATACCATATTCGTCTATGCCCATTCCCTTTTATTTCTGTCCGTTGTATGTCCAACCAAAGAGTAACACATAACTCGAACTCGATAAAAGACCTACTACCTCGTCGTCATATAGAGAACATAAAGAGAGGTATAGAGACTCTTATCTATTTCTCTATGCTTGTACGCCAGTTTGTTCAAAAAGTTCATTAGGCAGGCTTTCCAGTGGTCAGCACTCACGGTCCCCGTCGTCGAGTGGTTCGGGCCAACAGGGTGGACAGGGTGGACAGTTTCGTGTCGATTTTGTAGTGGCAGCACCATTGGCCATACTTTTCGAAAATGCTGCTAGAAACGCTATTTCAGTCAACGGCAAGCGCAACAGAACCATGATTACGGACTCGGATGGTCTTTGGTTTTAGCAGCATAGCGCACCATCAAAGAGGATTGATGTGCCAACGAAGAAAACTAGTGAAGCGTCTCGTTTATCTGCTCTCTCTCTCTCACTCTCTTCGTTGAATATTTCGATACACGACCAGTTTTTTGATGACATTATTGTGTCTAACTATAGAAAATCCAACCTTGTTTAAATAAAATTACATAAAGTATGTAAAAAGCATACATGGGACAAATTAATGGCAATTATAATTTGTAGTTTCATTTGAATTGCCTTTACAAATGCAAATTCAAAAAAATGTAAATACCATTGGCAATTGTACTTATTTTCAAAGCATATCCTTCATATCTGACCGTCTTGGTTGTCAAATATTTTATACGGTACAGGTTTATGAATTAGAAAGTACTACGAGCATAGAGTAATGACGTATAAAGCAGCCATTGTTCTCATTCGACATTTCCTTTCACACTGCTCGTTGTGCGGTCGGTGCGATAGAGATTTATTTGGCGGAAATTGATTGGAATTACAAAAATTGTTGATTTATATTTTTCATGTCGTTTTGATGAAAACTGTGAAATTTAAAAGTTGGTTGTACTTTTTTTGATATATTTTATTGTTAGTATACATTTATGGTGTATTGACACAAACATTGTAACGCACAAATCGAAATGCCGTTGCTGATTTATTGTTTGATAGTTTGAGCCATTCCCTCTATCTGGTATTATTAAAGCAATACTTTCCAACATCCAACCGCCCATCTGCAACACACCAAATGTCATCAATTTACTGAGAGAGTTGGCGTCTCTATACGTCTATGACTACAAGGCAATACCATAGAATAACACATACTATAGAAGAACTTATTCTCTCATCTGACGTTTCATTTCACACTCTCTCGGTAGGTCTGTGGAAATGTTTACATACACCAGGTGGAGTTACAAAATATGTTCACTTAACTATTTCCTGTCGTTTTGGTGTAGAACTGAAAAATTTAAATGTATTTTGCACTTTTTTGTTGACTTTTAACGTTGGTATTCATTTGTATTGTATTTAACACAACTAGTTTGCCACAAAAACACGAAATTCGGGTGTAGTTCCTTTGTGGATCGCTGTATACTATTGCCACCATCTGGTATTATTGAACCCATATTTTCCACCCTCCACTGTGTAATTTCCATCGTACCTATGACGTTTAATTTATTGAGCGAATAAAACCTTCTACGTATGTGTTATTCTATGGGCAATACCTACAGTAGCCATAAGCCTCCACATATAAAATTCTTTTGAAAACTGAATTGCCAGCAGTCAAGCAAATTCAAAATAATTAAGAGCATTCCTATATTTCTTTACAATTGGCATTCCATTGCACAAACTGCATTTGCATTGCCTGAGCCAATGTAAATTAAATGTTTTTTAATTGCCATTGCGAACACTGGTAATTCTTTTTCATTTGCATTGCATAAAATAATGCAAATTGAAAAAACCCATGTATGATAAAAAGTATGAAACAGTCAAGTTATGACGCGAGAGAGAAATGTGTCGAACGTGTCGACATTTTGGTTCTCTTCTACGAGGGTTGCCAAATTGCTCACTTTTTTTCTTCTCTACCCTTATTCATCATCTTTGGCACCATGTCGCACAATCGATCTTTTGCGCGCTAAGTTCGGTAATCGTGTTATCAGCCGTCTTGGCGATGTCAATTGGTAGCCTCGGTGCTATGAGTTGGTCCCTTTCGACTGTTTCTTGTGGAAAGTCGTTAAATGCCTTTCGAATAAGAGCCCAAACATAATCACCGACGCTACAGATGACGTCGATGACGATTTTTTATGGCTGGGAAAGTTTATTATGGCTGGGAAAAATCGTCACGAAAATCCGCTAAGCCGACGACTCGCCGCTAGAATCAGGGATGCCAACTTGGTGGTTTTCCCGCTACTTGTGGTGATTTTTGACACACAAAAACCACTGTTTTAGAATTGTAGCGATTTTTTTTTTAAATCGCTACAGTGGCGATTTTCGTTGTTTAAAGTAGCGGCTGTAGCGATTTTTACGCAACATTGTTTATTGCCATTACTTTTGAAGTTTTTTGTCCTAAAAAAAGTTATGAAATAAGATTTAAATTTCAATGTTTTTTAAAATATCGCCAAATAAGTCTTATTTATAAGAAAATTTATTGAAAAGAAACTTAAAATCAATTTTTATTTTAAATTTTTTTAATAAAAGTTGACAAATAATAATTGTTGTTAATTTTTATTAAAAAAATTCATTTCATACTCACAATCATCTACAATTATTTTTCGCTTTGATTTGTTCTATCTCATTACTCTTATTTGCGATCCCTAGCTTTAAGTCATTCCTAAATTGGTTATACTATATGCATGTAGTATGTTTATTTACGAAAAATTCCAAGTTTTTGTTGTTTATGTGAAGTATTTTTGTTTAAGTTTTAGTTTGTTTTATGTTTTAGCTAAAATTATTTATCATATCCCTTACGGGAATTTTTATTCGGTCTGTTTTCTAATATTTACAAATTTATTCAAGCTCAAGACCTTTTTAAATAATATAAAGCTTATTATCTTTATATTACTTTCAAAAAAGTCGAGCATAAAAATGCTCCAATGATACCAAGGCTGTCTGTATAGCTATTTCGGATCTTGCCAAGATCTTCATCAGCAGACGTTTTTGGTATGTTTTTGGTGAATTCTTCAAAAATATATATCCAGAAACACTCATCATATTAATGAGAATTCCTTTATACACTCGTTTGAAAAATACCAAGCACAACCATTGGAACACCTTCATGCACAACTCTTTGTTGATGGCAACCCTCTGTTTTGTTGTTTTTGTAATGACATAACAAAAACAAATCATGTCTGATTAAAACCAATGGTTTTACGGCATGATAAAAAGAGTTGTGCATGAAGGTGTTCCAATGGTTGTGCTTGGTATTCTTCAAACGAGTGTATAAAGGAATTCTCATTAATATGATGAGTGTTTCTGGATATATATTTTTGAAGAATTCACCAAAAACATACCAAAAACGTCTGCTGATGAAGATCTTGGCAAGATCCGAAATAGCTATACAGACAGCCTTGGTATCATTGGAGCATTTTTATGCTCGACTTTTTTGAAAGTAATATAAAGATAATAAGCTTTATATTATTTAAAAAGGTCTTGAGCTTGAATAAATTTGTAAATATTAGAAAACAGACCGAATAAAAATTCCCGTAAGGGATATGATGAAAGTTGACGAAGAGCACCGCGAGCTTGAAACAATAATATTGTTGATGGCAACCCTCTGTTTTGTTGTTTTTGTAATGACATAACAAAAACAAATCATGTCTGATTAAAACCAATGGTTTTACGGCATGATAAAAAGAGTTGTGCATGAAGGTGTTCCAATGGTTGTGCTTGGTATTCTTCAAACGAGTGTATAAAGGAATTCTCATTAATATGATGAGTGTTTCTGGATATATATTTTTGAAGAATTCACCAAAAACATACCAAAAACGTCTGCTGATGAAGATCTTGGCAAGATCCGAAATAGCTATACAGACAGCCTTGGTATCATTGGAGCATTTTTATGCTCGACTTTTTTGAAAGTAATATAAAGATAATAAGCTTTATATTATTTAAAAAGGACTTGAGCTTGAATAAATTTGTAATTAAAATTATTTATGTTTAGAAAACATATGTTTCTAAATAAATAAATTGAATTTTAAAATACGTATGCATGTTTTTGTTTTTTTTTTAATTTTCTCATATTCTGTGTAGTTATTACTAATTTTGCCATTTTTACACTTTTTCGTAGTGTTTTTTAATATCCGTCAGTAGAGATTTGTGGTGATTTTTAGCAACTTGTCTGTAGCGATTTTTGTCTCGGAAGAGTTGGCATCCCTGGCTAGAATAGAATCGTTTATAATTTATTGGCGGCGCTCTCACGAAATCTCTCAATTGAGAGACTGAAGTTGCCACATCAGTGTTGCCAGAAGCTGTCAAAAATAACATGCCAAAAAAGTTAATTTTCCGGAAAAAAACAATGCTAAAACTAGCACTCAAAAATTATATTCAGCGAACGAAAGTCAGTCACTCGCATTCGACTGAAATTCCGTTCCTTTAAGTCGAAATTTTCGTTCGCCCGACTATATGTTTGTTCCCAAATGACAGCACATTGGAACTAGAGAAACCAAAATTTCTACTGAAAAGTTTTGAACAGATTTTTAGTTTCATTCGACTTGAAATGACAAGAATGTGGAACCCAAATCAACTTTCTTTAGACTGTCTGACTGCGCATTATGGTAACTACCATAAACCTTTACCACTCACAATGAAATTTTGTCCGTGACTATTATTTGATAAAACTTAGTTTGAGAATGAAAATGGGTGTTATGACCACACCCCGTCTGGTACCTAGCATAAAAATCGACATATTTATTACAATATCAGGTTTCATCTAAACTTTTTTCTTGGGAATCTTATTAGCTTCAGCTCTGGGCAGCCGTCGGCTTAGCGATAAGATAAATTGTGTAAAATACGTCCAATCGTAGTGAAATTAGTATTAGGCTTCTTTTCGTGAAACGCCAATCACCCACATAAATAATGGTGATTTTGATACACCCTGTTATGTATGTACCTCCCAAACAAAAAAATCCAATGAGTGTTCGAACTTACGGGCGATGTGTTAACACCTTTTTGTCTGTTCGATTTCTATTAACACATTAGTAAATGTTACATTGGAATATAAAAAACAGCGTTCAATCATATGATGACGTTACATTTAAATAATATTAATATGTACTTAAAATTATTTAAAGATCAGTGCAAGCACATTTCTTGCTTAATACTTTTTGTTTCATTCCCACAAAAAAGAAAGAGAATGCAAAGCAACAGGCACATATACATACATACATTGTTATGTTCGTACATACGCTAAACAAGTTCACACAATTTTCGTTGCTCTCTTGCTATCTCATTTTTATACACGTATAACCACGTCATTATTCTCTTTGCTCTGAGAGTGCTCCTCACCCACCCAAGATAACTATTCACTGCTGCTACATCGGTGTGTGTTTTTTTTCGCAGGCTGACAATCTGTGTTTCGCAGTTGGACAAAGCTGTGTTCTATATAGGGGTGGGTCACCCTTATCATTTAGGGGTATGAAAAGTAGATGTTGGCTGATTCTGAGACCTACCCGATATGCACATAAAATTTCATACCAGCCGTTTCGGAGGAGTTTAACACCAAACAATCTGTGATCGCAGTCTGACAATCTGTGTGATCGCAGTCGGACAAACTGTGTTTGGATGTATTCACTTTGTGCATTTAGTGCCTACACAGAAAGAAAAATCACGGTAAAATTGCCTAAAATTATTGTCTGATTTTGCCTAAGTTCTAAGACAACATAGGGTTTGCTAAGAGTTACGGCAATATCACAATTTAACTTAGGTATTTTTTATATTTGAAAAACCAGTTACAATTTTGGGGATTTTTTCTAAAAAAAAATTTTGTGAGTTTAGCTTAATAATAACTTGTTTGTAATATAATAACACATTTGAATTAATTTCCCTGTTTCTCAGATGAGATCCAAATTCACAAAAATACAAAGTAGTGTTCCTTTATTGCAGCACATTGTATATTACGGGAAAACATTAAATTATTGACTAAAACTACCATGGAGATACCATCTCCATTAAAGGCTGCATTTTGACAGAGGGCCGTAAAATAAATAAAGACATGCATATAATAACATAAATTGGATTTGTGTCCCAAGACAATGATACAATTGTACAGTTTCTGCGAACGTGGATATCCTTCCTGAATGTTACAGATCTCGTTGAGTATAAAATCGGCTTAGGAAATGATGAAAAACAAGTAATTACAATAGGCATACATTGCCCTTTGGTCCCTATATATAGCTTTAACTCTGCAATCGTTCTTGATTTTCATTAAGGGATTCACTTCCCATGGATAGCAGACAATCTTTTCGGGATACATTCAATTCTTGGGAATCTGCAAAGCGTCCTTCAACATTGTGCATATTCGCTAACATTGATTTACATCAAATATTATTATATTGTCTGGTCGAACATTTCAGTTATATACATATGTGGTATATAACTAACATTAATCGTAGTCTCGACATTTATTTTCCAATATATTAATTAGAAAATATTGTAATACTTGGAAACGATAAAGATTTCTATACGTCAGCCTGTGTTTGTGAGATTATTTTCAGTTTTTTTTTTCTTCAGTGACGTTCCGAAAACAATACAAATTTAGAAAAGATTTACCTATTTTCAAATGTTGAATTTACCCAGGCGGTAAAAGTGAGAATTGTCTAAAAACTTAGGTAAAAAATCGTACTTTTATATACACTCCGGTTCACTTATTTAAAGGCACTAAAAATTCCATATTCAGCAGCCTGTATCTTTTGCTATTTGTAACCGATTGCAGAATTTTAAAATGGAAATGGAAGCTAGACACCTGGAGATATAAAAAAAATCATGACAATGGTGACAATAGAACTTTTCTTGAGCAATTTATAAAAAAAAAGTCAAAAAATGTGATGTTTTTGTTGGTTCACTTGAATAAAGGCACTTTATTATTTTTAAAGTAAGCGATGATTTTTTGTAGGGAGCGTTTGGTTATTACAATTTATTACATCTTAATCATTTTACGAGTCAAAATCGCAAAACAAAAAATTTTAAATCTATCAGAAAAAACTTAAATCGATGTTTACCGTTCTGAAGGATATTCTAACCACGCAATAGCTAAAAAAATTGGACGGAACCCAACAATTGTCGACAATTACATCAAGGACCCCGATGGGTATGGAAAAATTTGCAAAGAAAAGATTTCATTGTCTTTACGTAAGAGAAAATAAAAATCATCAGAATTGCTTCTAATTCTGCCATATCCTTGTCAAAACTAAGAGCTCAAGCTGGAGTGGAAGCGAGCAAGTCATCAGTACGCAGAGTAATAGTGAGTATCTTAAATACCTCAAATTACAAAAAAGCCGCCACTTAATGCTCCTCGTAAGGAAAGGCGGCTTCAATTCGCAAGAGACTTCATGGTATAGGATGCGCAGCCAAGAGGTCATGTAAATGACTGGAGAACCGTTGTATTTAGGGATGAGAAGAAGTTTAATTTGGATGGGACTGATGGCTACAACTATTATTTCCATGATCTGTGAAAATAATTTGTTTCTAATTTTTCGACCTTTATTTTAATTATTCTTGACTAATTATCCAAGCTTAAGGTCACTTCTGATTTTATAAAACTTTTTGTTTTTCTCTTTTCTCCCTCGATATTTCGATTTCCTTTGGAAATCTTCTTCAGGATAGTTTTTAATATTAATAATAACAAACAAACATCAATAAAAAACATTTTTTGAACCGACATCACCGCCCAGAGGGCTGCGTTATGGTGTGGGGTGCTATTACGTACTATGGCACCATCGATGACTGGTGCAAAAATGACTGGTACAAGCTATAACACGTTATTGGAATCAGCTTTTCCGAAGTTCAGTGAACTATTTGGTCCCATATCTTGGATATTGCAACAGTATAATGTCCCTATACACATCGCCAGAGTAGTAAAGGAGTTCATTGCAAGCCAAAATGCTAATATTCTTGACTGGCCACCCTATCCGCCAGATCTAAACATTATCGAAAATGTCTGGGTTTGGTT
This sequence comes from Phaonia tiefii, assembly GCA_963931995.1. Taxonomy (NCBI): domain Eukaryota; kingdom Metazoa; phylum Arthropoda; class Insecta; order Diptera; family Muscidae; genus Phaonia; species Phaonia tiefii. The sequence continues at coordinate 103,785,219 of OZ008369.1, read as the reverse complement.
ATCTCGTAAGGTCTATGAGGCCATTAAGGATGCTTGGAATCAAATTTTGTTGGATTACATAAATTCTCTTTACCTCTCAATGAAAACCCGTATATTTGAAGTTATTCAAAACAAAGGGGTTTGTACCCATTACTAATAGTTCTTAAACAAAGTAAAATAAATTTAAAAAACAAAATAAACTGTTTTTCATTAAAATTAGTTAATGTGCCTTTATTCAATTCTAGTGAACCAAAAAAAAGAATAAATTTTTTGACTTTTTTTCATTCATTGCTCAAAAAAACTATTGTCATGATCTTTTTTTTATATCTCAAGATGTCTAGCTTCCATTTTCATTTTAAAATTCTGCAATCGGTTACAAATTGCAAAAGATACAGGCTGCTGAATATGGAACTTTTAGTGCCTTTACATAAGTGAACCAGAGTAGATTTGTGGTATATTTACACAACAATTTTAACCCATAAAACGAAATGCCCTTGCTGATTTATTGTTGGTTGCTTTGTGACATTGCCTCTATCTGGTATTATTAAAGAAATACTTTCCAACATCCGACCGCCCATCGGCAACACACCAAATGTAATCAATTTACTGAGAGAGTTGTCTACTCTATACGTCATTACTCTATGTCACTCGTATATTTTATAGTATTTTAAGACTATAATATATAATCATAAATCAAATTTGTGTACTTACCGTGGTAAAAGTGTACTCATAACCATCAGGATTCACCAGTGGTATAACATATAATTCCACATCATAGAGTACTCTTTGGAAAGCTCTAATGTTGGTCAGCATTTCGTTGGCAAAGTACAGAACCGACAACGGCGTTATCCATTCACGTCCATGGGTACCAGCCTGAATATATGCAACACGTCTGGTTCTGGAGCGGCTATTTAATGAAATCGATAGAGCGGCCAAGTGACGACCCTCATAGGTGCGTCCCAAGGATTCATAACGACAGTATTGAGGGTACCGCGCCGCCAGACCACTCATAAAACTCAAAATCTGGAAATATACAAAGTCATATTATGAACATCATATACGTTATATTCCTAGAAATCATTCCGATCCTACCTCAGTGTATCTAGGAAAATGTGAAAAGAATCCACGTGCCTGTCTTCTTGTTCTACTATGTTCACATTCGGATCCCTCACATGAGTCCGTTGCATTGGTTTGACTGAACGTTTCCTCCATACTGAGCATTTCCTCCATAAGCGGTTTGGCCTGATATGTTACGCCCAGTTCGTGCAGACGTTTTTCGAAAATCGGTTGCACTACGGGGCTAACAGACACAACGGACATGTTGCGTGATAATAGCCAAAAGTCCAGATTAACGTCGTTTGTTTGTAGATCCACCATATATTGGAAGACATCTTCATTGTCATGGAATACCGTGTATTTATTGTATCTGCAGAAGTGAGAGGTAAATGAAGTTAATATTTTTTTTAAGTCTTAAGTGATATTGAAAAATAAATTGTACTTATACAGTACGTAAAGTCGTTTAAATGTATCTTATATTCCTAATTATAATTCTTGAATGGTTAAAACTATAAATTACAATGGTTAAAAATAAATACATTTTTGTTAGAAATTATAGGAGGGACTTGGTCTAGAATTGTATAAGGATAAAATAAAACCGATTTATCTCGAAGGTGCATGGTGTAAATCCCCACAGAAAAATATGGCCATAATTTTCAATTGAATAAATTTGATTTTATATTGACTGAAAGAATGACATCGATCACTCTAATGTAGTAAATAGAGTAGCGATTTGTCTCAGAAAAATTACGAAGTGTGGTGTGGTTGCTTATAGACGTTGCATGTTGGAAAGTACTACTTTAATAATACGAGATAGAGGCAATGGCTCAAACCAATCAACAAGAAAACAGCAACGGCATATCCTTTTGTGGGTTAAAATTTTTGTGTAAATACACCACAAATATATACTAACAATTAAACATAACGGAAAAGTCCAAAATACGTTTATATTTCACAGTTTTTTCATCAAAACGACATGAAAAATGTGAATCAGCAATTTTTGTAATTCCACTTGGTATAAGTCAATTTACGTCAGATATCTCTCTTTCGCACCGACCACAACGCGAAGAGTGTGAAACGAAAAATCAGATGAGAAGTATGAGTATGGAGAGTTCGTAGAAATACCGGAGGTCTTTGGAACGGAGAGTTCAGTTTGTGATTAAACCCTGTAAAGTAAGCAACGCGAATTGATAGTAAAATATTGTTACGATAAATAAAAGCTTTTACTTAATGACCAGACTAACATTAAGGAGTGTTTTGGTTACACCGCTCGCTTATATATTCGCTTGTTTTTTATGCAGCACTTAGCGAAGACTTAGCGATAACTTAGCGACGAGAATCAATTTCGCTAAGTTTAAAAAAAATTCTTTGCACATCTTTTACCGTTTTCAACCCTTATTCATATTTTTGAATAAAATGACTTATCGCTAAATTGCCGTTTTCATTGCAACTTAGTAAGCGACAATCGCTTGCTTGTAACCAAAACATGACTATTATAGAATTAATAGGGCGATTAATATTGCGCCTGAAAGTATGCATTGCAACATCATACCAGCTCGCCAAACAAGTACCATGAATTTGCCTCAGTTAAGATAATTCTCCACTATTCGAGATGATTCTACAAAGATAACTAACAACAACGACTGGAAGGTTCTTGAATTCGCTAGAGATAACTACATTCCATTTATACAGGTCTCTGGATCGGAGAGTTCAGTTTGTGATTAAACCGCTAAAGTAAGCAACGCGAATTGATAGTAAAATATATGACTTATTTTAAAGTGGTGTAAATAAAGTAAACTGTTGTACTATATGTATAAGGAAAATAAAAGGAAGTTAAACTGTTGTAACTATCGTAATTTAAAACGAATCTTCTTTTATTATAGGGAATAAAACTGCGCAAAAAGTACGAATAAGGAAATTCGTAACAATATGTATTCCTTGTGTTCATTTATACTTGTTACTAAATTGAACATACCCATTAGAAGAGTAAAATTGAACATACCCTTTTATTATCATATGGTTATCATATGGTTCATGTAGCGTTAGTCAGTTACGGGAATTTGAAATTATGTCAACTTTCACCATGGAGTGGTCAGATAAGGAAAACCGTATCCCAGTAATAGCACTTTTTAAGTGTGGAAAGAAAAAAACGATATTTTCAAAACGCTGCAACACAGGTACATACAATTGTTCTAGTAGACTGGAGATATACATACGTACCGGTCGGACACAGCAAGATATCAAAGCCGTCAAAGCAAGAATTCAACGAAATGCTCTCCGGAAACAGAAAACCATTGCCTGTGAGATGAATATCACGAAAAAACCCATGAGTCGAAATATTAAAAAAGACTTGGGACTTGGAGCTTTCAAACGCCGTACAGGATATTTGTTGACTGTAACTTTAAAAAATAGGATAGGAAAATCCAAACGCCTTTTGGTTACTTACGCTGATAACTTGCATATAAAAATGTTGTTTACGGATGAAAATATTTTTATCGTACAAGAAAAATGTAACAAACAAAATGATAGCGTTTATGCATGATTATCTAAAAAAGCATCTGAGCTCATCCCACGGGTCGAAAAGGGTCATCATCCAGCTGCAGTTATGGTTTGGTGGGGTGTCTCTTATGCTTGGGTAACTGACTTGCATTTCTGTAAACAAGGGATAACACATGGGCCAAACTTCACCAAGAAACCATTTTGTAAGCAGTTGTGAAGCCGCTTAACAATTTTCTGTTCCAAAACCTAGCCGTGGGCTTTCCAGCAAGATATTAGCTCATAAGGCTAAAACGGCACAAACCTGGCTTCGAATCAATTTGCCAGCTTTTATATACTCTGAAAAATGGCTCTCTGGCAGCCCTGATCTGAACCCTCTGGATTAGAAATTGTAGACCATTTTAGAGGACATGGTCTGCCACCAAAGATACCCCAACATTGATTCTCTTAAGACAGCTCTGGTTCGTGCTGTAGCCAATTTTCCAATGGATGAGGTGCGTGCAGCTATTGATGATTGACCAGTGGGACTTAAGGCGTGCGTGAAGGCCAAATGGCGGACATTTTGAATGAAACTTAGCTTTTTGTATACAATACATATCAATCAATATATAAAAAAAATCGTCCAAAAACGTTCATTCGTTTTTGTTTTGTAGCCCAAACTTTAAGTAACAGTATTTATGTCTCAACTAAGTACAGAAAAATGTACAAAAATATTACAGCAAGTACTTAGTTTTTTTTATTATTGGACGTCAAACATGCCAAGTGAAGTGAAAGTGACTTGTGCGATTAGGTCGATTGACATAAACGACGCACCAAACAAAAACAGAATGACGGTTGTTGTTGTCTTGTTGTAATTTTTGTAATATTGCTTCTACCTTTTCAAGCTGCCTTGGAGTGTAGCAAACAACTTCAATCCAACACATATACATAGCTATAAATCTATAAGGCTAGACGCTTTTGTATTTCCAAAAGATACACCGGCAGCGTCAAATAAAATGCTGAATATTTCATCTATCAACCGCTTAATTGAACTGGAATGAATTAAATTCGGTTGCCAACGAAATCCCTACAAACAGCAATTGGAATTCCCCAGAGCCAGGTGGGAAACGTGATGTCAAATTTGTGAATGTATGTCTATAGTTTGTTTTATACGTGTATGGATGTGCGCAAACAATATTTATATTTTAGTATTTGTTAAAATGTTTAAAAACAACAAAAAACTAATGAAATCCATAATAATTTATTCATCACACTTTTTGTTTGTTGGGATGTTGTTACTAACCGGCGTGTTGCAGCACAAGAATTGTAAACATTTAAATATTTTTGTTTATGTTAATTTAAAAACAATTATAAATTTTTGTAACACTTTGGAATTCCAATTTCTATGAAAGCTTAATTTGAATTAACTCCACTTCTCGCCCAATGCACTACGACCGGTGGCGGCTGGATGGATGGGTGGAACTCATTAATTGATCGTCGCGCTACTCAACACATTTTTTTTTAAAATAAATTTCTTGGTCGGCGGTCAGAGACCAAATCGGATATTATACGTACATACATACATAGATAGTATCGAATATTGGTATAATACGGGGGGGGCTAACAAAAGTTCGCTTAGTTGGTGTCATATTATAAGATTTTAATAAATCAAAAATTACATACTGTTTGTTATAATCTTACGTCATATCACTCTAATTTTCAGAAAGATCGGTCAAAATGGAGACAAGAAAACGTAAAATTAGTGAAGCAGTGTCAGTTGATATCCCTGTGCCAACGCAGCAAAAAATTCGGTTCGCTATTCTTTTTGGATTTCGGCGTAAGCTCAAGCCTGTGGAAATATTTATTGAATGCCAAACAGCGTTTGGAGTGTATGTGCCATCCCTTGTGACTATTTCAAAGTGGTTCCGGAGATTCCACACCGGTAATTTTTCTGTGGAGGACGACTAATCTGCGACTAACAATGTAAGTGTAGCGCTGGTGAAGTTTAAAATTGACGAAGATCCAAGATTGACCCAGGAAATGATTGTTGAAGAACTGGGCTTGAATGCTATGGCTGTATCGCGAATTTTAAAAAATAATCTTGGATACACGAAAAAATCTGCACGATGGTTTTCTAGAACTTTAACTGAAGCTCAAAAAGAGGCACGTGTGCGTTTTGCTCGATATTTTCTTGACAAATTCAAAAACGGAGAGTCCTCCACTTTTCAGAAAATTGTAACAGGTCACGAAGCATGGTTTTACAAGTACGACCCTGAAACCAAACAACAAAGCATGGTATGGAGTCCAGTAGGTGCAAATTTGAAGATTTTGAAGACTGTTTTTCAAGGTGGATTTATCGACTTCAAAAATGTATCGAAATAAATCGCGATTACGTTGAACAAATGCAAAGAGATGAAGAATAAAGATATAAAATTAAAATATTTTTTGTTTAGTTTTTTCTAATCTATTAAGCGAACTTTTGTTAGCCCCCTCGTATTGGAATGATAAGCATATATTTTAATTAGTTACGAATTCAAAATTTTTATTTTTATTTTTTGTTTTGGTTTTTCAAGATTGATAGTTTATACAAAGTATTTAAATTGTCATCTGCCCAGTGACATAAAGAATAAAATACACTTAAAGAAAACTTACAATTGTAGTAAATTCAATTTTACAGATTTATGCCTCGTATTGAATTCTTGCGTAATATTAGAAAATTAGTGGTATTCATATAAACGCGCAAAAGCCACGAAAACTTACACAGCACAACACATCAAAACAAACATTTTTCTCATACAAAACGACTTGCACAAATGTAGAAAAGTTTCGAGTCAATTTTTCAGAGCAAACGTCGAAAACGAAACGTCGAACATTTGTGCAAGGCGTTTTGCATGAGAAAATGTTTGTTTTGACGTTTGCAGTGCATGTTTTGAGATATTCGAGTTTTCGCGTTTATTTACATGAATACCACCGTTACGTCACTAATCTCTAACGGCACATTTTGGTTGCAGAACGTTACCAACTGTCTCTGATTTATCTTGCAAATATTTCATGAATATGTCCTCTACACACTCCATTTTAATTGTAACGCATGTTTGTGAAAATAATTAGCTGTTAAAATTACATCGCCATCCGGCTCACAAACACTTGAAAAAATTTCGTTATAATGTTACTCGAATTAGGGATACCCACTAGGTGCCACGCTGGTTACCAAAAAAAATAGTAGACAGTTGTCCGAGGCCTTCGGCCACGGACTGACCCTGCAGGCTGTGTCAGAGACACGGCCATTAAGTTTAACGTAGAATACGCCATCCGATAAGACAGAAAACATATATAACAATAAATGATAAATAACATAAGCAAATGAATTTATTTATTTATTTTAATTTACTAAACGTCAACTGTCAGCTGCTGTCAAACAGCATCAAACAGCATTGTTATTTTGCTTACTTGGCAGCACTTTCATTTAACATAAAAATGTATGAATTAATTTTTTCATATATTTTTTATAATTATATATCCATGTTAAATTCAAATTCACATTTAACATTTTGTTTCACTTAAATACATAAGTAAATAAACGAAATTTCAATATTTCATCAATCAAAACAACAGCCGAAGGTTTGTGTCCACACTGAAACAGCAGCATAGTTTGTGTTCACGCTACAAACTCAAACACTCAACCAAACACCACACATATGTTTGAGTGTATGTGTTTGAACAATTTTCATTTGAGAAATTTAAATATTAGGAAGATATCAACCAATATGAAATGTATATCAAACGAAAGATAACATCTTCATTTACCTACAAAAAAAAATTTTAAAAAAAGTTATCTCGCCGTTTCCTCATAATCAATGAAATAAAGATTACAACAATAACAATCTGACATGACTCCCTATACCGTAAGGTAAGACGTATTCCACGCCAAAAACATGTCCGATTCGAGTACAATATTATTTATCCTTAAGAACACCAACAATTTTATCGCTTATGAATTCATTGTCTATACATTTTTCTTTGAGTGTAAAACACACCAAAAACAAATCATCACGTGATTTACCACCATTATTAACATCATCGTAATCACCCATAAACACCGGCTGTTAAACAAAGTAGAAGGAGAGGAAGACGACGTCGAAATGCTAATAAATATGCTAATTGTCATACGAATGACGTATCGGAATCTGATGAATGCAATTTGTTGGTGCTTGTAATAAAATGAACAACAACAAATTGTATATAAAAATTCAAGTAAATAACATACATATTTTTTCACTATGGCTATTTTTAATATATTAACTATTTGAAAAATAATCGTGTCTTCAGCATCATCATCATGTCATCATCATTGTCTGTATTTCTTATGTTTCGTATCGTGAATTGTTTTAGGAAAAAAACACAAACCTGACATTAAATATTCCTGACCTAACCTTCGGATACTTTAGATTTTGTTATTTTCACATTTTATTTATTTATCAACTCGTTATATTGATTAACATGTATTAACTACTTAAAACGCTGTTAGAAAGGCGGAAGACATTTGAATTAAGATTATTTTAATTACTTCTCATCGGTTAATGTAGACCATAATTTACAGGTTAATTAATTAGCGGATATTAGCATAAAGAAGAAGAGCATCTACTAAAGTAGTCTGAATGTTTAAAACGGGAATATAGTTACAAAGATTATTACACCAAGAAGTGATTTATATGTACGACTGATCCTCGACTCAGATACTCGAATGGCCTATGAGTACCACTATTCAGCACTGCTTATCCTCACAATGATTCATTGAACCGAATGCAGTGCGTACAGTTATGAGTAAAAGTTGAATGGCTCGAGACGCAAGACTTTATGCACTATTCATTACATGTTATCTCGCGAATTGTTGCTGCAGCTTATTAGTTGTACAGAGAAAAGTACGCCGACAAAATTGCAGACCAATATTCTTACGCATCAAGTATCGATGTCATATGAAATACCACGTCGACGTATTTAACTGAATGAAAAGAAATAAATATAAAAACTCAAAACAGTTAAGTGTATCGTACTACAGACTTGCCCGCCATGAGCATAAGCTTTGTCCATAACTTTTTCCGTGGCTCATAAATTGAGCAAAGATTGCAAATATTGTATGCTACAACTCCACGAAATAAATATAAAGGCAACACCATTTTTTGTTTTTTCCAAATAATGAGAGGAATTTTCAAGATTTTATTTTATATTGTACTAGCTGAAAAGCCGGATACTTCGTTATCGGTAGTTTTAGCAAATATTACCATACCAGGGAGTAATGGCATATCCGAATTAACAAATATTGAAAATTTCAGCTTTTTAGCCAAAGGTGTTTGGGCAGGCCGCCATGGGAGAGACTTTTCCGCTTTTTGCTCCTCCCCGTAGGAATTTCCAAAAATCCCGTCTTAGCGGACGTCAGCGCTAGAGGATGGACCTCCATGCCAAATTGGAAGTTCCTAGCTGTTGAGTCAGTCAGTAACGTTATTCTTTTATATATATAGATTAAGCTATATTTACACGATTGAAATTTTCTTCAAAATGCTTCAAACTCGTGTAAACAGCAAAATTTCTTCAAAATTTATTGATCAAAATTTATTGAACAAAACTTTTGAAGATTTTATTGATGCCGTGTAAATAAGCATCAAAGTCGCATCTGGCAACTATAAATAATTTGACAGCATGTTCATTCTTTTGGTTCAGTACATATCACGTGTTTTTATTTACATATGTTTGTTGCGGCAAGTTGCAATGTAATTACTTTCCTTAAAGAATAAAATTAAAAGTAGTTAATTAATATGAGTTGGTATGTATTACATATTTAATAACTATATATTTGTGGAATAATATATCAATATTATTAAGAGTGATAACATAAATGATAATTTGCGCAACAATCGCATGCAACAGAAAAAGTGGACAGGAGATGAACTGAGACTGTTCATCGAAATGGTTGAAGTACGCGAACCGATATGGAATTTTAAAATTGATGGGTACAGAAACCGAAATGAAAAGGAGAAGTGCTGCAAAGCACAATTTAACGCTGTGCGATCACGCTAGAATGTAAATTGTTATTTTGACGTAGAATACGTCTTACCTTACGGTATGAGGAGTCATGTCAGGTTTTTATTGTTGTAATCTTTATTTCATTGAATTTGAGGAAACGGCTAGATGAATTTTTTTAAAATTTTTTTTGTAGGTAAATGAAGATGTTATCTTTCGTTTGATATACATTTCATATTGGTTGATATATTTCTAGTATTTTAATTTCTCAAATGAAAATTGTTTAAACACATACACTCAAACATATGTGTAGTGTTTGGTTGAGTGTTTTTGGTTGCTCAACATTGCTTAGGAACATGTATCTAGTAAAAAGTGAAGCGAACAGCAAGCTAATGTTGCTTGGCAACATGTATCTAGTAAAAAGTGAAACAAACAGTAAGCTAACGTAATAAAGCTTTTTTGCGAAAGCTTCAATAAAGCTGTTGTAACATTAATTTTGAATTGTAAAGCGTAAAGCTTTCACACAACGCTCGAATGCTAATGCGAAGACTCGATAAGGTAAACCTTTTTTAATATTAGGGCGGCCCTCTCAACATTCGCAGAACTTATTTCAATAAAAATATTAATTAAAATACATAAATTAAATTAAGTTTAAAAAAATTGAACATAATATTTTTTTTAAACGGCCGTTGCCGTTGGTAAATATAACGGTCAAATGCCGTTGGTAAATATAAGAATTACAGCAGACAGTTGTCCGAGGCCTTCGGCCACGGACTGTCCCTGCAGGCTGTATCAAAGACACGGCTATTTAGTTTAACGTAGAATACGCCATCCGATAAGACAGAAAACATATATAACAATAAATGATAAATAATATATGCAAATGAATTTATTGTTATATATGTTTTCTGTCTTATCGGATGGCGTATTCTACGTTAAACCTAATGGCCGTGTCTCTGACACAGCCTGCAGGGACAGTCCGTGGCCGAAGTCCTCGGACAACTGTCTGCTGTAATTTTTTTTGTTGTATGTTTTGTTCACATTTACAAGTATTATTATATATTGAAGGCGGAGCACAAAAAAATAAATACCTCCAAAAGTGGACAAGGTGGCTTTACTTATGTATCAAAATATGAATATTTTGCAGCTCTACACTTTTTAGATACTGTGAGAAATCGTGGATCAGGAGGTACGGAATCAAACTTAACTAATGCTGCGTTTGAGGATTGGGATGATGTTGAAGAGCAGTTTCAGAATTCGGAATCTCAATGTTCACCTGCAAGTTCTACTCCTGCAAAGCGTAGAAAAGTGCAAGAAGTAAATGTAATCGACAGTCAGCGTTCAGAAGTTTACGAAAAACTTGGCCAATTCCTATCTCAGAAAGTGTCACAAGGAAAAGAGGACATAAGTTGGCAGAAGGGCTATGGAGAGTATGCTGGGCAGCAGCTTTCTGCATATTCAGAGTCAAATACCCGCAGGTGAGTTTGAAATGCATAGTACTCAAATAATATTTGATACGAACTTATATTTTCAGACTGAGAACTCTAATTAATAATGTCATCGACTCATTTGAAGCACAGAAAAACAATTAACTTTGTTTTAAATTTTTTTTTTTAATATTTTATATGTGAACAGAATGTGATATCTTTTTAATATTTTAATTTAATTTTTTTATGTAGAAACGGAATGTGATTTTAAGTTGCCAAATCAATGAATTGAACTTTTTATTTCGATTAATTGGCTTTTTAATTAATTTTTAATAAATATGCTTGTATTGCCATGGAACTTCTCCTTCATTTAAAAAATATTCCGTGAATTCTTGTCGAATGAGCTTGGATGTTTCGCTTTGACGACCTTGATTGCACAATGGTTCTATCGAAGACAAAATATTCTCAGTCCGCACTTCTTCGCGCCATCGTCCATCCGTGATAGATCCATCCGCATTCACTTGGTCGTAGTCTCTTGTTTGTGCATACATAGGTACCACACTTGCGTTTGTTCAAAAATTTGTGTAATGCACATACTGCGAGAACAACTTTGACAACATTTGGTGGGGAAAGTTCCATTGTTTTTCTGCCAACGCGAAATCGCGCTGATATTAATCCAAACACGTTTTCCGAAACACGCCTAAATCTGGACAACCTGTAATTGAAAATTCTTTCCTTCGTGTTTCGATTCCGAAAACTATATGGTTTCATAATATTGGAATTTAAGGGAAACGCATCATCTGCAACAATTACATATGGAATAGGTTTTTGTCTACAGGGCAGTGGTTTCGCTTGCGGCAAATTCAACGTGTTATTATATAATCCATTCGATAGCGAACATCTACTGAATACTCCGCCATCGGACTCTCTACCCTTTGCACCAACGTCGATGTAAACAAAATTGTAGTTCGCGTCCACAAGCGCCATCAAAACAATGCTGTTATTATTTTTATAATTGAAATATTCGCTTCCACAGTGTGCTGGTGCTATAATATCGATGTGTTTTCCACGTTTCTTTTATACAAGGTGGCGCAAAAGTAAACTTCCGATGGTTTTTGGCTGTAATTTAAAAAAAAATGAAAAACTTTGATGATTCTTGTGGATTATTTTTATTTGGTCTTTTAATTTTTTTTACATCAAGTCGAGAATATGATGTCATGTAAATGGCCGCCGCCACAGTTGATTGCCATTTGAGCCCTTTTTATGGCATTTTCCATCAATTTGGCCAAAACTTCCGGCGATAGGTCCTCACATTCTTGACGGATATTGTCTTTAAGAGCTGCAAGAGTCTGAGGCTTGTTGACATAAACCCGCGATTTCAAAAAGCCCCCCAAAAAGAAGTCTGGAGCGGTCAAATCTCCCAAAACGGGAGATTAGGCTCCCTGGAAATGCATCCTTCAGCATATCGGTTGTGGCACATGCAGTGTGTGCCGTTGCACCGTCCTGTTGGAACCAGATGTTTTCCAATCCCAATTCATCAAGTTGCGGCAAAAAGAACTCGTTGATCATTGCTCTGTAGCGTGGCACGTCGTCTGGTCGATGTCGACGGTGCTTCCATGACATCCTCGGCTACAGCAGCAATATTCTCTGCAGAACGGCTACTCCGGGGTCTGCCACGCCTGGCAGCATCTCGTGTTGTGCCAGTCTCTTCGAGGCGAGCGGCCAAACGTCGCAGTGTTTCACCAGTAGGCGTTGGACGGCCAGGAAATCTGCGACGAAATTCACGTTGTGCCAAAGTCACCGACCGATTATTGGTCAAATAAATAGTCAGCAATATTCCGCGTTCTGGAGCAGTGTAGCGTAACATTGTTTATTAACGTGTATTTCGCATGTGTTTACTACACAAATGTCAAAACAGAACTGACATTAGGGGCCAATCGCAAAATTTATAGCATTTTCTGATAGGAGGATTACTTTTGCGCCACCTTGTACTTTGGGAAATACTCTCCCATTCCTCCTCTGTTGCTGGCATCTGTATCAATAGGTATTCTTTTTGATATGTTTTTTTATGTAATAAATTAGGTTTTACCTTTAAAAATTCATCTTTTAATGCTTTATATAATGCAGTGCAGACTTCAGGCACAATATTGCATATCGATGATCTTGGTCTTAACTAACTGTCCCCAGTCGCTAAAAATCTCAAAGTAATTGCCAGGCGTTCTCCGGGGCATATAGATTCCCGCATATTAGTATTGGCCTTTTCTATTGATGGGGTGACGAGAATATAATAATAATCAAAATCATCTGGTAACATTCGAACAAAGTTTTTTGTATTGGTAATGATCATTCCTTTTCAATCGCTCCCTAAAAGACACATACACACTATTACCTTTCAAAAGAAAAGGTCGAGCCCAATGTTCCTTTTGTTGTCTTCTTTTTTTGCATTATTATCAGCTACTTCTTCTCCCAATATTAAAAATGTTGATGCTATGATGATCGTGTCGTCGTCCATACTTATTAATAATAAATTATTTCAGAAAAGAAGCAAAACAGCTGATCAAAGTCAATATTTTCAATATAAAAAGTTTACAAATAGTGTAAATTAGCGTCAACAAATTTTGATCAAATTTTTATCAAAAGATTTTGAAATATATTGAAAGAATATTTTGATCAACTTTTTGAAACGTGTAAATAGAACAATAAAATACTTTATCAAAATTTTGGTAAGATTTCAAAATGTCTTCAATCGTGAAAATCTAGCTTTATTCTTTTCAAAATTAAATACTTTTCAGAAAAAAATACTTCGACTATGACTTCAAGATGAATTAAAAAAAATAAACAAATTTTTTTTTCATTGACTATTTTACAACCTCATGAGGTCAGACATATTAATTAAACAAACAAATTTAAACATATTCTTCCAACTAATTTGATTCTCCTAGCTATGACCATGTCAGAATATAGATTATATAGCTCTTGGTTCCAGCGACGTCGGTACTCGCCGTTTTCCGTAACAGGACCATATATTTTACGGAGAATTTTCCTGTCGATTACTCCCAAGTGTTTTTCGTCCGCTTGCGATATGACTCAAGTTTCGGAGCCATATGTCAAGACAGATAAAATGAGAGTCGGATATAGCTGGACTACTAATTACACTGTGCGAAACCAAAAAAAAAATGATGGGGTTCTGTAAACGGATTCTGGTAGAATGGTCTAAAAAAAATATACGTTTATCGGCGTTTTGCCAGATCTGATCAGATTTTTTTTAGGACGGGTCAAAGTTTCCGCCCCTCGGAACTTTCCTGCAACATATCGGTATGCAAAATTGTGTGTTCCTTACTTCTGGGGTACAAAAGATGTTCACAAGTTTTATAGAAAAGATTCAGATAAACACTTTTGTGGAACAAATTAATCCTCTAACTGTAACATATAACCATAATGATGGGGGGCGTGGTCAAAATGTTCTACAAAAATGATCGCCATCAAATTTCATTATATGTGTCCGAACACTCCAAAACACAAATCTTATTCCAAGTCGTAGTTTTTCAAAATATTCTCATATTTTCATGAGCATGCGCTCAAACCAATTTTCGAAGCACTTTTTCCACACCGATTGAGACACATCCGCAACATGGTTTTTGAACGGTTCAACAGCTGCTTCGGGCGTGGAAAATGTTATAATGTATGAACATCGTGAACGCACAAAACTAACAATGAAGAATTTTGTTCGATTTTCACACACGTTGTTGTAATTAAACGGCAAAACAGCTGACAGAATTCCCATTCCTCTTAGAAAAAGGACAGAGTGGAAAGTCAGATGAGACGGATAACTAATCTTTAATATGTTAGTCCCCATGCCACAGCTGATCGAAATAGTAGTTGGAATTTGGGACAAAAGGGTGTGGATGGAGAAATGAGCAATAAGCCACTAGCAGTAAACCATGAAACAAACTAAGTTTGAATAGTGTTTGATTTATACTAATGACAGCTAAATTATGATTGATGCTAATTGTATCGAACGAAAATAAGTATTTTTTATTTTCGTCCGTATGGTACAAAATCCGATCTGACGTATAGATGGTGCCAGCAGTTTGACAAAAAAAAAAGAAGTGGCAACCTTATAAAACATGTTTTAAGTCTCAAGGTTCCGCGTGGTTTAGTATTTTTATTTGAGCCATCAAAAGTAAACAATCTTTGTAAACATGGAAAAAATTGGTCACCGTTCTATAATCCAATATTTCATTTGGAAGTCTATATTAACGCCCAGCTAGATTATACTATGGGGGAGTCAGCTCCTTCGATTAAAATATGGGGTAGTAGAGCTTAAATGAGGCCGTACGAGCTGCCAAGACGAGCCCCGTAGTGGTCGACCAATTGAGGTGTCCACGCCTAACACCGTTAAGAAGAAAAGTGGTATACATCGTATATTGACCGAAGATTTTGAAGATGAGAAAGCTATTGTGCACAGAAAGCTATTGTGCAGGGCTTGGGTACTTGCTTTCAATAAAGCAAAAAGAGTGTCGTGCAGATGTTTTGGTAGAGTGTTTGGCGATGTTTTACCGCAATAAAGCACAATTTTGGCGTCGATTTATAACCATAACTGAGACATGGGTCCACCCACCACTTCACACCTGAGATAAAGGAATAGTCAAAGCAGTGGACTTGAATGGGAGAATTGTGTCCAAAGAAGGCGAAGCCAGTTCCATCTGCAAGCAAGTTCATGGCGTCTGTGTTTTTGGATGCGCATGGGATAATTTCTATTGATTATCTTCAGAAAGGAAAAACCGTCAACGCCGAATATTATGCTAATACTCGTATTATGCTAAGAAAAAAAGCCGCATTTGGCGAAAAAGAAAGTGTTGTTTCATCCAGACAATAATGCTCCAGTTCACACATCGACTATTGCGATGGCCAAAATTAATGAATTAAAGTTGATGACGCATTTACCTGGTAGATAATTCTACCATGCCTGCCATATTCTAACGTACAATAATGATCTATTATAACATTTACATACATAATTAAACGAAATAATCAAACAAATTATTAATTATTTAAAGTAGCACAATATTAATGTGATTTTAATTTCGAATCGACATTTCGACAATGTGACGGTGCAATACACAATATTTCAAAACGCCACACAAGTTTTGGTCTCATCGTACTCCTCTTTGAAATATTCGAACACCAGAAAAATTGTCTGTGAAGACAAACAACCACATAAGACAAATTCCAATTATATTTTTGAAAGAAAACAAATAAATATTTCGTAATGATCTCAAAATAGTTTTAAATCATAGGCAGTAGATTCAATTGGGTGTAAGATTAAAACTCAAATGCAACCAATTGGATGGGGTTCAAATACTTGCGTGCAGTTGTTATACACTAAATTTATTGGGGCATTCAACTTTCAAACAAAATCAACTTCAATGTCTTGAAATTTGTATTACTCTATAATGAGTTAAATTGATGTGATTTGTTCGAATGTTAATTGTGACCATTTGTGTGTCAGATGGATGAAGAAGAAGAAAGAAAAAACATTAACCAGAAATAAAAATGAATCGAGTAGATGTTTGTGTGTGTGTCTTAACATTATAAGTGGTTTCACGATTTCATGATGAATTGGATTTTAATTGTTTCGAACCAAAGCCATCAACATTTGCATATTCGCATATAAATACATATAAATGTCTCTAGACACATATGTATGCTCAGTAGTATGTATTAGCCCTATTAACCGGTTAACCGGTTTTATGCCGAAACCATCCAGCCGGTTTTCTGAATATGCTGGTTATCAATGAGTATAAGTTATGTTGGAATTAGTTACCCTGCGTTTACACGAGACAAGACAATTGAGAATATGTATTAGTTGTCAAACTTACGGTCTTCGAAAATCAGAGATAGTGACGAAAACAATCATAGAGTAATGTCATATAGAGTTTTCATTCTTCTCATCTGACATTTCATTTAACACTATTCGTGGTACGGTCGGTGCGATAGGTAGTTATTTGACATAAATTGACTGGCACCAGGTGGAATTATAAAAATTGTTGACTTAAATTGTTCATGTCGTTTTGATGAAAAACTGTGAAATTTAAAGGTATTTTGGACTTTTCATGTTATCTTTTATTGTTAGTATTAGGTTGTTCACGCAGGGCTTCTTATCAGCTTATGTGCTGGAAAGATGAAAAATAAGCTCTGGGCTACGTGAACACCCTTCCATGTTGGTTATCTGCTTATCTGCTTATTTTTTTCAATCAGCTGTTCGATAAATGAAATCAAAACCATCAATGTACAATTGAAATTGTTTGTAAAATGCCTAAGCAGAGCATTAAACAACAAATTATGGACTTCAGAGTTAATATGAGTACTTTGGAAATTGAATTCATTAAAGGTAAGTAGTCAGAAATGTATACGATGCAAATATTTATGGTTTTGCGCTTGTACATATAGGTTTCCCTGACCCCCCGACTTGCGCTCATTTTGATTGTTTTTTTTTAATAAACAAAACACAGATGTAAATACCAGTGCTACCAATACTTAAATATAAAATTTGAGATGCCATTTGCTAAAACTTCGTGTTTTTAGTGTTGTCAGCAAGTTAAATTTTTGGTATTTTCCAACACTAAAAATAAGCTGATAAGCTTTTGCCAAAGGCACAGGTTGCTCAAAGTTGCTTATTTTATTTCAATGTATTTTGTTGTTGGCGAGATAAGCACATGAGCTGATAAGCAGTCCTTCGTGAACACCCTATATGTATTTGTTGTGTATTTACACAAAAATGATAACGCACAAAACAAAATGCCGTTGCTGATTTCGTATTGGTTGGTTTGAACCAGTGCCTCTGTCTGGTATTATTAAAGCAATATGTACTTTCCAACATCCAACCGCCCATCTATCTGCAACACACCAAATGTCATCAAAATAAAAAGTGTGAATGTGTTGACGTTGTCTGACTCTAGGCTGATCTAGTAGAGGTTAGACTTGTGTCGAACTCGTTCACTAGTTCTCGAACTCGTTCAGTTAAGGTGCCCGGACATAAAAATCACGAACATAGTCGCTGTCACGAGCATGTGTATTATGTCCGTGAGAGTGATGTCTGGGCATCCTAAATGAACTATACAGTTCATGAACTACCCAACTCTAATTGAAGTTAACGCAGTACGATTTGTTGTAATTGTGTACACAAACAGGGATTTTGTTTTTGTTCCATGACTCTTCGTGTCAAATTCAACACAAATGCATACGACCAAAAACACCCCAGCGGACCAAAACTTCGTATACGATATCGCATACGAGAGTTACGCGAAACTTTTGCGGGTAAAACTCTCAAAAACAGATCCGAAAACGATCGGAAAATGAATCATCAGTCGCTCAGTTTGTGGCAGTAAAAGTTTCGTTTACGATGTCTTGCAAGAGATTCGTTTGCGAGACTTTTGCAATATCTTTTGCGAGAACAACACGAAAAATAAAACAAAATGCAATAGCCAAAACTTTGTTGTTGTGTCGTGTGCCTGCACGTGTGTGCCTCTGTTTGGCACACAACACAACGACAACAATGTTTCTCTCTTTTCGTCCGTTTAGCACCCGTTTTTAAACCAGTTTGCGAATATTTGGGCGGGTTTAATTTCTCCCCCGGTTTTGGTCCGGTAAATACTCGCTTCTGAGCCCGTTTGCGAGCATTTAGCGTAACACTCGCTAAGGCTCGGTTTTTTGCCCGCTGGGACTAAACAAAGAAGTACAATAACAAAATACACTGAATTTGGCAGATAGAGTCATATGAAAGCAAAATCAGCTGTTCTAACCTCTACTATATCAGCTTTAATCTGACTCCTGTAAACGTCAAGATATGTTGGAATTTCGCCTTACAAATAAAGCTAGGTTAGAAACCTCAAATTTACTATTCGTACACGCCGACAAAATACACTCTTGAATACATTTTCACTTAATTTTAATATCTTTACAAACTATCATATATATGTTATGTAAAATTTATTATTTGCATTATAACTATACATATGTTTGCTGAAAAATATTATAATATTTGTGCATCTTTGATTATGTCCACCGAAAAATAATATATGTATTTAATTTTGCCATAATTATAACTGGGGTTCTCCAATTAAACACATCTTTGTGTATTGGCGTCAAACCTGTAGTGCCTACATTTATTAATATCCCAAAAACGTATGTTTCAGCTCGTTTTCGAGGACCTCACACAAGAAACTGAAGTAGTTTTTCCGGAAGAATTACTTCAATAGTAAATCAACATGGGTTGTTGTGGATGGTGTGACCCAAAGCCGATACAAAGTAAAATCATACAAGAAACAATGATACCTGGTGACGTGATAACATTTTTAAAATGAAGAATTCAGTAGTTCTTGATTGAGTCTACTTTTTGCAGGAAAACATTTTCAATTTTCCTCCACAACAAGAGGCCAGTAACAGATGTACAGGATTTACATATAATATACACGTTAAAAAAAAAACAAGCCCCAGCAACATATTGCAGGAAACATGTACATGTTTGTAAGCACTGTGTCCATGAATTCAAGATCTGATACTTTCTCGTTTCTTTGTTGTCCGTCCTGTTTTTGGTTTTCGCTGTTGTGGCCATCGGTGATGCAATAGTTAGAGAGTGTGTCTCTTGTACATGAGAACGTCGGTTCGATCTCTGCTATGACCACCTTAGATTTATTTCGATGACGCTCACCTCGCTTAGTGATGGCGACACTATCGTGTACTTAGCCACACGCTGAAAAATCTGTCTTTTTTTGGTGTTTAAATGCAAATATAAGGTGTGTTTGGAGCTTGTCGCAAATATAATATACTTGTGTCCAAATATATTGTGTTTTCTATTCAATATTACAATGCTTAATATGTAAGAATATATGTGTTTGCGACCTACCTATATTTATGTTTGTGATACAAATACAGCTGTGTTTGTTGCACTGTATATGCTCTCTCGAGAGCCAGAGAATAAAAGAGGGACAACGAGAGAGTCTATCTTGTAAATGTGTATCTGTATTTTTGCATTATTCTCTCAGTCAGTGAGTCATAAATATTCCTGAATGTGCGTGCAAATTGCAGAAAAATTAATAAACGATGGCTCGGACGACTAAATGGTTTGTGATGTTACTTTGGTTTTTGCGTATGAGTTTCGTATATATGTATGTCTGCTACCAAAGTGAGAAACGATTTTGAGGAAAGAAACTGGAAAGGGCAACACCGTGAAGCCCTTACGTGAAGCCCTTTACTGAGAACCATTTGTGTACTAAACGCTTGGCTTGCATGAACTAGGTTTGTATATAAATACATATATTCTTTGTGTACCAACACATAGTGATAACCAAGGTATAGCTGAAACCTTCCGAAAACAGAAACGTGAGAGACAAGAAAGAAAGGAGAAACAAAAGAGCAACAGATTCTCATTTATTGAAAGCAAAAACAAATAATGCATTCAAATGTAAAAACGACCGTTTTAAATCTTTTAATTTTTTGTATTAATTATTTATAAATGTGGATTTATATTGATAAAATTAATTATAATAAATTATACATACATATATATTGAAATCAAAGAATAATTAGTTTTTAAATATTATTATGATTGGGGGAAATAGGCATATGTTTCCACGTAAAAGCATACATATTTGCCAGCAAACATGATGCTGTTTACATTTAAACACAAGTGAGTTTGGGACTTCCAAACATATTAATGTTTGAAGAGTGTTCCAAACATATACATGGTTCCTACAGAATAGGTTTGGGAAATTATGTTAGAGAGACCGTTATTTTTCAGCGTGTATGTGAAAACTTCCCAAAATACCGTTTGGAACTGGAATAAAACTGTAGGTCCCAATCAGTGGGTGTGAAACTATAAAACACATTGCTCACGGATTGTGAGAAGCTCTCCCCTATCCCTTCATGGGATGTAATGGGAAACTATTGTAATCATTCTGCCTCCAACATGTAACATTGAATAGCAAACACAATATGTTTGGACACAAGTATACTATATTTGCGACATGCTACAAACACGCTATATTTGCATCCAAACAATAAAAAAGACAGATTTTTCAGCGTGTAGATGTTCATGTTTGTGACCCCTCAATCTGAACGCTCCAAAATTGTGAATGTTCGTGTAGTAATAACTGCAATTAACTACAAATATATTTCAAATAACCCAAAAAATTAATAAACTAAAATTTGTATAACGTAAGTATATTATAATTTGCAGTAAGCATAATATGTTTATATTTAAATTAGCATCAAACATAATATGTTCGCAATTTCCAATTATAATGTTTGCACAATATGGTCAAACATATATGCAATACCAGCAAAAATGTGTTTGGAGCAGAACTTTTTACCAATCTGTTATCTCGAATCCATTCACCTAAGATTTTCCTAACGATGTATTGTATCGCTAGAGAGATATTAATGTCAACTTATTTTAAAAAATGGGTTTAAAAGATCTTCGCTATTGAACATAGACAAAATATCTACAAAAATTCTTAAAAAAAAAATATTTAAATGGGCGGGGAAACCGTGGTTGCATTACGTCAATTTCGCCGAAACACAGTTCATGAAAATTCCGCAAACCGAAAACCATACCGTCTGTAAACCCGGTTTTTTGAATACTCTAGTATTTGTATGATAGTAATCACAATGCTGATATTTACCTGTACATGTATGTTGTTGGTTCTGTTATTTTACACTTTTGCGATTGGTCGATTGCATTGTCATGAATAATTGCAAGTGATTTAACATTTCCTGAGTTGGTGTTAATGGGTTAATTCACCCCATGTCATTACCATAAGATATATAAGTACATACATATATTGACAAGTCCGATTGATAAGGCAACAATATTGTTTAATGTAAATAATTCACTGTTTGAGATATCATTCAGTTTGAGATTGAAATGCAAATTTTAAATCTAAGTAAATGACATTCACAAGCCAAGGAAATGCTACACGCTAAGAAAAATATCGTTATACTCAAACAAATTTTCAGATAAATTAACATAATTTTGGGCTAGTAGTTGTGGCAATCGAATAGTTGCTGAATCAAACATAATTTCCATTGTGATAAATACATTAAATCGTTTACATGACCTTTTAAACGTTTATAACAAATGGTATAAGATAAGTCAACAAAGGGGGGGAACAATTTGTACTAAAAACGAAATGCTTTTCCTCTAACTGTTCTTTCGTATACCGCAAATGAATTTTTAGGAAACTTGAAACTCAAAAAACCTTTACAACTGTTTTTCACCTACCGCAAACGTGTTAAGGCATTCTAAACCAAAAACAAGTTTTATGAGATACATAAAATTTTTGCGACAATCTTCTTTTTCGCTTAAAGGAAACGGGACATTTCAGTGACTAGGATTTATGTTGGATGGAAGTGTAAATTTAACAGAAGTTATTGATTGAATATTAAATACAAACACATTTTCGTTCTTATGCTTTCCCCGAAATGGAGTTGGATCCAGCCACCAACACGTCAAGTTCGCACGTTTCTCCACAGAACCAACGCATACGTTGCGCGAAAAATAGATTTCCCAGTACATTCCATGTGCGGTTTCTAGTTTTACACTCAGTGATTGGAACCAACAGTTTTACTCCAGTTCTGAACGGTATTTTGAGAAGCATTGGCATGGTTAAATACTCGATGGTGTCGTCGTCACCATAGATAAAGTAAACAAATAGATGAAGCACAAGTGTTGGGAAAATTTTAGTGTAATGGATAATTTTCTAGATGTCGTTGAAAGCATTAAATGGGATTTTTTTGTTTCCAAAAAAAAGTCAAAAATATGACAATAAATATCTAAAATTTCATATCAAAAGAAAAAATAATTTTCAACAAAAATATCAAGAATACAAGAATACAACACTTTACTTAAAGTAGAATATCTGATGGCCATCGAATTGCAAAGCCATGTCACCACCGTCTATGTCCTAATAAATTGGTTCTTCCTCCGGTTTAGCTGCCATTCCTTGTTGAGAGTCCTCAGACACTCTAACGGTTTTGGCATCTGCGACCGCAGAAGTTGCTACAGTTTTTGGGCGGGGAAGTTTTTAGATTAAAACGGCGTTCCGGGATGTTCATCTTTGGGCGGTCTTACGGGTTTTCTCCTATTGATATCCCAACACCGGCCTCATGCTTTGAAATAGTTTTTTGTACAAGAAACAAACTTCAGTGAAAGTAACAGTAGACAGCACCTAGTGAACAAAGTTGACAATGGTCGCGCTATATCTTTTATTTCCTTTATCTATAGCCGTCGCTATGCGAGGTGACCGACGTCGAAAGAAATATGAGGTTAAGTTAGTACGCCCCACATTTGTATCTGGTCTGTCACAACCTAGTGACGTTTGACAAAATACCGAAAGATACCCGAACACAGTGGGGGATTTTTCTAAACTATTGGAATTAATTCAGTCGACTTTAAACGGCTGGTACGATCAAGATGAAATTTCACATAGACATACATAGCTGAGGTAGAATCTCCACCGACCCCACAGGTGTCGCACAATGGGAGCCCAAAGGTAACAACCCCAGCCATAAGAAAAATATGAACCGTTGTCAAACTTTGAATTTTGATTCTACAGGAAATTTTTGTTATATAAATTAAATTTTAATTAAAAAAGTTTTTCATTCGAAAGACCAATACATGGCATAAACGCATGAAATAAAATTAGAGCATATGACCACTGTGGCTTTTTATGCCAAAGAGAGTTCTGAACTTCCAATTTTGGGTCACTTTTCCAGCATTGCTGGCCATATGTCACGAATAACACGAACACTTGTGACCTCCAAAGGGTCAATTGTTCGTAGTTTATCAGCATAAACCAGTGATTTAATGTAGCCCTACAGGAAATAATCAAGAGGTGTCAAATCGCACGACCGTGGAGGCCAATTGACAGGTCCATTTCTCGAAATATGATCGCCAAATTTTGATTTCAAGAATCGATGGTCGTCGTATGGCGCGTAACACCATCCTATGGAAAACTTTTGTCGCCCGGTAAACGTCGTCCATATTTTCAAACAAACAATCATTGATCATGGTGCGGCAACGAACTCCATTGACCGTAACGCGTGCTCCGATTTCATTTTTGAAGAACTCGCGTCCGATTATGCCACCAGTGTGGAAATCGCACCAAACAGTGAATTTTTCTGAATGTAACAGACTTTGTAGGGTCTGTTGTGGATTGGGCTCGCGCAATTTTGTTCATTAAAAAACATGTTACTCCAAAAATGAGCCTCATCACTGAACACAATTTTGCGATAAAACATTGGGTCAGTTTCCAACTGTTATAGAGCGCAATCGGCCGAAGGACGACGCATAGGATGCGCTCGTGGCTTAAACTCTGGTACCAACTGCTTCTTATAAAGGTGTAGGCCAAGATCTTTGCGCAAACTTTCTCAAGTAATGGGCGGACAGAGCCCCAATTCCTGCAACCGACGATGAAGCGATAAATTTGGAATTACTTCCACACTTTCGATTACTGCGCCGATATTCTCTTCAGTACGCTCATTCCTTCGACGTGTTGGTGTTATTGCATCAATAGAGACTATATGGTATGAACTCTATCCACAGTTAGACGGATGGCCGGCTCAGATGGACGATTAGGCGCGCCATAAAAATCACGAAGTCTTGTATAAGTTGCTCGAATATATGACAGATTTTCACAGTAAATTTGGATAATTTGGTAGCGTTGTTCAAGCTTGAATCTATTCATGATAATTTGCAGGAATATACTGATTATAAATGTCAAAAAGTGAACGCAGTATGACAGTTTCTTTGATAGTCAACTCTTTATTAAGTTCTATGTAAGCGAAAAAATCACCCTTTACTATATATGTAACGCTATTAAAAACCCTATAAAAAAATGGATACGCCTGTATTTACTCCCATGGTTCTCGAGACATTTGGGGAAAAAATTTCAAATTTTTCCAAAAACAGTTTTCCAAAATATTTCAAGAGCCATACGAGTAAATATGCACAATGGTTCAAATTTTTCTGATGGCCGAGGTTGTCATTTTTGGGATCCCAAAGTGCGGCTCCCATGGAATGTATGGGGTTACATCCATGTGAAATCTTGATCGATGAAGCCTTTAGAAACGGCTGAACTATTTCCAATTTTTGGAAAATTTCCCCACTATGCAGAATGGGACTGGAAAAATTACTGAAATTCAATTGAGGAAATATTTTATTCTACTAAACTTAATTCGTATCGTATCGGTCAGCCAGTCGGCGAGAAAACTATTGTAGAAGTTACAAATATATCCGCGACAAATTGACACTAAATTTCATTAAGCTGCGTAATTTTTTCGGGAGTTCTTGTGTAGTCCAGGAGTCCGTCGACCAAGTTTTTAAGTGGGAGGTACAAGAATGTGCGAGGCAAATTTACAGTATCTTCCCAATACCTCTCTGTTACGGCATTGCCCTAACCTTTTCTTAAATTTTGGCCAACAGCTGTGCATTTTTAAATTTATGATATTAATTTGTAACGGGTGTGACACAGTCAGCATTTAGAAGGCAAAATCAGGAACGAGCCCCATAAAAAAACAAAAAAAAATGTGTGTTTTTTATTTAAATTTCCGAGATATTGACGTTTTTTTTTTAAATCCATACTTTCGATCAAAAATGGACCATTACGTATGAATGGGTAATCGCCATGGGTTATTATACACTACGATTTCCCATACCCCACATGTAATGTGTAATCGTAATGGGTAATTACACCTCCCCTATATGTAATGTGTATTTGTCGCTGCCCATTCCCCATGAGTAATATATAACGATCGTTACCCATTGCCCACGGCCATGGCAATGGGTTACACGTGACTAGGTAAATAAAGTGTTGAAGCGAGTTCAACAGCTGACGAATAGGAATCCATCCCATTTTCACGAAATAATTTGTGATCCTAAATTCATAGTGTAGAAGTTCTAAAAGAGTAGTATTTTTTTTTTGCCTATTTATACATTTTACAATCCACAATTTATACAATTCACTGTCAAAGAGATAAAGAACAGTAGAATATTGTTTTACCTATTCCTATATCCCTAGTATAAAAGCACATTCATAGCATATTACTCTTCTAGTTTTAAGAGCTCAAGGAGAGCGTTAAAACATTACAGCTCTTGGAGACTGGTAGTGTACACAATGTGTACTACACATACTATACTTAAACCACCACAGCCCAAGAAGAGCTGCTGCTGGAAAATGTATGCAACGTAACTGTCTATATATTGTACAACAATGTACTTTTATGGCCTTTTCAATTTGTGGCCTTTTATTTCAAAGGGAAATAAAGGGAATCCATACCGCACTCCAGATTCTAATCAAGAGGATCTGGCGTCAACATACAGAATATTAAAAGTTTTTTAAATATTCTGGTTTTTATATCTGATGACATTTCCAATCAATTTGATAATTACTTGCTTACAAATGTGTCTCTTACGAGTATTTATTTAAGGGTGTAAAGATGTGGCAACTCTTTTGAATGAAAAGATCAAGTTAGTAGGTTTAACTCTGTTTAACGTGGTTTTGTATAGATGTGGAAAATAGTGCCAACTCTGAAACCAGTAGGAACGACAAGTTTGCCGCTATAGCTTAGAAGGCCGAAGTGGCATGGGCTTTCCCAGCCTTTGATGCTACCAAGCTAATGTCAACAATTAGGTAAAAAGGTCTCTGGAACGCTTAAGGCCTGCCTTAAATCCTCAAGGGGGATTCTATGACACAGCTGATCGAAAAGGTACTAGGCCGATGATGGAGAATGAGAGAGCAAAGAAGACAGGAACTAATTTTAAATAGTGTTTATTGATGCTAATGACAGCTAAATTATGTTTTATGTTATTTGTATTAAAAGAAAATACGCGATCCCTTTGATTTCTGTCCGTTTTATGTCCAACGAAAGTGTAAAATTGGTAAAATAAAAAAAAAAAAAAACTCTATGAAATGGCCTACTACCTCGTCGTCATGAAGAGGCAATGAAGAGAGTAATGGAAACTCTTAAGTATTTCTCTATGAAGCCTCACTAGACGAGAAGGTTGCTGCTGCTTTTAAAGAAGCCATTAAGAATGAATCTGAGACTGCTGCCAAGATCCTACTGCTTTCCAACAAGAAGGCAGATATGCATGTTGTTGAGAATTCCCAAATAACTGTGGCACCTGAAACATTTGTTGTTAAACTCAACATGTCCAATATCTCGGTATAAGTCTAGTATAGGAGCAATTCTAGGAATGGAATCAAAATGTTTCCATCAATATAACTCTTTGAGCTCAGTTCAACAAATTTTTTTTTTCGCAGTTCCAACTTCTTGAGATATGGGATTACAAAGTCTGAATGCCTATATCTCTGAACCTACTTGTCCGACCTGTTTGACATTGACACCATTAGAAATGTATTTCTAGCTCTACAGATGCTGGTAAAAAATTTTAGATATATTAACCCATTGTGGAATGTTTAAATAAATAACAATTTTTACAACCTCACTTTTTTCTTTAAAATGTGTATTTTTTGAAAATTAACTGTAGTGTCGCTACATTTTCTCTAGACACCGTTAATAGAGAAGATTCCAGGCTTTCTTTCAAGGTATAATGCGGCTCTTTAACCATTCAAAGCCCGGAGACAATAAAGTTCAAAAAAGTGGCCAAGGTTTGCAAGAATACCGTCTTGTCGCTCAGCAGTAAAGGATCGACTGTACCAAAATCTGGAAAAACAACAAGGCAGTTTTTTTCCATTAAGCTATTGACTCACAAACGATCCACACATAATACTAAGAAATATGCCAACATTTGCTGTAAAGGGTGAAAAAATGCGATACGGCAACACGTTTGTAGCCAGTGCCAACAAATACATGGTAGCAGCAGATGTTATTGTAGTTGTAAGCAGCAACAACAGACATTTTATTTTTGTTCATTCGATTCTTTTGTCAAACTCTACACAAATATATACCAACAATGCAAGAATACAAAAAAAGTATTAAAATAAAACACATATGAGTTTGACATGGAAAAATGTAAATCGCCTGTTTAAACGACCATACCTGATAGACAATTCTACCACAATCAATATGTATAACATTTACCGCTTGTTGTTTTGAACAATTTAATTCCAATTTTGTTTTCAATCGGAAATGAAAATCTATCCTTTAAGTTTATAGCCTTTTCACACTAGGCGACATCTTACATCTTCAATCAATTTGCCAAAGATGTTAACATTTCCCCATACAAATTTGACATTTTGTGAGCTCAACATCTTTCAACATCTTTGCAAAATGTTCCTATCTCATTACGTTTCACCCCAAGATTTATTAATTCAGGTTATAGCAGTAATATGTCAAACTTTGTTTACATTTCTGTTATTGTTAAGATTATTAGTTTGTTCACAAAGTTTCAAAGAGTTTGTAATAAAGTAGATGGATTTGTTTGCGAAAATAATTTGTTACATATTAAAGGGCTTTACAAAAATCGACTAGAATCTTTATTATAAACACTAAATTTAACACATTTGCAATTAAATTGCCATTTTCACATTGTGTTTACATCAGCTGACTTTGACATATTAGGCACTTTAATTTCATCAACAGCTGCTGCTATAACCTGAATTAATAAATCTTGTTTCACCCCACATCATTCGATAATTTTAAGTCCATCACCAGAACAAAATTGAAATCTAGAAACAATGACAGAAATTCAAAAAAACAAAACAAAAGATGTATTTAAATCAGGTGGTAGCGCTAGAACAGCTGATTTAAATGTTTTCAAATCTTTGCCTCAACTGACTGTTAAATTCATATGTATTTCTTTTTTGTGTACTTGTATTGCAATTGTTTTACCAAATTTGCTTTGAATTTGGCAGTGGTATGACACCAAATAAATACTAAACAGCTTTGGTCATTGTCGCAATAACACCACCTAATGTAGTTACATCTTGACGAAATAAATGTAGAAAATCAAAAAGTGTAATAAATTTGATATGTATGTATGTTAAAAAGTAATCGCTTGACGTATGTTATCCTCCATTCTTGCAACTCCTGGGCCCCAATAGACATATTGTACTCCTAAACCATTTTAAACCATTTTAGTTCCAATAATTTTTGAACACAAAAATTTCGTTACAGCGATGTGCCATATTTATAAATGAATATTAGAAGATGACAGATGGAAGATGTGGCAAGTGTGAACGCAAGTTTCATTTTTCCAACATCTTCCATGCGTTCCCCCAAAAAGATACGCTAGTGTGAAAAGGCTATTAGGGATATAAAAGTGTATCCATTAAATACTTATAAAATAATTTAAATTAACTTATCGTGTGTAACCCATTTTGCAAATTTCTGCTTTTGTGTCTCTCCTTGATAACATGTGGCATTGAACATGTGGCAACATTGACATTGCTCAAGCCGGAATTTATGTGGGAAATTGAAATGCCACTTAATATCGCTTAGGTGTCCCTTACAAATTAAGCTATAATTAACTCAAGAAATTCTGTGGTAGACGACAAATTGCCAAGACGCAGGTCAACTCTGCTATTATTCCTTCAAAGTAACTGACGAACAAGTAATGTCAACGAAAAATTTTGGAATAAATTGTGACACTTCAAAACTAAATCCAATTGCCGATCTATTGGAATTCAAAATTATACCTTGGCTATTGGATTTCTTTCGAGGAAAGGTTTATTTAAACGGATTAAATGTGTATTTTTTAACCTATTCAAAATATAACATACCTACGGGAAATCGAATTGGTTCAGAACCACTCACGTGACTTGTTGCGTGGTGGTCAAGAACCGGTCCTAGTTCAAGAAGTAATGTGTGTGAAGCACTGGTAATTTTTGTATGACGTTGCCCCTGAGGTGTGAATGAATACCTATTAGTTTCATTACATCTTCAAGCACCTACTCATTTTTAGTTCAATAGTATCTAGGCCATCGGTGGTGCAATGGTAGTGTGCGCGGCTCTTGTAGATGAGAATGTGGATTTGATCCCTGGTCTGACCACCTTACACTCCTTTCGAAAACGGTCACCTTTCTTAGTGATAGAGACTATCGAGTACTTAGCCATGAAAAGGCTTCTCAAAATGCCGTTCGAAACCGGTGTAAAACTGTTGGTCCTGAACAATGAGCGTAAATCTAAAAACCATGCTGCTCACTGGTACAGAAAAGCTCTTCCCAATCCTGTATGGAATATACTGGGAAACCATTTGTTTGTTTGTATCTAGGTCCAGTGGGTCCCGAAGCTCCGATCTATTTGATTATTCCCAAATTCTGTTTAATGTTCACTCCCAACCCGTGCTACCAACAGTAGTTCAGACATATTAACTCTTTTTTAAAACTTTGGAACCAGTTTGGAAACATACTTCCTCTGAAACTATCGCAGAACAGGTACTTTCCGACAATTGACACCCTATTCTCTTCGTCTTACCGGCATTTTAGCGTTTTTATTGTTGTAAGAAGAGTAAACGGGGGGTAGGTCGTGATTCTTGTTAGGTCGCAAGTGATTCATGAATGCCAATGTGTTTTGTCTCTGAGTTTCTTTACTGCAGCTTTTGTGGCCAATGCTGATGTTTAAAGAATTCATACGATTTTTGGAGGCCGCCGATATTCTGAAATTCTATGGAATTCACTCAACTCTAAATATTTGTATTGCTTTTGTACACATATTTGTAAATTTGATTAATCGATATCGTGATTAATCAGTTCAATAGTTAATCGATTATTCAAATCTTCTGATTAAGCAAAACTTTTGGTAATCAATTAAGTTAAATATCGATTAATCACATTTGAATAAAATTATTTATCATTCAAATACTTTAAAAAATATATACCTACAAATATACATATATACAAAATAAAAAAAATAAACCAGCACAGACTCAATCATACCTTCACCCTAAGTCACCCATTGGGTCCAAGTGTTATTATCAAAGGTTTGTATTCTTTCGGTCAACCAATCTTCAGTCACCCGGGTGGGGCAAATTGGGCCTATTTAATTATGATCTGTTGTATTTTTGTGCATCCATCGTGGCTACCAGCAAGTTGTCCGCACAACAATTGTCCAAAAATGGTCGTGGCCAATTTGTCGGTGGGGCAAATTGGGCCTATTTAATTATGATCTGTTGTATTTTTGTGCATCCATCGTGGCTACCAGCAAGTTGTCCGCACAACAATTGTCCAAAAATGGTCGTGGCCAATTTGTCGATTTTTAAATGCACAATGAGTGTGTTTTTTTACCCCGCTAAAGTTAATTATAGTTAATTAATTAATTAAGTTAATTTGTACGGGACAGCTAAGCGATATTAAGTGTCATTTCACTTTACCACTGAAATTCTGGCTTGAGCAATGACAATGTTGCCACATGTTCAATTTCAAGAAATGGCAACAAAAAGTTATCGTAGATAAATTTTGTTATCATTTCTAGTGAATGAAAATGTTATCAAAAAGGAGAGCCTCAAATACAGAAATGTACAAGATGGCTTACCCATGGTAACTTAATTTAAATTATTTAATTTAATGGAAGACTACGTATATTTTTCTGTCTCTAAATATGAAGGATAAATTTTTATTTCAGATTGAACATGAAATTGTAATTAAATTGTCCACAGCAATGCGCGGTAACTGTTATTGATCATGGTAGAATTATCTATCAGGTATAGTCGTTTAAACAGGTGATTACAATTTTCCCATATCATTTTTCGTTTCACTTGTCAAAATCATATGTATTCTCTTTGTATACTTTTTTTTATTCTTGCATTATTGGTATATATTTGTGTAGAGTTTGACAAAAGAACCGAATGAACGAGAATAAAATGTCTGTTGTTGCTGCTTACAACTACAAAAACATCTGCTGCTACCATGTATTTGTTGGCACTGGCTACAAACGTGTTGCCGTATCGCATTTTTTCCACCCATTACAGCAAATGTTGCCACATTTCATAGTATCATATAGTATTTTATATGGAAAGTCGTAAGTGGCAATAGCTTAATGGAATAAAAAAAACATCCTTAATAGCTTCTGACACGGCATTCCCCAGCTCCAACTGTCATTAAGATCGGAGCATAGATAAAGGAAATAAGTAGATATCGCACAGGCGTTGTGAAGTACTGCCACTAGGTGCTGTGTTGTCGTTTTGTAACTTTCATTGACGTTTCTCATAACATTCACTGACGTTTATTCAACAGTGTGGGACATTTTTTCAATACAAAAATAGAATCATTTTCCAGGTTGTGCTATTCGAACAACTAATTTAGTTTTTTTCATGTCGTTGTGTTGCCCACTTTCTAATTCAAATACATTTTGGTTATGTGCTTTTTTGGTGTACTGTTACTGTTGGTATTCGTTTGTGTTGACTTGTACAGCATCGGCCCACTAAACAAAACAAAATGCCGGTTGATGTTGCCTACCACACGTATTGTTAGCACCTGTTCTAAATACATCCTGCAAGGTATATTTTGTTTGGGATCAACAAGGTGGCGCAAAAGTAAACTTCCGATGTTTTTTGGGTGTAATTTAAAAAAAAAAAAAAAACTTTGATTCTTCTTGTGGATTATTTTTATTTGGTCTTTTAATTTTTTTTACATCAAGTCGAGAATATGATGTCATGTAAAAGGCCGCCGCCACAGTTGATTGTCATTTGAGCCCTTTTTATGGGATTTTCCATCACTTTGGCCAAAACTTCCGGCGATACGTCCTCACATTCTTGACGGATATTGTCTTTAAGAGCTGCAAGAGTCTGAGGCTTGTTGACATAAACCCGCGACTTCAAAAAGCCCCACAAAAAGAAGTCTGGAGCGGTCAAATCACGCGATCTTGCTGGCCAGTGCAAATCGCCAAAACGGGAGATTAGGCGCCCGGGAAATGCATCTTTCAGCATATCGGTTGTGGCACGTGCAGTGTGTGCCGTTGCACCGTCCTGTTGGGACCACATGTTTTCCAATCCCAATTCATCAAGTTGCGGCAAAAAGAACTCGTTGATCATTGCTCTGTAGCGCTCACGGCGCTTCCATGACATCGAATGTGGCGATTTATATGGGAGGTACCAGAAGGAACGTGCTGTTAATGCGTATTTTCAATCGCAAACCAAGTCTTGGCATAATAATAGTTACTGACAACATTTCAAAGAAATCAGACTGATAACATTTAAAAGTAGACAGACAGACGGACATGGTCCAAAAGCTTTTAAAAGTCCCAAAAAAAGTTTGGGCCAAAAATGCTTCCATGAGTCACTATTTTTTTGTATCAAATGATACATAACCCCATTGCTATGGGTGAGGGTATAAAAAGTGTAACGTATACTCGTAGAAAGGGTCATATTAGACCCCAAGAACACAAATTTGTTTTGGGACTTTTTAAGACTTTTGACCCATGTCCATCTGGCTGGCTGGCCAGTTAACACGATAATGACCGAAGTCTGGACCGATCTCAATGAAATTTTGCCACTTTTCGAAAGTATATAAGTAGTATGGAATTGAAAATCGGCATCATGATCACGTTCCTTCTGGTACCTTTCATATAAATAGGCATATTTATTACAATATAATATTTCGTCTAAGATATGTATGTGTATAAACTAATCACATATAGTTTCAACTACTATATTGGTTAATAATCGTTGCATTTTTAGTAACCAGGGATATAGAGGCGAGGTTGCCATGTCTATTCTGGTACCGGTACGAATTGGCCGGCCGTTCGGTTGGTACGAATTGGCCGGCCGTTCGGCTTGTCGATAAGATAAATCGAGTAAAACATTTCCATGTGTTTTATTTCCGATATTGGGCGTAATTTGTCAAAAGCAAGCCACCCACTAAAATCAGTGTTGGGATTTTTTAAATTGCATTGGATTTTAATTTCCATTACTTCATCTAATGCAAACGCAAACGAATTGGCATTTTTCGCAATGTCAATTAAACAATTTTGAATTTCCATTTGCTCGGACAAATCAAATCCAGGTTGTGGAATCGTATGTCAATTGTACTGAAATATGCGAATGTTTTTAAATATTTTGAATTTGCTTGACAGCTGGCAATTTTGTATTTACAGTATTTTATTTGTAGAGGTTCGTGCCTTCGATTGATGTTGCCTCGTAGACTTTCAAATTCATAAACCTGTACTGTACAAAATATTTGAAAAACAAAACTGTCAGATATGAAGAAAATGCTTCGAAAATAAGTAAAATTGTCAATGGTATTTAAGTTAGTTTGAATTTGTATTTGTAGAGGTAATTCAAGTTAATCTACAAATTATAATTGTCACATAATTAATTTGTCATATGTATGATTTGAATGAACCTTTTCCTCGAACGAAATCCAACAGACAAGATCTCCAATTTAATTTTATTGTAAAGCATCACAATTTATTCAATCTAGTTTCATTGGCATTACCCTACGTGAAATTGAACTGGTTCAAAACTAGTCACGTGACTGGTTCCTTGGGGTAAGAACCAGTCCTAGTTCTAGAACTAATGTATGTGTTAAACCGGTACATTTTGTATGGCGTTGTCCTCCGATACGTTAATAAAGTACAATTGCCAATGTTATTATCCAGGGCACACTAATCACGGTAGTAGCAGTAAATATGTGTGTAATCATGGTAATCATGTGCAAAATCGGACTTGGCTTCTGTCAAACTCAGCTGATAAAAATGTAAACAAAATGTGCATTTTTGAATCTGTTGTGATATAATTGGAAAGAAATATTTGCCAAATTAATGAAGATTGAAATTAATAATTGAAATTGTTTGATGCTGCAGTTGAATTGGTTTTTCCCGGTGTGAAACTCTAACTTGTATTCGCGTCTGTTGTTTAATTCCGCGTCTCTAAGCAACTTATAACCAACAAATGTAAACAAATTTGACATTTCCCAAGTGCGTCAAAAGAAAAAAATCAAATCAGCTGTTCTAACGATACAACCTTGTCTTTCAACCATGGTTATTATGCTTTTTAGAATTTGCATTTGTTGAGGTAATTCAAATTAAACTACAAATTATAATTTTCATATAAAGTAATTAATTTGTCCCACGTATGACTAAAATGATGGTAATTTTGCCACCTCCATTATGGTACCACCCATAAAAAAGTTATGTTGCCGCCTGGTTGATTGCCAAGATAACTCTTGTAAAATACAACCAACCTATATGAAATTTGCTCTTAGGCTATGTTTTGCCAAACGCCACTGTGCTGTGCAAATGGGTGATTTTCCCATTCCCATTCTGGTACCTTTAATACAAAAAATGGGCGACTCTCCGGTTGATTGATGCGATATCTGTCGTACAACACAACGGATCTTAATGAAATTTGATACTGGGCAATGTTTTACGAAGAAATACTTTGTAATTCAAAGTTGCCAACTTTGCCACACCCATTTTTCAACCCATACAAACTTCGGGCATCTTACCGTTTGATTGACTCTGTATCTCCCATAAACCAAACTGATCTTAATGATCTTTAGTACTAGACAATATCTAAAGCTATTGTGTATTTAAGAACTAGCAGCTTTGTCACGTCCATTTTTTGTACAAATGTGGGCGGACAGTAGGCTGGAAGCCACGATAAATCTCCAAAAACACAATATATCCTAATTAGTTTCGAAATTATACAATAAGCGTGTTTTGGTTACAACGCTTGCTTATATATTCGCTTGTTTTATATGAAGCACTTAGCGAGAACTTAACGACGCGATTCATTTTCGCTAAGTTTTTAAAAAAAAATGTTTGCATCTTTTACCGTTTTTAACCATTTTTCATATTTTTTAATAAAATGACTTCTCGTTGAAAAGTCGGTTTCTTTGCAACTTAGTGCTTGTAACCAAAGCACGACAAATGTTCTGCTCTATGTCACTATTCTATGGAATATGGAATAACTTGTCACGCCCATTCGGGTGAATGAAGAGTGGTCGGCTGCAAACAATTTAAACCAATGGATGACTAAGGTTGAGGGTATGTCTCCCCACTGAAATTTCTGTACTGTTTTTTTTTTTTTTTTTGAATTTGATGGAAGGTGGAGAAGAAACTGTGACCCTCTACTAGATTAATCAAATTCTTGAGCATGTTTTTATGATAGCATCATATAATATTAGAAAATATATTATTATTAGCCAGGAAGAACATCTAAATTGTAATTAGAACAAGAAATATCAAACACCGCCTAAAACTTGAATCTAGAAATTTGTATGTTCGGTATTGGAACTACTCGTATTAAGCAGGGTACGTACTTCGTGGGCATTATTATTGCCGTCTAGAATGGGTAGCGATCATTTACCCATTACTCAGAATGGGGAATTACCCATTACCATGACCCACTACACTTGTGGAATGGGTAGCGGTCTTTACCTATTACCCACGGCGATTGGTAATGGGTTACCTAGGGTAACCCATCCCCATTTTAGATCGAAAATATGAAACAATTAGAACAACTTTCTATATCTCGACAACGGAGCGTGTTTTCACAAAGTAGTGCATTTCGAATGGAAGTTTTTTTTTTTTAAATCGCCAAAATAAGAAAATTGCTATAATAAAAAAATGTCTGTAACTCAGAAACGATACGTCCAATCGAAAAATAGTAAATTTGTACCTCCACAGGAAGCTTTAAGCAATGGCTGTCTTTAATACAACATCAATTTTTTTTTTAAATCGCAAAAAAAAACAGTTTTTCCGGGTTTCTAACGGTTTTTTATAAAGTATTCCAATTTGTATTGAAGAGTAAGAAAATCGCTAAAATAAAAACAAGCTATAACTCAGAAACGGTTCGTGCAATCTCGAAAATATTAAATTGTAAACCTCCGTAGGAGGCTTCAACCAATGCGTGTCTTTAACACGCATCATACTTTTCCCGATTTTTTATTTAAAAAATTTAACATAAAATTTTTTTATACAAATAAACGTGACGGCGTATTAAAGTCATCCGTTAACTGAAGGCTCTTATCTATATAAAAATAAAACTATTATTTTTGCAATTAGATGCACCGTTTCCGAATTATCGCCACTTTTTTAGCAATTATCTTACTTTGTCGATTTTTTGAAAAAAAAATCTGCCATACCAATTTTATCAATATATTCCCTTAGAATCAAGAATAGAAATTTTTTCATATTTTCGAACAAAAATGGGGAGTGTTGGTTTGATAAAAAAAAAAGGCAGCACACCCATTTCCCATGTATAATGGGTAATTCCCCATCATCGGGGGTAACTACCCATTATTTTCACCATTACCCTGTGGGTAACGGGTAGTCGTGATAGATAATTCTTCCCTATTACCATGGGTAATGGGTAATCGTGATGGGTGATTCCCCATTGTCGTGGGTAAATGGCGTAAATGTTTATTACCCATTCCCCACGGCGATGTGTAAGAGTTACACGTGGAGGTAAATATAAACTCTGCTATTAAGCACCAAAAGGGAAGAGTGGTCCTAAACCTTAGCAATCAATATTCGAACCAGGCCCGTGAACCTCACATTATGATGTTTGTGAAACGATATCCTGTAATGGATTTTTAGTTTCATCCACTACTCCACTTTCAAATGGATCGTTTAAAAAACTGAATAAAGACAGACGATACAATTAAAAGTGTCAAAAGTAAAGAGAAACAACGAAGCAAATTGAAGAATGACTAAAGAGTAACGTTGCACAGTAGAGCCAATTGTGAAAAAGTGTTAATAACAACAGAACTTCTAAACTATTGGTCGGATTGTTTTAAATATAATGTACTCGACTTTTGTACAGTATTTAGAGTGTAGAGGCACCCTGTTTCAACGTACATTGTGCTACAGGGTGTCAAATAAATAAATTAAGTGGCCTGTAACTTCTAAATTGTAAACCGGTTTCAAAGATTTCATAAAATTCTATTAAGCATCAAAAATAAAAAACGTGCTGAGTTCTGTGAGGGCTCTTTAACCGTTGCAAAAATATTTGGAATCCAAAATTTAAAATTTACATTTTTCCACTGATTTTGGTTAGATTTTTGGTAATAACTTACTTACTTACTTAGAGCCGAAATGTAGTTGGAAGAACACAGCTACATTGGTACGACTTCAAATCTATTCAATTATTTCAAACAGGTTGGTAACGACAACTTCTCAAAATTGTGTTTTTTTTCAACAGTAAAAAGCGAAATTTCGTAGAAAAGGGTACCATCATTGTTTTAATATTTTTTCAAATTCTATGTGAGGAAGCCTTTTTCAAATCAAAGACCTTGGCTACGGTACAAAGTGTAATTTAACAACTTATTAAATATTCACTCTACAGCCAGCTTTGTCCACAAATGGGCTTTGAAGTCTAAAATCGGACCTGTCAGGTGTGTTTAAGTTCCCAATTTCTAGTCGTGCAAACACTTGAAATTGTACTGAGAAATTGCTACATTCGAAATACTACCGTTTCACCTCTCCATGTAAAATTATTAAATAAAATTATAAAAAAAAATTAAATTAAAAAATAAAACGTTCATACAATATAGCAACGCAAACAAACCTTCACCAATTTCAAAGGCTTGAATTTTGAAAAGATATCATTCTGTTCCACAGCGCTATTTATCCGGTTTGCCAATAATACCTTGAAATTTTCTGGTGGTTAAACATACAACTACTCTCATCAATGCCATTATTAGTCTGCTTAACTATTTAAAACACCCATTAAAATGTATGCGATAATCTTTCAAAAACAAGAGTCTCCAAAATTCTAGGAATCACATATAAGACTTGTTACCAACTGCTATTGATACAACAGCGTGGCATTTAACAGCTTTCAGAAATTTGAGAAAAATATTTTTATTTTTGTTAAATGTTTTTTATTAACTCGTTTTAATTTTGCTTAATTGGATAAAAGCCAACACTATTTGCTAATTGAATCTAAATACTGCACTTGACCACTTTTTCATAATGATATTAAAATACTATTTATAAATAAACTTGTCAAGAATCAACAAAAACTGCTATTTAATTGTACAGCACTGTGTTAAAGAATCACTTTTGGGAATGAAGTAATCGCCGATACAAGTATGAAAACAACTTTCGCACAGCCATGCCTTCATCTACACAGCAACATATTCCATGAATAAATTTTCAATATTTCATGATGAATTAGTGGGAATAGGGTCCGGTTTTATATCGTATTCAAATCATTAAAAAAATTATTCATACTGGAGCCATTTTCAGGTTCCACCATGTGACAGTCAGAAGAAAACCTAGGATTGACAAAGTCTCTTTAATTCAATATTCTAATCCATGCAAATTATCTATTCTTCTATTGTGGTGGAATTTACTGAGGACCACAAGATGTTTATGCAATTAACCAGTCTACAGTTCCGATAGGCACGTGGAAGAAACAACTTTCACTGCAATTTGGTAAATATTCAAATATTTCCCATAATTTGTATTCATGATTTAAGTGGATGCTCGTCGATTTATAAAGATGCTTAAATGCTTCCAAGTTATTAATATTCTTTTGTTAAGTTAATGTCAATTCAGGTGTCAGTAATGTCAGACAGTAACAACAAATACGAGATGACAAATGATATCAGCGATGAGATTTTATTGCAAATTATTTTGCTCCTAGATTGAAGACTTGTTTTTTAAAAAACGAGATAGTCAATTTAAAACTTTTCAAAAACGTGTATGCTATCGATACATAAATCTTGTCACGGGTGTGACCATAAAGAAGAGCAAAATATGAAATTAAAAAGCATGGAATTCAAAAGCTTAAAAGCGATAAATAAAATATGTGATGGGTGATCACAGAAGAAGAGTAAAATGAAACTAAAAAAATCTGGAATTTTGGAGTCAACATTTTAAAAATAAATAACACGTGGTTTAAGGTTTGTATGTGAAACAATCTCCTCCAGGAACATAGATTAGTTGAAACCACAACAACCGGGTGCAACGTTTTACTTCAAATAGCTTCTTTCTGTTTAAATACAGAATGTTAAAGCGAACAACGCATTCTTGATATCAAATAAAAATATTCTCCATATTTTTCGGATCACTGTCGTCCTTACAAATTTGTTTCGAAAAATGTTTACGATTACATAAACCCGATGAAAAGTTATCGAACATGCTCATGCTCAATAATGGGTTCTCTGTGGTCCGTGTAATGAATACCGATAACTTTTGTCAAATATAACTGATAATGTGCACTTAGCTTTACCCTGCGTTTACATGCGACAAGAACATTGAGAATATGTATTAGTTGACAAAGAAGAGAAAAATGTTTGGGTAAAGCGAACCACAGACTTGTCATTCATGAGCATGAGTTTGTCGATGACTTCTTATCTGGCGGATGGATTCCAAAAACTATTATCAAATAATTTTGTGAACATGACAGTGAAGCGAACAACTTCGATTAAATTCTTATTAAGTATTAGGAAGGGCGGTACACCGACAATAACCATCAACGATTGCTGATGTTCTTGCTCATGAATGACAAGTCTGTGGTTCGCTTTATAGGATTTTCATACATGGAAACATCTTTCAAATTTGAATATGATTTTTCGAATTTAAGTATTTTTACAGTGAATTTGAATAACATTTCATATGAATCACGCGTGATTTAAATTTGAATTTAAAATTAAAACATGATTGTCATATTTAAATAGAGATGGGTAATTTTGAGTTTTAAACGTTTTTTTCAATAAAAGCGCTACAAAAGTTTTTTTAAATAAAACAAAACCGGCTTTAGATACCAATGGAGTTATTTATTCCTGTGAAAGTACGTTCGATGCCATTATGTATGGAACTCGATTTCTTTTGCATGGCCACCACGGGCACGCTTGCAGAAGTCCAGACGCTGAACCCAATTTTCGACGGTTTTCAAGCATAAATCGGCCGATACTGCTGCAATTTCACGTTCGATATTCGTACGAAGTTCATCAATCGTCGCTGGGTTGTTGGCATAGACCATAGACTTGACGTAGCCTCACAGGAAATAATCTAACGGCGTCAAATCGCACGACCGAGGCGGCCAATCGACTGGGCCATTTCGTGAGATAATACGTTCACCAAACTTGGTTTCCAATAAATTGGTTGTGGCATTCGCTGTGTGGCTTGTGGAGCCGTCCTGTTGGAACCACATGTCCTCCAAGTCCATATTATCCAATTGGGGCTAAAAATATTCGGTTATCATTGAACGGTAGCGATTCGCATTCACAGTAATGTGTCGGTCTTGCTCATCACGGTGGAAGTACGGCCCAATGACGCCGCCGGCCCATAAACCGCACCAAACCGTTATTTGTTCGGGATGCAATGATGACTCATGGATTACGTGTGGATTGCTGTCTGACCAATAACGCATATTTTGCTTATTGACGAAGCCATTCAGCCAGAAATTATGACGACCATAAATTGGACGTAGCGCTCTTAAAGTTGAGGCCACTGACTCCAAATTTCGGTAGTAAATTTTAATAATTTCGACTCGTTGTTGGGACTCCCATGATGAAATGGCAAACCTTACTGAAGAGAAATGTCAAAAGAGCGGGAAAAAATATGGCATCGTTTGCTGTCCCTATCGATTTACTTTTGTAGCTTCTCTGTTGAAAATCCCTGTATATGAAATGCTCGATCAACAAATGTATTGTAAGTGCTACATGTGTAATTTTGTTTAATACAAAATCCCGATAAAAACCGGTTCCACCGGTTTCTGCCATTGGTTGCGTTACACTTATCTTTCACGGCGCTCCCGAGATAAAAGTCTTATGGGTTCAAATAGCAGCTGCGAGGCGGCGAAAGGACTTCCAAGTTTTGGCTGAACGGTTTTCGAACCCAGTGCACAAACTAACGTTGACTGTGTGGCACGTAGCGCCGTCTTGTCTGCAACTTTTGCGAGCAAAAATCCAATTGGCGATTACGGCTCCATTTCAAAGAAAAAAGGGCCTATTAAGCCGCCATGCCAAAAACCACAGCCAATAGTCACTCGATGTGGATGCATCGGCTTCTCCTTGACTATGAGTGGATTTTCCGAGCCGCAAATACGACAATTTTGTTTGTTTGTTTGAGGTGAAAATGAGCTACATCGGACAATATGGTTTTTCTGTAAAAACGCTCAAAATTCTGCGAAAAGAAATGCGAGATATTATCATTTTTACGAATAGTGGCGAGTTGATGTTGACGCCTGTTCGAGCACTTTCAGCTACAGCGGCAATATTTTCCACTGGGCGAGCACGTCCATGGGTTATTTTGACGAACTCACTTCACAAATTAAACCACAAACTGCGTTGATGACATTCTATTTCTATGGAATTTATGTCGTAGATTTCTTACTGTTTGAGTTGACGCAGAACTTTGGGTAAAAGTTTTTAATATTTTCCAAACTTTTTTCAAGCGTTGGCAGTCTTTTGTGTCTTTCTGCTAGGGTCAGCAACTATAGTGAGCTATGGAAAAGGCTTTAGGTTTGTAACTCGGCGTTGTTACATCAGTTGTGTAAACCCCGGTTCATTGACGGGAATTAACCGGCGAGTCCGGTTTTTCGAAAATTTGAATTTTTAGAAAACCAATATACGCTGAAACGCCGAAATTCGGTTAACCGGTTTCGGTTTTGAATACAATAAACGCCAGCCATCGATTAAGACAAGGGTGATTTTGCCACGCCCATTTTGGTACGTCCCATACAAGGTAAAGTTGTTCGGCCAGCTGGTTGTTCGGCAAGATAACCCACGCAAAACCCAAAAAATCCTTATGGAAAATGTGTAGTTTTGCCACACCCATTGTGGTACCTCCCAGACAAAAGTTGGACGGATGACCGGTTGATCGACACGATAACTCTCGTAAACCAAAACCGATCTTAATTGACTAGTGACTAATGTGGCATGCACAGTTTCGTACCTCCCTCAAAAAAGTTGGGTCGCTTTCCGGTTGGTCGTCTCGATATGTCCCGCAAACCACAACCGATCTTAACAAAATTTGGTACTGTTCAATATTTTGTCAAAAGCTACTATGTAATAAAAAATGAACAACTTCACCATGCCCATTTGTGTACCTCCCACATAAATATTTGCCGCAGAATTGACTGGTAGTCACGATAAATCCCCAAAATCACTTAGGATCGTAATTGAGTTGGGAATTGAATAATATTTAGCACAATGCCGCTCTGCTGTTGAATATTTGCACATTTGATCCCTCATTCATTCAATGTAGACCAGAATATATGTACGTGTTTTTTTAATAGAACTCGTTCGTAATGGACGACTTAGGGTGAGAGTATGTTTAAGTCGGTTGACCGAACTGTACTGGTTTTTATTATAATCTACTACATAATTTCATGACATATAGTTTTTAAATATGACTTCCGGCATATGTCCGCTGCGGCAATGAGTTACATGGTCCATTCGGTCAGTAAAATTGTAGACTACTTTTTTCAATAAATCTGGCCGTATGGAGTTAATGGAGACTTGAATATTGGCTTCCAATGCTTCAAGAGTTGCTGGTTTGTCGGCACAAACTAATGCCTTAACATAGCTCCATAAAAATTAATCCAGAGACGTCAAATCGCACGAACGAGGGGCCAGTGAATAGGACCAATTCTGCAAATACAGTTGTCACAAAATTAATTTTGCAATAAATCGATTGTTAAGCGCGCTTTACGGAAAGTTGCGCCGTCTTGTTGGAACCCAATGTCGTTGATGTTTAGCTGATTATTTTTTGGAAACAAGAATTCAGTTAGCATGGCTCGATATCGCTCGCCATTCACCGCATCCGCAGCTCCTTTCACATTTCAAAAGAAATGAGGACCGATGATGCCGTCAGCGTGTAAACCGCACCAAATAGTCAATTTTAATGGATGTAATGGTGATTCTTTAACAGCTTGAGGATTGTCAATAACTGCACGAATTGCTTGTTCACTTGGCCGATTATGTTGACCGTAAAATGGACGAAGTGCTCTATGAACTTCGCGAACAGATCTATTTTTAAATTCTTTATATTAACTTCACCTGTCTGTATGCATGTATGTATGCCGAAAAAAACTTTGGATTGATTTTTAACCCTTTTCCCGTTATCCAATCGACCTGAAACTTCGCAGGCAAACTAATGGCGACAAAGGGGCGTGGTACCTGCCATACAAATCACAAATTAAAAATCCATTATTTCTGCTCCTGTTAACGGTATTTGAACAAAATTGAGTATGTTGGTAAGGTGTACATATTCTAAGATCTGCTGCAAATATGGGCGGGATTGGACAAAGGGACGTGGTCATATATAAAGAATTTATTGTCAAACACTATGTTTTTTACGGGTTGGTTTTTTTTCAAAGTAAATTTCCACAATTTGTAGGCGTT
The DNA here is from genome assembly GCA_963931995.1 of Phaonia tiefii. Lineage (NCBI taxonomy): Eukaryota > Metazoa > Arthropoda > Insecta > Diptera > Muscidae > Phaonia > Phaonia tiefii. Next base: position 103,741,004 of record OZ008369.1, on the reverse strand, counting down.
GTTGCAGCGTTAAACGATTAATGATGTCTTGCCAAACCTTACCGAACAGAAATGTCAACAAAGTTTGACATTCACAGCTGTGAAACCATAGTTATCGATATCGATTATTCTCATAAAGCTTAAAAAAAATAACAGTTAGAATTTTTCGCGCCATCTCTGGGTCATAGAATATTAATTTTCAAATATCTAGAAATTCGAACTTGTCATTACTACAGGACCCCACGGCCCGCTATCATTAACTGTATGCCCATTTTTGACCATGGAATTGTGTAGGAGAAAATACGAGGTTTTAGTTGCTGTTTGTTTCTTAGAAGAAAGTTAAAGCGGTCTTTTATGAAACATTATTGCATTAGTGCATGAAAACGTGGGTTCATATTATAACTACGTAACATTTCTTTCGACGATGGTTTCCTCGCTTAGCGACGAGGACACGAGCGAGTAACTAAACATGAAAATACTTCTCAGAAAACCTTTCAGAATCGGCGTAAAACCTTGATAGAAGCGCCTTTCGGATAATTTGTTGATGTGTTAACATCTATACGCACGGGTAGGGCAATCTATCGAAGTGAACACATGCAAACAACACACAGCGTTAGCATCACATACGTGGTTGTTGTACAACAATAGTCTCCGCCTGAAAATAAGTATGATGGTATTGGTGTAGCAGCAGCGAACAAACAAACATGTCGTCGCCGCCAAAGAGTATTGAATAGTATAGAGATAGTATAGAGTTCTCTATGATGCTGGCAAAATTTTTTGTAAACTGGCATCGGTTTCAAGAGCTAGAAAACACATCATCTCATGTCTAAGAATGGCAATTGTGTGGTTCGCTTAAGAAATTGCTTTTTTATGTAAGATATTTGTTGGTTTGTAAGGATATAATTCCACAGACTTAAATAAAGAAAATGAAATGAAATGAGAAATCTTGTTTGATATTAAGCAAAAGATATTGATAACAATAATTTTTGGAACTTATCGCACATTGCGGGATGGGGGCTAAATTAAAACAAAAATAAACAACCTTTTTTAACAGTATTATGCTACAACCCAGTATTATCAACTATATTGGGTACTTTTGCCTTGGTTTGTGTCTAGACTAACATATAATGGAAAATTTCTTGTTTAATGGGAAGTTTTCTATATGGAGCCTGTAAACAATATTTATTATAAATATATTATAGTTTCGAAGCCAAAGTGAAAGAAATTGAAAAAGAACATGTTCCTAAATAAGTGTCTTTTCTTAAAAAAATATAATTTTCTTAAAAAAAACTACCTTTTCATATTCTTAACCAGATACCTTTTCTTAAAAATATACCTTATCTTAAAGTATTACCTTTGCTTAAAAAAAGTACATTTTCATACAAAAAGTACCTTTTCTTAAAAAAGGAAATTTTTTTTAAAATAAGTACCTTTTCTTAGAAGAGTACATTTTCTTAGAAAAGTACATTCTCTTGCAACAAATTGCACTTTCTTAAAAAACTGGCTTTTCTTTAGAGAGTACCTTTTTTGTGAAACAAAGTAACATTTCTTGAGATAAGTAAATAAAAAATAAATAGTTTCCCATTACATCCCATAAAGGGACTGGGGAGAACTTCTCACAATCAGTAAACTGTGCGCTTTCCAGATTTTACACTCACTACGGTTTTACTCCGGTTCCGAACGGTATATTTGAGAAGCTTTTTCATGGCTCAGTACTCGATAGTGTCGCCATCACTATGCGAGGTGACCGTCGTCGAAAGAAATGTAGGGTGGTCCGGGCAGGAGTCGAACCCACGTTCTCATCGACAAGAGCCGCGCACACTAACCATTGCACCACCGACGGTACAATGAGATAAGAAGTATCTACTCTTAAAATGTACCTATTCTTGAAATAAGGACAAATTCTAAAAAAAATCCCATTTCTTAAAAAAACCCTTTTCTTCAAAAAAAATACCTTTGCTTAAAAAAATACATTTTCTTACAAAAATTCGTTTTCTTAAAAGTACATTTTCTTAAAAATAAAATAATACCTTTTCCGTTCTTTTCTTGAGATAAGTAGCCTTTCTGAAAATAAGTACATTTCCTTAAAAAAAAACTTTTCCTAAAAAGAGTTTCCTAACAGAGTGTTCCTAAAAAAATTTCTTCTTTGTAAAAAAAATCATACTCTTATGGCCTTTTCTTACAGAAAGTACTTCTTCTTAATAATAGTACATTTTCTTATAAAAAGCATTAGCTTTTAATAAAAGAATTACCTGTCTTTAAAAAATTACCTTTTCGGGAAAATATAATACATATTCTTACAAGAAGGACCTAATAATATAATTTTTTTTTAAAAAAATACATTCTATAAAAAACAAAAGTTTTTCTTTAAAAAAAGTTTATCATTTTTCAACGGACGCCTTAGGAGTGTTGGAACTAACTGGTACATAATATGTAGTATAGAGCGAAAGAAACGTCTTTCCCACCTGGTGTCCCCTGACACCTGATGTAATTTTTAATTAAATATTTAACATTTTTAGTGGAATGTAATGAATTTAATAAAGTGTTCATATATTTATTTTCCCATAAATAATTCTGTTTTTAAAATTTAAAATCCATTTTGTCATAAAATCAGCTTAAAACTTTTTACTGTATGATTTTGGAATATGTTTAAAAATCCTAAAGTCCGTCTAAGGTTGGCAGTATCATTTTGTCACCTTTTCTGTTTTACTTACCCCTCATATCCTGCCAAATTACTGGCAACAGCTGAGCTCACCAGCATCAAGGCAACGGCAAATATTACTAATTGAAACCGCATTTTGAATTTATTACTGACGTTGACCATCACCAGCGTATTTAATTAAATGCAATTAAAATGTGCGATATTAATGCTAAATACAAATTTACACAAAACGATGTTAATTGTGTTATAATAATTACAAGCGTTATAATATTTATTTAATATTATTTGATACTATAACTCGTGATTAACGCTGATGCATTTCAGCCGGTTAAAACCTCTTTTTCACTTTTTTTGTTTTTAAAATCACTTCAATTTCAAATCCATCTAATGGATAAGACTCATCTCTCTGCACGTATGATGAGGTGGCACAGTCGATGGATGGACAAATGAATGGATATCTTTTTAACTGAGCGCAATAGTTTTGGGGAGAGTACCGGCGATTACAGCATCGCTTTTAATAGTTGTTCAGTTGGAGTTGAGCGGCTTCAAATGCATTTCTGTTGTTGGATGTTTGTAAATATTTGAAAACGTTGCACACTGTAGCTAAATGTTTAATGTTTTTTATGCAATTGCGATATTGAATAATTTATTATATTTTCCTCAACGTTTATTTAATATGTTTTGGTTTTTGTTTAATGATTTTGTATTTTTTAATTTATTTATTTTTTCTTTTCCTAATTTTAGTAGTTGAAATCGTTGCCTAAATCGCGTCGCGAGCAAATAGTCAGTCAACGGCGTTGTGTAGTGATTTAAGCGATTTCCGTCCGATACGCTTAGGTTAACGCGACAGACTGACAATCGTGCAAAAGTTAAACTTAGAAAGAAGACGTTACCAACATCACAAATGATCAACAATAAGCAAAGAAATATATAAAATCAAAACCGTAATTCATATACAAATTTTGCTTTTTTTTATAAAATAAATTATGATTTGTTGTACCTTAACAAAACCAGAAGAAGCGTCGCGTCGTGGTGAGCATGAGCGTGAGTAGCGATACCAGACGATATTAAATAGTGAGTGTCAAGGTTAAGAGATGAGATGACCAAAATATCTGTCTAACCATTGAAATAGCTCGCTCGAGCATCCATACAATCCAATCGTCCATACAGTCGTTAAGTATAGCACCGACTATGAATTGAACAGCGTTGGGCTTGGGAGAAGACCACTTAGCATTGGATAACATCAATTGTAACCAGTAAATACTTGTTCGCTCTGTTTCAATTTTCAAATCTTCACTGACCGTTAAGAAAACACCGTGCAGAGTTTGTTGTCATCGTTATTGTTACCACCACAATTTGATACTTTTTTTTTGCATTGGTACTTGTGTTAAGAACTTAACACAGTTTTCTTTTATTTGTTTGTGTGTGCGTAATTCTTGCCACGCATTTACACTTGTGTTTGAAAAATAGCTAAAGCGTAAAGAGAAATGTTGGAAACAAAATTTTATAAGCTCTGTATCTAATCTCTGGAAGTAGTTCCAGTGGGATTATGATATCCAATGCACCCCGATCTAACTACTTTCAGTGATACAAAAATAAAAATTACATGAGGTGTCAAGTTCCTTTCGCTATATAACGGGTTTTTCAATAAGAGCGCTACAAAAGTTTTTTTAAATAAAACAAAACCGATACCAATGATAGATACCAATGAAATTCTTTATTCCTGTGAAAGTACGTTCGATGCCATTATGTATGGAACTCGATTTCTTTTGCATGGCCACCACGAGCACGCTTGCAGAAGTCCAGACGCTGAACCCAATTTTCGACGGTTTACAAGCATAAACCGGCCGATACTGCTGCAATTTCACGTTCGATATTCGTATGAAGTTCATCAATCGTCGCTGGCTTGTTGGCATAGGCCATAGACTTGACGTAGCCCCACAGGAAATAATCTAACGGCGTGAAATCGCACGACCGAGGCGGCCAATCGACTGGGCCATTTCGTGAGATAACACGTTCACCTAACTTGGTTTCCAATAAATAGATTGTGGCAGTCGCTGTGTGGCTTGTGGCGCCGTCCTGTTGGAACCACATGTCCTCCAAGTCCATATTATCCAATTGGGGCCAAAAATATTCGGTTATCATTGAACGGTAGCGATTCGCATTCACAGTAATGTGTCGGTCTTGCTCATCACGGTGGAAGTACGGCCCAATGACGCCGCCGGCCCATAAACCGCACCAAACCGTAATTTTTTCGGGATGCAATGATGACTCATGGATTACGTGTGGATTGCTGTCTGACCAATAACGCATATTTTGCTTATTGACGAAGCCATTCAGCCAGAAATTATGACGACCATAAATTGGACGTAGCGCTCTTAAAGTTGAGGCCACTGACTCCAAATTTCGGTAGTAAATTTTAATAATTTCGACCCGTTGTTGGTTCGTATATCTTACCATGATGAAATGGCAAACCTTACTGAAGAGAAATGTCAAAAGAGCGGGAAAAAATATGGCGTCGTTTGCTCTCCCTATCGATTTACTTTTGTAGCGTCTCTGTTGAAAAACCCGTTATTATGTACTAGTTAGTTCCAACACACCTAAAGCGCCTGTTGAAAAATACTGTGATTTAAATGGATCCTTAAGAAAAGATACTTTTTGTAAAATGATAAACTTTTTTTAAGAAATTTTTTTTATTATTTAAAAAATTTTTATTTTAAAAAAAAAAAAAAAAAGGAAATTTGTAGGTCCTTTTGTAAGAATATGCATTATATTTTCCCGAAAAAGTCCTTTCTTTAATGAGAGGTACTTCTTTTATTAAAAGCTCTTGTTTTTTTAAGAAAAGCTACCATTTTTATTAAGAAGAGCTTTCTGTAAGAAAAGCAGTACAAAGAATTACTTTATGTTAATAACAGGAAGAACCTTTTAAAGAAGTGGTTCTCTTTTTAGGAAAAGGTTATTTTTCTAAGAAAATTTATTATGTTTAGAAAGGCAACTTATCTCAAGAAAAGAAAAGAAAAGAAAAGGGTTTAATTTAATTTCAAGAAAAGGAATTTTTGTAAGAAAATTAATTTTTTTTTAAGATAAGGTATTGTTTTTTGGGAAGAAAAGCTTTTTTTTTGCGAAAGAACATGTACAATTTTAAAAGTAGGTACTTTATCTCAAGTAAAGTTATTTTGTTTTACAAAAAACGAACTCTTTAAAGAAAATATAGTTGTTTAAGAAAATGCAATTTGTTGTAAGATAATGTACTTCTTTAAGAAAATGTACTTACATATTTAAAAAAATTACTTTTTTTAAGAAAATGTACTTTTGTAAGGAAATTTACTTTTTTAGACAAAAGTACTTCTTTAAGATAAGATATTTTTTAAGAAAAGGTACTCTGTTTAAGAATATGAATCGATATTTGTTTTGAGAAAATTTACTTTTTTTAAGAAAAATTTTAGTTTTTAAACTTCTTTCACTTTGGCTTTTCTAAACTTAATTTTTATTCTCTTCAAAACTACAATGTGTAATAAACAGGCTCCACCTAGATAATTTCCCATTGAACAAGAAATATCCGCCGATATGTTAGTCTAGACACAAACCAAACCAAAAGTACGAGTGTAAGAACCACAGATAAAGGAAATATACAAGCAGATATCGCACAGGCGTTGTCAAGTACTGTTGTCGTTTTGTAACTCTCATTGACGTTTCTTATAACATTCGTTTATTCAACGCTGTGGGACATTTTTTCAATACAAAAATAGTATCATTTTCCAGGTTGTGCTATTCGTGCTAATTAAATTTTGTTGATGTCATTGTGTTTCCCACTTTAAAATTCAAATATATTTTGGGTACGTGCTTTTTTGGAGTACTATTATTGTTGGTATTCGTTTGTCTTGACTTTTACAGAATCAGCCCACCAAACAAAAACAAAATGCCTGTTGATGTTGCATACAACACCTACTGCTATTACCTGTTCTTAATACATCTTGTTTGGGATCAAACGTTATAATTATTGCTTTCAGCTCCATCTAGAAAATATCCCATTGAACAAGAAATTTCCCAAATAGTGTGCGATATCTAATTATTTCCTTTATCTATGGTAAGAACATAGATAAAATAAACTAATAGAGGAAGCACAAGGGTTGGGAAAATTTTTGTGTAATGGGTAATTTTCTACTTAGATGTCGTTGAAAGCAATAAATGGGATTTTTTTGTTCACAAAAAAAAGTAAAAATATATGACATTAAAATTCTAAAATTGCATATCAAAAGAAAAAATCATTTTCAACAAAAATATCGTATTGCAAAGCCATGTCAACACCGTCTATGTCCTAATAAATTGGTTCTTCCTCCGGTTCACCTACCATTCCTTGTTGAGAATCCTCAGGCACTCTAACGGATTTGGCATCTGCGAACACAGAAGTTGCTACAGTTTTTGGGCGGGAAAGTTTTTAGATTAAAAAGGCGTTCCAGCATGTTCATCTTTGGGTGGTCTTACGGGTTTTATCCTATTAATATCCCAACACCGGCCTCAAGCCCTTGAAATAGTTTTTTATATAAGAAACAAATGCTATTATGTAAAATCATATAAATTTTGTCACATTTTCAATTGTTTAAATTACTTGCATAAAAATTTCCCACAATTTTGAATAAACGTCAATGAGAATACTGAACAGCACCTAGTGAACAAAATTGACAATGGACGCGCTATATCTATTATTTCCTTTATCTATGTGTAAGAGTAAGTGGTGCTGCCAAATGTAATTCCATGTTCAGGGTTGTATTTCATGGAATTGTCAGTCTTGCACTTTGGCTTTTCTAAATTTACTATGTATTGGGTTCAGAACCACAATATATAATAAACAGGCTCCACCTAGAAAACTTCCCTTTAAACCAAACCAAAAGTACCCAATATAGTTGATAATTATGGGTTGTAATAAAGTAGTTAAAAAAAGTTGTTTAAAATTTTTTCATTTAGCAACGTGCGATAAGGATCTTCGTTCCAAAAATAAAACATTTTTCGATACCTCGTTTAGTTTTATAGATATCAATAAAGTTTTAAGATTTTCTTCGGGCTCATAGGGTTGTTGGGTACCTACCGTAGGAACCTACGATATGTACCCATGATAGTTGCCTATACTATTTACCTAAAAAATTACAGCAGACAGTTGTCCGAGGCCTTCGGCCACGGACTGTCCCTGCAGGCTGTGTCAGAGACACGGCCATTAAGTTTAACGTAGAATACGCCATCCGATAAGACAGAAAACATATATAACAATAAATTCATTTGCTTATATTCTTTATCATTTATTGTTATATATGTTTTCTGTCTTATCGGATGGCGTATTCTACGTTAAACTTAATGGCCGTGTCTCTGACACAGCCTGCAGGGACAGTCCGTGGCCGAAGGCCTCGGACAACTGTCTGCTGTAATTTTTATATTTACCAACGGCATTTGATTCAAGTCCGTTTAAAAAAAAAATATTATGTTCAATTTTTTTAAACTTAATTTAATTTATGTATTTTAATTAATATTTTTATTGAAATAAGTTCTGCGAATGGTGAGAGGGCCGCCCTAATATTAAAAAAGGTTTACCTTATCGAGTCTTCGCATTAGCATTCGAGCGTTGTGTGAAAGCTTTACGCTTTACAATTCAAAATTAATGTTACAACAGCTTTATTGAAGCTTTCGCAAAAAAGCTTTATTACATTAGCTTACTGTTTGTTTCACTTTTTACTAGATACATGTTGCCAAGCAACATTAGCTTGCTGTTCGTTTCACTTTTTACTAGATACATGTTCCTATGCAATGTTGAGCAACCAAAAACACTCAACCAAACACCACACATATGTTTGAGAAATGTATATCAAACGAAAGATAACATCTTCATTTACCTACAAAAAAATTTTTAAAAAAATTCATCTAGCCGTTTCCTCAAATTCAATGAAATAAAGATTACAACAATAAAAACCTGACATGACTCCTCATACCGTAAGGTAAGACGTATTCTACGTCAAAAAGGTACATATAGTAGGTAACTACCTTGGATATCTATGGTAAGAACATATACTTAAATACCTACACTCACAGGATGTTCCAACCGAATTAGTCGAAACCGAATTTAGAAGTTGCCACAACCTCATTAGAGGTAGGCGCAACCTCATTATTTGAGGTTGTTAAACCCGAATTTAGACAGTGTGACAAATGAATTTTTGAAGTTTTTTAATTAGTAAGTGATGATTTATTTTCCTGTATTCTTATAAAAAGAAGTACAAATAGAGAAAATAGAGCCGTTAATTATATAGGGTAATCTTTAGGGTAACACGTTTGTTATACATTCCACTTCCGACCTTTTTGAAGTCCCTACCCTCATGGGCGTGTTGAATCTGTTGATTTACCTCACCGTTCTATACACAGACAATTGCTGCTTATCTCCAATCTGTTGGGCCATTCTCTGCAAAATAGGGCGTTTTAATACAAACACCATAATAACAATATTTGTACTTACCTTTCGTTATAACCGCAAACAAATCTTTATATTCACGCAACAGCAACAATTATACATTCTTTACCTTCTTTTAATAGTGTAATATTTGTATTTAGAATTTTAAACGTCAGGTTTGAAATACATCGAATTATGTTGAGATAACCGTATTGAAAATGAATTCGGTTGTACCTACAAAATTCATGACAAATTCGGTTACACCAACCGAATTGTCGCCAAATTCGGTCATTGCAACCGAATTAAGGCTAAATTCTGTTATTGCGACCGAATTGATGCCAAATTCGATAGTTACAACCGAATTGATCCCAAATTCGGTTGTTGCAACTGAATTGATGCCCCGTTCGGATACTGCAAACGAATTTGGTACCAATTTCGGTTGTTCCAACCTAATTTTTATAAAATTTAGTTGATAGAATAAGTATAATTTAAAATGCAGTTGTCACAACCGAATTAATTATAAATCGAGGTTGCTTCAATCGAATTTCGGTTGTGGGCACTAAATTCGGTCCTAACAACTTCAATTCGGTTGTGGCAACCGCAATTCGATGGCAACTGCCAACATTACGGTTGCTACAACCTATTTTCAAACTATTTTTTCTCTGGGTGTACGGCTTGGCTCAGGCTACCATGGGGTCAACAGGTGGCGGATAGTTGGACTGCCTACAGATATATACGTGTGCTGCGAAGAATAACCAGTCCCCGTATTTTGATTATCTTCCCACTGAGGATGCTCCTGGGAAGAGTGAAATCAGGAGAGTCATGTCGGCACACAGTGGGTGGCTGTCTAATGAGTAGCCGTTCTCCATATTTGGGGCGGCTGTTAATGACAGTAGTGGTTCTACTCTAAACTACCGTGCCTGCGGATAGTTTGCGGTCGGTGGTATTCGAATGTTTTTGAGTGGTGCCCACTAGCACCTGGGCACCTGAGAGAGTAGTAGGACGTCGGCAAAGTTTTTGCCGTACTACTGGGGGGTATGGTGCGGTTGACTTCAAATCCTCTACACTCATGGGAATCACAATGAAGATTAACCTAAAAGAAACTAATAAAACAATAACACAAACAGACAGAAAGCAGACCACTGCGCATAGAGTTTGGCGGAAACCCCTTCGATGGCAATATGGCAGAGTCCACTAATATGGATGCAATTGAAGCGAGACCTGATGTCAGGGCCGGTGTTGCCAGTACACATGTCGGGGAACCAGTCGCAGATAGAAAGCCTCATCCGAAATTTACCGATGGACGTGAAGCTCTTAGGATTATCAAGAGAAATGGTGATGTCGATCAGGAAACACTCACTGATAGACAGAGAGGCTCTCTGAAATAGGCTCGTAGTGGTATTGACAACCAAGATATTACATCGGAATAAGAGGATAAAAGGCTTCGCTCATCCGATGAGCATCCACAGCCGAAGAGGTCGAAGGTGGCCAGTTGGACGTCTGACCAAAAGTTCTTAAGTGAGGTTGTAAAAGATAATCTGGTGGATCTGGAGGATCTCCCATCCACGCCAAGAACACATGGAATTGAGTATATTCTCAAACATCAGACACACAATTGGAAAATCGGACGACTGGAAGATTCAGATGCTGTTTGTACACACGCGATGCAACGAGTCACTGCACCTTCTGAAAACAACCAGTGGCGTGGTCTCATATGCTTTGGGGAGATATATAAAAGGGATCGGGAATGCAAGACTATTGATAGCATGTCGACTGTGATCGATGCCGTACCACACCAATGGACACCAATACTCGGGAAAACGGGAATACGAGCACGAAGCTGGGGATAACATACTGACGGTGTGTGGAAGTCTGGAGTCCTGGAGTCTTGTTGAAGCCCTTAGCAGATAAGGGAAATGGTTGCTTCCGAAATCAACCTGTCTAAGCCTATAGTAGCACTTCAATATACTGGTGAAGACTTCTTTCTGGAGTCTAACGACAAACAGGATGTGACGATGGTGGAGAGGTCAGCAAATATTGCGGTTTCTTCAAATCAACGTATATCAATGTAAAGTCGCATCTGCCACTTTAAGCCTACTCCTAGGCGAGGTGGACGTGGTCCTAATCCAAAAGGCCTGGAATGCTAAAGGCAGGGTTTGTGGGTTGAAGTCGATGGGATACAGGATAATAGGTACACCCGTCGTAGGCGCTCTCAGAGCTGGCATTGTGGTCAGAAGTGATTTGAATATATTCCTGTTAACGACATATAGCGACAGGGACATTTAGTATGGACGGTTGGTCTGGAAAAAGCCGGATCCAACATTTGGTTGGTCGCATCGTACATGTCCCATAATGAAAAGGAACCATCTGAAAAGGGACCAGATATCTAATAGAGGAGGCAAAAAGCGTAGGCACCCCAGTGATTGTTGGCGCTAACGCTCACGTACATCACCCATTATGGGGTAGCAATGGCACCAATGAGAGGGGTGAAACACTCATGGAATATCTACTAAGTACTAGCCTTGATAGGCAAGAGGTACTCAATGTGACCTTTGCAACAAAGGACTTGTATGAGATCATCAGGGAATGGAATATCCTTGATGAAAATCCAAATATGTCATGCATAGGTTCGTTCAATTGGATGAAGATGTGGCCTCATATAAATAATTATGAACACAAACACCATTAGCGATCCACACTAATTTTAATGCCATCAGTGGAGATCAAGTGGCTATCAGTGAAGATTTGCACACTAGTATGTCCACTGTTTACAGACATCGCACGCTTTCCTTGATCGCCGTAACTTCCAACCCATGTAGATTAGAGTACCATCAGCATCGATCTTTGGCACATGGCATAACCTTTCAATAAGACAACAATGTGTCGTAGTTTGGAAGCATATTTAGAATAAGGAGTCCAAGTACTCTGAGTATTTTTGAATACCCATACTGTACAACAACCACTACATACAATCACTAATACTTTTAATAGGCTTAAGTGATTCTGAGTATAGCATACCGATTGTGCGACTTGAAGCTATACAGTGACGTCGTAAAAATTTTTACTCATACCTGTTGGCTAATTAGGAGTTATAAAGTACTCCAAATAGAACAATCCCAAGCAACCTTAAGTCGCTCCCTTGAGGGTATAAGGCAGTGCTTATCACAAACAGTGAGAGTATTGGGTAGGCAAGAAAGTAACTTCGGGCTTCTCATATAGATGGTGCATTTGTTATTTTCGAAAATTCTTTGTTATACAGTTACACAGCTGACATTTGAAGCTAACATTTGTGGTATGTCACATTATTTTTAGTGGACAGTTTTCAGTAAAACGCTCTTGTGAATATGGATGATCAAACTGAGCATTTTCGTCATATTTTCCACTTTTATTTCCGAAAAGGCAAAGAGCTGCGGAAGCATACCCGGATATTTGTGACGTGTATGGTTTAGATGCTTTAACAGAAATTTCAGTCGGGTAAAGCGACTGAAACATACCCCCACCCTAACTCATCCATTGCGTCCGAGTTCTGTTAAAAAACGTCTATATTCACCCTAACGTTCAACGGAAAAATGTGAGTATATTCAATAGTAGATTGACATTGCGCTAAATATTAGTTAATACACAACTTAGTTAGGAGCCAAAGTGGTTTTGGGGCATTTTTGTGACTACCAACCAATTGTCCGCGCAATATTCGTATGGGAGATACAAAAATGGGTATGGCGAAGTTGTTAGTTTTTTATTACACAGAAGCTTTTGCCAAAAAAAGCTTTTGTATAAAATGTCATTCAGATCGGTTTTGGCCTACAGGAGATATCGAGTTGGCCAACTTGAAATACGCCCAATTTTTGTATGGGAGGTATGAAACCGGGCGTCACACACTACTCAATATTAATTATACAGTAACTTTTAGTAAAAAATTTAATAATACCGAATTTCAATAAGATCGGGTGTGGTTTACGAGAGTTATCGTGTCGACCAACCGGTCATCCACCCAACTTTTGTATGGGAGATACCAAAATGGGTGTGGAAAACCCTTCTCATTTTCAATAGGAGATTGGCGTTCGGATAAATATTGTCTAGAACAAAATTGCATACAGATTGGTTCGGTTCGGGACTTTTCGTTCCGAGTAACAAGAAGGCCAAACAACTTTTGTATGGGAGGTACCAAAATGGGTGTTGCAAAATCACCCTTGTATTTATCGGTTATTGACGTGTGATGACATGTAGCCTTATACCTAATTTCATTAAGGTCGGAAGTGTTTCACGCGATTTATCGAATCCACAACCCGGACAACCACCAAGCATTTTTATGGGAGGTACCAGAATGGGCATGTCAATCTCTCCCATTTTCTTTAGTTAAATAGACATTTACAGATAAGTAACCAATGCGTGAGTTGTACTAAATGTGTCGATTTGTATGGGAGGTATCAGAAGGGGCGTGGTGAAAACGCCTATTTTGAATCCCAAACTAAGTTTGGAAAGTTAATAGTCACTGACAAAATTTCATTGTGATTGGTAAAGATTTACGTCAGTTATCGTGTTGACCAGCCAGCCAGACATACAGGCAGGCAGACGGACATGGCTCAATTATCTTAAAAAGTCCTAAAACAAATTTCGTCCAATGATACTAAGTATCTAATATGGCTCCTTCTATGTGTTAAATTTTTTTCCTTATTAAATGATATACACTCCGGTTCACTTATTTAAAGGCACAAAAAATTCCATATTCAGCAGCCGGTATCTTTTGCAATTTGTAACCGATTGCAGAAGTTTCAAATGGAAATGGAAGCTAGACATCTTGAGATACCAAAAAAACTCATGACAATAGTGAGTTCTTAACTAAAGAAAATTTTTTGAGCAATTTATAAAAAAAAGTCCAAAAATGTGCTCTTTTTTTTTGGTTCACTTGCATAAAGGCACTTTAACTAATTTTAATGAAAAACTGTTTTTCTTGTTTTTTTAATTTATTTTAATTTATTTATTTAATTTATTTTATTTATTAACTAGTCATGGGAACCAGCCCCATTGTTCTTAATAACTTCAAATATACGGGTTTTCATTGAGAGATAAAGAGAATTTATGTAATCCAACGACATTTGATTCCAAGTATCCTTAATGGCCTGAAATAGTGACTGCTTGTCATCAAATTGTCTACCTCCTTCATAGACCTTACGAGATACCCAAATCCTGACATTTTCGATAATGTTTAGATCTGGCGGATAGGGTGGCCAGTCAAGAATATTAACATTTTGGCTTGCAATGAACTCATTTACTACTCTGGCGTTGTGTATAGGGACATTATACTGTTGCAATATCCAAGATATGGGACCAAATGGTTCACTGAACTTCGGAAAAGCCGATTTCAATAACGTTTTATAGCTTGCACCACTCATTTTAGCACTTTGAATTTCAAGATCGATGGTGCCATAGTACGTAATAGCACCACACACCATAACGCCTACCTCTCGGCTGAGATGTCGGTTCAAAAAACTCTTTTCTTTTCGCAGATCATGGAAATAATAGTTGTAGCCATCAGACCCATCCAAATTAAACTTCTTCTCAACCGTAAATACAACGGTTCTCCAGTCATTTACATGACCTCTTGGCTGCACATCCCATACCATGTAGTCTGTTACGAATTGAAGATGCTTGTCCTTACGAGGAACATAAAGTGGCGGCATTTTTTGTAATTTCAGGTATTTAAGATACTCACAGCTCTTAATTACTCTGCGTACTGATGACTTGCTCGCTTCCACTCCAGCTTGGGCACTTATTTTTGACAAGGATAAGGCAGAATTAGAAGCAATTCTGATGATTTTTCTTTTCTCATATGTATTATAAAGTCAATGAAATCTTTTCTTTGAAATTTTTTCCATACCCCTCGGGGTCCTAGATGTAATTGTCAACAAATGTTGGGCTCCGTCCAATTTTTTTTTAGCTATTGCGCGGTTAGAATATTCTTGAGAACTGTAAACATCGATTTTAGTTTTTTCCGATAGATTTAAAATTTTATGTTTTGCTATTTTGACTCGTAAAATGATTAAGATGTAATAAATTGTACTCGAAATAAACAAACGCTGCCTACAAAAATCATCGCTTACTTTAAAAATAACAATAAAGTGCCTTTATTCAAGTGACAAATAGCACATTTTTGGACTTTTTTCATAAATTTCTTAAAAAAAGTTCTTTAGTTAAGAAACCATTATTGTCATGATTTTTTCACGATCAAAAATTGCATACAAGCAGAAAGAAACACGACTTGAATTGGTAAATCGCCAATGCTAGGCCTTACACATCTTCGCAGATTCGGCAATAAATATTGGAGCTTGGATGGGTAATGATGCAACATAGTCCTGATCTAGTTGTTCGAGTATATTTGTGGGACGGACCATCATTCTATGAATCTGGGATCAAAGAAGGCAGAAGGTCATTGATCAAAATGACACCTTCAGGGTGGCCAACCAATTGTGCTACAATATGTAATTCAAATAACTTTTTTTTGATCAATGTATTCCATTTATTTTTTCTATTGTATAGAAAATGCAATTTATTTTATTTAACTGATTTGGTTTGAAGATAATAGACCGTAAATGACCTCCATGCATATGCGACATCTAATCAGAAAATTATTCATTGCGGCCTGAAGGGTTGAAGTCGGGATCGCCTCAATTATTATTTTTATGGTAAAAATCCTTGGTTCCGTTTTGTACACCTCTTGCTTGACATGACTCCATAAAAAAAGTCTGGTTCAGTCAGGTCAGGTGACCTTGGAGGCCAATGGAAGTGGAGATTTTGTATATTGATTTCTTTGGGAATTTTCGTTGGAGGTCCGCCATAAACGGTCTAGCTATGTGTGCATCTTGCTGGCACCAAATGCTGTTGAACCGAATACGTCTTCGGCGCAGTTATGGGTAAAAAAAACTGCTTCAACATCTTTAAACAACGGTCTCCATTCACTGTTACGTTTGCCCGTCTTTTTCAAAGAAGTATGGCCCCACAATGCACCTTGATGAAACTGCTCACCACACAGTGACTCATTCTGGATGCAGTTCCATCTCATGGAGTATTTCTGGATTAGATTGACTCCATATACGGTAATTTTGCTTGTTTGCATTGCCGTTTAGATCAAAATGGGCCTCATAAGACATAAACTAACAACTGATCAAGTTGTTGTCTTCTTCGGCAATTTCAATCATATTTGTTTGTGCAAAATACCAGGCGAATAGGAAAATCCAGAGGGTTTAACTTGCTTGGAATTTGAACATTGTACGGAAACAATTTTCAGTCATCATGAATTATCCGTTGTAATGACCGTCTGTTAACTGCAATTTGCGCCGATAAGTTTGGAGTCGAAACGCTTGGATTTTCCTGAATTGCCGATACTACAGAACATAGGGATCTCGATGGTACTGTCTTCGTTCGATTCTTCCAGATTCGGCAAACATGTTTACCCACCAAACTCCCACCTAAATTCCCTTTGGACGAAAATGAGGGACTGCAAAGCATGGTACCAAATGCATTTTGCGGTATCCTGCAAAATAAAAAAAAAAGCCGGTTATTCACACAGAAAACAAGTTATTACGATTTGCTTTTGTAGCACGATTCGCGTGCCACCCTGTACATCATAGATTAAAATTAATTGTTTTAATAAAATAATTGAAAATTACTTTGAACAAAAAAACCGATATTACTTTCTTGCCAACCCAATGATTTTTGGATACACTAATTGCGGCCTACATTTGTGTATTTTTTTCAGTATGGCTCTAATTTGATAATTTTGCTTAATGTAAAAGGTTACACCAAAAAATATGTTTTACGAAGAAGGTGTTGAAATCATTACCCAGACGACAAAACCTAATACTAATAGTCCAGCCTAAACCTAAACCTATTAGTTCCAGCCACGCGAAAACAATTACGTCGATGTCGCGAAACCGATGCTGCACATATCCCAGAAGATAATATGATTTTAATCATTTACACAGAGTAATTTTCACAGTAAATTTTCAGAAAAGTTTTTTCTGAATCATGTAGTGTATACTTACCAAGTGTTCTAGTTCTAGCACGTAGTTGTTCTGAATTAGAGCTATTACCAAAAATATAGTTAACTTAAAATCACCTACGTTCAAGTGATATGTTGCCATATACTTGGTTATAATATTGTTACGAATAAGTAAAAGCTTTTGCTTGCTGTTAATGACTCTACTAACAGTATGTAAATAACAGGCGGTTAGTGCTGCGCCTGAAAGTATGCATTGTAATAACGTACCAGCTCGCTAAACCAGTATCATGAATTCACCTCAGTAAAGATAATTCTCCTGTGTTCGACATTGTTCTACAAAGATAAGCAACAACAACAACATCTAGAAGGTTCTTGAATTCGCTAGTTATACCTTCGTTTGAATATGGTGAGTTGGTATAAATAGCGGAGGTCTTTGGAGTGGAGAGTGCAGTTTGTGATTAAACCCCGTAAAGTAAGCAACGCGAATTGATAGTAAAATACAAGACTTATTAAAGTGTTATAAATAAAGTAAACTGTTGTACTATATATGTAAAAAGAAAGGAAGTTAAACCGTTGTAATTATCGTAATTTAAAACGAACCTTGTTTTATTATTGAAAACGTACTCGTTAAATTCAACTATGCGCCATTGACAACAACTATCGGTATAGTCAATTAGGGAATTCACATGGTCTCCTAAAGTCATAAGTCGTAAAGTCATATTTAACAAATTAGTACATATGAATTATGCATGTGCGCAGCATGTTGTATGTGCTAAATCATAAGTCATAAAAACGTCAAATAAACGTCAAGCAGCAAAAGAAAATTATTAAAAAAAATTAAAAAATGCCAACAAGAAGGGAAAAAGATAAAATTTTTACGGTTTTGTGTGAAAAGTTTGTGCACAAAAACTTACCGAAGTAGGTTCTTCTCCTTCCATTTGTCCATTTTCTTTTTTTTTATTATTTTACCAATTAAAATTAATTCTTGAGTTAATGTTGTAGAAAAATGCAAAATTTCTTCAAAACACAACAATATATCTGATTAAATAGTAAACAAAAAATAGCTGATACTGAACATACAACATAGTACACTGGAAAAACAGCCATGCCCAGGTTGTATAGTCGTAAAATATATTTACATGAAGAGTACCAACAACATATTTACAACTCTTGTATTATTTTAGCATATACGATAAATACAACACAATAATAGTACACCATGTGAACTCCCTAAATATGTATATTTTTTTCATATATGAACTATGTAGTTATCATTAAACATTTCATATCAACTAACTAATAAGTCAGTCGAACTTTACTTACGACATGGTTGACTAATTATCAACTATGGAATGTTTTGGGTGTACGGGTAATTCAATGTACAATTAAAACCAACTAGATATCAATTACATTATTGCAAGTGGAATTGACAAAAAATGTTTCACTTTTTCATATCTTGACTGAATTGACCAGAAATATTTCACATTTATCATATCTACAAACATATGTACTTAAATCATAGAGTAATGACGTATAGCGCTGCCAACTCTCTCACTAAATTGATGACATTTGTTGTATTGCAGGTTGCCGGTTGGATGTTGGACAGTATTACTTTAATACTACCAGATAGAGGCAATGGCCCAAACCAAACAACAATAGATCAACAACGACATTTCGTTTTGTGCATTAAAATTTTTAAAATACACCACAAACACATACATATATACAAAAAATAAAATATAACAAAAAATCCAAAGCACGTTTAAATTTCACAGTTTTTCATCAAAACGACAGAAAAATGTAAGTCAACAAATAGTGTAATTCCATCTGGTATAAGTCAATTTACGTCAAATAACTCTCTATCGCACCGACCGCACCACGAATAGTGTGAAAGGAACTGTCAGATGAGAAAAATGGCAGCTCTATATGATGTTCATAGAATAACACATACATAGATAAACTTATTCTCTCATCTGACGTTTCATTTCACACTCTTCATCGTAGGTTTGTGGAAATGAGAGCAATTAAATTTAAAATTACCTTACACCAGGTGGAGTTACAAAATATGTTCTCTTAACTTTTTCCTGTCGTTTTGGTGTAGAACTGAAAAATTTAAATGTATTTTGCACTTTTTTGTTGACTTTTATCGTTGTAATACATTTGTATTGTATTTAACACAACTAGTTTGCCACAAAAACACGAAATTCGGTTGTTGTTCCTTTGTTGAACGTTGTTTACTATTGCCTCTATCTGGTATTATTGAACCCATATTTTCCACCACCCAAGGTTTACTTTCCATCGTACCTATGACGTTTAATTTATTGAGCGAATAAAAGCTTCTATGGTATGTGTTATTCTATGATGATGTTACTCTATGACTTAAATATCCAAGTCAAACTATCTTTTGGGACAAACACCAGTTAGCACGTGATTATTGAAATTGGTTGCATCAATATACTTGCTACTCAGATGGCGATCTAAACCCACAGTTTAATAGTTTTAAGATTTTAATGCTATTAGAACTTACAGATCCACTCGATAATCGACAAATCACTCTATTATCATGTGATTTCTCATAAATTTTTGTACATTTTGTTATTATTATGTCACAAATCATTTCAACCGCTGAGTTGTATACGCACTTTCAGTATGAGACTATGTGAACATGAAACCGAATTGGGAATGTAAAGAAAACGTATCGTACTTCACTGAACATGTACATTCATGACAACACATACAAAATGATTGATATAAGAGGTAGTGTTGTAAGATCAGCTGATTTTACGTCATTTCTTTATTTTCTTAGTAATTTTTACAAATAAAGAAACAAAGAAATAAAACAACTGATTGACTTTAACCGCAATGTATGATGCTAATACATACAAATCCTCCTGCTATCACCTGGTATATTTCCATGATGACATCATGAAATACAAAACTTAATCAAGTAAAAATGCATGTGAACACGTTTTTGCCGTGAATGATAATCACGACATTATCATGATAAAAGACTTAAACTTGTAATATTTAATACGGCGTTTACATGCACTCGATCTTGCAGATCAACTCGATCATAGACTAATAATTATAGTAGACCTAATAGTTCTCTCACCAAATTTATGACATTTGACATTTATCGCATTTGTGATATTTGCGTTCGATGTTGAAAAGAATTGCTTTACTAATACCAGATAGAGGCAATGGTTCAAAACAACGAACAAAATAACAACAACGGCATTTTGTTTTGTGTGTTAAAATTATTGTGTTAAATACAACACAAATGTATGCTAACAATAACAGTCAATCAAAAAGTTTAAACCACATTTAAATTTCGCAGTTTATCACCAAAACGACATGAAAAATAAAATCCAGAAGTTATTGTAATTCCACCTGGTGTATATCACGTTTGGTCAAACATCTCTCTATCACACCGAGCGCATCAAGAAGAGTGTCAGATGAGCCAAATATTCTCGCTAGTATGAGATTACTCTATGGACTCGATAATCGACAAATCAGTCTAATATCATTTGATTTCTCATAAATTTTTGTAGCCACGATCTAGTAAATTTATCTCGATAATTATCACAAATCATTTCAACCGCAGAGTTGTATACGAATTTTGAGTATGACACTATGTGGGCAGAAAATGTAAATGCAAAAGTATGTACAACTTGTTCATTAATGACAACACATGCAAACATGATTATTATAAGAGGTTGTGTTATAAGGACAGCTGATATTGCTCTCCTTCTTTATTTTCTAAATACTAACAAAATTCTAAATAAATTCTACATTAAAAATATCTTTAATTATATAAAAGGTTATTTCTACAAATAAAGAAATCGAAAAAATTACTGACTGACAGAATGGTATGATACTAATACATACAAATCATCCTGTCATCACCTGGTATAATGCCATAATAAAATAAATGATTTCATTACATCCTAAAAGGAATTGGGGAGAGCTTCTCACAACCAGTGAGCGGTGCGCTTTCTAGATTTTTTTTATACTCACAGATTGGGACCTACAGTTTTTACACCGATTACGAACGGGTATTTTGAGAAGCTTTTTCATGGCTAAATACTCGATAGTGTCGCCATCACAATACGAAGTGACCGCCGCCGAAAGAAATTTTAAGGTGGTCAGAGCAGGGATCGAACCGAGGATCTCATGAACAAGAGGCGTGTGCACTAACCATTGCACCACTGACGGCCACATAATAATGACCATAACGGCATCTTGAAATACAAAAATATCAAAATTACATCGAGTAAAAATGCATGTAAACACCTTTTTGCCTAACAATGATAATCACGACATTGTTATGATAAAGGAGAGCATGTACACGAGTTATAAAAAACCTCTTCATTTATTATTATCACAGTGTCGATGTAATCATGAAGAATTACATTTGTATGAGACCACACAGCAATCGGAAACTTCTTTACGACTTTTCTTCAATTTATTTTTTTAAGGAGTTAGATCATTTCGGCTCTCACTATCTCATATCCATCTGTTCCTGTTAGCACTTATAAAGCGATTTTGTTATTTTCGATTAATTTTTGATTTTCGGTTCTCAAACGTATTTTTTTAAAGATCTTTATTTCTTTCGCTTGTGTTTCTTAATTTTTGTTGTTCTTATTATTAATTTTTTTTGTAGAACAGTTTTCGCCTGGACCAAAACTCGTTTATGGTTAATTAAAGTCTATAATCATCGAAAGCGATGTAGAAGAGTATTTTTTTTGTCTTATTAAAGGCAAAAATAGAATTCATATGTATATAATTTAAATTTCAAATCGTATCCGCCTGTCCCACGAGCACTTAAGAGCAGCGGCGAAAAAAAAAACTTGTTAACTTCTTAATAATCTGACTATTAAAGCTCCCATGGCGTTAAATGGTTTGGCTTTTTATACTTATGTGAATCGGAATATTTGCGGCAGCAGTTATGAAGATTTGTGGTGTAGTTGGCAATTTCATTGTGGGTTCAAATAGAATAATGGTTGCGGTATAATGGTATAAGGAGTTAAGACTGGTAATGCAAACCGATTAGTACGATCAAAACTATTCTGTACAACAAAAGTATCATCATCAACGTAAGACTCAATGATCAGATGTGATTGCCTTTACGATTGAAACACCTTGATAGCCAAATAGATTACTTTTTAGAAGTCGGAGGAAACCTCACTCAGGGATGAGACGAAGTTTAATTTGGATGGGCCTGATGGCTATAACTATTATTTCCATGATCTCACAGCCGAGACGGCGGCGTTATGGTGTGGGGTGCTATTACGTACTATGGCACCATCGATCTTGAATTTCAAAGTGCAAAAATGAGTGGGGCAAGCTATAAAACGTTATTGAAATTGGCTTTTCCGAAGTTCAGTGAACTCTTTGGTCCCATATCTTGGATATTGCAACAGTATAATGTCCCTATACACAACGCCAGAGTAGTAAAGGAGTTCATTGCAAGCCAAAATGTTAATATTCTTGACTGGCCACCCTATCCGCCAGATCTAAACATTATCGAAAATGTCTGGGGTTGGTTATCTCGTAAGGTCTATGAAAGAGGTAGACAATTTGATGACAAGCAGTCACTAATTCAGGCCATTAAGGATGCTTGGAATCAAATTTCGTTGGATTACATAAATTCTCTTTATCTCTCAATGAAACCCGTATATTTGAAGTTATTAAAAACAAAGGGGTTTGTACCCATTACTAATAGTTATTAAATAAAGTAAAATAAATTAAAAACACAAGAAAAATTGTTTTTCATTAAAATTAGTTAAAGTGCCTTTATTGAAGTGAACCAAAAAAAATAGCACATTTTTGGCCTTTTTTTATAAATTGCTCAAAAAAGTTCTTTAATTAAGAAACCACTATTGTCATGATTTTTTTTTATATCTCAAGATGTCTAGCTTCGATTTCCATTTTCAAATTCTGCAATCGGTAACAAATTTCAAAAGATACAGGCTGCTGAATATGGAATTTTTAGTGCCTTTAAATAAGTGAACCGGAGTGTATTAAGCATTTCTACCAGCACGTCTTCGAATACCTTTCGAGCGGCGGCATGAAACCTTGTCCCAAAAAATATTTGAAAAATGGCCCAAAAAGAAAAGAGAAATGTATGTATCTCAAAAAGTAATGCAAAATAGCCCACGTAAATATGAAAAATCTCCTATATCATATAAATATAAGAAAATAAAGAAATTAGTGTATAACCACAATCAGGGCAATATCGTTGGCGTAAATTCAAAATACGTTGTCGATAAATACAATCACTTGGCGTCAAAATTTGTCACCCTTGTTTACAATTTAATTTTTGGTCACTAACACACACACATCAATCTCAACAATTATTCTTGAGTTACTATTTTCCATAGGCCGGAAGGACAACAACTGTATCGACCATAGACTAATACTTATAGTAGACTTAACAGTTCTCTCATAAAATTTATGACATTTGGCCTAGTGTGATATGAACGTTGGATGTCGAAAAGAATTGCTTCAATAATACCAGATAGAGGTAATGGTTCAAAACAACCAACAAATAATAAATTAAATTATTGTATTAAATTTATTGTGTTAAATACAACACAAATGTATGCTAATAACAGTCAACAAAAAAGTTTAAAACACATTTAAATTTCACCGTTTGTCACCAAAACGACATGAAAAGTAAAAGTCAGAAGTTATTGTAATTCCACCTGGTGTATGTCACTTTTCGTCAAACATCTCTCTGAGTCGATGAGTGAAATATTCTCTCTTCTAAGATCTACTCTATGGTATCGACAGTTCTTTTTCACCATATAGAATATTAATTTACAATTCCTGTTCAGATTTCTTTAAGAAATTTGAAATAATTTAATTTTAATTGTCAGAAAAATAGAAAAACGTTTTTTCAACACATAATAATTTTTGGATTAACCCAGTGTACCATATGAATTCGTTGCGAATTCGAACGGGTGCGTTTCTTCGGACATTTTGTCCCAAACGGACATCCGTTACGGACTCACAATGAATCCATTTGCGTATGAAACTCCTCCCGTAAACGCGAATCGCTTTTCTACTTTTTCGGATCCGGCTCGAACTCGCTACGAACTTCACATTCGAATCCGTTTCAGGTTCGTTTTTTGAAAATAAAAAAGATTCGAGACGGTTCCGCTTTTATCAATTTTTGGGGATACGAAACGAATTTGTTTTCATATTAAAAAGATATTTAAAATTTAAATAGGTAATGAAGAATATTTTCTACCTCTCAACCACTGAAGTTTCTCACTTACAATCATAGAATAACACATACTATAGAAGAACTTATTCTCTCATCTGACGTTTCATTTCACACTCTCTCGGTAGGTCTGTGGAAATGTTTACATACACCAGGTGGAGTTACAAAATATGTTCACTTAACTATTTCCTGTCGTTTTGGTGTAGAACTGAAAAATTTAAATGTATTTTGCACTTTTTTGTTGACTTTTAACGTTGGTATTCATTTGTATTGTATTTAACACAACTAGTTTGCCACAAAAACACGAAATTCGGGTGTAGTTCCTTTGCGGATCGCTGTATACTATTGCCACCATCTGGTATTATTGAACCCATATTTTCCACCCTCCGCTGTGTAATTTCCATCGTACCTATGACGTTTAATTTATTGAGCGAATAAAACCTTCTACGTATGTGTTATTCTATGCTTACAATATATATTAATTTTTACAAATAAAAAAATTCGTCAAATAATGTGCCGGGCAAGTCAACCATTTAGAGTATTGTAAAGAATTTTGAAACTTTGTTTACACTGGGAGATAAAGTAAAGTCTGGCCGAAGTCGATACTAAAGAACAACATTATTTCAGAAATTGGAACAATAACACCCGTAAAATGCCAAAATGTTATGCATAATACGGTTCAAAGGGCACACATTGGCGTAGCAGCCAGAGAAGGTCATTTAGCTGATATTATATTTCAAACATAATTGTTATAAACCAAACTTTCATGCAATAAAATAATATTAACAAATATTGTACAGTTTAAGATTTATTCAAAAAAAAAACATCGGCCTGGAACATAAAAATCACCCTGTGAAATTTAAATGTGTTTTACACTTTTTTATTGACTGTTATTGTTGGCATACATTTGTGTTGTATTTAACACAATAATTTTAACACACAAAACAAAATGCCGTGGTTGTTATTTTGTTCGTTGTTTTGAACCATTGCCTCTATCTGGTATTATTGAAGCAATTCTTTTCGACATCCAACGTCTATATCACACTAGGCCAAATGTCATAAATTTGCTGAGAGAAATGTTGAGTCTAGTCATAGATTAATACTTATAGTAGATCTATTAGTTCTCCCATCAAATTTATGACATTTGGCCTGGTGTGATATTTACGTTTGATGTTGAAACGAATTGCTTTACTAATACCAGATAGAGGCAATGGTTCAAAACAACGAACAAAATAACAACAACGGCATTTCGTTTTGTGTGTTAAAATTATTGTGTTAAATACAATACAAATGTATGCTAACAATAACAGTCAATAAAAATTTTTAAAATACATTTAAATTTCAGTTTTTCACCAAAATGGCATGAAAAATTAAAGCAAGAAGTTATTGTAATTCCACCTGGTGTATATCACTTTTCGTCAAACATCTCTCTATCACACCAACCGCATCACGAAGAGTGTGAAAGGAAACGTCAGATGAGCAAAATATTCTCTCTAGTCTGAGATTACTCTATGAGTCTAGTATAGTAATAAGTCTACGGTAATTACAAACTCTAAAGAATCGTAAAAAACAGGCATTTTGTTTTTGTTTGGTGTCCATAATCTGTCAAATTTTCTACATGTGTGTATCTACTGCGAAAGTAAATAAAAAGGTACAAAAACACAATGCATGTGAATTTCACATAAGAGAAACACCTAAGCAACAAAAATGTTCAAATCAGCTGTTCTAACGAGTTTACCTTACTTATTTTACCATGCTCTAAAGCATCCCAACTCCAACTCATTTGCAGCCATATTAAAGTGGT
The DNA here is from genome assembly GCA_963931995.1 of Phaonia tiefii. Taxonomy (NCBI): domain Eukaryota; kingdom Metazoa; phylum Arthropoda; class Insecta; order Diptera; family Muscidae; genus Phaonia; species Phaonia tiefii. The sequence goes on along the minus strand of OZ008369.1, from coordinate 103,714,902 downwards.
GAATACTGTGATAATAACTGTCTGTCTGTCCAGTTTGTTGTTTACTCTGTCCAAACGCAAAACGTTGTTGAGTTTTTTGTTATAATGTGTCGGTACGGTCTCTTTTGAGTCGTCCTCAGCTGTTGGGGGTTACTTCACAAATTTCATTGATGGTGTAGCGAGTAGTTTCAAAGATGCCACCTACCAATGAAGGTCAATCTACTATGAAATGATATTTACCTGCCTCAAGTATTTGATACTTTCGGTTTTTCAACTTCAAATTTAATAAACGTATCAAATATTTTAAACATTTATTTGTGCAGAAAATGATTTAAATGAATCATCATAATTCATATTGAGTTGTATTTAAAGATGAAACTGTAAACACAGAAATACTACACAGCCTCAAAATCTCACAGTAAATTCTCCTAAATTCTTCGAATCCAAATCTCGAATTAAATCGAATGTATTTCAATGAATTTAATTGCCTCAAAACGAATTGATTGATTGTTCAAACAGAAATTAAACCAAGAACTCTTGTTGTCGGCAATTAATTATGATAAATTGATTGGTCAAGTAGATGGTTAATTCCAAAGTGTTTCAATGATTAAGTCAATACTACATAAATTTTTTTACGTGAGTTAAAACATTGAAATATCCATGAGTATCTATGCTAATTATAGTGTAAACTTGTACACCTGGAAGTAATCAGACAAAATAAAAAACAAAAATATGTGGTTTATACTCGGAATTCACAGAGAATAAAGATACGTTTGGGAAGTCTAATCCTCTTAAACTGACGCTTAGGTTAGTAAGGGAAGAAATCTATATGTATAAACTTTGTATTACCCTACACACAGTAAAAGAATTAAACAACCAAGCCAACAAAGCAATATTGCGGCGACATCGCAATCATATCGCATGGAAGACAACTTTGATTTACATTTTTGAAATTTTCCCTCGTCGAGAGAAACGTGATACTTCCCAGAAATATGAAAGCCACACTTCTAAAAGATAATATTACAATATTTCCAGATAATCACTATGAATTTAGAGATATCACCAGAAGATCATATGGCAGATAGAAAACAGATATCGCTAGACATACCCCCAAAAGATAAAAAGAAGATAATTATTTTTAAATTTTATTATAATTTTAGAAATAATATTACAAGCAAAATTACAATGTATTTTGGAAAAATATGAATATTTAATGTAATAAATTCAAAGATCAAACACTTAGCTTCCTTCGTGGCTTTCTGTGGGTTTCTTTGATTTTCCCCCCTGCGGTAGAAAAGGCTTCGCAGTTTCTGGCACAGGAATTTCCATCTCTGTGGCATAGATTTTTCAACTCTAGTGCAGCTCCAATATTGTATTTCGCTTTTTTAAACGTTTTTGGCAATGGGCACGGCGGCGTCAGGCACTGCACTTAGTGCTATCCTGAGCATCTGTACTCGTGATATCATAGGCGAATCCGCAGCCGCTACATCCCTGGTGAGAATCAGAGATTGTGGCGTTTTGATATCGGAGCATTCCGGACACGCTCAATTACTACACCGGATCAACTCTATTCCCTTAAAGACGGACTACTGTATCCCCTACCTTCTACCAGCGACAAATCTAAGGACTTCTATTCCGAAAAGGAATACCTGGGAAAAGTCACTGTAAGGGGATACCAGTAGTGTCAGATTTTTCACGGATGATTTAAGTTGGACGAGCAAGTAGGATATGGGGTCCATTCACCGGACCTAAATGTAAATATCTCCTTCAAGCTGCCTGATCACTGTAGTGTATTTCAGACGGAAGTTAACGCCATACTGGAGGTTGCTGAACTATTGAAAAGTAGTGTCATAACCCTCCGGAGAATATGTATCTACACAGCCAGGCTGCCATTAAATCCCTGGAAGCCATGTTTGCTACGTCCCTGACGGTGAAAGAATGCCACTCATCACTTAGGGTGATGGCAGAGTATTTTGACATTTCAGGCAATTGCGTAGCGGATGCGTTAGCTAGACAGTGCATTACGGCACAGGTTCTTCCGGCAAAAGAAGGTGTTAGTATGCCAATCTCTACCTGCCATTTGCAGATCAGGCAGTGGGCCGATAATATGTTCAAGGACAAGTGGAGACAAACTTCAACTTGCAAACACGCCAGGGTCCTCTGGCCACAGGTGGACAGGAAGAGGACTAGGAAACTACTTAACTTGCCGAGAGGCAGCTTATCCACAATGATAGGAACACTTACGGGACATTGTCTTGTAGGAAAATACGCCGGACATAGAAACTCCACTCTCTGTAGATGCTGCATGGAAGAGGACGAGGAAACGATGAAACACCTTCTCTTGGATTGTCCTGCTCTGGCAGGACTGATATTCGGTACACATTTAGTTAGCACCGTAGCCGTACAGGATATTCCTGTAGGTCTTATAGACAAATTTATTGAAAGAGCAAATTGGCTAGACGACTAGTCAATAGTTGCTATGGAGGAAACTGCAGGTATCACAATGGACTCCTTTAGCCTAAGTGTGCTAGACAGCGTGCTGTCTTGCAGCATTTTCAACCTACCAACCAAAGCTTTCCGGATTGACTTGTGGCAAGGCTTGCGGATTTCCTCTTGTAATATGTATTTAATGTAATTTTACTTACCCCATACTATAGGTCCGCCTTTTTCAAGTCTGTAGGGCATTCAGAAGCGATCCAGTTTTTATATTTTTCCTGGCATTGTAGTCCCCATTTGTCAAACTATTTCTAGTTTTTCAAATGACAAAAAAAAAGAAATTTTATGTATATTTTTGCCTGAGTATTGCTGAAATATCTCCAGAATGATGAAAGGAAAATACATAAAAATATTAAAAATAAATGGTTCCCATTACATCCCATGAAGGAATTGGGGAGAGCTTCTCACATTCAGTGAACTGTGCGCTTATTAGTTTTATACTCACTGATTGGGACCTACAGTTTCACAATGGTTCCGAACAGTATTTTGAGAATCTTTCTCATTTATAAATACCCGATAGTGTCGCCGTCACTAAGCGAGTTAACGGCCGTCGAAAGAAATTTAAGGTGGTCAGAGCAGGGATCAAACCCACGTTCTCATGCACAAGACCCGTGCACCACCGAAGGCCACATAAAAATATTACTTGTTTTATATTTTGTATGACTACAAAAATGTGATATCTTCGAAATATGACTATGGAGATAGATCTTCCAATTGTTTGTAGGGAAGTGAACAGACTCAAATTTAAATACCTTGTACACTGACTGCTACTAAAAGTGTAATGCAGGCACGTTCACATTGTTGCCGAATTCACCAGTCATAATAGTTTGAGTGAAGGACGGCAGATTACTGTTTTATTGTCAACAATCATCATATTTTTGATTGCAAATTTCATATAATTATTAGGGACTGTTATGATACCATAGGATGTTCCGTTCCGTCGTTAAACCTAAAAATTGGTCCATTGTGGCCACATATACGACAAATTAATTATTTTAAAATAATTTATATGATTGCTGGCCATTTTGGGTTTAAACCAGAGAGTAAAAATACCTAGAGTAACCACTTCTCTCAGTAAATTTACGACGTTAGGTCAGGTTGCATATGAACGTTGCAAGTTGAAAAGCATTTATTAAATAATAGCAGATTAGTTCTAAACAACCAACAAGAAAACAACAACAGCATTTCGTTTTGTTTGTTAAAAGTTTTGTCGTAAATAAATGGTGTCTCAGTAAGAATGCACCTTTTCCCTTTAAAATAAAAACACATATTTTTTGAGATAATTGTAATTTTTGATTGGATTATAAAGGAGAAATTTTCCGATTAATTATGGAATAAAATATCCTATCCGTCAAATGACCAACACGGCTATGATGAAAGGCCATTACTCTTTAGTTGGCATTAGAAGTTCATGATATAATTTGTTCTGGAAATCGTTGCTGCAAAAAATCGATTGTTTCATGCTCTGTGTGTCAGATGGCGCCGTCTTGCTGAAACCACATATCATCCAGATCCATACTGTCCAGTTGAGACCACAAGAACTCCATTGTCATATTCCTGTAACGTATGCTGTTCCCACTCACTGCAATTTCGGCCTCATCTTCAAAAAAGTAAGGCCCAATCACGGCGCCTGATCAAAATCCACACTCGACGGTTGCTCGTTGTGGGTGCATTTATTTGATTGCACGAGGATTTTCTGAGACCCAAATTCGACAATTTTGTGTATTCACGAACGCATTCAGATTGAAATGCGCTTCATCGGAAAAGATGACCTTTTTGAAAAATTGGAATTGACTTAGCTCCATGGTCTGCTGGTTTGAGCTCTTGAGTAAGCTGAATTTTGTACGCATGACGGTTGAGGTATTTTGTCAAAATTCTCTTAGTAGTGCTTCGTGAAATTTTAAGTTGTTGAGAACGATGCCGAATTTGATGTTTCCGTAATTTCGGCGACACTGTCGTTTACAGCATCAATGTTTTCGAGAGGCCGACCAGTACGTTGACGCACAGGAGTCCTACTGTTCATAATCGACCCAGTTTCGTCAACTTTTTATCACGTAGAGGCGACGTAAACTGGCCACCGAAATCGTGCGGGTTAACCCCGTTAGACTTTCCTTAAGTGGCTGGTCGATGCCAATAAGTCACAAATGCTCGGTGCCCTCAAAGTCAACACAACTCGTGCCATCGCTAAAATTCTATGTGCCAGAGCCAGCTTAACCGCGACGGCCATTTAAAGGATGTCACATTCCCAAAAAATGGTCATTCATTGGCTTTTCCAATAACGCAAATTTTTTTAATAAATTGTAACATCTATCCGTCCTTATTGAAACTCCCTTTACATTATTTGTTGAGTATTCGTCGATTCGCTGGCAGCAACAACTCAATTTTAGTTGCTGCAATGAATTTATTTATTGTGATTTTTGCTGAAGAAAGTTATGAATAATAAAAAAAAAGTTTTTGAGATTTAGACTATTGCATGGTACAAGAAGCAAGGTAAAGTAATGCGATCAGCTGATTTACAATTTTTTTCCAGTGTTCAATGGATTGTCAAATTCAATGACGTTTCATTGTTTGACGTTTCATTGTTTGTTTACTTTTTTGTTATCAACATTTAAAAATAGAGAAGCGTGTGTTCGAATTTAAATAAAGCGAATAAATTGAAACTAATAAAACCAAATATATATTATTTTAATTGATTTTGTGGAAAGTGGAAAGAAATAAAAATAAAAAAATGCGTATGTGTTGTCTGTGGTCTCTCATCATATCAACTTTGCGTCTGCCTTTGGCACTATCTCCTGCACCTTTGCCACCAACGCCTTTTCCACCACGACCTCCTACACCCAATTGGCCACCAGCTCCTTTGCCACCTTTTCCCTTACCGGCACCGCCACCCCCAAACCCACAAACACCCCCACCGCCACCACAAGGTCCATACATATCTGGAGAGGGCGACACACCTGGAGCATAACCTCCGGGCCCGTAAGGACCAAACGCTTTACCAAATCTTTCTCCCACCGCGCAATTATACAGTTTCATATACTTATTGGGTTCTTTGGGATACAACAGAGGGACATTCCAATCATTTTCCTCATATAGTGTACCCGTATTAACAAAATTTTGGCGTTAAGCTTTTCCGGTTTTATAACACCTGCTGGTGGTGTCACTCCAAAATCAAATTCTGTCTCACTATCCGTTGTATCGGATAGAACTAGTGTGTCACAACAAGGTGGTATATTTCTGTTGCGGGCCTCCTTGTTATACTGGTATTCGCGGTTGTGGTAGGCAGTATTCATGGTAGTATTATTAAAGTTGTAACTAGAACCGCTGTGTCCACACCTAAGGCCGTGACTCACGATCCTAGATAGTGGTGCGATTTATTCAAAAAATAATCTAACAGAATCTTATCACACTTGAAGAAAATCGCATCACACTTGAAAAAAATCCGGTCCAAGTGTGTTGTGGATGCCAGACCATCACACAAAAATGATGCAAAACCATATGTTTTCGACATCACGTTGGTTCTTTGGATTGATATTTTGATTTCGTTTGTATTTACAACATACTCACTTTAATATTTTTCGACATATTCATTTATTTATTCTTTGGCGCAACTATTTTGCACAACTACCTCACGAAAACTGAAATAATTTTAACAGAATAATAGCGCGTCTAATTTTGTATCAGCTGGCGTTGTTGTTATTCTTATCAGTTGTCTCCCAAAACACAACCCTGATCGCAGAGAAAATATTAATTTTTTGCAACTTTTCAAAACATGAGCAAATCTAACAGACCTGTCAAAATTATTTTCGTTTCTCTTTCATACTTATTCGCATACAATCCACACTATCCTATGTTTTCAGCACACATACGATTTTTGACAGATCCAAAGACTAAATCTGATAGTGAGTCATGGCCTTTAGTGCAAGTATTTCGTTTAGAAATGCTTCGGCTCTCTTCCATTTTGGATTAACAATTTGACAATAACAACAAGTGTAACACATTCGCGAGGGTACTTCGACTGACACTGTCACCTCCACGGTCCACACAAATCAAATCAATGGAAATAAATGAAATGAAGTTGAAATTTAATCGTACAAGAATTTCCGTATTTTGCTATTAAATTTACCGCCTGTTGTGTTATTGTGAAGTCATATGGACAACTTTTGACAATTGCCAAATGGCTGACTTTGACAAACCATTGTACGAAAACATATGGTAAACATGCAGAGTTGTATCTCAGTTGTTGTATTTGGGCTACTGACTTTACCTTCCTTCTTGTACCATGGACTATTATCAGTTATATCATGACTTTTTAATAGTTTGTTATTGTTTATTATAGAGATGTACCGAGCATTTAAAGTTGAGGAATCAACTGCGGAATCTATCAACCAAAAGTGACCAATCGGCTGTTTGGGCATCCATCCACTGACTGCCGCACACTGGTGCAAACTGAAGTTTTTTTTTGCATAAATTCGAATAATGTACATGTTTGTAGTGCATGATGAAAACATGAAATTCACAAATTTTTGGGATGATCGAGCCACGCCCACACTCACACCCACAGGAGTTACAAACCAAAGTATGCATAAATTAAAACTAATTGTATGACCTTTATTGACTCAAAAATCATTTGTAAAATATTAAAAGATATTGGTATATGTGTTGAATATAATAAGTGCAAGGCTCATAGCATAGTATAGTTTTATTTATTTGCAATAGATTTCGTTGTTTAAGATTAATATGCGTGAACTTTGAAACATTTGTTCCGTAATCATACTTCAATGGTCAATTCTTTTTAATGGCCATGTTCCTCACAAATAGATCAACATATAGAACGAATTTGGGGCTAATTGGATTTGTAGCTTCAAGCTTTGGAATTCAGAGGACGGAATTTTTTCCAGACAAATTTTGGGTTTGTTGAAAACTTTTATTAAACACTGTTTTACTGAAGTACTATTCTTCTTCTAGTTCCAATTCTTCGACAGAATCAGGGGAACTATCCTCGTCATCTAAATATAAATCAATATTTGTGGCTGATGTTTTTAAAATATTTATTACTTCTGGTGGAAGTGAATTTTGATTGTTCTGACATTTTCTTTTAGAGATATATAAATTGGACAAAAGTGGATCCGAAGAATCCATATATGTATTAAAGACATCAGTTATATTGCCTGAAACGAAAATTTTGGGAAAATGCACAATAACTACCAAAAAGATAATACATACATATACGATATTATATTAAGGGCACTTTAAGAAGCATTGATAACTTCGCATACTATCTAATATTTAAATTGATTGAACATCCACCGAACACAATTACTTTAAGGTTAGGTTTTTACAAAATATCACACCATATTAAATACATAATAAAAAGAATAGAAAAGTTCCAATATATATCTGTTTCTGACAACGAATTCTTTTGAAATACCTTCCAAATTGTTTTCCATATTACAAGCTCTATTTCCACTATTAGAATCTTAATTCAAAATCACAAATATTTTATAGGAATGAACGCAATAAAACACTTAAAAAACATGTGATCGAAAACCTTACCTATTGAAAAGTGAAATTCAACTCCAGCAACAATTTTTTTCGAAACACTATTATACCAACCACAACTAGATGGGATTGTATATCGAATTTCGTTTTAAAACTTAAAAATATCAAGCAAATTCAAATTATTTTATTCTAAAAACTCCAAAAAAATAAAGACAAGAAAAAATATGCATATGCATTTGGTTTTTGTTTTGGGGTTTTCCGACAAAAAATAGACGAATTACACAACTGCTAAAAATACATTTAGCCCATTTACTTTTAAATTCGCATTAATCTAGAGCCGACAATATAAACATTCTGTGAGAACGAAAAAATTATAGTGAAATTCGAGAAAAAAGGCTTGATTTCATGACGCTTCATTGAAATACTATTTCAAGAAAAGCTTTTTGTTTATGATTTCTGTATCGTCCAGAATGTCAGCTTCTTAAAAATTTAGCCTTTATTTAAAACAAATTAAAATTTGTTTTAATTTATGCCAAAAAAAACTTGATTTTAAACCAGTGTGCGCCGGTTGTATGCATGTCAGCATTGTCGAACAACCGATAAAACCGCTATTTTCCTGTAGGTTTCTCCGATTTTTTTTAAATATGTTTCCACCCAAATATTATCTTTCAAAAAAAATAATAATATTTTGCGTTTAATTTTTAAATAAATTTAAAAAATTTGGTGGAAATTTTTACAGGGAAGTGAAATTACACCAGTATTTTTTTCAAACAAAACGTAAAAGGCCATTTAAACTGATTAAATTGTTTAAAAAGTTCAATTTCCAAACGAAAAATTATGTTTGTACCATAGAGTAATGTCATATAGAGCTGTCATTCTTCTCATCTGACATTTCCTTTCACACTATTCGTGGTGCGATCGGTTCGATAGAGAGTTATATTTTTCATGTCGTTTTGATGAAAAACTGTGAAATTTTAACGTATTGTTGACCTTTTTGTTATATTTTATTGTTAGTATATATCTGTGTTGTATTTACACAAAAATGTTAAATGCCGTTGCTGATTTATTGTTGGTTGGTTTGAGACATTGTCCCTATCTGGAATTATTAAAGCAATACTTTCCAACATCCATCCGCCCATCTGCAACACACCAATCATCAATTTACTGAGAGTGTTGGCAACTCTCTACGTCATTTCTCCATGGTTTGTACTAAGGATGTTCGAATTATGGCCAGTTTTTCAGTCAGTGGTGATCTTCGTTTCTTAGTTAAATTGTGGTTAAACATCGATTTGTGTTTTTTAGTCATTGTTTAACTATGATTTAACCACCCAATATTGGTTGGTTAACTTATAATCAGAACCATATTATTTTGGCAATCAAATTACTGACTGTCAAAGTGAGAAATGAAGATTGTATAAAATAAATGTTTCAGATTTGCATATTTGTACACGTACGTTGAGTCTAGATCGTTAAATTGTTGCGCCTATTTAGTTTTTTACACATTTTTGTTAAAATGACTTCGATTTTATGCATCTATTTCTTATTTTACATAATTCCATTTTGTTTGTTCCCCTTTGTTGTTTTGGTATTTATCCCAAAACACACGTTTTTTCCAATAAGAATACAAGGGTTGCCATATTAGTTGACAATATGGCGACTTACATTAACTCACCACTGAAAAACAAAATGCAAAATTAACCTCTAATTAACTTTGAATTAAGATTAAGTAATCCGATAGTTAACTACTCACTTAAAAACAGGCCATTATTGATTAATCATTCAACCTGAATTATAAAACCTGATTAATAAATATTCATGATTAATTGATTATTTTTCAATTTGATAAATCAAAATTTGAATAATTGAGCAATTCATGTTTATTGGATTTTTCAGTTTGAGTTTTTCAACAACCTTCATTACTGAATATTTTCAAATATTTTATTTTGTTTATATAGTGCTTATTTGTATGTTTTCCAAAAAATATTTAAATTATGATTACAATTATTCAAATTTGATTAATCATTATTCAAATTACTTGATTAATACTAGTTAGCGTGCGTGAGTCCAATATTTGCGTGAGTGTGTGACGTGAGTACTATTTTATATTTCCGAATGTTTGATTTCATTTAATTTCGATATTCCTACTACTTTGTTATGCAAAGTATGTATGTACTTGTGGAAGCTTTTTAATATCATTTAAAACTTAAGAAAAACATAAAAAAAACTTATAAAACTTCGCTAATCATCTTCTGTGTTCCACGGAGTTAAGTTACAAGCGGAGAAGCGCTTTCTATGTCTGAAGGAATAGTAGTGGAAAAAAAGCACTCTTCTTTGAGATAAAGGTGATAAAGCGTGGATGTGAATATGATCAAATACTGCTCACGTGACCGTCTTACTTTCGTAAGCGTGCGTGAGAGTGAGGCAAAACTTACTTACGTGCCCATCTCTAGTACCTTTTCGAACAAATTTCGCTTTTTTTCAGGTTTAAAAAAACCTTTGTGAAGAATTTGAAATAATTTAATAGTTTTTTCAAGTTACATGTTGTTAAAATCTCGACAATCTTGCTGTGTTTTTGAAACTACATCTTAGCTAAAAGTGACCGAATTATTAGTATGAAACTAAACAAAATCAGTGCAAAAATTTACATTTTAAATTTTCAATTCCAAATATCTTTACAAGGGTTTAGAGACATCACACACAACTCAGCAAGTCGTTTGTTTGTAATGCTTAGTAAATTCTCAGAAATAAAAAAAATCTTTGAAACCGGCTTACAAGTTTAGAAAGTACATTCCATGAAAGTTTGAACACCAAAAAAAATCACATGAGGTGCCAGGGGACACCCTGTTGGAACGAAGTTCCATTCGCTATATATTATGTCCTAAATATAAGTAGTTCCAACACCCCTAAGGCGCTCGTTGAAAAATACGATAATTTAAATGGATCTTTAATAAAAGATACTTTTTGTAAAATGATAAACTTCTTTAAGAATTTTTTTTTATAGAATGTATTTTTATTTAAAAAAAAGTATATTTTTAGGTCCCTTTTGTAAGAATATGTAATATATTTTTCCGAAAAGTTATTTTTTTATTAAAACCTAAGGTTTTGTTAAAAAAAGTAATATTTTTAACAAGAAGTACTTTCTGTAAGAAAACGCCATAAGAGTATGAATTGTTTTTACAAAGTTCTAGTACTTTTTACAGAATCAGTACTAGTTTTTTTAGGAACAAGTTATTTTTTTAAAAAAAAGGAACATACTTATTTTCCGAAAGACTATTTATCTCAAGAAAAGAAAAGGTATTATTTGGTTTTTAAGAAAAGGTACTTTTAAGAAAAATAATTTTTGTAAGAAAACGTATTTTTTTAAGAGAAGGTATTTTTTTGGATAAAGGTTTTCTTTAAGAAATGGGAATTTTTTTTAGAATTAGTGCTTTTTGACAAGAATAGGTAAATTTTTAAGACTGGATACTTATCTCAAGAAAAGTTATTTTTCTTCACAAAAAATGTACTCTTAAAGGAAAGGCAATTTGTTGTAAGAAAATGTACTTTTTTAAGAAAAGGTACTTTTTCTAAGAAAATGAACTGTTTTTAAGCAAATGTACTTCTTTGAGATAAAGTATAAGAAAATGTACTTTGTTTAAGAATATGAATAGGTATTTTTTGAGAAAGTTTTACTTTTTTTAAGAAAAGGCACTTATTTAAGAAAATGTTCTTTTTTTAAACTTCTTTCAATTTGGCTTTTCTAAATATACTTTTTAATGGGTTCAGAACTGCAATATATACTAAATATTGGTTAGAAAACTTCCCATTAAACAAGAAATTTCCCAACATATGTGATACATCTAGTCAGTCTAGACTAGTGTACCGGGTTTTCAAAAATGTCGGTTTTCGGTTTCTTTGAATATTCCGATTTTGACGAAACCGGCTTTCTATTAAACCGAGGTATACAACCCGGTTAATAACCGGTTTCGGTTTTTATAACAAAATGGAAAACTATGCGTTTTATAATCATCGTTTATTTTTAATTCGCCTTTTTGAATTTCGAGTAGATAGCTGGTTGTCAAAATACTGTTCGCTGTAAAACTGCTGCCACTCCCAAACATAGTGTGTAAGCCTATGACTTCGTGGGATGTGATGGGAAACTAAATGGTGGGCCATGTAAAATTTTGAATTTATTTTCGCTTTAAAAAATACTAATAGACATTTGATTGATATTTATGAATGCACATAATATCGTTCAAATGCCTTCCTTGACTTGCCTTACAGTACCTCATTCAACCTATCCAATTTTCCAGTACATTTTCGATTGTTTGGGCCACCATTTCGTGATATAAGACCTCAAACGACTCGAGATTGTTTGCATAACACTTATATTTCACGGCGCACCCAAGATAATAGTCTTACGGGTTCAAATCGCAGCTGCGAGGCGGCGAATGGATTTCCAAGTTTTATCTTAACGGGTTTCTAACACAGAGCACAAACCAACGCCTGTAACGTTGGCTGTGTGACACGTAGCGCCGTCGTCTTCATCTTACGGGGCTACTAGCTCATTTTCGAAGAATAATGGGCCTTTGAAGCCGCCATGCCAAAAACCGCACCCAACAGTCACTCGATGTGGATGCATCGGCTTTTCCTCGACGACGAGTGGATTTTCCGAGCCCCAAATGCGATAATTTGGTTTGTAAATGTAACGTTAACGAGCTATGAAAAAGGATTTAGGTTTGTAATTCCGCGTTGTTATATCAGTTGTGTAAAAACCCAAGAATACGGTTAATCGACTTGAAATAACCAGTAAAACCGGTTCTTCGAAAACAGGAATTTTTAGAAAACCAACATACGGTTAACCGGCCGAAATTCGGTTAACCGATTAACCAGTTTTGGGTTTGAATACACTAGTCTAGACACAAACCAAAGTAAAAGTAAATAACATTGTTGTAACCCCCATCCCGCAACGTGCGATTAGGAACTTCGTTCCCAAAATCATATATTTTGACACCCTGTAGCACGACGTACTTTGAAACAGACGTATTATAAATACGGTATTTTGATAGCCTAATTCCTACAAATACCTAGTACATTCTAAAACAATCAGACTAATAGTTTAGAAGTTCTGATATTATTACCATTTTTTTTAAAACTGACCCCAGTGAAATGATGTATCGGGGCAGAGTTTTTGCCATAGAGTAAATAGGGGTAGAGAAAATCTTTCACTCAGCAAATTTCTGACATTTGTCCTCGTTTGATGTTGAAAAGAATTGCTTTACTAATACCAGATAGAGGCAATGGTTCAAAACAACGAACAAAATAACAACAACGGCATTTCGTTTTGTGTGTTAAAATTAATGTGTTAAATACAACACAAATGTATGCTAACAATAACAGTCAATAAAAAAGTTTAAAACACATTTAAATTTCACAGTTTTTCACTAAAATGGCATGAAAAATTAAAGCAAGAAGTTATTGTAATTCCACCTGGTGTATATCACTTTTCGTCAAACATCTCTCTATCACACCGACCGCATCACGAAGAGTGTGAAAGAAAACGTCAGATGAGACAAATGGCGGCTCTACTTCATATTTACTCTATGGTTTTTGCAGTTTTCGATTGGATTTTTTGTATTTGTATAGGTAGAAAGTATCGAGTAGTCAATGGAATACATTCATTGCAGAAATGAAATATATTAATCTCATCAATGAAACATATTCGTCACAGTGGCAAAATATTTTCAGTTAATGAAAATATTTCCGTAGTGGTGATTAACCTCTACATTGGCTCACTTTCGATGACAACAATTCTTGGAGCGACGAACATTTGCATTACTGTAATGAAACTTTTCCGTTCAGTGTACCAGATAACAAAATTTTTCCTTTTTTTTGGTATTTGGATGGTAGTGCAATGTGTTTGTAGCTTGTCGCAAATATAGTGTACTTGTGTTCAAACACATTGTGTGTGTTATTCAATATTACATGTTGGAGACACAATCACCCATATTCTGCACTACAATTACGTTCCCGCATTACGTTACGCATCGATCGAAAATTTGGATTCCAACATAAAACGTAATCGAAAGAGTAAGAAGAAGATAAGTGGGTGTTCACAATAAGCTGTTTGCCTGTGGAACGTGTGAAATCGAAACAGAAAACCAAACAATTTTGTAAACATTGTGTGAAAAAGTTGAATCTCGTGCATAGTGATTAATAAAACAAAAAAGAATTAAAATATTTAGTGTTAACAAAATAAAGCCAAACGTAGTGAAGGAAAAAATAGGCAGAACATCTTAATTACATAAACAAATTAATTACATACGTATATGTATGTACTAAAAAAAAACGGAACGTAAGTGAGAGGTATTTGTGGCCAAACTTTTGTTGTGTGAAGAATCCTGTCGTGCCGGAGGTGATATTTTAATTTTTTTACATCATTGCAGCACAAACATAAAGGTTAGTAGTAATGGAAATGATAGCAGCGGCGGTTTTGTTGGAAGAGGAGAACAACGTGCTCCAGAATGCAGACGCAAGGCTTGAAAAGCGGAACCTAAGAGACAATTGCAATCCGTTCGAGATGACCGATCAAAGGTAAGAAATTTATTTTAAAACTATTGATATGTGATACTATTAATTTACTTTCACAGATTCAAAAAAAATTACCGCCTAAACAAAGATGCCTTTAAGTACGTGCTAGAAACTTTTGCTCAAGAAGCACGGGCGAATAAGTTAACATCGATACCACCGCTTAACAGAGTAATGGCGGCGTTACTCAAGTGCTCATCATCTCCTTCTTGTTAGTGGTCAGCTTGCGTTTTATATAGCACTTCCAGTCAATCCACACCTAAATAAAAACAAATATTTTATACGTGCAACACATTCAAATTTGATACATACTTTTTTCCAGGCGGTGGCATTTTTTGTTGGTGGCCCCATTGAGTTGAGCTTCAAACTCACTTCTTGCCAAAATTCCTCCACTTCCTCCTTCTGCCTCTTGTGATAGCCACCCGCAATGTCACTTTTGACCATAAAATCTGCCGGCTTCTCATATTGCTCTGGTGTTGTTGTTTTCGACCTGTAATAAATGAAATATAACTCGCAAAATAATACAAAATATTAATCTCTACTCCATTTTATGCTTACATTTTTATTATTTTTAATTTTTTATTAAAATAATTTTTTAATAAAATAGCTACAATCGTAAAAATTACACAAACGGAACGCAACGGAATGGAACGCGCAATACCAAATATACCAAAACGGAGAAAATCCAATCGTGATTGTAGTGCAGAATATCCAATTTGCCAAAACGGAGAAAATCCAATCGTGATTGTAGTGCAGAATAGAGGTGAATGATTAATATTTTATAATATTAGCTTTTGTGACCCAAATATGGTTTTGTTTGTTGACAACCGCTGATAACAAAAACGTGGCATACAACAAAGGAACAAGATCTTCAATTCATGCGAAGAATGCTTGCACTTAAGTACATATATGTGACTTGCTCCACGAAAAGGGACCTCTGCGCCGAAAAGAAGTTATTGAGAAAAAAGCGTTTAAAATAAGCGCTTCGTTTTTCCGTGTTTTGGGCATGGTTATGCGTGGTTATGCATGGTTATGAGTAAAATTTTGATATTTTTGTAATTGCAAATAATATATATATTATCTGTTTATATCACATTTTTAAATTTTTTCATTAATTATGTTCATCTTTACAGGTGATTTGTAAAAAAAAAACTAAAAGACATAGAAACTTGCGGTTTGCGGCATTTGAAAGAGCGTTTTTTACCTATAAGAATCAAAATCAAAAAGAATTTTTTTGGCGCAGAGGTCCCTTTTGGTGGAGCAGGTCACATATACTTATAGACATTCCAAACATATCACCCTGTCTGGCGGTGAAAAATTTGTTTATTTTCCACCCTTTAAAATGTACCCTGGTTTGTTTTCAGATATTCCCAAAATATTTCGGGTGACATTTAAATCAGAAAAATTTCCGAATTGAAATCATAAAAATTCTATTTTGTTCCTGTATATCCCTGAAAAAAGGACGAAGTTCGTGAAGGTCGTCGAAAATCGGTTGTTCTGCCACAAAACATCGATGCAGTGTGTGAACTGATAATGCAAGATCGCCATGTGACATATCGTGAGATAGAAGTATCGTTGCACATTAGTTCCACTTCAATACTTATCTTCAAAAGACGTGTATAAAATCGGGACAGGTGAAAAATCATGGATATATGCGTATGAGCCGAAAACAAAACAGCAATCGATCGTGTGGGTCTTTGAAGACGAGCTAAATCCAACAAAATATTTTCGTGGAAGAAGCACAGCGAAGCAAATGTTCGCCTGTTTCTTCGGCCGAATGGGTCATGTGGCCACTGTTCCGCTTGAGAAACGTAGGACGATTAATTCTGAGTGGTACACGACCATTTTTTCGCAGGAAGTCTTCGAAGAAATAAATATTTTCGTATACACCGTTAGACCAATTTTGTATACATTGTCCTTAGATAAAGTACAAAACTCTTTGAAAAACAAATACTTTTTTTAAAAAAAATGCATAAAAAAGCATGCATCGTGTGTTCATAAAAATGCAATGACACACGACATATTTCTGGGAATCACCATAAAACAAACCAAGGTACATTTTGAGGGGTGGACAAAAGGATTTTTGTTTTTGTGAGTCAGTCTAGTATACATGGTTCCTGCATAATGTTACAGGGCTGTTTTTTCAGCGTGTATGCACAAAATATAAGAGAGTATAGGTCTTTAAATGTTGTATTAAGACACCTGTTACGGTACGAGTACGTAGTAATATTTTTTTTATCTCTTACGTTTAGACATAACTTTGCTGATAGATCCCAATCTCGAGATTTGTGATATATTTAAGTATAATTTTTATTGATTTTATGAAGGTTTTTTTCTCTTAAATCACAAAGGTGAATATCCTCATTTCAATAATTGCTTCTGGTTTTAGCTCAGCTCTTAATCAATTTCCAGCCGTAACAACAAAATCCAAAATTCATTTGAATTTATTTGTTTTAATTTTATACTTGTATTTTTTCTCGGTTTCCATTCATTTGCTACCGGAAGTGCGATAATCTTAACACGAAGTTTTGCTGAAGATTGCGAGTCGATGTATTACGATTTTCAATTTATTTTAATGATCTAAATACTTATTCCAATTAACTGCGCATCATCGATAGAAATAGCGTGTTAACCTTTAAGTCATAAATGTAAATCAAGAAGAGAAACCCATTTGGAGTACTGGTCTAACGGTGACTTAATTTCTAACATTTTGAAAACATTTGTAGAGATACAAACTTCAACTACATTGCTCTAAATGTGAATTGAAAATCTGCAAGGCTTCAAGTGTTAAATCTTCAGTTTAAATGGCGTGACCAGAAATTGCTCTATTCTGTATACAAATTTCTGATACACTGTCCCAAGTGAATGTTGTTGTTTCCACGCGGTAAAAAAAAAAAACGGTTCCAGCAACATATTGCAGGAACCATGTATGAGTTTGCAAGCACTGTTTTCATGAATTGAAGATCTGCTGGTTTTTTTGTTTGCTTGGTGTCTGTCGCGGTTTTGTTTGCGGCAGTTCGAGTTGCTGTAAGAGATGGATGGCAACTCTTATCTATTGCTCTAAGGATAGAGTACTCTGCAAAATTAAAGAGGCCATAAGATAAGGCTGTTAATCATGCTGTAGTATAACAAATACGCCTTAAAAGTGTGACATCAGTGAGAGGAACAGACTAAAACATACCCTCATCCAAACTCATCCATTGTCTTCGAGTTCAGTTTGAAGTGGTTGATCTTTTTTTAATTTGTTGGTTATAAATAGTACATAGTATTTCGTTCAAGTTTACCCATTTTTGAATGCTTTTGAGGGTCATGAAGGGCCTAGAAATAATGGTATCTATTCATAATGCGTGTAACGCGTGCTAGTCCCATTTTAATTCGATTTTGGAGCAACATCACGTTATCAAATTTAATTTAATACTGCGGACACGCACGTGTGAGTACTGAAATTCGGTATTGTTTTTTTCGCGTCATAATGCTTTCTGAGTGGTCAACCGGTCTTAGGGACTTTCTTCTCTGGGTAGATCCATAATCTTTCTGAAATCTCCATTCGTTTGAGTACATTTTTTTAATATATAGTGTGGATCGTTTTATTTGGAAAGCACTTACGGCTTAATAGCTTAGCTTAATAGAATAAAAAACAGCCTTATTATTATGTTTGGGAGAAAATACGCATATGTTTCCACATAAGTATATGGATGTTTGGATGAAGCATACATTTGTCAGTAAACATGCTAATGTTTGCATTTAAATACACCTGAGTTTGAAGTGTGTTCCAAACATATACATGGTTCCTGCAGAATATGTTTGGGAGAATATGTTACAAAGGCCGTTTTTTTCAGCGTGTAGTAATAATGTTTTCTATTAGATATCTCGTCAACGACAAGAGATATAATTATTGCGGTGGCAGTAATCGAAAGGATATGCCCAATTTATTGCGATGAGATATGTGGATTAAATTATCAAAAATTGTCCGTTAGAACTTTGTGGTTCTAAGGTCGCGATTTGTAGTTTGGTTTGTTTTCATGTTGTTGTTTGTATGTGTCACTAAAAACGACGTGACATTGTACATTGGGGTAATTGCAATGTAAATTTGCCTAACATGCAATGCATTGTAAATAGGCGTAATTACAGAAGAAGGCTTCAAATATTCGTTTTCTCCAAGTTCCATAAATTTTGCCATCTCTGGTGCAATTTGTATACCCTGTGGCAACAGGATATTATGAGTTAGTACCGTTGTTTGCAACAAACACAGCTGTATTTGTATCACAAACACAGATATATTTGGGTCGCAAACACATATGTTATAACATATTAATCATTGTGTGTCAAACATGTAATATTGAATAGCAAACACAATGCGTTTGGGCACAAGTATATTATATTTGCAACAAGCTCCAAACACATGTTATATTTGCATCCAAACAACAAACAACGACAGATTTTTCAGCGTGTAAATTTAAATTTATTTTCCTGCAGTAATTTGGCTTACAAAGAGCATTCAATCTAGTTCTTCTCAAAAATTGCTTGGAGTACTCAGAACCTTGTTGTTCTAAGGTCACGAAATATAAAAACTATTGAGCGGGCCTTCAACCAGCTCCGTTAAGCCCCGTTTTCACAATGACAGTTTCTGTCACGATAGTACTGCCATGACAGTTTACTTTCATGACATTGTGTCAGTTACTGTCAGCCCACCGTTCACACTGGTCTTCCGACAGTGACAGCTGTGCCATGGAGCTTGCCTTGTCGTTAGTGAAATTTGGAAGAAAATTAATGATATTAAATCCTCCAGACATTATTAAAAAACTGCTAATAATTGAAATACTAGTGAACTGGCAAGCAAACCCGTTCACACGATGGCAGTTTGTTGACACTTTCGCAGCAGCACTGTCACAATATCAAGTCAAAGTTAATGTGCGACAATGCAGTACGACAATACTCTCTTGAGAGTAATCTTCTGTTATGGTGTGAACTGGCCTTTACAGCCAGTTTTGCAACTGACTGCAGCACTATCAAAACCGGCCTAAGGTATTAACCGTGAATGGATATGGTCTTTCACTGTATTTCTTGATAGTACATTACAGTAGAGCACTTTAAAGCGAAACATCAATTTCTGTCTTGAAGACGTGTCTGCATGTCTTATTAAAAAGTTTTGCAAATCAATCAACCATGACAGGAAACAGAATTGAACCAAAAATCCCGAATATACATTTATAAAAGATATATATATAAATTATATATAAGGTATTAAATATATTTTAAGATCTAACATAAAAGCATTATAAAATATGTACATTGTATTAAATGGAATATATAATTTATATTGTCTGATCTCCATGTGCTGTTGCTTCATTGTGATACTTCTTATGCTGAATATGCGAATGATGCCTGTGATGTGTCGATTTTCTCTTCACAACATGATGCTTATGCGGCTTAGTTCGGTTGGCCACTTCAGCGCTTCGACGCTTAATTCGTTGATGATGTACACCAGAAATTAGTGTACCACTATTCCCATTGGATTGGAACATCATATTGTCGAAAATATTTTGCCCGTATTGATTACCATTTGAAATGGGTGTATCATTTTTAGCCAGACTAGCGAATGACGAATTATCGATCGAGCTCAGTTGGGGGTAAATACGGTGTTTTACCAAATCAACTTCAAGCAAACCATTATCCGTGTTGCTTGCAAGCAAACACGTGCCGCTGTCGATATTTGATGGTTTTGGGTGAGGACTTAGCCCAGGTGTCCGTGATAAAGTTATAGTTTGGTTCGAACTTCTTAATGCAGCTGGAATTTCTGCTAATGTGGCAATTTAATTTCTGCTAATGTGACAATATAGTTTGGAGAAGTGAACCGACGTTTATACTCACCATTTTCATCTTGACAATATACATCTCCCCCATAGGATTTGGCGATACATTTCCCATAAGTGGTTTCGGAAGAATATGATAAAATCAATAGAATAAGCACTTTTGAAGTCATAATTGTTGACGCCATTGGTGTCAGAGAGAATTTTATAAAAATATGTATGAATATGAATGAAGTCTTTTTCATTTTCGATAAAAATGTACCCTGACAACTTAAACACTGATATATTGATGACTTTTAGATCCACGCTCTTGTGGTCAAAGGTGATTGTAATCCCCTAAAATATAATCTTATTTTTTCCATTGCACTTTATATTACATGGCCTTATTCATAAAAAATCTATATATTGGGTCTAAAACCTTCTTCAGTTATTGAAAGCTTCAAGATTTAATGAAGGTTTCATAAAGAACGCTTTAACTGGGGAACTGATAACCAATTAACAACCCTGTTTTATGTATTCTCACAGAGGTTGTACTGTAAATGTAGGATATACAATAAACGAATTAAAAAATGGTTAATTAAATTTTTCAATATATTTTTGGAAAATTTTAAACTTATCCTACAAAGATTTGGAAGAAGTATCACCATGATGATATTAGAGGTCCTATCTTTATCACAGCAAGCAAAGCAATATTGCCATCATGTCGCCTTCGTACTGCGGAAGTTTCCCTCGAAGGGAGAAACTTTTACCCGCAAGATATTGATAGAAGGTATTGGAATATTCACAGATAATCACCGTGAAGACAATTTAATTATATCACTGGAATATCATATGGAAGAAAGAGAGAAGATATCGCTGGATAAACTCCTAGAAGATAAAAAGGAGACAATATTTTTTAATTTTGTTATAATTTTTGATTTTGTAGTTTTGTAAGTAATAATATTACGAGCAAAATTACAATAGATTTTGGAAAAATATAAAAATTTTTTACATCAAATTAAAAGAACTAAAAACCAGTACTCAAGTTTCAGTCGGGTGAAGCGACTTAATCATACCCTCACCCTAAGTCATCCATAGCGTGGGAGTTCTGTTCTCAAAAGTGACCATATTCAATAGCAGATTGACATTGCGCTAAATATTATTGAATATGCGAGGTACAAAAATGGGCATGGCAAGTTGTTGCCAAAATTTTGATCAGTGCCAAATTTTATTAAGATCGGTTATGATTTATTGGAGATATCGATTCGGCAAACTGCAAATTCGCCCAACTTTTGTATGGGAGGTACGAAACTGGGCGTGGCACAATAGTCAGTTATTAATTGCATAGTAGATAGCTTACGAGAGTTATCATGTCGATCGATAGTTTACGAGAGTTATCATGTCGATCAACCGGTCATCCGCCCAATTTTTATATGGGAGGTACCAGAATAGGCTTGGCAAAAGAGTTATTTTCCATAGGAGAGTTTTATTTTACTAAATATTGACTAGTACAAACTTTCATAAAGATTGGTTCGGTTTTGCGGGACTTCTTGAGCCGAACAACCAGGCGGCCAATGGGCGTGGCAAAATCACCCTTGTTTTAATCGGTGATTGTTTTTTGATAACGTGAAGCCTTATACCTAATTTCATTAAGGTGGGAAGTGTTTCACGCGATTTAACGGATTGACAACCCGGACGAACACCCTGTTTTGTATGGGAGGTACCAGAATGGGCGTGACAATCTCGCCCATTTCCTCCAGTTAAATAGACTTTTACAGATTATTAACCGGTGTGTGAATTGAAGCTAATCACATATGCCAGAAGAAAGGTTTGAAAGAAATATGAGTTTGTGCTAAATGTGTCGATTTGTATGGGAGGTACCAGAAAGGGCGTGGTCAAAACGCCCATTTTCAATCCCAAACTCAGTATTGACAAATAATATTCATAATATAAAAATGGATAATGGATTCAATCCGTAGATTCAATTAACTTGCCAGTGCAAAACCATTCTGATTCGGTGTAAAACTGTAAATACTGATCAATCACCCTTATCGCAAATAAAAGGCGAACTGTTTCTTCGCCCGAACAAAAATTTGTTATCGTGAATTCCCCCCGAACGATTGTTCGCTTCGAAACAGCTGATTTAATTCGAACATAAACAGCTGTTAAAATGCTGTTAAATTAAGTACACAAAACATTCAAAAGAAATATCTTCAAAGTGTACGTGAAATTTTTTTAAACAACAAAAGTGTGTTATTATTGTTAAAATAAATATAAAAAAAATGTTTAGAATTGGTGCAATTGTGTTACTACAAGAGGATGATGAAAATGAAAGTAAGAAGCGGCAAAAATATATCAGACGAAGTTTGCGGGATGCCTCAAATCCTTTGGAATTACCAAGTGCACAGTATGTATGTTTATTTAAAAAAAACAACAATCCAAATTTATAAGATTTCTCCTAGATTTTCCAGACATTAGAGAGTAAACAAAGCTGCATTTACATATCTTCTAGAGATGCTAATAGTTTATCTGCCACCTGCGAAGAAAAAATGCGCTATTCCCCCAATCGTGAAACTCAGTGCTTGTTTGCGATTTTTTGCCGAAGGCGGCTATCAGAAAGGAGTAGGCAGAGACTATGAGGTGGCTATGGCACAATCAACCTTTAGTGGGGAACTCTCTGAATTTCTAAATGCTTTAGAAGTAACAATATGTAGTAAGTGGATAAGTTTCAACTTCCATTTTTTTACAATTTTCCATGACGGCGTTGTGCCGCTCCATCTCCTTGAATTTTTTCGATTTATGGTCATTCATTTTTTCCAAAGAGCGGCAAATTCTCTTCATCATCTCCTCCATCTCCTTATTATCCTCTTTGACAAATTCTATTAATTCACTAACTTTTGAACATAAATTCTTCTGAGTCTCCACTTCTTTTTCAATCAATTCTGATGTTGTCAACTTTCCTCTTGAGTCTTGTGGAACTGATTTCCGCTTATGTGAGATCGGAAGGGTAGAGGAGGCTTCTTCGTTCGTTATTTCTTCAATAATTTCTTCTATCATCCCATCCACGTTGCAATCATTTGGTACATTTTGTAACGAATTTTATGTAGAGATAAGAATTCTGCCAGAGGAAATTTCTCTCACCTCGAGTTGCGGTACATTTTCTTTATTTTGTGAGGATGTGGGCAGCCCGAATGTATATGAATTATTTATACCCTATATATTTTAACCAACTCGTAAATAGTTTGTTCAGTGGCTGAAAGTTTTTTCATTTGGTTTTCTCCTCCTCCTGTTCCATCTCTATGTTTGAAGTTGAATGCAGCCTTTTTGCGAACATATCGTTTTTGATCCGTCCAAACCTACATATGTGCATAAGTTGAAAAAAATTGTCTGTACAATACCTACCATGTATTTAATTTGTTACCTTTTTCCACTCAAAAATGCTTTTTACTGGCGGTCCAGAACTATTGAGCTGTTCATTGATAGCTTTCCAGAAAGATGCCACTTGTTCCTTCGAGTCTTTAGTGTAACCACCTGCTATGGACGGGTTTTCTTGCATTCGTTGCAGTAAAATCGTCATTTGACATTTATTTATTGAATTAGTCCTTAAAAAAAATCCTTACTTTATATTTTAAGACAAGAAAACCAGTACTTACATTTTATGTATTATACGTTCGCCTCTAAAAACTCAAGTGAACAAATTGAAGCAAAATGGCGAACAAATTCGCCCGAGAAAAGTATTCACGATAGGGGGAATTTTTTCGAAGTTGCCACTTGTTCGGGCGAGCAACAATTGTGATCGCTATTTTGCGAATGGGGAACACATTTTGGGGGGAATTTTATTTGCGATAAGGGTGAATGTCAGCTTAGCAAGAATTCCAAGCTCCGACATATCTTCGTACGACTTTCCAGTATCGAGCTATCGAAGGCAGCCTTATAATCTAAAAAGGGGTGATAGGTGTCGATTTGTTTTTCGTGGGTTTCTCCAAGATTTGTCGTAATGTGAATATGTGGTCTATATTCCGGGTAAGTCTTCATCAAACGGCTTAAGTCTTTGGCACATTACAAGAACAAGAATTTCACGACAACTGAACTTCGGTTGAATGAATCTCTAATAGGTTGTGGCAAACTCTAATGTTGATGAGACAGCCACCGATTCGGATTTGATGACATCTAATGCGGTTGTGATAACCTCTAGTTCGTATATAATGACATCTAATGCGGTTGTGACAACCTCTAAATTCAGTTACAATTACAGTTACAGTTAATTCGGTTTATTTTATCTATAGATGTACGAAGTGAAAATAAATAATTAGATGATCAGGTAGAGTGAAGTTCTTGAGCCGCTTTAAAAATCCCATACACTTGAAAGCTTCTTTTGACACTTCAAATGTGGGGTTAGTCGAATGAACGACCCCTTATATTTTTATGACCAGAACCCTTGTTTCTTCTAGATCTACACTTTAAACAGAAATTGGCGACAGTGTCAAATCTATGGAGCGAGCATTTGTGTGTCTACAGATAACACTGGGTTTTATCCGCGATAATGTAAACTCTATACAATTTGACCCCACTCAGATATTAAGACCACACCGAAAAAAATAAATGAGAAAAATATTCAACAAACCCGTTTGTTGAAAACAAAAGGTTAAATCATTAACCCTTGGTATTTGTTTCAAACACTATACTTTTCAATATTGCTATGTTGGAAAATTGCACTCAATGAACTTCACTTGATAAACAAATTATTGAATACACTTGCATTTTCAATAAAGACAATATTTGAAGCAAATTAAAGAAAATATTTGAATCAAATCATTCTTGTGTTGATGTACTTGCAATTGAGTTTTCGTTTGCAGTTACTTTAATATATTTTTCAATAGCATTATTCCAAACAACTGCTGATGAAGATCTGCGGTTAAGCATGAAACACATAGACGACGACAGGCTACCGACCACAACTTGTCAAAAATAAAATACATGCGTTTATATGCAAGTGAATATTTTAACGACGGCAAGGCGACACGACTGCAGGTTGTTGTCTATGCTACTTATGTAGCTGTAGTTGAATTAAACTAATTTCTATTTGTGTGGGCGACAATCAACAGGTTAGAGCTGTCAATGCCTGAAGTGGCACCACTGACAGTATAATCAACTGTTTTCACAATTTTTGTTATGTTTGTAATAATATTTATTAAATATTCTCCAGACATTTTATTTTATTCTAACACAAATAACACAATAACACAAACGTCAACATTACAGATCAGCTGTTTACTTTGCAGTTTCCGTCTTGAAAATAATTCAGTAGCTGCCACACGTCTACATCTGCAGTCAGCGACATTTGTAGTCGTGTGTTCATGTAGCCTGTCGTCGTCTATGTATTTCATGCTTCAGATCTAAAACAACCTCACAATTTTCCGGGAATCATGAGAATGCATTTTGCAAAAACTCACACAATATTGAAAAGTATAGTATTTGAAACAAATACGAAGGGTTTATAATTTAACCTTTTGTTTTGAACAAGCGGCTTTGTTGAATATTTTTCTCATTAATTTTTTTCTGTGTACGATGACTAACAAAGATAGTTGAACATGAACTAAAAACATGCTTCAGACGGAGAATAGAGAAATCGTTCCGTATTCGTTCAGACATAACTATACAAATGTGCAAATACAAGGTGTTTGGAAAGAAGTCATCCGATATTTTTTGACTTTCATTTTTTTCTAAATGAAAAACTTCAATTCTGTTTTTTGATTATGTTTATTTGAACCTTTAGAATTTTATTGGTTAAGTTGAGAAGATGATATCGGTTAAATGGGCGCCGTTACAATTGATCACCATACGGGCTCATTTTATGGCATTTTTCATCACTTCGGCGAGAACTTCGGGCGACAGATTCTCGCACTCGTGTCGAATGTTGACCTTGAGGGCTTCCAGGGTCTCGGGCTTGTTCACGTAAACACGGGACTTCAAAAAACCCCACAAAAAAAGTCTGGAACGGTTAAATCGGGCGATCTTGCGGGCCAATGCGAATCGCCAAAACGAGAGATGAGGTGACCTGGAACGCCGCCTTCAGAATATCGATTGCGGCTCGCGCAGTGTGTGCCGTTCCTCCGTCCTGTTGGAACCACATGTCGTCCAGTCCTAATTCGTCGAAAAAACTCGGTTAACATAGCCGTTACATGGCACCGTCCACTGTTGTCGGTTCTCGAAAAAAAATGGCCCGATGACTCCTCCAGCGTGAACAGCGCACCATGCAATCACTTTGAGCGGGTGTAATGGCTCCTCGTGCATCACTCGTGGATTTTCGGTGTCCCAGAAGCGATAGGTTTTCTTGTTCACGTACTCGCTGAAGTGCAAATGAGCCTCATCGCTCATTATGATTTTCAAATCATTATGAACAAAAATGCCATAAAACGAGCCCGTATGGTAATCAATTGTGACGGCTCCTATTTAACCGATATCATCTTCTCAACTTAACCAATAAAATTCTAAAAAACAGAATCGAAGTTTTTCATTTAGAAAAACACCTTTTGAAACACCTTGTATAAAACTAAAAAAAAAAGAAAATTTGTAAATCAAAAAATACCTTCCGTTCAGAAGTTGTTCCAAAATACAGAAAGTTCTTTCAGAAAACTCTAACTGGATTCAGTTCGAATTAGGTCAGAAATTTCTGAGCAAAAGACAATAACATTTGATAAACAAATATCCAGACGTAGAGTTCAGTGCCGAAATTCTGTAACTTTTTGACGACAAACAACGGTAGTTAAATTGACAAAATTCCGAAGTTTGTATTGAAATTTAAGAAACTTGACAATTTAACAACCGATTTTTATCGCTTACAGGCGCAGAAGTCGCTCCGAATTTGTTCAGATATGTCGGAACAAAATAAATAAAGCAAGTCGAACAGAATTATGCCAACGAATTCGGTAAAAATTGCCCAAAGAATTCAGACATTGATCAGAATTTTCTGATATCACACTGACGCAATATTTGGCTTTTCTGGCACATAATAAATCAAAAACTGTTAGATTTAAAAAAAATAATACACAATATTGTTTTGACTTTAGTAATTGCACTAACGTCATGGTAACTTATGACCCACAAAAATACAAATATGTACTGCAAATGACAGAATTTTTTCCACAACTTTTATTATTTTTCTGACATGTATTGTATGTTAGTGATAAAATTATACAAGGCCATTAAAACAAGCGAAGACATAGATATTCTGTTAAAAGTCTTGTTCCGAAACAAGAACCAACGAAAATCTTTGTTATAACATAATAATATATTTGACACTTTAACGACAATGGCTTTTACATCCCAAATTGTCTAACAATTAATTCTCATCTTTAAAGTTTTGTGATTTTCGTTAATAGTTTCCATTCATAAAACACATGTTTTTTCTTCATTTCCAGTGGCCACAATGTAAAACACACAGCGGCCAAAGATTGATGCTTCCTTCATTCACAAATACTCGAAACCACCAAAAGACGAGGTAGACAAAAATTCGCATCACCAACGTAAAACACGGTACAGGGAAAACAATGAAAATCAACCGAATAGAGCGCATAAAACAAGTTTAATAATA
This sequence comes from Phaonia tiefii, assembly GCA_963931995.1. Taxonomy (NCBI): domain Eukaryota; kingdom Metazoa; phylum Arthropoda; class Insecta; order Diptera; family Muscidae; genus Phaonia; species Phaonia tiefii. Next base: position 103,686,978 of record OZ008369.1, on the reverse strand, counting down.
ATACAATAAAATTGCATTATTATGGTAATTAATTTATTAAAAAATTAAAAATAAAACAGAACCCCCAAATAACCGTAGACCAACCGCCAAAGTTATATGAATTAAAACCAAAGCTTGTGCCATCGTAACCTTGGCCATGAATTTATTTAATAATAGTGAAATATATTTATTTTTTTTTTACTTTAGAATGGATGTCGGAATGTGTTGGAAATTGTTTATAACTTGTATTTAATGCGAATAAAGTTTTGTTACATTCTAAAGATTTCAGACCCAAATGACCAAACCGTAAAGTAGTTCACGTAAAGTTTTTTATGTTGTTGTTGTGAATGTTTGAATGTAAAGGGTAGTCCAATCACATGTAACTATCTTTTTAAGTCATATGTTATTTTGACACTAATAGATTCCGTTCGAAATATTGACTATCACTCAGTATCATAACTCCTAACGTTGGTAAATATTTCAAACTTATTTTCAAAGTGAGTGCTGTGTTGCCCAAACCGTGCGCTTGATGAAAATATGTTTTGGCCGAAATGAAGCACCCACTACGCTTGTTTTACTCAAGTTTATGCAAACACCCAGTAGGCCGTGTCTTGAAGGCATCATCAAAGTATCGTGGACGACCAAGTTTAGTATTGAGAGACATACTGAGAACATTCCTAACAAATCATCAAAGACATTTTCGTCGTGAAAATCGTTGACGACGAAGTAAGCAACATTATGAATTATCTTGTCGTTGACGACGAAGTAACCGAAACTTCTTCGTCTTTTTGTATACTGCTTCTACACTTCATTACTGTTTTATTAAATAATTCAGTAGGTTCATAATATTCAAATAATTTATTTTCCTAATGTATTTCGTTGTTTAACACTAAAAACACTAATCCAATTATTGCAAAGGAAATTATATGTAGAACAAAATAATTATTATAGAATTTTAATAATATAAAAATAATGACATAATTAAAGTTCCTCCTTTTCGGTCTGAGGTTTACATTCAACTGAATTGATTTGCTTCCAGTTTTTCTATTTTTTGACTCCCAAAAATTTATCGTATTTACAAGGGAATTAGTCTTGTCAAATAAGTCTTATCGACGACAACGTACAAGACATCGTGGCCCATAATATCGTGTTAACATACAAATACACACAATTTCTTAAATGCGTCTTTGAAGACAATGTCACCACAGAAACTATTGCCTGCTGGGGAGTTCGAGACTGGCTTACTATTAGACAATTACATTGCTCCACGTCATCGTACGGTGCGTACCGACCCAAACCATCATCTTTGCTGGCAAGGCACATTTTCACTTCGGCGGCTAAGTCAACCAACAAAATTTCTAAATTTGAGTATCGGGAAGCCCGCACGTCATTATCGAGAAGGCACTGCATCCACAGATGGTGACAGTTTGGTGTGTATTTTGGAATGGAGCGTCATTGACCCATTTTTTTCGAAAATGCAGCTAAAAACGCAATTTTAGTCAACGCCGAGCACTACAGAGTCATGATTACGGACTTTTTATAGGCTGAAATTGAAGATATGAACTTGGATAATCATTGGTTTCAGCAGTATGACGCACAATGTCACAAAGTTCATCAAACAATCTGCGCACTAAGTTCGGAATCGTGTTATCAACCATCTTGGCGATATCAATTGGCCGCCTCAGAGCTACGATTTGAACCCGATGCTTGGGCGAATAATCCAGAAACGATCCACACCCTTAAGGCTAATACCGTTCGAGTAATTCGTGAAATAGACCTATCAACCCTCAATGATTGACTGACAGGATGAGCTACTGCGAAGCCAGCCGCGGCAGCCATATGAATGAAATCGAATTCCATAAATAATAGGAATATTTGTTATATCTCATAATGTCATAATATGCCTAAAGAAATTAAGTTTAGTTCATATTTTAAAAAGATTCTTGTATTTGGACCACCCTGTATACGCAGTTTAAGAAAAATATGATGCTAAACTCAAATCGATAAATTATGAGTTGATGAGTAATTGGTGGTCTACCGTTACCCTTACGCTACCTACTTGATTGGTTCAGTAAATAGGGATTTAAATTGGTAATCAGTTGATTTTGATTTATGTTTGATCTGACTTTAAATACAAAAAGAGTTTTTCAGTGCTTTGTCAAATAATCTTACCACCATGTAGCAACAGTGGCAAATGCTACGAAAAATAACCGGTATTCATACATTTATCGGCTAATCGTTACAATGCATCAAACTGACGCCATTTTCAAAATAAAAGTGAAGTGATAAAATGCAAAATATTTAGTGAAATTGGAAAATATTTGAGCAGAAAAAAAGTTCTATCTGCACTACGAGTTAAATGATACATGTTTATTGCTATTTCAACTAGGATGGGGATTATAATTAAATATACTTTGTGTTTGTTGTTCTTTTTGTTTCTATCAAAATCATATGGTCACTTGATCCTAGTTTAAATTCCCGACCTTGGCTGTGTAAACAGCAATCAACTATTAACCTAAAAAACCTAAATAATGTTTGATCGTTGGTTAAAGATGATTGACCATTCAGATATAGGGCCTAAGAGTTATGAACTTCTGGTTCAAGATAGGAAGTGAAGACATTAAACCTAATACTTATATTATCGGATCCAACTATCCAATATGGCGTCAGCATTCCCGGTGCAAACGGCAAAATGTGTGTCGAGCATTTGGTTGTACACTAGATATGGCCGGTCCTATACAAAAAAAAATTACACCCTACATACACCCTAAATACCGCCCTTTAAGTTATTTTTGTTTTTACAAAAGCTACATTTACCCCATATACAATTTTTCACTCCGACATCAAATTCAACTAATGACTTCTTCTATCTCGTTTTCTACCCCCTTAAGCGGGAAATTTTTTGCAACACAAGTAAACGCATTTCAAAAGCAGTACATAAATTTCAGTCGGGTGAACCGACTTATACATACCCTCACCCTTAGTCATCCATTGTGTCCGAGTTCTGTTAAAAAACGCCTATATTCAAACTACATTGAAAGAATGGGGTTGGCAACTGTGCTCATACTCAACAGCAGAGTGGTATTGGGCTAAATATTATCTAATACCCAACCTTATTAGGATCGTAAGTAGTTTTGGGGATTTATCGTGACTACCAGACAATTTTCAGTAGGAATTGAAGGCATTTTGTTTTTATTTCAGGAGCCGACCTTGTCAAATTCAGTCGATCGAAATTGTCAAGATGTATTTATTTCAGGTTATATCAGGAGTAATTGTTGTAATTTTCGGCAACAACTACAAGGGCAAGAAAAAATTTCGTCTGCTATTTTAACGCTACCACCTGTACTAGATATATCTTGGAATTAGTATAAACAACATTTGACAAGGTCGGACCACAACGACAAGAACAAATTTAAATCAGCTGTTCTAACGCTTCCTCCTGTAATAGATACATCTTAGGAGGTACCAGAAGGGGCGTGGTCAGAACGCCCATTTTCAATCCCAAGCTAAGCATGGACAAATAATAGTCATGGACAAAATCTCATGTGGTCGGTAAAGATTTACGGCAGTTATCGTGTTGACCAGCCAGCCAGACAGACAGACGGACATGGCTCAAACGTCTTAAAAAGTCCAAAAACGAATTTCGTCCGAAGATACTAAGGGTCTAATTTGGCGTCTTCTATGCGTTACATATTTTTCCATATTCAATGATATATATAAGTAAGTATACCCCCATCCCTATGGGTGAGTGTATAAAAAGAGCGTAGCATTCATTTGGCATCAGTTGTTTCCGCAATTTAGTATTAATTGTCAATGATACGGAAAAAGCACTTTCCCAAACTATAGAATTAATTGTAAATAAAGCTTTATACAGCAGGTTAAATTTTTATGATCTCTTTGAAAATTTATCTAAATAATCAAAATATTTTATGGTACTTCTGATGTGCTCTTCCCAATTTTGGCTGTCGGATTCAAAGTACTCCAAATCAGAATCTGAGCTGTCGGTTGAGTCTAATTGATTTTTACAAAGTTCTTTTGTGAAATCAATAACATTATTTTTGGACGAATATGATAACTATTCTCCAGATGCGGGAAACTTTCCTGAGTGTAAGTATAATATGAGTGTATTTAATACTCTGTATCAAAGATGCAAAAAAAATTGGAGAAATAATATCTTGTTGTGCATGAAGGTGTTTCAATGGTAGTGCTTGGTATTCTTCAAACGAGTATATAAAGGAATTCTCATTAATATGATGAGTGTTTCTGGATATATATTTTTGAAGAATTTACCAAAACATACCGAAAACGTCTGCTGATGAAGATCTTGGCAAGATCCGAAATAGCTATACAGACAGCCTTGGTATCATTGGAACATTTTTATGCTCGACTTTTTTGAAAGTAATATAAAGATAATAAGCTTTATATTATTAAAAAAGGTCTTGAGCTTGAATAAATTTATAAGTATCTTGTTGTTTAGTAATTGTTCCCAGTAAAAATGTAAATACTCATTCAGAATCCAATAGTGTTGCAGAGTCGTTATCTCATCTTTTCTTTCTTTTGAACTACGATATTAATCATTTTAACACATTTTCTTAGTTTTGTAACGATTGGTTGAATATTTTTCCAAGTTCCTTCTCAATTAAAGGATAAGTCTCATCGGAAGAATTGAAAGTTCAATTATTCCAAGACACGAACAGAAAGTTACTTAGAAAAATTTCGTATTCGAAAATGCCAAATAGTTCGACAAAGTAAAAGCGGTACAGGGTTTGACAATTTATCTATGGGCCATATGCCAGGCAACGTAGGTAATTGGAACATCCGTGGCGAAATTATTTTACATAAAAACAATGAATGGAATACATTGACTTAAATTCGTGGATTTTCTGCAAAATACATTGATTCAATGTACAATTACATTGGTTGAATGGACATATTCATCGAAATTCAATGTAAAATTCAATGTACTTATGAATGGTACATTAAAGACATTCGTTAAGATTTTTCTTTAAAAAAGTCATGTACGCGTTCTTTGACTTAATGTGTCAGTAAATTGATTTCAAAGAACATGTTCATTCGATAATATAACAAGGAACGTATACGTTGATTTAATGAACCTGTACATTACCACAATGAACGCGTACATTGAATCAAGGAACAGGTACATTGATTCAAGGTACAAATATATTTGTCTAAACGCCAAGCGTTTACCCTTATATATATATAAGTACTGAATTAAAATGAATTGTAATCTAGTGTAAGTGTAGATTTACGTACTGAATTAAAATGAATTGTAATCTAGTGTAAGTGTAGATTTAAGTACTGTACTCGTACCTCATTGTGATTGAGAACAGTTTAGCTTTGAATTGTTAATTGTCAGCCGATTTAGGATCGCGCAGCTTTTCTTTTTTGTAAAGTGCACGAATCAGTCGTTCAACTGCACTCAACCGCTTCGGTTTAAACTCTTTCAACACTTAAATTACATTAACATATACCAAGTTCAACACTTAAATTACATTAACATATACCAAGATCAACACTAAAATTACATTTACATACATTGAAGTCACCATTTAAATTGCATTCACACACGTCGAAGTGGATTAAACCAATAAACGCCATACGATTTATAACGTTTATTGAAGTGTTTTACTTGGCGCTTATAAGGTGAGAATCCTCCCTCAACAACTTTACTCTAACCCATATACTCGCTAATACTTCTCGTATTGTTCTTCTCTTTCTGCGGCTTATACAATTTCTCTCCCTTTGAGAAATTGTATAAACCCCAAAATCTTAGCTAAACCATCCATCTACAGTCCACTCTAAGCCATTCCACGAGCCCATAATAAGAGAATATTTATAATAAGCCGAGACAGGCTTATTCAATATTGGTTCATTGTACAACACCATTGATTTGTGTAAACATGTATTTTGTAACAACAAAGAAAAACAAACAAAATAGAAGTTCGAACAGTTTGTTTTGTCGCTGAATAAAGATGGTCATATGAAAAGTGATAATTTAATGAGTAAGTGTACGACAAGAATTTGTGAAAGAAAATTGTGAGAACTCTCATCAAAATACATAAAACGTTATATTAAATGTGAAAAATAGTGCAGAAGTGAATACAGTATTAATAAAAACAAATTTGCACATGGAAACTTGTACGCTGACTTCATTGATTAGCTATAGACGAGAATGTACTCGTACATTGAATCAAAATACAAGTACATTGATTCAATATAGAAGTCCATTAATCCCAGGTACAAGTACACTGATGGTTTCTATAACGGGAAAAAATAGAAACTAGAACAAAATAAAAACGTAGAACAACAGACAGTTAATAATCAACGTCCAATAAGGAAAGTTGTAGTTTACACAGACACAGTAATGTGTTCGATCCTTGAAGTTTGACGATCTGAATGCGCAAGATTTTGACAATTGTTGGCAGGCATGCAGTAACTTTAGGCTTATTGAGATAAACCATGCTTCTTCTCTGGCTGAAGTTTCCAAAAAATGGCCTGAATATAGAAAACCAAGTGGATTTCGATATGTAAGTATGCAAATGTTATGTTTAATTATATGAAAGTTTTAATATTTTAATACTCATTAAACAAAAACTTTTAGATTGACAAAGACTTCGGAGTTGCTTTTGGCAATCGCACTGGCATTCTTCATGAATGGCCGGACCATTTTATCAAAATAAAAGAATTTCTCCTAACTGAAGACCACGTCAAGGATAAGGCTCTAAAATCAATGCTTATAAACTTGGATGAGTCAATCAGCAATAACGGTAAATTCAGTTATTTATTTCTCTATTTTAGCTTCAATTAATTCGGAATTTTATTTTTCTCGCTTTAAGATAATTGTGCTTCTGCCCAACTTATGTGGTGCGCCCATGGGTACTTTATACCAAGGGTTAAGGCCTATACAACGGACAATAACAAAAGATCTGTTGTAGAATATACTTTGAGAAACTCGAAGGACGCTTTTGTGGAAGATAGCGGCTAAACCGGGATGCGTCCAACCCTTTATTCTGGCTATTGGCGATAGCGATTTAAAGTCTTTTGAAAACTTTTTGGTCTACTTAGATGGAATATCTTTTCAATTTCCCTCTTTTTTAAGAGCTTTAGATATTTGTTTCAAATGTTTTCCCCTATTTAACTTAGAATATCCTCCAGCTTGTATCCAATTTTGGCAATTTATTGAATCCTACTTTTATCAATTCAAAAGTAGTAGTAAAATATCTTCCAGGGTTTTTATAATGTCCGAGCAACTTAAAGAAAAGAATATAGCCACAGGAAAGTAATTGTATCTATAGTTTTTATATGAATTATTCTTAAAATTAATATGCCTTTCTGTTATAACAAATTATAAATTTAATATTGTAATATTATTTGTATGTTATGTGTGAATTTTTTAAATTTTTAATAAAACATTGTAATATAAACACGACTATTATTCAGTGACCTACAAAAGTAATACAATTTTATAAATTCAATGAATGGGTTAATTTATCCAATGTATAAATTCGTAAAAATCAATGTATAAGTTCATTGAGTCAATGTATAAATTCATTAAATTCAATGTATAAGTTCATTGAGTCGAGGAATAAATTCATTGAATTCAATGTATAAGTTCATTGAGTCAAGTTATGAATTCATTGAATTCAATGTATATGTTCATTGATTCAAGATATAAGTTCATTAAATTCAATATTGCTGTTCATTGAGTCAAGGTATAAATTCATTAAATTCAATGTATGTGTTCATTGGGCCAATGTATACATCCATTGAAGATTGATTACGTACACTATGTACACGTTCATTGAAACAATGTAAAAATCCATTAAGCGAATGTATGACCACATTGAAATTATGAATTGTGCATTGATCAATGTATTGCAGTACATTGTTTTAATGTACCTGTACATAGGGTCAAAATCAAGACACAAATTCGTTGAAACAATGCATTTTTTCCTTGAATTTATGTACCTTTTTGGTTCCGTGCAGTCAACAATGGGTCAGGCGATCAAATATTGGCTACTCTGAATCCCGGACCTGTGAGTACAGCGCGATGGGTCTCCACGGCATGTAGAATACTTCGTTTCTATATTACGAAAAACAACACAACAGAAAATTTACGAAATTTAGCGGCATTCATTGTACAAGTTTACGCACCTTTCTGGTTCCCAGTCAAGAGTCAACTACAATGTATACACGTAGTCGACATATGTTTCAGTATATAGTTTTGATCCCCCAACTACTTATTAATATCAAATGATTACACTATTGTAATTTTTGACTTGAATTTTTTTATCAGCATTCTAGTAAATTGTATCGGTTAAAAGCAAACCTACTGAGTTGATCGGTACCCCTGAAATGTCTGTATCACGTCCAATTATTAAAAAATCAATTCTTAGATTTTCCTGAACTTTTTTTGAAAAAAAACAACTATTTTTTCACTTTTTTCAGCATAACTTGAAGGAACTCGAATTTTTTCACTGACAACATTTAGCAGAATTGTAGCCACGGTAAAGCTGAATAAATTTTGTGAACATATTAATACAATCTGAACGTAGCTAGGCACGCTAAATAGCTCATAGAGACCACTTTGTAACTTAAAAATGGTTTCTATTTTGTATAGTATGTTATCATTACTCAAGAACGATGTGGCCGATTTTGTCAAAAATTTGACGTGAGCCAGACATTTCAGTGGTACCGATCAACTCAATAGGCTTGCCTCTAACCTAGACTAGTAACTAGTACAATAGTTACTATTTACACCCAGAAAATATACTCCTTGCAGTGATAACTGATCCAGAACAGATGACCCACCGGCTAAGATACGCGAATTTTACGTACCAAAAAATCAAACTGATTTCCATTGCGACGTGACGGAACTGCACCTAGAACGTGTCACTGTGTGGTGCGCAGTTTCATCTTTGAAGAAAACGGTGTAACAGTACCTGTATATGGTGACCGTTATGTTGTAGGAGTTTTTGTTACCCCGAACTGTGCCGAAGACGTATCGGCTTCAACAGCATTTGGTTCAAGCAAGATGGAGCAACTGCAGACATAACCAGGCCGGTTATGGCGGTCCTCCAGCGAAAATTCCCAAACAAATAAATATCCAGAAACTCCACTTTCCGCTGTCCCCAAGGTCACCTGACCTGACTGTTGTTGTCCTTGTCCACGACGGATAGACAAATTCATCTACCACTTCAAAATTAAATCGGTTGTCAATGTTCAAGTGCGGGCCAAGTCAGGAGGTTTATCTAGTCGTTGACACCATCAATTTTGTGTTGCCCACATTAACAGCAAGACCTACCTACCTTCGCTGATTATTTTTCGATTTTTGAAAATACTGCAGTAACCTCTCGCAAATTTCGTCAGCATACCCAGCAACATATGGATTTTCGTGCTAATGGTCTTGTTCGTATTTACTGCAGCTTTTCTCATTGTAATCTCCATTAAGATGTTGAAGAGATTGCACGAAAGTGTGTCGCCTTGTCTCAATCGTCGCTTGGTACAGAATGGTTCGGTGAGATCTTTCCCCACCTTCACTACTGATTTGGTGGTGGTCAGCGTCATTCTACAGAGGCGGATCAGTTTTGCCGGAATCCCTCGTACAGTTTTCCCCATATGGGGCTATCGAAAGCAGCTTTGTAATCGACAAAAAGATGGTATGTATCGATTTGCTTTTCATGGGTCTTTTCCAGAATTCGGCGTAGCGTGAAAATTTGGTCACTCGTGGAATTGCCTGGTCTAAAACCACACTGATGAGGTCCAATCAGATTTTCAATAATTGGCTTTAGTCTTTCACATAACACGATCGACAAGATCTTATCCGCGATGGATAAAAGACTGATACCGCGATAATTGGAACATACACACAAATCACCCTTTTTGAATACAGGACATAATACACTGAGACTCCAATCGTCGGGCATAGATTCCATATACCACATATAAGTCGATGGATGGTGGGCTAGCAGTCCTTCGCCACCTGCCTTAAAAAGTTCAGCGGGTAGCCCATCCGCACCATCGGCTTTACTATTCTTAATTCGCCATTCTAATCTCGCCTTGGTTGAGGGGGGGGTACAATCTACACTATCTTCCACAATCAGTACCTCCTGATCTTCAGCGGAAGAATCAGAGTGGAGTAGTGCTGAAAGTAGATTTTGAGCACAAACTGCTTATCAGTCACCTGATTCCCATTCTCGTCCTTGCACGAGGGCAGTCCGTTATTCGATCTTCTTACCCTCTGGAAAAACTTTCGAGATTCACCATTCCTCCTGCACAATTCGGTTTTTTCACACTCTCCCTCTACTCCGACTGCCATTTTTTCCGCCTAAATAGTTGGTTTTCCTCCCTTCTCAGCGTCTTGCACCGCTCACTCGCAGCACGCGTTGTAACTTACTGTTTCCTTGCCATACGTGCAGCGACTTTTTCATCAGTTTCAGTGCGACATTCTTCGCCGTACCATGGCTTATACTTCTGCGGTTATTGATAGCCAAGTTCTGTCCTTGCAACGCTTTCCAAAGAATGGGAGATGTGCTTCCACTGCGCATCTGCGTCCTCGGAAGGGGGGTATTCTGCTCTAGCAGGAGAGAGAGCTTCTGATGATAGGACATTGATATCTTCGGTATTTATAGCTTGTCAATATCTAGCTTTTCCCCTGTTCGGCTTGGTACGTTTTTCGCCCAACCAAGAAAAACCAACCCGTAAAACACAGTTTTTGACTATAAATTCTTTATATTGTGGCGTGGCAGTCACCAGGTAATGATCCGAGTCGATATTGGCACCTCGAATTACACGTACCTCCATTACACTAGAAGAGTACCTGTCATTTATTACCAAGTGATCAATCTGGTTCTTCGTCCTGTGATCAGGAGATATCGCCTTATGTCTGTTCTTATGCTGGAATCGTGTACTACTAACTATCATGTTCTTTGCAGCGGCGAAATCTATCAATCTTATTCCATTATCGGAGGTGGTATCATGTAGACTGTGTTTACCGATGATTGGTCGGAAGACACTTTTCTTTCCCAATTTGGCACTAAAATCGTCTGGAATAATCTTAATGTCGTGATCAGGGCAGCATTCGTATACTTCCTCCAGATGCTCACAAAATGATTCTTTGACCTCATCATTTTTATCCTCTGTCGGTGCGTGCACACAAATTAACGAGATGTTGAAATATTTCGCTTTGATGCGAATTGTGGCTATGCGGTCACTCACTGGGTTGAACCTTGAAACTAGGTGTCGCAGTCTCTTCCCAACTATAAATGCGCACCCGAATTCGTGCTTTCGCTCATGGCAGCTGTAGTAAATATCGAAGTTTTTCTTTCCGGTGGAACCATATCTTGTCCATCGCATGTCCTGTATGGCTGTGATGTCAGCTTTATATTTTCCTAGGACATCCGCCAGTTGGAAAGTGGCACCCGTCCTGTATAGCGTTCGCACATTCCAGGTACTTATCCTTAAATCGTGGTCCTTATAACGTTTGCGAGGGTCGTCGTCAACAGTTAGGGGGTTTCTTTGTTCATTATTTTCTCTATGTATTTTCATTGTCAATATAACGGTGGCGGGCGGCAAACCCAGTCCACCGTTGTTTGCATTTTATCTATCGGGTTTTTCAATAAGAGCGCTACAAAAGTTTTTTTTAAATAGAACAAACCCGGTTTTAGATACCAATGAAATTCTTTATTCCTGTGAAAGTACGTTCGATGCCATTATGTATGGAACTCGATTTCTTTTGCATGGCCACCACGGGCACGCTTGCAGAAGTCCAGACGCTGAACCCAATTTTCGACGGTTTTCAAGCATAAATCGGCCGATACTGCTGCAATTTCTCGTTCGATATTCGTACGAAGTTCATCAATCGTTGCTGGCTGGAAATAATCTAACGGCGTCAAATCGCACGTCATGATGAAAAGAAATGCAGTTAATAAACAGAAACACATACATCAAATATATTTACTTTTAGCTCTTCATATTTGTGTGGAAAATCGCCAATAAAACTAAATTGGCCATTAAAGTATGATTATGGCACTAATACACATATACAGGGTGGATTGGTGGTCGGAGGTCGGTGAAATCGCCGAGATACGGAGCTTTCAAAAAAAACTTGGAAAAAGAGACATAAGAACGTGCACATAACCTCAATATTCTTATCCAGATGGCAGATAACTTTTTTTTAAAAATGGCCCTATCTCTTGCCTTTCTAAAATTACCTAATCGAAGCCCAGAGGTCTTACCGTTCCAAAGTTAAGGGTGGTATTCTATAAGTCGTGAATCAGTCACTTCGCGTTATTTTTGTCCTTTTGGTAGTTTATAAAACGTTACAGCTGTTCGGTTGTAACGTTGCGTTGAGTTACGTTATTCAATGGGTAGTTTCTATAACGCAGCGCAACGTTTTTGATCACTTCAGCTGTCAAATTGATCACGCCACAGTTCTTCGCGTTAGCTGAAGAAATTAAATTAAAAGAAATTAATTAAAAATGTCGAACGAGGATAGGCAGATGGAAGTATTTTGCGATTCATTGCTTATAAGGAGTTGCCAATTTTGGCTGAAATGCATTCGACGGATAGAGCTCAAACTTTTTTTTTAAATAATTCAATATTATATTGTTTACGCACTGAAATTCTTATTTACAATATGGAAAACTATTATAATTATATTTAAAAATTATAGACATCAGTTGATGTTGACAATAATAAATAAAAGAACCAATACATTACAAGCAATACATACCGCCAAATGGCACGTGTTTTTGAAAAGTCGTCTAATTTAATATAGATGGGGAAATTTATTGGACATTGAACCCCAAAATAATATAGGTTTTTACACATCTTATGTGAATATTGTTGGTATTTGCAGTATTATAAATAATAGCAATCTTAAAATCTGTTGATCTACTGAAATAGAGCTAATTTTTTTAATCTTTTTCATTCTGAGCATTTCACTCAAGATAACTTTTTCTGATCTATAATTGTTTATTTGAGTTTGGCAACTCTATAAACCGCATATGTCAGTGACAGCTTTCGTAAACAAACGCAAGTGCCAAATGATATACAAACTACCATTTTTTTGACTTTGGCGTTCGCGTTGGCTTTTACGATTACGTTCACTTTCGGGACTTTTAGAATACTACCCTAAGACTATTTGAATGAAATGCAAATTTTTTTTTTTTTTGGAAGCGAAATAACAGCACACATTTATTTGTTTTTGTAAATTAACATTTTTTTTTTTAAATTTTTGGCTGAAGAATCAAACACGAAGGAAAAAAACATTTGATGTTTAAGGAAGTTTTCAATGTGGTTCCCGTTTGCTACGTTTTCTACCACCCTGTATATGAAATTTCATGCACTTACAGTGAAGATAAAAATTGTAACAGGTTTCACATAATGGAAGTTTAAAACTTTAATTTTTACAGTGTTTAACCTTAGAACTAAGAGAACTATTACAACTGTTTTTCATAATGAACATTTAAATATACAACAATTGTAGATATACATATGTTTAAAAGAGCGTAGTATGTAAACAGGCCCCAATAGTACAATTAAGCACTCTCTTCAATGTTACAATATTGCACTCTCTTAAACACTTTAAAGATCCACAAACTCAAATGTAACCATCACGTAGCTCATAAATTTTCTGTTATTTTTTTCAATTGCTCATTATTGCCCATGTGCTGATCATCTGGAAGAATCTCAAGTATTTGAAAACATGGAGTTATTAAAATATAATAATTCCGTTCGGAACAATGCAAAACAGGTTAATGGAAGGTATATCACAATCCAGAGAATAAAACGGAAGAAAAATATTTAAACTTCAACTGCTACTGGACGCCCCAGAAAAGTTGACGACCGCACTTGTCGTCATTAGGCAAAATTAGTGGCAATTACCCCAGCTGCGACACTCAAAATGTTAAATATTGACTCCAGTTCGAAGTCTCAAAAGACGGGGTATTAAGGCTGCAGAGAAGAAAAAGAAACCATTTTTATCACAAAAGAATATACAGCTTCGTAAGGAACTCACCCAGGTCTACGAAAACTGGACTGAGGCTGACTGGAAGAAGGCGATGTATTAAATTCTTGTCTTTAAAGTTATGTGGTCTGGTGTGACTAAAATCAATCGATTTGAGTACGATGGCGTGCGTGGTATTGGACCAAAGATCCAAATACTACTACCCCGAATGCAGTAACACAAACCATAAAACATGATGGTGCATCCATAATGGTATAGTGATGTATTACGAAGAATGGAGTAGACGCTGTGGTTAAAATTTACCACATGCTATATAAACCAGTACATAAATATCAGTCGGGTGAACCGACTTAAAAATACCCTCACCCTCAACCATTCAATGCGTTCGAGTTGTGTTAAAGAAACCTATATCCACCCTACGTTGAAATAATGGGGGTGGCAACTGTGCCCGTACTCAATATCAGAGTGGCATTGGGCTAAATATTAGTTAATACCCAACTTAGTTAGGATCCTAAGTGGTTTTGGGGATTTATCGTGACGACCAGGCAATTGTCCGCCCATTATTTATATAGGAGGTACAAAAATGGGCATGGCGATATTGTTACACGGTAGATTTTGTCAGAATATTGACCAGTACCAAATTTTATTAAGATCGGTTGTTGTTTACTGGAGATATCGACTCAGACAGCCGGAAATACGCCCCACTTGTTGTATATGGGCGGTATAAAACAGGGCGTGGCAGCGTAGTTACTTATTAATTACACAGCTAATTATTTTAGCTTTTAGCAAAATATTGCATTGTACCGAATTTCGTGTGGATCAACCGGTCGTCCGCCCAACTTCTGATGGGTGGTACCAAAATGGGTGTAGCAAAACCGCACATTTTCAATAGGAAAGTTGCGTTTGGCTTGTCTAGTACAAAATTTCATAAAGATTGGTTCAGGTTTGCGGTTTGCAAAACTACTTTTTTATGGGAAGTACCAAAATGGGCGTGAAAAATCACCCTAGTCTTAATGGTTGATTGGTGTTTAATGACTTGAAGCCTTATTTCTAATTGCAAGGTCGGAAGCGTTTCACGCGATTTTTCGGATTGATAGCCCGGACGACCACCTAGCTTTTGTATGGGAGGTTCCAAAATGGTCGTGCCAATCTAGCCCATTTTCTTCAGTTAAGTTGACATTTACAGATTATTAACCAATGTGTGAGTTGAAGCTAATCACATCTACTAGAAAAAGTTTTAGAAGAAATATGATTTTGTACTAAATGTATCGATTTGTACGGGAGGTACCAGAAGGATGGTGGTTCAGACTCTCATTTTCAATCCCGAACTAAGTTTGGACAAATAATAGTCATTGACAAAATTTCATTGTGACCGGTAAAGATTTACGGCAGTTATCTTGTTGATCAGCCAGCCAGGCAGAGAGACGGACATTGCACAATCATCTTAAAAAGTCCTAAAACGAATTTATAATAAGGTCTAATAAGGCTCCTTCGACGTGTTACATTTTTGACGTTACATGATGTTATCGTTAAAAAATGGTTAAACAGTCAACA
The DNA here is from genome assembly GCA_963931995.1 of Phaonia tiefii. Lineage (NCBI taxonomy): Eukaryota > Metazoa > Arthropoda > Insecta > Diptera > Muscidae > Phaonia > Phaonia tiefii. The sequence continues at coordinate 103,671,455 of OZ008369.1, read as the reverse complement.
ATTTACAACTATGATCGAAAACTTTTTGAGTTATATAAAATCTCAACTCTCCAAAAGGTGTAAACGAGCTGTGGGATAGAGTAAAAGAAACTTGGGATGCGATTCCAGCGGAAGCAGTGTTGCCAATTTATTTTTATAGCTTTATTTTAACGTGCTTAGCGGGAGAAAATGGAATTTAGCTTTAAGCTTTTTTTCTGACTTTTTTCAAAGATTTTCAGATATTTTTAGCTCTTAATACTTTGGCATTTATTACAACAAATTTGACGTCAATAACGACGAAGAAATGCAATTTCTTAAGAAAAAGGTACTGGACGATGCTAACATTGATGTTTTTCTGAAGACTTTGAAACCTATATTTCATTTAATTGTAATCTTGGCTTGAAACTATCGCCAACACACATTGAAACATTGACCTGTTTTCTGTTAAAAACATTTTAAGTACTGAGAAAGAAGATATAAGTTTAATTTTAAAGTTATTTAAAATGTAAGAGTAAACTATTGGTAGAATAAATGACCAGTACTTTAATATCCAATTTATAAAATGAAAGAACACGACTAATAACGGGTTTTTCAACAGAGTCGCTACAAAAGTAAATCGATAGGGACAGCAAACGACGCCATATTTTTTCCCGCTCTGTTGACATTTCTCTTCAGTAAGGTTTGCCATTTCATCATGGAAAGATATAAGAGCCAACAACGAGTCGAAATTATTAAAATTTACTACCGAAATTTGGAGTCAGTGGCCTCAATTTTAAGAGCACTACGTCCAATTTATGTGTCCGTCGGTGGTGCAATGGTTAGTGTGCGCGGCTCTTGTACATGAGATCCTGGGTTCGAACCCGGCTCTGACCACCTTCAAATTTTCTTTCGGCGGCGGTCACATCGCATAGTGACGGCGACATTGTCGAGTATCTAGCCATGAAAAAGCTTCTCAAATTACCGTTCGGAATCGGTGTAAAACTGTAGGTCCCAATCAGTGAGTGAAAACTGGAAAGCGCACAGCTCAGTGATTGTGAGAAGTTCTCCCCAGTCCCTTCATGGGATGTAATAGGAAACCATTTATTATTTTTTTTTTTACGTCCAATGTATGGTCTTCAGCGATGAGGCTCATTTCTGGCTGAATGCTTCGTCAATAAGCAAAATATGCGTTATTGGTCAGACAGCAATCCATGAGTCATCATTGCATCCCGAAAAAATTACGGTTTGGTGCGGTTTATGGGCCGGCGGCGTCATTGGGCCGTACTTCTTCCGTGATGATCAAGACCGGCACATTACTGTGAATGCGAATCGCTACCGTTCAATGATAACCGAATATTTTTGGCCCCAATTGGATAATATGGACTTGGAGGACATGTGGTTCCAACAGGACGGCGGCACAAGAAACACAGCGAATGCCACAATCAATTTATTGGAAACGAAGTTTGGTGAACGTGTTATCTCACGAAATGGCCCAGTCGATTGGCCGCCTCGGTCGTGCGACTTGACGCCGTTAGATTATTTCCTGTGGGGCTACGTCAAGTCTATGGTCTATGCCAACAAGCCAGCAACGATTGATGAACTTCGTACGAATATCGAACGTGAAATTGCAGCAGTATCGGCCGATTTATGCTTGAAAACCGTCGAGAACTGGGTTCAGCATCTGGACTTCTGCAAGCGTGCCCGTGGTGGCCATGCAAAAGAAATCGAGTTCCATACATAATGACATCGAACGTACTTTCACAGGAATAAAGAATTTCATTGGTATCTAAAACCGGGTTTGTTTTATTTAAAAAAACTTTTGTAGCGCTCTTATTGAAAACCCTTTACTACAAAGTTTTGGACTGAAGTATTTGAATATATGTAGAGATACCGCTGGAAACAAAAAATTTGAAGAAATATCCGAATTTGTTCTGAAGCTGTTATGCCTTCCTTAGTCCAATGCAGATGTAGAACGAGTTTAGTAACATTAATCTTGTGAGGACAAATACGATATACGTAATCGAATACAGCTTCGGACTATAAACTCTATATTGGCAGTTAGGTAAATTTTCGTTATAACTGTGCCCACAAGGAATAACAACTAAACTCGATTTCGGTCAGTGTTCAACAGAGGATTTTAAAAATTTTATATCGTTGTCTAAAATCAGGGAATTTTGATTAGACTAATAAATATTTATAAGTTCTATGTTAGCAATATTATAATATTTAAATTTGAAATTCAATTTATGATAAAGACACAATTAACTTGAGAGAAGAAAACAAAACCAAGTCAACTTTGTCCTAACTCGACTTTATCTGTTATTCCTTGTGGGCACTGACGATCTCGTTTACCAGCTTTTGTTACTTATAATACGAGTATGATATAAAAATTAATTCTTTTTACTTTTTGTTACAAAACTACACTGTTCTTTAAATGAAATATTTAGATTTTTTTTTTTGTTTTTTTAGCGGGTTTTCTCATAAAATCTAGTTTTTTTTTTTAAACAAAATTCTGCCAACGCTGAGCGGTAATGACGGAAACATTTTGCAACAGCATGCCTCGCCGTATTCAAGCTCTTAAAGTATCCAAAGGCTGCTGGACAAAATATTGTATGAGAAAACCAATAAATTGGCATACAACCAGAGAGCAAAATTGTAACATTTGTATAACTTTGCAATATTTACTGTTCAGTTTGTATACAGGGTGGTTCAGTCACGACTGGACAAATATCACCAGCGTATTACTTGGCTTATTTCACGAAATTATGTCCATCTACGACCATCACCGAAAATGCAAGGGCGAAATGGCAGCGGTTTGAAAATTTTCGGATTGGTGGTCGGAGGGCACTAGGGTAAAATTGCTAAGTTCGTAAACAGTGGTCGGACTTTGTTTTTCTTTTTTTGGTCTTGTTGGAAAGGCCTTTAAGAGACCTTTCAGAATCAAAAAATTAAAAAAAGTGAAATCGCCTAGATACGGAGGTTTAAAAAAAATTTAAAAATAAACATAAGACTGTGCACATAACCCCAATTTGCTCAGCCAGATGGCAGGTAACTTATGTTTTTTTTTCTCTTAAAAGATAGCCCTACCGCTTACCTTCCCAAAATGTCCTAAACGAAGTCCAGAGGTTCAGCCAAAAATTTCATCAAAATAAAATCTTAAACGTTTTGAAGAATTATGTTGGCATATTGATATACATGTCTGTCTTTCGGTACCCAAATACGGAAAGCTACGGGTCACAACACGCATTCGAAGACATCAGAGCAACTATGCCGTCAAAGCAATTTTTTCAGATTCGCAAGTTCATTCATTTTAACGACAACTCTTTGATGAAAAAACAAGGTGAAGTTGGCTACGACCAGCTTTATAAAGTAAGAACATTTCAACGAACGCTTCGACTCAGTTCCGAAGACACCACAACTGTGCATCGACGAGCAATTGTGCTCGACAAAAATGATAACTGCTTTGCGCCAATATATGCCAGATAAGCCACATAAATATGGAATAAAATTGTTTGTTCTATGTGACTCCTATGGATATTCATACAGGTTTGAAGTCTATAAGGGTGCGGGTGACAATACTGTGGTAGGAAATACACCAAATTTAGGTGCGACATCTAATGTCGTTGTACGTTTATCGCAGACCATTCCAAATTTTAAAAACCATATTTTATATTTTGATATTTTTTACACTTCTGTGCCACTATTGGTGTATTTGCGGAGCAGAGGTATTTAATCGCTTGGTACAATTCGCGCTAATCGCATACAGCATTGTAAATTGTCTCTCGACAAAGATGCCAACAAAAAAGAAAAAGGCTATTCCGAAGAGTTTGTAGGAAGAGCATACGGAATAGAAATAGAAGTGTGTGCGTTTAGCTTCGACTTATGCAGGTGGTAAACCATTTATTACAGCTATTGGTGATATCACAGTGCAACACGAAAAAAATAACCATATACGGACACCACTACGTGATAAAAGACTAAAAAAAAAAAGACCCGTGTCTCCCAATTTTTCCCAAAGTCATGCACTTTTTTTTTTATGGGCCGCCAAAGATTTGGGGCCTCGGTATCATTTTCGTAAAAATGTGATCATTTTCTCAGGCTCATATCTTGCAAACTTACTCTCTGAGGCAAAGTTGTAGCTCTTGTCATAAAGAACAAAAATTGCGAACATATAAAATCAAAAAAACTTCACCTTCCAGATCAAAATCGCAAAAAACTTAAAAAAATTCGATTTTTTTTTACCTTTTTTCCCGTGTTCAGGTCCATAGGTAGCAAACCGTTCAAAATTCAAGTAAACAATCAACTACAAAAATTTACCTAAGATCTCAATAAACAAATTTCTAGAACATATAAACTTCCTAGAGATGATTCTTAACACTGTTTAGGTAGCACGCAAAAGTGAAAAATTTGCCGAAAATTTTTTAATTTCATTTTTGTTACCTTTTTCTCCTGTTCAGGTCCATAGGTAGCAAAAAATTAAATATGCCTGGCCAGAACCATGTGTTTGTCCAAGGGTTAACACCGTTTAGGTAGCGCTTAGGTATCACGCGATCATGCACCGACAGCAGCAGCATAGGCAATGCAGTAAGCTCAGCACGCGCAACAAGGGACGCAGCACACAATATAAAAGCGACACGACGCTCACATCGAGGCATTACACAGTGCATTACACGGTGCATGATCGCGTGATACCTAAGCGCTACCTAAACGGTGTTAACCCTTGGACAAACACATGGTTCTGGCCAGGCATATTTAATTTTTTGCTACCTATGGACCTGAACAGGAGAAAAAGGTAAAAAAAATGAAATTAAAAAATTTTCGGCAAATTTTTCACTTTTGCGTGCTACCTAAACAGTGTTAAGAATCATCTCTAGGAAGTTTATATGTTCTAGAAATTTGTTTATTGAGATCTTAGGTAAATTTTTGTAGTTGATTGTTTCCTTGAATTTTGAACGGTTTGCTACCTATGCACCTGAACACGGGAAAAAAGGTAAAAAAAAAATCGAATTTTTTTAAGTTTTTTGCGATTTTGATCTGGAAGGTGAAGTTTTTTTGATTTTATATGTTCGCAATTTTTGTTCTTTATGACAAGAGCTACAACTTTGCCTCAGAGAGTAAGTTTGCAAGATATGAGCCTGAGAAAATGATCACATTTTTACGAAAATGATACCGAGGCCCCAAATCTTTGGCGGCCCATAAAAAAAAAAGTGCATGACTTTGGGAAAAATTGGGAGACACGGGTCTTTTTTTTTTTAGTCTTTTATCACGTAGTGGTGTCCGTATATGGTTATTTTTTTTGTGTTGCACTGTGTAATCAAGGAGTACAACTAGCACATGGGAGGCGTCGGCCTCATGGATGGTTTGTTAGGTCGCTATCATATTCGGATGAAAACAAAGAAGTGGACCTTGCGTCTATTATATCACTTCATAGATATGGCCACGGTAAACGCGTACCTACTTTACCGTCGCATTCATTCCAGAGATCGTTTGTGGTTAATGCTTCCTGATTTTCGTGCGGAAGTAGCTGACGTGCTGTGCAACATTCAAAAAAGCAGCAAAAACCCAGTTGGACGACCCTCTACCGCCTGCTCAAATGACTCGGAGCCGAAAATGAGTCAACTGAGTCATGACATAAGGTACGACGGCATTGGTCATATTCCCGATTATTTAGATCGAACCGGAAAGCGGTTGTATAAAATTCCTGGTTGTAAAGCAGAACGCAAATGTTTTGCACCAAATGCAACCTCAATTTATGTTTGTTGGCAAATAACATATGTTTTCAGCTTTTTCATACCCAATAATCTTGATAAGTTTTCTTATTTGCAACAACTGTAATAATTTTGTGCCTCTTTTTCAATAATAAATAAATAAATGGTTTCCCATTACATCCCATGAAGGGACTGGGGAGAACTTCTCACAATCACTGAGCTGTGCGCTTTCCAGTTTTCACTCACTTATTGGGACCTACAGTTTTACACCGATTCCGAACGGTAATTTGAAAAGCTTTTTCACGGCTAGATACTCGATAGTGTCGCCGTCACTATGCGAGGTGACCGCCGCCGAAAGAAAATTTGAAGGTGGTCAGAGCCGGGTTCGAACCCAGGATCTCATGTACAAGAGCCGCGCACACTAACCATTGCACCACCGACGGCCACAATAAAAATAAATATATAGAAAATGCGTGGACTATTTTTAATACACCACGACAATCAAGTCCGCCTAAAGACGGGGTACATAAATTTACCTCAATTGACTTCAAATTCGAATTTTGACTCCAAATTCGTTTTTCTCGACCTCAAATTAGCCTATATGAATTTTTTCATTGAAAACAAAAATTGGCCGGTTAGAGGGTTAATTTACAAAAACAAGTGAATGCGTGCTGTTATTTCGCTTCCAAAAACCAAAAAAGGTAGGGCTATCTTTTAAGAGTTGTTATCTGCCATCTGGATGAGAAAATTGAGGTTATGTGCACGTTCTTTGCACGTGCACGTTTTTTATCAAATTTTTGAAAGCTCCGTATCTCGGCGATTTCACTTTGTTAAATTTTTTTAATGATTCGGAAATGAAATGATTTGTTTTGATGAAATCCGACCACTGGTTCAGAACTTAGCAATTTTACCCTAAAAGCCTCCGACCACCAATCCGAAAATTTTCAAACCGCTGCCATTTCGCCCCCTTGCATTTTCGGGGATGGTCGTAGACGGACATATTTTCATGAAATGAGCCAAGGAATACGCTGGTGAAATTTGTTCAGTCGTCACTGAACCACCCTGTATATAAACATAGAATTAAAATTGTTTTGTGTTTTTATTCACGAGAGAACAGTAAATTGATTTAGTTAATTTTTTTTTTAATCAAATATTTAAATATTTATTTATATTTAATCAAATATTTAACATTTATAATATATATATAAAATTATTTCCCCACTGTGTCAACACTGTTACAATTTTGTTCGTCACTGTATATCCGAATGGACATAAAAATTGTCTGACTCCGCTTCGTTGCGTCTAGGAACTTTGAGCGTCTTCAAGAACAAAGTGCAAATGGGCCTGACAAGGTCCATTCGATCATCCTAGGGTTAATGACACGTTCAATGGGCTAATTTAGCAAAGAATGTTTCCAAAAGACAAATTAAATTTTGTGACTCTCGTCTACCTAACATAATTTATGTCTTGTGTATGTTATGCTCGCATTCAACAGATACTTCGGCGACATATCCTCATCTATCCTGCGAATTTGTTTAATGTTCCAATTATTTATATAGTGATTAATTGTAATTTGTTTGCTTACATATGTATCTACCATATATGTATACCCATATTTACATACATTTTCATGTTCTTTTGGTCCAAAAACCTACAAAAGCCAAAGACTTTTCCCCCAGTTTGTTAGCATAAATAGATAAACACGCACACTCAAGTCACAGGAGCGACATGGTTAAATCAGCCAACACACACAACAAAGCGCCGATAACAACGACCCGCTGTTTGCGTGAGTTGGTTGAATATGATTTCTGATCATATTATATCTTGAAGTTTCCTTGTTTTGTTTGAGGAAAAGAGTCCCCAACATAGGGAACGACTAGAGACAAGCCAGGAAATATTACAAATATTTCACTGGCATTCCCTACGTCGCCGCCATCGTCATTGTCATGCGGTTGAGTTTTCGGTGTTAGGGTCCTTTAAGGGCACACAACTCCAGGCTATGCCAATTGCGAGAACATTGACAAATTTCTTTTCAGTTCTGAGCTGTTGTCTCACAACATCGCATTACCGGAAATGGATACACCAGACACGTAACGAAACGGAAGTGGTTAACAAGTAAACATTTGTAAATATTGTCAACATTTGAAATGTTTGTATTCCCCGTCAGATTTTTGTGTTATTTTAATACAAATTTGTGGTAAAGAGTTAAGTGAAATTTTATTGTATTCTTAAGAAATTTATTAGAAATATCGATTTTGAATCCAAAAGTTCCTTAAATTATGGCAAACCAAGACAAATTATTAGTTGTAGCTGGAAAACATATGAACATACTTTCCAATCAAAATTTACCACGTACCCGTTCCGGCGTTAAAGTGAACAGAATCATTCCCGCCACACGTCTCAGTACTGCTCCCGCCACAGCCAACAGTTTGCATTTGAAAGCCGCCAACAAAAAGAAGCGTTCTCCACCGCCCTCAGCTATCACAAGACTCATCAATCTCCCCCGACCAAATGTCCTGCATTCCTACTTGTGTTATAGTGAAATTTTACAATATCTAGATTATCTTAAAGTACGATTTAACGATTACGTGAAGCTTCATACCCTGGGCTACTCGTACGAGAGACGTCCCATTAAAGCCATAGAAATTCATTGGAACAGCGAGAGCAATCTATGGGCACAGGCCAAAGAGAACCGGGTACGTTCGGCACCAGCCTTCAATTCAGAGCTGAATGAATTGGAATTGTGTGCTCCCGAGAAGGGTCGTAATATCATTTTCATTGAGGGTGGTACTCATGCTCGTGAATGGATTACAGTGACGGTGGCGTTGCATTGTATTCACCAATTGACCGAGAAGAATGGACGTCATCGTGAATTGCTGCGCAAACTAAGATTCTTCATTGTGCCAGTGGTTAATCCTGATGGTTATGAGTATTCAAAAAATACAGTGAGTAAATGTGCAAAAATATATATATATGATATTGTTTGCATTACTTGACGACTCTTGACTGTCTAAATCACTGATTGGCCCATCAACAGCCAGACCAAATTTTGGTGTACATTCCTCTTTCGTACTTAAATGGGGGGTAAAACAGGAAATGGGGGCAAAAGTGGTACCGTTGTTCAGAAGAAACTAAAGCTAGAGTTTTGACATGTGGGATGTCTTAAACGTGGCTCTCGATTGGAACGTATTTTGCAAAATACGAACTTTTAGGGGGTAACAGAAGATAAGGCACAACATGTGAAGCTAGAATCGTAAAATTATAATCCCAGATCAAATACCTGCAACAAGAATCGCGATATTTGTACTTTTGGATAGTAGTAAAGGGGGTAAAGTGCTAATATTGCCCCGACCAAACGGTTGGAACTTGAACATTAAATTACAAAAAATAGACATGCAAACCCTAGTTTTGAACGTTAGTTACTTACCTAATTAACCTGAAATAACCCGGAGCCCTTACAAACCTACGATAGCATATTTCTCCAACCGCGTTGATATTTTGCATTTTCTCTCCAGTTGGTAACACCAAAATTTCGCAGGGACTTGTCCACCTGGTCCTTCATGTGCAGTCTTGGTCGTCCTATTTCTCGCGAACATCTTCGAATACCTTTCGAGCTGGTTCATCCTGATTCATTCTACTGACAAGACTTATCCAGCATAATCACGTTAATTTGATTCGATTAACTACGACGATGTCGAGACACAATTCATACAGCTCGTGGTTCATACGACGTTGATTTTCACCGTTGTCTATTATAGGTTCATATATTTCCGAAGTTTTTTTCTCTCTGAAGCCTTTTCTCTCGCTGTTTCGTCTGCTTGCGATATGACCCAGGATTCTGCATCTTGAAACATGCAGGTGTGATATTCGTATATAGCTGGATCTTCGTTTCGCCTGAAATATAACCTAATTGCAAGCACAATCCTTCACTTGCTCTCTAGGCTCTAGATCAACCACCTCGAAGTTATAACGGTTATCAACGTTCAAACTCTGCTCCAGTCACGTGGAGGTTCTGCTCCTTGATACCATTAACTTTGTCTTGTCCTCATTTACTATCAAACACAATTTTTGCTGATTCTTTATCGGTTCTCGAAAATATAGTAGTAAGTTTTCTCCTACAGTCCGACCAATGGTTTCTACATCATCATCATACGCGAGCACCACGTGGCTTTTACTGCTGGTGGGTTTGTTCGTATTAATTTCAGATTTTCTTACTATCACCTCCATTTAGATGTTGAAGATAATGCACTATAGAGTGTCGCCTTGTCTGAGGCCTCGCCGGGTATCAAATGGTTTTGGTGTCCCTCAGTGTCATTCTGGAAAGGCGTATCAGCTTAGCAGATTCACCAAATTCAGACATTGCTTGCTAAAGATTTCTCCGTGACGGTCTATTGAAGGCAGCCTTATAGTCAACAAATACATGGTAGGTGTAGGTTTGAGTTCCGTGGGGTTTATCAGGATTTTGTCGTAATGTGAATATCTGGTCAGTTGTGGAATATCTGGTCAGCTCTAAAGCCACACTGATTCGATCAGATAAGTACCAATTAGTCTTTCGCACATTACGCTGAAGAGTCAATGGATAAAGCGCCACGATAGTTGGCTCATATACACGGGTTGCTAACTTACATACGCGACCTCAAACTACCCAGAGGGGTCAAGGGCCTTACAAAATGAGGATAACATGTTTCTAAAACCTGCTCGATCTTCGGCTTTTCTCCTCCAGTTGGTAACATAAAGCTCTATTCCACCTGTTCTTTCCAGCGAAGTCTTGGTCGTCCTTTTTTTTCGAAGTCCTTTGAGCACGTCTTGGAACACCTTTGGTACTGGTACATTTTGATCCATTCTACTGACATGCCCTAGTCTTAAATGCGCTATTTTGATACGCATAACTACGTCGATGTCGGGATACAGTTTACACAGCTCACCGGTTTCTATTATCGGATCATACGATATATTTTTAGTAGCATTTTTCTCTCGAAGACTCCCAGTGATGTTACATCAGCATGCGATATGACCCAGGATTAGTTGGATATTGTTGGATCTTCGTTTCCCGAGAGAGTGTCTTATCGCTGAAGTGCTTGCTTAGCCTGAAATAACACTTGTTTGCAAGCACAATTCTCCATTTGAGTTCCAGGCTGACGTTATCCGAGATAAATAAATTCGTCCACTACCTCGAAATTATAACGGTAATCAACGTTCACCCTTTCATCCAATCGGAAGGATGTTCTGCTTGTCGAAACCATTAATATTTTCTTGTCCTCGTTTACTATCAAATCCACTTTGCTGATTCCATCTAAATTCTCGAAAATACTGCAGGAACTTGTCGCAGATTTCGGCCAATGATCTCTAAATCATCAGCATCGCGAGCCGCATGTGACTTGTTGCTGATACCCCTGTCAAATATTTATATGTGCAATGTATCATTTTGAGTTGGAGCTTTGAAAACTAAAATTTTTTTTATTTTTATTTTATATATTAGTTTATATTTTATTATTCTTTAAAATTATAAGAAACCATATTTTTTCATTTCTGTTTTAGAACAAAAAAAAAGTGTTTGATATATTCTTCATAGAAAATATTTATATATGCAAAAATGATACTTAAATTTAATTCTTATTCTTATCCAATTAAAATATGTAATTAATATGATATTGAGTTGCCCTTATGCTTAAGAACTTGTTGTAGCCTGCGTGGTATAGAACTCACTAAGTTGCTTAAAGTGGACATGTCAATTATCTCCCATTCCGCCAATATTGGTAGATTTAGTTCTTTAGGCGTCGTATACTGCTTCCTCTTTGAAAACACCTTGGCGGAAAGTATCCCCCAGAGATCTTCAATTGGGTTGAGGCCGGGACTTATAGCTGGCCACTCCAGTAATGGAATATTTCGGGACTTAAAAACGTCCCTTGTGAGCCGAGCAATGTGGATCGGGGCGTTGTCTTGTTGAAAAGTCCAGTTATCTCCATATAATTCGACAGCAAAGTCAATTAAATTGCTGTCAAACAGATCAACGTACGCTTCCGAATTCATTTTAGTTGGGACAAAGCTTATTACTGACTTCCCTCGTGCTGCAAATGTAGCCCATATCCTAAGAGATCCACCACCGTCGTGTCGCTTGTAGCACCTTTGACGAGGATGTCGTAAATCTCTCCAATATCTATGGTGACCATCAGGTCCGTCCAAAATAAACTTTTTCTCATCACTAAATATAACGGTTTCAAATTCGTCCTCAAAAAGCTTGTACTTTTCTGCAAAAGCAATACGCGCATTTTTATGGAGCTGGTTTAAGCGTGGTCTGGCCATTTTGCTTTGGTACCGAAGACCTATATCGTACTTTAGCAGTTGCTGGACACGCTGTCTCGTTACATTTAGACCCAATTCCTCCTTTATTTCCCTGCAACTCATATTCTCATTAGCTGCTAAATGCCAAATGCGCCGCTTAGGCCTCTGGTCTATAGTTGGGATGCGTCCACTGCGCTTAATACACACACAGTTTCTGGGGTCTTTGAGGAAATTCGAAACTGTATTACGATTCCGATTTACCGCAGCTGCAATCTCGCCAATTGCTTTACCTGCAAGTCTCATTCCAACAATTTTTCCGCGCTCCTCATCCGTAAGTTCACTTCCACGTGGCATCTTCAACTAAAAACAAAACTGTGAATTAAACGTTTCTTAGAATATATTCATAACGATCACTTTACTCACGTACAGAAAGATATTTTATACTAAACACCCGAGAAAAATAGAGTTGTTCACTTTAAAGTGTCTGGAACGCTTTGGCACATATAATTATTTTCTATTGAGTTGAAAACTTCCAGAGATAATCATAGATAAAGGGACTACAAATAAAGTCCAAAATAGAAAAAAGTATATGATAAAGAGAGAGGGATATTATTAAAAAAATTGTATATGGTCGACATTAAATTACAGCCAGTTTTCAGAAGGAAAGAAAAAAAATTATTTTGCACATATAAATATTTGTCAGAGGTAGTTTTATTCATGTTGACTGCTGATTTTCACACGATGATCTCAAGTAACAAAGATTTCGTGTCGGTCAGTGTCATTCTACAAACGCGTGTCAGTTGAGCAGGAATACCAAGCTCCGACGTAGCTTGGTACAGTTCCCCCCCTAATCGGGGTATCGAATTCAGCCTTATAATCTACAAAGAGGTGGTAGGTGTCGATTTGTTTTCGTGGGGTTTCTCCAGGAATTGTCGTAATGTGAATATCTGGTCTATAGTTGACTTGCCTGGGTCTTTTCAGGTCTCCAACAAACTATTTTAGTCTTTCGCACATTGGCATGTTTTGTCGGGGGGCAAAATCTAACAGTCTCATTCCGTTATCGAAAGTAACGGCGTCTAAACTAAATTTACCGATGTTTGGTTCAAATACACTTTCCCTGCCGATTTAGCATTAGGCGTCCATAAAACATGTCATTGGTGTCACGTTTTTTTTTTCTCACCCATTACAGCAAATGTTGCCACATTTTGTAATATTAAGTTTGGATCGTTTGTTTTAGAAAGTTATAAGCGGCAATAGCTTAATGGAATAAAAAAACAGCCCTATTATTCAAAACACAAAACAATCGCGTGCTAATGGAGCAAAAAAAAAGGGTCTACAGAAAGCAACTATGGTATAGAGAAGAAAATTTACTCATGGAGTGGAATGCCAACAAAGAAAACGAGTGAAGCGCATCGTTTCTCTGCTCTCTCTCTCTCTCTCTTACTCTCTTTGTTGAATATTTCAATACACGAGCAGTTTTCTGATGATGTTATTGTATCTAACTATAGAAATTCCAACCATATTTAAATAAAATTACATGAAGTATGTAAAAAGTATGAAATAATCAAGTTATGACGCGGGAAAGAAATGCGTTTGAGTGAATCGCGTCGACTTTTTTTGGTTCTCTTCTTCTAGGGTTGCCAAATTGTGCCGGTTTTTTCTTCTCTACTTGTACATCCTTTTTGAGTAAATGACAAAATTTCGCAAGAACTGAATTCCGGGCTTGTGGTGTTATTTCTGTTTGTTAAAATCATAGACGAATTTAGTATAGACCCATTACTTCTCTCATCTGACGTTTCATTTCACACTATTCGTTGTAGGTTTGTGGAACTGAGAGAAATTCGACAAAAATTAATTAACAGCAGATCGGTTTGGCAACCCTCGTAGAAGAGAACCAAAAAAGTCGACGCGATTCATTCAAACGCATTTCTATCCCGTGTCATAACTTGATTATTTTATACTTTATGTAATTTTATTTAAACATGGTTGGAATTTCTATAGTTAGATACTGTAACATCATCAGAAAACTGCTCGTGTATTGAAATATTCAACGAAGAGAGTAAGTGAGAGAGCAGAGAAACGAGGCGCTTCACTCGTTTCCTTTGTTGGCATTCCACTTCATGAGTAAATTGTATTCTCTATTTAAAATTCTATACTCTTTGATTTATCACCATAGGGAAATTTTTGTTGCATAAAGTTAGATGGTAAATTAGTTTAGCAGGGAATACAAAAACAGGCCTAAATATGATCAAATTCACATTGAAATACAAATCCGTAAGTTAAATTGTGTGTCTTTTAATGAATGTAGCCTTTTTGTGCAGGAGCAACATTTTATCACCTTAAGAAGTCTGCTTCTTATTTCCCATAGTATTCCTCCTGACGTAGAAAACACTCCTTTACTCGTAGCCGAGCTCCTTGGAATACATAATATGATTAGCGACGTTTTATAAAGCCTGGTACTCGTATTCAGTTTTTATGAAATTTTTGTTGCCATGAGAAATTTGTGTATAAAAATAAGAAGAATTTCATGAACCGAAAATTTCGCTCACTTTTCATTTGCTTGGTACCCACTCTTTGCGAAAATTTCGTAAGCAAAATCAATTCCAGGGTTGTTACGCCAAAGTTATTTCGTACGAAACCAATTTTTTGACCAATTGTTTGATAATTGTTTGAGACCGGAATTTTGACACTTTGATTATTTTAGTAAAAAAATTAATACCACATGCGTTAAAAATAAAATGGAGTGCAAAAATAAATTATTAATGAAATATTTGCAAGGTAAATATGTGGTAACTCTCAGTGACAAAGTTTACCGTTTAGAGATAAATGACAAAATTTCTTACGAACATTTCGCAAGAACTGAATTAAGTGGGAAATGATATTAAGCTTGTTTTTTAATTCCTGCTAAAATTATAACAAATTATAACAAATAACAGAACAATTTGTTTTACGCATACGAACTAGCGGGCATCTTCTACTACAATGAGCGTGATTTTTTATTTCCCGCTAAACTAATTTTTCGACGACTTTGTTTTGGATATAAAAACAAAATTAAGTGTAATTCCCCTTCGTGTCACTGTAGGTAGCGGTGTGGAGCTGGTGAAATTGTGCCACTGGGCGCAAGTCAGTAGGCCTATCAGGGCAGTTAAAAATGTGAATAGTGTCATGAGGGCATTGTAGGCAGTGTGGGCAGATCTAAGGTGCCTGGGATTACTTTACGACTGCCTGGGATTACTTTACGACTTTCTATGAGAAGCCGCTTAAAATTGCTTAATATCGAAAAATTAATTTAACAGGGAATAAAAAACAGGCCTAATACCTACCAAATTATCAACTGGGCATGGGCAGAAGGATTCCCAAACCGCAAGATGTTGAAACCAGTTAAACTTTTAGCCTGCATCAAACAGTGTCTTCTTTGCCCCCATTCCATATAGACACTGATTAGTGTTGTTTGTATATACATATGTATATATGTATATTCTTGTATGTTCTACCTACCCTGCTCTTAGTATTTAACATTTTTGTAACCTATTTTAGAATCCTCGATGGCGAAAAAATCGACGACCCCACGTTGATGATGGTTATGTCGGTACCGATTGTAATCGTAACTTTGATTTCCATTGGGATCAGTGCAAATCCATTGCCAAGAAAAATACATATCAAGGAGAGAAGCCCTTCTCTGAGCCAGAAACAAAGGCATTAGCACAAATGCTGCATAAATTAGCACCGAAACTTTTGCTCTTCCTTTCACTACACTCATATGCACAGTGCATAATGTATCCCTGGGGATATACCAAGTGAGTTGAGCAGCAGCAGTCTGTTGTTGCTGCACACAATGTGTAATGCATAACTTGTGTTTGTTTTGAAGTTTATGTTGTGGGTAAAGTTTTTTATTCAACTCATTATTGTGGTCGTTACAGATGTTTACCCAAAAATGCCAAATTACTGGAAAGCGTAGCAATGGCTGGACGCAATGCTATCAAGACGTACAGTGGCCGCTACTATCGTGTGGGCAGCATCTCACACATAAGCAAGCGTACCATAGCCGGTTCCGTGGTGGATTATGCCTATGGTGTGGTGAAAATCCCCCTGGCCTTGGTAATGGAATTACCCTCACATGAATATGGATTTCAGCCACCAAGTGATAAAATAAGTCCCCTCAGCAATGAAAGTTGGTGTGGCATTAATGAAATGTGCAAACATGCCTACGCGTTGAAGTCACAAATAGATGATCACGAAAATTTGGAAAACAGCCGTGAAGGATATCAAGATGATGTGAAATCGGTAACAGTATTACCAATGGATGACAAACATAAAGATGCAACACCACTAGTTAAATCTACTGAGAAACTAGATTTGGAGAATGATCAATTGGAGACGCCAATTAAACCTTTGTTTAATATCAGAAAGGTTGAGCGCTCAACGTCCGGTGGGTATTTTACATCATTGTTAGACGTTTAAATTTAAGTAATTAAATTTACGTGTACAAGAAAACTGTGTAATTTGCTTCAAAAGGCGTTAAACCCCCTCTAAAGTTGAGAAAATTGTTTTCAAGACTGCGTATTAGTGTTTATAAATTTTTTTATTGGGCAAATAAATGTAACTACATATTTCAAAAGTAAAATGTTTATAAATTGTATTCAAATAAAATAAAAGTTAATACTAAATGAGTTAGAAAGAACAAACAGAAAACGCCCTGCATTTAAGAAAACTAAAATTTTGATGTCTGCTATTGATATCGTGAAATTCAATGGATTTTATATTAACATTAAAGTGTAACGAAGCCTTTTTGTTTATTTTTTTTTTAAATTTATGATGTAATTACATATGCGTATGTATTGCGTGTTTGTTACCGTCGACATCAATCAGTAGTATTTAAAGGTAGAAACTCGTACTAAACAGTTGTGGTTTTGGGTCGTAAAACTAAATTTTATTAAGAAACATTTTACAGAATGTAAAAATGGAAATTATAAACTTAACATTTAAGCAGATTATGGACCCGCTATGGAAACTCTTGGTGCGGCATACTTCAAGCGTAGTTTATCATAAACTTTGCGATCCTTGAATGAAAAAGAAAAAAAATATTCATTAGTAGAATTGGGTTCCAATTTCAAAACGAACATTTTAATTGTAAGCAGGTTTGCATTAAAGTGAAATATTTGGCCTGTTTTCTTATTCACTGCTAAACTAATTCCTCGGCCACTTTGTATGAAGAGCTAAGTGATATTAAGCGATTTTAAGCGGCTCCCCATACAAAGTCTTCGAAAAATTAATTTAGCAGGAAATAAAAGAACACAATTGTTAAATACACAATAATAGGGTGTATTTAACAATTGGCTTGTATTTGTACAGCCTGCTAAACTATTTTGTCGACCACTTTGTTTGAGAGCTCAGCGATTTTAAGCAGCTCCCATACAAAATAAAATTACATAAAATATAATAAGCGTGTTTTTATTTACCGCTTAACTAATTTTTCCACGACTTCGTATGGGGAGCCCCTTAAAATCGCTTAATATCACTTAGCTCTTCATACAAAGTGGCCGAGGAATTAGTTTAGCAGACAATAAAAAACAGGCCTAACATAAAAAACGCTTATGGCCAGTTTTTCAGTCAGTGGTGATCTTCGTTTCTTAGTTAAATTGTGGTTAAACATGGATTTGTGTTTTTTAGTCATTGTTTAACTATGATTTAACCACCCGATGTTGGTTGGTTAACTTATAGTCAGAACCATATTATTTTGACAATCAAATTACTGACTGTCAAAGTGAGAAATGAAGATTGTATAAAATACATGTTTCAGATTTGCGAATTTGTACACATTCAGCGAGTCTAGATCGTTAAATTGTTGCGCCTATATAGTTTTTTACACATTTTTGTTAAAATGACTTCGATTTTATCCATCTATTTCTTATTTTCCGTAATTCCATTTTGTTTGTTTCCCTTTTTTGTTTTGGTATTTATCACAAAACACACGTTTTTCCAATAAGAATACAAGGGTTTCGTTGAAAATATGGCGACTTACATTAACTCACCACTGAAAAACAAAATGCAAAGTTAACCTCTAATTAACTTAGAATTAAGATTAAGTAATCCGATAGTTAACTACCCACTTAAAAACTGGCCATTAATGAATTGAAACGTAGCCGGAACTTTTTAAAGAGGCATTATAGCAATGTCTGATTATGACTTTAAACCTAGAAATCAACACACACTTTTTAAAAAAGTGTCAGTGTGGTCAGGGAGGGAATAATTAAGTCGAATTTTTAAAAAACTGAATTGAAATTTAAAAATTCTATTTGCAATTTGAAATACATCAATTGAAATTTAAAAATTCTGTTTGAATTTTAAAATAAATCAATTGAAATTTAAAAATTATATCGACACGTTCCCGGCAGAATGTATTAAGCGACATATTTGGCCACAATGACTTTTATTTAATCATATTCTCAAATTGTATGCCAAGCTCCACATTTCGATATACAGAGAATGTCCCTTGCATAACCACGTCATGAGTTATTAAGCAAATGAAATGGTAATAACCGACGAAATAAACAAATCAGCTACTTGATAGGAAGTTTTTTTCGTTTCCTGAACAATTTTCATTTTGTCGCTTAATACATTCTGCCGGGAACGTGTCGATATATGAAACAAATCAATTAAAATTTAAAAGACGTCAATTGAAATTTGGAAGACTTCAATTGAAATTTGAAAGACATCAAATGAGATTTAAAAAGTTAAGGCATAAATAAAATCGGTTAATAATTTTTAAATTTCAAGTGACAAATTTTAAATTTTAACTGATAACTTTTAGATTTCATTTGGTGTGTTTGAAATTGCAATTGATGTCTTTTAAATTGCAATTGATGTGTTTCAAATTTCAGTTTATGTCTTTCAAATTTCAATTGATGTGTTTGAAATTTCAATTGATGTCTTTTAAATTTCAGTTTATGTCTTTCAAATTTCAATGGATGTGTTTTAAATTTCAGTTGATGTCCATAGAATAACACATACTATAGAAGAACTTATTCTCTCATCTGACGTTTCATTTCACACTCTCTCGGTAGGTCTGTGGAAATGTTTACATAAACCAGGTGGAGTTACAAAATATGTTCACTTAACTATTTCCTGTCGTTTTGGTGTAGAACTGAAAAATTTAAATGTATTTTGCACTTTTTTGTTGACTTTTAACGTTGGTATTCATTTGTATAGTATTTAACACAACTAGTTTGCCACAAAAACACGAAATTCGGGTGTAGTTCCTTTGTGGATCGCTGTATACTATTGCCACCATCTGGTATTATTGAACCCATATTTTCCACCCTCCACTGTGTAATTTCCATCGTACCTATGACGTTTAATTTATTGAGCGAATAAAACCTTCTACGTATGTGTTATTCTATGTTGATGTCTTTCAAATTTCAGTTGATGTCTTTCAAATTTCAATTGACGTTTTTGAATACAGTTGATTTTTTTCAAATATCAAATAGAAATTTTAAATTCCAATTGAAGTATTTATAATTTCATATATAATTTTCAAATTTCAATCGATATTTTTTAATTTCAATTGAAAATGGTGTAGAATGTGTGGCATATTGTACTTGTTTAACTGGCCAATAGGCTTTGGGCAAGAATTTTGTATACAGCCCGGTATCAGTTTTTATGAAATTTTCGTGTATGAAAAATATCCAAAATTTCATGAACCGAAAATTTTGCTCACTTTTCATTTGCTTGGTACTCAACTCTTCGCGAAAATTTCAGAAACATAATCAAGTATAGGGTTGTTACGCCAAAGCTATTTCGTATGAAAACAATTGTTTGGGGCCGGAATTTAGACATTTGGATAATTTTAACAACTAAAAGTAAAACCACGAGCGTTAAATATAAAATGGATTGGGTAGAGGAATTATACTTAAATATTTGGAAGGTAAATCAAAGATATGTGGTAACTCTACGCAAAACAGTTTTCATTAAAGGGTGTCTCAGTAAGATTTCACTTTTTAAATTTAGTGTAATTTTTTTGCAAGTGGCAACTCTGAAATTTGGCAACTGTCATATGTTATTCCATTATTAAAAATGGAGCGCTTTACGAAAGACCAAATTTTCAGTGGAGAAGTAATTCAGCCTTATTACGAATGTCGTTCTCATATTTCGACTACGACAGTTTTGTAAAAGATTAAAGACAAAGTTGGCGTCTTAGCTTTAATCTTTTACAAAACTGTCGTCAACCATTCGAAGAGTAGTCAAAAAATTAGAAGAACTGTAAGAGTCCTGTGCGTCAACGTACCGGTCGGTCTCTTCAAAACATTGCTGCTTCAAACGAGAGTGTCGCCGAATACCCGAAATCATCAATTCGGAATCGTTCTCAACAGCTTCAAACTTCAAGAAGCACTACGCAGTGAATTTTGACAAAAGACCTCCACCTCATGTGTACAAAATTCAGCTTACTCAGGAGCTGAAACCAGTAGACCATGGAAAGCAACGGCAATTAGTTCAATGAGTAATGGAGCAAAGTGAAGTCACTGCCAATTTTTCAAAACAAAATCATCTTCTCCCATGAAGCGCATTTCCATCTGAATGGCTTCGTGAATACACAAAATTGTCGAATTTGGGGCCCAGAAAATCCCCATGCAATCCATGACAAACAAATGCACCCACAACGATCAAATGTCGAGGGCGGATTTCGGTCAGGCGGCGTGATTGGACCTTACTTTTTTGAAGATGAGGCCGAAATTGCAGTGACTGTGAACGGCATTCGTTACAGGAACATGATAACGGAGTTCTTGTGACCTCATCAACTGGATGGCATGGATTTGGACGACATGTGGTTTCAACAAGACGGCACCACCTGCCACACCGCACATGAAACAATCGATTTATTGCAGCAACGATTTCCACAATAAAATATCTCTAGAAATTCTGATGTGAACTGGCCACCCAGATCATGCGATTTAACGCCGTACGATTTCTTTCTTTGGGGTTTTGTGAAATCTAGGGTTTATGCGAATAAGCCAGGAACAATTCCTGAGCTCAAATCCGAGATCCAACACGTCATCGGTGAGATACAGCCACATCTCTGTGAAAAAAATCATGGAATATTTCATGAAAAGAGTAATGGCCTGTCATCAGAGCCGTGGGGGCCATTTGACGCATATTTTATTTCATACTTAATCGGATCATGTCTTCATTACAATCCAATAAACAAATCACAGCAATCTCAAAAAATACGTGTTTTTATTTTAAAATTAAAAAGTGCATTCTTACTGAGACACCCTTGACTATAATTCACATCGCGGTTCGAAGACGATATAACTACCCTGGTTCTCGATCTTCCAATTCGACTGAAATTGGGTCCCTCTAAGTCAAAATATTTCCTTAATATTTGATAGCAAATGACAGCACATTAGAAATACGACAAATATTACTTTTTCCCCCCGTCTTAAAATTACCAGATTGTGGAAAAAGTTCTTTCGACTAGAACACGAACGAACCAAAGTTCGTAAAATTAAACAGCTCAAAAGTGCCAGCAATACATTTGACTTGTTGCGATATTAATCTATTAAGTTATGTGATTTAAAATGACACTTAAAATTCTTCGAAAGAACAATGTATTTCATTCGATTCTAATAAGGCTACATTTCTCTCAGTACTATTTCTGATATTGAGCTGAATTAAAGGCAATTATACAGTTAGTGCCCGCGACTCATGTACATGAGATCCCTGATCTAACCAGCTTACATTTCTCTTTCGGCGACGGAGTCACTATCGAGTAATTAGCCCTGAAAAAACTTCTCAATGAACCGTTTGGAATCGTTATAAACTGTAGGTGCCAATCAGCAAGTGTGAAACTCGAAGGCGAACAGCTCTTTGTTTGTGAGAAGCTCTCCCCTGTCACACCATGGTAATGGGAAATAATTTTTGTTTTTAATTTTTGTTAACAAAGTTTAGTTGCAAAGCCAAAGATATGAACTAATTTGTAAGGATTCCATACTGTTTTAATATCATACGACTTTTAGTTCACACATCATTTATTTAACCGAGAATTCCTTGTTCGAGGAAATCATTGGAATATATTCTCACGATCAATTACTAACGTTTACACTTGTTACATACCTGCGCACTAACAGACGGTCTTAACATTTGAATGGCATTACGGAAGTTATCCTGTGTCACACACAAATCCTCCAATTGTATTTCCGCATTACTCAAAGATTCTTTAAGGGCTAACATCGACGCCTGACGCACAAGACCAGCCAAATCAGCACCAGTATAGCCGTCCGTTAATGATGCTAAATTCTCAAAGTCGACGTCTTCAGCTAACACAGGCCGTGTTCCGTCCTATAAAAGAATATGGTGTAATACAAGTCATGTTTAAATTGCCTTAAAGATTCAACAGATAATACCTTGGTGTTTGCCTTTAAGATTTCGACGCGGTCTTGTTCCTCAGGTAGACCCACGTAGAGTATAGTATCTAAACGGCCAGGACGCAAAATAGCGGGATCTATAATGTCCGGACGATTTGTGGCCGCTAATATGTAAACACCCTGGCGATCTTCAACACCGTCCATTTCTGTAAGCAACTGATTCACCACCCGTGTGCCTGAACCGCCTTCATTGCCGTCGGAACGTTTCGGGCACAAAGAATCGAATTCATCAAAGAATATGACACAGGGCGAGGAGTTGCGTGCTCTCTGGAAACATGCCCGAACTGCACGTTCACTTTCACCCACATACTACAAGAAACGGGGAAATAATAAAGCATTAGAAATTGTATGTAAATTCCATATATTGATTTCCTCTTACCATATTCATTAATTCAGGTCCTTTCACAGATATAAAGTTTATGCCAGCCTCGTTGGCAATGGCCTTGGCCAACAGTGTTTTACCACAACCTGGTGGGCCACATAACAAAACACCTGATGGTGCTGAAAGCCCTAAACGAGCCATCTTTTCGGGGAACTTAACTGGAGCCAATACAGCCAATTTGAGTTCTTCGCGTATATCTTGTAATGAACCCACATCATCCCATGTCACATCGGGTACTGTAATAAAGCCCTCACGTTTGGCAGAGGGCTGCACCACCTTTACAGCTTCACAAAAATCATCGAGTGTAATGCAAAATTCGGATACAAACGTAATATCCTCTGGAGGATTATCCAGCCAATTAAGTAACTCAAACAGAGTGGGTTCGGGCAATTTAACGTTTTTATCTATTTCAGTCTTTGCAATGACCTGCTTTGCTTCCTTTTTGTCATTGGCGATTGAATCGTCTTTCATTTCAACATCTTCTGAGCTAACTTTCTCCAATTCTTGCGTTTCTGTTGTAGGTTTTTTTTCTGGGCTTATTTTCTTTGGAGTTTTTTTCTCTGCATCTTCTGTAGTGTCTACAGACATGTTTTCTGCGTTTACACATTTTTCCGGACTTTTGTCCGTGGCAGTGGTTGTATCGGGTTTATCGCCCGTATCCGAGCCTGGATTTTTCTTTTCTGCTTCAGTTTTGTTTTCATTTTCCTCATTATCGTCATCCAAGTCGACTATGGTAATGTTACGCTGGGCCTTGAGTTGGAAGGCACGCATTTGTTCAGAACATCTATAACGAAAAATTTCATGTTTGAGTTACAATATTTCAGTTAATGAAGAATTTCTTTAAGAAATTTAGGAACTATTTTTAACAAGAACTAGTTCGAGTGTAATATAGATTTCTCTTTCTTGTATACTTTTCTATTTAATTCTTTGATACTTTTATATTCTTTTGTACTAAAAATATTTAAATACAAAATATACGTACTTCCTCTTAACAGCTATGGTAGCAGCCCTTGAGACCAGCGCCAATAAATCGGCTCCCACATAGCCTGGTGTCAGTTCAGCTATCTTGTCAAAATCACACTTCGGTTCTACCGATAAGCCCTCACAAATTATAGTTAAAATATCTTTGCGATCTTTGCGTGTTGGTATACCAATGGATACTTCATGATCAAAGCGCCCCACACGCCTTAGAGCAGGATCGAGTACATCGGGACGTGTAGTGGCTCCAATTACCAACACCGACTGACCACCTTCAGTCAATTTCAAGTTGTCCAAACTGCTGATCAATTGCGAGACAATACGACGTTCCATATCTCGCTGAGCCATGGAACGATTTGAAGATATCGCGTCAATTTCATCAATAAACAAAACACAAGGTGCAGACGAGGCTGCCTGGTCGAAAACATCACGAATACGTTCCTCAGATTCACCTGATACACCGGCAATTAATTCTGTAGCCGGAATTTCAATTAGCGCAAGATTCAGTTGCTGCAAAACAAATTGTTGTAAAATATAATATAACAAAAGTATAATTAGCCAACACCTACCCCAGCTATTGCATGAGCCAATAGAGTTTTACCACATCCCGGTGGTCCATGCAGCAATATACCTCGCGGCGGCATGAGTCCCAATACAAAGTAAATGTCTGGCGATTTGATGTGCATTAAGAGCTCACACAGTTCTTTAAGTGTCTTCTCCATGCCACCGATATCCTGGAAAGTTTCACGCGACTTGCGCAGCGTCACTTCTTTCTTGTATTTACGCAAACGTTGGCTGCCGCTTGAGGGATTGAACGGACGATCTGGGTCATTACTGTTCTCGCGGTTGTTCATCGATTGCTGCTGACGTATTTGTTGGTTATGACGCAGCATTTGCTGTAGAATATAGGCATTTTGCCCATTGTCGTTCTTGTCTAATTTGTTGAATTGATTTGACATTGGATTTTTCATATACATTGCCGTATAATCTTTAGTTGTTTCACCCAACTTACGTTTTTTCGGTGGATGTCCTCCACCGCCAGAAACTCCGCTTCCTACACCTGCGTTCTCGGTACGTTTTTGCCCAACTTGCTGTTGTTGTTGCTGATGCTGCTGTTGAAGAGGCGGCAACGAATTCGAGTCTGTGGCATTGGACGATGCGGTTGACGATGACGCTTTCGAGGGTTGTTCCGTGTCAGCCATTGGTAACTTAGTTACTGTTATGGCCGAACTCTTAACCACAGGTATACTAGCTATAACTATGACAAATAAAATAAATGGACAACTCAAATTCATTAAATCATGACAGCAAATAGTATATACAGTACCTTTAGGCAAACTCTTCCCATTCGACTTTGATTGGTTACTCTCGTTGCCACTCTCATCACTGCTGATGTCTATAGCTTCACCAGGTACTCTGCTGGAGTTAGCTGTTGACGAAGTTGCCGGTTTGGATTTGGTGTATAAGTTATTCATCATGTTGCTCATAAGGTTGTTGGAGGAATCCTTGAAAGGCGACGAAAGTTAAAAGACAAGATTACATTAATACAATAATTTTTTTAAACTTATTGTTTACCTGAAAAAATCAAAAGGAGTAATGATAACAACTATTTATCGATAAGAAATTTCTCGTTAGATTTCAATGGGAAGTTATAAATTCAACAGGAAAATGTGTGTGATGAATATGCAATGTGAAAAACAAGGCATCTATGTATTTAAAACTAAATATGAAAATGCACTATCCATTACATTTTCAACATATATATCTTTGAAAACAACGAAGTGAATACTATACTTAGTTGTATATACATTAACCACAATTCAGAGTTTTAACCCGGTTTAGAAATGTAATTATGTGAAATGGTTTTTCAAAATAAATGACTGACACCAACAACTGTGCAGTCCTTCATTATATACAATGGGCCATCTTCGTACCACCTCTATGCATTTACTATTATTCAATACTTACATCCATCACTTCCAAGTCTGAAGCATCTGAATCATCTCCACTCGAGGCTTGATCGTCTAAGCCATAACTCTGCGACACAACATGATAAGCTAGAAAATATAACCTTTTTTAAGTTATCGCACTTAAAATAAAGAACAAACTCCAATTACCCTGCTCAACCAATGCTCGAAATGGTAAATTTTTGCGCCGAGCATATTCCGGATAGCGGTCTTGCAAATGTTTGGTCATAATACCCACATCCAAATAGGTTTTATCAACATTCTCTTCCAAATACTATTGTAATGATGGTGGACAGAGTTCCCGCATGAAACAGGGATACACACAAATACGAGATTATTATCATTGAACTTAACTTAACCTAATTTGTGTAAGATTGAAGCGCCAAGCTAACAATTGCTTGCGGATGCCCCTTTTTCTGTCTTGGCATCAAAGACCATGAGTTCATAGGAAGTCGACGGCGACTGTAGCATATTGGTGTTGCTGAAGAGTAGATAACTTACCTGTTTCACCCGATTTATAATAAGAGGATCGTATAGTATTGGTTTAGTTTTCTTCATTTCTATTAAATTTTCGCAGCCTTTGTTACAATGCCAAACAAATTTTCGAAAATACCACACCAATTAATCCTAAAGAATGCTTTTACAAAACGCGTCTGTTCGTGTGTCAATTTAATCTCCACAAATGCACAGTTGCATTTTGTTAGTACTGGGCGCATTGTGGAACGCATGTTAGACATGATTTAGATTATGCGGTTCTCCCTTGTCTTTCATGACAGATTTCGGTTGGCGAGAGGTGGGAAGTTGCAAGTTGCGGACGCGACGAGAATTCGAGGGGATTTCTGATGTTGTTTCAGGATTGTTTCTGCTCTCGACTATAAGTATTTATTAGAAATAAATCGACAAATCGTCACCTTATTATCAGTTTGGCGCATATGCCATAGAGTCGGTAACAAAAAAAAAACGATAAAGAAAGTTTAAGTTAGTTTTTCTCAAATTCTGCGTGATGAATATTTTTTTAAATTTTTCTATTTATTGTGGCATATATTTTCAACAAAAGTATAAATTGTCGTAACTTTTAACATAATACATCAAAAGTTATTACAATTTTTAATTTTTTTGTTGTTTGTTTTGTGCTGCATATCTTTTTTTCAAATTTATCTGTTTATGCCACATATCCATACGTTTTTCTGTTAAAGTTGAGTTTAGATAAAACTTCATATTGGGATTCCAAAACAATTTTTATTTTTCATCGGTTGGACTTATTTCGGCAGTTATTTTGGTTCAATGTATGAATATGGACTTGCCTATATCTCCGCCATTTATAATCCAAATTGGACAGTATGTATACCATTAGAATGTAAATTGAAATACCATTTATGTGAGCCAAACCAATTTTTTTTCTTATTACTATTTTTACACATTTTTGTATTAAACATATTTTTGTATTACACTTTCGTATTAAAAATTTGATGTATAAGCCAAACAGTGGCGTTCGCAGCAAAACAATATTCATTAAATGTTAAAATTGCGGATATACAGCAAAGTCGATGTTGGATATCTCAGGCATGAAAAGAGATATCGTGAAACGAGTTTCTGAATTAGAAGGAGGGCATTGATATTGTATATAATCCATTCCTAACTCATTTTTTTCAAAAATGGTCGGTGGCAGGCCTAATTTTGTATGAAACACAGGCCAACGTTTTCGATCACTTCAGCTGTCAACATCAACACGTCACAACTCCTCACGTTTGTTGAAGAAATTACAAATAGAAAGAAAAATCTCAATCGCGGATGGGCAGATGGAATTATTTTGCATTTCATTGCTTGTTGGTAATTTTGGCTGAAATGATTCAACACTATATTGTTTAAAGCATGTTCATGTATACCGCATTTCAGCTCAAAAGATTCTAGAATCGCCTTCGGAATCTAAAGTGTTCAGGTATACAACATATTTAATATAGAATTTGCTAGACATTGCAACCAAAAATATACTAGGTTATTTACAGATCTACATGGGACTGTCCGTGGAGGTGGAAAGTTTCTGATAACCATTCACTTGGGAGTGGCCAGAAATGATTCCTTCATTGGAAAGTTCAAGCAGCTCACTACTTCCCCACAGTATGTCCTGGCCAATGGCTTTATCGGAAACCTCCGTTAGCTAGCTAGATTGGTTATGAAATCACTGATATGTCTCAGGCTTAGTAGGTGACTGATGGCACTGAAGCTCATGAAGATATCGGGCATATTCTTTCGTCCTTAGAAGGCGGATGAGCCAATTATATGGGCGAATTACGGATAGAAACCAAAAGAAGAAAATCCGGGTTCGACATATTGCATCCTGGTCAGCGTTTGATCCATAATGGTCGGCTACAATCAAATATCCTGGCAATAGGTAAAATGCAAAACCCCGGTGGACTGAGTTTGCCTCCCGCCACCGTTCATAATGGCAGTGAAAATACAATAACGAAAAAGAGAACATAAAAAAGCCCTATTTGTTGACGACCCCCGCAAACGTTATAAGGACCACGATTTACGGATATGCACCTGGAATGTGAGAATTCTGTATAGATCCGGTGCAAGCATCCAATTGGCAGATTTCCTCGAAAGTTATAAGGCTGACATTACCGCTATCCAGGAAATGCAATGGACACGACATGGCTGCACAAGAAAAAGAAAATCCTGCCACAATCCGCATAAAAGCGAAATATTTTTATATTTCCCTTATTTGTGTGCATGCCCTGACAAAAGAGAAAGATTATGATGCCAAAGACATATTCTATGAGCTCCTAGAGGAAACGTATGACCGCTGCCCTGGCCATGACATTAAGATTGTACTTGGAGATTTTAATGCTAAAGTAGGCAGGGAGAGAAAGCTAGACATCGGAAAGCTGCAATTACCAGAGGTAACCAAAGCCTACTCAAGAAAGCTCTCGCAACTTTTGGCACAGAAGCGCAGTGGAAACCCATTTCCGACTCTATAAATTGGCTGTCGGTGGTGCAATGGGTAGTGTGCGCGCCTCTTGTACTTGAGATCCTGGGTCGATCTCTGATCTGACCACCTTAAAATTTCTTTCGACGGCGGTCATCTCGCATAGTGACGGCGACACTAATCGAGTATTTAGCCATGAAAATGCTTCTCAAAAATACCGTTCGGAACCGGTGTAAAACTGTAGGTCCCAATCGGTGAGTAGAAAACTAGAAAGCGCACAGCTCCACTGGGATCTCCCCGATCCCTTCATGGGATGTAATGGGAAACCATTTATTTATTTATAAAAATTGCAGCAACACCGTACTTGGGTTTGAAGACCCGCTTTGCAACAAACCATGGTACGATGAAGAGTGTCACATTGCAAATGATGAAAAGAACGCTGCACGCATGGCAAGGCCTCAGTCAATTGCAACGTGAGCTGCGACTGAGCGGTATAGGCAGTAAAGGAAGGAGGTAAACCGTCTTTTTAAGCGTAAGAAACGGCAGTGGATAAAGCGCGAGAGTGAGAAAATTGAGACATACAGAAGGAAGAATGAAGCCCGAAAATTCTATCGAAAAGTCAAAAACGAAACTAATGGCATGGTTCAGGGACCCCTTCATCGCAGATGTGCAGAGTATGTTGGTAATATGGAGAGATAATTTCTCTGCACTATTGGTACCTGAGATAAGAGATATCATAATTTGGACGACGATGTCGATTGCCCCCTTCTAACCAAGACGAGATCAGAACAGCTGTTGCCCGACTTACAAACAACAAATCCGCAGGAGCCGATGGATTACCGGCGGAGCTGTTTAAGGCTGGCGGCGATGAGCTGATAAGATGCATGCATCATCTCATTAGCAAAATTTGGTTAGATGAATGCAATCCCGGCAATTGGAGTCTCAGTGTACTATGACCCATATTTAAAAAAGGTGGCCCGACTCTCTGTGCCAACTACCGTGGAATAAGCCTTTTATCCTTATAGCATATAAGTTTCTATGAAGTATAATGTGCGAAAGCCTAAAACCAATTATCGCTGACCTAATTCGACCATACCAGTGTGGCTTTAGGCCTGGAAAATCGACAGCCGACCAGATTTTCACGCTATGCCAAATCCCACGAAAAACTAATCGACACCTATCATCTACTTGTCGATTATAAGGCGGCCTTCGATAGTCTGATAAGGGAGAAACTCTACGAAGCAATGTCAGAGCTTGGTATTCCTGCAAAACTCATACGCCTTGCAGGATGACCTTGACGAACACCAAATCCGCAGTGAAAGTCGGTAAGGATCTTACCGAACCTTTCGAAACTAAGCGAGGCCTCAGACAAGTCGACACCCTATCGTGCGATCTCTTTAACGTCTTAATAGAGATTGTTATGAGAAAAGCTACAGTCAACATGAATAAAACCATCAGCAGCAAAAGCCACATGCTGCTCGCGTATACTGATGATATAGATATCATCGGACGCACAGTTAGAGAAGTTACTGCGGTGTTTTCGAGAATTAAGACGGAGTCAGGAAAAGTGGGTCTGACGGTAAATGAGGACAATTCAAAATTAATGGTTTCAACGAGCAGGTCTTCCACGCGATTAGACCAAAGCGTGAACGTTGATAACCGTTATAATTTCGAGATGGTGGACGAATTTATATATCTCGGATCTGCCGTAAAAAACGTCAGCCTTGATATCAAGCGGAGAATTGTGCTTGCGAATATATGATATTTTGGGCTAAGCAAGCACTTTAGAGATAAAGCCCTCTCTCTTATACAACCTGTCTTGCTTTACGGCGGAGTCTGTAGGAGTCTTCCAGAGGAAAATACTCCGAAAAATGTATGGTCCTATAGTTCACAACGGCGAGTACCACGAAGGGAGACGAAAAATAAGAACACCAAGACTTCGCTGGAGGGATCAGGTTGACGAATCCCTGCGTACACTTGGTATTGCCATCTGGAAAGATAAGGCAAAAGATCGATCTGGTTGGCGAAATATGTTATCTTCGTTTTGTAAGGTCCCTGACCCCTCGGGGTTGTTTGAGACCGGATAAGTAAGTATTTACAGATTTTATGGACATTTTCTTAAATATTGTTGGTATTTAAAGTATTAAAACAATAACATTCTCAAAAACTGCTGATGTATTGAAATAAAGCTAACTTTTATCATCCTTTTTGTTGTATGCAGTCCACTTAAGAAAACTTTTTTTCAATCTATATACACAAATTATATTGGTGTTTCAGGTGTGGTGTTACAAAAAGGATGTACAAGTAAAGAATAAAAAATCTGGCGCAACTGGCAACCCTAGTAGAAGAGAAACAAAAAGACTACACGATTACTTTCCCACGTCATAACTTGTTTATTTCATACCTTTTACATTCTTTATGTAATTTTATTTAAATATGGTTGGAATTTCATCAGAAAACTGATCGTGTATTGCAATATTCAATAAGAGACAGAGCAGAGAAACGACGCGCTTCACTCGTTTTCTTTGTTGGAATTCCACTCCATGAGTAAATTTTCTTCTCTATGCCATAGTTGCTTTATGATCTCATACTACGAACGAATAGTACGCTTGATTACAACCATTTCAATCACGGCGCATCGATGTGGTGGTACCACTAGAATACCCGACTTATTTATTTATCACATTTCTTAGGTATTTATTGTTTCTCAAACATATTTTTATACTTTTATTCCTTAAATACATTTGTGCTGAATATGATTGTGGAAAAATACAAGGCAAAGTAAAAGGTCTATTGTTGTGGGTTTGGTATGTTTGTGGTCATAGTAACAGTACCTCGTCAAAGCACCTTGACTTTCAATAAAATCAGGAAAAATCAAAAACGATGTACAAGTAGAGAGTCAACATTTCTGTTCACTCAAATGCCAACAAACGCAATGAGTGAAACCCTAGTCATTCTCTGTTATCTCTCTTACTCTCTTCATTGAATATTTCAATACACGAGCAGCTTTTTGATAGTGTTATTGTGTATAACTATACAAATTACAACAATGTTGAGGTAACATTACATAAACTAAGCAAAAAATATAAAATAATCAAGATATGACGCATGAGAGAAATGCATTTGAGTGAATTTCTAGCACTTTTTGGTTCTCTTTTACCAGCGTTGCCAAATTGCGCACATATTCTTAATTTTAGATCGTCTTTGGAAAAATCCCAATGCGAACACTTCAGATGTTGTTAGGACATTTGAAACGAAATCCGGAAAATATTTTGCAGTGCGAATGAGCTATAAAAGAGAACAGAGAATCGAGGCACTTCACTCGTTTACTATGTTGGCATTCAATTCAGGAGTGAATCCTCTTCGCTACTCTACTCAGCCTCTTTGTTAATTTTTTCATTTCGTCTTCCTACTATTGTGAATGGTAATACTCAATAATTATGCATTTCCAAACAATTTCGCAGATTAAGATACAAACATTTAAATACCTCGAATAGGACATGGTAGAAATATAATGGTAGATGCAGTACGACAACAAATACAAGAAGCCAAAAACAACAGGCATTTTGCTTTTGCTCAGTGTCTGTGTTGTGTCAAGTCAGCTGATCGAAAAATGATGAAAATGTAAACAAATTTGCAAAAAGTGCCATTTAGAAAATTATTGAGTGTTATTTGATATATTGAAAGTGTTTAAGTGTGAAAATTATAACGTTTCTATGTAAGTCTGTTTCTAGACGTGCAATTATAATTGCTGCAATTCATGAGTTTGTAGGAGAGGGAGGTAAGAAGAATGGAATGAGGAAAAAACTTGCATGAACTCTGCAATTCTTTCAGTTCTTCTCATTCGTAATTTTTTAGTAATGGCGGCTGCAGAATAATTTGACATTTCTTTTCATTTACTCATTCGTAAAAATTTCACACGAATAGTCTGCTTATGTCTCAGATTTATACGAATGTCAGAAGCAGCAATAATAAAAACCAGAATTGCACAGACAGAATTGCGTGCGTGTAAAAGCAAATTGCAATTCCAAAAGAGAACCATGAAGAATTGCAGCAATTACAATTGCACGTCTAGAACCAGACTAATTTTTGCAGAGAAATATTTCAAAAACAGCAGTTGCTGGCGAACGGGGGTTGCTGACAAACAATTGTAAACAAACTTTGACATAAGAGAAAAACTTACACTCAGTCCAGAAAAAAGTTGAAATCAGCTGGGGTAGTGCTTCTACCAAATGTTTGTATCATGGAATAGGATTAGTTACCTTTGTATACTTCGTGTTTGCATATTTAAGTAGAAACAGTTAAAATGGGTGGCGGTCGTTGCTACTATCGCAATTGCAAAGTTAACTGTTACAACTGTCCTGGAATGCATTTTTTTCGTTTCCCCCTAAAAGATGAAACACGATGCGGACTCTGGATTAAGTACAGCCATCAGTATGACTTGTACGCACTGCCTCTCGGAAGGCAAAGAAATCTTACACTATGTGGCCGGCACTTTAGGGACGAATGTTTTATGAACTTCAAAAAGGATCGCCTGATTGCATCGGCAGTGCCAACAATACATCGTTTGGCTAAAGACAAGGCCTTGGACTATGAATTGGAAATTAACCATGGAGTGCTGGTGACATTGCCAGAAGCAGATCAGTCGCATTTAATAGCACCTACAGGCTTTGAGTGTCCATTGGGGTTTGGATTTGATGCCACAGTAAGCGAACTATTAAGACGTGTGGAAAATGAAAGAAGCAGCACCGACTATTCTGATGATGTGGAAATACCAGAGCCTTTAACAGCCAATTTAATGTCAACAATTGATATACCAGCGGATAGAGAAGGAATCAAGAGGTCGGCAAATTTTTTGTTGACAGAGGAAACATTACCAGACGAAGGAATCGCAGCTGCTAAAAGATCGCGGCAAATCAGTCTTAAGGAGGATGATTTTAGTTCTATATCAGATGATACTCTTCTGCTAGCTGAAAGTACCGAGGTCAACAGTCAGCCGACAATTATTAGTCACCAAATTATGGACGCCCAGGGTCATCTATGGCTACAGTCCGAGCCTTTTAGCCTTCAAGAAGGCAGTGACTTCGAATTTGAGGAAATGCAACCAGGGTCTGAACACAGCGAAACAGAACAAATTCAGGAAATAGCAGAGAATGAACAAGAAGAATTCTTCCAGGGAGACCATGTATCGATCACCGAATATTTGCACTTATCACACAAGTTCAAGGCAACATCTGTTGAAATCGATGATCTGCGCTTTCAGCTTAAGACAGAGGTGGAAAAAGCAAAAAAACTTCAGAGCAAATTGTCCGCCAGTCGAATGGCCTGCACACGCTCTGAACAACAAGTGGCTAGTTTAAAAATCGATATTACAGAAATTCAGAATGCAAATGATGAACTGACAGCAAAGTCTATAGAAGCAGAAATACTTAAAGTACATCTGGAGGAAGAAAACGAGCAAAGTACTAAACTCGAAAAGGATTTATCGGACATTAAACAGGAACATATCCATACAAAAAATTACATTGTGAGCTTAAAGGGACTGCTCGCAAAGGCTAAAAGGGAGAATGATGACCTAAAGAAAGATATTCAAAACCGAACACTAACGGAAAAGGAAACAAAGCAAGAGTACGACCAACAGATGCAAAGCCAGCAATTGAAACACTTAGAGATTCAGGAACAGCTTCTACAACAAATTAGAGTCTTGGAAGGAAGTATGGAGTTGGCACAGCAGCAGTTAACGGAGGCTAACAGTAACATAAGTTCCCTTAACGCGGAATATGCCCACAAAAAAAGTGATGGATTGAATTCTGCCCAGAAAGTATTAGTGCTGGAAAGCCAACTTCAAAAACTACAAGAACTGTACGATGACAAGGATGGCCAATATACGCAGCTAGAGATATCGTACGAAAGTTTACGAAATTCCAACGAAAAACTAAAAACCGACTACAAATCGCTAGAAAGCAATCAAAATCAAGTTTCTACAGTAACAACTTCTAATAGTACCGCTTCGCCGGTAGTGCCCCATCAGCAGCCCGCTGCAATATCGACCGTTGCTGCCCTTACAAAGGCGCAACTGTTTAATGGCATAAAACGTTATATAAGTTCATCTATGTGTTCTTTGCTACGCATGGAAATGTTTGGCAGTGTGGAACGAGAATGGAAACCAGATGAACGACAAATTGCCGTCGATCTGTTGCGGCTGGGCGAATCTGTGTACAAATACCTAACAGACGAATGGCGTTTCCGTTTGCCCGCATTACGAGATGTTCGTAATTGGCTTAGCCAATCTGTTGCTTTGGATGATGAAGAAGATGTTTGATTATATAGATTACATATATTTTAGTTCATAAGTCCGTGTCAGAAATGTCATTTGTGCACTGTATGTTTTTAACTATATGTTTCTATTCATTTTTACAACTTCCATGTCTATAAAATTCCACAAGAAGGAGACTAATTAATCCTGTTTTCCAGTTAAGGTTAACATGCTTTATTTGAATTCATGTGAAGATTTATTTGAATTAGTGATTGGTAACTAAATCCTAAAATCTATTCTCGACTAAACGATCAACTATTTTCGTTTCGATTTTCATAATCGGGTATGGAAATCGACTTTTTTCGATTAAGTTTGCAATAATACAGTTATTTGTATTTTATATCAGTTATATTCACGGTCTCCTTTGAATTGTAGTAAGCATTAGTTATATTATGTACTATAATAAACCATAAATCTATTTAGTGGACGGAGAAGGTTTATTATCAAGTACTATGCGAGGGATAATTCTTATGGGAAACTTCACATTTACATTGTTAACTAACGGTATATATACAAATTTTACCGCTGTTGAACCACATTGAGTGTAATTGCGCATACTTCTGTCAGTAACACTGTGCTGGAATCGAGAACTTGTTTTTGTAACAAGTGGGGGACCAGTGGGAAAATCTAATTCGAGTATGCCGAACCCAGTGGTCATAACCGTTTTCTAGGTTGCCTCTTATTTTCGATATCGAAAGAGTGTGATAGAAAACGAATTACCGTTTTGATTTTCGTTTTTAAATCGAGTAGTCTTTTTGAGACGATTTTACAAAAGCATATTTCTTTCTTCGCAAAAAAAGTGATAAGCTGAAAGCAAAAGTTAAGAATTTGAAATGTAAGTACTTTTATCTATTTTAACTTTACTTTTTTTTCGGTAAGTCTAATGGGTTAGAAGAGTCACGCAACTCTTTTCTTTTAATATTTTCTTCTTTGTTTATTTCGTTATTTAATATTGATGAAACTACCAAATCAAATGCCATTTTAATAAACAACTTATAAGCTAACACTTGTATTTTCGAATTGTTTTCCTGTTGAGCAAACACTTGTTAAAACGTAAACAAATGCTCAGGGTTATTTTTTCTAAGAAATATGGTGGAGATGAAACAAAAGTGGAAAATGAAATCGATACGTTTTCAGTCACAACCAGTGTTGCCAGATAAAGTCGGCCACAAATCGTCAAATTGGAGGTGCAGAAATCGTCAAAATTATTTTTCGAAATCGTCAAAAAATCGTCAACATTAAAAACTGCAATTGCTGTACCAAATTTCAATATTTTTGTGGGGGGAAAACAGTAAAACAAAGCAATTAAATCAATATGTTATAGTAATATTTATAAAATTCATATATCTTTATTTAAACTCTATTCCGAAATCTCTTCAACTATTGGTCAAACGACGAACAGAGTTGACAAATATGTGTACGAATACAATCGGAGCGATAACGTAGGCGGTGCAAATTTTTACACGAATTCTTATGGAAGAAAAACAAAAGCTGGCATTGGACGACGCTTCTGGCGTAAACGACAAAAATTAGAATTCTTTTTATTTCCATGGCGTCAAGACGCAGAATGTTGGCGGCTTAATACAAAAATGGGTATGTGTTGGAAAACGTTTTTCTATTTTTCTGACAATTAAAATTAAATTATTTAAAATTTCTGAAAGAAATGTGAACAGGAATTGTAAATTTATATTTTATAGGGTAAAAAAGAAGAGTCGATGCAGTTGTTGTCCTTCATGAATAATTTTCATAAACCCCTAATTGGCTGACCACCGATTCAATTGTGTGAATTTGATTAAACGTCACACAGATAATATTTAGGGTATTTACATACATATGTATATTATTGACACGGTATGTTTTATACATTAATATCGTAAGTTTTTAATAGTTATACACTTCCTCAGTCCGCCTACAAAAATGAAATCTAGGAATTTTTCTACCCAATATCCCTTGATGGGTTAAAGTTAATGATTAAATATATATAGCTGTCGCTCTTGCGTTACCAACAATTTCAATTTTGGAATAGACTAAAAATCGTCATTCCAGAAGCTGAAATCGTCAAATCGTCATTTTATGTTTTTGTGACTAAAAATCGTCAAAATGACGATAAATCGTCACTTCTGGCAACACTGGTCACAACTAAAATCGATCTGTTCGTTTGAGTACTTCGTTTTCATTTTAAAACGAATCGATTTACATCACATACCTGATAGTGCGATTTTTCCCTTCTAAGCCCTAAAGAATTTCCTCAAAATCCTATTACAATACGGAGGGTTTTCACATTTGTAATCACAATGTAGACATATGCATATATAACTAAAATAGCTATAAAAAGTTTTGAAATTTAATATATGCTGTCAGTAAAGGGATAAATGTGATTGTAGCTTGAGTACGAAAGTAATGGCCTATTCGGAAATGCAACAACTGTTGCAGTTGCTTGTTTGTTGCGCATTTTGTTTGCAATTACGGTCTCAAAACACCTGCAAAGTTGTCAGATGTTGCATTTACGAACGTGCTGCGCATCAGTTGCAGAGCAGTGATGCATTTCAGAAAAGGCCCTAAGCTCTTAATAATCCGATCATATATTCACAGTTCTACAAAAAAAATAGGATAATAGAATAAATAATTATTTTCATAACAATGATCCATAGAATAATACATACTATAGAAGCTTTTATTCGCTCAATAAATTAAACGTCATAGGTACGATGGAAAGTAAACAGTGGATGGTGGAAAATATGGGTTCAATAATACCAGATAGTGGCAAGAGTATACAACGATTAACAAAGGAACAACAACCGAATTTCGTGTTTTTGTGGCAAACATAGTTGTGTTAAATACAATACAAATGTATACGTTGAGAGTATGCCCAAAAGGTGTTCAAGCGTCATCAAAAATAAGGGACTGTGGACAAAGTACTAAGAAGATAAAGACTGAGCATAAATGCGAAACGTGCATAATTGAGCAAATTGAGATTATTTGAAGATCGTTTGCAGTTCCCCTTTTCCTCTATGTGGTTAATAATATCTTGTACTTTTTATTTTGTTAAAATGTAGTAAAGAAGAAAATACTGAAGTTTCGTTAAATTTGGTTGTGTATTTTTATTTTTGCAGAGCGTTAAACTTAAAGTCACAAAACATTTGCTCGGTTTTGCACGGTACTGTATGTACTATAATATGGTAAATTGGGTTTGTCTGGGTGCACAGATTCCATTCCACAAAAATAAATAAAAACACCATTAAATTTGGGATAAAAATACCTTTCATATGAGTACCCACAGTTGCCTGTTTCTAGCAGTCTCTAACTGGACTCGTTTTTTGGACCCTGTGGGACGACCAAGACACCGCTGGAAACACCAGGCTGAAGAATCCCTCCGTATCCTTGGTGTTACCAACTGGCGAGAAAAGGCGAAGGATAGAATCAGTTGGAGAAATATGTTAAAATTTGTTTTATTAATGTGTGTAATACGTCTGACCTCATGAGGTTGTAAAATAGTCAATAAAAGTAAAGTAAGGGTCCCATAGGTCTGTTCGACAACAAAAATATATTTTTCGTGTTCGACAACAAAAATATATTTTTCGAGTACTTGAGATTTGGAGTCCGGTTAATCAATTAATTAATTAAAATAAATAATTAATCAATTTTCAATGTTTTGGAGGGTGAAAACAAATGATAAACAATTGCACTGAAATTTGATATCCTCCGATGCAGGTATTCATCGAAATCCTTATATGTAGGTATTGATTCTAGAAAAGCTTCTATTGATTTTCTTAGTATATTTCTTTCAGATTTGTGCACAACTATTTTAGTTAAATTGAGTGGTTTAATTTTTTAAATATTTTCCTACCTCGGAACATTCTTACTGGATCTCTTTGATCTAATCTCTCTAATCTCTTCCTGAATTTCTTTATTACCTATTAATATAAAATTTTCATTCAATACTTTTTTAATCAGTTTGACTTTTTCTTTTAAGGTGTTTAATGATAATTGTGTAAGTCTTTTTTCTAATCCATTATGTTTTTTTATCATCGGTAATAGTTTACTTTTTTCTGAGTGTAATTTTTTAATTACGCTGTTAGAAAATTTTGAAAAGACAAATTTTGGTACCGTACTTTCAATGGCCGCTGATAGTAAAAAATGTAATCCAGTTATATCTATCTATTTCATAATTCGTTAAATTTCGATAGTTCGGTATAACTGTTTGTAACTTGATTTTCTGCATTACCACCTTCTCAAAACTTTTCCAATTTGTCTTTTTAAAGTTAAATTTGAACGTTGTCCCCTCATTAAAGATGTCATAACATCAATTTTCACAATTAATTCCACTGCGTTGTGGTCGCTATCGTAATCCAATGTTTTGAGGCAGTTTGACATTTCGTTGACTCTCAGTACACACAGGGAAAAGATTAGTTGGAAATCAATTCAGGCATTGGAAATTCCATGATAAAGTCTATTTTTTGATTAGAATTTATAATTGTCAAACATCAGAATTATTTGTCGATGTTATTGATAGTTTAAAAATAGGTTTTACTAAATACAAGTTGCTACTACCGAACTTTAGTTGTATGAACCAATTTGAGTATTTCTAAAACTTCATTCATCTGAAATGGAAGATACAACTAATAAAAAGTACAATATTAGAATTCGTGTTGAAATATTAGTCACTATAATCATAATTTAGTTTCTGTCAAAAAAAACACTTGTTACAATGATATGTATGTATTCGATTTTTCATAAGAGGCTTTGCTTTTCAAGAGAAACTACATACAGTTGAATGTTACACGAAGTGTTTACAGAAAAACTATTATTATAAACAGAAAGTGATAAACAAAGTTGTGAAAAAACAAAGATATCATCCACCGAAAAATACATATGATCATAAATTGAGGTGAAGTGAGACTTTTAAACACAATCGTTGAATCCCAATATGAATTGAAAAATTATTTCTCCAATGTTGGAGAAAAGCTTAGTTCTCAAGTTGATTTCCAATGTAATTCTCAACTTGACGTGAAACATTTTTGATATCAAGCTGAGAATTAAAATTTTTTCCAATCTTTGAGTAATATTACAAAAAGACCTGACGATTTTTATAGTGTAGAATAAGTTTTTGGAATTAGGAAGTTTTGAATTTGAAGGACGTTTTCAATATACCAATAAAATCATCCCATTTTAATATTAAATGTTGCGCCACTTCGGAATTTTCGAATTCACAATTTCAGCACTCAGTGGAACTAAAATCACAAAAAATAATAATGTTTACTAATAACGAATCCAATCAATTTGTATTTATAACTTTCATTCACATGTAGATGGATCTAACAACAACTCTAGTGTCTGTAACCAGAAAAGGTAAGCATATTTGACTTTTTTTATTAGTATAATTGTATTTAATTTCAATTATAATTTTGATTTATTTTTAATTTATTAGATTGGGATGAATTAAATAATAAGATTGACACCTACCATAACAATATGCTCAAATGTATAATTCATTTAGTATATTTCTAAAAACAAAAACACAATAAATATTTTCAATATTTTTAGATCATGGAATCACGCGAAAGAGTACTGGAAGAGGTAAAATCGGGGGGAAGTACGGCGACCTTAAAGCGTAAGCCAATCTTGCCAAAAACACCATTTAAACAGCTCTCGGAATTTAGAGAACTTGAAGCCAAAATTCAAACATCCGAAAATAAGTACAGCGACCTGGTAAGTTAGACAAGTATGTATTTGTTTTTCGATTAGACGCTCCGTTTTCGAGATATAGAAATTGTTTCATATTTTCGATAAAAAAATGGGCAAGAAATACGAACCCTGAATACAAATAATAATAATTTTGTTTATATTTTTATTCTGTTGTTCGACCTTTTCCTTATCAATAAATAAACAATATTCTTCGAGCTTGAGGTCATATTTGCTGTTGTTATATTTATTTTCCTCGATATTTCGCTACTCCTTTGTGTAGCATCATCAGGAGATATAAACAATATTTAACAATTAAAACAAAACAAAATTAACAATTGTGACATAATTTTTTCACAATTGTTAATTTTGTTTTGTTTTAATTGTTAAATATTGTTTATATCTCCTGATGATGCTACACAAAGGAGTAGCGAAATATCGAGGAAAATAAATATAATAACAGCAAATCTGACCTCAAGCTCGAAGAATATTGTTTATTTAATTTTGTTTATATTTTAATAAAAAGTTATTTTGTTTTACTTTTTTCTATAAAATTCATAAGGGGTTAAGCATCACCAAATGGTTACTTTAGTTTAGCATACCAATATATTATTTGGTACAACCGAATTAGTTTTTACATTTTTTGTTTATCCAACTAATTGAATATTCACCACTACAGGATAATTTGATTGCTAGAACTAAAACTCGATTGACAGATCACATTTATTTCTTGTTGCTGTGGCTTCAACTAAATATTTCAGTTCTTGCAACCAAAACTGAATTACAAATCAATTGGTATGCACAACATTTGGTGATACTGAACACAATTATTGGTAATCACAACAGAATAATGAGATAGTCCAACGAACCGCCAAATTTTAGTTGGCTGTAAATGTAGTTGTGACAACGAATCTCTTCTCAGTGTGTATATTTAGCCTGCAATCCACCATGTAACGGGTCCGCCATCTAACGTTTTTTTTCAACTAGTGCTTATTTCGTGAATGGTAACTCTTAGCTCATGTCTGATTTGACAGATAATTAGTTGTATCCTTCCGCTGAACGAATATGGTTGTGTATACGCTTGAACAACGCTGGGAAATAATGCGTTTTCGCTTCGCTAATGGCCAGTTTTTCCGTCAGTGGTGATCTTCGTTTCTTAGTTAAATTGTGGTTAAACATCGAATTGTGTTTTTTAGTCATTGTTTAACTATGATTTAACCACCCAATGTTGGTTGGTTAACTTATAGTCAGAACCATATTATTTTGACAATCAAATTACTGACTGTCAAAGTGAGAAATGAAGATTGTATAAAATATATGCTTCTGTTTTGCGTATTTGTACACATACGTTGAGTCTAGATCGTTAAATTGTTTCTCCTATATAGTTTTTTACACATTTTTTTTTTAAATGACTACGATTTTATTCATCTATTTCTTATTTTACATAATTCCATTTTGTTTGTTCTCCTTTGTTTTTTTGGTATTTATCCCAAAACACACGTTTTTCCAATAAGAATACAAGGGTTGCCATATTAGTTGACAATATGGCGACTTACATTAACTCACCACTGAAAAACAAAATGCAAAGTTAACCTCTAATTAACTTAGAATTAAGATTAAGTAATCCGATAGTTAACTACCCACTTAAAAACTGGCCATAAGTGGGCCTGCGATCGACTTACAGAAGATGCCGATTTTGCCAAAAAATCATCTTTTCAGATGAAGCTCATTTTGATCTTGGCGGGTATGTAACAAGCAAAATTGTCGCATTTGGGGCACAGAAAACCCGCACGTATACATTGAAAAGCCGATGCACCCAAAACGAGTCACTGTTTGGTGCGGATTTTGGTCCAGAGGCATAATTGGGCCAGTTTTCTTCGAACATGAGCAAGGAGTTGCCGTTACAATCAATGGCGATCGTTATCGGGCCATGTTGAACGAATTTTTGTTCACAAAAATTGAAGAGGAGGATATTGGCAACATTTGGTTTCAACAGGACGGCGCTAAGTGCCACACAGCCGAAGCTACACTCGATGTTTTACGCCCTGTTTTTGAAGATCGCATTATCACCCGCAGAGCTGATGTCGTTTGGCCACCTCGGAGCTGCGATTTAACACCGTTGGACTATTATTTGTGGGGTGCCCTCAAATATAAGTGTTACGCCGACAAGCCAGAGACAATTGACGCTTTAAAGGACAATATTTGTGAAGCCATTGGTGAAATACAGCTGCACACAATCGATAATGTGCTTAAAAATTGGACCGTTCGTGTAAAAAACGCCTAACAATGAACGAAAATCATAACTTTCGGATTACATAGCAATATACATACTATATTCTTAAAAACTGTTTGAAATAGTTGGAAAAATGCAGTAGTCAATGAGAATCTAGAATGCCACAACTCCCCAAATTCCCTAATCCGCTTTAATATTTTTTTAAACTTCACGTTTAATAAGCTATATTTTCCTTTAATACTCGCCAGATAAGCCACTCTTAAATCTTATAAATATGACAAATAATATTTATTATATTTTATAAATCAAAGACCGATGACATTAAAATTGTCTTCTTCTTCAGCAACACTATCATCCAACTCTTTTAAATTAACCGGTTCCAGTGAATCACAGACTATAGAATTTGCCTAAAACAAATAAATGTTTTCAAAAGACATTAGTTAATAACTAATTTGCCACCATTTCACCATGTCCCTTTAGACATAACCAACAATTGTAAATTTCAAATTCCATGTGAAGTACGATAACAGCTACATATCGCTGTTGGTTACCTCTAACTTTAGGGTACACAGAAATGGGTGTAATATAACAATTGCAATAAAATTACTGTTAGTCCTTTGACACAGATGTTGGGACTTGAGGCGTCGCACTTGGTTCCCTTGGGACAAGAACCCGTAACGTCAGAAGGTATTGTAGCCCCAAAGCAAAATACAAATGTCGTACGTGAAGTGCAAGCAAAA
This sequence comes from Phaonia tiefii, assembly GCA_963931995.1. NCBI lineage: Eukaryota > Metazoa > Arthropoda > Insecta > Diptera > Muscidae > Phaonia > Phaonia tiefii. Next base: position 103,627,859 of record OZ008369.1, on the reverse strand, counting down.
ACTTGATTTGTATTGCAGAGGCCACAGCTGGACGTATCACCACAACTGGCAGGCAAAGTGTTACGTTGAAAGCAAATATTTGGTAGATTTGTGCAAACCAAACCATCGGGGCATGTAAACAGTTGTGCAGTATTTGGTTTGGAGGCTTAAAAATAAAAAAACACAAATTATTTCCAAAATGTACCTACATATCATCTTATGAAGTTTTCTAAAATACTTACCGCCGAAACACATGTAATATGAAGTTTGATTCACACAAGCTACATTATTCTCCTGGCACTCGTGGCACACAGCATTCGTGAGGTTATAGAATCCCATGCAAGTTGTTACGACGAGGATCTGGAAGTCTCGTTTTTAATATCTTAAATTTAAAATGTATACCAAATAATACCCTTACTATTCCAATTCTAGAGAATTTCATATTACTGATTTTAACAAATTTTGCGATAATTATGCTTCTAATGCGCGTTTTAACTTCAATAGCTGCCGGCTACTAATAAATACTATTTTTTTTTATTCATTTCACATTTTGACCACTGGTAAGTAAGTATTGGAGTGAAAAGACGATGACGAAATTTTACAACATGTTTTCTTTTTCGTTTATTATTTGTTTATCTAAAAGGTTTTACCTGTTAAATTGTTAATCAATTTCATTGATTAGAACGGCATTCAAATTGTCACAGTTGCTATTCCAAAGCGGCTATCTACAAAGGAAACCACCAACATGATTTTATACGAGTACTTATACATACATACATATGTTAGTGGTTATGAGATTTTACGCTTGATTGATTCTGCGGTCACATACGAGTACATACATACATTAGTTAACACCATCGTCTAATTTTGAATAGTACCAGATGAAGTGTACATTTCCATTTCTACAACATACCAGTGATTTAGGGCGAATTTTATTGCCTTTAAAATATGTACTATGTATATGTCCTATGTCTAAAATTCACTTAAACCTCCTAAAAACGCTAGTAGACCAGCTAAAACTTATACGAAAGTTTAATAGCCAACATCGGCCATTTAAAGTTCATTTGATAACAACCGTGGACTCGTTTTAACAATAAAACCAAATTTAAGTGGTGAATGCAATTTATGTGGTGACTGTGAAACTGACTCTTACAAATTGGAAATTTGGAAAGAAAACCTTAATAAATACAAAGTATAGTATATTTATTTACAAAAGCTGTTAGACATTTATATGTTCCCATCTGCCGATAGATTTTCATTACTTACTTTACCTTTATTGACTATTTTACAACCTCATTAGGTTAGACGTCTTACACAAATTAATTAAACAAACAAACTAAACAAATTTCAACATATTCTTCCAACTGGCTCTATCCTTCGCCTTTTCTCGCCAGATGGTAACACCAGGGATACGGAGTGATTCTTCTACCTGGTCCTTCCAGCGGAGTTTTGGTCGTCCTCTTTTCCTGCTTCAATCGGGTACGTTATCGAAAACCTTTCCCGCTGATAACATGGTCTAGCCAACGCAATTGGCCCAATTTGATTCGTCTAGCTATGTCCATGTCAGAATATAGATTATATATAGGTCTGCGTTCCAGCGACGTCGGTACTCGCCGTTTTCCCTATTTGAAAATCGATACATTTATATTCCATCTAGGGGTAAGGTCAAGGGGCAAGAGGGTTCAAATTCCCTCTGTACCTTGACACTTAGAGCCCCACGTGCCCACCCGTGGTCATTTTTTTAATGCACCGGCAGACCGCGTGCTGACGAGTGGTTATTCCTTACTTGACAAGCTGGGACCAAAATTGTTTTACTTGGTTTTATTGATTTTTGGTAATTGGTGTGACTTTGTGATATTTATTTTTGATAAACCAAACCTAGTTTTGATGTTTTTTCCATGTTTTTTTTGTGATCACCGGTGGTCACGTTGTCCCAGAATGTCAAAATACATATTGGGCCCAAGTGGCCACCAGTGGGCATACTCTAATTTGTATTTTTTTTATATTTTTATGTTTGTATCTTTTTATTTTTTTTTATTTTTTATATTATTTTTCATTTCTTTGATTTACAGATTTAATTTAAGATGTATAGAAAACTTTTAACACGTGAAGATATTGTTGACGAGCTCGAAAAGTCAAGTGAAGCCGAAGTTACAGGATTTTCAGATGATTCATTTGTTGATAATGACTTTGAGCCAGATGCTGAAAGTTCTAATTCAGAATTTGATGACGGGGATTTCGAGGATAGTGATGAAGACATAGCAATGGACTTGGATGAAGATCCTGAAGAAGTTGTTCCTCTTGCAAACTTGATAAATAGTCGAACATGGGGGCCTGTCGGTGGAGATCGATTAACATTTGCCGAGTCTCCGATGTGTACAAGCGTGAATCCTGATGTTACTGCCGCCTTAAGTGGAAAAACTCCTGTAGATGTTTTCAACTATTTTATATCCGAAGACATGATAAATCTGTTTGTTATAGAAACTAACAGGTTTGCTGCGCAACAGAGAACAAGGCTAGCAAAATGGGTTGATACAGATCCTTCAGAAATGCGTAAATTTCTTGGAATTATTATTTGGATGGGCCTACTTAAAGTACCACAACAAAGGGATTATTGGTCGAGGAACATACTGTATAAAAACCAAATTCCTACATTTATGAGAATAAACAGATTTGAAAATTTATTGAGCATGTTTCATACTTGTGATAACGAAAGCCAAGCAAATCTGAATGATCGTCTTCGCAAAATACCTGAGGTTCTAAATATGCGCCAGTCCAAGTTTAAAGAAGCGTATGTTCCAGAAAATGACGTGTGCATTGACGAAAGTAACGTTGCATTCCGTGGAAGGATACATTTCCGGCAATACATACCTAATAAACGGCATATATACGGTATTAAAGTTTTTAAACTTTGTGTAGCAGGAGGTTACACCTGGTCATTCAAAGTCTATACAGGCAAAATGAAACAGGACGATACCTCAGTTTCAGAGACAGTTGTAATAAATATAGCTTTCCATAACCAAAATGGATGGACTCTTAAATTCAGGAAGAACTCTCTTCACTGACAATTGGTATACAAGTGTTTCGTTAGCAGACAAGATGATTAAAAATAAGAGCCATCTCGTTGGAACTCTAAGAGCCAATCGAAAACAGAATCCTGCAGAAGTAATAAAAGCAACATTAAAAAAGGGCGAAATAGTTTCCCGACAGAATGAAAATAAAACAGTAGTACTAAAGTGGAAAGACAAACGCGATGTACTAATGCTTACTACGAAACATGACGATTCGCTTAAAACTTTTTTGAGCAAAGGAAGCGAATGCATCAAACCAGCTGTAGTGTTAGACAACAACAAAGGTAAAACATTTATCGACTTATCAGATCAGATGGCAGCGTATGCTCCCTACTGTCGCCGCATAGCAAAATGGTATAAACGTTTACTGTTCCATCTAATAACTGCTATCACAATTGTAAACGCCTTACATATATTTAATACAATGAATGGGAAAAGTATGAATATAACGCGATTTAAGGAATTAATTGTTTTAGGCCTTTTAAATTCAGATGCGGATGGGATGCGACCATCGACATCTAGAGGTCCCCAAAGACACATATTAAAAGAATTGGAGGGTCAAAAGAGAGTGACCCGAAAGAGATGTTTTACATGCTATAAACAAATGTCAAATAAACACAACGCGGCGTATGCTCGGAAAAATGCCAAAAAAGTGAACACTATTTGTGTGTAGTGTGAACAACCAATGTGTTTAGTGTGTTCTCAAAACCACAGATAAATCATTATCCAGAACAGTTTTTCGTTGAGAAAAACTGTTTTTTTTTAATGCTCTACAAGCAAAATAATATTATATATCTTACTTTTTAAATCCTAAAATGAATTTTTGGAATAGTTTTATTCAGTTGTAATGGTTTTCGTTGAGAAAAACTTTTATTTTTGTAATGCTCTACAAGCAAAATAATATATGTATATGTTACTTTTTAAATCCTAAAATGAAGTTTTCTTACCTAAATTTAACTCACTATTTTTTTAGGCATTGGAAGACCAAATTACAAATTCCAAGTCAAATAGATTATCATCCTGGGACCGAACTAATTTTTTTTCAATGGTAGATGTATGTAAAACGTTTCCACTGGTGGTCACAATGTCGGGAAATGAAACACAACGTGTGACCACGGGTGGTCACGATGTCCCATAAAGTAAATCCGCCGATGACCACATTGTCCCAAATCGTCAAAATTTAAATGACCACGGGTGGGCACGTGGGGCTCAAAGTGTTAAGTCGAATTTGGCGCAATTTTTTGGCGACTCAGAGCCATCGGATGTGTGGCAAAATCAGAAAAATAGCGCGATTTAAAAGAAAATTATTTATAAAAAAAATGCCACGGCGGAATTCGTGACCGAATACCTATATATTAATACCCACACTAATCCATACCCAAAATGTCCCTGGTTGGCCGGTTTTTTGGACCATGTGGGCCCCATAGGGCCATGCGAGGGCTAGTTTCAGATTTTATCACATTCTTTAATATTTCTTTAATCTTGGTTTTTTTTAAATTTTTTGTTGCCTGCCCCTGGTCCTTAACTTGAGCCAAAAGACCTCCTGCATTTACACCGGATTATCATCTTTCAAAAAGACAAAGAGATTTTGAGATCCCCATGTAAACATCCCACTTTTATATTGGTTACCCAAGACTCTGGCAATCCTACTATATTTTGTCTGTCCCTTTTGTTATTATTCGTTTACAGCATTTACATTAGAGCCCTGCAACGGCACACATTTTCGCATAAACGAAAACATTCGTATGGAATATATTTGGTTATTATCGAGGTGAATATGGGGAAACGTCATATTTAGAAATTGGTGTGTTAAGATAGATCATAAGTAAAATAATTAAAATTAAATACTTTTTGTAGATTTATATTATGTTGTATGGTTCTGAAAATATGTTGTTCAGTTTTATATTTGTTTAAAAGTTGTTTTTTACTGTTTAATTTAACAAATATAGCTTTCCATAACCAAACGATTTAACTTACCATTGTATTAACATTCTTCACTAAAACACACTGAGCATTGCAAAGAAAATAAAGTAAACAAACTTACGGTATATTCTACGTGTTCGGTGTAGTTTGCTCTGTCTCGTAGTATTTTATCACATTCTCGCTTACAGAATACGAACAAACCCATGGTAAAATAAGTAAGGTAAACGCACTAGGAATTGTTACAACAAACACAGGCATTTTGTTTTTGTTGGGTGTCCATAATCTGTCAAATTTTCTTCATCTGTGTATCTACTGTAAAAGTAAACAAAAAAGTACACAAACAAAATGCATGTGAATTTGACATAAGAGTAACACCTAAGCAAGAAATATGTTGAAATCAGCTGTTCTAACGAGTTTACCTTACTCATTTTACCATGAACAAACCTCTCTTCTCTATTACCGAGAACTAGTGTATGTCAATCGGAGCGAGGACGATGATCTGACCGTACCGGTATGCTGTGGTCTCTTTGTTATTCGTTTTGTTGTTTACATTTCTTCGTTCGCAAGGTGCCGGTACAGCATGTACAGCAGTAAAATAACAAACAGAAAATCTTCATGCAGGACTCTAATTTACATATTTGCTTAATCGTCTGTCTCAATAACAAGTTTTGTAGTCACGCAGTAAATATTAAAATATGTACAATATCATTTTGTGTTTCGTGTATATACAGTACTGGTCAAAACATTTGCAACCCAGATGACATATACGGTTTGCATTGATTATTTTTTTTTGTAGTTACTCATTTATGAAAACCTTTTGTTGTTTTCTTAACTTCATACATTGTTGTTGTTAATCAAGCAGAAAAAAACAATTCCATTGATGTACAACAATAAAAAAATCAAAGTTGGTATAGATAGTCGAAATTGGGTGTTCAAAACATTTGCAACTCTCTCCTTTCTCTTATGCTTGACTATGTAATAACACTAAAAAATGCTAGGACATAGCGGTAATCACATTCTATTTAATAATTTAAGATTTACGTATTTGCATTCTATTCAAAAATGCATGTTCACTGTTTTATTAAAGCAGTTTTAGTTTGGAGTTAAAAAGGTTGTTGGCAATAGCCACAAAAGTCATCAAATCTGGCATCATTATTTTATATATTCGTTCTTTTATTCTCATCGCTCACTCTTTCAGTTGATCTTGTCTAGTAAAGTCGTTGTTTAAGTTGTAATAATAAAGTCTTGTTTATATGTATTTTGTATATTAAGAAACGGGGTTTTATTTACTTAGCTCCACCGGTAACCATATAGAAGAGAAGAAAACACAACAAAGGTTTACTTCGCTTTACAAATTTTTGAGGAAAATGGCTGGAAACAAATACAGTTCGGTATTAAAATCAAGACTTTCTCAAAAAGTAATTTCTATAAAATATGGTATTCATAAATCAACGGTTTGTCACATAGTTAACAAAGGAAACATCCAAACAGTTCATAAAGGTGGAAGACCCCGTGTAACAACTGCACGAGAAGATCGGAAAATCAAGAATGTTTTTTATGAATTTCCAAAAGCTGTTCCCAGAGAAGCTAATACAGAAATTCCCATAGATGCTAGCCTTTCCACTATAAAAAGAAGAGCTCGAGATCACGGTCTCAAAAGCTACAGATGTACCAAAAACCCGTATGTGTCAGAAAAAAATCGTAGATCTCGCCTCAGCTTTGCTCAAACCTATTTAAATTGGACTCAACAGCAATGGAAAAATGTGTTATGGTCTGACGAGTCAAAATTTAACCTACGAGGATCAGATGGAAGAGCCAATGTTCGACGACTTCGTGGAGAAAAGTTTAATCCTAGGTACACAACCGCCACAGTAAAGCAAGGAGGGGAAATATCATGGTGTGGGGGTGTTTCACCACATTACTGATACAATGAGTAATTTCGTGGACATTTCAGCACGATAACGATCCCAAACACACGGCTAGGATTATTAAAGCCTGGTTGGAGGAAAACCAAATCAATTTAATGTCTTGGCCACCTCAATCTCCCGATCTCAACCCGATTGAGAACATGTGGATGATAGCAAAATGTAATATCGGAAATGCAGTATTCCGAAATGGAGATGAGCTTTTCGTCAAATTGGAAAAGCATTGGAATGCAATTTCAAGCGATGACATTGAAAAACTTATTTCCTCAATGCCCAAAAGATGCTCAGAAGCAGTAAAAAACAACGGCTATGTCACAAAATATTGAACACTTAATATCATTTTTTTAAGTTTTTTACGAGTTGCAAATGTTTTGAAAACTTGAATTTTGACTTATTTTGTTAAAACTATTTTTGTTGTTGTTTTAAGTTAATGAAGAATATTTTTGATTTTGTAATATAATAAAAAAAAACACTGAATTTAATAAAAAAAAATTATTTGAATAAATGCTTACGGTATTTTGGTTAAAAAAATTAACTTCTAGTTAAAATGTGATATCGGTTGCAAATGTTTTGGCCACTACTGTATATATTAATATTGTGATTGTTTTATTCTATTTTTGAAATAAAGATGAACGCCAGGATTAATACTTTTAATGCTGGATTTTATATGATATGAAAACACTGAGTTTTATTTTAATCAAAATAAGAAATAAAAATAAACAAAACTATAATAAACATTTGAACGCAAAAACAGACAGTCGTACACTTTCGAACGACAGCGACAATTATGATCGCATTCTCGTCGTGCAGTGCCATGTCATCCAAAAACGTACGACCCACAAAAACCGTTATAAATTCAAAAATAAGCAACAGAATATACCGCGGATGCCTCAGAAATAATTATATACCACATTTCTAACAAAAAACATGTTTGGCCTCGGGGAATGTTTTCCTCAAAATCGCTTGGCACTCAATGTGTTAGAGGAAAATCCGTGGTACAGGAAGATGCTTATGGTGATAACGTTAATATCTCTGATTTACTGGCACGCCCATTTATATCGTCCCTATTTCGAAAAATGCCGGGTCTATTATCTTTCCTTCTCTAAGAAGAACATCGTTACCAAATTTCATAATTATAGAAGAAAGCGTTTGGTGAAAATGCTTATTTATCTAATTTAGCGCCACACCCATTTCTATCGCCCTTGGTTTGAATTTCGAAAAATCGTTAATTTATTATTAGTTATTCTCATACTCTCATACTATCATTTTCTCAGTGGCCGTTTGCAACGGTATGTTGTGCGAGTGAATGTGGTGCAACGGTTAGTTGTCGCGTATGTTGTGCGAGTGAATGTGGGTTTGATTTCCTGGCCGTCCAACGCCTACTGGTGAAACACTGCGACGTTTGGCCGCTCGCCTCGAAGAGACTGGCACAACACGTGATGCTGCCAGGCGTGGCAGACCCCGGAGTAGCCGTTCTGCAGAGAATATTGCTGCTGTAGCCGAGGATGTCATGGAAGCGCCGTCGACATCGACCAGACGACGTGCCACGCTACAGAGCAATGATCAACGAGTTCTTTTTGCCGCAACTTGATGAATTGGGATTATAAAACAAGTGGTTCCAACAGGACGGTGCAACGGCACACACTGCACGTGCCACAACCGATATGCTGAAGGATGCATTTCCCGGGCGCCTAATCTCCCGTTTTGGCGATTTGCACTGGCCAGCAAGATCGCCTGATTTGACCGCTCCAGACTTCTTTTTGTGGGGCTTTTTGAAGTCGCGGGTTTATGTCAACAAGCCTCAGACTCTTGCAGCTCTTAAAGACAATATCCGTCAAGAATGTGAGGACCTATCGCCGGAAGTTTTGGCCAAAATGATGGAAAATGCCATAAAAAGGGCTCAAATGACAATCAACTGTGGCGGCGGCCATTTACATGACATCATATTATCGACTTGATGTAAAAAAAAATAAAAGACCAAATAAAAATAATCCACAAGAATAATCAAAGTTTTTCATTTTTTTTAAATTACAGCCAAAAAAATCGGAAGTTTACTTTTGCGCCACCTTGTATCTGTGATTGATTGATTTTGTTCAATGTACGTGGCCCAACTTCATTCGAGAACCTGCGGACTATTGATGGTGTCCTGAGTGCCAAATTTCGAGAAGCCTGCCTGTTTGCCAACGACAACCACTCAAATATTACATGTTTCGCCATCACAAAGACATGGACGACACGGCTGACGATATTTTGCATCGAGTTCGAAGATCGACGTCGAATGCCGAACTTCAAATGAACGATGAAATCCGCAACGAAGCCTGATCGAAGACATGTGTCTGTTCATGTGCGGCAGTCTGTTGACTAAATTGGGAGTACCAACCCGCAATCGATCGACGCACGATGCATTTAATCGATAATTGCAGTACGAGCCAGATTTCGATCGAGAAGCTTTGACAGAAACAGACAAAAGCACCACAGCAGGATCCCCAGCAAAAGAGCGTGTACGACACATTGATGACGGCGACGGAAACGGAGGTATATTCTTTCTCGATGCGCCTGGTGGAACTGCCAAAACCTTTCACCTTTCGTTGATATTGACTTCAATTCGGTAAAGATCCGAAATCGCGCCTGCGATCGCCTCTTTTGGAATAGTGGCAACGTTGTTGGAAGGCGGTCGGACGGCTCATTCAGCGTTAAAATTGTCATTGAATTGATGAATGACCAACCAATATGAAACATTTCAAGAAACTCTGCGATGGCACAGGTGTTGGATAAATGCAAAATTATCATCTTGGATGTATCCACAATGGCACACAAGCGAGCATGATAGGCGCTTGATGAAATAATGAACGATTTGCGGAACAATATGGGACGCTTTGGCGGCGCAATGATACAGCTTCCCGGCGATTTCCGACAAACTTTACCGGTCTTCCTGTGATCAATACCTTAAGATGAACTCAACGTATTTCTGCGAGTTGCTTTGCAGAACGATCCATCAGCCGATGGTTTCCCAAACCATCTTTTGGCAATTGGAAATGGCGGAATTCCTGATTTCGTTCCCAACGAATTTTTGTGAATTCACATCATCGATATCGGTCTCAATTATTTGAACCACAATTAGCGGAGTGAACGTGCGATATTCGCAGCCCCATTGCATTCGTTCAAATCGGTTGATCGCGTAACACATGATGACCAGGCAACAAACTACCCAATTGAATTTTTGAATTCGCCCTGTCTACCGCCGTACAATTTGCAGCTAAAGGGCGGCTGGGTCATCATAATTCTGCGCAATGTAAACCAACACAAACTTCATCCAAGCCGCCATAATCAAAGACAAGGAAGTTCTCAGAATTTCGACGATAACGACTGGCTTGCCGTTCGACTTTAAGCGCATTTAGATTCCAGTTTGACCCGCATTCGCCATGACAATAAGTCGCAAGGCCATTCGTTGCAACTGTGTGGGCTTAATCTCGAATTTCCTTGCTTTTCGCATGGTCAATTGTACGTGACATCTTCGCGAGTGGGAAATCGTCTGCATTGTTTGCTAACGCACCGAACAACAAAACAAACAACGTTGTTTATCATAAAGCGCTACAGTGACCACAAATGTATGAAATCAATTTTCCTTTAATTCCAAAGAGTTTCATTCTCTCAATGGAGAGGCTTGAATTTCGAAGGGTCATTATTAATTTAATCAATTTTGGAACGGTCTGCAAGTACATATATAAAATTACTTGGTGATTCACTGACTGACTATTCATCAGCGCCCTGTATGAACGGCTCAGGAGGGGATGATAAAATTTGGAGGAGACAGAATATAACTATGAAATTTGCTGTAGATTTCTCTTAGAGAATACCAGATTTCAGAATTTTTCGAAATTTCAATGCGGTTGAAATGAACGTGGCACTCGGTCAGAGAAATTGGCGTTATGACCAAACGCGTATATAATTATATAACTAGGTATAGAAAGTTTCCGATAGCCATTCACTTGGGAGTGGCCAGAAAAGGTTTCTTCATTGGGCAGTACAAGCAGCTCACTACTTCCACGCAGTATGTCCTGGGCAATGGCTTATCGGAAACCTCCGTTAGCTAGCTAAACTGAGAAAACGAAACAAATGAGCAACCTGGTAATGTGATCACTGATACGTCTCGGGATTATTAGGTGACTCTGTCGCTGAAGCTTTTCGAAGTAGTGAACATATTGTTGTCCTTTGAAGGCGGATGAGCCACACCAACACCCCTTGCCAACGGCGGATCAAAATTGAAGAAACGAAAATCCAGTTTCTACACACTGCATTCTGGTCAGCGTCTGATCCATAATGGGCGGCTGAAACATAATCATCGTGGCGGTAGGTAAAATGCAAACCACGGTGGGCTGGGTTTTCATCCCGCCACCGTTATGTTGGTAATGAAAATAACGAACTAAGAAACCCCCCAACTGTTGACGACCCTCGCAAACGTTATAAGGACCACGATTTAAGGATATGTACCTGGAATGTGAGAACGCTATATAGGGCGGGTGCCACTTTCCAACTGGCAGATGTCCTCGGAAAATATAAAGCTGACATCACAGCAATCCAGGAAATGCAATGGACATGATATGGTTGCACCAGAAAGAAAAACTGCGATATTTACTACAGCTGCCATGAGGGAAAGCACGAATTCGGGTGCGGATTTATAGTAGAGAAGAGACTGCAGCCCTAGTTTCAAGGTTCAACCCAGTGAGTGACCGCATAGCCACAATTCGATCAAAGAGAAATATTTCAACATCTCGTTAATTTGTGTGCACGCTCCGACAGAGGATAAAAATGATCAGGTCAAAGAAACATGTTATGAGCGTCTGGATGAAGTACACGAACGCTGTCCTGACCACGACATTAAGATTATTCTGGGCGATTTTAATGCCAAATTATGTAAGGAAAGTGTTTTTCGACCAACCATCGGTAATCACAGTCCAGATGATACCCCTCCAATAATGGAATAAGACTTATAGACTTCGCCGCTGTAAAGCACATTGTAGTTAGTATCACACAGCATAAGGATATACATAAGGCGACCTGGATATCTCCTGATCAGCGGACGAAGAACCAGATTGATCACTTGGTAATAGATGGCAGGCACTCTTCTAGTGTAATGGATGTAAGTGTGATTCGTGGTGCCAATATCGACTCTGCGAAAGTTCGCACAAGATTGAGCTGGGCGAAAAACGTATGAAGCCGAACACAGGAAAAACTAGGTATTGACAAGCTACAAATACCGGAGATATCAATCGCCTATCGACAGAAGCTCTCTCTCCTGCTACCCCTCTCCCAAAGACCCAGATGCGCAGTGGAAGCACATATCCCATTCTTTGGAAAATGATGCAAGGACTGATATTGGCTATCAAACACCGCGGAAGGATAAGCCATGTACGTATGGCAACGAAACAGTCAGTTACATGCTACGAGTGAGCGGTACAAGAGGCTGAGAAGGTAGGAAAACCAACTATTTAGCCGGAAAAATGGCAATGGGAGCAGAGAAAGTGAGCAACCCGAAATGTGCAGGATGGTTGGTGAATCCCGAAAGTTTTTCCAGAGGGTAAGAAGATCAAATAACGGGCATGATAATGGAATTGGAACCTGGTGCCTGATAAGCAGTATGTGCTCAAAATGTGGATAGACCACTTTTCAGCACTACTCCACTCAGATTCTTCCACTGAAGACCAGGAGGTAATGATAGTGGAAGATAGTGTAAATTGTAACCCCCCCCCCCCTTAAGATTAATCAGCCTTATTACGAATGTCGTTCTCGTATTTCGACTACGACAGTTTAGTAAAAGATTAAAGACAGAGTTGGCGTGTTATCTTTAATCTTTTAAAAACTGTCGTAGTCGAAATACGACGACATTCGTAATTAGGCTGAATAGAGCCGCTAGCGCGGATGGGCTACCTGCTGAAATTTTTAAGGCAGGATGGCGAAGGACTGCTAGCATCGATTTATATGCGGTATATGGCCGAGGGGAATCTATGCCTGACGATTGTAGTCTCAGTGTATTATGTCCTGTATTCAAAAAGGGTGACCCGTGTGTCTTCCGACTATCGCGGTATCAGTCTTTTGTCCATCGCGTATAAGGTCTTGTCGAGCGTATTATGTGAAAGACTAAAGCCAATTATTGAAAACCTGATTGGACCTTATCAGTGTGGTTTTAGACCAGGCAAGTCCACGACTGACCAAATATTCACGCTACGCCAAATACTGGAAAAGACCACGAAAAGCAAATCGATACATACCATATTTTTGTCGATTACAAATCTGCTTTCGATAGCCCCATACGGGGAAAACTCTACGAAGCTATGTCTGAACTTGGGATTCCGGCAAAATTGATCCGCATCTGTAGAATGACGCTGACCAACACCAAATCAGCAGTGAAAGTGGGGAAAGACCTCACTGAACCATTCTGCACCAAGCGAGGACTGAGACAAGGCGACACACTTTCGTGCAATCTCTTCAACATCTTAATGGAGAATATAATGAGAAAAGCTGCAGTAAATACGAACAAGACAATTAACACGAAAAGCCATATGTTGCTGGCGTAAACTGACTACATAGACATCATTGGGCGAAATTTGCGAGAATTTACTGCAGTATTTTCAAGAATCGAAAAGGAATCAGCGAAGGTGTGTCTTGCTGTTACTGAGGGCAAAACCAAATAGATGGTGTCAACGACTAGAGAAACCTCTCGACTTGTACGCAATTGAACGCTGAAACCCGATTTAATTTTGAAGTGGTAGATGAATTTGTCTTGGGTCATATCGCAAGCGGATGAAAAACACCTGGGAGTATACCTGGGGAAAATGGCGAGTACCGACGTCGCTGGAACCAAGAGCTATAAAATCTATATTCTGACGTGAACATAACTGGTCGATTCAAATTGGGTCAATTGCGTTGGCTAGGCCATGTTATTAGAATTGATGAAGATGAGCCACCGCGAAAGGTTTTTGATAACGTAACCGATGGAAGCAGGAAAAGAGGACCACCAAGGCTCCGGTGGAAAGACCAGGATGAAGAATCCCTCCGTATCCTTGGTGTTACCAGCTGGCGAGAAAAGGCGAAGGATAGATTAATTAATATGCGTAAAACGTCTGACCTCATGAGGTTGTAAAATAGTCAATTAAAGTAAAGTAAGGTATAGATGTTCCCGTAGATAATACCAAATTATAATTGCAGGGCTTTTCCGAATTTCAATTAGGCGCCACGAAAATGGGCGTGGCACTAATTTCGACAAACTCGTGCTTACATCATCCGCGTCATCGTAGAATCATGAAAATAAGATAATAACGTCGTAATTTAACAAAATTCAAGGTAAGGATGGTAGAAATGGGCGTGGCACTAAAGCAAAGAAATAAACGTTATGACCAAACTCGTTTTCCTATAACTAACGGGTCCGCCAAATAACTTTTTTTTTGAAAATGCTATAAAAAAAACCTACTGAATATTTTCTCAAATTTCTTTTTTTATTTGAAAGTACAATCCTTCCGGTTAATAATGGAATATAATTTCATTCAAATGGCTGCCTCGGCTGGCCATGCAGTAGCCTACACGATCGGTCCAATTTTTAAGTAAATTATCGATTGTGTGCAGCTGTATTTCACCAATGGCTTCACGAATATTGTCCTTTAAAACGTCAATTGTCTCTGGCTTGTCGGCGTAACACTTATCTTTGAGGGCACCCCAGAAATAATAGTCCAACGGTGTCAAATCGCAGCTCCGAGGTGGCCAAACGACATCAGCTCTGCGGCTGATAAGGCGATCTTTCAACTAATTATCTGTCAAATCAGACATGAGCTAAGTGTTACCATTCACGAAATAAGCACTAGTTGAAAAAAAAAACGTTAGATGGCGGACCCTTTATTAACTTTGATGTAGATGTTCCATTTTCGATAATAAAAATTAACAAATTAAAGGTATTTCCAAATTTAATATTTCTACAATTAAGTGAGCAAAATTAGTGTTTTGCACAAACATGTCAATATCGTAAACATGTATTTAGGGAGTATCGCATAGAATAATACATACATACATAGATAAACTCTCATCTGACGTTTCATTTCACACTCTTCATCGTTGGTTTGTGGAAATGAGAGCAATTAAATTAAAAATTAACTTACACCAGGTGGAGTTATAAAATATGTTCACTTAACTTTTTCACGTCGTTTTGGTGTAGAACTGAAAAATTTAAATATATTTTGCACTTTTTTGTTGACTTTTATCGTTGGTATACATTTGTATTGTATTTAACACAACTAGTTTGCCACAAAAAGACGAAATTCGGTTGTTGTTCCTTTGTTGATCGTTGTATACTATTGCCACTATCCAATGTTTATTTTCCATCGTACATATGACGTTTAATTTATTGAGCGAATAAAAGTTTCTATGTATGTATCATAGATAAAGGAATTAACTACATATCGCACATGCTGTGGGAAATTTCTTGTTCAATGGGATATTTTCTAGATGGAGCTGAATGCAATAATTACAACGTTTGATCCCAAACAAAATATACCTTGCAAAATGTATTTAGAACAGGTGCTAACAAAAGGTGTGGTAGGCAACATCAACAGGGATTTTGTTTTATTTAGTGGACCGATGCTGTACAAGTCAACATAAACGAATACCAACAATAACAGTACACCAAAAAAGCACATAACCAAAATGCATTTGAATTAGAAAGTGGGAAACACAACGACATAAAAAAAAACTAAATTAGTTGTTCGAATAGCACTACCTGGAAAATGAATCTATTTTTGTATTGAATAAATGTCCCACACTGTTGAATAATAGCAAGTTCAGACGGCTGGCTTTTTTCGTGTTTCGTTCTCTCATTCGTGTTTGGCCCCCCAATCATGTTTGAAACATCATGGTTCGCCATACAAAATTTTGAGAGCGAACCATCACGTTTCAATTCGAAACATCTTACCAAACATGAATAATTTACTACCATCTCTAATTTATTTAGTACGCTATCGCTTTTTTATCTGAACTAGTTGTCAGAATAAGCAAAACAAAGCAAAAAATAAATAAACATAGAGCGAAAGTGAAGTTTGTGTTTAAATATAAATAAAAAGCAAAGCCTTGATTGTTAACACAAATAAAACATTTGCTGGCACTTTTTCTATTTACTAAAAAATAAGAAATTTTGGTAAAAATACTTAACATTTGGTTTAATATTTTCTTACCTTTCTTTTCCATTTTATAACCAAAACGTTCAAAAACAACTATTTTTTTTTGACATAAATCACAACTGTCAATAGAAACACGAATGCGTCTTGTGAACAGGGCGATTCGCAATCATGGTTGACTAAACGAAACAAGTGTTTCACATCACCGTCTGAATTAGCTATAAACGTCAGTGAATGTTATGAGAAACGTCAATGAAAGTTACAAAACGACAACACAGCACCTCGTGGCAGTACTTGACAACGCCTGTGCGATATCTACTTATTTCCTTTATCTATGGTATATATTATTCTATGGAGTATCGTCTTTCAATAGGGGGCGGTTGAGTCAACACCCAAACGGTAAAAGTTAGGATTACGACATTTGGGTAGGACGTTCCCGAAATCGCAATGTATTTTGTTATTCTAACAATGAACAAATACATTGCGATTAGGGTGCGACACGATTTCTGCACGGAAGACGCATTAGTTTGGGACTGTGAAGCCGCGCTTGAAGTAGCGAACATTAGCTGGTATTATATATACATACAATTCACAGAAAACCTGACTTAAACAAACTAAGTATTTAATCGTAAGTATTGTGTTCTGTCTGTTAACACTAACATGATGCATTTAATTGACGTCAATACTGTATGGTGCATTCCACCCTCATGTACAAACGAATTAAAATAGTTTTATGTGATTATTTTACATCTAGTACTGAATTCAATGGTTGGAAATCTAATCCCTTCGTTTTATTTAATAGGCTACATTCTAGTCAATGATTCTTAAAACAAAACATTTTGGCTAATTCATTACGTACTGAAGAAAAAAGACACAAGAGTTGTGACAGGCGGGTCGAGTCAACCAATATTCAAAATTTTATCATTGCCTTCAGATTTTAGTAAATCTAACAATCTATCATAAGTGAAAATCAAGCTTGTTGCTCAGCGAAAAAGACTTTAAATAATGCTCAAAGTTTATTGAAAATCAATGATTTTTATTTTGCCACGTACAGACAAATTGCGTCACATGTCTGACAGAGTTGAACTTAAAGTTATAAAATGCTCATATAAACAATAGCTGAATATAGTTGCTTCTGGATATAAGCTGTTTTCTGAACTCCATCCTCCCTTTTAATGAAAAGGAAGTCTCAAATTCCAGGTATCGTGTTGGTATTTTCTTTTGGCGATGCAGACCTAATTTTGTTGAAATATTGCGTTGACATATAAAATAAATATATTTCGTTGTTGTCAAAAGTGATGTAAACCCGAATCTTTCTATGTATGCACAATTATTGTAAATGAATAATTAATGTTGACTAATAATGTTCCACTGTTTCGTGGAGTGCTCCATAAGTGGTATTAACCACAATATTTCAGTTTTGTTTTTTGAACTTATTACATTTTTGTTCAAATATTTAATTTCACGCTGTATTAAGTTTTTGTTCACCAAACCAGTATATCTTTATTGTTGTATTTTTTGTTTGTATGAATTCTTACACAAATATATACTATATGCAAAACACTGCATAAATGTCTAAAAAAATCAATTAAATTTGTTCTTATATTGAGAAACTTTAGTATGAGATGACTTGATTTGTATCACCAATACACACCAGGTCTAAAATAAAATGCTTGGCATACGCTTGAATGCTAATAAATTATCTAAATTGTTTTTGAATTAATTTAATGAAATTGTAAATGGAAAGTTTAATTTTTTTTTTGAATTTCGAAGAAACAAAATGCATAAATTGGAATAATTCTTCCAAGTAAATGTGGATGTCGTGGTTTTTAAAACACCTTACAATATGAATGGGAATATAGCACGTCTTTGTTTAGGATAATCTTTGAATTCTTTTCTATAGTTACGATGTTTCCCCATAGCCCACACGGCCATTTGGAAGGCCCCAGCAAAGGCAAACAACAAAGCTGGCAGGCAGGAAGTCATGATGGAGAATGATACCCAGGCGCCGATTTCATATGTGTAATTGGGACAAGACACCAAACTGTAAAATACGTAGTGTCATGTAATTTCAAATTTGCTAGCACTGTGTATGATTAAATGCTGGTAAATAGTACTTACTGGAATAAGTTGGTCAATGGGTTTCCATCGGGAATTGGAATTCTGCGCACTTTAGTGCCTGGTGGTCTCAAGTTTCGCAATGCAATGTGCACGGAAAAGTTGCCCAATTCACAGAACTGTAATTAAAACAGAAAACAAATTAAATATTTTTGATAGTATTATTAAAAGCAGAAATAATTAATGATTAATTGAAAGGCTATTTATTAATTTTCCGCATATTAAGAATTTGTTTACACAAATAATTTTCATATTAATTTTCGGCCCACACGTTGGATTTTTAATGGAAGTATCATAATTATTTTCACATGTTTCTTGATAAATGATGAACTATGAGCGTCAAAAGTAAGTTAACACCAAAAATAATTTCTTTTGTTTTAAATTATGTAAATACAATTAACTGCATATCGGGTTTTGTTACAAAATCTGATAACTTTATTCTATCTCTTAAAACAAATACAAAATTAATAGATTAAAATACTTTAAGGAATGCTTTTATAGCCGTAAATGAATTTAAATAAAAAAGTAAATAATAATAACACTGAAATAAGTAGACAATTTAAAACTTTTATTATAAAACTAATATATGGTTGGACCGCCCCTTGCGTGTCTAATACATTCTAGTCTTTGTTGCATGGATCTAAGTATATTATTGCTACATTCAGAAGGAATTTTATTACACACTTTGTTAAAAGTGCCAGGTTTAGAGTCTCTTCTCTTTATATATTCGTTTTTCGTATTTGTCTGTTCTAATCCCAAATATTCTCAATTGCGTTTAGAGCCGCTGATTACACTGATAGTTTTTGACCCGAAAAAAATGAACTTTGATGAATCCTTTTCGAACTATTAGGGGGGAGTCCCCTGAGTGCGAAAGTACATTTGGAAGTGTCAGATTGGCTCCAGTTTTTGAGAAATCGGTATATATGGATATAGCTAAGTCTGCGCTATTTAAACAAATTGTACCGGTCATAGGCCAATTTTTTTTTTGGCCTAAAAGGGCTTAAAAAGCTTATGAAAATAGAAAAAACAAATGTTTGCGCTCGGTCCAACTTGAGATATGGGCCTTTAAAGCTTGAGTATATAATTGGCCATATCTCAGATATTTATGGTCCGATCTGGTTCCGGTGAATATCATTACAAACACTATTAAAAACTCTTTAAATCTGCATATAAATGTATTACATTTTATTAACCCATTGGGGACAAATTTAAAAAATACGATTTTTTAACCTCACTTTTTTGCTAAAAATCTGATTTTCTCAAAAAACAGCCTTAGTAAACCTATTTTCTACCTAGACTCAGGTTGAAGGCAACACTTCAGGCTTTGTTGTAAGGTATAATAATTCGCATTAACCCTTCTAAGTCCGGAGATATTTATGTTCAGAGTTTGAAATACAAGAAAAAATGAAAGTTTAAAAAAAAACGAAAAAAATATATAAAAGTCCGATATTTTGATTTTGAAGATTAACTTGAGGCCTATGCTAGGAAAATAAATAAAATTTTGGAAAAAAGTAAAAAAACTTTAATTTTTTCTTGTATTGCAAACTTTGAACATAAATATCTCCGGTCTTAGAAGGGCTAATGCGAAGTATTACATACATAATAAGTACATAATAATAATTCCTTAGCTAACCGTTACGTATGATTCATGTGATTGTCTTGCTGGAAGACACCCGATGCTGAACAAAACCCCCAAACCATAACGAAGCTTCCACCATGCAGGACTGTATTTTGAAGATTTTGGTTATCGAAGTCCTCATTTTGCGCTCTCTAAATTTTTCGGTGATTTTTGCCCTCCAAATATAGGTCTGTCTGCGTACTGATAAGTTGTAATAAAATAAATAAATGGTTTCCCTGTGTTAATATATTTTCATTATTCGACCTCCGTTTTAATCTTCCCAAAGTTTTCCAAATCAAGCTCAAGGCCAAGTTACATCCCATGTAGGGATTAGGGAGAGCTTCTCACAATAAGTCAGCTGTGCGCGTTTTAGTTTTACACTCACTGATCGGGACCTACTGTTTTACACCGATTCCGAACGGTGTTTTTTAAGAAGCATTTTCATGGCTAAGTACTCTATACTGTCGCCGTCAATAAAAGAGGAGACCGCCGTCGAAAGAAATTTAAGGTTGTCAGAACAGGGATCGAAGTCACGTTCTCATGCACAAAAGCCGCGCATACTACCATTGCACCACCGATGGCCACAATAATAATGTGTACAAATTGATGCTGGACGTTATCTGTTTCATAGATTAATTTATATATAGACTAGCTGACACGGCAGAATTCAATGATGTCATGACCACTAATGAATTCACATATTTTATATTGGAAAAACACACCAACACAAAAGTGTGCGTAAAACGCATAATCGGTTGCTTTTATAGTGTAATTATGAATCGGTAGCTTTTGTAGTGTAAATTGACATGTTGCAAACGTACTCTCCGCAATTATTAGAAATTGAGAATTTTCGTTGATGTTGACTCACTTTTGACGATCACAGTATGTATATAACAACTACAGAATACTCAAAGTCCAACTGATCTAACTTCACAAAACAAAAGGTGTAGAAAATTGGAAAATAACTCTGTATTGATTGTAATACAAAACTTATGAAATATCGACAATTACCTCATTTTTTCATTCATTGTGATGATGAAAATATGACAAGATCAAAATGTTTTATTTTTAATAGTACTGAAATCTCAATTTCCATTTGATATAGATTGCTTCGACGAAAGTCTGACTTCTAACATCCATTATGTCAAATATATTTCCAATACATTATTGTTATTCCCAGTAAGACTGTCGCCATAACTCAAAACACTCTGAAATATTCTTTGGAATATACTCTATTAGTTAAACAACCAACATTATACAAATTTAAGCTATATGTACTTTGGACTACCAGAACAGGTTTTCTTTGCCTCGTAAGAAAACTTTAAATCAATACACATATGCAATACACAAAGTATTTGACAACCCCATATCAAATGTAGAGGTTCACGATGACTTGATAAACATAAAGGCCACGTTTTACTTTCATATCCAGTCATTGATTGGTTCCTTGTTGAGAAAAATCCGCAAGGGCGGTTGTGCAATATCGTCTACAATAGTAATTCAAACCAGATTTCGAAGTTGAAAATCGGGCAAAAAATAAAGATTTATTAAAATATTTTTCCATTTGACGAAAGCATCCAATTTAAGTTAGTTAGTCAAGTGTATAGACGAACGGCTATTTGCTATCTTGAATTGGTTTGCAAATGTTGACCGGCATATGTACATACCCCTAGTCTACTGATATATTTTGTTTGGTGATGCAATTTGTTTTCACTTCTAATTCATATGCTCAAGCGCAACATAATAAACTTACCACAAACATTGCTAAAGCAGCCCAAACTTGACACATACATGGTGTTGTGAATAAAGGGTGATTTGTATGGTACGACACATATGCTGTAAATCCCCAATAGTAAGAGCAATTTTTGAACAGGTTACGCAAGGGCATTGTAGAATGAGAGAAACGATGAACGAAAATCGTCTCCAGCAGACGCTTAACATAATGGACCGTATAACAAGCAGCAGCAATACTGAAAGTAGACGCAAAGAGGAAGAAAAGAAAGACAACATATTAAGAGACACGAAATTAAAAAATATAAGACATTATAGAAAAACAAAAACAACACATTTTAATTATGCAAAAAATTATACAATTTCAAGTTCGAAGTTGCAACACTAACACCTAACACACAAGTTGCTAAGCGAATATTGTCTATCGTTTGTAGTATCATTTTATGTCGTCGGTCCCTTAATGCAAATCTGAAGAGGTCAATTTAGGTTAAAATATTTCTTCATCGATCGATCGATCACCATGGGGTTTTGTACAAATACAAGTATGTGCGTGGTAGTGCTTATAGTAGAGCCTCGTTGGCATGCTTAGATTTCTTCCATTCCCATGATATGGAATGCATACCAAAGTGGAGGGGGAAAGTTTAAAAAATGTTAATCAACATTTTTCGACTTTAACTATCTTCATATAATTTTTCCATTGACTTACTGGGTAGTTAGGGAAATTTCCTTGGTTGCATCTTTTCCATACACCAATTCCGGTCGCATGTAGAATAGCAGGTAAACCACTAAGGGGCCTGCATATTCCGCCATGAATACCGTCTTCCAGCCAATCTGTGGTCCCAAGTCCTTTATGTAGACCCTGTCACCGGCCCGCAGCTTAAGCGTTTGCAAGGTGTCGGTATCTTTTAGGGATTTACCTCTGGGTTCCAAACGCAACGACTGTCTGTCGGCAGAAGGAGTTTGTTTGAACTTGTTGTGTATGAGTTGCCGGAAGTAGGCAATATCTGTGCTTGCAGCAACATTGATTTTTCCATATGATTTGGACGTTTTGCAATCTAATATTTCAATCTATACAACAGAAACCACGGAGTTTTTAATCACCAACGTTTATATTTATATTGTTATCAAGATGTTACCTCCATTTTGATGGTTAAGTTTAAGTCAGAATTCCAATGGTCAATAAATGAATACTTTTTTTGGTCTAAATCGGACGTCCGTTGCCCGGTCTTCGCATCCGCTCGTTATGAAGTTTGTTAAATGACAGATTCCACCAACTATTCGTGACAAAGTTCACAGGCGGTAGCAGTGTTGCCAGAGTTGAGTGTTGAGATAATCCCATAACCGTATCCATTCCCCAAATGGATTCGTAAGCCCGGTATTCAGTTTTTATGAAATTTTCGTTGCCATAACAAGTACAAGATGTATTAATAAAGGTGAGCCCAGTTCACAGCTGATTTGCTTTGTTTTACGGTTAACTAGGTTGTCAAAAGTTGTTTACTTATTGTTGTTTGCATTGTTTTGATTCAAAGAAATAAAGCGACGCGGTTTAGAGTGAAAAAGTTTGTTTCCAAAATTTATATTAAAAAAAGTAAGAAATAGGAAAATGTGAGTCTGTGTCCTTTGCAGGAAAAATGTAGTTGAAGATGGGTCGTTCCACAGGATTCCAACAGACAAGCGGAGAAGGAACAAATGGAGATTTGCGAAACGAATTTCTCAAAATACGCTCTTATATGTGAGGACCTTTTTTCCTCCTCAGACATTATCAGAGGAGCAAAAAGGAATCATCTGATGCCCAGTGCCGTTGCCATACATACATGATGATATGTAGAAAAAAAAACAAAATTTTGATGAACCGAAAATTTCGCTCACTTTTCATTTGCTTCGTACTCAGCTCTTTGCGACACCAATGTTATTTCGTACGAAAACAATTGTTTGATAATTGTTTGGGACTGGAATTTTGACAATTCGGTTATTTTAGTAAACAAAAGTAATATCACATCATAGATAAAGGAAATAACTAGATATCGCACATGCCTTGGGATATTTCTTGTTCAATGGGATATTTTCAAGATGGAGCTGAAAGTAATAATTATAACATTTGATCCCAAATAAAATATACCTTGCGAGCTGAATTTAGAACAGGTGATAGCATAGCTCCGAAATCTTCGAGCGATAGCATAGCTCCGAAATCTTTGAGCGAGTTTCACTCCCTACTCGAATTCGAGCGCGACTATTCCTGCGAGTGAAAAAAATAGAAACTGTTTGTTTTTGCCGATTTGTGTGTGCGTGTGTATGTAGTAGCAAGTATAGTAACTCAAACGGTTGTTGGTGTTGCTATGGACTGTGGTTGGGAGTGGTGACTGAGGAGGAAGGAGGGGACTGAGGATGTTCGAAATAAAATGATTCTATTTTTGTATTGAATAAATGTCCCACACTGTTGAATAAACGTCATGAAGGTTATGAGAATCGTCAATGAGGGTTACAAAACGACAACACAGCACCTAGTGGCAGTACTTGACAACGCCTGTGCGATATCTACTTATTTCCTTTATCTATGATCACATGCAAGATTTATTAATTCAGGTTAAAGCAGTAGCACGGCTGATTTCATTGTTTTCATTCTGTTCGTGCCTAATATGGCAAACGTTGTTTACATTTCTGTTATTGTTAAGACTATTAGTTTGTTCACATAGTTTCAAAGAATTTGTAATAAAGTAGATGGATTTGTTTGCGAAAACAATTTGTTACATATTAAAGGGTTTTACAAAAATCGACCTGAATCTTTATTATAAACAGAAAATTTAATTCATTTACAATTAAATTGCAATTTTCACATTGTATTTACATCAGCTGACTTTGACATATTAGGCACTTTAATACCATCAACAGCTGCTGCTATAACCTGAATGAATAAATCTTGATTACATGCCTTAAAATTATGATGGAGAGCAAAGATGAATTATTAATAAAATATTTGCAAGGTAAATCAGAGATTTGTGGTAACTATCTGTAACAAAATTTTCCGTTTAGAGATAAAACTGCAGTTACACCTACCAAGATTATCGCTGTTTCGGGATTATAAGTGTCAAACTCCATAAGAAAAAACGTCGATAATCCCGAAAATGCGATAATCTTGGTCAGTGTAAATGCCGTTTAAATGACAACATTTCTTATGATGCTTCTTACGGGCTATAGATAGTGAACGCATAAGCACAGCTGATTTGCTTTGTTTACATTGCAAACCACTTTCGAATTGTCAAGTTCACATGTATTTATTTTTTCACTTTTTTCACCGACGGTCACTTATTTTTTTTTATTTTACATGTATTTACGTATATTTGTTGGATTTGACACAACGTAATGCTGCCCTCAACAGTTGATTCCACTTTTGACGTTTGAGTTGAATAAGCAAGTTGGTCGTTCTCCTCACATGTTTCAACTTTTGAATCAACTTTTCATTCAACTTCAGTTGTAAAAATATTGTTTAAGCGTCAACATGAATTCGGATTAAGAAAAACAATTATAGAAATCAATAAACTAAAGTACTGGCTAATAAATAGAAATAAATTGTCAAACAAAAGACTTTTAAAAACATTGAAAGAAACAGAGTTAAAAGATTACAAAAATTATATGCGAGTGTCAAACGAAACATTCACTGATTTTTTATCAAAAGTAAAAATCGCATTATTCATTTTCCATTTTTATACCCTCACCATAGGGATGGGGGTATATATCATTTAATATGTAAAAAATGTAACATATAGAAGGAGCCATATTAGACCCTTAGAATCTTTGGACGAATTTCGTTTTATAACTTTTTAAGACGTTTGAGCCATGTCCGTCTGTCTCATAGAATAACATATACCATAGAAGCTTTTATTCGCTCAATAAATTAAACGTCATAGGTACGATGGAAAGTAAACATTGGATGGTGGAAAATATGGGTTCAATAATACCAGATAGTGACAATAGTATACAGCGATCAACAAAGGAACAACAACCGAATTTCGTGTTTTTGTGGCAAACTAGTTGTGTTAAATACAATAGAAATGTATACCAACGATAAAAGTCAACAAAAAAGTCCAAAATATATTTAAATTTTTCAGTTCTACATCACAACGACAGGAAAAAGTTAAGTGAACATATTTTGTAACTCCACCTGGTGTAAGGTAATTTTAAATTTAATTGCTCTCATTTCCACAAACCTACGATGAGAGTGTGAAATGAAACGTCAGATGAGAGAATAAGTTTATCTATGTATGTATTATTCTATGGTCTGTCTGGCTGGCTGGTCAACACGATAACTGCCGTAAATCTTCATAGATTACAATTAAATTTTGTTAGTGACTATTGTTTGCCAATATTGAGTTTGGGATTGAAAATGGGCGTTTTGACCACGCCCCTTCTAATACCTCCCATACAAATCGACACATTTAGCACAAAATTATATTTCTTTCAAATCTTTCTTCTGGTAGATGTGATTAGCTTCAAATCCAACACCGGTTAATAATCTGTAAATGCCTACTTGACTTGAGGAAATGGG
Organism: Phaonia tiefii; assembly: GCA_963931995.1. Taxonomy (NCBI): domain Eukaryota; kingdom Metazoa; phylum Arthropoda; class Insecta; order Diptera; family Muscidae; genus Phaonia; species Phaonia tiefii. The sequence continues at coordinate 103,601,793 of OZ008369.1, read as the reverse complement.
CGAAATTGTTACGCCCATTCTGGTACCTACCTTACAAAACAGGGTGTTCGTCCAGGTTTTCAATCCGATAAATCGCGTGAAACACTTCCGACCTTAATGAAATTAGGTATAAGGCTTCACGTTATCAAACACCAATCACCGATTAAAACAAGGGTGATTTTGCCACGCCCATTGTGGTACTTCCCATACCAAAGTTGTTTGGCCGTCTGGATGTTCGGCACGGGAAGTCTCGCAAAACCGAACCAATCTTTATGAAAATTTGCAAAAGTCAATATTTAGTCCAATAAAGCTCTTCTATAGAAAATAAGCTGTTTTGCCATACCCATTCTGGTACCTCCCATATAAAAGTTGGGCGGATGACCGGTTGATCGACACGATAATTCTCATAAACTACAACCGATCTTAATAAAATTCGGTTCTAGGCAATAGTTTGCTAAAAGCTACTGCGTAATTAATAACTGGCTATTGTGCCACGCCCAGTTTCGTACCTCCCATACAAAAGTTGGTCGTATTTCCGGTTTGCCGACTCGATATCTCTAATAAATCATAACCGATCGTAAAAAATAATATTTAGTGCAATGTCATCAATCTGCTATTGAATATGGTCACTTTTGAGTATGGGCGTTTTTTAACAGAACTCGCACGCAATGGATGACTTAGGGTGAGGGTATGATTAAGTCGGTTCACCCGACTGAAACTTATGTACTGGTTTTTTATTCCACTAATAATTTCTCGTAACTTCTCTTTCTGATGTCTTTATTTTTATATTTGTCGCTTTTGCAGTTCCATAACTCCGGCAAATTTTTATATTGTTCGATAAAATCACAGCGTTGTGTTGCTTGGTAAACGTCACTATACAAATGAAAAACACATTGAAGTTGGACACTTGCCCTCACACGTACCAACAGTTGGTTCAACTTCACCAAATTATCAAAATTTTTTGATTTTTCATTCAACTGACGACGAACTAACGGTACGTTTACACGTGACAGTTTGCGACAAGACAGCTGAGAATATGTATTAACTGTCAAAAACAGAAAAATTGTTTGTTTGACGTACGCGTCCAGCCAGTTTTAAAGACAGTACAGTTTTAAGCAACCGCCGACAGTGTCGTATCGTTAAATTTCGTGCTCTGATTTTTTGTTTCTTCGCTCTTTTGCCATTGTTTTTTGTCTTACTTCTCCAAATTACAATGGAACTGATGTACTCTGCAAAATTAGACATGTATTCATGTTTATATGTTTGTTTTGTCAAACAATATTTCAATAAAAATTAGAAAAATTTTCAAATACAAATATATTTCCCAATTTGTAAAGTCGTTTGCGATGTTTTGCTTTTTTCTCAAATTACTACGAAGCGTCACCGATATGGCCGATGGCTGAACTAGTAGAGGTTGACGCAGTAGGATTTGTTGTAATTGTGTGAACCAACAACAGACATTTAGTTTTTGTTTCATGACTCTAACCGTCAAATTCAACACAGATCCAGAAGAACAAACACAGTAAACAAAAAAGTACAACAACAAAATACACTGAATTTAACAGATGGAGTCATAAGAAAGCAAAATCAGTTGTTCTATTGCGCCAACCTTTACTAGTGCAGCCATGATCTGGCCGCTTATGTCAAATCTCTTGCCGAAGCTACTGTCATTGAAAAATCAGAGATAGAGGCGAGGCAAATGAGAGAAGTGTAAGTGTGGTAGTAAAAATGTGTGAATGTATTTCTACTGCCGGAACAAAACTGTCCCGTGTAAACGCCAGGTAACTTCAACTAGACCTCAAACGTACCAACAGTTGATTCAACTTATGACAGGTTGAATCAACTGTTGGTACGTCTGAAGGCAGCATAAGCGAGAAGCAAAAACAAAATGTATGTTATTGTTGCTATCAATATGCCATCAGCTACAACAACACCTCCTGCGTCTACCATGAGTATTTTTATTATGCCATTCCCGATCATAGATAAAGGAAATAAGTAGATATCCCACAGGCGTTGTCAAGTACTGTCACTAGGTGCTGTGTTGTCGTTTTGTAACTTTCATTGACGTTTCTCATAACATTCACTCACGTTTATTCAACAGTGCGGAACATTTTTTGAATACAAAAATAGAATCATTTTTCAGGTTGTGCTATTCAAACAACTAATTTAATTTTTTCCATGTCGTTGTGTTCCCCACTTTCTAATTCAAATGCATTTTGGTTATGAGCTTTTTTGGTGTATTGTTATTGTTGGTATTCGTTTGTGTTGACTTGTACAGCATCGGCCCACTAAACCAAACAAAATGCCTGTTGAGGTTGCCTACACCACCTACTGCTATCACCTGTTCTAAATACATCTCGCAAGGTTTATTTTGTTTGGGATCAAATGTTGTAATTATTGCATTCAGCTCCATCTAGAAAATATCCCATAGAACAAGAAATTTCCCAAGGCATGTGCGATATCTAGTTAATTCCTTTATCTATGTTCCCGGTTCACTGAAAAAATGCCCCACTTCTGTTTTTTCGTTATTTTACGGCTTATAGGGCGTCTACATGCACTCGATCTAGCAGATCTACCCGAGAATCTACAAATCACTCTATTATCATGTGATTTCTCATACATTTTTGTACCCAAGATCGAGTAAATTTATCTCGATATTATTATTATTATTATCATAGGTCTATCTGCGTACTGATAATTTGTAACAATTAGTACAAATTGTTATTGAATGTTGTCTGTTTACACCAAAAACCCAGTAACGAGAGAGATTAGTTTGACGGGTCGATGATAGGTAACTTACAAGTTTTACTGGAGAAATTTTTTGCCAGTAAGAACTTACAAGAAATAACATATGTTTTGAAACTGGTTTTATGTAAACAAACAAAATTAGGAAATATGAAGGACATAAAATAACAAATTAATCATTGGAATTTTGTTTTTTTAGAATAAAAAGTTCGTTTTTAATGCTCTGTAATATACTTTTCACTATTTCAATTAAAAAAGAAGGCAGTTTTGGTGATTTGTAAAGTTTTATTCGAACAGCGGTTGTTGGTTCTTCAATGTTGACATTGAAAATTGCAAATCAGCTGTTCTATAAGAAAAAACGTCGAAAACGCGATAATCTTGGTAGGTGTAAATGCAGCTTTACTCTCTGAAAGTTGTGGGCCACCAAATTTCGAATACGATTCGATTAAGAAACCTTCTAATATCATTTTCACACTAGGTCAAATGCTTAACCATTGGACCACCGACGGGCACCACAAAAGCTCTGCTACAAAAAGCTCTGTACAAAAAGCTCTGTACCTCGTTTCTGTAGTTCTCGAATCGAAAAAGTTTTTCAATTTAGCATCATGGTAGAATTATCTATTAGGTAGTCGCATGAGCAATTCCGTCGTTAAGCTGTCAAAATTCGCTGAATAATGAAAACCACTATGTACTCAAAATGTGAAAAATTTTATAAGATTGTCTTACTTGCTACAAAGTCTATGCTATTAAATTTCATTTTGGTTGAAATTCTTTGAATTTTATTAACAAACAAAGAGAAACAAAATCGAATTTGACAGCTTACCGGCGGAAAAGATTAAAAAACCACAAATCAGCTGGGCTGACGCGTTTACCCGATAGATAATTTTACCATGTTTGGCATGAAACAAAAAATTTTATCCTTTCTCGGTTTGTGAGTATAATAGTCTTTTCACACTAGCGTACATTTTGGGGGAACGAATGGAAGATGTTAAAAAAATTAAACTAGCGTCCACACTTGCAATATCTTCCATCTGTCAGTTTCTAATATTAATTGTTTAACATAGTCGTATCACGACGCTGAAGCGAAATATTTGTGACAAATAAAAAGCGAACTTAAAATGGTTTAAGAAATATAATTATAAGTATGGAATTGTATTATCTATTAGGGCCCAGGGATTATTATACGTTTATGTGTTTGCATTTCATATTTATTACAATTGCTTTCTTTTCTACATTTGTTTAGTCAAGATACATTTGCATCAGGTGTTGTAATTGCCTCAACAAGATAACTACAATAGTCATTTTATTTCTGTTTGGTTTGACTCCACTGTAAAATTAATCGCAAGTGTAGAATACAAGCAAAGTACAATAACGAAATACATTTCAATTTAATAAGGCATCTCCACTGGATGATTACGAGCAAAATAATTTTTTCGCTGAAATTAGGCAACATTTTCCATACAAATTTTAAATTAGCTCATTTCAATGAATTTTGCATTGAAATGAGCATAAAAAAGAAATTACTAGACACCCTGTGTATCAATTCCACTTTTAATCCCAGTATTCAGATAAACCTGAATTTCAGGTTTCCATATGAAGTCTATAAGCCTGTTTTTTTACTCCCTGCTAAACTAATTTTTTGACCACTTTGTATGGGTAGCTAAGCGATTTTAAGCAGCTGCTCATACAAAGTCGTCGAAAAATTAGTTTAGCAGGAATTTAAAAAACAAGTTTTATGTAAAAAAGCAAGTGGTTACTTACATATATTTTATATGCAAACCTAAAATTCAGTTTCAGCTGAGTACTACGCTTAAACAACGAGATGTCAAACGAAATTAAAATTGTTCGGTGTGGACGGTTTGAAACAAATTTGAAATTGAGCAGTCAGTGGAGACATGGCATAACAGTCAATTGAGACAACAATTTGAAAAAATTTAATTCAGCTGTTCTAACGCTACCACCTGATACAATTATATATTGTGTTTCGTTGATTCAATTTTTGTAATTTTTACTAATTATGACACTTTTTTCCCGTGATGGATTTAAAATTATCGAATAATGTTGGGTGTGTAGCGATGCTACTTTATTGCATTTATGTTCTTCATGTTAGTAACACGCATAAGTTTTCGCCATGGTACAATAATATATACATGGTAATAGCAGCGCGCGTTGTTGCTGTTGTAGGCAGCAACAACAGGCATTTTGTTTTAATTCTATTCGCTTCAGTTGTCAAACTTTACACGAAAGCATACTAACAACACGAAAATGCTAAAGAGTACAAAAACAAAATACATGTGAGTGTGACAGCCGAAGCGAAGAACCTCATGAAAAAAATTAAAACAGCTGTTCTTACGACTTTACCATGAACATATTATTGTACCATGGTTTTCGCGTACCAAAACGAATAGAAAATCCCTACCCGGAAATAGAAAGCATATGATCTCGTAATGATAGTTACAGATATGTTTCAGTTAACAGCTGATGTAATCAGTGTTAACAGTGATGCATTTGCCATGGTGTTGCTACAGGTGAACAAAGTGAGATGGGAACATTTTCCAAAGATTTTGAAAGGTGTTGAGCTTCCAAAGTGTCATATTTGTATGGGGAAATGTTAACATCTTTAGCAAATTGATTGAAGATGTGGCCTAGTGTGAAAAGGCTATAAAAAGTGTTTCTGTATATGCGAAAAGAGGCAACACTGATGACGTTTTTATTGGAATATTCCAAGAAAGCTGTCAAGTAACAAAAAAAAATATAAACAAACAAAATAACCTAGCGCGAAAAAGAACAACAACAAATAGAAGCTGTTTTAAGGGATTCCCACTGCTTCTAGCAATTTGTGTTGGAATTGAACCCTCCAAATTGTGTCTATATTTTACTTTTTTGACTTTTCTGTAATATTTAGGAAAAATTAATTGAAATACACAACAAAAACATATAATTCTTATATGCTCCACTTAAAATATAAATTCATAATTTCGTAAAAGACTGTTTGTAGAAACAATATCAAAATCTCGCACCATTTTAATTTGTGAGCATTTTTGACGTTTCAAATCTTGCATTTTACAACTGCCTACTTTTTAGAAACAGTTTTTCTCGCATTTTTCCAATAAGAATGAAAAAAAGCAGTACGTGACAGAAAGTTTTCGCAAATCAAATGTTGTAGAATCAGTCACATGTGAGAGACAACTTTGTGTACCGATTCGTACCATTTTTGTTTCAATTCACATGTTTCATGTGAAAAATTTTTCGATTCGAGAACTATAGAAACGAAGTACTGAACACACTGCAATCGAAATCTCGAGTTTGAAGATTTCGTTTAACCAAACATTTATTTTTCAATATAATAATCAACTGTTAATTTACTTAAAATTTCTGATTATTAATTTCCTCGAAAGTTTATTTCACTAAACAGCGGATTATTGTACTGCAAAACATATATTTCTAAATAAATCCCGAATTCTCGGTATACCTAAACGTTGCTTAAAGCTGTGGATCTGATAATTTTTTATGTAACATTTTCGATAACTCTTAGTTATCGAGATATCGGACTTTGAAAGTTTGGAATATTATCGAATATTTCTTTTACGTTTTTTAATTTTTCTGATAGGAAATCAAAAAATAAACCAATAAAAATAGGAAAATTTTTCGATAATTCGTTTAGGATTTGAGATATCGGACATTGGAATTTTTAAAATTTGTTGAAAAATTCTACGTTTTGGGCAGTACACGTTATTCTAAGGGGGTAGATATAACACCTGATTCTGCGTTATATTCTTTGTGTTGCGATGTTTTTAAAAATCGCGCGATTGATTTTTATAATATAAACTCACACGAAAATACTATGCCGAAGCCAGTCTAAGACCTACCCGAGAGGAGCAAATCCCTAAACCCGGCCAAAGGTTGGCCACGCTGAAAGCTTTATAACACAAAACTACTATGCTGAAGTCGTGAAAACGGAATTAGGCCTACCCCAGAGGAAAAAATCTCTCATCAAAATTTAAGTTTTTAAATAGTCCTCCAGATTGTTTTTTCGAAACTTTCTATTCCGATAACTAGATAACTGTAGCCCGTTTCTGTAACTCGTACCGATCGCAGTTACCGATTGAAAGTACCTATTTGACGTCACTCTGACGTCATTCTCACCATCACTGTTTCTGTAAAAAAAATTGCCAATCCCTATTTCATTCACTCGTTCCAAATCGGTAATATGACATTTGTTTCGATTCTACTCAATAGGAATCGCTTAAAGAAGTGTTTCTGTAAGAAATCTGACTCAACTCGAAATCGATAATTTTCTCACTGACTTTAAGCCAAGTGAAAACTCTACCGATTGCTGTAGTGTTGCAACTATGAGAAAGCAAGTACTCATCAAATATAACTTTGACATAAACCTAGTTTACGTCGGAAATTCCTGGAAAATATTTGTCAATTGGAGTGGGTAGGAATTGTTATTGTATTTTCGGAGTTATGGGCCCCCAAAGTTCGGACATACGGCTCGATATTACGAGAGTGATGCCGTTTTATAGGACCAATGTTTCAACTTCTTTATGTAGAAAAAGTTGAAATAAGCAAAAAAAAAAAATAAAATACATTTTTTGAAAAACTGTCTGATTTTTTTTTAAAACATTTTTCTATTGAAATAACAATTCCTACCCATTCCAAAAAAAAGAAATTTCCGAAATTTACGACAATTTATGAACCGGTTTCAACGAAATCGGTATTCAAAATATACCGAGTGCAAATGTTTGTTTATTTTAAATATACATCACCAACAGTCAACTTATTTAATTGCTTTTGGCGCCGGTGGATTCTCAGCATATTTCTGCGATCATGGGAAGATGCGTTAATAATAACAAATATGCTACTCATTTTGTATAAACTTATTAAAGTAAATACGAAACTGAAAAAAAGTGTTTTTAATACGAAATATTTGTAGATGAAAACAAATGCAAATAAACAGCTGCTTGTCATCTGTTTCAATTCTTACCGTTTCTTTCCGATTTGTGTTTCTTTCCATCACAGACCGAATTTTTACCGATTTGAACGTACAGAAACACCAGTAATCACGAAATCGGTAACTTTCAATCGAGTCATTGTGACGTCACATAAATCGTTAACTTACCGATTTACTTACAAGTTATAGCCTTTTCACACTAGTGTACATTTTGGAGGAACGCATGGAAGACGTTGAAAAAATGAAACAAGCGTTCACACTTGCAACATCTTACATCTGTCATTTTCTAATATTCATTTAGCAAATGTCACATCATTTAGCAAATGTCACATCGAAGTCACATTTTGTGATGAAAAATAAACGAAGTAAAATGGTTTAGGAAATATAAGCATGCATGCAATTGTACTCTATTTGGAGCCCGGAAACGAAAACATGGAGAATGGCATTCATCAAACGTTTATTTTTTAACATTTCATATTTATTACAATTGGTTTTTTCTTACATTTATTTCGCCAAGATGTATTTGTATCAGGGGGTGTTATTGTGACTAGACAATAGCTATTTTATAATGTTTGTTTTCATTGCAGTGCCAAATTCAGAGCAAATTTGTTATACAATTGCAATACAAGAAAGCAAAAAAAAGTATATAAAACAAAATACATATGAATTCAACAGTCAGTTGAGGCAAAGATTTGAAAATATTTAAATCAGCTTTTCAAGCGCTACCACTTGATATAAATATACCTTGGTTTTGTTTTCGAAATTCTGTATTTTTTTTTAATATTTTTCTAGTGATGGACTCAAAATTATCGAATGATGTGGGGTTAAACGAAATGGGGAGGAACATTTTTCAACGATGTTGAGCTCACAAAGTGTCAAATTTGTATGGGGAAATGTTAACATCTTTGGCAAATTGTTGGAAGATGTAATACAGCATTCGCACTGGCATCGATTTACTTGATTTTGACACTTTTGTTGATTTCAAGCAGAGATCAGGAAAATTTGCTTGATTTTCCATACGTTTTGACAGACCACAAGTCGGGTATTTTTTCTTAATTGTATAGGAATCAGGAAAAAATGCTTGATTTGCTTTATGTAACGCTGTTTTATCTCACACTACGAACGAATAGTACGCTTGTTTACAACCATTTCAATAACGGCGCATCGATGTGGTGGTACCACTAGAATACCCGACTCATTTATTTATCGCATATCTTAGGTATTTATTGTTTCTCAAACATATTTTTTATACTTTTTTGTTGACTTTTATTCCTAGAATACATTTGTGCTGAATTTGATAGTGGAAAAATACCATATAAAGCAAAATGCCTATTGTTGTCGGCTTGGTGGGTTTGTTGTCGTAGTAATACTACCTCGTCAATGCGCCTTGACTTTCAATCAAATCAGGAAAAATCTCAATGCGAACACTTCGGATTTTGTTAAGACATTTGATACGAAATCGGGAAAATATTTTGTAGTGCGAATGAGCTATAAGATTTGGCCTAGTGTGAAAAGGCTTTTACCGGCAGATTTTATTTAAATATTATTTCTCCACATATTTGGAGGTATTCACCAAAAACTGTCATTAAAACTGTAGTGTTTTTAAAATTGTCTTCGAGACCCGTTTTTCGAAGTTTTATATTCCGATAACTGAGCGAGTGATCGAAAAATTTAAGTAATTTTTGGCAAAAATTGCTTTGGTGGGGTAGAGCCTCAAAAAGAAAATCCCCCGAAAATGGATTAAAATTAGAGAAAAAAAAATAAAATGGGTCTAAAAAGGGTCACAAAATAGGTTAATTAAAAAAATCGATTTTTTTCAAAGTGTTTTTATAGAAGTGACAAAATAAGGAGAAAAAATAAAATATTTTTTTTTCGATAACTGTCTCCGTTATCGACGTATAAAATTAACAAATTTTCAAAAAACTGGGGTAGGGGTAGGTTTTTTAGTTCGTTTTAATTTTAAGGTGGTCAGAGCACGGTTCGAACACAAGATTTCATGTACAAGAAGTGCGCGCACTAACCATTCCACAACGAACGGCCAAGCAGGAGGATTAGCATCATACAATTCTGTCAAAGTCAGCCTTTTGAGTTATGTCTTCCTGCCTTTATTTGTAAAAATAACTTGATATTTAATAAACAAAATTTTTATGTGGAATTTATTTAGAATTTCTTGAAATTTTGTAATTAGAATATAAAGAAGAAAGTAATATCAGCTGATCGTATAACACTACCTCTTATATCAATCATAGAGTAAATATGAAGTAGAGCCGCCATTTGTCTCATCTGACGTTTTCTTTCACACTCTTCGTGATGCGGTCGGTGTGATAGAGAGATGTTTGACGAAAAGTGATATACACCAGGTGGAATTACAATAACTTCTTGCTTTAATTTTTCATGTCGTTTTGGTGAAAAATTGTGAAATTTAAATGCGTCTTACACTTTTTTATTGACTGTTATTGTTAGCATACATTTGTGTTGTATTTAACACAATAATTTTAACACACAAAGCGAAATGCCGTTGTTGTTATTTTGTTCGTTGTTTTGAACCATTGCCTCTATCTGGTATTAGTGAAGAAATTCTTTTCAACATCAAACGTATACATCACACGAGGACAAATGTCAGAAATTTGGTGAGTGAAAGAGTTTGATATCAATGGTTTTGTATGTGTTGTCATTAATGTACATGTTCAGTGAAGTACGTTTCCTTTACACACCCATTTTCGTTTCACAGTCTCCTACTGAAAGTGCGTACACTCTGAGGTGAAATGATTTGTGACATGATAATAACATTATCGTAGTTAATTTACTCGATCTTGGGTACAAAGAATGTATGAGAAATCACATGATAATAGTGTTATTTGTGAATTCTCGAGTCGATCTGCAAGATCGAGTGCATGGAAACGCCCTATTAGATTGAAGCGCGATTAAAAAAAATTAAATTTTGGGAAACTTGTACGAAATTGTTTTCAATGAAATGGCTGTTATTTCCTTTCATATGAATACCCACACTCTGTGTTTTGTAGTTTGGGCCGGATATGGTGTCTCAAGGCCTCCATATTACATAGTAAAAGTGGACTTAAATGGACTAATACATCGCACTAAAAATATCGGTACCGCTTAATTTGTGCGACCAATAACTTTCATTGAAATACCCACCATTACCTATACCCAAGTGGGAGCAAATTTCTTTTAGCAGCAAAATTTGATTTTTTCTTTGCCTGGTAGAGCATATGCGGATTTAAAAAAAAACAGTTTGCTGAAGTTAATATTTCCGAAATATATGTCTCCAAAGCTTCAATGTATAATCGCGCATAACTCTGCCATTTATTATCCGATCCTGATGAAATAAATGTCATAAATCGTTAAATGTATATTCCACCTAGGCTCAGGCAGGGAGGTTCAAATTCCCTCTGTACCTTAAGTCGATGTGTGACATAATCAGAATCGCGCGAGTTTTTAGAAATAACTGTTTTATTTTGGTGTGTAAAAGACAAGAACAACAACGACAAAAGACAACAACAACAAGAACAACAAGTTGATTAAACCAAAAAAGTGAGGTTAAAAAACATTTTTTAAATGAACCCCTAATGGGTTAATAAAAGGAAATATATTTATATACAGAGTTATAGAGTTCCATAAGGGCTTTGTAGTGATACATATTTCAAGCAGACCCGATGATAAATACCTGAGATTTGACTGATTATATACTCAAGCTTTAAAGGCCTTTGTCTCAAGAAGTCGGACCTAGGGCGAAAAAAAAACTTATTTTTCAACTCAGCATAAAAGCCTTTACCGGTGGAGAAATTTTGGTGCAAATCTGATTTTACTGCTAAAATAGTTTTATGTCTTATAATCGCCATCCTAGTTGAAATAACATTAAAAATGTATCATTTAACTCGTAGTGCAGTTAGAACTTTATTTCTGCTCAAATATTCTCCAATTTTATTAAATATTTTGTATTTTATCACTTCACCTTTGTTTTGCAAATGGCGTCAGTTTGATGCATCGTAACGATTAGTCGAGAAATGTATGAATACCGGTTATTTTTCGTAGCATTTGCCAATGCTGCCAAATGGTATTAAGATAATTTGACAAAACACTGGAAAACTCTTTTCGTATTTAAAGTTAGATCAAACATAAACCAAAGTCAACTGATTACCAATTGAAATAACCAGTCAAAAACTGGGCCTCAGTCAGAAAATTTTTCGATTTCTCGCATTCTTGATTTTTTCTTTAATTTACAGTTTTTTCATTTTCATTTCATTTACTACGTCTATGGACAAAAATCCTTACAGATTAGCATATTAAATGACATATGTAAACTACTCTATAAATTCATTGAGTTTCTTATACAAAAATTAATATCATACATTATAAATAAATACATTAGTTGAAATAATAATTAATTATAGTATATAACAAATTTCTAAAATTCGATTTAGGAAGACTAAAATCAAGTAAATTGCAATATTTATTATAAAGTCTCATGGCTTTTAGTAGTGGTTCATTAAGTGCATAATTCGTAGAACGTAGACAAACTTAAAAATAAGTATACTGCCGTAAAATACGAATCGGAGCATTAATAGAAACAACCGATAATAGTTCCGGAAAATTAACACACCCATTGATAATATCATACAAAAATAACAGAATTCAAATATCTCTTCTTAAACTCAAAGAATTTAATGAAATTGGGTTAGAGAAAAAAATGCCAAAAGAAATCAAAGCAAACTTTAAGAATGATTTCTGAACACGTTCAATACGATTAATATGAATATCCGCTATAGGACTCCAAATAAAGCATCAATATTCTAACTTTGGCCGACAAAATGATGAAAATATTACAGTTTTTGTATATGGATCTGAAAATTGGGCCGTATTTCTACGTATAAAGTACAAAGTAGAATAAGCTTTTGGAATAATATAGTCCTGGTGAGATGTAAATATTAACTTCGTGTCAAACATTACTCCCAAATCTAAATATTCAAATGCATTAATCAAACCATTACTATTAATTTGATATTGTGAAACAATTATATTTTTACAACGGTGAAAAGTCATTTGAAAACATTTAAATAAATAAATTGGTAAACCATTACTTGTGGACCAAGCAACGAACCTATCCAAATCCGCTTGCAGAAGTATAGCATCGTTAACTGAATGCACGGTATATAAAATTTAAGGTCATCAGCGTATCGAACATGTCTGGCATGTATGAAACACTGAGATATATCATTCACGAAGATATTAAATAACAACGGCCCTAGAATACTTCCCTGAGAGACACCCGAAACAGGAATATAAGGCTGAGAGTATATATGTATATTAATACGGAGCAATACCTATTAGTTAAATACGAACGGAACCATCTAATTAGAGTGGGTGGAATACCGATTTTAACTAGCTTTAATAGTAATACATTATGCGGCACTCTATCAAATGCTTTAGAGAAATTGTGTATATAGCATAGATAAAGGATATAATAGATATAGCGCGACCATTGTCAACTTTCTTCACTAGGTGCTGTTCTGTACTACTGTCACTTTCACTGAAGTTTCAATAATTCTCATTGACGTTTATTCAAAATTGTGGGAAATTTTTATGAAAGTAATTTAAACAATGGAAAATGTGATAAAATGTATGCGATTTTACATAATAATATTTGTTTCTTATATAAAAACAATTTCAAAGCCATGACGCCGGTGTTGGGATATCAATAGGAGAAAAGCCGTAAGACCGCCCAAAGATGAACATCCCGGAACGCCTTTTTAATCTAATAACTTCCCCGGGCAAAAACTGTAGCAACTTCTGTGGTCGCAGATGCCAAACCGTTAGAGTGTCTGAGGACTCTCAACAAGGAATGGTAGCTGAACCGGAGGATGAACCAATTTAGTAGGAGATAGACGGTGGTGACATGGCTTTGCAATTCGATAGCCATCAGATATTCTACCTTAAAGAACGTGTGGTATTCTTGATATTTTTGTTGAAAATTAGTTTTCTTTTGATATGAAATTTTAGCTTTTTATTGTCGTATTTTTTGACTTTTTGTTTTGGGATCAAAAAAATCACATTTGTTGCTTTCAACGACATCTAGAAAATTACCCATTACACTAAAATTTTCCTAACACTTGTGCTTCATCTATTTCTTTACTTTATCTATGGTATATAGCATAGATAAAGGAAATAATAGATATAGCGCGCCCATTGTCAACTATGTTCACTAGGTGCTGTCCTGTACTAGTGTCACTTTCACTGAAGTTTCCCATAATTCTCATTGACGTTTATTCAAAATTGTGGGAAATTTTTCTCAAAGTAATTTAAACAAGGGAAATTTGACAAAATGTAAATGATTTTATATAATAGCGTTTTTTTCTTATATAAACATCAATTTCAAAGCCATGAGGCCGGTGTTGGTATATCTATAAGAGAAAACCCGTAACACCGCCCAAAGATGAACATGCTGGAACGCCTTTTTAATCTTAAAACTTCCCCGTGCAGAAACTGTATCAACTTCTGTGGTCGCAGATGCCAATACCGTTAGAGTGTCTGAGGACTCTCAACAAGGAATGGTAGCTGAATCGGAAGAAGAACCAATTTATTAGGTCTTAGTTGGTGTTGTCATGGCTTTGCAATTCGATTGCCATGAGATATTCTACGTTAAGTAACGTGTTATATTCTTGTTTTGAAGTGATATTTTTATTGAAAATAATTTTTTATTTGATATGCAATTTTAGAATTTTAATGCCATATTTTTTGACGTTTTTTTTGGGAACAAAAAATATTCCATTTATTGCTTTCAACGACATCTAGAAAATTACCCATTACACTAAAAGTTTCCCAACACTTGTGCTTCATCTATTTGTTTACTTTATCTATGGTATATAGTATCCACCTGAAATCCATTTACAAAACTGTCAACACAATAACGAGTAAAAAAGTAATTTTTTTCAAATGACAAGAAAAAAATTTTGTTTATCAATTCTTTTCATTTCTAATTAATAGTTGTGTTTAACTTCCCGACGATGCTACCCAAAGGGTAGCGAAATATCGAAGATTTGATTATTTTTTTTTATTATTTTTTTGTTTTATAATTTTCTGAGCCGTTCTCCACCTCGAGAACTTTAGGCTAATGTTTTCCTCATTTTTTGAAAAAAGTTTATCAAAACTGGCCTTTTTCCAATTGTTCTCGAGATTCGTGTTTGGACCCTGTGACCCCCATGAGCCCGGCTGACAAATTTTTTTCTAAATTTTTGTTGTTATATTTCACTCTAATTTGAATTTTTTGTTTTTGAGACCCAGTTGGTATTCGGCAATTTTACACAAAATGTCATTGTTGTTACTGTCAAATATGAAATATTTTTTTACTAAACGTTGCATTCTTTTCAAAATAGTGCTAAAAGCAACTGGCACCTTTCCTCAAAATAAAATATTCGGGTCAAAAAAAGATACAAAAACAGCTGCTTAAGTGCCTGGCAACACTGCTTTAATGGCCACTTTCAACAGCTGTTCCACTCCTTACTGGATGAAAACAGTGGTTTGCTGTTATTTTTGCGACACCTCTGAGGGTGCTACCTATGCATATATTCTGGAAAGAAATAGAATACACCAGGATTTCAAAAACTACTAATGTACTTACAGGAATAGCATCAAAATGGAGAGCGGTGATGAGGTGGGTAATTGAATGTACATAAGTAATACAAAAATTTGATTGGGTCTAAATCATCTACAGATTGAATTGTGTCAAAGTGTAGAACCGCATGAGGAGGACATTGTTAAATCCAAGGCAGTTGTCAAGTTCTGTCAGGTGCAATCACCTGTCAAGTTCAATCGTCTGGAATGTAATACAAATCTAAATCTGCCGCCCTCGAATTGGTTGACGAGTGCTGACAGTAGTTATGGTTTGCATCAGGCTTTGTACCACAATCCCGGATTCGCCAGCTTTCGCATGGCTCACATGTTTCCCGATTGTGTGGGAGAAGTGGATGTTGTGGCTGATGCGGAGAACATCAAGAATCTTCTCAAGCTACCATACACCTCTAAGGGTCCAGTTAGCATGACAGTACATAAGGTGGGCAATACATTGCTGCTGGATGAGTTCGATGTGCAAAAATATTTATTGCGAAAGGCAGATGATGATTGGAAGTGGCTGCGAACATTTATAATGGAACAAATATTGGCATATGGCGATGCAGGTAACAAGTTTTGCTTGAAAGATAAATCTCGGGAGGCAATACAAAGCAAAAATCTGCTATCGAAATTCTTGTATTACTCCCTAAAACAATCTGTAAATGGCGGCGATGATGTTACGGTCACTGAAAATAAGAAAAAACAAACTGCTTTGCCTATAACTGGTCCCGTCTTGCCGGAACCCAAGGTAGAGGAAAATGTTCCTGATCCGAACTCGTCGCATGTGTTTCAACGCAACGTGGTGTGGACATTTGAAGATATACGCATGTTAATCGGCACCGATATGCCCATATTCGGTGGCCCCAACAGACCCTGCATTAGTTTACGTTTACGAGATATGGCAAAGCCCATTAATGTGCTGACAGGCATTGATTATTGGTTGGATAATTTAATGTGCAATGTTCCAGAGGTGGTGATGTGCTATCACTTGGACGGTATTGTACAAAAATATGAAATTATTAAAACCGAAGACCTACCTTATCTTGAGGATTCACAATTTTCTCCGCAAGTGGTAAGGAATGTGGCTCAAAACATTCTGTCCTTCCTCAAAGCCAATGCCACCAAAGAGGGTCACACGTATTGGCTGTTCAAAGGACGCAACGATGATGTTGTCAAACTGTATGATCTTACAACCTTGTGTAAAAATCAAACTGATTCTACTGAGTGTGATGAGAAACAAGGCAATCCTTTCACCGTTCCTGTAGCTATGCTTTTATACACCGTAGCCCGCAACATTAAGAATCGCAACCCTCAGATAAGCCCAAAAACAGCAGGAAGTATTAGAGCCCTTTTGGACAACTGCATTAAACTCTTGCCAAAAGAGAAGTATCCACAAATTGTTACTTCATCACATTATATCTTATCTGACTTGCATATCCCCGCTGGCATAGATCCTAAAGATCCCAAGTTTGATTTGTGTGACACAGACTCGGACACACAATCCGTGTACGAAGAAGAAGAGGAGGAAGATGAGGATGAATTTGATTACGAGGAGGCATTTAATTTTCGTGAACTGAGTAAAGACCAAAATATTGCTGTACAAACCATTTGTGACACACTCAAAGATTTTCAATTTGATAATCATTGTCCTAAGTTGGGGAAACAAGGACCTTCGCCACTTATAGCTAGCATCGAAGAGAGGTGTACAATTGCTTTGGAACACATAAGCCAGGGTTTGTCATGCTTGCAATTTTTCAACAAAAATGAAGAAACCTTCGTGAAAGAATCCGAGGCCAGGGCAAAGGACGAGGAAAAACAACGCATTATACATGAAGAACAAAATCCCAATATGGCCAAGCCATTTAAACCTATTCCGCTTCCTTATGAAACTCTAAGCTCACCAAAGAAGTTAAGCGAAAACACCGACAAAACGGCGGCACTGAAGGAAAATCCATCACCGTTAGAAGCAAAGTCAAAATCGAAAGCTAAATTAAAAAAATCTCACAGTAAAGACTTAAAGCCCATCTTAACAACTTCATCATCTCAAACGTCACAATCAGCCGAACCACACCACATAGCTGTTAGTTTTAATTCTCAATTATTCGGGTCATGGAACTGCCATTTGAAATTACTCCTGTTAGAAAAGGCGTGTCTTACATATGCCACCTTGGCCGAATACAATTACGTCGAACAGCGTTATGGATTATGTTTGCGTGATATTTATATGTCCTGCAAATGCCAACATGTTGTTCTCAAGTATATGACCTCCCTGGTCTCGCAAAAAAGCTGCCTCTTGGGTCGTGCCGGGGATTGCTTCTTTCAAATGGCTAAGAATTGGGGACAAATTGGCGATAATTTGAAGGATTTTAATAAATCACGTGAAATGGAAATTAACATTGAAAAAGAGCTGGAAAAGGAATTGGGTATGTGAAAATTAAAATTTTTTATTTTGTTTTACTAAATAAGTTATTCAATTTTGTTACACATATGTACAAAAACACATTTTCTTTTCATATACTATTTTATTTCACGTTTATTTTTTTGGATTATAAACTCTTTTCAGATACCGATGATTCTGCCGAACTGATAACACCACAAGAACATGTCGAATTTCTCATGGTATCCAGTTGTGCTTGCTATGAAAATGCATTGAAACATGTTAAGAATACATCAGCAAACGATAATAGCGATGAAGAGGCGCAACAGGAACTGTTAAGGCGTCTAGGTAATGTGCGAAATGAATTGGGCGTGAAGTACATGTTTTGGTCACAAGAGGAATATGCGAAGCACTCACAAGATATGGCCAACAACCAAACGAGTGGTAGTGAAACAAAGCCTAGTGTGTCGAGTGACGATGAAAACTCGAAAGATGCACAAGATGAGCCTTTATATTTGAAATTGGCCGTCAAATCATATGACTGCTTAATACGAGGCATTAAGGCATTCGGCTTGGTACAAGACAACGTTAATTTAGCATTTTTGTATTGCAATATGGGTCGATTTATGCGTTTTCGGGCTCATCTTATCACACCAAATGAGAGGTAATTTTATTTTGAGCATCTTATAAATGTCGCTTATTAAGTGCTTCATTATTAAACACTATTTTAGCATCGATGTGA
This sequence comes from Phaonia tiefii, assembly GCA_963931995.1. NCBI lineage: Eukaryota > Metazoa > Arthropoda > Insecta > Diptera > Muscidae > Phaonia > Phaonia tiefii. The sequence goes on along the minus strand of OZ008369.1, from coordinate 103,583,367 downwards.
TACAACAACAGAAAGTATTTTATACTGAAGCATTTTCCTACTACGAAAAGGCTCAAGATGTGTTGGGTTCACGGAAATCGAATGCGGAATTGTGGGATTTAGTAAACTGGGAATTGTCAACAGCTACATTTACTTTGGCCAAACAGTTGCAGGATTGCAGTAGTGCTGAGGAGGTATGTTGAATAACAATATGTATAATAAAAGCTTAATATTATGGACGTAATTACTTTCACAGACATGTCGAGGCGATTTGGAGAAAGAAGTTTTGGATCTTTTACAGAAATCTTTGAAATTTTGCGATGTTGAACATCCTGGCTCAAGGCAAATACTATATACTTATCGCTCTGGTTTAATCCACCAAAGGTACTGTAATTGTCCGCCAAACGATCCACACGCGGATAGAAATATAATGATAAATACAAATATTTCTGTTATTAGATTAACCTTACAAAATTGCAATTATGATTTCTCCCTCTTTATCCCTCAGAATTGCTTCGTTCCATCATAGTCAATTGCGAAATAATGTAGGCGACTCCACAACATTACCTAAAACAACGCTACAGCTTTGCAAGTACCACTATGAGAAGGCAGCCAGCATTTTGGATGGCCTAAAGGAGGCTGCCGATTGTTTGGTAGTTCAATTGGAGCGTATTTCATTGCAAGAATTCTTAGCTGATAGTAAGTAACTCACTTCCGGTATTCCAATGACACCTTTTATGATATTCTATATCCCATCATCGTATAGATTCCAATCACAATACCCAGAAAATAAAACACTTGCAACAAGTACTAGATATATGTTTAAATTCCAAATTAATTTTTGAATACGCCTTAAGCAATAGCAGTACATCATCGGGTGTTGAGATTAACACAAATGCTAGTACATCATCAGTTGGTAGCAGCGGTAATAACAACACTGAAGTTGAATTCCAGCAACATATACTCCTATTTGAGAGCCGCTTACAAAATGCTCTAAAGACTCTGATTAAACTCTGGCTAAGTGGTAAGGATCCAAAGCAAAAAGCTGAATTGTATAAAAAGATGTACATGGAAACCTTGAATATTAGAAAAGTAGCAGGGTCTCAGCGTGAGCAGACAAGCGTTAATGACTTGGCACTGCAATTTGCAAATCTATTGGAGAGACTGACACAGCTGGAACGAACACATGCAAATGCAATAAACAATAACAGCAACAACAACAACAACAACAACAACAACAACAAAAATAATTAATTAACTGCCAAGCAGTTGCGCGGAAACTGAATTAAATATAAACAAACTACTACTTACTTTTATTCTCCTCTTAAAATCAGCATGTATTAATTTAATTAATAACATTAATTTAAAACTTTAAAACTTGTCTTTTACGGGATGTGGAAGGAACTGTTAAAGATTTTTTAAGGGATTTCAAAGTGTATAAATGTGTAAGTGAAAAATATGAGGGATCAATGGGTTACCTTCTTAGGTCAGGTTTAGACTTTCAACCAAATTCCATTTGTACAAATCGATTGTTTTGATATCTGCATGTATTTTTTTTACATGAATTCTAGAACATCCAAACGAACGTAAATTTGCTAACGAGGTATCCAAAAAGATTTTTCATATATATATAAAAGGAGAGATTTTCTTTGACAATTTGGGAGCATTACAGACAAAATTGAAAATTTACATTTCAATGTTATTCACCACAATTAAAATTATCCTGAAAGGTCTTAGATTCACAAGCATAATAATTCATTTAAATGAATTTATTCAAAATTCTCAACAACGGTTACAAACACGCATAAGTCACAATTCAATACGAAAAAGGTAGAATGTGTTTCCGCTACTGATGAGGATGATTACTGTCAACCAGACGATTTGCCACCACAACCGCAATTCTCACTGTTGGACTGATCAGCCGCACCAGCTAAAGATACAATTATAACGGCCATTAATAGCAACACTATATCCACCAGCACACGACGACTCTTTAAATAAAAAACAACACATGTTACTTTAACTGAAATACAAACAAAATTACAAAATTTCAACCCACAAATTTGTTTTGTAAATTATTCATTTAGCAACTTTATAGCTTTAAGTTTTAAGTCAAACTGATATGAGATTCGTAGTTATTTAAGACAGGCTGCCAATTCAATCTACAATCTGAACGTGCTTTAAATCAAGATTTTCAATCGGTAATTGGAAATGTGTTTGGTTCAAATTATCGTAATATCATACTTAATGCGACCTCCCCAAAGTATGCTTTACATTCGTATTCATAGAGTATAAAGTTACTTTTAGTTGCGCCTAATAGAAGTAATTGATGTCGTTGTACCCTACTTTCAATGGGATAATATGGATAAAGTCTGATAAGTTTGCGAATGTAGACAAAATCTTTATATCCAGCAAGTTAGGATTTTTAAGTACAGGGGTCGAATACTTTTCATATCGTAATCTATATTTTAGAAGCGTGATGAAATGGGCACGTGTATCAAAACTTAAGAAATAGTGGGATTTATCAGGTCAATAGAGGAATAGGATTTCGACAACACTCGATATCCAGATTACGATACGAAACGGATGATCCCAGATTTCAAAAAATTGTAGGAAACAGTTGTTGGAAGTGGTTGTTTTTCAGTGTTAATCAATATTTCGAAAAATAGGTGTTAGAAGTGATCGAAAGCACCCTTACAAATTTCAACAAAAATCCTATAAAAATTTGTAATTCAACAATAGTTGTTTTCGTTTACTTTCCCAACAATATTTTGGCAAGATTGCAGTTTGAGAGAGTAAGAAAGATTTTACGCACTTTTTGAAAATTTACAGAAAAAGTAAACCAAGATTTATTAATTCAGGTTATAGCAGTAGCACAGCTGATTTCGTTCTTTTCATTTTGTTCGTGCCTAATATGTCAAAGTTTGTTTACATTACAGTTTATTCACAAAGTTTCAAAGAATTAGATGTAGATGGATTTGTTTGCGAAAATAATTTGTTATTAAAAGGCTTTACAAAAATCGACTTGAATCTTTATTATAAACACTAAATTTAACACATTTGCAATTAAATTGCAATTTTCACATTGTGTTTACATCAGCTGACTTTGACATATTAGGCAGTTTAATTTCATCAACAGCTGCTGTTATAACCTGAATTAATAAATCTTGAAGTAAACGAACGGCATCCAACAAAAATTTGCAAGAAAACAGCTGATGAGGTTATGTTTGTTTTTTATTTGTGATTAAAAAATGGAAAGGAAGCCACAGTTGACTACTGATGACGTCGTCGGCTCACCAGAATTTGCGGAATCATTCTGCACATCAATATTATTAATATTAGTTACAAATTGCTATAAAATATTAAAGAAAACAAGAAAAAAAACATGATTGTACTTACTTGTCTTTAATAATTTATTTTTCATTTGCTTTGTTTACAAAACGGCCGATTTTAAACAGCTGTTCTATTATTGATATCAGGTTTTCTATTAAAAATGCAGAAAATATCATTTAATTTAAAATGCAGTTAACATTAGTTGAGATTTACAACCGGTAGGTTAGCTGGTATGCTAGGTAGAAGTCGTTGTCACTATTGAAACACTTTGCACAATGAGGACCATTGCGATGCAACAGTCCCCCATCGCCGAACCTGTAATGAATGTGGCTGAAGAATAGACGTACATTAGTCCCTGCCGAACCAATTAGTACTTTGCAAAAAGATCCTAAGATCATTCAGCTTAACTTCCCGAATGACTGTTAGATCCATTATGAAATAAGATTCAAGTTATTGGTTTCTACTCACACAAAGGCCGGGCAGTGGCATATGAGATGGTCAACGCTATCGTCCTCCTCTTCATCCCAACAGTTTCTGCAGTAATCGTGAGATGAGATTCCAAGGCTAGATCACATCTAACAGCATAGAAATTAATACTTATAAATTGTATAGGAATGGCTACGATCTTAAGCTTGAGCTCCCATACAGGAAAGGGCATATCCGCTCTATGGTTCCCTGAAATGTTCATGTCCGTGGCACCCATACCAGGTGGATATCGAACTGCTTGGCCATCTCATTTACAGATGCTCGTCAGTTGTGTGCACTTCTAGAAGTCAGGAATAGAGATTGCAGCGATTTTATAGCAGCCTGCCTGTCAGAGTATGTTGATGTTTCGTCCCAGCCAAAGGGGAACTTCCCCGATTGATGATTTCTGTTTGAAAGACACTACAATGGTCTGGTAGCCTTTGGTAAAGGTCTTTAGAATATACTCCAAAGCCTACATTGCCATCTAGTTTATAGCCATCCGTGGAATGCCTTAATACCTTTTACAACCTAATCGGGATATGAGTGAAGGTTTCTGTCATATATAGTAGTGGGTGTCATGATGTCGACTTCTATTGAGGATTTCCGCAGATTTCTTAAAATATCCATTGCTAGCAATGTCTTAGGCGGATTGCCGACGTTGCGACCCTTAGTCTTCCCAGCAAAGTCTCGGTAGGGGTTGAACGAAGGTCACACGTGATACACAGAGCTGCCATTCTCTGGACTTTTGTCAACAGACGTAGGTAAATGGATTTTCCAGGACCAGTCATATCGTCCTCCGACAACCCTTTTGCACGAATATAGGGCCAATGTGACTTTACTGACGCTATCCATAGTATAAGGTTTAAATTTGAGCTTTGTGTCCAGTATCACACTTAGGTATTTTGCGTTATCATTCAGGCAAATTTCTATTCCACCTAGTGGCAATGGCTGAATTACTGAACTTTCTGATTCGTGGTAAAGAGTACGTGCTAGAGTTTCTCCGTATTTACACTCAGCCCATTATCCGTTTCCCACTAAGAAAGTCTGCTGATTAAGTCTTGGAATACATATGCAGATGGATACTTTCCATGTATTGTAATTGCCAGGAAGTCAGCATATGCTCAAGTAAAATACTATCCAGTACAAAATTCCAGAGAAATGGAGATAAGACTTCCCCTTGGCGTGTTCGTTTATTCCATACATGGGGTTTTTAAATTTGCAATGCATTTCAATCTGCATTCCTGTATATCTAATGCAAATGCAAAAGAATTGCAGTGCTCGCAACGGCAATTAAACAATTTTGAATTTACATTTGATCAGGCAATGCAAATGCAGGTTGTTGAATCGGATGCTAATTGTAATGAAATATGGGAATGCTTTGAACTGTGGATTCGATAGGAATTGCCTCGTAGTACTTTCAAATTCATAAACCTGTACTGTATAAAATATTTGAAAACCAAAACTGCCTATATGAAGGAAATGCTTTGGAAATAAGTACAACTGCCAATGGTATTGAAATTTGTTTGAATTTGCATTTGGACAGGTAATTCAAATTGAACTACAAATTATAATTGTCCTATAATTAATTTGCCCCATGTGTGCTATATTCACATTTCGAGTAAAATTCGTGAGTCCCAGGGATGAGATTATTCGCCTCCTCGTAAGTAATTCATAGATCAACTTAATGATCCCCTGGCCAACACAAAGTGTTTTCGATTCTGCTAAGACGATGTTAGACAAGACTGTATTCCTTAGATTTTCATAGATATTCCACAGATTTCTCTATGAAGCTCACTAGAGTGTGCAGAGGAGTTTCCATAGATTTGCCCTTGTTGTAAGAGTGCTGGCACTTGAATAGCTGAGATGCATCTATGGTCGTTCACAATATAAGACAGTGATTGGTATAAAGTCTTTTGAACTAAACTAATATGCGATGATTTCCCCGCTTTCGGAATGAACATCATCATGGATTCTCTCCATCTAACGGGCATATAGGATATTTATGCAGCTCGAATAAAGTTTCACTAGCCAAGAGATTCAAAATGTTTAGTTCACTTTGTAACTCCACTGGTGCTATCAATGTCGTCAGGGCCATGTGATTTGTATGACTTACAACTTCATATTGCCCAGTGTAGTGTTCCTTCTATTTGGATATTCCCCCCAACGTGAGTGATGACGTGGTTGTACGGTGAATCGGACCTTATGTCGTCGGACCATTTACCTGGAAAGTGTGTTATGCAGAAGGTCCAAGGTTTTATTCCTTCAGATATCCCAGAGATGTGGGAGACGTCGAAAGGATGTTGCGCAGTCTTGAAGTCTCAGATACGTTCAAGACCACCTCTTTGATGATCTTAAGTCTTTTTCTTATATTCTCTAAATTTTAATTACAACACATTCCAATCTCGCTCCATCTTTGAGGACTTAGCCCTATGAAAAAGCCTTTTGCAAGACTTTCCCAGGATTTGGAGATCCTTTTTGCCTCGGTAGGAACCAGTGTGGCAGGGGGTATAAAGTGATGTGTTAATATCGTAGCTGAGGTAAGAGCATCGGTAAGACTGTCAACTACAGCGGAATTAACTAGTTCAGAGATAGGAATTGTTTTCATAATATTATTCAAACTTTGTAGTTGGGGTCCAGTTGGTTTTACGAACGTTTCTTGGAACCCACAAAGTGACAATGTTCCGCGAGAGGGAAAAATCTATGTAACGATGAACGGAAACTGAATGCTCACTCGACATCTTCCATCCTTTGATCAACTCAAAGGTATCCTCTGATAAAAAGGTGACAACAAGGACCTCTTGATTAGCTTTAGTAATAAAGGTGGTCTTACAAACATAAGGGTTAGTTGGCAAAATATACTCTAAAAGTGTCTTCTCAATCATTTATATTGGCATTCCCCAAAATTATGTGATGCGCCTTGACGTCCACACACACATCAAGACCCATTTTATAATTCTACGTCTCATCAAGTGACGGGTGGGCCCAGTATTATCACAAGGCATATAGGTTGACGTTAGTCGGATGTTGCGATTATTACCCATCTCCAGACTTGTAGCGGTAATGTCTCTATCACAATAGTGAGTTAAAAGAAATATATTCAATGTAAACACGCTGTCACCGTGCCTATGGCTTTTAAAAGGAGAAGGCCTTCAATCCACAAATTCTGTCGCGATTTGTCCAGGGTTCTTGGACGAAGTTGCCATTGGCCCCATATTTTTATATATTGAGCACCGTCGAAATGTGGGTTGCGTTTCGCTGTTCTATCGATATTTCCACGGTATGTGTTCCTCGGACATCTGTCAACTTATGCCAGACGTGAGGATATTTCGCTGAAGTACACGCCTTTCCAGGAACTCTCATCCGTTTATATCTCTACACACTATAGAGAAAATTCGATCTTTAGCCGTACTGTTAAAAACGCTCATACTCAAAAGTGACCATATTCAATAGCAGATTGACCTAAATATTATTGAATACATAAATTAGTTAGGATCCTAAATGGCTTTGGGGACTACCAACCAATTTCCCTCCCAATATTTATATGCGAGGTAGAAAAATGTGAAGGTCAAGTTGTTGTCAAAATTTTGATCAGTACCAAAATTTATTAAGATCGGTTATGATTTATTGGAGATATCGAGTCTGCAATACGGAAATACGTCCAACTTTTGTATGGGAGGTACGAAACTGGGCGTGGCACAATAGTCAGTTTTTAATTACACAGTAGCTTTTAGCAAAATATTGCCTAGTACCGATTTTTATTAAGATCGCTTGTAGTTTTCGAGAGTAATCGTGTCGATCAACCGATCATCCGCCCAAATTTTATACGGGAGGTATCAGACTGGGTGTGGCAAAACCGCTCATTTCCCATAGGAGTGATAGTGGTATTTGACTAAATATTGACTAGTACAAAATTTCATAAAGATTGGTTCGGTTTTGTGGGACTTCTTGTGCCGACCAACCAGACGACCAAACAACTTTTGTGTGGGAGGTACCAAAATGGGCGTGGCAAAGTCACCCTTGTTTAAGTCGGTGATTTGCGTTTGATAACGGGAAGCCTTATACATAATTTCATTAAGGTCGGAAGGGTTTCACGCGATTTATCGGATTGTAAACCCGGACGAACACCCTGTTTTGTATGTGAAGTACCAGAATGGGCGTGACAGTTTTTTCGCCCTTTTCCTCCAGTTAAGTAGGCATTCACAGATTATTGACCAGTGTGTGAGTTGAAGTTAATCACATCTACCAGAAGAAAGGTTTGAAAGAAATATGATTTTTTTCTCAATGTGTCGATTTGTGTGGGAGGTACCAGAAGCGGCTTGGTCAACACGCCCATTTTCAATACCAAACTCAATATTGACAAATAATAGTCACTGACAAAATTTCATTGTGATCTGTAAAGATTTACGGCAGTTATCGTGTGGACCAGCCAGCCAGCCTGCCAGGCAGACGGACATAGCTCATTCATCTTAAAATGTCGTAAAACAAATTTCGTCCAAACATACTAAGGGGCTTAAATGGCTCCTTCGATGCGTTACATTTTTTCCGTAATAAATGATATACAGGGTGATTCAGGAAGTTCTGGACAAATTTCTCCAGCGTATTCCTTGGCTCATTTTATGAAGAAAAGTCCAGAAAATGCAAGGGTGCGAAATGGCAGCGGGTTCAAAATTTTCGGATTGGCGGTCGGAGGGTAGTAGGGTAAAGTTGTTAACTTCTGAGCCAGTGGTCGGATTTTTTTGTTTTGTTGGAAAGGTATTTAAGAGGCCTTTCAGAATCAATAAAAAAAAGTAGAAAAAAGTCAAATCGCCGAGATACAGAGCTCGTGAGCAAGTTACTTGCACGCATTGAGGAAGCTGCGGTGAAAGTTCGTGAAAAGATGAGTGAACTAAACGTGGCGGATGTGGTTCGCAAACGGGTGTAATTGTGTTTAGTAGAAAATGGGAACCACATTGAAAACTTCATCAACAACATCAAATGTTTTTTTTCTTATGTGTTTGATTCTTCAGCCAAAAATTTCAATAAAATAAAATCTTAAACGTGTTAATTTACAAAAACAAATAAATGTGTGCTGTTATTTCGCTTCCAAAAACTAAAACAAACATTTTTGCATTTCAGTAAAATGGTCACAACTTTGGAACGGTAAGACCTCTGGGCTTCGTTTAGGTCATTTTGGAAAGGTAAGAGGTATGGCTATCTTTCAACAGAAAGTTACCTGCCATCTGGCTGAGAAAATTGAGGTTATGAGAATTTTTTTCCATTTTTTTCCGAAAGCTCTGTATCTCGGCGATTTGACTTTTTTTTATTGGTTTTATTGGTTCTGAAAGGTCTCTTAAAGGCCTTTCCAACAAACGCAAAAAAACAAAAAAATCCGACCACTGGCTCAGAAGTTAGCGACTTTACCCTACTACATTCCGACCGCCAATCCGAAAATTTTGAACCCGCTGCCATTTCGCACCCTTGCATTTTCGGAAATGGTCCTAGTGGACTTTTCTTCATAAAATGAGCCAAGGAATACGATAGAGAAATTTGTCCGGAACTTCCTGAATCACCCTGTATACCCCATCCTATGGTATAAAAACTTCTTATATAATAAGAACATACACATATCACGCCGCCGCCGACATAAATGGCTCTTATTGATTTAAACTGTGAGCCGATTTTATCGACGGGCCCGATTTGTCCCACTTATTCAATTATAAAGGTTGAGTTATTTTAAAAACATCCTAAATTTGTACAAAAATGGCAAAACCAATAGCCGCCAACTTAATTTTTCTGTTGTGCCGCCGTCTTCGATAATTTTGTCTCATCGTGTAGTTTGGCTAAGAACGGGGTTGCCACCTGAAATGGCTATTTAATCTCAAATTGGGTGGTGTAAACGGTAAAGATTAGAGAACAATGTTATTGCTAACCTGACCGTGATGTACAGTCGAGGGCTAGGCTACGTCAGGATTTATACCCAACACAGGCTTTGTTACAATGTAGGTTGAAACCAGATTTACAACTCGAGAATCTTTCCAAGACATTGAGGTTACGTCCATGCCATACACACTAGCGACAAATTCTTTACTCATGCCGCTTTTAAACTTCGTCATGGTTTTTTCGTCGGGAAACTTACAGTTTTGTATTCTGTTGCGGTGAATTGTACCAACAGAAAGTGTTCCCAGTGATCGGAGATTTACAATTAGGGGAATATTGGATGCAGACGCTTGAAGATCTGACTCTTCTGGAAGAATAGTTTCATTCACACCAGATTATATATATCTAACTTGTTGGCATATCCTGAAATTTCATACAAAACGTAAAATTGAAATCCCCACTTTTTGAGCTTAGTGATCATTTTAGTGGAACACATTTGCTCACCCATAGCCAATATCCCCATTTTAGGTACACTGACAAATGTCATGTTGAGTGTATCTTAACAGGTCGGATAAAATAATGTGTGTCGCGTTCCGGATCATCATGAGATGGTTTCTTATCTTTCTAGTTGAAGTGTAGATGTTGCCAAATTTTCTCAAATTGTTTCGACGACTGTTGTTTTTTTTATCACGTTCACGGATCCATCCTCATTATTTACCCAAAAATCTCTTGAATTAGAAACGATAAAATACGTCATATAAAAATAAATGCCAATAAATTTGGTTAAGTCTGGAACAGTGAATGAAAATCTTTGGATGATAGATTTTCATTCACTGTTCCAGACCAGCATATTGGACAGTTTATAAGGTAAGGTCTTCCAAATATATAACTTCAAACTTGATAAAGAGTCCCTAATGACTTTACATCATCAGGCAGGCTACTATATCGTCTGAATCGAACCAATTGGTTGTTAAATTGCATATTGTAAAAATTTTTCCATATCACGTTCTGAAATTCGGAGGACTTTCGGTGGATGTCAACTTGTTGAAATTCAGAAGGAATCCGAAGACGTTCTGAAACTGGATTTCGGAGTATTTGAAGTTATAGGTGTTAAAGTGATGGAGGTATTGGCTAAATTCTCATCGTTCATCAAAACCATAAACGAGGCGTGAATTGATGCATTTATAACAACCTTCCTCACAAATAAGAGCCACTTGAGCAATATTAGTTGAGCGCCCTTCTGGAATGACTTTTTCGGCGTCACTATCTTCATCAGTTCTGTCATAAGGAATGTCTTTGCCGTTGGAATATCATTTGGCATACTTCATCATTGGATATTTTAGCTCTACCAATACGATTTAATGCGTCCATAATAACTGTTTGTAATTATATTTACTTATATTAGAATTCATACAAAAACCATGTATTCAAACAAACATGAATAAACTACAATGACTTTGTCAACAGTGTGCGCGCTAACGAGAAATGATTATCTTTGTAAATCATACAAAAATATTGTTGCGCCGTCAATTTGTTCAATGGGTAATAGCGCAAAGTGAAGTCAATGCAAATGTTTCATAAAAAAGTCATCTTCTCCCATGAAGCGCATTTCCATCTGAATGGTTTCGTGAATACACAAAATTGTCGAATTTGGGGCTTAGAAAATCCTCATGGGGATTTTTGTCAGGTGGCGTGGTTGGGCCATACTTCTTTTTAAAATGAGGCCGAAATTGCAGTGACTGTGAACGGTATTCTTTACAGAAACATGACAACAGAGTTCTAGTAGCCTCAACTGGTAGGTATGGATCTAGACGTCATGTGATTTCAGCAAGACGGCGCTACCTGCCACATCGCGCATGAAACAATCGATTCGTTGTAGCAAAAATTGCCAGAACAAATTATCTGAAGAAATAATGTGATTTAATGCAGTGCGACTTCTTTCTTTGGGATTTTGTGAAATCTTGGGATTATGCGAATAAACCAGGAACAATTCCCGAGCTCAAACCCCAGATCTAACGAGTCATCGTTGAGATACAGCCACATCTCTGTGAAAAAGTCAGGGAAAATTTCATGAAAAGAGGGGCCATTTGTCGGATAATTTATTCCATACTTAATGGGAACATGTCTTCTTTACAACTGTTCCTCTTTATTGTTCTTCTTTAGTTTCGCATCAAACTTTAACGCACTGAGCATTTAAGTGCATATGTATGTGTATGTAAACATTGAATTTTCGCTTTTTAGGCGTCGGTGGTACAATGGTACTGTGCGCGGCTCTTGTGCATGAGAACGTGGGTTCGATCCCTGCTCTGGCCACCTTTCGATGGCGGTCACCTCGCTTAGTGACGGCAACACTATCGAGTACTTAGCCATGAAAAGGCTTCTCAAAATACCGTTCGGAACCGGTGTAAAATTGTAGGTTCCAATGAGCTAGTGTAAAACTAGGACGTGCACACCTCACTGGTTTGTGAGAAGCTCTCCTTAATCCCTTCATGGGATGTAACGGGCAACCATTTATTTTTTTTGGCGTAAAGGTCGTCCCACAGAAAATGTTGTATCTCAGAAACTACTTGAAAATACCAATTTTTTCCTGTTTCTGAAAGAAAATTAAATTTGCTGAAATCTCACGAATGATTGACTATTTTTTTTTGCAAGGCTCTTTATTTAAAATGGGATAGTCTTTAAACTACATTTCCAAATTTTTTTCCAGTGTATGCTATTTTCGGATTTCATATTTTTCCTTAATTTTCCTTAAAAAATTTAAAAAAAAATTACAAAAATCTCAAGTAGTTTTCGAGATATACAATTTTGAATAATTAAGAAAAATACTAAATTTCTGAAATTTTCAATTTCGAAATTCCAACAACAACAACTTTAGGAATTTTACTTTTATTATACCCTCGCCCATAGGATGGGGGTATATATATTATTTAATACGGGAAATAATGTAACGCATCGAAGGAACCATTTAAGCCCCTTAGTATCTTTGGACGAAATTTGTTTTACGACATTTTAAGACGATTGAGCCATGTCCGTCTGTCTGTCTGGCTGGCTGGTCAACACGATAACTGCCGTAAATCATTACAGATCACAATGACATTTTGTCAGTCACTATTATTTGTCAATACTGAGTTTTGACCACGCCCCTTCTGGTACCTCTCATACAAATCGACACATTCAGCACAAAATCATATTTCTTTCAAACATTTCTTCTGGTAGACTCAACTCAACACAACTCAACTCAAATACCGGTTAATAATCTGTTAATGCCTACTTAACTGGAGGAATTGTCACGCCCATTCTGGTACCTCCCATACAAAACAGGGTGTTCGTCCGGGTTTCCCGACTTTAATGAAATTAGGTATAAAGCTTCACGTTATCAAACTCCAATCACCGACTAAAACGAGGTGATTTTGCCACGCCCATTTTGGTACCTCCTATACAAAAGTTGTTTGGCCGTCTGCTTATTCGGCACGATAAGTCCCGCAACCCCGAACCAATCTTTATAAAATTTATACTAGTCAATATTTAGTCAAATAAAACTTTTCTATAGAAAATTACCTGTTTTGCTGTCTGGTACCTCCCATATAAAAGTTGGGCGGATGACCGGTGGATTGACACGATAGCTCTCGTAAACTACTATATTTTGGTAACAGCTACTGTGTAATTAATAACTGACGATTGTGCCACCCCCAGTTTCTTACCTCCCACACAAAACTTGGGCGTATTTCCGGTTTGGTACTGATCAAAATTTTGGCAACAACTTGCCATGCCCATTTTTCTACCTCGCATATAAATATTGGGAGGGAAATTGGTTGGCAGACAAAACAATTCCCAAAAACCACTTAGGATTCTAACTAATTTGTGTATTCAATAATATTTAGTGCAATGTGAATCTGCTATTGAATATGGTCACTTTTGAGTATGGACGTTTTTTAACAGAACTCCCACGCAATGGATGACTTAGGGTGAGGGTATGATTAAGTCGGTTCACCCGACTGAAACTTATGTACTGGGTGTTTGTGGAGTTTTACATATTGACATGACCTTTCGATATATGGGCCAAAGGTCAAAATCCATGACCCACTATGCTACACTTCTCGTAGTCTGACCCACCAGGTGGAATTCCAAATATTTGTGACTTAAAATTTTCATGTCGTTTTGATGAAAAACTGTGAAATTTAAACATATTTTGGATTCTTTTTGATATATTTTATTGTTAATATATATTTGTGGTGTATTTACACAAAAATTTAAACGCACAAATCGAAATGCCGTTGCTGATTTATTGTTGGTTCGTTTGAACCATTGCCTCTATCTGGTATTATTAAAGCACTACTTTCCAACATTCAACCGCCCATCTATCTGCAAGACACCAAATGTCATCAATTTACTGAGAGAGTTGTCTACTCTATACATCATTATTCTATAAGACTACCAGTTATTTTGTATGAAGAGGCGTGCGAAATTAAGCGGTACCTGAAATTACCGTTTCCACTTCTGTCCTAATTATTCGATAGTGTCGCTGTCACTAAGCGAGGTGAACGTCGTTTAAACAGATGTAAGGTGATCAGAGCTGGGATCGAACCCACGTTCACATTACCATGGTCACAAGCTATTTATTTTTTTCGCTTCTGTTTTCAAATTCATATGCATTTTGTTTGTGTACTTTTTATTTTTGGTGTAAATAACTCTGTATTGAGTTTGTTAACCGAAGCGAATGAAACAAAATGCCTGTTGTCGCCTACAATTACAACAAAACTTACTGCTACTTCCTTTAAGTTATTGACTCATGTTACAAACTATAGAGTAACTTATACCTAGAGACACTATTTTGCTCATTTAATTTTCTGTCATTGGCGTGGTTGCAAACAAATGTTCAATGCTACAATGCATGGTTTCAGTAATACCGTCCAGAATAATGACATTTTTTTTGGTTGGATAGTTCTGTCAAATTCAACACAAGAGTATACCAACAATAAAAGTAAACAAGAAAGTACAAAAAAAATATTCACCAAACCGATGTGAAAATGCTAAATCAACTGCTCGTGCAACAGCACCTGGTATAAAACAATTTGCTTCGAACATGTTTGATTCTCAACGTGCCAACGACAAATACTGTCGAATAAAAAGTCAGATGAGACATATAGTGCCTCTAGATATAATTTACTCGATGCTACAAACATACACAGGTACATAGAGTAATGTCATATAGAGCTGTCATCGTCTTATCTGACGTTTCATTTCACACTCATCGTGGTGCGCTCGGTGCGATAGAGAGTTAGTTGGCGTAAATTGACTGATTTCTCATGTCATTTTGATGAAAAACTGTGAATATTAAACGTATTTTAAACTTTTTTGTTATATTTTATTGTTAGTATATATTTGTGGTGTATTTACAACAAATTTTTAACTCACAAAATGAAATTGCCGTTGCTGATTTATTGCTGGTTGGTTTGGGCCATTGCCTCTATCTGGTATTATTAAAGCAATACTTTCCAACCCGCCACGTCCATATGTAACACACCAAACTTCGAAAATTTACTGAGTCAAATCACTTCTCTATACGTCATTTCTCTATGCGCAGGTATTCACTGACAGAAGTTTAGGTTTTATAAAATATTTAAACTAGTGGATTTATCGAGGGTATCGATGCCACAGCTGAATGGAAATTCATGGAGAATAAAGCAAGAAAGAGAACAAGTTATAGGTGATAGGAAGTATTTAGGATTGCGCAATGCGTTTTTCAAAAACCAGCTGATGCAAACTCTTATTATATTACTCTTTGGAAGTGATGTGTTGTAAGTGACTACTTGCGTTTTATAAAATTACACGCTGAGTGTATTTTTTTGAAAAATCCAGGCATCGAAAAGGTACGCTTACAGCTCTCTCACTAGCCACGGGCGGTAGAAAGAGGAGTGGAAGAACGTACCTATTCGTTAGACGCGGGATGTTAAAATAACCAAAATATACGACTTGAGAACACATGCGAAAGAGAAAACATAAAACGCACGCATCCGCGAGCGAGCGGCGTGCGTTTGTTCATATGCATTTCCGGACGCTCCTTTTCGTCTAAAGGGAGCTAAACTAGGGTCTCGGGAGCAGGTCGCGTACCACACGCGAATCGTCAAAGCTGTTATATAGAGAGGCAGTAGAAAATCGATCCAATAAATATATATGAATCCGTGTTCTTGTATATTAAAATAATTTGTACCAAAAAGTAAATGCAATTAACAGTATGTACATAGTATGCACCAGAAAGTACATAAAGTGTTACAGATGTACATAAAGTGCATCAACAATTTACATAAATTGTACAAAAAGTACACTAAATGCGCCAAACGTATATAAAGTTTACCAAATATTACATACCCTGTACCAAAAATTACATAATCTACCGAAGAGTACATAATGCGTGCTAAGAAGTACGTAAAGTGTACCCTGTTTGTACGTTTTGGTACACAGTATGTTCTTTTTTTGGTATACGTTTTGTACTTTTTGATACATTCTTTAACTTTTTGGTAGACTGCGTACGTAATGCATACCCACATTTTTGGTACAACGTACCTGCTTGTTGTTACTCTTTAAGTGCTTTTTGGTACATTTGTTGTATGTACATTGTCTTTACTCTTTTCATCTTTTCCAAATGTTTTTTGTACATATTACGTACTATTCCAAAATATTTATATTTTGCTCTATAAGGGCTTTAAGACGAGTGCGAGCAGAGAGTTGTTTGTTTAACGCACAGGAACATGGTCGCGTGCGAATGTATTTTCTAAAAGGAAAGTAATCACGAGTTGTTTTATTGCTCGTTATTCGCACCTACTCAAGTGCGCGTGCGTTTCGTACACCTAACGACTTACGAGCCGCATTTTGCGTGTAGATATATAAGACTCGATGTATTTTGAGTAGTGAACGCTCGCGTGCGTTTGCAATGCCTGGATAAATCCCAATAATTTCATAGAAAATCATAAATAAAATTTTAGAATTCAATATTTGTTTATGTTGATTTCGTGTTTAGATTGCCAGAACACATCATAAAAAAGTATGTGTAATGCTGTGTTGACTAGTGTTATTGGTATAATGCATTTACAATTTAGGGTGTATCAAGTTTCGACTTACGCTATCTTAACGCTTGTCTAGTCACTTTTTAGATGTCAATTATTCTAATCAATATCATTTACTGAAAACCGCCTAAAAATAGATTTCACATTTCACTTATTGCTTTATTTTTGTGCTGCATATTGTATTTCCCCACATGTACTTACTCGACATTCCAAAAGAATATGGGCCAACTGTATCGTATTGTATGTGGACTTCTTGTATGTTCTTCGAACAATTTCAAAAACTACATATTGTGGTTTCCGCCTAGGTCCGCAAATTTTTAGTCGATTTCTGCTTGTTGGCTAGTTTCGATTTTTGGTATTATTATTGACCTGGTCTAATTAAACATTTGGAATATATTAATTGTATATTATTCATTCATTTGCATAATTGTATTTAGTTATCATTGTTTGTTTTTTGTTTTTTCTATATAAATTATACCAGCTCAGCAGAATATTCCGTTGGTGGTTGAATTTGGATTTTGTCTTTATGTATACAAATGCTGTATGTAGTCCGGCAGTCAGTCATTCGTATAGATACTGACTATATAGACTTTAAGCATTTTCGAGAATGCCATAAAGGTGTCTGGGTTATCTTGAACTTGAGCGAATGGAACGAAACAGTGGTTTCAGTGTTGGATAAACGGGAATGGATAAATGCCGATGTACATACATACGTATGTAATTTTCTATAAGAGTTGTTAAGTTAACCATTACAATACTCAGCGAATTTTGTCCAGAAATTAGCTGTGAAGGCCATTCGGAAATGTTTTCCACGTTTTACATTTGCTTGGTGACGCACAAATTCGTAAGGACCTATCAAATCTTTAAGCTGAAAACCTAAAATTTAAAGTTCACATAGAAACGGAAACTTTCTCACATTAAAAAAAAAATACGAATATGTTCTAAACTCAAACATTGGAATTTGAAAATATTTTTTCCATCGAGAATTATAATATCGTCGGCTTAACCACTTTCTAAGTAAATTGAGATTTTGATGCCGTATGGTAGAGAAAAATACGTCTCGTTGGCCACCATGTAGTTTTTCTTTAATTTGAGTCTTGAAGTGGGTAAAAAGGTTTGATAATATATATAATATATATATAATATATAAATAATATAATATAATAATATATATAATATAATATAATATGCTGAAAGGGAGTTAGCAGGTTTGCAGGTTAAGCCGACGATATGTTATATAACTCAAATTGCTCAAACTTTCAATTTGTCAATTTGTTTTTAAATCTTTGACGTTTGGGAATAAGGTCTTAAGTCAAAAAAATGCATTTTGGGTTTTTGATTGGGTTTAACTCAATTTTTTTTTCTCTTTCGTTTGGTATTAATAACTTAAATCTAGCACAACTCCATCCAATCGTAATCATTTGCTGTTTAGGCAATAAGTCAGAAAATTTCATATATAAATAATTTTCAATTTAAAATTACGAAAAACTACAGTTTCTGACTTAAGACCTTATTCCCAAACGTCAAAGAAATATAATTAATGTTATTCTATGTTGTCAAAACCAGCTGAATAATATAAACCATGATGTACAGAAAATGTGGTAAATTTAATCGGTTCGCCTAACTTGGTACAAGGTTTACGCTTTAAATTTCATCCATTGCGACATTTTATCAAACAAGAAATTACCAGCAAAATAAACATAAACATTTGAAAGCTTAAACACGAAAACGAAAAAAAAAATCAAAAATTAGCTGAGCTTAGTGGGGGGTTACACACGGCAATTTTACTTGAGCAAGTCTTGTGTTTATAGGAGAGAGAGAGGGAAAGATAATGGAAGCTCTCCTATAATCTCAAGACTTGCGCAAGTAAAATTGCCGTGTGTGACCCCCCACGTTTGAGTTTAGCTCCTTCTATTGTATCAAGCTGTCCAGCAAGTCCAATCAGATTTATTTTTTTTTGACAGCTAACATTTCATGTGTCTGACTGCAAAATATAATAAATACATACACACATATTATATTTTATTTCAATTAGTTTATCCCATAGAGTAATGACGTATAGGGTAGCGATTTGTCTCAGTAAATTTACGAAGTGTGGTGTGGTTGCATATGGACGATGCATGTTGGAAAGTATTGCTTTAATGATACCAGATATAGGCAATGGCTCAAACCAACCAACAAATAAACAGTAACGGCATTTCGTTTTGTTCGTTAACATTTTTGTGTAAACAGTAAATAAACAGTAAAATATAAGAAAAATAAAATATAACAAAAGAGTCAAAACTATATTTAAATTTCACAGTTTTTCATCAAAACGACATGAAAAATGTAAGACAATAATTTTTTTAATTGCACCTGGTGTAAGTTAATTTACGTCAAATAACTCTCTATCGCACCGACCGCACATTAAATGAAATTTCAGATGAGAAGAATGTCAGCTCTATATGACATTACTCTATGGTTTATCACTCTGATCAGAAGTTTGAACAATTCAACTACTACTATATGTTAAAATAACTGTACCTAGCGATCAGTAGGAGCCATCTCGCAAATTGTACAGGGATTACAAAAGAGGGTAGTCCTAGGTAAAAACCAGGCGTCCTCGAACTCTCATAGCTGGCTCACTCACCACGAGCCGTAAAACGAGGAGTAGGGAAACGCACCTACTCGTTAGTCGTGAGATCTTAAAAAAATCGTAAATACACGTCTCGAGAGCACGTGCGGAAAAGAAAACAAACAATGCACGCGTCCGTGAGCGAGCTGCGTGCGTTTATTACATGCTATTCCGCACGCTCTCTTCATCTCAAAGGAGTTAAAAGAGCCACTTACCGCACGCGAGACGTAAAAGCTATTGTATAGAGATATGAGAAAATGGATCCAATAAATGAATATCTGTGTTCCCGTTTACTATCATTATTTGTACCAAAAAGTATATGCAATTAACACTAAGTACATAGCATGCAACAGAAAGTATATAAAGTGTTACAGAAGGTACATAAAGTGCATCAAAAATGTACATTAATTGTACAAAAATTACACAAAATGTACCAATTATATTAAATGGATAGCAAAGTATATAAAGTGTGCGATAAATTAGATAAAGTGTACCAAACAGTACATAGAAAGTTCCAAAAAGAACATAATCTTACTATGACTAATACATAATGTGTGCTGAGACGTATATAAAGTGTACTTAAAAGTGTCCCACAAGGTATATAAAGTGCACCAAATACTACGTAATATCGAACTGGTTGGCGAAATATGTTATCTTCGTTTTGTAAGGTCCCTGACCCCCCGGGGTTGTCCGAGACCGGATAAGTAAGTAAGTAAATACTACGTAATATGTACTAAAAGAGTCCATTGTTAACCAAAAAGTACATAGTATATGAAAAAAGGACATAAACTGCACCAAAAAGTATAATTTACAGGAAATATATAGGCATCAACAAAAGTACATAAAATAACGTTTTGATACACAATTAACTCGTTGTACAATTTTTAGTCCTCTATGCGTATCATGTGTAGACATTATGCACTTTTTTTGGCACAATATATATTATTTGGCATATTTTTTGGTATACTGTACGTTTTGGTACCCATTATGTACTTTTCATAAAGTGTATCAATGTTTGTACTGTTTCGTTCACTATTTTGACTTTTTTGCAGACTAATACACTTTGATACCATATTTGCAATTTGTGGTACAACTTATCTGCTTGTTGTCACGCTTTAGGTACTTCTTTAGTTCATTTGTTGTACATATGTAGTGTGTACTCTTCGGCAAATTTTCCATATTGATACCCTCACTCATAGGGACTGAGTATATATCGTTTAATCGTAGAGAAATTGACAAGAGTTTCTGCCCATCTCGTTACGTTCACTCGATGACGACTATGTAGTAGGTCATTTCATCGAGTTAGAGTTGCTGTTGAATTTGTCGATGCAACCAATGTAAAACATAATTTAGCTGTCTTTAGCATAAATCAAACATGCTTCTGGTTGCTTATCGCTCTCTGCCCTACCCACTCTGTTCTCTATCATTTTCCTGGTACATAGTCGATCAGCTGCGTCATGGATACTCCCTGTTAGACTTGTGTCGCACTCGTTCACGAGTTCTCCAACTCGTTCATTTAAGGTGGCCGGAGATAACAATCACAAATAGAGTTGGGTCGAACTCGTTCATTTAAGGTGCCCATACATAACAATCACGAACACAGTCGCGATATCGAACATGTGCATTATATAGGTGAGGGTGGTGTCTGGTCATCCTAAATGAACTAGGTAGTTCATGAACTACCCAACTCCAACCCCTTCTAAGATGTGACAAGGGCGCATTCGAATCGAAGAAATTTTATAAAGGAAAAACATACTTTTTACTTTTTCAAACTTTTTATTATTTCTTTGTAATTTTCTTACAACAGAAATGTCAATCCCACAAAAAGGTATATAACATAAATCCAAATAAATATTCTATTCATAGGGAAGTTAATTAAATATAAATATAAGTTAATTAAATAAAGGGTGTCTCAGTAAGGTTGCACTTTTTAAATTTAGTGTAATTTTTTTGTGCAAGTGGCAGCTCGGCATGGACCACCTGCCCCCGCATGAAACAATCGATTTATTGCAGCAACGATTTCCAGAAGAAATTAAAAAATAAATAAATGGTTTCCCGTTACATCCCACGAAGGGATTAGGGAGAGCTTCTCACAACCAGCGAGCTGTGCGCCTTCTAGTTTTACACTCACTGATTGGGACCTACAGTTTTACACCGGTTCCGAACGGTATTTTGAGAAGATTTTTTCATGGCTAAATACTCGATAGTGTCGCCGTCACTAAGCGAGGTGACCGCCGTTTAGAAATTCGAATGTCTACTGGCCTCCAAGATCAGGCGATTTAACGCCGTGCGTTTTCTTTCTTGGGGTCTCGGGTTTATGTGAATAAACCAGAAAAAATTTCTGAGCTCAACTCGTCATCGGTGACATACAGCCAAATCTCTGTGAAAAAGTCATGGAAATTTCATGAAAAGAGTAATGGCCATTTGACATTTGACGAATTTTTTATTTTTTTAATCGGAACATGTCTTCTTTACAATCCGATTAATAAAATCACAACTGTCTCAAAAAATACGTGTTTTTAATTTAAAATTAAAAGGCGCATTCTTACTGAGACACCCTTAATAAGAAAAGTGTATAAAAAAAAATTAAGTAAAATAAACAAAAAAAAAAAAGAAAACAATTTAAATATTAATTTATATTCTAATGCGAAAACATTATCTTCCTACCTAAAAAGAGTTGGAGCTAAATATGTGCGATGAATTCATGAACACTCCTCGTATTCATGAATGCAGCCATTGAAGTTGTGTTGTACTTCGTTGTGCTCTCTCACTCACTCATTGCTAGTAGCTCTTGCCTTGTTGTTGTCTCTGTTATTGAGAGTTCGAGTTTGGCTGTTTTATGGAACGAATCAATACAATTTCGGCTGAAGAATCAAACCGAAATACAACACAACTTCAGTGGCTGCATTCATTCACAGTCATTCAAAGGTATTACTGCACACAGAAGAACAAGATCTATTCATGAATGCGGCTGTCTATTCAATGTACGAATGAATTCATGCAGATGTTTAGTTCCAAGTTAAAGCTGACATTTTATTGACAATGTTGTTTATGAAAATGTGAAGTGGATTGTTTGGTTCTTTATTTTATGTATTTAATCAAAAACTAAAACTATAAAATTTGTAATAATAACTCTTTTGCAAATAGTTTGCGTAATTTTGGCTGGCAGATTTTTTAAATATTACCCACAGTATATCACACTTTGTTTTTCCTATTTCTGTGTCTTTGAATTTAAGCGACGGGTGCACTGTTAGTACATGTTTGCAAAACTACTCGCTAGTACTGCTAAAGCCCGTGTTAGATTATTAGATCAATCGTTGGATGTGTCAAAATTTTCATTTGTTGAGATGCGGATGAAATAGTGTAAACTTGAGGAGAATGATTTAAAGATAAAATTATGCTAAAAAAATGAAACGAACAAAAACAAAGCAAACGGCAATAAAAGCTTTTATTTCGTCACTGTTTTCAAATTTCTATAATTTTTTCAGAACTAGCTGATTGCTTTATAATATTTTTATTTTATAACTGTTGTATTTTGTTTGTCACTATGCAGACGGATGTTTTTGTATTCTCCAAATCTGATAACGTAAATCGCATACCATTTCTCTATATATTGTCTAATGCTAAATTTAAGAAGGATCTGTTGTGTATTTTACCATTTATCGCTTCTACCAGCTCCTTAACCATCCAATATTGGAGGTACCAAAGTTGCAGTGGCAAATTAGTCCATTTTCATTTTCTCCCTTTGACAAAATGTTGACAAATACTTAATATCATTACAGTCGGTTGGTTTATTCGGGAGTTATTGTGTCGGTCAACTAGCTGTATACTTCAATTTTGTATGGGAGGTACCAGAAAGAGAGTGGTAAAATCGCCAGTTTTAATTAGCGTCTGTCAAAATTTATGTTAATACAATAAAAAAAGTTTGGCAAATTCATTGTAAAATCTCTACGATGTCCCATATTTCGGCGACAACATCCTCGCTTAATGGTGACGACACTGTCGAATAATTAATCGCTCGGGATAGCTGTAACGCTGTAGGTCTTTATCACTGTGTATACAAATAGAAAGACCATAGTCCCCGATTGCAAAAAGCTCGAATATATGTCTTATGGTATGTAAAGGTAACTAAAATATTTCACCATTACATCGCATGAAGGGATAGGGGAGAACTTGTTGCAATCAGAGAGCTGTGCGCTTTCTAGTTTTAGAAGTGATAGTGATTGGGACCTGGAGTTTTACTCCGGCTTCGAGTGGATTTTGAGAAGTTTTTCCATGGTTAACTACTCGATAGTATTGCCGTCACTAAGTGAGGTGTCTGGCGTCGAAAGAAATGTAACGTGAGCAGAGATCGAACCCACGTCCAGGAGTCGCTCTCATTAACTATTACTTCAACGTTCAGAAACAGCATTGGATCGATAAAACGATTATGGGTATTTTATATTTTGTGCAGACGCGGCAGTCATTTATCGAACAGATTTAATGCACAGCTATTTAGAGAAAATTTAAATCTTTAATAGCTTAAAATCAAATTTAAATTTTAGTAACTACTTCCCGTGCCTCCATCACATGTGTATTGTACGAAGGATGTTGGCGTTTAAAAACAATTAGCCAATTGAAGACACCCTAAAATCATGTCGGCGATTTGGCATGAAATACATCCTGCTCAATTTTCTTTTCAGGTAAAACAACTTAGTGTTAAACAAAAATAACAGATTTGACTGATTTATATGACTGTACTCATTAAAGATATGTCTGAAAATTGTAAACTATTTCAAAGACAGAGATGAAATTTGTGGAAATAATGTTATTCTCTTGGGTCATTTCTGTTTGGTTGATATTAGTCAGTTTGTATTTGACAGTTGTGCAGAGCAGTAGATAACAATTTATCATGAAACATCTAATGCACCAATTACCATGTAGACCGTGTCTTGAAGACATTATCAGAGAATCGTGGACGATCATATTAAAGTCTTGAGTACTGAGGACTTTCCTAACAAATCGTCAAAGACATTTTCACACAAATGTCGCAAAAATGATCTTGTCGTTGACCACGAAGTAACCGATATTGTGAATGAATATGTCGTTGACGACAAAGTAACCGTCAATTTCTGTTATATCATCTTTTTATATACAACTTCTACATTTGATTGCAGTTTTATTAAATATTTCAGCAGCTTTATTCAATAATAATAATAATTTATTTTATTAAAGTATTTCGTTGTTCAAAAATAAAAAACTAACTCATTTATTACAAAAGAAAGTATATACAAACAATAATATACATTGTTCGTCTTCGCGTAATATCTGCGTCAACTCGGTGGATAGACAAGCGGACTTCTAATCGTACTCTGAAAAATCTTTTTTGTTGTAGTTTTAATGGATGCAAATATAACGTGTTTGTAGTTTATCGCAAATATTGCATACTTGAGTCCAAACACATTGTGTTTGCTATCCAATATAAGATGTTTGAGACACAATAATTAATAGATTATAATATTTGTGTCTGTGACCAAAATGTGGCTTTGATTGTTGAAACCTATTGAAAACAAAAGCCTGGCAGACGACAAAAAAAAAACAAGAAAGCAGCAGTCTTCAATTCTTGAAAACAATGCTGGCAAATATATACATGGCTCCTACAATATGTTGCTGGGTCGCATTGGCCAAAATATTGTAAAATAGTTAGGAATTGCTATGCTTTTCCGGATTTATTGTGTCTACCAGTCAATTGTGAACCAAAGTGATTGTGGCCATTTAGCGGGACAAACTAGAGGCCTGTTTTTTTATGGAAGTTACTAGAATGGAAAATTGCTAATTGTCAACAGCAGGATGGCGTTAGACGAAATATTGTCCAATACCAAATTTTTTTTATGGTAGCTTACCTTTAATGGAATTTATTGTATTGCAGAACCAGCTGCCCACACAACTTCTGAATCGGAGTTGCCAGAATGGTTGTGACAATGCCGACGTTTTAATTCTTAATTATAATTCTATTTTTAATTTTACCATTCATAGATCTAACTATTCGGTTAATGAATCTATAAATCGTCGACTTATTATTGTTTTGTCGTAAACGCCAATTATTTGAAACGGAGTTACCAATATTCATAGCTACGCCACTATTACCAACTAGAAATTTTTAGGGATATAAAGGGTTTTTCAACACAGACGCTACAAAAGTAAATCGATAGGGACAGCAAACGACGCCATAGTTTCCCCCGCTCTTTTGACATTTCTCTTCAGTAAGGTTTGCCATTTCATCATGGAAAGATATACGAGCCAACAACGAGTCGAAATTACTAAAATTTACTACCGAAATTTGGAGTCAGTGGCCTCAACTTTAAGAGCGCTACGTCATCTTCATCGATGAGGCTCCTTTCTGGCTGAATGGCTTCGTCAATAAGCAAAATATGCGTTATTGGTCAGACAGCAATCCACACGTAATCCATGAGTCATCATTGCATCCCGAAAAAATTTCGGTTTGGTGCGGTTTATGGGCCGGCGGCGTCATTGGCCGTACTTCTTCCGTGATGATTAAGACCGGCACATTACTGTGAATGCGAATCGCTACCGTTCAGTGATAACCGAATATTTTTGGCCCCAATTGGATAATATGGACTTGGAGGACATGTGGTTCCAACAGGACGGCGCCACAAGCCACACAGCAAATGCCACAATCAATTTATTGGAAACCAAGTTTGGTGAACGTGTTATCTCACGAAGTGGCCCAGTCGATTGGCCGCCTCGGTCGTGCGATTTGACGCCGTTAGATTATTTCCTGTGGGGCTACGTCAAGTCTGTGGTCTATGCCAACAAGCCAGCGACGATTGATGAACTTCGTACGAATATCGAACGTGAAATTGCAGCAGTATCGGCCGATTTATGGTTGAAAACCGTCGAAAATTGGGCTCAGAGTCTGGACTTCTCCAAGCGTGCCCGTAGTGGCCATGCAAAAGAAATCGAGTTCCGTACATAATGGCATCGAACGTACTTTCACAGGAATAAAGAACTTTATTGGTATCTAAAACCGGTTTTGTTTTATTGAAAAAAACTTTTGTAGCGCTCTTATTGAAAAACCCGTTACAAAGAAACTAGAGTAAACATCACAGAGGTGGCCATGCAAAAGAAATCGAGTTCCATACATAATGGCATCGAACTTACTTTCACAGGAATAAAGAATTTCATTGGTATCTAAAACCGGTTTTGTTTTATTTAAAAAAACTTTTGTAGAGCTCTTATTGAACAACCCGATATATCAAACATCTGACAACAGATTCGGAAAGAGAACGCACATAAACCTGTAGACACAATAGTGGTATTCATGCAAACAAGAAAACCTAGAACTTTTTCTCAGCGTAAGTTTGTCCCGAAGCATTTCATGAGGCACCAAGTAAAGTTGCTCAGTGTATTGTCAAAAAAGGCTGATAAAGTAAATAAACAAAGCAAAATTAAAATTATATGTCTGCTTTACCTATTCCATCATTTTATTTTTTTCACATAAATCAAAAACCCTCTCTTTTTTCAATACAAAAATATTGACATTGATTGAAATGTCAAAAGTTTTCACGTTTCTTTTTTCAGGTTTGCTCAGCAAATTTGCCTCGAAAACTTTCCACTTTTGTACAAGTCGCTTTGTATGGGAAATTTGTTTGTTTTGACGTTTGCTGTGCCAGTTTACGATGTTTTCGAGATTACGAGGTTCTTTCGAGCTTTCATGAAGACCACTAATATCAACTCGAAAAAAACATAAATGGCGTATACGACAAAACAATAATCAACCGACGAATTTGAGCCTTAAATGAATATATGTAATATAATGTCTCACCAGACATTTTTTGGGAATTTTGAATATTATATATTTTTAAGTAAAACATTGTTATTAGTTTTAAGTTATAGTCTCTAAGAAATATTGGATGTCCATAGACTTAATTAAAGAAATAAATAAATAACACCGATTTTCATTAACATTAGTTGTGTTTTACCATCGAGCAATATATACGATAGGAGACGACGAAATAGTAGGTCATTTCAACGAGTTCGAGTTCCTGTGGTTGGGTATTAAACAGACCGAAATAAAAGGGAATGTGTAACCAACATAAAACATAATTTATCTGTCATTAGTAGCAATCAAACAGTATTTAAACTTAGTTTCCTGCGCGGTTTGGTTCTGGTTGCTCATCGCTCTCTCGCCTATCTACTCCGTTTTCCTACTTCATAGTCGATCAGCTGTGTCATAAGTACCCCTTCGTTGTACGTAAGTTATTTTGTTCACCGCCTGCCAGTCGCCAAAATTTTGTATAGGAGGTACCAGAATAGACATGGCAGGTTTGACAATTTTCCATAGTTTAGTAAACATTTACACAATATTTACCAACACCTAGGTCGAAGTTAATCACATGTGTATGTCAGAATGTCGTTTTAGAAGAAGCAAGATCTTGGACTATATGTGACCATTTGTATGGGAGGTACTAGAACGGGTACCAGGAGGCGCAATCCTAAACTATGATTTCTCAAATAACAATTGCCAGACAGACAATCATGATTCAAATGTCTTAAAATGCCATAAAAACAATTTAGTTCAAATATACCCAAGGTCTAATATGACTCCTTCTAGGGATTTCACTTTTCCGCATGGGTCAACCCAACATGTTTCGTGAACTTTTTTTGTCGCGAAACCGTACAAGAAACTCATTAGTTCCGGTTTCTTGTCATGACATGTACTCAATATGTTTTGTTTCTAATAAACTTTATTTTGAGTTTGCACCAAAAACTAAACACCGATTGAGCTTAACAGCTTTATAAAAAAACTATAGTTTCCCATTGCATCCCATGAAGGGATTGGGGGAGAGCTTGTTACTACCAGTGAGGTGTGCGCTTTCTGGGGTTTCACTCACTGATTGGGACCTGCAGATTTACACTGATACTGAACGGTATTTTGAGAAGCTTTTTCATGACAAAGTACTCGATAATGTCGCCATCACTATCGCGGGCAGGATTCGAACTCACATTCGCTGGACGATCGTTTCGATGTCCATTTCTTCAGCAACGCCTAGACCATTAAGCCACCAGTGCGGCTCTTCAAACTCAAACCTAACCGAAGTTTCTGCGTTTTCATCTTTATATAGATGTCTCAGTAAGAATTCACTTTTTAATTTTAAAATAAAACGCGTATTTCTTTAAGATAGTTGTGATTTTTTTATTGGATTGTAAAGAAGACATGTTACGATTAAGAATAGAATGAAATATCCTTCAAATTGCCTCCACGGCTCTGAAGACAGGCCATTATTACTCTTTCATGAAATTTTCCATGACTTTTTCACAGAGATGTGGCTGTATCTCACCCATGACGCGTTGGATCTCGGATTTGAGTTCAGGGATTGTTTCTGGTTTATTCGCATAAACCCGAGATTTCACAAAACCCCAAAGAAAGAAATCGCACGGCATTAAATCGCACGATCTTGGTGGTCAGTTGACATCAGAATTTTTTAAGATAATTTATGCTGGCAATCGCTGCAGCAGTAAATCGATTGTTTCATGCGGTTTTTGGTAGGTGGCGCCATCTTGCTGAAACCACATGTCGTCCAGTTGAGATCACAAAAACTCCGTTATCATGTTCGTGTAACTACTGCCGTTCACAGTCACTGCGATTTCGCCCACATCTTCAAAAAAACAATGCTCAATCACGCCGCCTGACCAAGTTCTTGAGAACGATGCCGAACTGATGTCTTCGGGGTTTCGGCGACACTCTCGTTTACAGCATCAATGTTTTCAAGAGACCGACTGGTACGTTGACGCACAGGGGTCTTACTGTTCATACCCGACCCAGTTTCTTCAAATTGTTTGACCACTCTGAAAATGGTTGGCACATTAGGCGCAATTTTTGTCTGAAAATTCTTCGAAGTGTTCGAGCGGTCTCAGCATAACTTCTCAATTTTTCTTAATAACTTTTCACAATTATAACGCGTTGTTCTTTCCTAAAACGCTCCATTTTTAATAATCGGAATACACATATGTGACAGCTGCCAAATTTCAGAGTTGCCGCTTGCAGAAAAAAAAAATTAAAAAGTGCAATCTTACTGAGACAACATTTACATTTAAAAAATGGTGCTGTCCAAATGTATGTATCCACATCACTTGAGAATGGCTGCACCGATTTGGCTAATTCTGTTTTTGTGGTATTTGTACTTATCAGGATCTTACGGAAAAGCTAAAAATGTAGGTTATACAATTTTCCATTTGAGTCAGAAGATACTGTTTGTGGGTTGGGCTGTGTGTGCCTTATAGACGTCTAAAGGGCTGGACCGATGCCCTTGAAGTGTTCACAGAATGTACCCGTATAGTTTACTTGAACATTTTATATATTAAGTGGACGTGACTCCGCCCATAGGACCCTATTTTTCAAAACGCAATATCTGGAGTACTATTACCCCGAACGCCTTAAAATGTTAGTTAATGTATGAGAAATCCGTACTACAGGATTAAAATTTGCTCTGAATCTGAGGCCGAAAATTGGCGGGATTCGATTAGTGGGCGTGACCACGCCATTAATACCGAAATATAGGTTATGGTTTTGTGGGCGGATAGGCGTAGCAAAAGTTTGTTCAGAAATAGAATTGGTACATACATATGTATAATTTTAAGCCGAATTTTAGATTTTCGGGATTTGGGCAAAGAAGAGTGGCAAAAGTATTTATAGAGATAGGACTACAAATTAGTACCTATAGCCGGATTTTAGATTTAAGGTTTTTTCTTTCGGCGACGGTCACCTCGTATAGTGACGGTGACACTATCGAGTATTTAGGCATGAAAAAGCTTCTCAAACTACCGTTCGGAACCGGTGTAAAACTGTCCCTTCATGGGATGCAATGGGAAGCTATTTATTTTTTATTTTTTTATAGCCTACACATGGTTGTTTTTTTCGAAAAAAAATAAAATAAAAAAACCTGATATTCTTTTTTAGTAAAGTTGGTCAGGTTGTTTCAGGCTACAACTGCTGGCCACATATCACAGCCCGTAAATCATGTTTGAGGCACCGTTTATGACAAAATATCAAGAAACAGCATTTTGTTTTTAAATTTGCATTTTGTTTTTAAATTTTTTATTAAAAGTGCGAGTTCTTTTAAAATTTCTACAGAAAGAATTCAACAAGTTAAGAGATACAACACCGTCTTTAATTTATTGCTTTTTTTAAATTAAATTATGATAGGATTAGATCTTCTGATCGTTTCTCATTGAATTAGTCATATATTTTGTTTTTTTTTTTTGTAAAATTTTAGCTTAGAAGTTATCTTGTGGAATTAAAAAATTAAGGTTGGTATTAACAGTAAAGAATGTTTGCTACTTATGTGCGAACTTGGATTTTAACAGATTTAAATAAAATAAAATTTTTACGAACCGTGACGTCACGATAAATAAAGACGACAAAGAAAAAACTGCTTCCAGTTTAAATATCACCATGACTAATAGATTAAACTTATCTCATGTCGCTGGCAGAAAATAGTATTGAACCGAGTCTGGCGTACACTCTAATCAATGGCTATGATAGTGCTGCAATTATAAACGGTAACTAATTACCTTCTTCGAGGTAGTTTTAAATTTCTTCATCCACTTCAATTTATGTATCTCAATTGACACAGAGTCGAATTCCGACTGAAAAAAATCGACCCCAACTCCTACCCCGACTCAGGGCAAATTTCAGAAACTATGACTACTAAATTCCAACTCCGACTCCACATCTCTGATAGAAACCCTTAATAATTATTATGCCAATTTTATGAAACACTTGGTTCAAAATTTTATTGAACATTTGATTGTATGCCAATAAGAACCTCGAATACAGAACCAACACTAGTCTGATAAGTTAGCATTTCTATTGACATAAAGTGTTAGAAATAATTCCCATTTAGTTGAGTTTTGTATATTCCCATAATAGAGCATATTGGAATAGAGAGACCATTTCTCTCAAGTGACGTTTCGAGTCACGCTCTTCGTCGTAGGTTTGTGGAAATGAGAGATTCGAGGAATATTTATTTACAACAGGTGGAGTTACAAAAATTGTTCACTTATTTTTTTCATGTCGTTTTGATTTAGAACTGTGCAATTTAAATGTATTTTTGGTTGACTTTTGTCGTTGGTATACATTTGTGTTGTATTTAACACAACTATTTTGCCACACAAACACGAAATGCGGTTGTTGGAGTTACTAATGGTTCTATCTGGAATTATTGAAGCCATGCCTTGAAACATCCAATTTTTACATGCAACGAAACCTATGAAGTTAAAATTATTGAGAGAATAAACATCTCTATTCTAATTTGCTCTATGATTCCAGTAAGCTATTATTATAGAGGCACTCAAATACGATACTTGTTGGAAATGGGAGCTGATAAATTGACTTGGTTACCATCATCTCATTATCTATCATATTCAGAACCATTCAGCAAAATAACAAATTCACACGTTTTGGTATACACTTTTCTATTTGGAATTGCCTTCGTAAATAGTATTAAATTCTTTAATTCAAAAATTCGATTGTTCGTCAAGACATTTGATAATGTGAAGGGAAACGACGTAGATTTAAAATAAAGTAGCCACGAATTAGTCTGGTACTCCCAGCTGTCAAATACCGGGTGAAAAACAAAATCAACTCTCGAGAGCAAAAACGAAAAAATAAATAAAGAAACCAACAATTCAACATCAACATTTGTACCGACTAAAATAGCAATTTATATATCGGAAATTGGCAAAATTAATTTTGTACCTATAACAGCTCAGAGTTTCGGAACGCAAAAATATGTTTTATTTTATCGAGATTTATTGGAAAGATTGTGTAAATAGTTCCATATGAGGGTAAAGTCTCCAAAATACGTCACATACACTTTTCACAGTTTTGAAAAAAAGGCGAAATCGATTGGCGAAATTGTGTTGCGTTACGAGAAAACGGGAACTGAACAAGATTTCCGTTAATGTATGAGAAATTCATACTACAAGCTTACAAGGTCAGGTTGGTTTTTGTTGGAATAATACACAATTCACTTATGCACATTCACTGGCATGACTAGTTTCGAACTCCGTGACAAGTTCATCGTCAGATGCCTAACTACTGTGCCTGAATTGATACGAGTACCATCGGAAGATAATCAGTCGTATATATACAAACTCAAATATGCAATTTAAATATGCGAAACAGTATCGATCGAAGATCCCCTACACGCTGAAAAATAACTGCCTCTCTAACATATTTTCTAAAACATATTCTGCAGGAACCATGTATATGTTTGGAACATACTTCAAACATTAATATTTTTGCAAGTCCCAAACTTACTTGTGTTTAAATGCAAACAGTATCATGTTTACTGACAAACATGTATACTTTTACGTAGAAACATATGCGTTCTTCATCCCAAACATCCATATACTTACGTGGAAGCATTCGCGTGTTACCCCCAAACCTACATATACTTACGTGGAAACATATGCGAATTTCCTCCCAAATATAATAATATTTAGAAACGAATTATTCTTCGATTTCAATATATGTATATGTATTATTTATTATAATTAAATTTAACAATATTAATCCACATTCATAAATAATTAATACAAAAAATTAATAGATTTAAAATGGCCCGTTTAACATTTATTTGCATTGAATGCATTATTTGTTTTTTTTTTCATGAAATGGGAAACTGCTGCTCTCTTGTTTCTCCTTTCTTTGTTTTCTCTCACGTTTTTGTTTTCAGAAGGTTTCAGCTATGCGTTGGTTATCACTATGCGTTGGTACAAAAACAAGATATTTATATATCGTACAAATCAAGTTCATGCAAGCCAAGCGTGGATTCATTACTTGTATTTTTTTTATTACACTTATTTCACAAATGGTCCGCCGTTCCGATTTTCTCAGCAAAGGCTTGGACAGACAAAGGGCTTCACGATGTTGCCCTTTCAAGTTTCTTTCCTCAAAATCGTTTCTCACTTTGGTAGCACACAACATATATACGAAATAGATACACAAAAACCAAAGTAACATCACAAGCCATTTAACCATACTAGCCTTCGTTTATTCTTTATTCACTGATCAAGCGTTTTTGATATCCTCTGACAGATGAACCATTGACGTCTGAATTCATGAAACTAAAACGCAATACATCAGACAAAAATAAGAAAGACTTCATCTGCAATTTACACGCCCATTCAGGAATATTTATGACTCACTGACTGAGAGAATATTGGAAAAATACCGATACACACTTACAAGACAGACTATCTCGTTGTCCCTCTTTTATTCTCTTGCTCTCGAGAGAGCATAGATAGTGCAACAAACACAGCTGTGTTTGTATCACAAACATAAATATATGTGGGTCGCCAACACATAGATTAAAACATAAAAAAACCATAAAGATTTTTTCTTCCGTGTTCTTCTTTTCCTCTTGCATACTAGCATTGTTGAAGTGCTTTGAGGTGAGTTTTTCTATATCTCAGAGTTGTATTTTCTCTGGTATGGATTTTTTGATGAAGGGGTTAGTGTCAGTTGCGTTTCTGAATTTTTAATTTTATGACCGATTTATTGACCGATTTTTGTTAAATATTTTTTCTGCAAAAACTTGGACATTTAATAAGTATAATGTGCAGAAATTTTAATCTTCCTTGTTATCAAAAAAAAACTTTGCTATTAACATTTGGCTGCTTTTACGCCCACTGCCATAGCTACAAATAACTTGCAGTTTGTTTAAATTCAAAACGAAATGGTTGCTACAACAACAAACATATGTTTGCCGTAATATGAAATATATTTGCCTTCCCCTTTTCAGCAGACTTTTCGGCTGTGTTTACTAGGGCTTTTTTGAGGGTATCAAACACTTTTAAGCCCGGTATTCAGTTTTTATGGAATTTTCGTTGCCATAAGAAGAACATATATATAAAATAACGAAAATTTCATGAACCGAGAATTTTGCTCACTTTTCATTTGCTTGGTACTCAGGTCTTCTTTCGTAGGCAAAATCAATTACAGGGTTGTTACGCCAAAGTTATGTCCTACGAAAACAATTATTTGATAATTGTTAACCGGAGTTTTGACATTTCGATAATTTTAACAACCAGAGGTAACAACAAATCCGTTACAAATAAATTGGAGTGCGTAGAGGAATTATAAATAAAATATTTGGAAGGTAAATCAAAGATGGGTGGTAATTACATATCTCTCTAGGTGGTAATTTCCGTTTAGAGATAGACAAACGACAAAATTTTTTACGAAAATTTCGCAAGAACTAAACACGGGGCTGTAGATTTTGGACAGAAAATGCAGTATTGCAATAGAGAAATTTCTAAGAAAACCACTTTCCATTTAAAAAAGTTTCCAAAATACATATAGTCCTTTAAGAAATTTCATTTATACAATTTCGGTTTTCTTGTTGAACATTTTCGTTTTTTGAAGATAAACCTTTTCAATTCAAAATCTTCATGGTCTATCAAGACGATAGACTTAAATGGTAATGGCCCAGAATCGCCAAGCATCAAAATATACATGAAAAATAATAAAGATAAAGGAAAATCTACAAAGTTGGCTGTAAACTAACACCTTCTATCGACATAAAATCACCATTATATGCTTCTCATTCTATATTAGTTGTTGCTCAATGTGAGCCGGTACTGTGTCCCTCTTTAATTTTTCTAAGTAGTGCGCACATTCTGCAACGAACACAAGCAGATCTGACTAACCATTGTTTTTTGACATTTTTTTTTGAATCCACTAGTCAAATGAATACCATTCAACCGCCTTGCAGACGAGTTAATGGCATTCATTGGACTTGGTTTTACTCAATTGGAAATTAAATTTTTAAAATTTTTTTTTGGTAAACCAGACCGCTCTAAACCTAAATTCACATCTTACACGTTTATTATTACGTATAGAAAAAACAAAAACAGTTGTTGTCCGCTAATGAAACCTAATATTTGCTGTGAAGATTGAATCCAACTAACTAATGAGAATAGAATTCGTTATGCAGACATTTTCCGTGCTGGGTAATAACAAAAGAACTAATCCAAGAAGCAGCCCACCTCACCTCACCATTTGGGATGTACATACATTGCAGATCGATCCGGAATAATTTGCATTGTTGGTCACGTAGGGTGCGGAACGAAACTTGTAAACTGCCTTTGACTCGAATTGAAGCTATAAAAGTGATGGTTGCATGGAAGAACTCGTATATTGTTGGAAAGTAATTAAACGCCACACACAAGCAAAATGTTCATTAGCAAATTCCTTGTAAGTATTGTTATATTTCTGCAAATATAAATTTACAATTTTTATTGAGATGAAGAATAGATTTGTTAATGTTCTCTATTCTCAACCTCATTTTAGATCTCCTGCGCCCTTATCGTTGCCGCTCAAGCTTCGTATGCACCCAGAACCGTCCTCGGCGGTTATGCTGCCCAAATTCAACCAGCTGCCACGGTTGCTATTGGTGGTTATGGCGGTTATGGTGCCGGTCCTGTGGTAGGTGGTGGTTACGGCAATGCCATCAATCGTAATGCCTTGAATTTGGCTTCATTGGCTTTGTCTCTTCCTTCGGCTGGTTCCCCCATTCCCGCCACCATTGGTTATCCAGTATATCCCACCGCCAGTTATTCTGCTCCCCTTTTGAGCGCACCAACCTACGATGTTCCTGTAATCTCTGGGCCTGCAACTGCTTCCACTGCCGCAGCTGCTGCTAGCAAAGTTGCTCCCAATGCTCCTCGTACCGCCTACGCTCCAGTGGCGTCCTATGGACGTGGTGTTGGCTACTAAACTGTGATGCATCCTTAACTTAGCCACCTTCACCAATAAAGTGAGAGAGGCTCTAATAAAAAATGCAAAATCCTAGTTTTTAAAAGAAACACAATCTGTCTTCCGATTTTCCTATAAGTTTGGGTTTGGGTTTATTCCACATAATGGGAATCATTCTCAGTATTCGCTTATTTTGTATGAAGAGCTTAGTTATTTTACCAGACTCTCCATATAAAATAAGTGACAAATAAGCGTGTTTTTTGTATTTCCCGCTAAACTAATTATTCGACGACTTTGTATGGATTGCCGCTTAAACTCGCTAAAAATCACTTAAAGTCGCTTAAAATTACATAATGGCGCTTAGCTCCCCATTCACAGTGATCGAACTACTAGCTTAGCAGGAAATATAAAACAGGCCTAATGTGTTTAAGAGAATCATCAAAAAAAAAACATTCCTAGCACATTACTGATTAGTTTTCCAGTCAGTAGTATTCGTTTCTTAGTTAAATTGTGGTATCAAATTGTGTATTTCAGTCAGTGGTTAACAATGACCCAATGTTGGTTGGTTAACTTGTAGTCAGAACCAAATGATTTTGACAATCACACTACTGATTGTCAAAATGAGAAATGTTAGATTGTATAAAATACATGTGTCCGTTTGAGTATTTGTGCACATTCTTTGAGCCTAGATCGTTAAATTGATACGCCTACATAGTTTGTTATATATTTTGGTTAAAATGACTTCAATTTTATGCATTTATTTCATATTTCTTATTTTACATAATTCTATGTAGTTATTTCTTCTTTATGGTTTTGGTATTTGACCCAAAACAGATGTTTTTTCCAAACACAATGTAAGGGTTGCCATAATCGGTAGAAATTTGACGGGTTACATGAACTTACTACTGAAAAACAAAATGCAAAATTAAACTATAATTAACTTTCAATTACGATTAAGTAATCCGATAGTTAACTACTCACTTAAAAACTGGCCATAACAGATGGAGGAGGAGGAGGTTGCAAAAGATGAAGAGCTGATTACGGGAACGTCAAAATTTTTGTATGCGAGGCTACTTATCATAGATGAATATAGTATAGACACATTTATTCTCTCATCTGACGTTTCATTTCACACTCTTCGTTGTAGGTTTGTGGAAATGAGATAAATTTGACAAAAATTAACTTACAGGTGGAGGAGTTGCAAAATATGTTCACTTAACTTTTTCATGTCGTTTTGGTGTAGAACTGAAAAATTTAAATGTATTTTACAGTTTTTTGTTGATTTTTATCTTTGTATACATTTGTATTGCATTTAACACAAATATTTTGCCACAAAAACATTAAATGCGGTTGTTGTTCTTTTGTTGGGTCTTGTTTACTATTGTCTCTATCTGGTAGTATTGAACCCATGTTTTCCACCATCTATGACGTTTAATTTATTGAGAGAATTATTGTGTCTATACTATATTCGTCTATGGTACTTATAGTCACCTACCGGGGTTTCGATTCGAAGTGTGTGTATTTTTATATTTTGGTCAATATGAGGCTCAAACGACCTGTTATAACGAGCATTAACACACAAATATATTTTCAAAATTTTGATAAAGAATTTATTTTCACGGCGGTATGTTGAAGTTTGCGTTCCCGTAATCAGCTCTTCAATACACATATCTTGAGCCCCCCCCCCCCACGATTGAAATGCCCGGCGATGCGAATAATCGCCCAAGTGAAAATCGCCCAAAACCCAAAAATGGACAATCGCCCAAAAAATATGGGAAAAAAATTGGGCGATTGTTCATCATGTTTGGGCGTTTTGGTATTTTTGATTTTTTGGGTGTTTGTTCATGATGAATGATCGCCCAAATTTTTAAAAATGTAAATTCGCCCTTTTACTTAATTGGGCGGTTGTTCGCTACAGTCTAGGGCGATTTATCATTATGAACAATCACCACAAAATAGTGGTCTTTTGTTCATAAATTGGATTTATATTTTTGGGCGAATGTTCTTAAATTTTTGGGTGATTTTACCTCTTTTTTATGTCTTTTTCCTTAATGAAAAAACACCCAAAAATTTTGGGTCATTGTTCATTTTTCGGTTTGGGCGATTTTCACTTGGGCGATTATTCGCATAGCCCTAATACCCATCTCAATGAGAATGTTATAGGTAAACCTGTGAGGGTTAAACCGTGTAAGAGGAGGAAGACCTCATTCATCTTTAAGAATCACAAATCATTAGAATAAAAATATCATATGTACATCATAGTTCCCTCAATAGTAAAATGATAATATCCCACAATCAATGGACTGGCTGTGCGCTTTCTACACCTTCAGTTTTACACCGGTTCCGAAAGGTTATGCTATAGGGGTCTTTGCCATAGGTAAACACTTGATCTACAGTGTCACAATTTTTAGAATATTCGATCTCATATACAAGAGTCGCAGAACCATTTCACTACTGAGGGGCACAACAGAGAATATAATACAATAGAGGGTTGCGTTTAAATAGCACGTGAGGATTTTACCGGATGTGGTGCTATGGTTAGGTGGTGCTACGGTTGGCTCTTTTATATGAGAACTGGGTTCCACCACCTTACATTCCATTCGACGACATTAAATTTACCGATCACAACCGGAGTACCTTTTACCACCTTGGGGACACGCGCTGGAAAAAAACCATAAATGCCATCGTCTTTTGAATTGTTCACTGAATACAGTACAAGTGGTTCGATAGGGGGAAATTGCCCCAAAGGCCCAAAAATCAAAAAAACGGGCCCCTGAAGTTACAGGTAAGTGTTGATACTCAAATAAAAGGAAATTTCATTGGTGCCATTACTTTTCACATCCGATGCCTGTGAGTCTAGATATGCCTGTTTTTCTATATTTCAATACCCACAAAATTTATCGACATTTTTTTCTTTTACAAATATGCATGTATGTGTACTTAAAGCAACGGAAATCCTCTTACGATTTCATTGGTGGTATTGGTTCCTCTTTACGTTACTCGTACCGTGTGCTAGACCTATTTGAAAATCGATAAATTGATTTTCCATGTTGTCAGGCTCAGGCAGGGGGGTTGAAATTCCCTCTGTACCTTAAGTTGAATTTGGCGTAATTTTTTGGCGACTCACAGCCATCGGATGTGAAAAGTAATGGCACCAATTAGATCGGTAGACGATTTCCTTTCATTTGAGTACCAACACTTCAGGGGCCCGTTTTTTTAAATTTTTTGGCCCTTCAAGTCAAACAAAACTGCATATTCTATGTTTTTCCAGCGCGTGTCCCCAAGGTCGTAAAATTCAGCCAAAAATTTTCTTGAACCGAATTGAAAAGCTTAAACTTTTAAAGATCGATAGCATTAAAAGTACATCGGAAGAGTTTTTTAAAATTTTTTAGACATTTTTTTTTAATTTTACGTAAGTCCTAATGTTTGCGTTAGTATCTGAATATTACTGGCCTGAGACATCTATTATTCCAACGACTATGAACTTTGAACTATGATTTATGAACTTTACATTACTTACATTAACATTCAGAAACTAACGAAAAGATAAGGTCAATACGAATCATGTGTAACTGAGTCGATTTTTTTGTTTGCTAGACAATGAAATTGAAAAATATTCAGGAAAGCAATCGCACGAATTTCGGCTGTTGCGCTTTAATTTTGCACGCAAATTTTGTTACACATTTTTCGCCAGCGGCACTTCTGCACTACGGAATATTTTTTGTCTTTTACTTGCCAACACAAATATAACAATTTTAAGACAAAACCCAACAAAATTGAAAAATAAAACTCACGCGAGTTTTTCCGAATAATTTTCGCCTTCAACTATTAGTCCTTCTTTTATATTTTAGGGTGTTACTTCCTGGCGCTTGCGGAGGCAAACATTTTTTAAAAACTTTTTTTTTAAAAATGTTATTAAAAATCTGAACAGTTTTTGTTTACTAAACCGTTTTCAATTGAAATTCAAAATACAACATTTTAATTTTCAAAAAGATCATTTGAAATTTGAAAATTCTATTTCAAGTTTAATTTAATTTAATTTAAACTGAAATCTAAGAGGCTTCAGTTGAAATTTAAATGGCATCAATTGAAATTTTAGAGACGTCAATTAAAATTTTGAATAAAATCAATTGAAATTTAAATGGGTAGTTAACTATCGGATTACTTAATCCTAATTTAATCCTAATTAGAGGTTATCTATGCATTTTGTTTACCAGTGGTGAGTTAATGTAAACCTCTATGTTGATAAAGGGGACCTTAGACCAGCGGATTGTCGCCCAACATGAAAGTCAACCTGACTAATTGTCGACCAACCAGTCCGCAGGTCGAAGGTGCCCTTAACAAATATTGGCAAAACTTGTACTCTTATTATGGAAATTATCTGTTTAGGAATAAGTAGCAAAACAACAAAGATACTGGTAATATAGAAA
This sequence comes from Phaonia tiefii, assembly GCA_963931995.1. Lineage (NCBI taxonomy): Eukaryota > Metazoa > Arthropoda > Insecta > Diptera > Muscidae > Phaonia > Phaonia tiefii. Next base: position 103,542,861 of record OZ008369.1, on the reverse strand, counting down.
ATATCAAATAAATTCACAAAATCGAAGTCATTTTAGCAAAAATATGCAAGAAATTGTGTAACAATCTAATGACCTAAGATCTATGTATAGATCTAGAAAGTATCTCTACAAATACTCTAGACAGAAACATGTATTCTACATTTCTCTATTTGACAATGAGCAATATAATTGTCAAACTCATATGGTTATGACTACAGTTTTATCCACCTACATTGGGTGGTTAAAGTATTGTTAAAAATTGGCTTGAAAACGCAAATCGATGTTTAACCACAATGTAACTACGAATTGCTTACCTCAATTGCTTTTTAAAATTCATTAATTGAAATTCTAAAACTGTTAACCAATTTTATATAACAGATTTTTAAATGCCAATTGATGTCTTCTAAATTTCAATTGATGTGTTTTAAAATTTAATAAAACGTCTTTTAAATTATAATAGTTGTCTGTTAAATTTCAATAGATGCCTTAAATTCCAATATATCGAACTCTATAAACAAAAGCGTCACAACTGCAGATTTACAAATTTTCAGTAGAGGCAAAAAACTGAGTTTGCAAAGTTATAAACTGTATGAAAACTCGCAATAATAGACATTTTGATACTATATTTTTTTGGCGAAATGGAAGAGAACCTGACACCAGATTTTTACAGAGGATAGAAATGGTTCTTGGTGATTGTTTTTAAGCAAAAAAATGAAAATCTTGAAATTTAGAGTTATAACGCTCTTGAAGTTCGGGTGCGATATGTATGTGTTTTAAATATAAAAATTTAAAATTTGAATTTAAATGTTAATCGATGTCTTACAGTTTAATTGAAGTCTTTTGAATTTCAACTGATGTATTTTAAATTTTATGAGCAAGTTTTTAAGTTAAATTGTTGTGAAGGGCGTCTCAGTAAGAATGCACTTTTTCATTTTAAAATAAACCCACGTATTTTTTGAGATGGTTGTGATTTTTTATTGCATTGTAAAGAAGACATGTTCCGATTGAGAATAAAATAAAATATCCGTCAAACGGGCCCCACGGCTCTGATGACAGGCCATTATTCTTTTCATGAAATTTTTAATGACTTTTTCACAGAGATGTGGTTGTATCTCACCGATGACGCGTTGAAACTCGGATTTGAGTTCATTAGTTGGTTCTGGTTTATTCGCATAAACCCGACACTTCACAAAACCCCAACGGAAGAAATCGCTATGCGTAAAATCGCATGATCTTGTTGGCCAGTTGACATCAGAATTTTTTGAGATAATTTGTTCTGGCAATCTTTCCTCATCGTTCCTGTAACGAATGCCGTTCACAGTCGCTGCAATTCCGGCCTCATCTACAAAAGAGGAAGGCCCAATTACACCGCCTGAACAAAATCCGCACCAGACAGTTGCTCGTTGTGGGTGCATTTGTTTCTCATGTATTGCATGAGGATTCTGAGACCATTACCCATTGCACGAATTGTCGGCGCCTTCCATGGTATGCTGGTTTGAGCTCATGAGTAAGCTGCATTTTGTACGCATGAAGTTGGAGGTCGAACTGCCAAAAATTCGCTGCGTAGTGCTATGTGACATTTGAAGTTGTTGGGAACGATGCCGAATGTTTTCGCTGACACTCTCATTTACAGCAGCAATGTTTTCAAGAGACCGACCGGTACATTGAAGCACAGGAGTCATACTTTCCATAACCGACCCAGTTTCTCAAAATTTTTTTGACCATTCTTCGAATGGTTAACACTTTAGATGCATAGCTTTCCAAATTTTTGCAAAAAGTTTTCACAAATATAACGCGTTGTTCTTTCGGAATAAACATATTATGAATATCATGTAAAAATCGAGATGCATTGAACCCGACCCCCTCAGATATCGATGAAATTAAATTAGGATAAACCTTCCTAAAAAAATAATACACTGTAAAAAAACCCTTGATCTTTTTAGTTTTTTCGTTAGTTAAAATTTTTTTTTTTGTTATAAAATTTTATACAGTGTATTTATTTATTTTTTTAAACGTGTCGTAAAGTTAAAATATCTTTTAAATGATACCAAGATCGGTCATCGGTTCAGCCGATTCTGAGTTATTGTAGTTTAAATGGAGCTCTTTTCGACCATTTTCGCGTTTTTTCGAAAACTTTCCCACTGTGCCACGCCCAAAAAATCCCAAAACAGTCATTTCTAAAAATGAGAGTTTGTTTGTATTGATCAAATTTAGCTATGAACAAAATTTCATCGATATCTGAGGTGGTCGGGTTCAAAATTTCAGTTTTATCTCGATTTTTAAATGAAATTCATCATATGTGACAACTGAAAAATTTCAGAGTTGCGACTTGTAAAAAAATTCCACTAAATTTAAAAAGTGCATTAGTAATGAGACACCCTTTATTTTAAATTCCATCTGGAGTTTTTAAATTTCAACGAATTTCTTAAATTTAAATTAGATTTTTTTGCGAACATCACGTTGGGTTTTCCAAACAATTGTTTCTCAGTCGGAAAATCTAACGATAATGCCAGCATCATCATCTTTCTTAATAACAAGTGTAATTGTACAGACTTAAGGACAATTATTGAACTATTAAATAATAGGGCAGTTCACTTCAACAGTTTCCACTCTAGTTTTATTTTTTAAAGTGGAAAAATGCTAATAATTCGACAAAAATCCAAAATATTTTTATTCTGTTGCTACGTAATTTTTGTCACCTTCTAAACTTTTTCCAAAATTAAATCATTTGAAAAGAATTTCACTAATTCTAAGGCAATACTTTAACTAAAATACCACCATGATAATACCCAGCCCAGTGGAATACACAGAGAAAAACGACCACTCAAAATGTAGGAAAATTTTTTTTCTAGGTCCATGGTCTCCATCGGTTTGATTGCCACTTTAAAACCACAGATACGATGTCTTCGTTTTTTTAACGGGTAACTACATATTAATAAGAAGAACTCTTCAATGTGGAAATTCCATAGAAAAACTTTTATTTTAAGGGAAAATCATATTAGTTGCTAACAGTAACAAGTTATGCTTATAATATCAAAAGGAAACCATATTGGTTTTAAGTGTCTCTTAAAAAGTATTTGAAAGCCTATTTAGAGTGATTTTGAAATAATATGTGGATATCTTATTAAACCAACATATTATATGGATGTCACGTAGTTTGACAAATGTGGGCACCACATTATTTTAGTATTTTAAGGAGATTCCCACATTGTTTAACACAAATAATATGATTTTCTACTGAAAAGCTATAAGGTTGCCTATTAAAACATTTCAATAAAGTTTTCTCTATGAATTAATAGATATTTCACTTTGGAAATGGAATGAAAATCCATATTGTTTGGCTACTTTAAGGTAAATTCTTAGTAAAATCGTTCAACAAGGCGATCTTATTAATTATATCGGTTCATATTTTTCTCTGTGCAGTTAATCGAACAGTCGCAGTGGTTATATTTGGGGCCCATTTTCATTTACCTTATTGGGGGATTGTTTCATTATGAAATTAATGGTATGTTCCCCGAACACAAACAAAAAGCTAGACAAACGAAAGTTAGACTCTCGTATTCGACTCAAATTGGGTTCCTCTAAGTCGAAAATTGCATTCGACTGACTGCATGTTTGTTCCCAAATGACTGCACATTCGAAAATTTGTACTGAAAACTTTTGAGAACTTGTATGTTTTCATTCGACTTGAAGTGACAAACCTGTTGAACCAAAATCAACTTTCTTCCGACTAGAACAAGAACGAAAGCTTTCGTTCGAGGTCAAGAAACGGACTATAAATCTTACATGTTGATAATGAAAAGAGGGCCAAAACAGTTTCAATTACTTTTGTGACCCTGCTGAATTTTTGCTTTGTTTTTATAATTTTGAAATTGGCGACGCGCCCATTTTCACTACGACATAATGGCTCAACTTTCGGGACCAATAATATTTCTTAATTTGGTCTGAAATTTCTTGAAATTTCATCTTCCATTCGCCCTTTCAAAACACTTTTCGATTTGCAGTTTCAGTTATATTTTTCATAAATGTTAGCTAAGTTTAAAATCTAAAGAGTTCATATGGTTTGATAATAAATATCAGAACAAGAGACAAACTTTTGTATTTCGACTTGGTTTTACCTATTAATCTGCTAAGACCTGGCCCCGCGATACTGTTTCCCGATTTTGATAGAACTTTACGACGAAAATACGAGGACGGTCCCAAAGCTAGCCGACCTGACTAATATATGGTACCAGTAGTTTGAAAACAGATATTTTGGTGAAAAGTGGCAACCTTATAAAACATATGTTTCAAGGTGCCACGATGTTTACTATTTTTATTTGAGCCATTAAAAGTAAACGATCTCAGTGAATTTGTAAATATGGACAAAATTGGACACCATTATGTGATTCAATATTTCCATTTGGAAGGTCTCAGTCCAAGCAATATTAAAGCCGAGCTGGATTCTACTCTGGGGGACTCTGCTCCTTCGTTTGCGACTACAGAATATTGGGTAGCAGAGCTTAAAGAAGCCGTGCAAACTGCCAAAACTAACACTGTAGTGGTCGACCAATTGAGGTGTCCACACAAGACACGGTTACAAAAACCCACAAAATGGTATTGGCTGATCGTCGACTGAAGGCGCATTGGCTAACTGAAATGATAGGCATTTCAAAAAGTGATATACATAGTATATTGACCGCTGATTCGAAGATGCGAAAGCTGTGCGCCAGATGGTTGAAGCGCTTGCTTTCAATAGAGCAAAAATGCGTGGTGAAGAGTGTTTGGCGATGTTTTATCGCAATAAAGCCGAATTTTCGCATATCTTTAAAACCATGGATGAGATATGGTTCCACCACTTCACACCTGAGACAAAGGAGCAGTCAAAGCAATGACCTGGAATAGGGTACTCGTGTCCAAAGAAGGCGAACACGGTTCCACCTGCAGGCAAGGTCATGGCATCTATTTTTTGGGATGCCCATGCGATGAATTTTTTTTGATTATCTTCAGAAGGAAAAAAGCCATCAACGGCGAATATAATACTAATAAATTGAAGCGTTTAAGTGATGAAATTGTAGAAAAAGGCCGCATTTGGCGAAAAAGAAAGTGTGGTTTCATCAAGACAATGCTCCAGTTCACACATCCACTATAGTGATGGCCAAAATTAATGAGCTAAAGTTCGAATTTCTTCATCACGCACCTTATTCGTCAGATTTAGCTCCCTTGAACTATTTTATATTTCCAAACTTGAAAAATGGGTCGGTGGCAACAAAGATTTGCCAACAAAGAAGAGGTGGAGTCTGCTGTTGATGGTTATTTTAAGAAGTTTGATAGTTCTTACTATAAACAGGGTATCGAAGCTATTGAATATCGTTGGAAATAGTGTACCGAACTAAGTGTAGATTATGTTGAAAAACAAAGAAAATTCTTCCCAACTTTATTGTGTCTTCTTTGTTAGGTCGGCTAGTTTTGGGACCGCCCTCGTATTAAGGAGACATTTTTTTCCAGCCACGCCCTGTTAGTAGCTTAAGGGAGTGGCTCCACTTATGTTTATCATTCATAGGACAAATTAATTATATGACAATTATTATTTGAAGTTTAATTTCAATTACCTCTACAAATGCAAATTCCAAAAAGTTTAAATACCATTGGCAACTGTACTTATTTTCAATGCACTGGCTTTATATCCAACAGTTTTGACTTCAACAATTTTATATATACAGGTTTATGAATTTGAAAATACTACGACGGAACGTCAATCGAAGCCACAAACCTCTACATATAAAATACTTTAGAAACTGAATTGGCGGCAGTCAAACAAATTCAAAATAATGAAAAGCATTCAATGCAATTCGCATCCGATTACACAACCTGCATTAGCATTACCTGAGCATATGGAAATTAAAAACTGTTAATTGCCATTGCGAACAATGATAATTCTTTTACATTTGCATTAGATAAAATAATGCAAACTAAAATTCAATGCAAATTAAAAAATCCCAGCACTGAAGTACATGAAAGTGTCTTTTCTAACGGAGAGAAAATCTTAAAAGAGTGTTCCGATTTTTCACACCACCAATTTCCCTTAGCCATTGCCATTTTTGGGACAGACCTATCCTTCCTCTAGCTGTCCTGGAATTTTTCCCCAAGGGGTCTTAATTGTTTACAAACAAAAATTATCTTTTTTATAATATTCTTGCTAATGATAATTAGACAAATTGATTTAGTGTATTTCCACCCGGATTAATATCTTTAATCTATTCGGTAAATTAACCACCTAATATACATCAACACTTCTGGAGTGAGGGAATGTGTAAGTGACCTAACCCTGAAATGTATACACTTGTATTTTTAACCGAAATAAAAACTTAATAATATTTTGCTTTCAATGGTTATTCTTCTCATGGTTGCATGCATATATGCTGATTTTGCTTATCTTATTGTTAATTGTAAAAATTGACTCAAGTGTTACAATGTAAGAGGTGAATTTAATTTTATGCTGAGAAATTATAAGATTTCTAAGAAATTATTGTAAACTGCGATTGATCGATAATCTGATTATATTTTTTTTAAATTTCGGTCGCATATGAACATGGTTTATAGACTTGCTCGAAACTATCTTTTATTTCGACAGTAATTTTTCAGATTGGTTGGTTTTTTTCCAATTATCGACAATTCAGCGAATTATTCTCAATCACTGGAATAACTACACTCACAGAAGTAATTGTTTAAAACGAGGTTGTAGCAACCGTAAATTCGCCTGTTGCCACCGAATTTCGGTTGCCACAATCGAGTTCATGTTATTACGACTAATTTTAGTTTTCACAACTAAAATTCGATTGAAATAACTTCGTTTTATTATAGATTCGGTTATGGCAACTGAATTTCGAATTATATACATTATATCAACTTATCTTTTTTAAATTTCGGTTGCAACAAACGAATTTGGAATCAATTCTGTTGCAGCAACCGAATATAATATCATCAATTTGATTGCTAACAAGAAATTTGGCTAAGTTCTGTTGCAGCCGTCATATTTGGTATTAATTCGATTGCAACAACCAAATTTGTGAAAAGTTCAGTTGCTGCAATCGAATTTGGCTTTAAGACTATTGCGGATAAACGAATTTGGCATTAATTCGGTTACAGCAACAACATTTTTCATAAATTTGGCTTTCAGCTAGTTTCAAAAAACGAATTTGGCGATAATTCGGCTCCAACAAACAAATTTATGAAAAATTCATTTGCAGCAACCGAATTACTCATTAATTCTCTTGATACAACCGATTTTTTTTTCAATTCGCTTTACACAACATAATTCTACTCATATATTTCCAATCTGAGTTCGAAAATTCAAAAACAATTATTATATTAAAAAGTAAAAAGAAAAGAATTTTTTGTATTTATACAGAAAAGTAAGAAAAAATATTTGTCAGCATGCAGTACAAACAGATTCCATCAAGATATGTCGTTTGTTGGGCCTAAAACCTAAATGGACAGGCACGATACGTCAAAATTGGGAATCCTGCACACGGAAAACTGTCTCTATTTTTGTTGTTTGGGTGCAAATATAACGAGTTTGTTACCTGCCACAAATATAGTATATTTGTGTCCGAACTCATTTTGTTTGCTATTCAATATAACATGTTTGAGACGCAATGATTAAATAAATGGTTTCACATTACATCCCATGAATGAATTGGGGAGAGCTTCTTACAATAAGTGAGCTGTGCGCTTTCTAGTTTTATACTCACTGATTGGGACTTACAATTTTACTCCGATTCCGAACTGTATTTTGAGAAGCTTTTTCATGGCTAAATACTCGATAGTGTCGCCGTCACGATGCGAGGTGACCGCCGCCGAAAGAAAATTTAAGGTGGTAAGAGCATGGATCGAACCCAGGATCTCATGTACAAGAGGCGCACACACTAACCATGGCACCACCTAAGGCCACTATGATTTATAAGTTTATGATTAATATTAGGTTATAATATATGTTTTTGTGACCCAAATGTGGATTCGTGTGTTGAAATCTTTTAAAACAAAAACATGACAGACAACAAAGAAACAAAAAACCAGCAGATCTGCAATTCATAAACAGTGCGTGCTAACTTCCACATTAGACCGACTCACAAAAACAGTTCCTATTGTCCCCCTCTCAAATAGTACCGTGGTTTGTTTTATGATGATTCCCAAACTATTTCGTGTCTGGAATTAGGATCCCGTGAGCTGAACCATTTTTAAAAAAGGTATTTGTTTTATTGTATTTCAAAGAATTATGAAAAGCTTTTTTAAGGTGCGTGTAACTGTATAGAAATCATGTTAAAGTATGTCCTGATACATTCTTTTTTCAGGGATAATCTGCAAAAAATAGCATTTTTAGCGTTTTAGAACGGAGTAATTCTAAATATTTAAAATTTCACGAGCTCTTAATGTTAGACACGAAATAGTTTGGAAGTATATCAGAAAACAAATTAAGGTACATTTGGAGGGGTGGACAAAAAACACTTTTTCCCCACCATACAATTTGAGTCGGTCTATTGGACATAGTTCCTGCAATATGTTGCTGGGGCCGTTATTTTTCAGTGTGTGGGAGTTTGAAAACGATAGGAAGTGGAATGTAAAATTAATTGTGCATTAATTCCGCGTTTTCTAATTATTTATGAGAATTTAGAAAATTAAATTGGCAATGAAACACTCAAAAGTTCTCACTAAATGCATTTTTAATTAATAGAAAAAAATGTTTGATTAGGTTGTGGCAACCATTTCATTCGTTTGTGACACCCACTAAATTCGGATGCGATGATCTCTCAAGTCATTTGCAACTACCTCTAATGTGGTTGTGGCAATCTCTAATTTGTTTGTGACAACCTCCAATTCGGTTGTGATGACCTCTAGTATAGTAGCGCAACCCCTCGATTCGGTTGGCTGTGTGTCAAGTTTCGAACTCCATGCATCTTCATCACCATATATCCCAATTTTGTGCCATCAATCGTGTAAATACAAACTTCAACTAAAATGTACATATGCGAAGTGTTATCGATAGAAGATCCCTAAATATCAACACTGAAAGTCAATTACTCCAACAAACAAAGTAGAAAGAAGTACTTTTCCTGCATATTATTTTATTCTTTGTGTTATTTGATTCAGCGACTGTCACCTTCTTTAGATACGGTAACAATACTGATTTATTAGTCATGAAAAATCTTCTCAAAATATAATCTGCTTGAAATCGGTGTAAAACTGTAGTGCCTGATTGATTGATTGTGAGAAGCTCAGCCCTATCCATTCATTGGATATAATGGAAAACAAAGTAAATATGACCAAAACTTCAATTTAGCCGACGACACTTGACTATAACTGCAGCACAACATGACGTCTATCCACTGTACAGCTGCACATCGAAACACCAGTGAACTTGTATCTGTCTAGAATTTCACCCATACGTGTAGTTTAGTTGAACACTCACTTCAAACTGCTTTAAGGTGGAAATAACCGGTTTAAATTTGTTTAAACATAGAAAATGCCGGTTAAACCGGTATTTCATTCAAGTTTATATATTTTATATAATTTTGTATTGTAAACGTAGACTTGACTACACATAATTGTGTTAACCTTCATAGAATTGGTTGAACAATTTAATAGAAAGCGCATTCATTACGCAATGCACAATACACAATAAGAAATTTTAAATATTAAATAGGGTTTAGAATATTAGGTGTGTTTTTTGTTAAACTGCTTGTTTAGATTATCATTTATTTTGTATCGTACGGCTAAGAGATATTAAGCGGCATTCGGAGATACTGCTTCATTTTCTGTCTTAAAGCTCCGTATTCAGTTCTTGCGAAAATTTCGTTAGACATTTTTGTCATTTATCTCTAAACGGAAAATTTTGTTGCGGATAGTTTCCACTAGTCTTTGATTTACCTTGCAAATATTTCATTTATAAATCCTCTCGCGCTCTATTTAATTTTTAACGTATGTTGCTTTTTGTTGTTAAAATTATCAAAATTTCGGACCCAAACAATTATCAAACAATTGTTTTCGTACGAAATAAGTTTGGCGTAACAACCCTGTAATTGAATTCGCCTACGAAATTTTCGCAAAGAGCTGCGTACAATGCTGATCTAGTAGAGGCTAACGCAGTAGGATTTGTTGTTCTTGTGGGCACCAACAACAGGGATTTTGTTTCTGTTCTATGACTCTAAATGTCAAATTCAACACAAATACATATGACCAAACAAAGTAAACAAAAAGGTACAATAACAAAATACACTGAAATTGACAGATAGAGTCATAAGAAAGCAAAATCAGCTGTTCTAATGCGTTAACCTCTACTAGATCAGCCTTGGCTGCGTATCAAGCAAATGAAAAGTTAGCAAAATTTTCAGTTCATGACATTTTCGTTATTTTTTTAACACATACATACTTCGTATGGCAACGAAAACTGAATACCGGGCGTAAGTAGGCACAAAGTTTTCACTATAAGAAATTCAGAAAAATTACCTCTGATAACCTCTGATAAATTAAGTTATGATTTGAAGAACTAATTGAAATTAAACGATTTTAACCGGCTGCCCATACAAAGCGGCAAACAACTGAGTTTAGCAGGGATACAAAAAACACGCTTGTTAATTTTTGTGAATTAAAAGATACGAAGAAGACTACCTAACGCGCGTGGGAGTAAGACGAATATATTAAATTTTAAGAATATTTCTTGAATAATTATTGTAGCTTAAGATTTCTTAATAATTTTCTGTTTTTCTCTTTTTCAATATGTCGATTTCCTTTGGAAATCTTCTTCAGTAAAGTGTTTATATTAATTACCACCATTCCAAAATACACACCAAACTGTTACCCTCTCTGGATGCATTGGGTTTCGACAATGGCGTGCGGGTTTTCCGATCCACAGATGTGGCAATTTTGTTTGCTGACATAGCCGCCGAGATGAATATGCGCCTCGTCAGAAAAGATGATTTTTCGGGCAAACTAGGATGCCCAAACTTCCTAGCATTGTTCAAGTGTGAATCGACTTATTTGGATCCGCGGATGTATGATACTGACTAATAGTCAATATTTCGAACACAAAAACCTATCAGTGTCAAAATAACATAAGATGAAAAAGAAAAATGCTCCAACCGTTATATTTTGGTCTAAAATATGCGTTGTGGAACATGTGAAAGAACCAGTATGCATTTGACTGAAAATGGTTATACATTGTATTTTTTTTCAATTGTTCAAATGTTCCTGACCTTATAAAGCTGGTAGTATGAATTTTTCATACATTAACTAAAAAGGTTATAAATATTCGACTATATCTTCATCAGGATATTGAAGAGATCGCAGTACAGGCTGCATTTTCCTAAGGAATATTCAGATAAATTGAAAAAAAGTAACGGACTTTAAGGGTTTGTCCCTCATGGTTTTTTTTGTGGAAATCACTTTAAAATTTCATATTTTTATATATTTCAAAAGATGTTGAAGAAATCGCGCGACTGACTGCCGATTAAAAATACCACGTTTTCCAATAAGTTTGCTTAGTCTTTTACCAATATATGTACTATACTTTATTGTATGGATTATGTGTTAGTTACAATTATTAAATTAATATATATTATTTTGTATTTTTGAAGAGTTTCATACATACTTCCATAGTAGTTCCATACACAGTTCCATTTACACACCTGGAGGAGATCACGATGGTGAGTTTTTCACGAACAGTGATGATTTGGAGCTACAGTCTGACACCGGTACCAAACAGTTATACTTGGAGCAGCGTTTATGTGGTTTATTACTTGAAAGAGTCGACGTCACGTAGCCACATGACTGTCATCGAAAAAAGTTGGTTGAAGCGAGGTTTAACTCCCTTTATCATGCGCAAGATTCGAGCACACTAAATAGTGCTCCATCAGAACGCTTCAAAATTGAAGTTTGACTTCTGAGTAAGAAATGTAGAGGACCTTAAGAAGAATACCAACTTCAAGTTTGTACGTCCTCTCCTTCTCCCTTACCCCTAATAACTCGACAAAAAAATTATTATTAGGGGTAAGGGGGGAGGAGAGGAGGTACAAGCTTGAAGTTGGTATTCTTCTTAAGGTCCTCTACATTTCTTACTCAGAAGTCAAACTTAAATTTTGAAGCGTTCTGCCTCTAATTCAGTCTCAAAAATATTACAGTTGTTGACATCCCAGCAAACTTTGGGGTCAAATATCTCGAAATTTTGACGTGGTAGGGAAAAACGGGAACTGCCATTAGATTCAGCGTATCAAAATTATGCAGGTTCGCTATGTTTCACTCAATTCAGATTTTTGGTCACACAGGGTTATTTAGCTTAACAATTTTGATAACCAGTGGCCAAGTTTGTTACAATTGTGGTTAGATTTGGTAGTTGACGGAAACCTCTTTGCCTTGTCAAGTTTTAACCCATAACAATACGATCCTTAACCAAGTTTCCGGGATAGAGAGTAGTAGTAGTAATTTTGGTCCATTTTAAAAAAGTACACACTCCTATATATAAAGGTCAGGTATATAATATTTTTTATATGGAAAACATAAAGCTTGCAATTAACAGCAACAAATTTGTGCTACTTAGCAGAGGTATGCTTTTGAAACCTACGACCCCAAGTCCGTAATTTTAAAATTCTGAACTCCGACCCCTAATATAACTCTGACTTCGACTCGGACTCCAACTCCAAAAATAAACTGAACCCATTAAAATGTTTTGATTTCTGTTTAATGATATAAATTGCGGACAACCTCGTGAATATAAAAACAATTCATTCTATTAAATTAATATATGTATAATTTTTCAAAAATTAAGGTTTTTATTTTCTTTCAAGAAACATTTCTTTGAGCAAAAATTGCCGAGTTTTATTGCTTCATCGCAAAGTCACAATTTTTGGTAAAATGAGATACCTTCACTGAATTGTGAATAAGAGTGAAACGCCTTCATCGATTTTTATGATCCATGTATTATTTTGTTCAAAGGTCTTTTCACTTTTCGATAAAGTAGTAAAACTCGACACTTTTGTTTCTATTTGCCCTTTATTTGTTTATTTTGGTCCGATTTCTTTTTATTGCAAGTGACTATACTTCATTATTTTTTCCGACCTATTAATTTAACCACATTGAGATAAAATAACTTTAACCAGATAATAAACTTTAAATAATTTACAAATATTTTTGTTGTAAGTAACTATAATTCAAATTCACTGTTCTTTCCAATTTCAATGTTTCCTGATTTTTTAAAATTTGAATTTTTTAAACAAACAATTATTTCTTCCCCCATAATATGTTTTGTAACTCCGAAACTTTTGATTTTATTGAGAAATGATATAAAAATTGATTGAAGGTATTGTATTTCAAAATTTTCGTATAATTTTTTGATAGTGTAAAATTTAAAAATATTTTAAATTTTTTTGGTGAAAACAGCTGAGAATTGGTAAAAATCGAATTTGTCATGATACAGACATTTGATGGCCACCAGTCATCTCAGTATGCTTGTCTCTAACTGATAGTAGTTACTAGAACATTGATAAAAAATTTCATGCAATAAGTTCAACAATGCAGTATAACAAAACTTATGGCGCTTATAACATCACTGTACCAGAATTCATTAAAACAATTTTTTTCCGAACCGATGCGATTCGAAGACTAAAGTCAACACAGAAAACCAGTTACCAGTTTAAATATAACCACAAATAATAAATAATATATCTCACAACGCTGCCAAAAAATAGTATTGGGCAGAGTCGGCAGTTTTCGCTAAGCAACGTCTATGACAGTACTAACATTAAATCAGACAAACAATTGCCATCCTCGAGATAGTATTATACTCCTTTATCTGCTTCCATTTTGTTATTCCTCAATTTGTTTTTGTAATGTTATCAACACGGAGTCAGAGTCACACGCTGAAAAATCTGTCTTTTTTGTGGTTTGTTGCAAATGTAACATGTTTGTCGCAAATATACTATACTATACTTGATATACTTGAAACACAATGATTAATAGGATATAATATATGTTTTTTATACCTAAATATGTCGTTGTTTTTTGTCGAAAACCGCTAAAAACAAATGCCAGACAGACAACAGAGAAGCAAAAAACACCAGATCTTCAATTCATAAAACCAGTGCTTGCAAACATGTACATGTTTCCAGCAAAATGTTGCTGGAATCGATATTTTTCAGCGTGCATGCTGAAACAAATTGACCCCAACTTCCTCTCCGACTACGAGCAAATTTCCTGAACTCCGACTACTGAACTTCAAATCTGACTCCACGGCCCTGCTTTTCAGCAGGCAATTTGTCTGCCTTTATAACAAATCTACTGCCACAAAAATAAACAGTTTGCAGTGTTAATGAAGAACCGGTCAAAATGTTTGCTACCACACAACAAACATATGTTGCCTGAATTATAAAATTTGTTTGCTTTCTTTTATTAAGAAGTCTTACCTGCTCATAGAGTAATCATGTCTAGAGAAGCGATTTGTTTCAATAAATTTACGAAGTGTGTTGTGGTTACATATGGATGTTGCATGTTGGAAAGTATTGCTGTAATAATACCAGATAGAGTCAATGGTTCAAACCACAAAAAACAAACGTTTCCCATTACATCCCATGAAGGGCTTGGGGAGAGCTTCTCACAACCAGTGAGCTATGCGCTTTCTAATTTTCCACTCACTGATTGGGACATACAGTTTAACACCGGTTCCGGACGGTATTTTGAGTAGCTTAAACCAACCAACAATAAATCAGCAACGGCATTTCGTTAAATTGTTGTATAAATACTCCACAAATGTAGACTAATAATAAAATATAACAAAAAACTCAAAAATACGTTTAACTTTCACAGTTTTTCATCAAAACCACATGAAAAATTTATGTCAACAATTTTTGTAATTCCACTTGATCGCACCGACAGCGGTGTGAAAGTAAAATTCAGATGAGAAGAATGGCAACTCTATATGGCTTTACTCTATGTGCCCATGTCTTTAGCTTTGGCACCAGTTGTACGTAGTAAAGTTTTTTTTAAAATAAATTATCGATTTACCAAATTTAAAATTCCGATAACTCGACAATTAGGTAAGTTATCGAAATTTTTTATTTAATTTCGTGCAACAGTTGTCGATGGAGTAAAGGTTTTTCTGTAGCATTTATTTAGAGTCAGCGAATTATCGATAAGCAACTAGCGAAGGGAGTTATCGAAAATTTGTATTTATTTGTTTATAGCAAGTTCAGACGGCTGGCTTTTTTCGTGTTTCGTTCTCTCATTCGTGTTTGGCCCCCCAATCATGTTTGAAACATCATGGTTCGCCATACAAAATTTTGAGAGCGAACCATCTCGTTTCAATTCGAAACATCTTACCAAACATGAATAATTTACTACCATCTCTAATTTATTTAGTACGCTATCGCTTTTTTATCTGAACTAGT
This sequence comes from Phaonia tiefii, assembly GCA_963931995.1. Lineage (NCBI taxonomy): Eukaryota > Metazoa > Arthropoda > Insecta > Diptera > Muscidae > Phaonia > Phaonia tiefii. The sequence continues at coordinate 103,527,469 of OZ008369.1, read as the reverse complement.
TGTCAGAATAAGGAAAACAAAGCAAAAAATAAATAAACATAGAGCGAAAGTGAAGTTTGTGTTTAAATATAAATAAAAAGCAAAGCCTTGATTGTTAACACAAATAAAACATTTATATAAATCATAAAAGTAACAAAACAGTAAAATGGAGAAAAAAGAAATAGTTAAAAGTATTATCATGTGTAGAACACGAAACACGAATGTGTCTTGTGAACAGGGCGATTCACAATCATGGTTGAGTAAACGAAACAAGTGCTTCACATCACCGTCTGAATTAGCTATTACGCTTACTACTCGATATTTTATCAGACGACGAGCCCATTTCAGTTTATTACCGTTTTCTAAATTATTTAAATTTGTTTAGACTCCGACATTCGATAGCTCCATAACTAAGCGAGATATCGAAAAATTAACTTGTTTTCTACACAACTTCGAAGTTTACTTTATTGGAATAGGTATTAAGATCGTGGCACCTCGTATATAATACTGTCACCGTATTGTCCGCTGAAGCTAAGCTACTTTCCCCAAACAAATCACATGAATAAAAGTAAACTTACAGCTCTATTGTTTAAATATTAAAAATTCAATCATTTTGTTTACCAGTGTAGAGCATAAATTATTGAACAACCTTCGTGTATCAACATTTTGGGCTAAACTTGTTTAGTTTAATACTATTATAAAATATTAGAACGTGATGTTATATCAAACTAACACCTTGCATTCGATTTATATCCCGCTAAAGTTTACAACTTTAAAATTGGACTAAGTCACAAATCTCGTGTTAAATTTTCTACAAAATTTATAGCATTTCCCATATTTTGCTAAATTTATTTTATTATTACGTAGAAATTATATGGTCATAATTAAATATTAACACAGGAAGCTTTTACACGTTGCCGAGTGGTAAAATGTAAAATATTAACCGGGGTAATGCCGGTGCTTTTTCATGCCTTCAAATGGTCATAGTGCAGCTGACATTTGCAACGGGGTCACATTCTAACACAATAAAGAAATGTTTAAATGTTGTCGACTTGCAAGGTTTTCTTGTTTACATTTCAAAATGTTTTATAGCTGTAAATTATAGAAATTCAATCAAAAGCGTATGCATATGTATATAAAAAAATATGAGGGTCGGATGTTAAGAAAGAGTCCAATTGAAAAATTTATTGGTTTTTATTCAGTCAAATGTAATTTTAGTCCAAGAAAAATTTCAGCCGAACTGTCTCTTAAAACTCATACCAAATAGACAAAAATTGGGGGCAACAGTGTTGTGTGTCCTGTTTAGCGCGGATTGACTCAGAAGAGCAATTCTGAATGTGTATTCTTATTCTTACGTTTTGTATATAGAAACCCCAACGAATTTGATCGCAAATTTATCTACTATAGGAATTATAATGTGGTCTTTACACCAGGTGCGAGAAGTTCTCTTAAAATGTTGAAAACTCCAACACCAACTCAGCAATATTAAAATTCCGAACACCGACTCCGTCTCTCATTAGTATTTAAGTATATACTTTGTAATACTTTGGCCTAAAACGTACTTTCTGCCACCTATTAAAAAATCAATATATATTTTGCTGGAGAATGATGGTCCATGAGAATAGTAGTTTTATTCGATTGTATCTTCATCCGGATGTCGAAGAGATCGCAGCACGGGCTACAGTTTCCTATGTAATATTCAATCAAAATTGACAACGAAATTTAAGGTTTGGTTACTCATAGCTTTTAATCGAATTAACTTTAAAAATTCTTAATTTTATATAATATCAAGGATGTTGAAGAAATCGCACGATTGACTGCAGCGTAGCTAATACCTCGTTTGTCAATTAATTTGATCATAAATACTATTACAAATGTATGTATGAATCTGACTCCTATTCTGACTTTTACTGCGGCTCTGATTCCGAATTCTACTTCGACTCGGACTCAGGCTCAGACTCAGACTCAGACTCAGACTCAGACTCAGACTCAGACTCAGACTCGGACTCAGACTCAGACTCAGACTCAGACTCAGACTCAGACTCAGACTCAGACTCAGACTCAGACTCAGACTCAGACTCAGACTCAGACTCAGACTCAGACTCAGACTCAGACTCGGACTCGGACTCAGACTCAGACTCAGACTCAGACTCAGACTCAGACTCAGACTCAGACTCAGACTCAGACTCAGACTCAGACTCAGACTCAGACTCAGACTCAGACTCAGACTCAGACTCAGACTCAGACTCAGACTCAGACTCAGACTCAGACTCAGACTCAGACTCAGACTCAGACTCAGACTCAGACTCAGACTCAGACTCAGACTCAGACTCAGACTCAGACTCAGACTCAGACTCAGACTCAGACTCAGACTCAGACTACGACTCCGAGTCCTACTCCTACTCCTACTCCGACTCCAACTCCAACTCCAACTCCAACTCCAACTCCAACTTCAAGTCCACAAATAAACCAAACGTAGACTCAGACTCAGACTCAGACTCAGACTCAGCCTCAGACTCAGATTCAGACTCAGACTCAGACTCAGACTCAGACTCAGACTCAGACTCAGACTCAGACTCAGACTCAGACTCAGACTCAGACTCAGACTCAGACTCAGACTCAGACTCAGACTCAGACTCAGACTCAGACTCAGACTCAGACTCAGACTCAGACTCAGACTCAGACTCAGACTCAGACTCAGACTCAGACTCAGACTCAGACTCAGACTCAGACTCAGACTCAGACTCAGATTCAGACTCAGACTCAGACTTAGACTCAGACTCAGACTCAGACTCAGACTCAGACTCAGACTCAGACTCAGACTCAGACTCAGACTCAGACTCAGACTCAGACTCAGACTCAGACTCAGACTCAGACTCAGACTCAGACTCAGACTCAGACTCAGACTCAGACTCAGACTCAGACTCAGACTAAGACTCAGTCTCAGACTCAGACTCAGACTCAGACTCAGACTCAGACTCAGACTCAGACTCAGACTCAGACTCAGACTCAGACTCAGACTCAGACTCAGACTCAGACTCAGACTCAGACCCAGACTAAGACTCAGACTCAGACTTCAGACTCAGACTCCGACTCCGACTCAGACTCAGACTCAGACTCAGACTCAGACTCAGACTCAGACTCAGACTCAGACTCAGACTCAGACTCAGACTCAGACTCAGACTCAGACTCAGACTCAGACTCAGACTCAGACTCCCACTCCTACTCTTATTCCTACTCCTTCTCCGACTCCGACTCCGACTCCGACTCCGACTCCAACTCCAACTCCAACTCCACAAATAAACCCAAAGTAGTTAATAGTTTTTTTTGTCTAATGCTACCAATTATGAATAAGCACTTAAATATTAAAATTATTTATTGTATTAAATTGGAAAAAAATTTTTATTAGCCCGCGCTTTTATTTTCTTCTTAGAAATATTAAATGAAAGCGGGTCCATTTTCACACAAAATTATCCAAGCTGAGCCGTAACTAACTGACGGCAGTACTGAAGGGTTTTAACTTTCTATCTGTCTATCAGAAGTTCGAATTTCGCGATTTTTGGAAGATCTAACGGCGGCTCCAAAAATTGTGTTATTTCAGGAAAATATATGTACATATTATGTGAGTGGCCTACAAAAAGGACACTTATGGCCGGAAAAATGGTTTTCTGCCTTTTGAACTAGTTTTATAGAAAATTGAACACTCTATTCAGTGAAACAAACCGCAGACTCATTTATTTTGCTTCAAATTACACTTGAAGCTTCTAACTTTTTTGGCTCTCAAAAATTACCTTTATAGGGGAATTTCACTCGAATAAACTACGAAAATATTTCTTGTAAAAGCTAAACTGTACATAAGGTTTGTTGAGACGTAGAGAGCCAAGGGCAGGAAGAAAAATCAGGAGGTGGAAGTGGAAACACGAATGCAACGCGCGAACGCGACTCATAATCTTTAACAGCTGTTTCTAGGAAACTTTTTTCTGACCATAGGTACCTTTCCGTAGACCAGGTAACATATATATTTCCCTAACTTGTACTAGAAGTAATTAAAAGATAATACCCATTACTGAAATTTCGGTACAGATTTTTCGAGATATCTCTAGGACTGGGACAACAGAGTGGAAAGCTTATATTCAAAGTTAGAATGGTTCAAAATTACCATTTTTCTGTTTCCCAAAATTTCATTGAATTGTCTCGGAACCTATTGAGAATATACCAAAGACTAATGTCGCTCATAATATTACTAGTTTAAAATAAAATTAATTTTCCCGAACCGTGACAATGCTATAACTAAAGTCACACAGAAAAACAGTTTCCAGTTTAAATATCGCCATCAGGGATATATTTACCTTACATCACCTCACTGGCGAAAAATAGTATTGAACATAATCGGGAATTCAGACTAACCAATGTCTACGACAGTGCTGTCATTAAAAATGTCAAGCAATTGGCATTTACGAGGTAACATTATATTTCTTCAGCCGCTATTTCTCAAATGTTTGGAAATATTATTAACACGGATTCGAAGTCGGGTGGCAACAAATCCTTCTCCAACTCCGACTCCAGGCAAATTTCCTGAACTCTGACTCCTAATTATCAACTCCGACACCACATCCCTGCTTTACATTGTCTGATTTATTGTATAATTTATTGAGGTTATATTAATCTCGTTATGATGCTAAAGTTTTAAGCAAACAAATTAAAAAGTTTTGGTAAAGAATTCGTGAGTTCTGAGTGTTCATTGGCTTGGAATTGATACTTTTGTTTCCAAGCCCATTTGAACTTTCGACATAGAAAAAAATTCCATATTTTTGACAGACTATACTTTTCAGATATATTGATCAACCATATTTTTCTCAAAAATTTTATTTCAACTTTTTTAATCAAATTTCTTAAATATGTAAAAAGAGAATTCGGGAAATTATAAGCAATTTATTGCAATTTAAAGAGTCGGTGGGAGCCAAAAGTACTCACACAAGAAAAGCTTTACATTCACATAATCAGCTGTTCAATACACATCGTTTGAGACCCCCAGAATTGAAATTCAAAAAACTGCTGTACACCACAGTGCACTATTTATTTGAAAAGATATTGTAGCAACCGTAAATTCGGCTGTGGCAACCGAAATTCGGAGAGGTTGTCACGACTGAATTTAGTACCCACAACTGAAATTTGGTTGAAAAATTCTCGTTTTATAACTGATTCGGTGGTGACAACTGAATTTCCAAAAATATTTGCTCTATCAAATACATTTTCTATAATTTCTTTTGCAGCAACCAAATTTATTGGTTAGCAATGTGGTACTAAACCGAATCAATTCGGTTACCAAAAACGAATTTTGCATCAATTCGGTTTCAACTACCTACTACATCAATTCCGTTGCAGCCATCGAATTTGAAATTAATACGGTCGCAACAACAGAATTTGGAAAAATTGATACAATCGAATTAATTTTCAATTCGATTGCCACAAGATACTCCCATATATTTCAAACTTGACGTTTATAAATTTCAAAACAATTATTGTGTTACAAAATAAAATGAACGTAGAATTGTTGATGTGGCGGTTTTAACAAGAATTTGTTTGTAAGTAGAAATGTTGTACGTATGGATTTTGCATTAAAACGCCATATTTTGCAGATAATGCCCATGTTTATCAGTGTGCAATACATGCAGATGCCAACAGTCCTGAAGATTATCAAGGTAGGTCGAATGGTTGAGTCGAAGACCTAGAACATAATATCGTAGTTGGGTCTACCACACATATAGGCTGGGACTTCGAAAACCTTCCTACAAATAATATGTTTTCTAAAGATTACCCCATATAAACTGCATTAAATCTTCCTTCGGTTTATATTTACTAGAATATTGATAGTTACATTATCAGTAACAAGTTTTAAAATTCTCACTCAATATATTTTTAGTTATAAAAAAATTTTGATTAAGTTGGGAGAACCTCTAACTTCGTGTGTAACAAACTCTAATTCGTTTGGGAGAACATCTAATTTGGTGGCGACAACCTCTAAGTTCGGTTGCGGCAACCTCTAAATTCAGTTACGATTAATTTTGTTGTCTTAAATGAGTTTGTCTGTGCATTAATTCCTCGTTAGGTTATTATTTATGGGAATATATATAAAACTGAAGTATCAACAAAACTTTTAAAAATTCTTACTCAATGCAAAAATTTTGATTAGGTTGTGAGAACCTCTAAACTCGGCTGTAACAAACTCGTATTCGGTTGCGACACTATCTAATTTGGCTGCGGCAACCACTAAATTCTGTTGTGGCAACCTCAAAATTCGGTTACGGTTACATATTTCTTTGCACCATATCATTGAGTACCGAATTCGAGAATAAACGTTAAGATAACACACCTTTTTCCCTACATTTACAATGTGCCTGGCGAGATCCAATAGGCCGGTTTACAACCTCCCATGCAGACCATAATCTAAGGCTTCATTTTATCCATTAGAATCTTCTCTAAGGCGCAGCCTCAGTTTGCAGTAATCCCTTCCCTTGCGCCTTAATATACGCCCCTCGTACGATGAATGTATAAGAACTATATTTGAAAAAATGTTGTAGTTTTGGTGTAACCGCAATGATGAAAATGCAAAATATGAAATAATTTTTTTTTCAAATTTTTTTTAAAGTTTTTTTTTTTAATTTAGAGCAACAATTATGTTCATATACTTTTGAATGGAATGCTTTTGTGTTTCTAGGAGGGCTATTTGTATTTTTGTTTTTGCTTTCTGAAAGAGCTTTGTTAGGTTCAACACATCCACTGTGTACTGAGCACTCTCTTACGCGTACTAGTGCTAAAGTGGTATTTGTATCCCATTTGAATGGAATACGAGTAAACTAACTGCCTTCCCGGTTGACATGTATTGATGTGTGAGACGACAAATTTGAATGAAAAACTATGCGCTATTAGTAGCTGTCACGTAATCTAAAACAACTGGGATCGTTAGAAAAATTCATATAAAAAGAATCGTTGACTTCAGTGTTAACATATAGTTTCCAGCTATTCACAAACAATCAACAACAACTCAAAATGAACAAGTGCATCATCGTAAGTATTTGGAATGAAATCCTTTTGCGAGATTTTTCCCCAATCGCATATCCTAGATTGTAATACTAATCGATATTCGTTGTTTTTTTTAACTACAGTTCGCTGTCCTCGCTTTCGCCGCCTGCGTTGCTGCTTCCCCAGCACCTGGAGGATATGGTGTCCCCAATTTGTATGGCTCCCATCTTTCCTACGGTGTTGCCCCAGTCATTGCCCAACCCATTGCTTCGCTCGCTAAGCCCTCTGCAGCTGCTGCTGCCAGCGCAGCCGCTTCAGCTCCAGTTGCCGGTTATGTGAGAAATGTTCCTTCCTACACCATTTTGGGTGGACATGGCGGTTATGGTTTGGGCAGTTTGGGAGGTTATTAAATGCAAAACTTCACCATTGCAAAGCGAAAAAATCATGTGCCAATAAACGCTGACAACTGATAAATGGAAATAGTTTGTGTGTGTATTTTATTAATAGGGAGGGGGGAGGGGCAAGGATATAGAAAATTATCCTTCTAAATGATCCATCTAAATAAAATAAGTAGTTTTTATTTGTACATCGATTGAAATGTATCAGTTTGTTGATAGTCATCGGTGAACTGTGGGATCTGAGCAACTAACAGACGAAAATTAGGTATTAGTGAGATATGACAGTATCAAAGTGTATGAAGAGAATCAGTAGTTACGCCAATATTTGATTTCGTTCCATCCTTTTATTCCTTTGCCAAAAAACATTTCACAAAGGCGATACACAAAATATATTAGTAACAATGACAATAAATACTGCTGAAAAGGTGAAAGCTACCATGTTTGTCATTTCATTGTTTTAGCAAACATTTGTTTGTTGTTTTACGAAACATTTATCTGGTATTTTATCAGCACTGCAAATAGTTTGTTGGTATGACAATAAATTTGCTGTAATAGCAGACAAATTAACTGCAGATATAGCATTATTTTCTGTTAATATCAAATCTAATTCTTTTCGTGTATTAATATTACAATTTCTGCATTTATGATGACAAACCCCTCACTTTAATTGAAATTTTTCTACTGATTTTCGAAAAAAAGTTAAAAATTTAATTTTCAATTTAATATTGAGAAAATAACACTAGAATTTGTTGTGGGAAATTGTGAAATGAATAATTTATAAAACTAATTTAAATTCGATAGTAGGAAAAATATTTGCGATGTGTAACCTAATTAATTAATAGCCTGGTTAACCGAATAATTGATTAATGATACATTTTGTTTAATCATATTTACGATTAATCTGCATGTTAATCAATCAATATTAATGATTATTTGATGATGCGCTTTCTAGTTTTTGCACCCACTGATTGGGACCTACAGTTTTATCCCTGTTCCGAACGGTATTTCGAGAAGCTTGTTATGGCTAAGTAGTCGATAGTGTCACCATCACTAAGCGAGGTGACCATCGTTCGAAAGAAATGTAAGGTGATCTGAGCAGGGATCGAACCCCCGTTCTCATGTACAAGAGCCGCGCACACTAGCCATTGCACCATGATGGCCAAAATATGGTTAATCAAAAACTGAATTATTAAACAATTCATGCTGTTTAGGATTTTTGGTTTTGAATTATTTCAACAGCAGGTTTTACTAAAAATGTTCAAATCATAGAGTAAAATTCATACATAGAGCAGCGACTTCTCTCAGTAAGTTCGGATTCTGGCAGATGTTTCGTTAACACTTTGCTCTACACGTGCTATATTTTCCGCAGTTCGAATTAAACGTGGTCTACCGTTTCGAGGGAAATCTCTTACGGTGCCATGATGGTGGTGACGATGAACTAAGCAACGAAACATTGCTTCAGAGGGCGAAATTCTGACATGAAAACGTCGACGATATGCTTTTTAATTAATAATTGATCGCTGATTTAAATAATAAAATTCTATTGTTCTAGTTCGGTGTTCAGTTGTGAATTTCCCCATTATTTATTCTCCAAGTGTTATTTATATAATCTGAAAAAACAAAATGAAAAAAAATATATAAACGAAAAGTTATTAAATTTTTAAACCCCAAGGTGACTTTTGACCCACCCCGTATATTCACCTCATGGGGTTCTGTGGAAATGCAGAGCGGATGAGCTGGTCAGACTAGGGACTACCCCAAAGGTTCCACCGGAATTGATACATGTTGGCTTCTAAGCATATTCTGCAAGAACGCTCCTTTAAGACGATTCTGGGCGATGTGGAGAAGGGGCACATATTGTGTACGCTCATGACATATCTGGCCGATATTCGATAGCAGATAAAATAAGTATGTCAATAACAGGAGATCCATGAACTTTCTGTCTCTCGGCAGGCCCAACGTATCAGTGTTTGTTTTAGTTTTACCGCACTGAAAGAAAACTCTTCATCAAATTTATGAATTCCTTCATCGATTTGATGACATATTTCCCCATTTTCCAACTTATGAGACATTTCATTGAATTGATGAAAATTTTTTCTTAAATTGTTCACCATATTTCATCAATAATTTACGTTGATTCAACGTTATTCAATTCCAAATGCCAATGATGAAGATTGATATAAAAAAAGTTCATCAAGTCAATGAATCTGAAAAAGGTGAAAAACGAACAATCTTCAAATTGAAGAACTTTGAACAAATTTCACCAATTCAACGAAGAACATTGATTAACCTTTATCATTGATTTGAAATAAAGATTTTCTTTCAGTGCAAGACACTGTCTATTTGGTAGACATAAGGCGAGACTAAAAGTCAGGGCAAATGTGTTGTTTAGATACTGTAACCGCGAGGAAGAGTTCACTGAACATCTTATCTGTAAGTGTCCAGCAGTAGCTGGCAGGAGGATGTCTACAATGGATCTTACCTATTAAGGGGCCTGGGAGAATTGTCGTCTGTGAAAACCGTACACAATACCCTGAGCTTCTTGGAGCAAACTAAATGGTTGTCCGTTGGGGTTAGCGCTTAATCTCGTTAGCCCGTGGTATCACAAGTCTAAGGGAGTCGTTCATCGACTGCCACCAACAACTAGACTAAGCTACGTTTTCCCTGAAATGCTATTGAACCCAGGCACCATAACTGGAAATCCACTGGACAATCGCATACGATGTGCGAAGACGAACAAGTCTTTAGTATTAGGATTTATATATTTAAACAAAGTATAAAAATATTACAATACAAAAAGGACAAAGACTAAATTCTGACAATTTTGGAGAACATTTCTGTTCGTTTACAACAAACTAAACGACTTTTACGATAAAAGTTATTTATTTGCGAGGAAAGTATCAACGTTTGCGGTCAACCCTGAGACTATAAGTTTTGAATATATTTCAAGAATTTTAAAAGAGTTTTGAGTTAGCACTTTTAAATCTGCAAAATATAATGGATCAACTTAACCAATCAAGCAAAAAAAATTTCGTCTTTAACATCCTGTTTCTCTATCTAGAACGAAAGCTTTCGTTCGTGTTTAGACGAAAGAAAGTTGATTTGAGCTCCACAATCTTGTCGTATCAACTCGAATAAAAACATACAATTATTTAAATCTTTTCAGTACAAATTTTGGTTTCTCTCTTTCGAATGTGCTGTCAGTTTGGAACAAACATGGAGTCGGGCAAACGAAAATTTCGATTTAGATAAAGACAATTTGAGTCGAATGTGAGTGACTGATTTTCGTTCGCTTAGCTTTTCGTTCGAGATAGAGAAACCGTCTACAAGTTGTTGAAAATGGTATTCTTAACAAATTACGAAGGAAATAATGACGATGTTGACGACGATGGTGGTTATGATGGTGATTATTATAGTAAAAATGATAATAAAATTTAGCTTTTTTAATAAAATGAATAATTCTTAAATTCCGATATTTTTAATAATTGTTCGGTTCAAGATCAATATCTATTAAAATGTATTTTTCCATGAAAAATAGATAGATATTGATCTTGAACCGAAACGAATAATATCGAATAATATAAACACAAACGGATATAATTTGAAGACGGTACACTCTAACGCCTATCTCATGGCAATCGTTGTTTCTTTTTTGAAATAACAACATCAATGCAATTGGCTTTCAATGAAAGCATGCATTGGAAAGAAATGTTGTGAACATTGATGGTTATGGGAAAGTATTGTTGTGGATATTTTCGCACAAGTAGGAGTTTAGGCAATTCTTGATTAGTTGACATTTGTTTATCCCTATAATGTGTGATGATATACCTAACTACTTGTGGAGAAGGGAGCTGATGATGATTGGTGGGCATTGAAATAGCTGTATTCCCAACTATCCTCCATAATAATAAATTTCACATTTTTCTTTAATATTCCGATATTAACGCAATTTTGTTTTATTGTCAAAATGACTTTCAAGTTTTGTGTTTTTATTATTGTTAATAAAGTATGTATTACTAAAACAGATTGTCTAGTACTCCGCCCTTAAACAAAAGATGGTTTCCCATAACATCCCAAGAAGGTATTGGGAAGATCTTCTCATAACCAGTGAGATGTGCGCTTTCAAGTTTTACACTCTCTCTACCTATAGCACCTATAGTTTTACACCCATTTTCGAACTGTATTTTGAAAGCTTTTTGACATTGCGGCAGCCACTAAGCCACGTGACCGTTGTCGAAAAAAAATGTAAGGTCGTCAGAGCAGGGATCCAACCCAGGATCTCATGCACAAGAGCCGCGTACAGTACCATTGCACCTTGAATTTGTACCCTGAATTAATCTAAATTTTGAGTTCGTGAGAAACCACTGTGCGACGTCCATTGTTGGTATCGAAATTATTATATTATATATCTTTGAAATTTCGATATTCATAGAAGCTTTAATTGGTTAACATAACGTAAGCAATAAATTTAGTTCATATATACAGAATTTCTTTTTTTATATCAGGTGTAATATAAACTTAATATCATTTTTAAATGAAAATTTTAGCTGACATGTAGACTTTCCAACAGTATATACAGAAATAGGTTACTTGCTGTCACAATCGTATATTTCACAATAAAGTATAATGTTTTAACAATAAAGTATAATGTAAAGACATCAATACATTGGATAGAAGTGATTCGCAAAATGAGGGACCTCAGCACTCTCAATTAGATTTTTCGAACCATCGACAACAATATTTAATTCTATATTTAATTTTGAAAAGAAAATTGTTTAGATTTTTTGTTCAAAATTTTTAGTTGTTTAATCGTTTTTAACAGAAATTTTTAGTTACACAAAAAAAAAATTCTATGATAACGAACAATCTCGCATTCGATTTCAATGAATTTCTTGTATAATTTTCAGTCATAGTTTATTAGTTTGTCTGATGTAACAAAACAAGATTTGTTGTTTTTCATCCCGCTGTTTTTGTTAAAACTCAAAATTAATTCATTAGTTTCAAGAAAACCCTTGTAAATATCACAAATCTTTAATTCTTATTTTCAAAGAATTCTATTTGTCAATCTTTGATTCAACAAAAACATTCCTTGGTTTAATTAATTTTATGTATTGATTAACGAATTACAATTAGAAATATTATTCAAAAATTTTGAAAATTCAACGAATAACAAAAATTAAAAATAGTAAAATTTAAGAAATATTTCTGGCATTTAGAAAAAAATTTTCTCAGTATTGAAGAAAAAATTGGTAAACTGTTCAATTAATTCCTACAATTTTCAAGTGATTTTGGTGGATACATACAACTTAATTTAAACTTAATTTGTTTTCTGGAGTATTTTTGAACAAATATTGCCCCGTTTTAAATTGAATTTTAAACGCGATGTCTTTAGTATTTAGGTAATGTATGAGAAATTCATACTACAATCTTACAAGGTCTCTAATTGAAAAATGGTTGGGGTTTGTTGGAATAATAGACAATTGTGTTAAGCACACTCACTGGCATGACTCCGTGACAAGTTCATCATCAGACGCCTAACTACTGTGCCCTAATTGATACCGTCGGTTGATCATCAACCGTATATATATATATACAAACTGAATTATGCAATTTACATATGCGAATTAGTATCGAAAACAAAATTGTCTCGTAGGCTGTGACGTCATAAAAAACTCATTAGAATGAGAAGTATATTTTGAAAGATCTTATATTTCGAGATAAAATTTCAAACTCCAACTCCAGCAATTTGAAAATCCACGACTCCGACCCGACAAATAAACTCATCCTCTAAGGTATAATTTTCGTTAACAACGAAATAATCAATAATTTGAACTGATTTAATATATTATTGTTGGCAGCACAACACACAAATATTTAATTTGTTTTAGAAGAAATATTTGTTTAAATTAAAAAACACTTGACAAACAAATAATATAAACTGAATTCACTTTTCAACATAATGTCCAGATTTTCTCGAATAATCAAAATAGTTTGAATCAATAGTTTGCAGCAACCTTAATTATTGTATATGTTAGCACTTCCATTGCCTACTTGCATTTATAATGTAGATCTCACATCTGCAATATTTTTTTACGATACCAAGAATGTAACAATGCATCGGCTTTCCAGTGACACATCATCGTTGAATGCGAAGCATAATAAACCAAGAAACCCACAACAAATCGAGTTTAACCTAAGGCAAACAGATTTTATCTAATACGGAAATGCTAAACTTGGAATCAGAGTCATCCAAATTTGTACGACACCGACATCAGACAAATATCCTCGCCAAAAATCTGATTCCAACTCCAACTCCACTGCACTGGTTGCGACAACCTCAAATTCGGTTGTGGTCACCTCTAATGCGGTTGTGACAACCTCCAATGTGGCGGTGACAACCTTTAATTCAGTTACGATGACCTTTAATTCGGTTGTGATGACCTATAATTCGGCTGAGATAACCTCTAATTGGGTTGTGATGACCTCTTATTGGGTTGTGATGACCTTCTGTGTGGTTGTAACAACCTCTAAATTCGGTTACTGGTAATTCGGTTGCATCGACCGAATTTTTCTATGATGACCTCTAGTTGGGTTGTGATGACCTTCTGTGTGGTTATAAAAACCTCTATATTCAATTACTGGTAATTTTTTAACGAATTTTTCTATCCATTGTATCAGTGTGTGACTTGTTTTTAGAAAATTACTGAATTTCTTTAATTTTTTGCAAAAGTTGTTTGACTGATGTTTGTTAGACCGCCTGTTTGAAGCATAGAGTAATGACGAATAGAGTAGCCAACTCTCTTAGGAAATTGATGACATTTGATGTGTTGCATATGGGCGGTTGGATGTTGGAAAGTATTGCTTTAATATTTAATACCAGGTAAAGCCAATGGCTCCAACCAACCAACAATTATTCTGTGCGTTAACATTTTTGTATAGATACACCACAACTATATATTAATAATAAAATATAACAAAAAGGTCCAAAATACATTTAAATATCACAGTTTTTCATCAAAACGACAGGAAAAATTTAGGGCAACAATTTTTGTATTTCCACCGGGTGTCAGTCAATTTACATCAAATAACTCTCTATCGCACCGACCGCACCACGAATAGTGTGAAAGGAAATGTCAGATGAGAAGAATGGCAGCTCCATATGATATTACTCTATGGTTTTAAGTGTGTTCTGCTGTAAGTAATATTAGTATTAATTTGTTTACACCAATCGAGAACTGCCAAAATTGTAGAATTTTTCTAAGACACGGAATATCAATTTTAAATAAGAAATAATGTAGTGAAAATGGAAATATAAATTCAATAGATTACAAATTTTGGTGAAAAGATTTCAAATTAATGTTCAACAGCATCATAAAATCGAGTTATGATAAAAAAACCCTTGATTTTGATGAGATTGTACATTTAACATTTTGGAGCGTAGTGAATTTTGAGGCGATTTTAAAATTTGAAGTGGATTTCAAATTGAAAATATTTAGGGCGAGTTTCACAATCCTCATTTAAAATATCAATTTAAAAGCTGACAGAAAATTTTCATATTAAAGTACATTTAAATGACAAACATCGGGAATTTAAAGTCCATTTAAATGGAGAATTTTCAATTGTGAAACTGGGCATTAGCGTCTCAATAACTCTATTTAATTTTCGAAATTACTTGTAAAATATGTTTTGAAGTCGCCACGCTTAAAAAATTAATATTCTGTGGTTTGGCAAAAACAAAATTGTTCAATATGTATTTCAACCAAGCAACGGCTGAAATTTGTCAGAATTAGGGATGTGCGATTAATCGATTAATTAAAATTTTGATTGATCGATATTCTGATTAATCAGAATTATGATTAATCAATTAATTCGAATATTGATTAATTATATTTGAATAATTGTATTCATCATTCAAATAATTTTTGGAAAACATACAAATTTAAATTTTACAAATAACAGTAATAAACACTTGAACATTTTCAATAAAGAAGGTTTTTAGATTTATCAATTAATTTTGAATATTGATTAATTAAAATGCAAAATATGATTAATCAACCTGTATGATTAATCAATTATTTGATTAATCAGGGTGTGGACTAATTATGTTGCCTGATTAGTCAATTAAACGCTCATCCCTACACAGAATGGGACTTCGATTAATGAATGAGAATGGGACTTCGATTTTAACAAAATTTGATATTTTCTAAAAAATTAGTTATTTTCTAAAAAAGTCGTTGTCAATTTGTTAAACGTGTAGTTAATTGATATTGGGATGAGGTATCAGATGGCTTGATACAGGTTCAACACTGGGGACGGAAGATGACATCACGTGGTAGCACAAAGGTCTCCATTGAACTAAGTGTGTTAATAGTAACTCCCATTTCTACTTAAAACTGAACACTCTGCAACTACTTTAGTGCAAAAAGTAACTAAATTCGAGGTGTTTTGCACATATTCCAGGGTTTTTTTTTGGGAATGTTTTGGAAATAGGTTTGTAATCTCCTTAACTGGGCCTACAATGTACATTAGTTCATTTCGCAAAAGTATTTTGGTTGGAGCACCGTGTCATCTGTTTTTAAATTTCAACAAGTTCGATACTTTGAAGTATATTTGCATAACCGTGTTATGTTAAATAGTACCCACTCACTGCACGTGACATTTTAAAGAATTCAGCAATTTTAAATATAAAATGCCCTTTTATTGTCATTTTTAAAGTCTAAACTCTTCACATAATATGACATTGGAAATAAATAAATTATTAACGATTTTAACAAATTAAACCTAAACACAAATCTTAAAGAAATACAATAAATTTAAAATTGTTTGTGACCTTGAAATGAGCGTGACCATCGTTGGTGCATTGCTTAGCGTGGGATACTTTTGGAACAGACGAGCGCCCATACAGACCAGTAACGAGTGATTTGCCATCGGAATCGGCGTACAACTTTAAGTTACGATCAGTAAGTCTAACAATAGTTTGCACACAGCTTAGTCAATGTGAACAGCTCTCTCAATGTAATCGGAAAGTATGTTTAAACGAACCACAGACTTGTCATTCATGAGCACGAGCTTGGTCGATAACTTTTTATCAGACTGATGAATTTGACAAAACTATTACCAAACAATTATGTGAACATGATACTGTTGCGAACAACTTCGATTACATTCTTATTTGGAATCAAGAAGGGAGGTAAACCGAAAATCACCATCAACGATAGCTGATGTTCATGCTCATGAATGACAAGTCTGTGGTTCGCTCAAAGTTTGCATTAACTGCGACTTTTAAAAGAAAAAGTACAATCTTTCTACGTTATCTTTTCTAGAATAGAGACCCAATGGCTTGAGAAACACAGCTGTCAATTCAGTCATAATTTGAATCTATATTTTGAAAAGCTTTAATAAATATTTCCTGGCTGTAATGATAATTTGGGTTTGATAATAATAAGCAATCAGAAAGAAGCTAAAAGTTTTACACTTTTCAACTGCAAATATTTTTTCTTGTTCAAATTAGATGAATACAACAATTTAATAATTAGTTATTCTACCTAAAACTACAGCGGATACTTCAATAGTCTTGAGGCATGCAGTGGTTTACTTTGTGCACAAAAATTAAACCATTTTTTCATAGGTCATATCATAAATGGGTGATTCTATAAAATGAAATCTATGAAATTCATTTCTAACATCTATAAACCAAAATTTATACTCACCGAAAATTCAATTCTGTGGTAAAGACTACAACAACTCACCTCAAATCACTGTAATATTGCGAGAATGCACGAGGAAAAGAAGAAGAATGAGGAAAAAAGCTTTCTGTACTTGTGTTGGAATAATTAACTTTTCAGTTTGAATTGGTTTTTAGGGAACCTCGATCGATACTAATTCGCATATGTAATTTACATATTAGAGTTTGTAACGGGTGTGTTTCTTACACATATATAGGGTTTTTCAACAGAGACGCTACAAAAGTAAATCGATAGGGACAGCAAATGACGCCATATTTTTTCCCGCTCTTTTGACATTTCTCTTCAGTAAGGTTTGCCATTTTATCATGGAAAGATTTACGAGCCAGCAACGCGTCGAAATTATTAAAATTTACTACCGAAATTTGGAGTCAGTGGCCTCAACTTTAAGAGCGCTACTATTCGGATTTTCATCGGAAAATCATCTTCAGCGATGAGGCTCATTTCTGGCTGAATGGCTTCGTCAATAAGCAAAATATGTATTATTGGTCAGACAGCAATCCACACGTAATCCATGAGTCACCATTGCATCCCGAAAAAATTAAGGTTTGGTGCGGTTTATGGGCCGGCGGCGTCATTGGGCCGTACTTCTTCCGTGATGATCAAGACCGGCACATTACTGTGAATGCGAATCGCTACCGTTCAATGATAACCGAATATTTGTGGCCCCAATTGGATAATATGGACTGGGAGGACATGTGGTTCCGACAGGACGGCGCCAGAAGCCACACAGTGAATGCTACAATCAATTTATTGGAAACCAAATTTGGTGAACGTGTTATCTCACGAAATGGCCCAGTCGATTGTCTGCCTCGGTCGTGCGATTTGACGCCGTTAGATTATTTCCTGTGGGACTACGTCAAGTCTATGGTCTATGCCAACAAGCCAGCGACGATTGCTGAACTTCGTACGAATATCGAACGTGAAATTTCAGCAGTATCGGCCGATTTATGCTTTAAAACCATCGAAAATTGGGTTCAGCGTCTGGACTTCTGCAAGCGTGCCCGTGGTGGCCATGCAAAAGAAATAATAGCATCGAACGTACTTTCACAAGAATAAAGAATTTCATTGGTATCTAAAACCGGTTTTGTTTTATTTAAAAAAACTTTTGTAGCGCTCTTATTGAAAAACCCGTTAGAACTTCCGATAGGTATATCTGCAATATTAGCTGTCAAGTGTGTTTGACTCTTTTTATTCAGTATACTTAAAACAATCACCATGCAAAGACTTACACTAGAACAACGTTTGCAAATCGTGGAAATTTATTTCCAAAATTTGCGTTCCGTTCGCCAAAATTTTATCGTCAAATCATATTCAAGGAACGGGTATAAATATCTGGCTAAACGGGTATAGAATCAGGCAGAATTGTTGCGTTTGAAGCGAGCATAATCCTCATGAGATTCTTCATACTCCATTGCAACCCGAAAAACAATCACTGTTGGGTGTGGTTTACATATCGAAGGCGTCATCGGCCCATATGTCTTTAAATCCAAAATCGGTGGCAACATTACAAATCATTCCTGTTTTTTTTTTTATTTTTCATGGCATTGAAAATCTTTTGGAAGAGAAATGGTTTCAACAAGACGGCGCAACATGTCATACAGTGGGTGAAACCATGACTTTGTTTAGCCAAACGTTTAATAACCGAATTATCTCAAGAAAAGGGCCTGTGAATTGGCTACATCGTTCGTGTGATTTAAAGTCTTTAGACTGACTACTTTTTGTGGAGGTACGTCACATCTCTGGTCTATGATGACGAATCAGCAACGATTGATCACTTAGAAGCCACTATTCGACCCACTATTGATGAAATAAGACCGGGTATGCTCAAAAAAGTGGTGGCAAATTGGATCGACAGAGTGGCGTTCATAAGGCGCAGTCGCGGAGGCCATATGCCACAAATTATTTTAAAACATTAAATTCTGTGAAATTTGTGAGTTAATAAAGCCAATTTTTTTGTCATTGCAATGAATTTGTTGTGTTTTATTTATAAAAAAAATCTGTATTTAAAAGTCCAAAAAAAAAACACCCGATATATATGTGGTCACAAGTCATAACAGCCTAAGTCGATCCTACAATTTTTCAGGGAGAGTAGTTTAAAGTTTAATATTTTTACAGGAAATCAAGAGTCGGAGTTTTTGTGATAACTTTGTTACAGATAACAAGGAAACGAATTATTTTACTTACTTCTTAACAACAAAAGAAGTGCTTACTTAAGCACGGTGACTTCTCAAAAATTTTTTCAATTTTGTCCTAACTCGAGTTAGGCTGTTATGGTTTGTGACCACAGATATATACGATTGATGATCTACCGATGTTTTCAATTCACGCACAGTAGATAGGCATCCGATTATGAACTTGTCACCGAGTTCGAAACTGCACTTAGGGAGCTTATTGTTTGAAAAAGGTTGTAGCAAACGAAAATTCCATTGATCCCAACGAATTGCGGTTGCCACAACCAAATTGAGGTTGTCATGACTGAATTTAGTCCCACACAACTGAAGTTGGGTGGAATCAATCGTAATTGATTCGGTTGTGACAACTGAATCTTCAAAAAATTCGTTCTGCAAAATAAATTTTCAATAATTTTGGTTGCAACAACCAAACTTAGAATTAGTTCGAGCGAAACAACCGAAATTGGTACCAACTTTGGTTGTAACAGCCGAAATTGGTACCAACTTCTGTTGTAACAGCCGAAATTGGTACCAAATTCTGTTGTAACAGCCGTAACAGCAATCGAATTTGGTATCAATTTTGTCGCAATAACCGAATTTGGCTTTAAGTCGGTTGCAACGACCGAATTTGACGTTAAGTCGGTTGCTGTAACCGAATTTCTAATAAATTGGGTTGGTACAATCGAATTGATTTTCAATTCGCTTACCATAACATAATGCAATATATATCAAACCAGACGTTTAAAATTCTGAATGCAATTGAAGCTCCTGGTGGAAGAAGGTTTTTTTAATGTATCCTTGGTATCTGATTTAAGGGAACGAAAAGGCAGACGAACTAGCCGCAGGATCCTCTTCCATCGAACTCCACGTGGTGTCAGTCGCAACGCCTATAGGGTTGATCAAAAGGGGTACTTTCCTGCATTACCT
This sequence comes from Phaonia tiefii, assembly GCA_963931995.1. Classification (NCBI taxonomy): domain Eukaryota; kingdom Metazoa; phylum Arthropoda; class Insecta; order Diptera; family Muscidae; genus Phaonia; species Phaonia tiefii. The sequence continues at coordinate 103,507,225 of OZ008369.1, read as the reverse complement.
TGAACGAGCGAAGACCAGATGGGATAGCACGGAAACGTGCCGTATATCCAGAAACACATGGCCAGAATATATCATTCACCGGACTAACTCTCTGATTAGCCATAATCGGGGAGACATATCTAGGCTAACTGGCGTGTTGACTGGGCAGTGGCCAATTGGTAATCACGCAAGACGGTTGAAGCTGCCATATAATGACCACTGCCGTGCCTGCGATGACACAGAAGAGGAGGAGACGGTGGAGCATCTTCTCTGCAGTTGTCCGGCTCTGATGAATAGACGCCTGAAGACTATGGCCGTCCCTTCCTGCACAACCTCACTGAGATGCACGAGATAGATCTAGGGGAGGTATGTTCGATTAACAGGCTGGATATATGCATGGTACTTTGGACTGCCCGGAGTGATGTGATATGCGAAACGGCGTCTCAAGACACTATTGATGCTAAATCGTATCTTTAGCAACCACGAAAACCAAACCAAACCATCTGATTTAAAAAAAATGAAAAAAAAAAAAAAATTTTAAATTTTGTTTTAATAATTTAAATACCAGATGCTGATTTTTTTCTTATCTAAAACAAAATCAGATACCATGGAAACATTAAAAGAAAGAAAATATTGTTTTGGAAAAAAGTTAGTTAATACCTTCCACCAGGGGCTTCAATTATATTAAAAAAGTTAAAGGGGAGTACGATATCCGAGGCCACTCGATTGGAGAACATTTTTGAGTAGCACGCCCCAAAAGAAGATGAAAAACTAAAATAAAATTTCCGCCAACTCGCTTAGTTATGAAGATATCGGGAGTTAAAGTTTTGGAAAAATCGATCTCTGTTTTTATAATTTTGCGATAATTGTTTAAGAACACCACAAAAGAAGTCGAAAATATCAAATACAATTTTTCATTAACTCACTTATGGCCAGTTTCACAGTTGAAACTTCTCCATTTAAATGGACTTTAAATGCCCGATCATTTGTCATTTAATATGAAAATTTTACGTGAGCTTTTAAGTTCAGCCTTTAAATGACGAGTGTGAAACTCGCCCTTAGTTATCGAAATACTGTGGATTTACTGTTACAAAATGAACTAAAAATTAAAAATTATTTTCAAATAATTTTATTTTCTACAGAAAACATTTATCCGAACATATAAAATGGTATAACAAATTTTCGATTGTATTAAATGTTAACTCCAGTTATTGCGATAACTAAGCAAGTTGTCGACAATATTTATTTCATATTTTCGGTTTATTTTGGAGTGTTCTTAAGAAAAACGCTGAACGTTCTGGACGGCCAATTGAGGTCAATACACCCGAAAATGTCGAAAAAATCCACGATATGGTGTTGGCCGATCGAAGAGTAAAAGTGCGTGAGATTGTTGATGCCATAGGTATTTCATATGACAGTGTGGTTTCGATTTTAAATGACCAGCTTGGTGTAAGAAAGATGTCTGCCAGATGGGTGCCGCGTTTGCTCCCAATTGACCATAAATGCACGGGTATGTAGTCTCAATGGAAAAATTCCATGAATTGGGCTACGAATTGGTACCTAATCCGCCATATTCTCCGGATCTAGCCCCCAGTGACTCTTTCCTATTTCCAAACCTAAAGAAATGACACGGTGGAAAGAGATTTAGCTCCAACGATGGAATTATTGAATAAACAAATGCCTTTTTTATGGACCTCGAAAAATCCTATTTTTTGGAAGGGATAAAAAAATTGGATAAACGTTGAATTAAGTGTATTGAGCTAAAAGGAGATTATGTTGAAAAATAATTTTTTTTTGAAAAAAAAGTGTGTTTCATTCAAAATGTCACGGACTTATTGATGAACTTCTCATACATTAAAATGTAAACAAACAAAAATCGCTCAGTGCAAAAATTCAAACGAACACATGTTTAGTTTCAGATAAACATTTTTGATTTTCAAACGATTTTATTATTCACCACAAAATCAATTGTATAGTTGTTTCAACAAAAGTTCGTTTGTGGATTGTAATTGTTAATCCATCTGAGATTTTATTTAAAAATGTTTTCTTTGCGTGTAGGAACGTTCTGCCGAGCGTTTATCAGCTCTTCTGAATAAGTTTAGACCATGTTATTCAATTGGAAATATCACGGAACAATGCCAAGGTGTAAAACATGTTTGAAATATTTTTTCCTTAATATTTGTAAAATTTCCAAAAGCACTTGCTTCTAAGTAGTCATTGGGGAAACATAAGTTGTTGCAAAATACTCTGTACCAGAATATGTGATTTTGGAACGAATTCAAAAAACCCTGCTGTATTATTGTAAGAAACTTGTATATAGCTGAAGCGTATAGAGCTCTAAACCAATCCAGAGTTGTGTGATAATTGGTGGAACGGTGATAAATGTACCTGACTGGCATATATGGCCACTCAGGTCCTAACCTCACGGTGTTGTCTCGCATTCTAGAACAGCGTGTAAAACTGTGCTGTTCCCTGACTATAAGACGTTCTCTTTGATCCCATCAAAAGATTTTCATATTCAATTCAAACATATTATGAGAATTCTTTCAAGTTTTATATGTATTATCAATATTTCTTGGCAAAAGTATTGTATGTTGTTACTAAATTTAATGTAAATTTTAATTAAATGATTTTGTGCCATTCGCGAGATTCCACTGAAAATTTCTGGCGGCGTTGCTTTACGAGTACAACTCTGTTAACAGTTCGGAGATATGTTTTTTTTTTTAAATTCTGATTAAAGACATATGACCACATTCCCACAGCCCCTCGAGAGATCTATTAAAATCCATATTTTAAAAAGAACACTACCTACTTCGTCATATTCTTAATTATAACTTAATATTTATTACATCTCCAGGCAATTCCAGAATCCTCAGTCTCAAAGGGATTTCACATCCAACATTCGCTTCTTAACGTGTTGAAAATACTCGTAAAATCCACTGAAAATCCCTCATTCATGTGGCATAAATATTTACACATGTATACACAGATGGACAAATGAAAATGACATTTGAGCGGTTTATTCAGTGCATTCGACTTCGTTTCACTGAACTCGAAAATAATTAAATAATAAAAATGCAAGAGAAGTGAAATGAAATGATTAAAACCATCATGACCAAGTAGGTCTTATCATTTGACTGCTGCCGCTGAAGTCTGTGGCTACTTTTGGCCTATCACTCGCGAAGCTTTATTTATATACCCACGAACAAGTGTTCGAAGGCGGTAAGTAGGTAAATTAATATCTACTTATACCATATAAAGTGTCAAATTCCCAGGCATATGTATGCATTTATGTACAGTAGCCTGCCATTGAATTGTGAAGGTTTGAAAAGCAAAAAAATATATTAAATTTCGAGGTTATTCAGATTTCAGTGAGTTCTATGGGTAAACTATAAAAACTAACCATAAATTGCGTAAAATAGCTATTTCATACTCCAATGACTCCAACAATTTTATTTTCTTATTTCTTTAATAAAAGTTTGGGCTTTTTATTTATTTTAAAGTATTTGAAAGTAATTTGAAATTTAGATTCGCTTAAAAGAAAATAATAGAAATTTTTTCAAAATTGTGGTTTTGTTGACCCATGATTGGCATTTGTGAATGAAACACAACATCGTTCATATGACTTCCACGACTTGCTTTACAGTACCTCATTCGATCTACCCAATTTATCGGAACATTTTCGATTGTTTGCTCCTCTATCTTGTGGACGATAGTGTTCAATTTCATGTTTTAAGGCCTCAATGAACTCGGTATTGTTTGCGTGACACTTATCTGTCACGGCGCCCCAAACATAATAATCTAATGGGGTGAAATATTTAGGCTGCCAATCGACTTCTAAGTTTCCGTTGATTATGCGGATTTCAAATACAGTGCGCAAAAGATTGAATATGGTGTTGGCTGTGTGGCACGTAGCACCGTCCTGTTGAAACCATTCGTCGTCCATGTCATTCTCTTCAACTTTTGGGAACAAAAAATCGCTGAGCATGGCACGGTTACGCTCGGCATTGACGGTAACAGGGGGTCCTTGCTAAAACCTTTCAAACAGCAACAAACAGTCACTTGTTGTGGATGCATCGGCTTGTCCTCGGTTACGTGTGGATTTTCCGAGTCCCAAATGTGACAATTTTGTTTGTTAACGTAGCCGCCAAGGTGAAAATATGCTACATCGGAAATATGAGTTTTCAGTAATAATTCTCATCTTCAGTCAAGCGATTTTAACCTCATTCAGCGACGCGAAAACGCATCACATGGTCTCGAGCCTTCATTCCTTGGACTAACTGAACTTTTTAAGCCTTCGTAACGGGGTCTTATGATAAATTTCCAATTGCTGCGAACTGTGACGAGTTGATGTTGATGGCTGTTCGATCACATTTTCAGCTCCAGCGGCAATATTTCCCACTGACCACACTGGACGATCACGTACAAGAGTTATTTTGTCCAATAAGGAACCCCATTGACGAACTCGCTTTACAAATTGATCCACAAACTGCGTTGATTACACTCCATTTCTATCAAATTTATTTCGTACATTTCCTACAGTTTCTTACTTTGGAAGAAAGTTTTTAATATTTCCCAATTTTCTTCAAGCGTAAAACGACACATTTCATAAATTTCTAACCGAATGTGTTACTTCATAAAAAAAAGTATCTCCTACGAAATATCGGGAGATTGAAATTCCAAATTTTTCATGGGCCACTTTTTATATATACCAATCCAAATCCATTGTACGTGAAATTGGTGTAGTCACCTAAACCTTGACTCTTAATGCCTATGAAACTAGTATTTTTTCATAACAATTTTCACATGAGGTAAATCTTTTCATTGATAATGCAGCATCTACGGCCGGCCTGACGACTTTGTTCTGCAACTGTCAACTCGCTTATTGAGGTGACACGATAGAGCAATTCTCACGGTCAATTCTCAAAGCATAATCGTTAAGAATCGGTGTAAAATTATGGAGAGCGCAAAGAAAATTTCGTTACGCTCAAACGAAATTAATTTATGTGTAACTGGGGCAATTGAGCATTTGGTGATAAATAAATAAAATCATTTACGAGAACCCAAAAACTACAGGACTACAAGTGATATATGGTAGCCCCAAACTCAAACAGAGTTTTCGTGAAACGATAAACGTTTCCATTAACCGTTATTTCATTTACCGCAAACGAGTTGTATCGGATGATTCATTTAGAGGTTAATTTTTTAGTAGGGGTTTTACGGCACATCAATGTGTCGAACAACACTGATCATAAATACCATGACAGTTTGACACTTTGATGTGCTTTAAATTCTAACCTTCAACTAATAATCTGTCACTATCAAATATGGACATTTCCAGAGAAAGTACCGCCCTATGTTTTTGCTTATAGTACTATTTTGGGACCATGTGGTTCGATTGTTTTCTATTCTTTCCTGAATACAAAATGTAAGTAACTACATATTTAGTAAAAGCAAGGAAGACAATCAAACTAACTGGTTCTAAAATATAAGAAATTATCGAGGGTAACGTGATGTGACAAAACGTTGACCTTTCTGTGGAAATGCCCATATGTACAATATATATAATTAAAAGTTATTTCGCGAACTACAATGAGAAATCTGCAAAAATTCTGAAACAATATACTTCATCAAGATTTCAAAACGCTGTAAAAAAGTGCTTTGTCAAAATTATGAAAATATATTTTCCTAATTATGTTTTTAGGAATTGGATTTGGATAAAATTTTTTTTATCCAAATCCACTAGAAACACTAGTAACCACAACAGCTGGTAGGGGACTATAAGAACCCTCGTATAAAAATGCTTTTCAATTCGCATCTTTTGTGACGCCCACAATTGAAATTTCGAAAAAAAACTGATATCAGTACAACCTATTGCCTGTCTGTACCGTGTTATATCACGCCTCAAGACTTTTCCTGTACAGCTACATATAGGCCAATGTCTATATGGATAAGCCGGCTATAATCAAGGATTTCGAAGCCAATATTACTCGAAAGCGTCATAGAAAATTGAAACCTCAGAATAAAAAAAAACTGATTTACCCGATAAAATTAAATTTATTTATTTATTTTTTTATTTTTGAAAAAAGACACCTATAAACGAGTCACCATTTAGTAATTGAAAACTCAAAAAATATTTTAACAGGAACGAAAAATGGTTGCGACAATTACATTTTCGTTTAGCGCAAACGAGTAAGGTAGGATTTCATTTCGATGGCAATGGATCTTCAATAATAGATGATAAAGGATTTTTCCACAGAGACGCTACAAAAGTAAATCGATAGGGACAGCAAACGACGCCATATTTTTTCCCGCTCTTTTCACATTTCTCTTCAGTAAGGTTTGCCATTTCATCATGGAAAGATATACGAGCCAACAACGAGTCGAAATTATTAAAATTTACTACCGAAATTTGGAGTCAGTGGCCTCAACTTTAAGAGCGCTACGTCATCTTCAGCGATGAGGCTCATTTCTGGCTGAATGGCTTCGTCAATAAGCAAAATATGCGTTATTGGTCAGACAGCAATCCAAACGTAATCCATGAGTCATCATTGCATCCCAAAAAAATTACGGTTTGGTGCGGTTTATGGGCAGGCGGCGTCATTGGGCCGTACTTCTTCGGTGATGATCAAGACCGGCACATTACTGTGAATGCGAATCGCTACCGTTCAATGATAACCGAATATTTTTGGCCCCAATTGGATAAAATGGACTTGGAGGACATGTGGTTCCACCAGGAGGGCACCACAAGCCACACAGCGAATGCCACAATCAATTTATTAGAAACCAAGTTTGGTGAACATGTTATCTCACGAAATAGCCCAGTCGATTGGCCGCCTCGGTCGTGTGAATTGACGCCGATAGATTATTGCCTGTGTGGCTACATCAAGTCTATGGTCTATGAAAACAAGCCAGCGACGATTGATGAACTTCGTACGAATATCGAACGTGAAATTGCACCAGTATCGGCCGATTTATGCTTGAAAACCGTCGAAAATTGGGTTCAGCGTCTGGGCTTCTGCAAGCGTGCTCGTGGTGGCCATGCAAAAGAAATAATGGCATCGAACGTACTTTCACAGGAATAAAGAATTTCATTGGTATCTAAAACCGGGTTTGTTTTATTTAAAAAAACTTTTGTAGCGCTCTTATTGAAAAACCCGATATTTATTAAATTAAAATACAAAATTTATTACGGTCTTATTCTTCCCCGAAATCGAATTGAACCCAGGCACCATTACTGCAAGTCCGCGTGTCTACCCACTGTACCATTTCATACGTAGTGCAAAGACAAACAAAGTCTGATCATAAGGAAGACAGAATCAATTCAGGGACAGTCTGTGCGTTTGCGTAATCTAATTTTATCTCTAAAAAGAGAGAAAAAAATTCATGACAGTGATCACTGTTGAGTTTGAGTTTTCGTTTATTATAAACCGTTTTTCATTTGCCGCAAAAAAAATATTGTCGGTAATTGAAGTTTGATTGCGACAAAACAAACTACTTTTACGATAAAAATGATTTATTTTCGGGGAAAGTATCAACTTTTTCGGTGAATCATAAGACTATATTGGAAAGGAAAGTTTTTTTTACAAAAAATATATTTTTGCGCCAAACGTTTTTTGCAGTTGTGAGAAAGTCTCTCCAACTTTTTCGCGGAATATAATTTGCAACTATCCTTTTTGGTGTTTCAGTTTTTCAAGTTCGGATTTATGTCACAGTTGGAATTAATTTTACATCGGAGAGAACAAAATCTCGGGTAATTACATTGTTTTGAATTCTAATTGAATTATTATTTATTTACAATTTTTTTTCAAAAAATTAATGGTCTTGAGCTTGAACAATAGAATAAAAAAGTACCAATAAAAAATCGAATAAATAAAAATCATCCCTGATGAACGTGGAGCATGACGAATCTCCAGGCAATAACAATTGTGTTGTCTTTTAGACAACAACAAAAATCATTTCTAATGGGGATCGATGGTTCTCTGGAGATGGAAAGAAATTTTGTTTGCAAATGATTTCTTGTGTGTTTGGCTTACGATATTTTTCGAACACTTGCATAGTAGAAAATTCTCAATTGACATAAGTTTTCGTTTGCATTTAGCTTGATGTATTTTTCAAAAGCATCATTCCAAAAAACCGCTGATGAAGATCTGTGGCTAGATCTGAAATACCTATACGGTTTCCCAGGAATCATGAGAATACATTTTGCAAAACTTCTTTAAAAAAAACTATATCGCTATTAATAGAGATATAAAATGGTCTTGAGCTTGAATAATAAAATAAAAAAATAATAAAAATTCCCAAATCTAAAATGAATGATTGGTAAATACACAAGAGTAATGGATAATTGTAAAATACAAGCTGGCGCAAAAGTAAACTTCCGATGTGGCTGTAATTTAAAAAAAAATGAAAATCTTTGATTCTTCTTGTCGATTATTTTTATTTGGTCTTTTAATTTTTTTTACATCAAGTCGAGAATATGATGTCATGTAAATGGCCGCCGCAGCTAACAGCTGATGCACCGTCTGGACTTTGTACGGAAACATCTTTAAATCTTGTACCAAAATTCGCTGTAAAGACCGTCGACTGATACCCATTTGCGTGGCACGTCGTCTGGTCGATGTCGACGGCGCATCCATGACATCCTCGGCTACAGCAGCAATATGCTCTGCAGAACGGCTACTCCGGGGTCTGCCACGCTTGGCAGCATCTCGTGTTGTGCCAGTCTCTTCGAGGCGAGCGGCTAAACGTCGCAGTGTTTCACCAGTAGGCGTTGGACGGCCAGGAAATCTGCGACGAAATTCACGTTGTGCCAAAGTCACCGACCGATTATTGGTCAAATAAATAGTCAGCAATATTCCGCGTTCTGGAGCAGTGTAGCGTAACATTGTATATTAACGTGTATTTCGCATGTGTTTACTACATAAATGTCAAAACAGAACTGACATTAGGGGCCAATCGCAAAATTTATAGCATTTTCTGATAGGAGGATTACTTTTGCGCCACCTTGTATTAAGCAGTTTTTGAAAACTTTTTTTATTAGATGATAATTAATCTTAATGTAGAATTGAAGTAACAGAATTTGTTTGTATAAGAATTTATTATGTTTCCTAGTATCAAAAGTATGGAAGAAAATAAATTTCCCATTTTTACTATTAATCATACTTTTACTATTAATTATATTCAAATAAAAAAATTAATTTTATTTTCCATTTTCTATTCCGCCTTTTTGAATAATTAGATCTTATTAATATGTAAATAATTAGGCTCGAGGTCAATTCTGTGGGATATATTGTAATTTATTTTTCAAAATTTCATCTTGTGAGTAAAGTAGTCAACGAAAGTCGAAATATTGAAAAATAAATTGAAAAATAAATTTATCAATAAATTGAAATAAATTGAATTGATCTCGAGCGTACTTAAAAATTATGACCTAATTATTCAAAAAGGTCGAATAGAAACAAGAAAATAAATTAAACTTTTTATTTATAATTAATAGTAAAAGTATGATTTAATAGTACAAATATAAAATTTAGTTTCTGTATACTTTTGTTATGAATCCACTTCATAAATTCTTATAGAAACCACGTGCTTTGGGCCTTACATGTGAAATAACACAAAAATAAACCAACCAAGCCGATTTCGGGAACACAATTGTTTTATTTTTTAGAAGACAATTTAAAGACATCTATGTCATTTTGTTGTAAAACAATAATTTGTTGAATTTTTGAAAAAGATTCTAACTAGATTCATGTGACCCTAATCAATATAATCCAAGTTAAAATTCCCGAGTGTAATGAATCCACGTCGCAACACAGAACAATGAAGATTTATGGCTGTGATTATTTCTCTGAAATCAAATCACATCCAACACAATTCAGCTGCAGTTGACTGTAGTGTACTATACTTACAGAGTATAAAGTAGATACGTACTATGTGTTATATAGGGGCTTAGAAGATTCTCTCTGATATTATTTTCAAAAAATACACATTTTAAAGAGATTTAAATATTATTTCACGATATGCATCTTCTCATTTTATATAATTTAAGTAGTAGTATAAAATATTACCGAATACTACTCCAATGATTGATTAACCCATGTTGAGGGATATATTAGAATTTGCAAAATTTAAATTGTTTAATTGCGCAAATTGTCTGACCAAATTTGAAGGCTCAATTGCTTTATTAGTGAAATGTTAAAACTATTTCTTCACCGGGATTCTCTAACTCCCTGGTTAAATTGAAAAAAATTTGTAAATTTTGTATTGAAATTTTATGATTTTTGAAAATTTAACTACCGATTTTTAATGGTTCAAAAGTTACCGCTGCTTTTTAAGGTTGCCTCCGACATATGTCGTTAACTGTTTCTGTGATTCCAAAAATGATTATATCATGTTTTAAAAAATAAATCGAAATCGAATCGAAATTACTATATCATATTTTAATTAAATAAGAAATGTAAAATTGGAATTTCTAAGTTTCTGAACTGTATTTCGTATCATAATATCTCGATAATCAAATCGAACCCTGGGCAACCCTTCCTATATATTTGTGTTATTTTAGCTAGTCCAATATGTTTAGGGTGAAGACGTATTTTGGAGCCCCAAAGAGTTGCATAAATACCTTTTTCAATCTCAAATCTTTTAAAAATTGTGACGTATGGGAAAATTTTACAACACTCAGTCTTAAATCCACAAAACGTTGTACAAATAGACAGTCAAAATTTCTCTTCACTCAAATGCAAACAAACAAAACGAGTGAAACCCTAGCACTTATCTGCCCTCTCTCTTACTCTCTTCATAGAATATTTGAATACACAAGCGGCTTTTTGATAGTGTTATTGTATATAACTATACAAATTCCAATCGTGTTGAAATAAAATTTCATAAACTATGCAAAAAGTATGGAATAATCAAGATATGATACGAGAGAGAAATGTGTTTGAGTGAATAACTGGCACTTTTTGGTTCTCTTTTATCAGGGTTGCCAAATTGCGCACATCTTCTGGTTGTCTAGTTCAATATCTAAAATTTGTTGTCTGTTTGGATATCTGTCTTTTTTGTTGTTGTTTGGATATACTTTTGGATATAACATGTTTGTAGCTTGTCGCAAATATAGTACACTTGTGTCGAAACACATTGTGTTTGGTTTTCAATATTACACAAATGACACAAATTTGACTTCTTTATTGGAAACTGCTGAAAACGTGTCAGACAACAAAGAAACAAAACACAGCAGATCCTCAATATATGAAAACAATGCTTACAAACATATACAAGGTTCCTGCATATACAAGGTTTCTGGGGCCGTTTTTTTCAGCGTGTATATTTCCAAGTATGAAAAATTTTACGTGAATTTAATTTAAAAAATATGTTACCATTTGCGCTGGTGGGCAATATAATCATATGCATGACTAACACACTCGAAAGCAGATCGCTAGGTTACTCTAGTGCCAAATCTTCAAAAAAGTCTTCATCAAAATCTATTAATTAATTGAATGGACAATTATTAATTGTAATTATTTACCATATAATTAATATTAATTAAAACAATTAATATTAATTGTATGGAAAATATTAATATTCGTTGTTAAAAGTCATCACTATTTTTTGAACAATTGTATACTAAAGAATTCTCATTGCATTTAGAGTTTCTGTTGCATTTAGCATGACGAATTTTTTATAGTCTCATTTCAAAACAATCGCTGATGAGGAGCTGTGACTAGTTCTGAATTAACTATACTGTTTTCAGAGAATGCTTCATAGATGTTATGAACAAATTCCATAAATTTCATTTCAGGGTATCTACGATAACGTTTCATATATGTATCGAACAAATTTGATATATATTGTGAACAAATCTCATAAATTTCATTTCATAGAATCTATGATAATGTTTCATAGATGTCATGAAGAAATTTCATAGATTTGTATTACCATATTCCATAGATTCGTTACATGGAATCTATGAAAATGTGTCACAGATTCTACGAAATGTTTCTTAGGCTTAAAATTTATGATGGAATTAATAGAACCGATAGAGGGTTTAATTGAACTTATGAAGATACATTTTTGGGGGTGTTTGCAGAGAATCTCCACATTAATTTTGTTGTAGTAGAACATAATTAGAATACATTGGAGTGGTAGTTCTAGGACTATGATGGTAAAAATGAGACATATTGATGTTTGATATACTCGTAGGCTCGACTTTGTAAATAACTTACACCTCTTGAAGGGTTTGGAAAGAGCTTCTCACAATCATACTGGTAAAAAACACTTGGTCACAGGGATGTAAAATGGTCGTTCACGTTTTTACATTGTTCCATTGTAGTTTTTTATACTCGTATTCTAGAATTTTGTCATTGCGGTAATGGAAGACGTTGGTCTTTGCGTTGCTGCACAAACTGCATATTAATTACAGCAATGAATAAACTGAAGTAAGTTTATACATTGCTCCAATGAAAGTTATTGCATATTCTACAAATTTGCCGTTGCTGCAACGAAAGAATATGTTCTTTCGATCATTAGTCTACGCGTGGCTGCAAAAACTAAATTTTCATTGCTACAATGAATAAATTGAATACAGTTTTTACATTGCTGCAATGAAACCTTTGTATATTCTACGATTTTGCCGTTGCTACAACGAAAGAAGATGTTATTTCGACCATCAGTTTATGGGTGGCTGCAAAAACTAAATGTGCATTGCTGGAATGAATAAAGTGAATACAGTTTTTACATTGCTGCAATGAAAAGCTTTGTATATTCTACGATTTTGCAGTTGGTGTAACGAAAGAAGGTTTTTATTCGACCATCAGTCAATATGTGGCTGTAAAAACTCAATCTTCAATGAATAAGTGGGATAAAATGTTTACATTGCTGCAATAAAAGCCTTGTATATTCTACAATTTTGTCGTTACTGTGACGAAAGAAGATTTTTATCCATCCGCTGCTGCAAAAACTCAATATTCATTGCTGTATTTCCTAACAGTACTTGAAAAGACTCCAATATTGAACATATGTTGTAGAAAAAAATAGATTCTGTGATTTTCCGGGAATCTGATAAAAATACACGCCGTTTCTGAAAACCCCGAAGCGAATTTTTTATTTCAATATTTTATTGATTTTATATAAGCTATTTTTCTTGTCATTCGAGCAACTATACTGTTTTTTGTTATATAATTGTTATGTGCAATGCTGTTTTTACGCTACTAAATGCATTTGCTCCCCTTTTTTGCAACTTTGTGCAAACACATGGACATATAATTCAGTGCAGTGACGACCGTTGTAGCTACTTACTATAAAGTTGTACTTCATCATTAATGGAAATAATTGCTATTGACAATAATGTAATTACAATTTATAAATTTATGGACAAGTGGAATTATTTTAAAGCATTTCTGAATATAAATTCAGAACTGTGTTAAAAAAAACTAATACTTTGCATGATAGAAACAATGCCATTGCTTCAATGGTGTTCTGGCCATGGGACGTAAACTGTATAAAAAAGAAGTAAAACTAGTTCAATGCAGAAGGGAAATAATCTATTCATCGCAGCAATAAAATAAAGTTGTTGCAGCGATGAAACATATTCATTGCAATGACGTAGTTGCCTTTTCCGTTGATTAACCTAATTTCGTTGCTTGGATGAATCGGAACGTTACTTTACTGTTGCTGAAATAATAGCATTTAAAAATGTTTGCTATTATCAGCAGTCCATTTGTGCGCTATTACAGTGAATGCATTGCCTTAAAAATAAACAGTTTGCAATTTTGATGCTGCATAATTGAAACTAACTTGCTAAACAACAAACAAACATGTTTATATTCTCTTTCGAAACACCCTGTTTTGCTGTTGTTACAAATATGATTTTTTTTTAGTGTAGCCGAGACGACGCACATGTTCAATTGCGTGGTGAAGGTAATTGCAGTGACATTGGCGCTTTATATTTTTAAACTTAATGCTCGGGATTTAGATTTGACTTCGTTTCCGAATGATTTTTATGCTTTGAGGATCTTTTTTGATGGGTTATAACAGAAAAGAAGGAATTCAAATTCGTCAGAGAATAGCTAGAACCCGGGTTATCAGGTTACAGAGTTGCGTAAGCTCACCGTTACAATACCGATGGTTACATCAATAAAAGGTGCTGATTAGCAGCAAGGTTGACACATCGCTGCAGCTCTTAACGTTGTATTCCCTTCGTCTTCTACGTACAAATAAGGGGCAAAGTAGGAACACGATTTTCTTACTACTTTTCTTATAAGTATGATATTTCGGAAAGCTTCTCAAAATACCGTTCGGAATCGAAGTAAAAACTGTAGGTCCCAATCAGTGAGTGAACAATTAGAAAGCGCACAGCTCACTGGTTGTGAGAAGCTCTCCCCAATCCCTACATGGGATTTAATGGGAAACGGTTTTGTATGACACCTCTGAGAAATACCATATCTTTTGGATCGCTTCAAATCCAAGGTGTAACTTAATCGAATGTATTTTATGGGATGCACAACTATTGTCTGTTTAATTGAAGAAACCATTTGTGCACCTATGCCTTACTAAACTGGCCCTTGGTAAGCAAGCTAGGCATCGGTAGTACTATTAATCAAGCTAGCTAGCAAACAACTAACACAGCACTTTATTTTAGCTGGTTGTGAACTTTTCTATGGAGATGACAATATAAACTATTGTTGTTCTATTGCTTTTCACCGTGGTCCGCAATGGTTTAAGCGAACTGAGGTTGAACCGAATACAAGATTTGGAAAACATTAATAAAATAAATGTGAGTACACCTGTGAGCGCGTATATGTGCACACATCTATCAGAGTGCCAATGGTCGAAGATCACGTCTGAAATGCCGTAGCAAAAGAACATTTATATAAAAAGAAGTGCACGAGAAAGCCATCATTTATTTGTAAACCTAACAATTTCCGAATAAACACCAGCACCATTACCACAAATCTACCACCATGAACAAGTTCATTGTAAGTACAAATGTTGAGATACAATATTAAAAAATAGAAGGCAGAGATGAATCGCCACCATCAGTTCACCATATCGATGAACTATTTCCGTGGTGAAACAGTGTGGTTGATGTTTCGAAGTGAAAGGAAATGAGTGGGGTTTTGAGTGGGTGGCTTTTAGCAATTTCCGTTGACATGAAACTAATGGAATTTCGATTTGATATCCTCGTTTATGCTATTTCTCTCTATCTCTCTTTCGTTCTCTTTGTATATTTGCAGTGTATAGTATTCGCTGTGTTCGCCTGCATTGCCTCCGGCAGTTGCAGTGGTTATGGCAATTTGGCCAATCTCGCCTTGGGCTCTTACGGCAATCCCTCTTCGTCTGCATCCTCTTCGTCGGCTGCTGCCGGTGCTCCCAACTCGTATGGTGCCAATATCGCAGGTCCTTCTTATGGTGCTCCCATTTCTGCTTACTCTGCTCCTGCTCCTCTTTATGCTCCCAGATCTTATGGACCCAAATACAGCGTCCAACCAGCCTATGCCACCGAATTGTATCCCGGCCAACAAAACTACAAGGCCTACAACTCTCCAGCTACATACAGCCAGGTGGCTTTGCCAATTGCTCCCTCAGCACCAGTGGCTAAATTGTACGTACCCGCCCAACCTGCCTATGCTGCCCCCGGTTATGGCTCCACTGCTTATTAGGCTCATCATTAAGCCTTAACGCTAGAGAGACCAGGGAAAACATATTAGTTGCTAATTACGAAACCAGTTGTTCAAAATTTCCGGAATTAATGTTGTCGCGTTAAATGCGCTGAAACGTTTCAGTCGAAATTCCAAATTATTTCTCATGCATATTGCATTTTTGTGTGTAGTTTTTGTTATTTTTTGATTTTTTGTTTTTTATTTATTTTTTTTGGTTTAAAAAATTATTCGTTTGTAATCTATAATAACGGTTTAAAAAAAAAAAAAGGCAATAATAATGAAGATAAAATATTTTCAAAATTTCAAAGCCGTAAAGCCATTCTTTTCTGTGGTTTTCTGTTGTGTTAAAGAAAAATGATAATAATAAAATGAGTAAGAAAAAGAAAAGCAGATATGGATAAAACAAACAAAAAAAAATTAATAAACTTTGTTTTATTACTAAGACCCCAATACCCTAAAAGAAAAAAAAAACAAACCAATGCAAGAAAACAGAATGTATTCCACCTAGAGACTTGTCGCACAAAAACGACGCTTGTGTTGTCAGCATAATGATAAATGTAGAATTTTGCATAGCGGCAAGAATTCTTCATCAAACACGAAAGACACAAAAAAACAAACTTAGCTTAACTGATTCTCGCTTATTTGGTTATCAGCAAAATTGCTGATTTCATTGACACAATTTGTCAGCGAGTACGACAAGTTTGTGCTATTTTTCTTGTTATATAATTTTAGTCATTTTACACGCTACAGTATGCAATTTGTTTAGCTACATACATGGAATTTGTTGACAGCGATTTTTTTTGAACCGTTAGATTTTCTATTCTACAATGAATAAAAAGGTTTAATTATAACCCAGCGTATTTAAAACACTTCATCACCGCAATGTAAATATTCACTGAAATAATAGACACTTTAATGTGTCTTACGATTTTTTGGTTTAACGACTACTTATATTATAAGTATAGTGGAGAATTTGTACAATCACACACAAACAATAAACATTTTCACGCGCCTAATGATTTTTGGTTTGGCGAATTTTTTCATTGAAGCGATGCATGTGCACAACATTATATTTTATTGTACGTAAATATTCACTGAAACAGTGAACACTATTGTGCGTTCTATGATTTGTTGGGTCATAGAAAAAAATAATTTTTCAATTCAATTAAAAAATTTGAAATCAAAATTCAAACAAAATATTAATTGAAAATCATGTGATAAAAAAATCACATATCAGCTACCATATTTGTATGTTGTTTATTGGAAAAATATTATTTTTCAATCGATGCAAAATTTCACCCATCTACGAAAATATTTGTACGTTATTTATCAAAAATATTTTGGTTTTTAGTTGATGAAGAATTTGACATATTAAAAAACTAAATTGTATTTCCGTTTTCATTTTGTCTTCCATCCGAAGTATTTTTAGAAATTTTGTGTATTTAAAAAAAGAAATTAAACAGCCGCGGTAGGATTCGAACTCACATCCTCTGGACGATCGTTTAGATGTTTGTGACACAGCGTCTAGCCCGTAACGCCACCGACTACCTGTACAAACTTATCTCTAACTGAAGTTATGGGGTTGTTCGTATCGTATTTACTTCGTTAAATATTGGGGTATTCCTTATGCATTTTTTTGTTGGTACCATTTATCGATTTTCATTTCAATATTTGAGTAATTTGTCAGTATATCAATGAAAAATATAATTGAGTGCTGAGATTTTTCACGTACCTATTTGTTTGTTAAAGTTTTATAGTCGTCTTTTTTTCCTGTGGTTCAATAAATATTTACATTGTAGGCATGAATTGATACAATTTTTCAATTCATCACCACAATGCAAATATTCACTGAGCCAACGACAACGATAATCGAATGTATCAAATTGTGCGTTGATTCAATGAATATTCACTGCGGTGATATATTTACTACGTAGGCGTACTTCTTCAGTGTAGATGTGCCAGGTTTTTGGTTCCCTATTGTCCCATGTAATACATATTAATTTAAAATATCGGTCATACAGTGGTTTCAAATTCAGTTTTTTTGAGCAAAATATCCCACAACTCGAATTTATTTACCGATTCCAAATGTTTATTTATTTATATTAATAGCGTGAACAATTTCGCATCGACTCATCTAGCAAATGATTTGGTTCTCTTTAAATATTTTTTCTAAACGTCATGAAAATGTGTATTTTTTGTATCTTCTTAATCAGTATCAAATCACTTTATGATACTTTGTATAGAGGGTAATTGCAATATCTATCGATTTGACAAGCCGAATATGTTGAACAAAATTTTTACTTCAATTTGTGACCAATTTAAATTTGGAATATACGGTAAATAATTGTCCTACAGTTAGCTTAAAAAGTTCCTATATGACTCACTGTTATTACTGCATTGCACATTTAATACCATGGCTAAATATGAGACATAATGAAATGTCCTTTTGTTTGACCTACACTCCCGCAGAAAAATTCGGTTGACACAACCGAATTAGCCGAAACCGTACTTTAGAGAGTGCCAGAACTGGAATTAGATGGTGTCGTAACTATATTAGTAGAAATCGCAACCGAATTAGAGGTTGTCGTAACTGTTTTAGAGGTTATCGCAACCGAATTAGAGGTTATCGCAACCGCATTAGAGGTTGTCGCAAGCGAATGAGAGGTTGTCACAATCGCATTAGAGGTTATCGCTACCCCATTAGAGGTTGTCGCAACTACATTAAAGGTTGTCGGAACTGCATTAGTGGTTACCATAGATTACAAATCCAATTATGCTGTGTTGTGATTGTTTATTTTGGCTTTAAACCCGAAAAGTTTACTATTCTATAGAATAATTATGATATACTACCTTACCTGCTAAAACTGAAATCAGAGGGAGTCTCAACAACACTAGTGGAAATCGCAACCGAATTAGACGTTGTCACAACTGCATTAGAGGTTGTCGCACCGCACTAGAGGTTGTCGCAACCGAATTATAGGTTGTCGCAACCGAATGAGAGGTTGTCGCAACTGCATTACAGGTTGTCACAATCGCATTAGAGGTTACCACAACCGCACTATAGGTTTCCATAGATTGCAGCTCCAATTATGCTGACTAGTGTTAATCGATTTTGGTCGTTAACTTGCCAGTTCGATTGTTATATAGAAAGATGATGGTATACCACCTTATCTTCGGCGTGTCTATCAGCACATCTCAAACGATCGACCTTGAAATCTTCTGAACTGATGGTGTTCTATAACGCTTCTACATTATGTAACCTAGGTAACCGTTACTGCATCAGTTCTGAAGATTTTGTACATCACGCTGATAATTATGGACATTAACTGCAAACTAAGACGTTTTAACGCAAACTCCATAATCGTTCTTGATTAAATACAAAAATTCTAGTTAAAACCGCGACAGCAACAATTCTACGCTCTGTTCGTTTATTAATATAATAATTGGTTTTAGAATTTTAAACATTATATTTGAAATATATCGAATTATGTAGTACTAACCGAGTTTAAAATTAATTCGATTGCCCCAATAGAATTTGCGGGAAATTTGGTTACAGGAACCTAATTTTTTATAAACAGGTACTACATTTGGTTGTTGCAACTGAATTGACTCCAAAGTCGTTTGCTGTAAAATAATTGATTCCAAATTCTGTTCTTGCAACTGAAATTATTTAAACTTTAGATGATAACACGACAATAAATGAAAATTTAGTTGTCACAACCGAATCAATTTTGAAACGAGGATTTGTTCCAACCAAATTTCAATTGACGGTAATACATTTTGTACGTAGCAACCTCACTTCTGTTGTGGCAAAAGCAATTCGGTGGTAACAACAGAGTTTACGGTTGTTACAAACTGTTTTCAAGCAATTAGTCCCGTGAATATATTTGTATGCCTTTGTATGGCCTGTACTTTTTTAGTAATGGATCTGGCAATCCCTCAAAGCCGGTACACAAAAGACAAAGCTATTTTTATAATAGCGAATAAAATTTCAAGAGGTGCTGTATATGGATTTCTTGGTCCCCAAAGATCCCAGCGGTGGAAGTCATGACCTGGAAGGCCTGAAATCATGACCAAACAGGACTTCTTTAAAATACGGAAGGCCTATCCTACACATTACCTCCTCCTTTCTTTTTAACATTGCGTGAGGTTGGGAGGCAAGACTTTCCTTGGCCATTGCCTAAAGAAGGCCTTAGAAGGCATGCAAAGAGGAAGGCCTGAGAATAAAAATAAAATTAAAATAATTTGTTTTATCACAAAATCATTATCCACTTCTACATATTTATTTATAAATATGTATGTATCTATCTTAGAAAGTTGTACCACGCCCAACTTCAAATTAAAAATTTTAAAAATGCGTTGAAAAATATTAAACAAAAAATATAATTTTAAAATGTATATGAAATTTCCCAATTAAATTACGGTAAAAACGAATCGGAAAAGAAATTTCTCAAAATTTTAAAAATCTTCTGATGAAAAAATCGTGCATTCCCCAGGCCTTATTTTAGGAGCGCATTACAAAAGGAGGTGGCCGTTGGTGGTGCAATGGGTAGTGTGAGCGCCTCTTGTACTTGAGATCCTGGGTTCGATCCCTGCTCTGACTACCTTAAAATTTCTTTCGACGGCGGTCACCTCACATAGTGACGGCGGCACTATCGAGTATTTAGCCATGAAAATGCTTCTCAAAAAATACCGCTCGGAACCGGTGTAAAACAATAGGTCCCAATCAGTGAGTATAAAACTAGAAAGCGCACAGCTCACTGGTTGTAAGGAGCTCTCCCCAATTCCTACATGGGATGTAATGGGAAATCATTTATTTATTACAAAAGGAGGGCATTGCCTTATTTGTGGAAGACCTTGCGACCTCCCCCGCTGGGATCCTACTCCGATGGTTGATGTCGGTTTTTGTTCTACTAAATGCTGAACTCGGCTTTTGTTTCTGAATTTCGCCCCACGTTCACTAGTTTCAATTTACATACTAGCTTCAAATTGCATTAAGATCAAAAGTGCCTTGTAACAGTTAAATAAATAAATGGTTTCCCATTACATCCCATGGAGAGACAGGGGAGACCTTCTCACAATCACTGAGCTGTGCGCTTTTCAGTTTTCACTCACTGATTGGAACCTACAGTTTTACACCGATTCCGAACGATATTTTGAGAAGCTTTTTCATGGCTAAATACTCGATAGTGTCGCCGTCACTATACGGTGTGTCCGCCGCCGAAATAATTTTTTTAAGGTGGTCAGAGCAGGGATCGAATCCAGGATCTCATGTACAAGAGGCGCCCACACTGACAATTGCATGGCCAGATTAATGGCCACGTAGAAAATGTGTTCTTCGTTGCACTGAATATGTTTAATTTTTGGCGATGTATATGCATAATTGCGTGATGAGTGTTTCATTAATGCAACGAAACTGTTTCATTGCTACTATAATTATGTTTCATCGCTGCGGTGAATATGTTTTATTGCTAGACTGAATGTGTTACAGTGATACACTTTAAGTCTTGTGGACTGTGTGGAATGTCGCGCCATCACAAAACTACGTTCAAATATATGTCTTTAAATTTTGATCGGTTTCAAAGAAAAATGGGACAGCAGTAAACTCTTCTGTGCGCACTGGACGAGTACGGAGACAGTTTTTGCTGCCCACTTATAAAATAATAAAATAATTGTGATGACAGTGGCCGGGCTTCATCACGCCATGTTTCTATTTATTATTTTTTCTCTTTATTTTTTCTAATTTTTCCTTTTGAATGAAAAATTTAAAATTCTTTTTTTAATGAGTATTTTCATTTGCAACTATGGGTCACATGGGCAAAAAATTGAGAGAAATAATAAGAAAACCAATTGAAGACACGAGAATGAAAAGTGGATATGAACCATTTTGGGCTATAATGAGTTTTATGAAGTTTACTATTCCCTGCTGCTTTACGCATCGTCAGGTATGAAAACTATATATACAGGTTCGTTATCATACAAATGAGTGTATAAACGTTCTAAAATCATGGTTAGCAAAAAAATCTTAATCAATTAGATATAAACTGTTTTTTTGTTCTCCTGTAAAATTACCTTTCTGGTTCATATCCACTTTTCATTCTCACGTCTTCAATTCTATGACACGTTTCTTATTATTTCTGTCAATTTTATGTCCATGCGTTTGCGCATAGTTGCAAAAAATTAGTACTAAGCGCAATAAAGGAAATAAAACAGAGTTGCATACGACAATTTTATAAAACCCGTTTCTACTGCTTTGTTGCAGCAACGCTTGTGATTCGACGACTTCAACTGTTGGACAAAATAGCATAAAAAATAAATAAAATATTTTAAATAAAATATTGTAGTATTGTAAATATTGAGCATACGCCATGTAACAATAGTTTAAATATCAAAATGTATTTTACAAAACTTAAAAAAAATTGTTTTCGAACGGTCAGAATATTTTTATGTGATTTGTTTCTCTGCAGCACCGACAAAATCCTCAGATATGTGAAACTTTCCATTGCAACAAGGTAACGAACATGTTACATCCTCGTGTCGAAGCTTTGTCCTTCCACCATATATTATATCTCGAGTATAGGCCCATGATTCTCTGCATACAGTAAGAAGGGAAGAATTATTGTTAGGCTTTAACCACTGCGGACTGGTTGATGACTTAAATATACAAATAAATAAAATAAATGGTTTCCCATTACATCCCATGAAGGGACCGGGGAGAACTTCTCACAACCACTGAGCTGTGCGCTTTCCAGTTTTCACTCACTGATTGGGACCTACAATTTTACACCGATTCCGAACGGTATTTTGAGAAGCTTTTTCATGGCTATATACTCGATAGTGTCGCCGTCACTATGCGAGGTGACCGCCGCCGAAAGAAATTTGAAGGTGGTCAGAGCAGGGTTTGAACCCAGGATCTCATGTACAAGAGCCGCGCACACTAACCATTGCACCACCGACGGCCACACTTAAATATACACTGACCCTAAAACCGGTCGCACTTGGAACACGAATTTGTATCTACTTAAATGTATGATACTGTCGTACGATTTGAGTGGTCACATGGAATTCGTGTATCTCCATTCCTAAGCGCCCTTAGGAGGAGCCGGTTTTTGGAACCTATAGACCCATGGGTCCAAAATATTTTTTCCTGTTTTTCGTGTTTGTATTTTCTCTCTCTAATTTCAGATAGTTTAAAAAACATTTTGGAATGGCCGGGTGCATTTAAGCCGAAAAATCAAAATACTTTTTAAATGCATGAACGATTACAAAAGGCCCAACAAGTTGGGATTGATTTCGGACGTCTTAAAGAAACACACGAATACGTACGACTAACTTGTACTCAGTGTGCGTGCTCCCCATGTCCAGCGGCGGAAGTCACAAGGCCTTCCACAAACAAGGCATGCGGAATGGATCTTTTATAATGCCTTCCTAAAATAAGGCCTGCGGAATGCATGAATTTTTTCATCAGATATAGCCAAGAAGAAGATTTTTACAATTTTGAGAAATTTCTTTTCCGATTCTTTTTAGCCGAAATTTAATTTCTAAGATAGATACATGCACACTTATAAATAAATATGTAGAAGTGGATAATGATTTTTAATGATAACTATTTAAATTTTATTTTTATTTATCAGAAATAAATTAAAGTAAATGCCTTCTGAGGTCTTCCTCTTTGCATGCCTTCTAAGGCCTTCATTAGGTAATGTGCAAGGAATTCCTTGCCTCCCAATCTCACGCAATGTTAAAAAGAAAGGAGGAGGTAATGTGCAGGGAAGGCCTTTCTTATTTTGAAGAATACATGCTTGGTCATGATTTCAGGCCTTCCAGGCCATGACTTCCGCCGCTGAGTGGTACTCTAAGGTTGCTTGGGAGGTAAAAATTGTTCTTTTACAAAATAATCCACGTATTCATAACGAAAAGAAACCCACCGACTATCATTTGACTAAGAATATTTTGTTTATAATACTTTCAACTAATCTGCGTCCAACGAGTAGCTACGGGACGAATAAATACATATTAATTTTTGACGAACAGCCGTCGCTTTACTTAGAAAAGTCATGACTAACAAGGTTGCATGTTTCAAAAGCGGTCCTGTTCATATTATACATCTTGAAAAATCTGTCTGTTTTGTTGTTTGGATGCAAGCATAACGTTTTTGTAGCTTGTTGCAAGTCTAGTTTGTAGCTTGTCGCAACTGTAGTGTTGCAACTGTAGTATACATCAATATTGCATGTTGAGGGCACAATGATATATGTTTTTGTGACCCAAATATGGGTTTGTTTGCTGAAAACTACTGAAATAAAAACGTGACAGACAACAATGAAGCAAAAAACAAGCAGATCTTCAATTAATGAAAGAAATGCTTGCAAACATGTATATGGTTCCTGCAATATGTTGCTGGGGCCGTTTTTTTCAGCATGCAGTTAGGCAGTAGATAGATAACTTTCATGAACCAATAAACTCTAAAGTAACGAGTGGATAAAGTTAACAAATATTCTAGTTAGATGACCGTTGTACGTAGTGTACATCTAGTGAATAACTTATCGTGGTATGGTTGTAAGTTTTTCGTTGAACGTAACAAACAACCAATGACAGAATTGGATTGCGATAGATGAGGAGGTTCTTTTCAAAACTTGACTATTCCACTTTTTGTGGTTTTGCACAATTTGAGAAAATGGTTTTTTAGGTATGCCCCTATGTATTTAACCCGAAATTGTTGAGCTTTCTTTAAGATGTCAAGATTAGTCATTGCTTTATATAGGATTTAAAAAATGAGCACTAATATATTTTGAATAAATCCAAAATTTGAAATGGAGTAATCTAGTTTTGACGCGGCTGATTGGAATAATCAATTTTTGTTATGTGCTCTAGAGGAAAATCATGTTTTTATTTAAGCCACTGTGGATTAACCTTGATTTGCTGAAACTAATTAGGTATCAGAAATCTTATTTTGAATTAAAATAACCTGAGGTTCATCTTTAAGTAATTAAAACTAAAAAAATTAATCAGAGTTCGTTTTATTTAATTTTTAAATTATGGATTAATCACATCTTGTTCCAAAAATTTATATTTGAAAATGAAAAGTGGAATAATCTACTTTTGATGAAATCATGCCTTTTATTTATTTTTTTCTGTTGTTATTATAAGGATTTCGCACAATTTTATTTTCGCTGAGTTTTCAATTCAATGCTACCAAACAAAAAAAAAAGAAATAAAAAAATCAGTTCTGTCAAAAGTGGAATAGTCAAGTTTTGAAAAGAACCTCCTCAGATAATGGTTGACGTTAGTTTTTTTTATTGAACAACCAGCCAACCGGGCTTAATCTTCCTAAAACTTCTAAATATAATTCTGTACAAAGACAACTGGACTATAATAAAAAAAAACGGTCTTCCATTACATCCCATGAAGGAATTGGGGAGAGCTTCTGACAACCAGTGAGCTGTGCGCTTTATAGTTTTATACTCACTCAATAGGACCTACAGTTTTACACCGGTTCCGAACGGTATTTTGAGAAGCTTTTCCATGGCTAAGTACTCGATAGTGTCGCCGTCACTAAGCGAGGTGACCGTCGTCGAAAGAAATTTTAAGGTGGTCAGAGCAGGGTTCGATCCCAGGATCTCATGTACAAGAGGTGCACACACTAACCATTGCACCACCGACGGCTACACTATAATAATGATCCTTAAATTTATTTTTTTCAATATCAAAGTATGCAAACCTAAAATAATTTTTGGTACATTTCTTGAAGGGACGGTCGAGAACTAACTACTAGCAATCAATGTATTGTGTACTTTCTACATGCAGGAACCTTTATCGGATTCCGTAGGCACATTTGAACTTTGATCTAAAAAAACCCAATTCACTTTTCTGGCACGACCCAACTACTCGTATTTGTTGGCATTTTCACGTCCATTCTACTACAGTTTCAAAATAAGTCATCCGATGTTGTTTGGCTCTCATTTTTTTGCTAAACGAAAAACTTCGACTCTGTTTTTTGATTATGTTTATTTGAACCTTTAGAATTTTACTGGTTAAGGTGGGAGGATGATGTCGGTTAAATGGGCGCCGTCACAATTGATTACCCTACGGGCTCGTTTTATGGCATTTCTCATCACTTCGGCGAGAACTTCGGGCGACAGATTCTCGCACTCGTGTCGAATGTTGACCTTGAGGGCTTCCTGGGTCTCGGTCTTGTTCACGTAAACACGGGACTTCAAAAAACCCCACAAAAAAGTTTGGAATGGTTAAATTGGGCGATCTTGCGGGCCAGTGCAAATCACCAAAACGAGAGATGAGGCGACCGGGACCTTCAGAATATCGGTTTTCGCTCTCGCAGTGTGTGCCGTTGCTCCGTCCTGTTGGAACCACATGTCCTGCAGTCCTAATTCGTCGAATTGCGGCAGAAAAAACTCGGTTAACACGGCCCTATAGCGCGCACCGTCCACTGTTGTCGTTTGACCAGTAGCGTTCACGAAAAAAATGGCCCGATGACTCCTCCAGCGTGAACAGCGCACCATTCAGTCACTTTGAGCGGGTGTACTGGCTCTTCGTGCATCACTCGTAGATTTTGTCGTTTGACCAGTGGCGTTCTCGAAAAAAATGGCCCGATGACTCCTCCAGCGTGAACTGCGCACCATGCAGTCACTTTGAGCGGGTGTACTGGCTCCTCGTGCATCACTCGTAGATTTTCGGTGCCCCAGAAGCGATAGATATGCTAGTTCACGTATCCGCTGAGGTGGAAATGAGCCTCATCGCTCATTATGATTTTGGTGGAAAAATCGGCCACTTCGTCCACGAAATTGAGGATGGTTGGGCGTAGGTTACACGCGTTTGGCGGTCGACAGGCAGCTGCTAATGCACGGACTGGACTGTGAATGGTGCGCAGGTCTTTTACCAAAATAGGGACGACCGGCTGATGGCTAATTGCGAGGCACGGCGTCTGCTCGATGTTTCTGGCGGCAGCTCGACATCCTCGGCAACAGCAGCGATATTCTTGGCAGAACGGGCGGTCCGGGGCCGGCCACTCCTGGCAACGTCTCGTGTGGTCCCATACTCTTCAACGTTAGTGGCCAAACGGCGCAGTGTTTGCGCAGTCGGTGTCGGACGGCCGGGGAATCGGCGACGGTATTCGCGCTGCGCCAACACCACAGACGAATTGCTACGCAAAAAAATATACACGATTATTCCGCGTTCTTGTGGAGTGTATCGCTCCATGGCTTGTTCACTTGTATTCTACATCTGTCTAGTCCACAAATGTCAAAACAGATTTGACATTGGCGGCCATTGGCAAAAATAAGATCATCTTCCAATGGGGTGGTAACTTTTGAAACACCCTGTATAAAGGAATTATATTTAGTCCAAACGGCGGTAGGTTACTGGATCTCGGATGACCTGTTTGGTGTATTTTCTATGACAAGACCTCTTTTGACATGTAAGTGCTGCAACAATTGGTGTCTCCCGAGCACTACGCTAACACCATTGATCTAGTCAATCAGCACTTACATTTCGATAAAGTCTTGGACTAATCATCATTTCCCTTACGGGAATTTTTACTCGGTCTGTTTTCTAAACTTACAAATTTATTCAAGCTGATGAAGATCTTGGCAAGATCTAAAATAGCTATACAGACAGCCTCGGTTTAATTGGAACATTTTTATGCACGACTTTTTTGAAAGTAATATAAAGCTAATAAATAAGCTTTATATTATTTAAAAAGGTCTTGAGCTTGAATAAATTTCTAAGTGTTGGACTAATGGTATCTAGCTATTTCATATATACAATGGTGTCAAAACCAGGATATTAATGTTGACTATACCTGGGTTGACATCGTACATCGTGGACAATCATATGACTTCTAGAAAACAAACAGAGAACAGAGCAAACCCTTAATTGACTTGGTTACTCAGTTGGTAATTCCGCTCCACATAGATCCATGCCTCCCGCTACATGAATTTGTATGCAGCAATGGACAACTTAAAGTAATAGTTTCATTGGGGACATCAGGATTACCGTTAAGCCAGTGTCCTCGCTATCATGTACAATAGTGGTGAATATTAATCTAGCAACATGTAAGTATTGACAACAGCTAGATTTTTGTCGGTTGGGACTTGATGGCTCTGTCTGTAAGGAAATTGCTGAATTACACCTATTTTGAAGCAGCATTTTTCCTTTGTTTTTGTAAATAGTCTTCGTTATCATGTTTTATGATGCACTGATTCGTCTTCGAAAATACCTAGGGCCAGAATAACTTATGAAAGCGGATGTTAGCTGTTAGAACTGTACACTCACATACAAAATCGGTTGACGCACACGAATTTACCCTAATTTGCCTCACAGCCTATTCAGAGATTGTCTCAACACTTAGAGGTTTGGTCTCAACACCAAATTAGAGGTTGTCACAACCGAATTAGAGGTTGTCATAGCCGAATTAGGGGTTGAAACAACTGAATTAGAAGTTGTCACAGCCGAATTTGGATAGTGTCAAAACAAAATTTTTAAATTAATGTCTATTAATTTAGTGGGGACTTTTTTTTTTATTACAAACGATGAAATAATTAATATATGGGGTAACACATTAATTTTACATTCACTTCCGACCTTTTTTCAAGACCTCGGATCACTACACCAATTCTGTCGGTTTTTGTCTGCCGATTTAGATCGTAAACTTTTCTGTTCTATGCACATGCCAAACGACTGACCTTGAGTAACTGAACTGTTGACATCTACTTACAATGCACGCTGATAAATGTGGACATTTTCTGCAAAATAGGGCATTTTATTTCAGAATCAATAATTAAAATGTTTATACTCTCACCCATAGGGATGCCGGTATATATCATTTAATACGGGAAAAAATGAAACGCATAGAAGGAGCTATATTAGACCCATAATAGTACGAGTATCTCTGGACGAAATTCGTTTTAGTACGTTTTAAGACGATTGAGTCATGTCCGTCTGTCTGGCTGGTCAAACGATAACTGCCGTAAATCTTGACTGATCACAATGAAATTTTGGCAGTGGCTATTGTTTGTCCAAACTGTCTGGGATTGAAACTGGGAGTTTTGACCGCGCCCCTATTGGTACCTCCCATACAAATCGACACATTTAGTACAAAATCTTACTTCTTCTAAAACTTTTTTCTGGTAGATGTGATAAGGTTCAACTCACACATTGGTTAATAATCTGCAAAATTTCTACTTGACTGGAGTAAATGGACGAGATTGTCACGCCAATTCAGGTACCTCCCATACAAAAGCTAGTCGTTCATCCGTATTTTCAATCCGATAAAACGCTTGAAACACTTCCGACCTTAATGAAATTATGTATACGGCTTCACATCATCAAACGCCAACCACCGATTAAGACAAGGGTGATTTTGCCACGCCCATTTTGGAACGTCTGGTTGTTCGGCACAAGAAGACCCGCAAATCGAAACCAATGTTTATGAAATTTTATACTAGACAATACTTGGTCAAATGCCACTCTCCCTTGGAAAATAAGCAGTTTTGCCAGACCCATTCTGGTACCTCCCATACAAAAGTTGAACGGATGAAATGTTGATAGACTGTGTAATTAATAATTGATTACAACGCCATGGCCAGGTTCAGATCTTGCATAAAAAAGTTGGGCGTATTTCCCCTTGGTAATTATATAAATAAATGAGGTAGATACTGATCAATATTTTGACAAAGGCTACTGTATAATAAAAATTTAACAACTTCGTTCAACGTAAGGGTGAATATAGGCGTTTTATAACAGAACTCGGACGCAATGGATGACTTAGGGTGAGGATATGTTTAAATCGGTTCGTCCGTCTGAAATTTTTGTACTGGTTTACCTTACCTTTCCGAATAACCGCAAAAAATTGATACCGACCGAATTGATACCAAATTCGATAGTTGCAACCCAATTGATTCTAAACTCGGATGTTGCAACCGAAAATGATTGGAAATTTAGTTGAAAAACCGAATATAATTGAAGATTAAGTTGTCACAACCAAATTAATTATGAAATGAGGTTGCTTCAACCGAATTTCAATTGTGGGCACTAAATTCAGTCCTGACAACGTCAATTCTGTTTTGGCAACCACAATTCGGTGGCAACAGCCGAATTTACGGTTGCTACTACTACCTCCTTTCAAACAATTAGTTTTCTGAGTGTATGGAAATGCGTATTGCTGATCGCTGTAGAAACTTTTAGAATTGTCGCTGAGAA
Source organism: Phaonia tiefii (assembly GCA_963931995.1). Classification (NCBI taxonomy): domain Eukaryota; kingdom Metazoa; phylum Arthropoda; class Insecta; order Diptera; family Muscidae; genus Phaonia; species Phaonia tiefii. The sequence goes on along the minus strand of OZ008369.1, from coordinate 103,477,373 downwards.
TTAATGACTATCTAAGCAAAATCTCTGAAAGACGAAATTATATTAAATACTTATATTCAGTCTACGAATAGTTCAAGCAGATGTCGCTCTAAGTTTTTGGTTCATGTTTTTCATCATATGAACTAATAGAGTAATCGCATTTAAAAGTTCCACTTAATCACGCTGGAAAAAGTTTCATCAATTGTCAGCTATATATATATACTGATTGCAGTAATGAACAGTTTCGTACATTCCACAATTTTATCGTTGGTGCAATTAACTCTTACGTTGTAGCGATGAGATTATTGTGTTAATACGATTAAACACAACAATATAAATGTTCATTACACCAACCTCAAAATATCGTATGAAAGAATCTGTTCATTCATAGAGAAATAGACAAGAGTCGCTTGCCCTCTCTTAACGTTCTCCTGATGTCGATGAGATACTAAGCCATTTCATCGACTCCGAGTTGCTTTTGTAATTTACTCTTTGGTTGGACACAATACGGACATAAATAAAAGGGAGTGCGTATTTTCGTTTAATGCAAACAACATAAAACATAATTTAGCTGTCATTAGTATCAATCAAACACTATTTAAACTTAGTATGCTCATAGAATAATACTTAAGAATTTCCATTAGTCTCTTCGACTCTCTTCATGACGACGAGGGAGTAGGCCATTTCATAGAGTTTTATTTGCTGCTGTATTTTACCAATTTTACACTTTCGTTGGACATAAAACGGACAGATATCAGAGGGTGTGCGTATTTTCGTTTAATGCAAACAACATGAAACATAATTTAGCTGTCATTAGTATCAATAAACACTATTTAAAATTATTTCCTGTCTTCTTTGCTCTCTCATTCTACATCATTTCCCTAGTACCTTTTCGATCAGCTGTGCCATAGAAACCCCCTGGTTTGCTGCAAGGTCTATAATCTCTATGTCTTCTTTGGTCTCTCATTCTACATCATTTGCCTAGTACCTTTTCGATCAGCTGTGCCATATAAACCCCCTGGTGCATTGCTGCAATCAATATTTACAATGTGGTGATGTATTTTATGTCTTAGCTGACTCTTTATGAAACCTGTATTTCAGTTTGATCGTGCAGTGCTAATATAGATAATTATAAATTATAATCAGTATTATTTTCATTATAATCGCAAACCTACAATTGGGTGGATTGCTTTGGTAGCTCAAAAGCTTTCGGGTGCTTACAAAAATCCTTTTTTTGTAGGTGCTTTTTTGTAGGTGAAGGAATTGGGGAGAGCTTCCCACAACCAGTGAGCTGTGCGCATTTTAGTTTTATACTCAGTGATTGCGATTCATAGTTTTACACCGGTTCCGAACGGTATTTTGAGAAGCTTTTTACTTGCCTTACTGTGCGAGGTGACCGCCGCCGAAAGAAATTTAAGGTGGTCAGAGCAGGGATAGAACCCAAGATCTTATGTACAAGAGGCGCGCAAACTAACCATTGCACCACAGACTACAAAATGCCGCTGTGAAAACAAATGCTATGTCCAAATTTTGAAAATATATTTTTCTTTTAATGCCAAAATGCATTATAAATTGAAACTTCAACAGACGGGAAAGGACATTTTTGACGTTCCCTTAATCAGCTCTCCAATTTGCACCTTTTGAGACCCCATCCAAAAAATGTTTTCAGTACGCCCTAATGAACATATCTGTTTTAACCAAATGCAATCCTGATACCCATGATTGTTGTTAGTAAACCAACAGCTGTTCGTCAAAAGTTAGCATGCGTTGAATCAATTCGTAGCCACTCGTTGGTCACAGTTTAGTTGCCGATATTGAAAAATAAAATATCTTTTGCAGGAGTTTGTCGGTGTCTAACTTTTCATTATTTTTAAGTATTCATCCAAATGACATCGTTAGTCGTGCTGATATTTGTTATTGTTAACAGGGGTTAGTGTATTCTTGACAATACGTTAGCCTCCTGCTAGATGATAGATATAGTAAAGATTTTTTATTTACAATATCTTGAACAAAATTGTGTTCAACGAGTGGCTACGAATCGAAAAGTTTTGATGAACTGCTGTCGTTTTACATATTTCAGCTAGACAATAGATAGAAAACTCTTGACTAACGGTTAAAAAAGATGGTTTCCCACTTTATGCCATGAAGAGATTGGGGAGAGCTTCTCACAACCAATCAGCTGTGCGCTTTCTACTTTTACACTCACTGATTGGGACCTATAGTTTTACACCGGTTCCGAACGGTATTTTGAGAGGATTTTTCCTGGCTAAGTACTCGATAGTGTCGCCATTACTAAGCGAGATATCAACATTCAAAATCGAACAGTGGGTATATATCAAAAAAATTTCCAAAGTTGACTACGTTTTGTTTTCCGACTACGAAGCAAACAAAAATTTGGGGATTTTTTACTTTATTTACATATTTTTACACGTTTTGACTTAATTGTTCATTATGCGCACAAAAAATTAAATTTTTTTTTCGAATTTTGAAAATCGAAAAATTTAGATCTTTTTTAGAAGTTCTTGAACTGTATCTCATTCAGTTTTAAAGATTGTTTTTCCGTTACACGGTTCACTGCTGTTGATTTTGCTTCTTCCCATGTTAGGTTCAATAGCTATGTATCTGAATACTCGACTGGTTGACATTAAAGCATGATGTTTTCTGTGCTAGTATTGTTGATTATCATGGCTTTGGTTCTGTTGATAATTACCTCAAGTCCAACATTGCCAGCCAATCTTTCCAAGTCTTCCAGTTTTGACTGCATATTGGAGATCGTATACGAGAGTAGACAAATGTCATCCGAATAATCCAGATTTTTTAGTTGGCGTGAGAGACTTCATGCTATTCTCCTTCTCTTTGTACAGACTTTGCTCATTATGTCATCCAGCACGATGCTAACGAGCTGAGGTGATAGTGGGCATCCTTGTTTTTCTCCAGTATTGGTGTGGAATGGTTGACTAATATTCCCGTTGTGAAGAACTCGGAGTTATGCATCCTCGTACATAGCTCTAATTATTCGAATTATTTTCTGGGGTACACATTTTCTTCTCAATGCTTTGCATATGGCAGTGTGATGGTATCAAAGGCTTTATTGAAGTCGACGAACAGCAGATACAGGGAGTCCACCATTCTCGAGATTATTCTATAATGATACGAAGAGTGTTGGCCTGATCTACGCAGCTTCTATTAGGCTGGAAGTCTGCTTGTTCGTGACGCAATACGTTGTCTATTTTGCTTTGAAGCCATACCTGTATTATGACTGCGAGTATCTTGTATATGGAGTTATGCAGAGTACTAATTGATTGAACTTTCTAGTCGCCAGTGTTTTGGTAACTTTACAGTGATGCCTTTCTTCCATACTGGAGGCAGTCTTTTCTTCTTTTGAAGATAATCAGTTTTAAAGTTTTAAAGATAGGGGAGGCATTCTCACCATAAATAATGATTGAGTGTCTTTAATATGGCAACAAAGTTTTGTTTATACCAAATACAATTTGGTTGTACTAAAAGGCAGCTATAAACGTGATACAGTTCGCTTTCTCATTTTGGTACTTTTTATACTAATCGAAGTTCATATGCCGGAGTGAGGTCCCAAAACATCACTTACAACACCATGTTTATCATATAATTCGAATTACTGCTATTGAATTGCATACAGATGGTACTGAAATTCTTCACAAATCAAATATTGGTATTATTGTAATGTTTTTATTTCTAAATTCTAATAAAATTCGCCTCAACAACAGCCATGGGCCAATTTTGTGCTCACTGAGGTGCAATTTTGTAGTCACTGAGGTGTAATGAACTGTTTCGTATATCCGACTAGTTGTCATTGTTGCACTGCATATTAACATTGCTGCGATGAGTGTATACACAGAAAAAAACTTTGTGTAAAATTACCCAAATTCATGGTCTGATATCAGCCAGTGCACTGGACAACATAGGGTCAGCTAATATTACAAATTAACGTAGGCAATTTTACGTTGTCAAACCATAGTGTGATTTGTTTGTATATTTACCCATAGAAGAAAGGACAATTTACAGAATTTATGTAGGTGAATTACGCTCAGTTTATTTCTGTCGTTGACTCCAATCACGTTCCATCAATTTTTGCTCTGAAGAAATTAATTAAAGATGAGATAAAACTATCAAACATTTTGCTATAAAGTTAGGACACACATTCTCCAAGTGGCTTAGAGGTATTTATTTTTACGTCGCTTATTAAAAACATTTCGCCATTGATCTAATGTATAACAAGAGAAAACCAAGACAAGACACTTTTCTAATTACACAAATTTGACCATTGAATCTTGGCCAATACAAATGTGTTGGATATTAAAAACCACTTGGAAATCAAATTTTTACTGACAATTCTTTATGAAATTGAAAATTTGCACTATTTTTTGGGAAATTTAATAAAATGGACGCTGAGAAACTTTGGCAAAATTTCTTTTTGTTTTTCCTTGCACAAATTAATGGTGTACATACACAGCGGCGCAGTAGTAATACAAACTCATAGCTTTATATTCGTCTCGCTTTAACGCACGGTGTCTAGTCGGTATGCTGCTGCCTCGCTTTAATTCTTGATATAAAGGGTTTTTCAACAGAGACACTACAAAAGTAAATCGATAGGGCCAGCAAACGACGCCATATTTTTTCCCGCTCTTTTGATATTTCTCTTCAGTAAGGTTTGCCATTTCATCATGGAAAGATTTAAGAGCCAACAACGCGTCGAAATTATTAAAATTTACTACCGAAATTTGGAGTCAGTGGTCTCAACTTTAAGAGGCCAACTTTAAGAGGCCTCAACAATCAGCGATGAGGCTCATTTCTGGCCGAATGGCTTCGTCAATAAGCAAAATATGCGTTAGTGGCCACAAGCCACACAGCGAATGCCACAATCAATTTATTGGAAACCAAGTTTGGTGAACGTGTTATCTCACGAAATGGCCCAGTCGATTGGCCGCCTCGGTCGTGCGATTTGACGCCGTTAGATTATTTCCTGTGGGGCTACGTCAAGTCTATGGTATATGCCAACAAGCCAGCGACGATTGATGAACTTCGTACGAATATCGAACGTGAAATTGCAGCAGTATCGGTCGATTTATGCTTGAAAACCGTCGAAAATTGGGTTCAGCGTCTGGACTTCTGCAAGTGTGACCGTGGTGGCCATGCAAAAGAAATCGAGTTCCATACATAATGGCATCGAACGTACATTCACAGGAATAAAGAAATTCATTGGTAAAAACCGGTTTTGTTTTATTTAAAAAAACTTTTGTAGCGCTCTTATTGAAAAACCCGTTACAATTAAGAACCAGGGTATTTGCCAACATTAGAATGTAAATTCAACATTGCTGTTGGTAGTGTGTTTTACACTTTTGATATAGACAATAATGCCACCTTTTCTTGTCTTAATTTAAAAAAAATCACCAAACACAAACTGGGTAATATTACCGATGTTTATTTTTTCTGTGTACTTTAGCTCACTTTTGATGCATTTTCGTTCAATGTACGTGTGTGGTTTAGTTTGGTTGCGTCTCTAATACTTAATATATTTTGAACCTCAATTTAATTTTATTTATGATTTCTGTCTTGTAGCTATTTGAAATATTGCTAACATTTTTATCAAACTTGAATCTTATTACATTATTGAGAGCTAGTCTGTGTGCATGTGCTTAAAGAATACAGATATACATGGTGCACTTCTGCATCATTGTACTATTATTACATACTGGACTAAATGGGACAGGAGTTCATTAGTTTCCAACAAACAAAGCCACATTTGGGTAACAATAACATATAAGTATATTATATTAATCATTATTAATCATTGTGTTTGCAACGTGTAATATTGAATAGCAAACACAATGTGTTTGGACACAAATCTTCTATATTTGCGACAAGCTACAAACACGTTATATTTCCATTCAAACAACCAAAAGATTTATTTTTCAGCTTGTTTGAATGTATCGATTCGAAATCGATGAATAAATGTTGCTGTATCAGTTAAAAGTTTTGTTGTTTGGTTCATGCAATTATGTTATATTTATAAAATATTCTTCATTAATTCCATTCCATGAGTTTTCCGTAAATTTCGTGAATATTATGAAAATCTTTCATAAATGTTCAGAAAATTTTTACGAATTTTCAAAACATATTAATGAGAAACATTTCATAAATTATTCCAGTGCTGTTACAGTCGGAGACTGGGATATATGCCTGGAGTTGGAGCCGTACAAATTTGATCGACTGTGACTCTAAGATTAGAATTTTCATCAAAATTCGAAATTTCGAATGTAATAATTTATTGACGGATTGTTTTGGTTAAATATTAGGATATCCAATTATTCTGGTTTTCGATTATTCGAGTAACTCGAAAATAGGCTTACTCGATCCACCGATTAAAGTTTTCGTACAAGTCGAGGTATTCGAGTAATTTCTCTGTTATGAAACTGTCTATTTAATAGAAAAATTAGAATGTAAAGCAGGTAGAATAATAATTTTATTACTCGTTGATCAAGATCATCCCTATTTCTTAAATTTTATTTATTAAATCAGTTCCAAATAGCTGATTTCCATGAGTATAGGCTTCAGCCTTTATATTTAAATATGACAAAATTACTTGATTCATCTGAGGATCCTAATGCTACAAATAACACTGAGCGAAATAATTTAAATTTTAAGAAATTTGCCTCAAACACATCTCACTTGGAACAAGTGTCGCAAAGAAAATGTTTCCTGTAGTCACTTCATTGTACAATCCATTTCATAACTCTTTCTTTCCAGAACAATTGCTGGTATATCAATTCCTTAGAGGAAATAACAACCCTGACAGAATGTACTTTTCCATGTTTCGAAAAAATTATAACAAAATTAGCATTTGAGTATCCTTTCTCACATAAGCATTTTGACAATAATTTAGATAATTAAAGTTGTATTATAAATGTAAGATCCTTTATTGTTTTATTATATAACTTTATTGTTTCTCGATTTATTCGATTAATCGGTATAAATTGCTGGATTAATTTATTACTCGAAATCTATCGCTCAAAAATACTCGAGCGAATGTCTGACACAAATTGTTCGATTAATCGAACACCGGTTAACCAATTGGATACCCTAGTTAATATACATTTTTCAGGGATCAGGGGTCTAATTCTGCATGAATAATCGTCCGAACGATATCGTTATGCCGACAGTGCTGGCACATATACCATTTAAAATTTATGCGTTCAAAATTCTTCACTAATTCACTTTTCAATTCAATATCGTTTCCTACATAACACTGCGGAAGTCGAAAAACAAGACAAAGTGTGAGAAGACGGTTTTACCCTAATAAGGGTACGAGGATTCGAACTGCATCATCAGAATTTTGACTTAAAATTACGGTTTCAAACAAAATATATGAATGTAGGCTTGCCAGACGTTCTGTTTTCAACAGTACGCGTACTTTTTTGTTCGTTGTATTGCTTTCTGAATAACCAAAAATAAGTACTTTTTGCAACCATTCAAATTTTTTTGTCGTTTTTTATATTTTTCTTTGGTTTAGTATTTTTATCCAAAAAATTTTTTCAGTGTAGAAAAAATTAACATTATTTGAAATTGATAATTAAGTGGAATCAGATAATTGAAAATGAAGATGAGTAAAGAAATGTAGTTATATAGTCAACGGTTTTCTCCAATTTGGCGAAAGAATCTGAATTTGCGGAAATCTCAAAGAAAGTCGGAAAATTACTTTTCTACCGATGTTCCGAATAAAAGAGTCCCAAAAGCCTGGATTTAGAAGATTTAGAGTAAAGCTTTGTTCCCAAAGGATGAAGCCCAAAATGTTTGCAACAAATTTGTTAAAGAAAGTTTACCGGTACAACCAACCAAACAGAAGTTAGTGGCTGGCAGAGTGAGTCAGAATCGAAAAATCAAAAACAAAATCCAATTTATTAGTCAAAATTAAAAAAAAAATTATGAAACCGTAATTGTAACTCAAAAAACTAATGATGCAGTTCGTTTCCTCGTACCCGAATTAGGGTAAAATTGTCCTCTACGGTCTTGTCTATGAAAATTGTGGTCAAAAACTATCACAATGTAATTAGCCCCTAGTTTACCTTAGGTCTAAATCAATTTATGCTATGTCTCGCAACTCACATCTAAATTATACTTGCAAATATTCAAAGGAAGGAACTTCAAACTTTTGTTTTTATTTTGAAAAGTGAATTCGTTTTAAAGTATTTTGAATAGCAGATAAACTTGGGGATAATTATGTATGATCCGATATCGAATTCATTATCGTTTTGTCGGTAGTGAAGTTTTATGAACGCATGCATAATGAATGGAACCGTCATTATCGACATATCAGTATCGTTTGTGTGTGACGATATACATAATTAGACCGCTGTTTTTTAATACAAAAATATTTCTTCTAAAACAAAATAAATATTTTCGGGCAGTGCTGCCAACAATGACATATGGTATGTTGTTCAAATTATTTCGTTGCTAATGAAAATTATGTCTTTGAAAATGGTTTTACTTAATAATGGAGTCGGAGTGGAGTCTTGTATTTTCAGAATGCTGGGGTCAGAGTTGGAAGAGAGTCGTGAATTTTCAAAATGCTGAAATCGGAGTAGTCCAATTTTGAATTACTCCAACACAGAATTACTGCTCACTGATTAAATAGAATATTTTTATTTTCCATGTCTTGTATTTGAGTGCCTGGATTATTGTTTGAGTAAATGTATATAAAGAATTCTCATTGCATTTAGAGTTTTTGTTACGTATATTGTTGTTTTAATAGCTGATGAGGATCTGTGGACAGATCTAAAGGAATCTTAATGGTGAATTCCAAGTCTACAACAAATTTAACAAAATCTATGAAAGTATTTGCTAGGAGTTATTAACAAGTTGTATAAATTTCCCTTCATAAAGTCCTTGAAACAATTTAATTGATTTTCATAGAGTCTATGAAAATGTTTCATAGATTTTATGAAGTAAATTCAGACATTTCATTGCAAAGGAAGTATGAAAATGTTTCATAGATTTCGTTTCATAGAATCCATAAAAATGTTTCACAGAATATAAGATAATGTGTCATGGATTTCCTTTTGTAGGATTTACGAAAAAAAAGGTTTCATAGATTTCGTTTCATAGAACCTATGAAAAAATCTTAAAGATCGTATGAAATATTTCTTTGGCTAAATTGTTATTTACAGAGAAATTGATTGAATCTATGAAGAATTTCAAAATATTTACGAAGAACATATTTTCAGTGGTTTTGTGGTTGATTTGAAAATAGTTTTTAGGGATAAAATAGAGGAGATTGAATATTGAAACTGAACAACGAATGTCATTAATTATATCTGTGAAAAAATATAATGTTTTCTATGGAAAAATTATTTCCCACTATTGTTATTAAATTACAATTTATTTCTGTGGCCGTCGGTGGTGCAATGGTTAGTGTGCGCGCCTCTTGTACATGAGATCCAGGGTTCGAACCCTGCTCTGACCACCTTAAAATGTCTTTCGGCGGCGGTCACCTCGCATAGTGACGGCGACACTATCGAGTATATAGCCATGAAAAAAGCTTCTCAAAATACGGTTCGGAATCGGTGTAAAACTGTAGGTCCCAATCAGTGGCTGAAAACTGGAAAGCGCACAGCTTAGTGATTGTGAGAAGCTCTCCCCTGTCCCTTCACGGGATGTAATGGGAAACCAGTTTAGACTAATTATTTCTACGTTAAATTTAGAAGACATTTAATGAAAAATTTTTTTTTTATGTAATTTAAAACTTTGTTCCGCTTACGAAATTATTTCTTAGAGTGCGAATGTTTAAATAAATAAATGAATAACAAATTTAATAAATGATTAAATAAATAAGTAATAACTTATAATGGGCGGGCTATGTAAAATTTGGAATTTGAGCCCCTCGTTATTTCGAAGCAGCTGAACAATTTTACACTTATGAAGTGACAGATTATTTTTTAAATATTACACTGAAAGAAAAAGCTTCATCAAATTTATGAATTCGTTCTTCAATTTGATGAAATAATTCCACATTTCCAACCTACGACACATTTAATTGATGATGATTGATGAAGAACATTCCATCAATATTTCATCAACAGTTTACGTTTATTCAACGACAATGCTATATCAAGTTGTAAATTTGTAATTTTGTATATTTCTTATCAGTTTGATGTACGTTTGTCAACAAGTTGCAGTAAATTTTTCACCATTTTGATGTGAATTGCTCACCAATTTCCTGCACATTTTTCATTAATTATATGTAAAGTTGCCATAAATTTGATGTCAGTTTCTCATCAATTTGGCGCAAATGTTAATTGTTTTTTAATAAGTAGCCAAACCCTTTTGACTATTTTCCATCCTAAAAAAAAACTTAATAACAGGGTACAGCACCACATAAAAAGTGATCATAGCGTGGATAATGTTTTCTGTCCATTGCACTATTTCCTATTAAATATTTATTTTAAATTTTCTACTACTTTTTTCTCTTTCTCTTTATTTTTTCAATACTTCATCTATATTTTGAATCGATTCAACTAACTATTTCCAAATTCCAATGATGAAGATTGATGTAATAAAGATGACGCTGAAAAAATTGAAGAAACGCAGAATCTTCAAATTGAAGAACTTTTTCATTGAAATGATGAAATTTGGCATCAATTCAATGAAGAGCAATTAATGAACGTTTACCAACGATGTGATGTAAAGATTTTCTTTCAGTGCAGACATTTACAAAATGGGTTGTTTTACGCTTGAAGAAAATTGGGAAATATTAAAAACTTTCTTCCAAAGTTCCGAGACTTCAACTCAAACTGTAAGAAATCTACAAAATAAGTTCGATAGAAACAGAGTGTCATCAACGAAGTTTGTGGAACAATTTGTGAAGTGAGTTCGTCAATACGGACCCTTATTGGGCAAAAGAACTCTTGGACGTGCTCGTCCAGTGTGTTTAGTGAAAAATATTGCGGTCGTAGCTGAAAGTATGCTCGAACCGCCATCAACATCAACTCGACACCGTTCGCAGCAATTGAACGACTCTCGCTCTTCGTATAAAGTACAATTAGTCCAAGAGTTTAAGTAAGCCTCGAGTCCATTCGATTCGTTTTCGTTTCGGTGGTTGGGCTGAAGATCGCTTGGTCGAATTTGAGCATTTGTACCGACGAAGCTTATTTTCACCCCGGTGGCTACGTTAGCAAATAAGAATTGTCGCATTTGGAGCTCGAGAAATCCGCACGTCGCCGACAGAAATTTGAGCATTTTTACCGACGAAGCTTATTTTCACCCCGGTGGCTACGGTAGCAAATACAATTGCAGCATTTGGGGCTCGAGAAATCCACACGTCGTCGAAGAGAAGCCGATGCATCCAGGTTTGCGCAAGGACCCCCTGTGCCGTGCTCAGCAAACTTTTTTTCCCCACAAGATGAAGAAGATGCCATGGACGACGTATGGTTTCAACAATACGGTGCTACGTGTCATACAGCCAACATAACATTACATGTTTTGCCGCGTAATTTGAAAACCGCATACTCAGGCGAAACTCAAAAGTCCATTGGGAGCCTCGCAGCTGCGATTTGACCCAGTTAGACTATTTTCTCTTGGACGCGTGAAAGATAAGTGTTACATTAACAATCTCGATTCCATGGAGGCATTAAAACACGAAATCGACGCTGTCGTTAACGAGATAGAGTCCAAAACAATGGAAAATGTACTGAAAAATTGGGTTGACAGAATGAGGTACTTTAAAGCAAGTCGTGGAAGGTATTTACACGATGTTGTGTTTCATTCGTAAATGTCAATGATGGTCCTTAGCAATAAAATAATTATTTCAGAAAAATTATTTACCAATAAAATGAATCACTAATAAAATAAAAATTTTAAATTTTACATGGCCCGCCCTTTATATATAAATCAAAATTATTCTGCCGCCTCTGCTAAGGTTTTTAGGGAATTCGGAAATCCTTTGATTTCAGTGGCAATCCAGCAATGCAATTCAAAATCTTTTTAAGAATAACGTTTTTTATTGAAATTTTTTGAATTTTGATAATGGAACTACCGTTTGAGAATTGCGGTACCTAATATCAGGATTTCTGATAGGTTAATCATTTATTTTTTCATTGTGGATTTTTTCATCTGCGTATTGTAGCTTGAACTAGTTTGTACCTTGTGTCACACATGTCCATGTTGAGCAAAGTATTTCAGAATAAAACAGACCTCAAACAAATTCGCTTATCGTGCGAGAATTATGTCGCATAATATATATTTTTGCTTTTGCAATAGCAACACACATTCCGAATTGCGTGCGACACGATTTTCACACGAATGCCGCTCTCATGTGGGGCGTTCTTAAATTTGTTAAATTCAAATTAAAAACTTCCAATTGAAATCGAAGACATATTAATTAAAGTGGACAATAGAGGCGATTTTCATGTAATACCATACATCAGACCATAGATTAGTTTATACATAGATTTGGTATCTGTCTCATTTGATGTTTCTCTTTGCGCTTCTTCAATGAGGAAACGAACTTCTGTCAGCAACATCAAACATAATCCTCCATTTTTAGTTTATTTTAGTTTTACATATTTTGGACATTCACAGTAACCATTTCACCTGTGTTTGCCAGACTTCAACGACATAATTCTTCTCCTGACGTGCAAATACAAGTTCACTTCCTTCGATCATTAAACTGATGAGCGAATTGGCAAATCTATGTATAAATTAATGTATGAATCAGACCAACTAAAATAACGATTTTGGCCTTAAAAAACCGTCCAAGTCTTGCGCCGCAATATTGCGGGCTATTTTTCCTACTGGTACGAAAAATTCAGAAATCTAAGTTTCTATTTCCGTGATCGTCTATGGTACAATGGTTAGCGTGCGGTACTGTTGTGCATGCCAACGTGAAAACACTGTTCATTTCCTGCTACACTACCGAGTAGTTGGCCTCGCAAGAGCTTCTCAAAGCTTACCGGTTCGGGAATGAAGTAAAACTGTTGGCCATGAAGGGTAAAACGAAAAAATGGCTGATTGATTGGGGGACCAATTTCGTCACCAATTCCTTCGTGGCATGTGATCGTTTACTAAGTAAGTAAATATGTAATCTCGTTGTGGAACTGCTCCCTAATTGGAGGTTTTGTGCAATAAATTCACAAAACCTTTCTGAATTCAAATCTCTTCGGAGGTTCCCGATAATGCCTTCTTGTTTACACATTAATAATCCCTAAAAACTCAGCGCTTCCCGTCGCATATTCAACCTGATTTTTGTTACAAAAGTGTCCATCATGAATATGTTTTGAATGAAATACTTTCTTACAAATTTCATTGTTTTAAATAGTTGCTCTACTTCCTCCATATCGCTTGACAAAATGCTCGAAACGGTAGTGGATTTTATCACTGGAAGCACTAAATACACTCGAGACAAACAACCTAAAACTACCAGGTAATAAAACACACACAGCGTCGCGCTCAAAAGTCTTGGTTTACCAATCAATCAGCCAGCCATGTCGTTTTGGTTTAACGGGGCTAATGTTGGTTTCGGGTTGGAAAAAGACGTCGGCACGGATTTCACTGCATTGCGTCTCGAGCGTTTTCGTACTTTAATGCGAATTTGTAGATTTAGTCACGTAACCTTGGTGCAGAGTTCTTTGGGACTGGGCGAATCGAATTACTATAAAAATGTTTTAATGACGCGAGGTCACCATTAGTATAACAAATCTGCTTCCTAAAGACACATTAGAGGGAAAGATCCAATTACGCTAACATGAAATTCACACAAAACTTCACATTGGCAGTTGTGGCTTTGTTGGGCCTATGTGGTTGCGCTTTGGCAAGCGGCTATGGACGTGCACCCATCGTGATCGCTGCGAAACCAGCTGTATATGCTAAGCCTGCGGTTTATGCTTCTCCCGCTTACACCCCTGAGGCAGCTGATGCTGCCGCTTCTGCCATTACCGACATTGCTGCTGCCAAGGCTTCAGCTGCCAAAATCAATGGTGTGAACTATAATGCCTTGAACAACTATGGCCATCAAATTGGTGTACCTCTATTGGTCCAACCCTATGGCCCCTTGACCGGACTATACTCGGCTTTGGCCCCAAAACGTAGCTTTGTTGGCACAATCGATGCAGGTTCGTCCTTGGTGTTGAGTAAACTATTAATTAGATGATTTGCTTACACGTGATGTATTTCTTGTTCCTTCTCCCCTTTTTCTAGGTTTCTACAAGGACGGCTACGGCTCAATCAAATTCAGAGATCAATCTGCCGTTGGAGCCATTTCCATCTAAATTAAGCGCCAAGTGCTAAGTGATACCTTAATGAAAAAACCCTTAGTTAAATAGCTTAGAGAATAAAGAAACAACCGGCAGTGATCTGCTTTTTACAACATAAAAACTCTATGGAAATTATTTGAAAATTATGCAGGAACTCAATGTAAAAAGGGTTATGAACGAAAAAGTCAACTTTTCGGTAATTCAACACAAAGAGTAGTTTCATCATTCAATGGACAAGTCACTGTTTTTTGAATTTTGAAACAAAAAATTGGTCTTTCTTTGCTGACTGCCGTCAATGGTACTTTTCAGTAAGAATTTTAAAAATGAAAAATCTTTCTGCATTTTCATTTCATTTACAACGTTCTACAGGTGGAGCCTGATTACACGGTTCCTGTTTTTGGTACGTTTCGTTATTCGTTCTTTTGACAGACACGTAAGGTCGTGATTACACGATTCGTGTTTAAAGTACGATTTTTCATTCATTCTTTTGTCGTTTATTGTGCGTTGGTTTTGTTATTAGTAAGACTTTGTTTTGCTAAAAGGGTAATATATGTATAATTTGTCGTGAAATATTGGTGACATATTTTTAAATTAAGGAAGATAATTTATAAGGTTTTTTAAATCATTCAATTCCCCAACTTTTTTTAGTTGATTTTGTAAATTTTCCAGCGCATTGTTTGTTTTCATTTTATTTAAATAGGATTCGGATCATACAGAATTTACCATTAGGAACAGTTCTTCAGTATTTTGTTTTTTCCACATTATTACAATTATTTAAAAACTTATTATTAGTGTTGCACTTCTCTTCACTTCTTTAATATTTTTTAATTTTCCGCATTTCATTTATTTTCTTCACTTCACTTCTTTGATATTTCTTATTTTGCTGCCATTCGTACGTAGAGCAAATTATAATAGAGTATTTTATTCGCTCATCTGACGTTTCATTTCACAACTCTTTATCGTAGGTTTGTGCAAATGAGCGATATTCAACGAAATTTACTTTACACCAGGTGGAGTTACAAGAACTGATGACTTAACTTTTTCATGCCATTTTGGTAAAGACCTGATAAATTTAAAGCGGCGGAAGTCATGACCTGGAAGGCCTGAAACCATGACCAAACAGGCCTTCTTTAAAATACGGAAGGCCTTCCCTACATATTATCTTCTCCTTTCATTTTAACATTGCGTGAGATTGGGAGGCAAGGCCTTCCTTGCCCATTGCCTAAAGAAGGCCTTAGAAGACATGCAAAGAGGAAGGCTTTAGAAAGCATTTACTTTAATTTAGTTTGTTAAACAAAAATAAAATTAATATAATTTATTTGACCACAAAATCGTTATCCACTTCTACATATTTATTTATATGTAAGTATGTACATATGTATGTATGTGTCTAACGGGTTTTTTAATAAGAGCGCTACAAAAGTTTTTTTAAATAAAACAAAACCGGTTTTAGATACCAATGAAATTCTTTATTCTTGTGAAAGGACGTTCGATTCCATTATTTCTTTTGCATGGCCACCATGGGCACGCTTGCAGAAGTCGAGACGCTGAACCCAATTTTCGACGGTTTTCAAGCATAAATCGGCCGATACGGCTGCAATTTCACGTTCGATATTCGTACGAAGTTCATCAATCGTCGCTGGCTTGTTGGCATAGACCATAGACTTGACGTAGCCCCACAGGAAATAATCTAACGGCGTCAAATCGCACGACCGAGGCGGCCAATCCACTGGGCCATTTCGTGAGATGACACGTTCACCAAACTTGGTTTCCAATAAATTGATTGTGGCATTCGCTGTGTGGCTTGTGGCGCCGTCCTGTTGGAACCACATGTCCTCCAAGTCCATATTATCCCATTGGGGCCAAAAATATGCGGATATCATTGAACGGTAGCGATTCGTATTCACAGTAATGTGCCGGTCTTGATCATCACGGAAGAAGTACGGCCCAATGACGCCGCCGGCCCATAAACCGCACCAAACCTAAATTTTTTCGGGATGCAATGATGACTCATGGATTACGTGTGGATTGCTGTCTGACCAATAACGCATATTTTGCTTATTGACGAAGCCATTCAGCCAGAAATGAGCCTCATCGATGAAGATGACGTAGCGCTCTTAAAGTTGAGGCCACTGACTCCAAATTTCGGTAGTAAATTTTAATAATTTCGACTCGTTGTTGGCTCGTATATCTTTCCTTGATGAAATGGCAAATCTTACTGAAGAGAAATGTCAAAAGAGCGGGAAAAATATGGCGTCGTTTGCTGTCCCTATCGATTTACTTTTGTAGCGTTTCTGTTGAAAAACCCTGTATTTTAGAAAGTTTTACCACGCCCAACTTCTACATGAAAATTTCAAAACTACCCTGAAAAATATTAAATAAACAATATAATTTTAAAATTTGTATGAAGGTTTCCAATTAAATTACGGTTAAAAAGAATCGGAAAAGAAATTTCTTAAAATTGTAATAATCTTCTCCTTGGTTATATCTGATGAAAAAATCCATGCATTTCGCAGGCCTTATTTTAGGAAGGCATTACAAAAGAACCATTCCGCATGCCTTATTTGTGGTAGGCCTTGCGACTTCCCCCACTGGACATTTGTATTGCATTTAACACAACTACTTTGTCACACAACCTCGAAATGCGGTTGTTGTTGCTTTGTTGGATTGTATGTATTTTATTGCCTCTATCTGGTAGTATTGAAGCCATGCCTTGAAACATCCAACGTTTAGATGCAATCAAACGTATGGAGTTAAAATTATTATTATGGAGTATTTACTCTATTCTAATATATTAAAATACTCTATACTAACTTGCTCAATGATTTTGTATTTGAAACGTCATAGTTAAACCAGAAAAAGTCTTGAAATATTCATACGAGCTTTCGTTACACTTACATTTCTACACCTCTCGCCAATTTTGTCAGAAGAAAGAATGACGAAATGAAAAAGGAACCGTGGAATCAGGCTCATTGCGTTTCATCTGATACTTCTAAAGGATTGTGATTAGTTTATTGCTCATCGTCCTATTAGGATGAACCGAAGAATTTTAGGTCTTTTGTATAACAACATCTGGCAGACAAGATGTATCCATTGCAGGTGGAACCATTGAAACAGCTAATTTCATCAGTTAATTTTCACATTGACAAAATTAATTATATAATAATTATAATTTTAAAGTTTAATGAGAATTAATTGTGCAATTAAAAAAAAAATTAGACACTACAGGGAATTTTACTTATTGCAAAATACTTGCAAAATCATTTGCTTGATATCTGGCAATTTCGATTGTAAATTATTTGAGTTCTCAACCGAAGTGCGCACTTGTGTCAGTTGCGGAAATAAAGTCAGAGTATATTCGATTCTTTCACACTTTTGCTATGTCGATTTAGAAATTGTCTACTTTTTCCGCTTCGTAAATGCGTAAATTTTGGGCATTTCGTATGAAACTCAAACCAGCAAAATATTCCGCGTTGGGGGGACAATTGCGGATGTTGGTTGAGGCGTTATACTTACAGGTTTATGAATTTGATAAGGAATACTAGGAAAATGCAATCAAACACACAACCTGTACATATACAATTATTTGAAACAGAATTGCCAGCAGTAAAAAAAAAATTCAAAGTTATCAAAAGCATTCCCATATTTCATTGCAAATGACATCCAATTCCACAACCAGACATTTATTTACATTAGGTCGGTCTGCGTACTTTTCCAGTAAAAAATATAGAGTAACTATTTTGAGAGAGTAACATAGATTTTACTCTTCCAATAGAAAATATCACAAAAAGTACACAGACGACATCCAGTAAAAACTTGTAAGAAATAGGAACTTTTGTAGGTAAACAGCTGATTTGTAATGTAAACGTTGGAAGATGCAACAAACGCAGTTTGAACAAAACTTTACAAATCATCAAAACAGTCATATTTTTTTTAAATGAAATAGTTAGAGGATAATTGCAGAGCAATACAAAATAAAATTTTCTCTTTCTAATTAAATTTCCAATCATTTATTTTTTATTTTTTATTCTTTATATTTCCGAATTCTGTTTGTTTACACAAAACATGTTTCAAATCATATGTTCGAACTTCCAAATTCTTACTGGCAAAAATTTCTACAGTAAAAACTTGTAAGTTCTCTATCATCGAACTGTCAAACTAATATCTCTCTTGCTCTCTCTTTGCTGGCTCTTTGGTGTAAACAGACAACAAACATCCAGTAACAATTTGTACAAATTGTTATAAATTACACTGTGCGTCACAAAAAAAAAATGATGGGGTTCTGTCAACTGATTCTGGTAGAATGGTCTAAAAAAATATACGTGTATCGGCGTTTTGCCATATCTGATCTGAATTTTTTTTAGGGCGGGTCAAAGTTTCCGCCCCTCGGAACTTTCCTGCAACATATCGGTATGCAAAATTGTGTGTTCCTTACTTCTGAGGTACAAAATATATTCAGAAGTATTATAGAAAAGATACAGATAAACATTTCTGTGGAACAAATTAACCCTCTAGCTGACACATATAACCATAATTTTTACTTGGTTTTTGAAAACTCGCAAAAACTGCTTCAAAATAACGGGGGGCGTGGCCAAAATGTTCTACAAAAATTATCGCTTTAAAATTTCACGATATGTGTCCGCCGAACACTCCAAAACACAAATCTTAGCCCAAGTGGTAGGTACAAGATGAAATATGATAAAATTCATTATATTATATGGACTATTTTTAATGGAAGCAGCAAAATGACAAAATTCATTATTAACCCTTAGAAGGCTGTTAGTGTTTGCTTATTATTTCTCATTAATTTAAATTTCAGCATACATCTCCTGTTATCTTTAAATAGAAAATACAAAATTCTACACTGAAAATTTATATTAACAGAATAATTATATTCGGATATCATGTTATGTTAAGCTGAACCCATATTTTTAATTATTGGCTCAAACCTTTTGTTTTATATAAAAAGAAGAATTTGTATAACCTTCGTAAAATGCAACTTTAAGTAGGCCGTTTTCTTGCTGGGGTGATGTAAAAGAAGGGTAATCTAATTTAAGTCGGGGTCTTATGCACATATACTATAAGCCGTTAAAAACAGGTAGGGAAAGGGTTCAGAGGCTGAGGGCTCCTACAATATCTAGAGCCTCTCCATATCATCATTAACCTATTACTGGTAATCACATTGTTTTTTTTATTAAATCTTGATCATGCGGGACTATGAGTATTAAGGTGGACCTTGAAATGACATTTTTGCGATATTTTGGTAGATGAGGGCTCTATTCCGTGCCTTTTTGAAAAAAAATGACAGTGCCGAAAAAAAAAATTAAAAAAAAAAACATTAGGGGTTGCGCACGAGCCGAGAAAAAGGTCCACTTTGCCAAAATTAGGGGGGAAATTGCCATAGGTCATCAGGGGTCACCCGTAGGGGGGAAGAATGTATGGCCGACCCCCATTAACTTTTTACCGCCAACATTTTCCCCCAAGACACCCACCCCCTATCTCCTCCCCTTAGGGGGGTCACCATACAAAAATGGTGGTTGCTCAGTATTTTCGAAAAACACCATAGGTCATCAGGGGTCACCCCTAGGGGGGCAAAATATATGACCGACCCCCATTAACTTTTCATCCCCAACATCTTTTCCGAACAAACTTACCCTCTATCTCCACTCCTTGAGGGACTCCCCATACAAAAATAAAAGAAGCTGTAATTGAGTAGTACTACTAAGCACTCTTAATATAATATAGTCAAATTAACAAAATTTTTGTTCGCTGATGGGTATTTCTTGCGGTAAGAATCGATAACATGTAGTAAATACTGTTTCTCTTCTTCGCCTTGACACAGTATTCTATTATAATTTTGTATCATTTTTACTCCTCTTTCGGCAGTGTCGTTCACAACGCGCAAGTTATTTACAATTCGACGACCTTCTTGATAGTCTGCGCGAGATTTCCAGGTTGCTGGATTTGCAAGAATGAAATCTTGCGATATTCCAAATCGTACAAATAAATTTTTGGTATTATGAGAGACGAAGTTGCTCAAGTCTTTAGCCAAGAATTCCTCATTCACATCTTTGAATTTCACCTCGATTTTTTTAACGCTGGTGCTTTTGATTACGACACGAGGAGCTGGGGGAACCGGGTCGTCTTCTTCATCTTCTTCACCTTCTTCGTCTTCTTCATCTTCTTCACCTTTTTCGTCTTCTTCATCTTCTTCACCTTCGTCATTCTCATTTCTAGCAATGCTTGGGCTACTTTGGCCTTCAACTCATTTGAAACCTTGTCATCGAAAAAGGCAAGGGCTATGTGCTCATCGGCGAGATACCATAGGTGACCGATAAATTTCTTTATCATTACCCGAGATAAATCCTGGTCAACGGACTTGTACTCGACGATGTCCTTCAAAAACTTCCAATCTTGATTCGGCGCCTCAGCTGCTCGAGAAGAACCAAACCATGCCTTGACGTAAAGTCGCACCACAAAAATACAAACGTGTCGAATACCATTCAATTCACATACAGATAAGTGAAAAGTTCTCCGAAACAAAAACATCTTGAGGCTGTAAATGGCTTTTGCCATCCATCGAGCATGGGAAACGGGTCCTGGAGGTCGGAAATGGTAATTCTCAAGTTTTTCACCCAGAAACAAAAGAATTAATTGTAGCATTTCTTTGTAGTCATCGCGAGGGTGTTTCTCCTTCAATTGATCTAAGCAAAACTTCTTTCTGCCAACTTGCATTGCCACAGGAATTTTTCTGACGACTTGATCGTCTATCAAGCCAGAATGGAATGGTTTAACCTTTACAGCGTCCCGTTCCTGTTTGAAACGGTCAAAGCAAGGAACGCCTGGTGCACTGGTCTTTCCCATTTTTGTCTCAAAAACTTCCCTTAGCACCAGTTCGTATACGTGGTGTCTGCAAGGTAAATATAAGATTTCTCTCTCCAACAGCCGCTCAAGAGCAACTGAGGCTCCGGAGAATGGGCCACTGTTCGTTGATGTCGTGTCGAAAGAAAGTCCTTGTATTCGATGTGTCATATGCCAAGATGCCAACAGTTGATAAACGGCATGTGCTATTCTCCGGCCTTTTCCTTTCCCATCTTCTACTTTGGGAACTCCAAGAAGTTGTTCTTTTTCTCCGTACGAGACAATTACCGGTAGACGGTCCACCTTCTTTGTACCCACAAAATCCAAAAGCATTTTGCCATCCCAATGGACTACGAAGGATTTAGCTGCGATAAGCTGGAGATGAATGAAACGCGTTGAAGAATAAGAATTCTGAATGAGAGCAAATAAATCTATGCGATCTTACTTCTGGATTGTCTTTCACATAACTCAGCATGTTCTCTCGATTTGAACGCCGACATCTCCGAAGCGACGTACGGTTTATTGTGTATTGTTGAGGATCGCGTCCAAATGCTTCTGCCGCCGCTATCATAATGCCGACCGCGTCTCGGTCAGTCACTTTGCACTTGTCCAAAGCTGATAGGACTCGTTCAGTAAAACATTGTTTGTAACCTCTTCTGTCACCAACATTTGACGGGCCAGCTTCTGCCGGGAAGTTTTCGTCCTGTCTCCCATTATCATCGCTTGAATCACTGCTTGAAAATTTAACCACTGCAATTGAACGAATTTCATTTGAATATAAACATTGGACGAACACACAAAGCGCGAAATAGCTTACCGCCTTTAGCGAACCGATCTCTACTAGATTCCGTTGCACGTTTGCGTCGCAACTCTTCTTGTTCTTCGCGCTCAGCTTTTCTTTTCCTCGTTCGAGTATCAGTAGCGTCCACACCTCCCATAGTTCCTGGCCGGCCATCTTCTCTTTGCTTTAGCAGAAACTCAATGTCTTCGGTATTTGTTATTTTCTCAAGGGCGTTGGCGTGTGCGATGTCGAAAAGATTATCCAAGCTATCAGAAAACGTATTCTCTTTTTCTCTAGTGGACTCAGTCTTTCTGTGAGATGACTTTCTTAAAGCATCCCACTCATCGTGCAGCGCAGCTATTTTTCTTGTAACATCTCCTCTGGCTTTCGTCGGAATAGCTGCTTGGCGCCAAAGAATCATCACTGCGTCCGCGACTATAACCACACTATTTTTTTCGACATGTTTCGTTTGCGAATGTTGAAGAAATGCATTCTTAGCACTTGCTTCTTCGACGGTAATTTGTTCCCCGTAATATTCATGCTTGGATAACCAATCAAAAAAATATCGTCGCGCGATCTAAGTCGTGTTGTCATCTTAACTTTTAAAAAACGGGAGAAAAATCAATTTACTTTTCGCGGTCGTCGGCACTTGTTGAATGACAACAATCGATGAATGAACTGCTATTTATAACTACTACGTATTTTGCAATATTTTACTGCCAGGTACTGATGAATGGGGGCATCTGCTAAGGGTGCCTATGTACCTGATTCAGCACGTGTGCGTTTCAAATTTTTCAAGACTTTCCAAACAATGACCACTCTTGAATATTGGTGGAATTTCTGTAAAAAAAATCAAAAAAATCTCGATATTGTGCAACTGTAAATACATAGATTTTCAGTATTTTTGTATGGGGAGTCCCTCAAGGAGTGGAGATAGAGGGTAAGTTTGTTCGGAAAGGATGTTGGGGATGAAAAGTTAATGGGGGTCGGTCATATATTTTGCCCCCCTAGGGGTGACCCCTGATGACCTATGGTGTTTTTCGAAAATACTGAGCAACCTCCATTTTTGTATGGTGACCCCCCTAAGGGGAGGAGATAGGGGGTGGGTGTCTTGGGGGAAAATGTTGGCGGTAAAAAGCTAATGGGGGTCGGCTATACATTCTTCCCCCCTACGGGTGACCCCTGATGACCTATGGCAATTTCCCCCCTAATTTTGGCAAAGTGGACCTTTTTCTCGGCTCGTGCGCAACTCCTAATGTTTTTTTTTTTTAATTTTTTTTTTCGGCATTGTCATTTTTTTTCAAAAAGGCACGGAATAGAGCCCTCATCTACCAAAATATCGACACAAGGTCCACCCTAATGAGTATTTTGGTCAAGAGGAAGCCATCCAAGTAGTTTTTTTGTTTTGTTTTATTTAGTTTCAGTAATTCTTGGGAGTCTATAAGGTTTGTTTATGTTCAGGATTGTACCGATACAAGTTCAATTAGGACCGAACCTCCCCAACCCGACTGCTAGCTAGTATGTTAATGACTCCCACTGTCCTTTTTGTTCTTATTAAAATTTTAACCTCCGAATTCCATCTGTATATACAATCTTTGTTCGCCAAAGAAAGAAAAAACGGAGTATTGGCAAAATAATGTGGAAATTGGCATTTGAACATTACAAAATGCGGGTACAACGCCAACCGTTATATATAGTGACGTTGATTTGAAGTGGATATAAAACAAATTCTCCTGCAACTGTTACGGTTCGTTAACAGAAAAGTTAACGTTTAATCAACATGGAAGTGTTGTTAACAGACATTTTTTGAAGAAACAAATTGCTAGTATCTTAACTGCAAAACTGAAGTAGTAGTATATTTCACTTTTTGATGTGTGAACATCTATAGCGGCGTATAGGGACTAAATCTATCAAAGTCGGATTTTACGCTGCTGCTAAAACCAGATTTTATGCTGCTGCTAAAACCAGATTTTCTGCGACTGCAAAAGAGAATAATGACGTGTTAAACAAAAATGAGCGAGCAAGAGAGCAATGAAAGAGTGGTGTGGCAGGGGTGAGGCAAACGAAATTGTGTCTATAGCGTATGTATTAACATAATAATGTATGTATGTACATGTGTCTGTTGCTATGTTGAACGGAGATATAAAGCATAGCCACGCAAAATTTCATTTGCTTGCGCAGTCGACGTAATGGTGACACACTAATAAGTCAGCTACTTCGTACAAAGTATGTGTGATGTTGTGTGTTTGGCTGTTTCGTTGCTGTTGATATGGCAAACATGTGGTTATGGTGACACACTAATACGTCAGCTACTTCGGACAAAGTATGTGTGATGTTGTGTGTTTGGTTGTTTCGTTGTTGTTGCTATGGCCAAACAAAGCGAGTCATTTGATGTTCAGCATTGCCCGGTGTATACAAAAACAAGTAGAAACGGTGTTAAGTTCGGCCGGGCCGAAGCTTATATACCCTCCACCATAACAATTTACACTCACACTCTCCACTCTTTGCATTCCCTTAACAGTTTTTCTTTTAGGTACCCCCCCCTACACCCACCACCCACACAAACACTCCACGACACAGCCCAGCTAGCACTTGAATGTTTGTTTCACGATCACGATTGTTTCGCGACTGGATTTCCAATCGTCACCACGATTGTCGGAGCAGAATTATATTTTCTCTGCTTTTAAGACTTTGTGCTCACGATTTGTTTTTGTGTTTACTTTGTGTCACAGTCTTACATGTAGTTTTCTTATTGTTGTCTTACTTCTTCCAGCATACTCCTACGAACTCCTGTTTTGCAAGGAGAATTTAATTATGTCTCTCTGAAATTCTAACGGGTTTTCCAATATCTGCTCAGCAGAAAAAGAAAAAGATTTTCCTCATCGTCGACGATTGGATTTTGCTCATCGTCGACGATTGGAAAGTAAGAGTCGCCGTCTTGACACAGTTACTTCAGTTGCTCTGAACGTGCGCGATTGGAATACGACATCGCGCACGATTACTTTAATCGTCGGCTCCGATCGTGAAAGAGTCGTGCACGATTGAAAATGCTAGCTGGGAGCAAGCACAAATAAATCACCTACATTACAGTAGTAGTAGTAGCAGTTGTTGTTGTTGCTGTTGTTGTTTTTATTTTATTTTCAAATGTAACATTTACTAATGTGTTCATATAAATCGCAAAAAAGGTGCCGTTTGACAAAAAGGTGTTAACACATCGTCCGTTAGTTCGAAAACTCATTGATTTTTTTTCTTTCCCAAATGCAATGATCTTCAGCCGATGACCAAGAAACAAAAGAAATAAAATTGCGAGTCTATATGAAACCAAACCTCTGCTTTAGGGAAACCAGTTTCCAGAATTGATTCTCACCACGTCATTCTTCCATAAATTGCGACGACACTAATACCATTTAAATTTGAGCCTATTGAATTCACTCAAAACTTGGAATTATATTTCCAAAATAGAATCCGTGATTAAAGTTGTGTATAACAGTAGTTGTCAGTTGTTATTCTTGTATATATATTATTTCCCATATTGGCATTAGGTTAATAAAAAAGAACTTTTGATCCACCAGGATTTGAACCTGGGTCACTGGAGCTTTAGTCAACCATTAGCCCGCTAGACTATTTGTAGCCATGCAACGACTTGTGCCAAATGAGCAGTGAAAAATAAAAAATTACTATAACCACTCATTGCATAAAGATAACACTACTTTACTCTCCTTACGTCATGTCGTAGCTGATGGAAAAATCTCAACCATTCAGAAAGAGAATTACTATTGTATATTTGCACCGCAAATGGTGCAAGGGTGTGTAATTGGTACAAGTGTAATTACTTATACAAACCCCAATTTTTAACAAAGGTTTAAATCGTGCACTACAATTTCCGCACTTTGTTAGACAATTTCTTATAAGCGTAACGAAATGTTTCTTTGCTTTTAAGTTTTTATGTTTTTCTAAATACAGAAGAAGAATCCTTAAAGACTGAGTATTTAGTAATGACTATTGTAATGGTAGGAGTAGAATGGAAAATTAGTATTGGACTCGTGCCTTCTTTATCACCAATAACAGTTTCCTACACTTAGTGTTATGGTATTTGCGATGCAGCTCACATAAGTCTTCCTTTTTGGGTTAAAAACAAAAAGTTATATCAAAATGTGTAAAACCAAATTTCCCCCTCCAAGAATCCCAATAAATCTCTTATTGATTTTGTTACTGAAGCTAAACATTTTAAGATTGAAAACGAAAGCATCAATAGCAACGATGATTGATTTCATTGAAAAGAATCCTCTTAAACTGGAAACGTGACAATGCTGATGTCCACAATACATGGATATCCAGTAATAGGGGTACTTAGAAAAATAAAAAACCGTTTTATTTTCTAAACGATTCATATGAAATGCTTTTTGAAATCATTCAGATTAATATGATGAAAATATAGAAATGTGTATTCGTTAAAAAAGCACTGATGTTCAAATGTGTAGCACATTTTTGTTGTACTTTTTTTATTTTATGTTTTGCAAATATATGCAATTAAACATTTAATGGTTGACGTCAGGGCTATCATACATTCTATTTATTTATTATATTTAAATGTGATTACAGAGATATAATCCTTTTAAATATCCTGTATCCTATATCTATAAAAACTACGTTATAAAATTAATCAGGTTCATCTTTTTGGATCGAGATATTTTGCCTTTGGATATTTAGATTTAGATTTAAAAAAAATCTCACTTTCAAATGCACACTAGAATGTAACGCCAATTTAAATGTATGTTCTAATTTTTGTTCATAATAATGCAGTTTCCAACGCCAGCATTTGTTATTAATTTTATTCCGTTTAGTCAGCAATGAATAGTACATTAATAACATTACCATTTGTAACACTGTGTATAATTTTTTAAGTCATGGAAATATAACCATATACGGACACCACAGCGTGATAAAAGAACAAAAAAAAAAATACCCGTGACTCCCAGTTTTGCCCAAAGTCATGCACTTTTTTAATGTGCCCCCAAAGATTTGGGTCTCGGTATAATTTTTACAAAAAAATTTGATAATTTTGTCAGGCTCATATCTTGCAAACCGTTCGGAATTTTGATTTACTCTCTTCCTAGGAATGATTCTTAACACCGTTTACTTCAGCATTGAGATACTCTTTTATCTCACCGACCGCAGCAGCACAGGCAAAGCAGTAAGCTCAGCACACGCAACGAGGGACGCAGCACACAATATGAAAGCGACACGATGCTCACATCGAGGCATTACACAGCGCGACGTCAACGAGAGCTCAGCGTTGAAAGTTACAGAGAAAGTGCTACAGCATAATTCGCACACAACATTGGCAACTGACAATTTCAATATGCAGTGTGGAAATATTGATTTAGTTTGCGGTCAGCAATTCAGAAAAAAAATTTCTAAAAGATTTCAAAAGGAAAAGAATCTTTTAAGTAGAGAATTCATGAGAGCATATAAGTTGTTTTTCGACGAAGTAGACTTGACCGGTGAAAATTGCACACCTAATACAGTGTGTCGCCAATGATATAACAACCTCATGGTTGAGTGGAGGCAAACATAGTATGAAGTATTGTAAGCCGGTAACTGGATTAATCGCCCATGTGATCATGATGAAACCGGTTGCTATGCATGCGTAAATTACAAAAAAAAAAGAAAATGGTTTCCCATTACATTCCATGAAGGAATTGGGGAGAGCTTCTCACAACCAGTGAGCTGTGCGCTTTCTAGTTTTAAACTCACTGATTGGGACCTACAGTTTAACTCCGATTCCGAACTGTATTTTCAGAAGCTTTTTCATGGCTAAGTACTCGATAGTGTCGCCGTCACTATGCGAGGTGACCGCCGCCGAAAGAAATTTAAGGTGCTCAGAGCCGGGATTGAAACCAGGATCTCATGTACAAGAGGCGCGCACACTAACCATTGCCCCACCGACGAAATTACACGACCACCGAATTACACATGGCGTCTAAATCGACATGCTGAGAAGAACAGCATTTATAAAACAGCTGTAACAGCCACACTACCAGTGCTTGCACCTGAAAATTTTGTATTACCAAGGCCGCCAACTCCAGATCGTAGGACAGAATTTACAGGAATGACTAGAGTAAATGGTGTTACTTATGAAGATCCATTTGATACCGATTATGAGCCCCAACATGGAAGAGATGGACTACAACTAATAACACAAATAGAAATGGATTTCATTGTGGCCATATTGGGAATATCGCAGCGACTTGCCATATTTTTGACAGCGTTTTTAAAGCAAAGAAAACTCACACAAATATTAACTCTAGGGCGTACCACAAACGCCAAGCTGAATTTCAGAGCCTCTACACTCTAAATGATGACAATTCGTTCGCTTACTGCAACGATATAAAAGCTTTGGTGGTAAAAATGGGAATGAACTTCATCGCTAGTGAGTGGAGATTATTTATTGATGGTTCTGTTTCAAGCTTTAAAGCAGTGTTGTTGCATGTGTCGAACCGAAAACCTTCCATTCCGCTAGAAATGGGTATTAACATGAAAGAAAGCTATGAAACATTAGTTGTGTTTTGGTTACAAGCAAGCGATTATCGCTTGCTAAGTTGTAACGAAAACTGCATTTTAACGAAAATTCATTTTATTCAAAAATATGAAAAAGGGTTGAAAACGGTAAAAGATGTCAAAAAAAAAGTGTTAAAACTTAGCGAAAATGATTTGTGTCGCTAAGTTCTCGCTAATTCTTCGCTAAGTGCTCCATACACAATAAGCGATTATATGAGCAAGCGGTGTAACTACAACACGCTTATTGAAAGATATAATGAAAAAAATCCAATACTATGAAAAAAATGGAAGATTTTCTGTGATTTGATGGTCATTAACATTTTGCAAGGGATCATCGTTCCAAAATTCTTTTGTTTTCTTTGAAATTGGAGAAACAACGTAAACTGAAGAATGCACCTTTAATTGACAATACTCAAGACATCTTGCTGCTCCACATAAAATTGGGAATTGTTAAAAAATTCATCGAAGTAGCTGTTGTCAATTGTCGAAACGCATTCGACTATTTGAAAAGCGGTTTCCCAAAGCGTCTTCATTTAACAGGCGTTCTTAATGGCCCTGACATTAGAACTAGAGATGGGAATTGTAGTTCATTCAAGTGAGCGCTCTTTTTAGTTCACCTCAACAGAATGAACTAGTACATTCATTTAGTTTACTAGTTCATTGTATCATTTGAGCTTAATAGTTCATATGAGCTGTGAACTAAAGAGCTCATTTCAGTTCAACTTGTGGTTTTAGTTCAATTTTTGGAGAGTTCTAAAGTGTTTTCGATACTGTGATATTTGTTTATACTAAATCGCCCTATTGAAGATCGGCTTAACGATTGGGTTATTCCGTTTCCGAAATATTCGCGTTTCCGAAATTTTTTCATATTGTAGAACAAAAGTGGTGATTTCACTGTAGTTATAGTGCAGAAGTCGGCTACATATCCATTCCACAGAGATTGCAACATTAGGAACCTTTGTGCAGATTGAGTGGGACAGAGAGCATGAAATACAAAAAACTGCTGAAACAAGTGAACTACTGAAACAAAAGTGCGGAACAGTGTGAACTAGTTCACCAGAGTGAATCGTTCAATTGAACTAGTTCTTTCGTGAACTACACAACTCTAATTATAACGCTATTCAAGAGCAACTATGAATCATCGCTTGATGATAGTCATTCAATGGCATGATCGAGACGCGGAACCGGAACCAAGAGAATGGGTGAAAGAAATGCTTTATGATTTTGAGAAAATCGGTACATCGATGACATTAAAGCTGCATTTTCTTCATTTCCATGTTAACGATTTTATAAAATAACTCACACAACTCCTTTATCAAACTTACTCCCGCTGACCAAGGAGAACGGTTCCACCAAACCACAATGCACATGAAAAAACGGTACAAAGACAAAAAACTGGACGTATTGCTTGCAGAGGTAATATCAATTTTGTTTTGTATTCCCTTTTTGATTTCTTTTCTAATTCATTTCAGGTATATTGGTAGAGTCACAAGATCACCCTGAATGATGTTAATGAAGTATTTGAAGAAGAAAAAGCTGATGATGGAGGGCAGTTTGGAAGCAAACGTGCCTGTGGACTCCATAAGTTCTGAATCAGAGTCAGATTCTGACATTTCGGACGACGATTTGGACCCACATCTGAAAAGAGTGCGATTTGCAAGTCCAGGGCCATCAACATTATAAACATAATACGAATATTTTTTTTATTATTTTTGTAATAGATAGCATAGTATCTCAATGTTGAAGTAAAGAAAAAACAAATGAAATTAAAAAAATTTCGGGAAATTGTTCACTTTTGCGGTTCACTACTTATATGTTCGCAATTTTTGTTCTTTATGACAAGAGCTACAACTATCCCTCAGAGAGTAAATCAAAATTCCGAGCGGTTTGCACGATATGAGCCTGAAAATATTATTATTTTTATTTTTTGCAAAAATGACATCGAGGCCCCAAATCTTTGGGGGCCCATAAAAAAAAGTGCATGACTTTGGGCAAAACTGGGAGACACGGGTCTGTTTTTTTTGGTCTTTTATCAAGTAGTGGTGTCCGTATGTGGTTATATTATTTCGCGTTGCACTGTGTAATATTGGCATATTTGCCAATATTCAATAGAACTTGGTCGCAATGGATGACTTCCGGTAGGGGTATGTTCACCCGACTGAAATTTCTAGACAGGTGATACCAGTATTACGGATAAAAAAATAAAAAGGCAACAATAAAATATATTTTGGTTTCGTGTCCAGGTTAACACAAATGTATGTCAAGAATAAAAGTAAGCCCGAAATTACAAAAACTAAATACATTTGAATTTGATTGTTCATGTAATGAAGAAAATGAAAATCAAATAATTTAAGTTGTTCTTATAACATAACCTCTATTAGCTGCAGTATGATTCGAATGTCAGATCCAGGTTTGTAGGTAGAATACGAGTATTAAAAAATTTTATTGTATTTAAATATATTTGATGTAAAAAGATTCTACAGATAAAATCACGTTTTATAAAGCAAAATACAAAATGGTTTAAATTTTCATTGATATTTTTAAGTTTGAAAATGAATTTCGAAGTACAGCGCCATCTATCGTTCAATAGTAATTTTTTTATTTCAACAAAATTGTAGCTGGAGTAGAAGTAGACCTACTTCTACGACAAATTTCAACAACATTTTTGTACAATAAACGAAAGGTCATTATATGAATTGCTGTGAATGGGAACGAGAGGGAATGATTTACAAAATTGTTGCTGCCATTGAGAAAACGGTTTAAAGTACCATTTTGTGACTTTGGCGTTTGACGTTTTGCGTTTACGTTCACTTTCGGGACTTTTAGAATACTAACCTAATTCTATTACAAATCTGGCATTATGAATAGGAGCATTATGTTGTTGTAAAAATATCGTTTACATTAGGGAACATTGATTGCAACAGAGTCTATTTTTCCTGTCATGTTTGCACTTTGAAATTCTAAATCGATTGTGCCGTAAGACGTTATTGCACACCAGACCATAAGTGCACTCTCTCTGCTGTGACGACGGTTTAAAAATAGCTCCTCTCTTCTCGTATTGTTCAAATAATAATTGTAGCCATCTGGGCCATCTAAATTAAATTTCTTTTCGTCACTAAAAACCACAGATCGCCAATCATAAACATGACCTCATGGTAAAATAAGTAAGGTAAACTCGTTAGAACAGCTGATTTGAACTTTTTTCTTGCTTAAGTGTTTCTCTTATGTCAAATTCACGTGTTTTTGTACTTTCTGTTTAATTTTACAGTAGATACACATATGCAGAACATTTGAAAATGCCTGTTTTTGTTGCCTAAAATTACAACAATTGCTACTGCGTTTACCTTAATTATTTTACCATGCATGACCTCTTATGTAGGGTATACACACATCAAGCGGTTTGACCAACAATGTGATTGTATTAGTAAAATATGTTTGACATTGCATATACACACGTCAAACGTGGTACTTCAAAGACTCATTTTTATGGGAATGTTGAAGTGGAAGCACGTACGGTTTCTTGTCGGCTGCTTGTTATTTTCGTCTACGTATTTCGAAATCAGTTCAATAAATTTTTTTCTTTTTATTTTTCTTTATATTTTGTAAAGAGCATTTCATATTGTTGGTTTTTTAAATTCCGATTTGCATACTCGTTTCCTTTTATGTTCCACAACGCCGGTAGAGAACAATAAACTTCGATCAATTCCAAAATAAAGTTTGTTTCTTCCATTTTCCGCTCTTCACTTGAGATGTTTACTCGTTGCTTTCCACACAAAAATAAGTCATGGTTGATCAAACGGTCAAATTGTGATATACACACATCAAATTTGACGGCCCGCTTGAACGAAAATCAAAAATTTTCGATTTTGCTTCAAACGTCACACAGACGTATACGTGTGTCGTTTTTCACACACACACTCTCAATGTTGGTCAAACCGCTTGATGTGTGTATACCCTGCATTACTTGAAATTGTAGCCGATTCTCTTTGCACACATTATCCAGCGGCAGTTTTGCCTTCAGTTTTTGAACTTCAGGCACTTGCAGCTTGTAATGGCTCTTTTTACTGTCGAAATACTTGCCTGGATAGCATCTTGAGTCCTAATTTTTGGTGATGAAAGAGAAGAGTTTGACAGTTGGAGTTAAAGCTGTTGGTATCCTTGCTTTGTAATTATTTCCATAGTTTTCAACATCTTTTAAGTATCCCAGCACAGTTTTGCTGCTTCGCACAATTTTCCGCGGAATGACCCGCTAATCATATCCTTGCGAATGATAAACATGGATTTTGCCTCTTTTAGTTGTGGTCAAAATGCTACTAATGTTGATTTGAAAGTAATGGATGTATAAATCAAATGCAACTGCGTGGAAAAACTTTACAAATGCAAAGTGGTTCTAATCATATGAACCGAAAAACTAATTACTTTTTGTCTTTTTTTGAAAAGGACTTTTATAATACTGTTGCATTACAATTTAATATTGTTGTTGCTATTTTTGTAATTTCAAGAAAATTCCCTTTCCGAAGGTAGTCAGATTTTATTTGGTGGCCTACTAAAACCAGGAAATTAAGTGGTTCTAATCATTTGATCGAGAGTATATAGTATTATTCATTATAGGTTCCAGTAAACTGCGTAACATTTAAATCGGTTAATTTATCGGGCTTAACAAAAATTGGATTTCACAAATGTTACATTTGTTATTCCGGTAGTGATAGAAAGATAATATAGACAAATTGGTTAAAAATTTGATGTGTTAACATCTATAGGCGCGGGTACGGACTAAACTCACAAAGTGAACACATCCAAACACAGTTTGTCCGACTCCGATCACAGATTGTTTGGTGTTAAACTCCTCCGAAACGGCTGGACTGATTTGTACGAAATTTTGTGTGCATATCGGGTACGTCTCAGAATCGGCCAACATATATTTTCCATAGCCCTAAATGATAAGGGCGACCCACCTCTAAATATAACACAGATTTGTCCGACTGCGAAACACAGATTGTCAGATTCCAAAAAAAAAACACACACTGATGTAGCGGCAGCAAATAGTTATCTTTTGTGGGTGCGGAGCACTCTCAGAGCAAAGAGAATAATGACGTGGTTATAAATACGTACCTCTGACAAATAATTATATGTTCAATTCAAAAAATTGAGTTATAGATAAGAAAAGTAAAATAATTGTTATATTTGTTTTTTATTTAATTTTGTTATTACGTGTTCTTTAGAATTAATAAAAGTTTTTATTATGATTTCATCTCTTTAAACAAAAAAAAAAATAATAACAAAAAAACTTAATACAAAATAATTATATGTGCATAAACGGAAAGTCATATATATTCAGATTGGTTTTCAATATATTTAATTTATTAATAAGATATTGTGTTGCCCTTTTTTAAAGTTCTAATGTCATTCTTTTGCCATTCTGACAATATTTCTACCTTAAATTCTTTAAGCGTAGTATATTGTTTTGACCTTGAAAATACCTTGGCAGAAAGAATACCCCAGAGATCTTCTATTGGATTTAGATCGGGACTTACGGCTGGCCATTCCAATACCGGAATGTTGTGCGCACTCAAAAAGTTTTTTGTAAAACGGGCGACATGGACCGGAGCGTTATCTTGTTGGAATGTTCAATCATCCCCATGTAGCTCACCAGCAAAGTCGATCAAATTGTTGTCCAACAAGTCTTTGCCTAGGATTTCTCGGATCTCGCCAATATTTGTTGTGACCATCGGGGCCGTCCAAGTTAAACTTTTTTTCATCACTAAATATGGCGGTTTCAAATTCCTCCTCCCAAAATTTATATTTTTCCGCAAAGGCAATACGCGCATTTTGAGTTGAACGTGGTTTGGCAATTTTATTCTCGTAATTCAGACCTATATCGTCTTTAATTAATTGGTGGACACGCTGTCTTGTAACATGAGGACCTAGTTCCACCTTTATCTGCCTGCAGCTCATGTTTTCCCGTGTTGCCAAGTTGCGAATACGCCGTTTGGTCCTCTGGTCAATAGTTGGGATGCGTCCACTGCGCTTTAACAGCCGTAGTTTTCGGAGTCCTTAAGGAAATTTGAAACCGTATTACGATGCCGATTTATTTCCCTCAATTTTACCGCACTCTATTTCGGAAAGTTCAGTTCCACCTAAAAGCAAACTATAAATCTGTTTTTCCCTTAAAATATACACATGTGACAGATGTTTTAACTCACCTGAGTCTAGATCTGTATATTAACCACAAAAAAAGATAAAGCTGTACACTCCTACACAGCAGAAACGAAAATGGTACCCGATGAACATTTAATTATTTTTTACTGCTTTAAAATAACTAAAAACCATAATCTCAGATAACGGGACCACAAATGAAGTGAAAAGAAAAATAAAACTATCATTTACTTCGTTTACACGACACTTTAACACGAGTGAACTCGACTCGTGTGAGTATACGCAAAAAACCCGCCAGTTTATACAACTCAAGAATACAGTGTTGAGTAGACATATGGTATGTCACTTTGAATGCGTACAGAAAACAGCTGATAACAGAATGTTGCCTACATTCCATTTG
Organism: Phaonia tiefii; assembly: GCA_963931995.1. Classification (NCBI taxonomy): domain Eukaryota; kingdom Metazoa; phylum Arthropoda; class Insecta; order Diptera; family Muscidae; genus Phaonia; species Phaonia tiefii. The sequence goes on along the minus strand of OZ008369.1, from coordinate 103,442,356 downwards.
TATCAGTTGGTATTCACCTAAACAGAATGTCGGCGTTAAAAATGTGCTTAGCGTCGTAGTCAAACGTTGTCAAAAAGTGGAAAAATAAACATTTTGACTCAGCTCAGAAACTTTTGGCGATGGTAAAAGTTTAGTGTAAACCAGAGATTTGTAGCTAATCCACATTTATCCCGAAATTGTAATAAAATAGAAAAATTTCCAATTTCATGTTTCGTAAACTGAAACAGGAGCGCTTAAAAGTTTTTTTATAGTGGGTACCCTGGTTAAAAAGGCATAAACAAAAAGCATCTGTTAGAATGCGTATTGGCAAAGGATGCGTTTATTTGGACACTGAACACGAGTTGACATTCGTTAACACGAATGTAAAAGTTGATTCTTGCCGACACGCTCAATTTTTTAGATACGGTTATTGCATGTGTTTATGTCTGCGTATCGAACTCACACGAGTCGAGTTCACTCGTGTTAAAGTGTCGTGTAAACGAGGTAATTAATAGAGTCTAAGTTAAGCAAAAAAAATTGTTGAAGAAAACAAGAAAACAACCGTTAGTCTTGAAAAAGAATCAAGCAAAGAAGTTTTAATATTTTTGCACATATACTTCTTATTTGTCAGAGGTATATAAAAATGAGATAGAAAGAGAGCAACAGAAATTGTGTGAACTTGTGAAGCGTCTGTACGAACATAACAATGTATGTATGTACATGTGTCTGTTGCTTTGCATTCTCGTTGTTTTTTGTGGGAATAAAACAAAAAGTATTAAGCAAGAAAATAATGACACATGTGCTTGCACTGGTCTTTAAATTATTTTAAGTATTAATAATATTTAAATGTAACATCATCATATGATTGAACGTTGTTTTTTATTTTCCAATGTAACATTTACTAATGTGTTCATAGAAATCGTACAGATACTGTGTAACAAAAAGGTGTTAACACATCGCCCATGAATTTGAACACTCATCGAATTTTTTTTTACAAATTATACTTTTCGTCGGCTACAGTTTCATATTTATGTTTTCATGTAGCTGGTATATTAGCGAAGACAACAGGTCACTACTGAAGAAAATCCATTTACAAATATAGACGTTATGGCCCATTATATGTAAGAACCACAATTTTAGTTTTTTTGTTTTGTTGTATTTTTCTTTATTATAGCGTGTTTAGCCACAATATTTTTGGATTTAGAGTATTGGTGGCTATAATACACACAAAACATCGATTTTCATTTACCAGCCATACATTTGTTATTATGTTGTAAACTAGTAAATATTAAGGCTGTTTTTTTATTCCATTAAGCGCCAGCCACTTACGACTGTCCAAATAAAACGATCCACACTTAACACTACGCAAGGTGGCAACATTTGCTGTAATGGGTGAAAAAAATGCGATACGGCAACACGTTTGTAGCCAGTGTCAAGAAGCACATGGTAGCAGCAGATGTTGTTGTAATTGTAAGCAGCAACAACAGACATTGTATTGTCGTTCATTCGTTTCAGTTGTCAAACTCTACACAAATATATACTAATGGCCAGTTTTTCAGTCAGTGGTGATCTTCGTTTCTTAGTTAAATTGTGGTTAAACATCGATTTGTGTTTTTTAGTCATTGTTTAACTATGATTTAACCACCCAATGTTGGTTGGTTAACTTATAGTCAGAACCATATTATTTTGACAATCAAATTACTGACTGTCAAAGTGAGAAATTAAGATTGTATAAAATATATGTTTCAGATTTGCATATTTTTGTACACATACGTTAAGTCTGGATCGTTAATTTGTTGCGCCTATATAGTTTTTTACACATTTTTGTTAAAATTACTTCGATTTTATGCAGCTATTTCTTATTTTACATAATTCCATTTTGTTTGTTCCCCTTTGTTGTTTTGGTATTTTTCCCAAAACACACGTTTTTTCCAAGAAGAATACAAGGGTTGCCATATTAGTTGACAATATGGCGACTTACATTAACTCACCACTGAAAAACAAAATGCAAAGTTAACCTCTAATTAACTTAGAATTAAGATTAAGTAATCCGATAGTTAACTACCCACTTAAAAACTGGCCATAACAATACAAGAATACAAAAAATATAAAATCAAAATACGAAGTGAAACGAAAAATGACATGGAAAAAATGTCATCACCTGTTTAAATGACTATACCTTGTAGATAATTCTACCATGATCAATAGGTATAACATTTACCGAACGTTGTTGTGAACAATTTAGTTCCATTTTTGTTTTCTATCGGAAATAAAAATCTATCCTTCAAATTTAGGGACATAGTTTTCCATTAAACAAAATAACTTTAGCGAACTTAAAATGTGTAAGCCATTTTGGAAATTTCTGCTTTTGAGTCTCTCCTTGATAACATTTTCATTCTCAAGAAATGATAACAAAATTTATCTAAGATACATTGTCAACAGCAACATTGTCATTGCTCAAGTCGGAATTTAAGTGGGAAAAGTGAAATTCCACTTAATATCGCTTAGCTGTCCCGTACAAATTAAGCTATAATTAACTTTAGCGGGGTAAACAAAACACACTTATTATTGACCAACGGCTCACTGTTCATACTTAAATTGCCGCACCCAGAGTCTTAAAGGAACGGGCTGATGTATGTTTGAAGTTATGTTTAGTGTTTTCTCCATAATCAATCAAAATTTTAGACAGTAACTGTTTTATTATTTGGGTACAATGATTTCTTTAAAATATCGCCCTTATTTGATAAATTTTTACCTACGCTTAAAAATAACATACGATATACATCGAATTTTAAAAATTCGTTGCTATTTGATTGCCCTCGACTGTACACAACACATAGACTGTACTAAACATTTTGTTGCTAACGTAAGCATAAAAAAGTGAACTACATTCAACTTCTTAATGATACGGAAACATGTAAATATAAGCAAATATATGTACATATATATTGTACACATTATCCATTTGATTTTACAAAATACATTCATATGTATGTAAATATAAATATTTTTGCTATATTGTTCTTTCAATTTGTGTACCATCACCTAAGATGCCAAGAGGGTGAATGTAAAGGGGTTTTCAACAGAGACGCTACACAAGTAAATCGATAGGGACAGCAAGCGACGCCATATTTTTTCCCGCTCTCCTGACATTTCTCTTCAGTAAGGTTTGCCATTTCATCATGGAAAGATTTAAGAGCCAACAACGAGTCGAAATTATTAAAATTTACTACCGAAATATGGAGTCAGTGGCCTCAACTTTAAGAGCGCTACGTCCAATTTCTGAATTCTGAATTTCATTTCTGGCTGAATGGCTTCGTCAATAAGCAAAATATGCGTTATTGGTCAGACAGCAATCCACACGTAATCCATGAGTCATCATTGCATTCCGAAAAAATTACGGTTTGGTGCGGTTTATGGGCCGGCGGCGTCATTGGGCCGTACTTCTTCCGTGATGATCAAGACCGGCACATTACTGTGAATGAGAATCGCTACCGTTCAATGATAACCGAATATATTTGGGCCCAATTGGATAATATGGACTTGGAGGACATGTGGTTCCAACAGGACGTCGCCACAAGCCACACAGCCAATGCCACAATCAATTTATTGGAAACCAAGTTTGGTGAATTTCTGTGGGGCTTCGTCAAGTCTATGGTCTATGCCAACAAGCCAGCGACGATTGATGAACTTCGTACGAATATCGAACGTGAAATTCCAGCAGTATCGGCCGATTTATACTTGAGAACCGTCAAAAATTGGGTTCAGCGTCTGGACTTCTGCAAGCGGGCCCGTGGTGGCCATGCAAAAGAAATAATGGCATCGAACGTACTTTCACAGGAATAAAGAATTTCATTGGTATCTAAAACCGGTTTTGTTTTATTTAAAAAAACTTTTGTAGCGCTCTTATTGAAAAACCCGATACTTATATAGACCAGGGATGATATTTGTAGTGGATAAGGATCTTTTTACCTCCTTTCAATTTCAAAAAGTCCCCAACTCCTTTTGCTCTGATAAAAGTACTTGCGGATTTGACCCACCAAATTTTATCTGAGAGAGAAACCCAAAGAGAATACAAAACTGTTGGTGGTCGCTTAGATCTTATGCCTTACAAAATATATATTAGGCGTGTTTTTCCCGCTAAACAAATTTTCCGACGACTTTGTATGGTGAACCGCATAAAATCACTTAGCTCCCCATACCAAGAGTTCGAAAAATTAGTTTATCGGTGAAAAAGCAGACCCTTGAACCTGACACAAAAAGTTGAAATAATTCGTCTCAATAAAAATCGTTTAAGTCGTTTGTACTGTTGTAAACGGACTTCCATCAGTGGATATCCATGCCACAGCTGTTGGAAATGGTAGTTGGAATTTTATAGAAGACAGAGTGGAGAGAATGAGCGATAAGTAACTGTAAGCAAGTCTAGCCACAAACTAAGTTTAAATAGTGTTGGTTTGATTATAGAGAAACAAATAAAAGTTTCTATCCCTATCTTTACTTTCTCTCGATGACAACGAGGTAGTAGGCAATTTCAACGAGTTGGAGTTGCTGTTGTATTTTACTCTTTGGTTGGACATAAAACCGGCAGAAATGAAAGGGAGTGCGTGTTTTCGTTCGATGCAACCAACATACTATATAATTTAGCTGTCAGTAGTATCAATCAAACACTATTTAAACTTAGTTTTCTACATGGTTTTCTTCTGGTTGCATATTGCTCTATCGCGTATCCACTCTGTTTTCTATCAATTTCCTACTACATAGCCGATCAGCTGTGTCATGGGTACCCCCTTAGTTTGATACTAATGGCAGCTAAATTATGTTTGATTTTGGTTTCATCCAGCAAATGTAACACTCTCTTTTATTTATATTCTCTCAAAACCACAGAGTAACATAATGTAACTCGATATTTCCAGCTACATCCGTCACTGCAAGAGAACGTAAAAAAGGTGAAGGAAACTCTATTCTATTAATGTACGCACCCCAAATCACAGAGTAATAGATAACAGTTTCCATCAGCTGTTGTGGGTTCAACTTTTGCGGTCATGGAGTTATTTGGAAATTTCGTAGAGTTCGAGTTGCTGTTGTATGTTACTCTATGGTTGGACATAAACCGGACAGGCATTAAAAATAAGCCGTATTTTTGTTCAATGCAACCAGCATCAACAATAATTTGTCTGTCATTAGTGGCAATGAAACAGTATTTAAACTTAGTTTGCTGCTTAGTTTATTTATAAAGGGGTTTATTTTAAGAGTGATAGAAATTGAAAATCTCAAAAAATATCACACAAATATAAATTTTAATCATAATTTTTTTTATTTGAAGGTTAAATTTATGGCATTGGTTGGTTTCCCTGCCTTTACATTCCATGAAGGAATTTAGGAGAGCTTCTCACAACCGGTGAGCTGTGCGCTTTCCAGTTTTTTAATACTCACGGATTTGGACCTACAGTTTTACACCGATTCAGAACGGTATTTTTAAGAAGCTTTTTCATGGCTAAATACTCGATAGTGTCGCCGTCACTATGCGAGGTGACCGCCGCCGAAAGAAATTTAAGGTGGTCAGAGCAGGGATCGAAACCAGGATTTCATGTACAAGAGGCGTGCACACTACCCATTGCACTACCAGCGGCGAAATTTATGGCATTAACACCTGAAAATGACCACCGCGATTGTTCATGATGAAGTGCGTTCTATACATCCAATTTTGGGTCACACTTTCGAGAATCCCTGGCGGTATGTCACGAATTACATAAACCAGTACCGCAAGATCCGGCTTCATTTTTGAAGAAATGACGCCACCAAACAGTGCATTTTCCTGTATGTGAGAAAAATTTTCCAAGCAGTGCACGGACGGATCCCCAATTCCTGCGACCGATGACGAATCGATACATTTGGATCTTCTACCACAGCGGCAATATGCTTTTCAGTACCCCCATTCCTTCAACGTGTTGGTGTTATTGCGTCATTTAGAGAGTATGTGGTCTGAAATCTATCCACAGTTCGAGGGATGGCTAGATGGACGATTATGTGAGCCATACAAATCATGAAGTTGTCCTTAAGTTGCGCGAATTGATGTCTGATTTTCAAAGTAAATTTGGATAATTTGGTAGCATTGTTGAAGCTCGAGCCTATTTTTGGTGATTTGCCAGAGTATAAAAAAAATGGTGACCCATAACAGCCCATGAAAGGATTGAGGAGAGCTTCTCACAATCAGTGAGATGTGCGCTTTCTAGTTTTTACACTCACTGATTGGGACCTACAGTTTTACACCGGTTCCGAACGGTATTTTGAGAAGATTTTTCATCTCAGAGTAGTAGAGATTTTCGGGATTTTTCGGGATTGTATTTTTCAATTTTTTTGGGAGCAGGTCCATTTTACGGCTAACACTCCAAAAAACAACCACAAGGGGGTAGAATGCGTCATTGTAAGCAAAAAAGGTAAAATAACAAAATCAGGGCAAATGCATAGTTTCGGAGTTAGGGGCCCCGAAATTTCGGATATGTGAGAGGGTTATGGCGTTAATGTACCGTGTAAAGCCATTGATGTCAGTTTTTTGTATAAAACAATTCAAAAGAAACTCCTAAAATAATGTAGCACTTTTTTAAAAGTCGCTTAGTTATCGAGTTATCGGATGTTGACATTTACAAAAATTATCTATTTGTTTTACCTTTCTCAAACAAAAACAACAATTATTTTAGAAACATCGCGCGATTTTTCGAATATTTTTTTTTCAAACAAAAACAAAAATTATTTTAAAATTTTTTTTTTAATTTTTATTTGAGAAACGTAAACATCCGATAACTCTATAACTAAGCGTCTTATCGAAAAATTATACATTATATTTTGAGTTTGTTATGACTTATTTTATCCAAAAAGTGATCTCAATCGCTTTACACGATACGTTAGTGGAAAAAATACCCAAAATGTCGGGATCCATAACTCCGAAACTATGCATTTGCCCCGATTTTGTTATTTAACTTTGTTTGCTTAGAATAACATGTTCTACCCGACGCAATAAATTTTGTATTTTTTGGAGAGTAAGCCGTATAATATACATACATATGCTAAAATTAACTTACGTTAAGATGTGTTATTTAACCTTTTGTAGAGCCGCCATTGGTTTTTCAACCCTAAACCCCAGTGTGATATTTCGTTTGACAGCCAACCCTTTCGTAAGTTCTATCTGAGAAAAAAACACCCTTAGTTGTCTATCGCTCATTCTGGTATTCACTAAGTTCTCTATCAAATTATAACTACCATTTGGATCAGCTGTGGCTTGGACACGCCTGATTTAATCCCGTTCCCAACAGCATTTAAATATTTGAGTCTTTGTACATAAAACTTACATTAAAGTTATAATAAGGTGATGTTCAAACATGGAATTCTAGACAAACATTTCTCTATTAAACAATAAATAAGGTTGTATTTTTATTGCATACTTAACTCTTCTATAAAGCTATTTTAGCCAGCAAGTATGTACAAAACAATATTTTAAATCTATTTCTGTAAGTACAATTTAGCCAATTTTTAACGGAATTTGCAAAGTAAGCCCTATAAGGAACACACTAACAAGAACCGTCATAGGTCATTAGCTAGATACAGTTTTGCATCATTCTGCTTTAAGGACAATTTTATGTAATCTATTGAATTGAAGATAAAATACCAAATGACACCCCAATGGAGATTGAATAGAGATTAACCTCCACCCCTATATTTGTTGGGGTGTTAAGTGGAAAATGTCATACAATTTTAGCTTTTAGAACTCACAATTCCGCGGAGATAACTTTAATTTATTATAATGTGGTAACATGTTCACTTAGGGGGGTAGATATTCTCACTGCCAATAGGTAAACTCACGGGACATAATACAGAAATGGAAATGAATCAGAGGTCGATCGATCCCACACTTTTCGTATCGTAGTCTGGATTACGAAACTGCTTCAAATGGGTCAATGTGTTGATAACTTCTGATAATCCAGGGTTAATGACATCACTTATTGACATAATAAGTACAACTATTTCTTAAGTTTAGTTTGAAGGTTCCATTAAACGCACTTGCAAAATGCGGATTGGGAGTCGACACCCGGCCTTGGACCGAAAGTCACAATTAAATGCCAACATATCTAACATAAACCACAAAAGAGTCATAGCTCAAAATTTACGAATTTCGATGCCGAGAATTGTCAAAAACATATTAAAGCTTTTAAAAGTTCACAGACTCAAATAATGAAATTTTTTTTTGACAAATAATAAAATGGAATATTGGCATATTTTTATAAACAGCAAAATGAAAAAATACAATTTGAAAATATTGAATTATGACCATAGAATAATACATACCATAGAAGCTTTTGTTCGCTCAATAAATTAAACGTCATAGGTACGATGGAAAGTCAACATTGGATGGTGGAAAATATAGGTTCAATAATGCCAGATAGTGGCAATAGTATACAGGGGACAACAAAGGAACAACAACCGAATTTCGTCTTTTTGTGGCAAACTAGTTGTGTTAAATACAATACAAATGTATACCAATGATAAAAGTCAACAAAAAATTGCAAAATATATTTAAATTTTTCAGTTCTACACCAAAACGACAGGAAAAAGTTAAGTGAATATATTTTGTAACTTCACCTGGTGTAAGTTAATTTTAAATACAATTTCTCTCATTTCCACAAACCTACGACGAAGAGTGTGAAATGAAACGTCAGCTGAGAGAATAAATGTTTCTATACTGTATTCATCTATGGTCGAAGGTATGAAACATATCCGATAGTTTGTTTACATTGCTGAAATGAAAAGTGTCGTTCATCCAAAGATTTTGTGCTTGCAGCAACGAATCTTGACACACAAGATTTTACTGAACGTTTGTCATTGCGTTGCCGTAACAAGTCAATTTTTATTGCGGCAACGAATACCCTAATTGTACCCTGGGAGAAAAAATGATAAATTGAATAATAAAGTTGTTTCGTGTTTAAGATTGCTCGTGTTATTATTTGCGTTATCTCATAAATTTTTCAATAGTTTATACATTTACTATGGGTTTTGCTAAACCTTGTATGTGATGAAACTGATTTGTATAGGACTAGGACATGAAATTGTCTCATGGCCAAATGTATTTAGTACTTTTTGTTGACAACCATGAACAAATACATGGATGTAAAATGAACAGAAAAAAATTAAAAAAGTAAATTGCCTCATCCTTCAAAATAAAAGTACACAATTTTGAATTTTTGATCCAATGGAGAATTTGGAAGAAGTAGTAAAATAGGCCAAAAGAAGGCTTGATGATAATGTTCATTTGTACATCACTCAAGGATGCTTTGTTTTCTGAACAATATTAACCGCAACCATGAACAATACGATATTTTCGCAGCTTTGACACATATTCGTTTATGTAACGAACATTTTTAAGGTACTGAAATCATTTTCATTGCATCTGTGCGATTGCTGATTTTCGATTAGAATATTCTTTGAGGCTACGGACAAATTCAATAATATGACGCGTATTTCTCTTGCAGTGTAGTTAACCCGAGTGGATGGGAGAATATGCGGTAATCAAGAAGCTAGACATGCGACAAACAACGTTTAATTAGTGTTTGATTGATATTAATGACAGTTAAATTATGCTGTTTGCATCGAAAGAAAATACGCATTCTCTTTTATTTCTGTTCGTCGTACCATAGAGCAACGTCCAGTGTTAACTCTAACTTTATGAAGTTTTGAACTATTTCAGTGATCGCAAGAGAATGGAAAACAGCTGATGGAAACTTTCTCCCAAGACTTTCGGATTCGGTTGGTGAGAGTTGGGAAGAAGCCATCGAGAGGAGTTTTGATGTTTCTCTTTACTCTCTTTCATATTTCTGCCATGTTGTTTCACACTCTTTCTGCTTTTGAAGGGTAACATCATTTGTGTAGATTACTTTATGATTATTGGTATAATATGAATAGAAATAAATCGAAAAATAGTAAATAAAATATGTAGATACAGTAATTCGAGCAGATTATGATTACTAAATATCAACAACATAAAAATCAGCCATCTTTGTTGGAAAATTATTACGAAAGTAAGTTAGAAGCAGAACAGCCGATTAGACGACAAAGAACCCATGCACTGAAAGAAAAACCTTCATACCATTAATGAATTCTTACATTGCATCTATGAAAAGTGTCATTGTTTTTGAGCCAATGTCAGGCTTCATTAATGCTATGAACAATGTTACATTAAACGAAAAATGTTTCATAGACCTGAAATTAATGTAAACTTTCTAACCGGAATGAAACATTATCATTGTATTAAAGAAATATGTTACATTGATATTATAAACCGTTTCATTGATGTAATGAAATATAGTCATTGATATATTGATGATGCTATGAACATGATGTTTCATTGATGCTATGAGCGTGTTTCATTAATGAAATGAACATGTTTCATTGATGGTATGAACTTGTTTCATTGAAGGTCTGAATATGTTTCATTGATTGTATGCACATATTTCATTGATGGTATAACACGTTTAATTGATGGTATGAACAAGTTTCATTGTTGGTATGAATAGGTTTCAGTGATAGTATGAACAGGTTTCATTGATGGTATGAACCGGCTTCATTGATGGTATGAATATGTTTCATTGATGGTATAAGACAGTTTCCATAACTGAATGCAATTTTAACTTTTGCCACACAATCATGTAAATTATTTGGAAAAAATGCTCCCACCAGCGCCATTTAAAAAATACGAAAATCGAGCAAAATAAGACGATTTCAGAAACCAATTTTTTGTCGGGCGGACCTATGTGTCCCATAGGGTCCAAAAATGGTCAGATTGGCGGCGAAAAAATATGTTGGGGGGGGGGGGGGTAGAGCACACGATTCTAAGCAAAATATTTGAAATGCAAAAGTTAGAGGGAATCCCTTTTTTAGGAGTTATGGTCGTCCAAAGTTCGGGCTTTTGTGGCACGATTTTTTTTCGGTGATTGTTACTTTTCTGGGACGGGGCCAGGGAGAGGAATATCTCCGTTGCAAATTTTGACTTTTGAAATCCCCTTATTTTGCTTGATTTTCGGTTTTTTTTAAATGGCGCGGGATTCTGCATTTCATCATTTTATTTATCTATTTTATTCCTTATCTCATACTATATTGTGTCACAACTACTGTACATACATACATAAATATATACATTTATACAAAGCGTACCTACTACATATGTACATATTATCCTTTAACCAAATTAACGAATCATTCACAATTAATGAAATTGTACATTTTTAGAAAAAATATTTTAAAATTCAATAAAATGTGTGTAACGTAAAGGATGGCCTATTTAATAGATTCTACTTTACAATGTCGATAAAATGTCTGCAATTTTTTCCTATAGTTTCCCATATTTACATGAAAAACATACTTCATTCCATCAATGTAAAAGGTTTCTTAGCATTAATGACTGTCCACAAATTCAATGTAATGTAACATTTCATAGAATCAAAGAAACTTTTCATTGAATCAATGCAAACCCATTCATGTCACCCATTCATTGATGCTATGAAGCGCTTTTCTTTCAGTGTGGGCAGTGTTGCCAGTTTAGCATAATTAATGCTTTTTTAGCATAATTTTTTTGGCGTCGGCATAATATGTTTGAAACATGATGGTAAATGCTTTTTAGCATAATTTTCACCAAATTTCTCTAAAATTTTATGTTTTTCATGAAATTTTTAGCATAATTTTTTCGATATTGCACAATTTTCAATCAGATTTTTTTGGTATTATACTTTTTAATAACAAGTAAGAGATATATTTCTGAATTAATATCCGAATCTTTAGGCAGAAAACATACCGGACGTTTATATTTTGATTCATGGAACAATAAATTTTTTCTCATCAGGCCAACACAAACCAAAGGATGAGAAACGAAACATTTTCTTGCCTCATGGGTCAAAAACTTATTTCACACTTGTACATTACATTTCGTGCAAATTGGTATAGGGACCTCTTGGATGTAATAGTTCCGGAATCTTTTTGGCAAAACAATTTGGAAAAAAATAAATGTATTCCAATTTTGCGAAGATGAAGTTTTTTATGTTTTATAATAGCTTATAAATACAATATATTCCGCGAATTTTAAAAAAAACTATGAAAACCAGTGTAAATACTTTCCCAAAAAAATGTTCCCTTGATTTTTCTGGATTTATGTGCCAACATTTTTATGAAAACAATGTAAAGCGTACATGTGGACACTTCCAATTTAATATGGACGGATATGCAATACTAAAGTATGAAATGGTAATGAATTTCTGACAGTTTTTACTTATCAACAGGTTATACTTTTGAAAGAACAGAAAAATGACGCGTTTTTCGGAATAATCAAAGAAAACTGTAGCTTAAGGTACCTTATCAAAAAATAGCATTTAGCTTTTCATTAATGCCAAAAATGTGAATATACAGAAAATATAAAAAATTTCAAAAATCCTTACTATAGAGTAATTTTAATATTTAATTTGAAAAGCACAATCCCGTAGGTATGTTTGCATTGTTTCTCAAAATGTTATGGATCCTAGATTAAAATTTCAGGAATTCCTACTAATAAGTGTACACAGAAAAAAAATTCTGTGATATCGAACAATGTCGCTTCCGATTTCAATAGGTTATCTGATGTAATAAAATAAGATTTGTTGTTTTTCATCCCACAGTTTTTGTGAAAACTGAAAATTAATTAATTAGTTTCAGGAAAACATTTGTAAATATTACAAATCTTTAAATCTTAATTTCAAAGAATTCTATTTGTCAACCCTTGATTCAACAGAAACATTCCTTGGTTTAATTAATTTTATGTATTGATTAACGAATTACAGTTAGAACTATTATTCATAAATTTTGAAAATTCAACGAATAACAAAAATTAAAATAAGTCAAATTAAAGAAATATTGCTTTTAGAAAAGTTTTTCTCAGCATTGAAGAACAAAATTGGTAAATTGTTGAATTAATTCCTGCAATTTTCAACTGATTTAGATGGATACATACAACTTACATAATTTAAGCTTGATTTGCTTTCTGGAATATTTTTGAGCAAATACGAGTATTGCCGCTTCTAAATTAAATTATTTTATGACCGATTTCGTTAGATTTCAGTTAATGTATGAGAAATTCCAATTCCAAATGGTTGGGTTTTGTTGGAATAATAGATAATTCTGTTAAGCACACTCACTTGCATGACTCTGTGACAAGTTCATCATCAGTCTCCGAACTACTGTGCCTTAATTGATACCATCGGTTGATCATCAATCGTATATACATACATATACAAATTGAATTATCCAATTTACATATGCGAATTAGTATCGATCGAAGATCACTAAGTATCATCAAAAACAAAATTCTCTTGTATGCTGTGACGTCATAAAGAATTGATCAGAATGTTTTGAAAAATCATGAAATTCATCAAAAAAATTCATCATAAAATTTCAACAAATATGAGCTGGTTAAAAATTCTAAAGTTTGAATTGATTTTACTAATTCATTAACGAAGTTTTTTATTTGAACTAACTGTGAAACATTTTGCTGATTAAGCAAAAATATTTTGTTGTAAAATCATATAATTTGAATTTGAAAATCTAGAAAATAAAGTATTTTGATTTCTAGATTTTTTTTTTCAATTTAAAGAATTTTTTCTTCAATTTAAAGAAATGAATATTTGAATTCCAGAAATTTTATTCCTAGAATTGTAATTATTTGATTTTACCAATTCTGTTTTTTCCGTGTAGCTACAAATAAAAACCGAAAATGGAAATTATCTTAAAATTACACCCAAGAAACTTCTGATAAATCATCGGAGCTTTTGTCTTATAAAAAGCAACATTTTCACAACAAACTGATTTTTTATTTTAATGTTTTTATGGAATTTTTTCTATGAAAAATACACATCTCTGATTTCAAAAAGTTTTTTTCTTTATTTACAAAAATTATACGAATTTGTGAACAAAAATCATGCTTAAAACCACTATAGTAGATACTAAATAATACACACAGAGGCAAATATATACAAAATTGACTCTTTAAATTTTAGCATTATGTTTTTGCATTTTGCACTAGTTTTTTGGTGTTTTTAGCATAATTTCTTTCGAATTTACACAATTTTTTTGATAATTTAGCATAATTTTTGTGGCGGCTTCTGGCAACACTGCCCATGGGTAGAACGCAGAATGTATATGCTCGTGATTTACGAAGGGTGATCAAAATAGAATTGAGCGATTAACGCAGGCTGAAGACGCATAATCTAAAACATCACATTCTCTATGGATTGGTACACACAGTGTAAGAGACTATTTGTTTTTACCTGGCCAATATTTCATTAATAATTCCTCCTCGAACTTTATTTTTTTTGTAAAACGAACCACAGATTTGTCATTCATGAGCATGAACAGCAGTTATCGTTGATACGAATGTAATCGAAGTTATTCGCATCACTGACATGTTCACAAAATTTTTTGGTAATATTTTTTCACTTTCATCAGTCAGATAAAAAGTTATCGACCAAACTCATGCTCCTGAATGACAAGTCTGTGGTTCGCTTAACGCATGTGATGCTACTTTTGTTTGTTATAATTATCGAAGTGTCAAAATTCCGGACCTAAACAATTGTTTCCGTGCGAAATACTGTTGACATAACAACCCTGTAATTGATTTTGCAACCAATTGAAAAGTGAGATGACTTCTTGGTTCACGAAATTTTCGGTATTTCTTTTGTGCACGTACTTCTTATGACAACGAAATTTTCGGAAGAACTGAATATTAACACATCTAACGAAACACGCCAGAAATACTTTCTCTATTTTCCTATCTCTCTTTCATATAACTCACGGGCGATGTCTTAACACCTTTTTGTTACACGGTACCTGGTCGATTTCTATGAACACATTAGTAAATGTTACATTGGAAAATAAAAACAGCGTTCAATCATATGATGATTGATAATATAAAATAATATTAAATAATATTAATACTTAAAATTATTTAAAGACCAGTGCAAGCACACGTGTCATTATTTTCTTGCTTAAAACTTTTTGTTTTATTCCCACAAAAAACAAAGAGAATACAAAGCAACAAGTCCACACAATTTTCGTTGCTCTCTTGCTATCTCATTTTTGTGTACGTATAACTACTTCATTATTCTCTTTTTATATTTTATTTTATGGTTTTATTTATGGTTTGGTTGTTTGGAAGCAGTTCAATATAAATTACTACGAAATGAACAACATAACCTTTCTTTGGTGCAGTTCAGCCTTTGATGAAGTTTGTGTGCGTTAATCGGAATCCATTTTTGTATCATCAGTGACAATACACTGAAAGAATAACGCTTCGTCGCATGGATGAAACATTTTCGTTAATGTTTTTTCGTTGCTACAATGAAAAGTCTCGTATATCCGACAATTTGGTAGTCGCTACAACGAAAAACTTAATACATAATTTCTGAGACAATTTTACATTTCGTTGCTGCCACAGCATACTTTTCATTCATGCTACAATCTTTTTTCATTTGAATTTTGTCGAAATATGGATTAAAAATTGAGAAAAAAGTAACGGCATGAGATTTAAACTAATGACATTTGGTTTGTCTCTTACTTTTTACAGTTTATTTTTATTATTTATTTATTTTGGAGGTTTGCCAACATTTAGAGTTGATGAAACAGTTTCGTTATTGCAACGAAACAAATCTTTTTGAACTTAAAGAGATAAAATCAGTCAAAAAATTGAGTGAGCGTAGAAAAGAGGTCCGCTAAAGAAAATGGTGAGCGTGAGTGCTGGGTCACCTACACATCTTAAATCAGTTCTTTTGCAACAACCGAAAGTGGTAGACAGACTGATTAGTTATACTTAGTAATAATATTTTATTGTGACAAATAAATTGCGTAAATTTATGTGTTTAATGTGATCGTTTGAATAAATTAAGTGTCTATAAATCAAATAGATAAATAAACAGAATGCAAGGAGCAACACGCCAACAAAGAAAGTGACGCATCGAAAGCCGAAAAACTGCCCCGAAGTATGTAGCTGAACATTTGTGTGTGTGTATGAACGTAACGGTACAAATCGCAACAAAATGTACGTGTTTTGTGTTTAATTGGACCAGTTTATGGAAAACCCTTAGAAATTCGTAAAAAATTTATTATTTTTCAATTTGACGCTCTGCTTCCGAGATATAGATATGAGGGCGTTTTAGCAATTTTTTATTCGAAAAATTTTAGTTTTAGCGATTTAAAAAAAAGTAATGCTATATGTAAGACATCATCCATTGGCTAATGCCTCGTATGGAGGTAAAATATGTGTTATTTTTTCGATTGGACCCACCGTTTCCGAGTTATAGCCACATTGTGATTTGAGCGATTTTCTTATTTTGGCGATTTTTTGAAAAAAAGAATTCTTCCATACTAATTGGACCACTTTATGAAAATCCTTAGAAACGCGTAAAAATTGATTATTTTTTCGATTGGACTCTAGGTTTTCGAGATATAGATATTTACCCATTACCCATCGCCGTGGGTAACTACCCATTATTTTCCCCATTACCCAGAGGGTAATGGGTAATCGTCGTGGGTAATTCCCCATCGTCGTGGGTAGTTTGTTGGGCAATGTTAGGGTATTGTCCACCTTAGCGCACTGCTTGATAAGCTCGGTGTAGAGATGTGTAGATTTATTATATTTTTTTTTATTATTTATTTATTAGTTCGGAGTGACATAAGCCGTTTGGGCCAAATTAGTCACAGCAGTACTTGGCAAAACAATTCATATTTTTACATAATAAAATTCATTTCTCTTAATAATCCAACCCCCCAGCAAAGGTACAAAACAATACAAAACTCTACATATTTGAAAGAGTGTCGAAAAAGGAGACCCAGTGGTTAGTTAGATTTATACTATCATTCACAAAGTTTCAACATTAGCAATGAAAATGTCCCCAAAATTGTTCAAGGAGGTTGAAAAGTGTCTGTGTTGATAAGGAATCTTAGAATTCCACAACCGGGCAACGCGAACTACGAATGATTTAGCCATTACAATAGATGAAAAAGTTGGAAGCATCAATGTATTTGACCTAGAAGAGGTCCAAAAATGAACTTGTCCACTAGATAGTCAGGGGCGCCAGTTTTCATAAACTTATAGAATATTGACATTAATCTTAATGATATGAAATAACTTAAATCGCATCCCAGTAGCCGCCTAGTAAATTCTGAAACATGATCTCGTATGCCCAGACGGAATACATATCTCACAACTCGGTTAAAACATTTGTTGATCTTACTAACAAAAAGTTCAGATGTGCCTGAAAATGCTTCAAGGCCATACAAGAAAAGTGGGAGGGAGGCACAACGCCATTACAACTTTTCTCCTAATTCCAAATGGAAAGTAATATCCTACTGAATACACTCACACAAAAATTCGGTTGAGACAGCCGAATTAGCCATAACCGAATTAAGAGGATGTCTCAACCGAATTATAGGTTATCACAACCTCATTAGAGATTGATACAACCTCATTAGAAGTTGACACAAGCTCACTAGAGATTGACACAACCTCATTAGAGGTTGACACAAAAACATTAGGGGTTGACACAACCTCGTTGGAGGTTGAAACAACCTCATTAGTGGTTGACACAACCTCATTAGAGTTTGTCACAGCTGAATTGGAGGTTATTACAACCGAATTTCACAAATTAATTATTAAAGCCTTTTTTTATAATAAAGTGATGATTTATTTCCCTGCATTCTTATAAAAAAAATTACAAAGCGATAAAATATCGTCACATACATCGGGTAGTCTATAGGGTAACACATTTGTTTTACATGCCTCTTCCGGACTTGTTTGAAGTCCCGGCCATCATGGACCACTGCAACAATTCTGGCGTGTTGCATCAGTTGATTTAGGTCCCAGAACATTTTGTAGACAGACTCACATGAGCATTTTGTAGCATATATTACATGACCGACCTTGAAAAACTTCAAAACTGAAAAACTTCAAAACTTCTCCTTGAATAATTTATGCAAAAAAAGACGTTATAATACAAAAAATATTTTACTTACCTTTGTTAATAACCACAAAAAAATCTTGACATTTTTTAATTCATTTTAAAATAATATTTGATTATAGAATTTTAAACGTCAGATTTGAAATACATAGAATTATGTTGTGGTAACCGAATTGACAATGAATTCGGTTGTACCTACAGAATTCGTGACAAATTCGGTTACAGTAACCGAATTGACGCCAAATTTGGTCGTTGCAACCGAATTAAGGTTAGATTATACCAAATTCTATGGTTACAACCGAATTGATGCCAAATTCGGTTACTACCACCGAATTGATGCCACATTCGGTTACTCCAACCGAATTTTGTACCAATTTCGGTTGTTGGAGCCGAATTAATTTCAAATTCGGTTGTTCCAATGGAAATTTTAGAATTTTTAGTTTACTGAACGAATATAATTGAAGATTCATTTGTCACAACCGAATCAATTATGGAACGAGGTTGCTTCAACCGAATTTCGGTTTTGGGGGCTAAATTCGGTCGTAACAAGCTCAATTCGATTGTGGCAACCTCTATTCGGTGGTAACAGCCGAATTTACGGTTGCTACAACCTCTTTCCAAACAATTAGTTCTCTGAGTGTAGAAAAACGTCTTAAAATCCCTACTGCTCGCGATACAACATAGTTTATATGGCAATTAAAGTCAAGTCTAGAATCTATGTAGATTCCAAGATATTTATACTGATCCACGAGTTGCACAGCTACACCATTTAGTGTTATACCTGTAAATCGATTTAGGCTGTGTGAAAATATCATCGCATTGGTTTGTAGGGGGTTAAGATTTAAAAAATTCACATTTTCTATAAAGCGTGCAGAATCAGCATATCTGCCAACAGCAAGAAGTTGAATGTCATCTGCATATACGAAATAGTCTACAAATGTTAAGCTCCGAAAAATGTCATTGACGTACAAAGTACGTACAACTATGACGTACAACATAGGTCCAAGAATTGAGCCCTGCGGAACCCCACTAGACGTACATCGTACAGTTGATACATTTTCTCTGCTCACAACAAATTGAGATCGCAGGCTCAGATACGACAAGAGTAATTTACACGCTGACGAACTGAATTCGAATTGATTACATTATGACTCAGAGCATCGAAGGCCTTACTAAAATCCAAAACAAATAATTTATAGAAGAAAACTTTAATTGTTAATTGTTTGGGTAGTTGGACTGAAACCTTTTCGAAACCCTGACTGGTACGGCGATATATATTTTCCACAATCCAAGTGATGCTGCATCTGTCCCCACATCAATATTATTAAAAGTTTGGACAAAGAACTTAACACACTAATAGGCCGATAATCGCTTAAGTTCCTAGGACTTCTAATCTTTGATATTGGAATAACTCTTCCCAGCTTCCATTCCAAAGGGAAAGTTTAAGATGTTATAACAACATTAAAGATGTGAACTATGTGCTCAGAAATTAAGGGAAATATTATTTTCAGAAATTTAAGAGGTACCCCATCTGCACCAGTTGACTCAGATTTAATTCGGAGTATAGCTTCATACACTTCACAAGAGCCTGTAGACCTAAAAGAAAATCCTTTCTAGTTGGTAGAAATTAAGTTTCTCACTTATCATACACATAACGTTCGTTTGCCGATAATAAATCACTTTAACGATGTGTAGTGGTGTAAAATTGCGTTTGTGGGGAACTACATTTTCCTTTGCAGGAAATGTTTTTATTTTATTTTTTGGTAACTTTTAGCATCATCTGTGGAATATTTATGTACTCTGCGATAGGGATATACAGCACTTGATACGGAAATAAGTTTAACGCATAGAAGGAGTCATATTAGATCTAAAGTACCCTTGGACCAAATTTGTTTTTGGGCTTTGTAAGAATTTTGAACCATGTCCGTCCATCTGCCTGATTGGCTGACTGACTGGTCAACATGATAAACTACGGTAAAGCTTCACCGATCACAATGAAATTTCGTCATTGACTACACTGTGTGTAATTTTTTAATTTTTTTAATTTTTTTGTGTTAAGTTTTTTAAGAAATATAACCATGGTTATGCATATACGGAAACCACTACGTGATAAAAGACCAAAAAAAATAGACCCGTGTCTCCCAGTTTTGAACAAATTGTCAGTTGCCAATGTTGTGTGCGATTTATGCTGTAGCATTTTCTCTATAACTTTCACCCCTGAGCTCTCGTTGAAGTCGCGCTGTGTAATGCCTCGATGTGGTCGTCGTGTCGCTTTTATATTGTGTGTTGCGTCGCTTGTTGCGTTTACTGAGCTTACTGTTTTGTCTGCGCTGCTGCAGTCGGTGATATAGCATAGTATCTCAATATTGAAGTAAACGGTGTTAAGAATCATTCCTAGGAAGTTCATATGTTCTACAAAGTTGTTTATTAAGTTCTTAGGAACATTTTTGTTGTGGATTGTTTCCTTGAATTTTGAACGGTTTGCTACCTATGGACCTGAACAGGAGAAAAAAGGGGGGAAAATCGAATTCGCGAATTTTGCGATTTTGACGTTGAAGGTGAAGTTTTTTTGATTTTACATGTTTACAATTTTTATTCATTATGACAAGAGCTACAACTTTCCCTAAGAGAGTAAATCCAAATACCAAACGGTTTGCAAGATATGAGCCTGACAATATGATTATTTTTTTGCAAAAAGGAGACCGAGGCCAAAAATCTTTGGGGCCCATTAAAAAAAGTGCATGACTTTGGGTCTTTTATCACGCAGTGATATTATTTTAGATTAAAAATTTGTATTATAACCACGGCCCTTTTGGTGCCTACCATACACACTTCTATATTTAGTACAAAATCATGGTTCGTCTATAACTTTTTCTGGTTATACAATTTTGCTTAACAAGAGACAATTGTAAATATTGACAGGCCCGTTCTGGTACCTCCCATGCAGAAGTTGGGCGTCCGCTGGACATGTCGATATGATAAATATAGGCAAACTCTTCCGATCTTAATGCAATTTGGTATTTTTTTTGTCAAAAGTCAGTGACGCAATAAAAAAGGGTGATTTCCCTACCCGTATTTTAGTACCTCCCACTAAAATGGTGGTAAATAAATCCCGAAAAACGGAACCAATCTTTATTAAATTCGGTGTTAGCTAATATGTACTCAAACGGCACTCTCCTACGGAAAATAGGTGCATTTGGAACTCTCATTCTGGTACGTCACCTAATAATAGATTTTGAACCCCCAGTTATTTCGAAGCAGGTGGGCACTTTGACATTTATGAAGTGACAGACTATTAGATAAAGGTTAGAAATTTACGAAATGGGTCGCATTACTCTTGAGGAACATTTGAAAATGTTAAAAGCTTTTTTCCAAAGTTCTGAGTCTTCAACTCAAACTGTAAGAAATCTACGAAATAAGTTAGATTGAAATAGAGTTGTCATCAACGCAGATTGTAGATTAATTTGCCATGCGAGTTCGTCAATCCTCGGCGTTAATGGACAAAGGAATTTGTGTACGTGCGTGTTCGGTGGAAAATATTGCCGCTGTCGCTGAAAGTGTGCTCGAACAGGCCTCAACATCAACTCGCCACCGTTCGCAGTAACTGAATATTTCTCGCACTTGTTTGCGCACAATTTTGGGTAAAGACCTCGGCATGAAGTCTAGTTAGTCCAAGAAGTGAAGCTTCGTAGCCATCCGATGCGTTTTCGCTTAGCAGGATGGGCTCGCTTGGCTGCAGATGAGCATTTATACCGAAAAATCATATTTTCAGGTGAAGCTAAATTTCACCCCGGTGTTGTCGATAAAAAACAAAGCTGTCGCATTTTGGGCATCGGAAAATCCACATGTCCTCGAGGAGAAGCAGATGCATTCACAACGAGTGATAGTTTGGTACAGTTCTTGGCATGACGGCATCATAGGCCCATTTTTCATCGCTATCAATGGCGAGCTGAGTGAGTTTTAGTTCCCAAAAAATGAAGAGGATGACATGGACAATGTATGGTTTCAATAGGACGGATCTACGTGCCACACCGTAAACGTTACAATCGATATTTTGCGCACTGTGTTCGAAAACCGCATAATCATCTGAATCTCGGAAGTCTATTAGCCGCCTCGCAGCTGCGATTTGACCTCGTTAGACTATTATCTCTAAGGCGCCAAGAAAGGTATGTGCTACGCAAACAATCCCGAGTCTGTTTGGGTCTTAAAACACGAAATCGCCGCTGTCGATCAAGAGATAGAGGTCCAAACAATCGAAATTGTACTGAAAAGATGGGTAAATCCAATGAGGAACTTTAAAGCAATTCGTGGAAGCTATTTGCACGATGTTGTGCTTCATTCATAAATGTCAATGATGGGTCTTACCAATAACATCATAATTTTGAAAACAAGTCTATTAGTATTGTTTTAAAGCAGAATTAACTTCCAAATTGTACATGACCCACCCTTTACAAAAAAAAATATGTGACTGTGCGCTTGATTGATGCGGTATTTTCTGGAAACCACAACCGATCTTTATGAAATTTGGTACTACAAAATATCTTGTAAAAAGCTACTGTGTAATGAAAAATGGACCAACTAGCCAAGACTGTTTTTATACCTCCCATACAAATGTTGGGCTGACAAATACCTGGTAGTCACAATAAATCGCCAAAAGTACAAAAATATAAAATTAAAAAATATTTTGAATATGGTAGAATTTTACACGCCCAATCGGATGATATCAGTTTCAAAATAATATAAACCTTTTTTGAATGAAACTTGGATTTTATGGATGACTTAGGGTGAGGGTATATTTAAGTCGGTTCACCGATTAAAATTTGTGATACTTTTTTCGTTGTTACCGATATTTTATATATTTCACATTGTTTTGATAAAGTTGCTAAACGCTGAAAAATAATGGCCCAATAACATATTGCAGGAAACATTTACATGTTTGCAAGCATTGTTTTCATGAATTAAAGATCTGCTGCCTTTTTGTTACTTTATTGTCTGTCTTGTTTTTGTTTTTACCGGGTTTCAACAAACAAATCCACATTTGGGCCTCAAATACATATATTATAGGCTATTAATCATTGTGTCTCAAACATGTTATATTGAATAACAACCACGATGTGTTTGGGCACAATTATAGTATATTTGCGACAAGCTACAAACACATTATATTTGCATCCAAACAACAAAAAGAAGACAGATTTTTCAGCTTGTATATATTAAAAGGTTTATCAGTCCTAATATAAGAAGTCACTGAAAATTGCTCTAGTTAGTAGGCTAGCATGCACTGACTAATAGCCGAAAATTGTAGTACTAACTTCAAAGATCTAGTAGTATTTAAAAGAATAAAGACTAAACCTAAAAATTTTATAACATCACTGATTTTTAAATGATAGTATTATTGTTTAAATTTTTGAATGCAAGTTTAAAACAAAAAAAATATTTTTTATTAATCAAAAATAATAATTTCTCCACGCTTGTATCATTACAATTTCATTTATAATAGGGAAATATAAAATTTAGTCGTATGAATTAAAGTATTGACTTCGAATTGGTATCAATATATAAGATAAACAAAATTTGATGGTGCATTCGTGACTTTTGGTAGTTTCAACTAAACACATCAGTGTTTTGGAGTAAATTTTTTTAAACAGTCTTTAAAAGCTTATTTAAAATCCATCTTCTCTCCTGAAAACTACTCGTAAGATGTTGTTTCTTTTTGGCACAGATACAGATAGATTTTTTGATGAAATTATTATCAATAATTTTCGTAAGATTCAATAAGACCAAACAAAAGTTGTCCTTTCCGTCATGTTCAACTGAAAATACTACACGAAAAATAAGAAGAAACAAATCATTAAAATTCATCATATAATAACTGACACATGTCGTGTCTGTGTCAATAATTTGCCAATCTTCATATTTTCATACTTTCATATATTTTGATTTAACTTCTTTTTCACTTTTCGCATACGTATGACCTACTTGTATAATTTCAAGCATTGTGGGTTGTTAGTTAGCACTGATTTCATGACAGTACAAGCAAAATGACAGAAATTTTACTACAAATCCGTGAAATTATAATAATTTGTCATGTACAGAAAAAAAGATATATCACTACACTCGGCAGGACATGGTCAAGTTTTCAAAATATATTAAGACGTTACATTAATACCGGCTAAATAGAGCCAGAAAGACGATCTGGACGCCAAAAAAAAGTTAATGCTGCGAACAACCGAATTTGGAATAAATACTGATGCAAGAACCGAAATTGATACCAAATTTAGTTGGAGTAACCGAATCTGGCATTAATACGGTTGTAGTAACCGAATTTGGCATCAATTCGGTTGTAACTATCGAATTTGATATCAATTCGGTCGCAGTAACCGAATCTAGCTTTAATTCGGTTGCAACGACCGAATTTGGCGTCAATTCCTTTGCCGTAACCAAATTTCTCATGAATTCTGTGGGTACAACCGAATTCATATTCAATTCGGTTACCACGACCTAATGCCATGTATTTAACATATGACGTTTAAAATTCTATAATCAAATGTTATTTTAAAAAGAATTAAAAAATTTCAAAATTGTTTGCTGTTATTAAGAAAGGTAAGTAAAATATGTTTTGTATTAAAACTTCTTATTTTGCAGAAATTATTGAAGCAGATATCAACAGTTTTCAAGTTTTTCATGCTCGGTCATGAGAGATGTGCTGCAATCGTCTGTATACAAAATTGTTTAGGACCTAAATCAGCCGATACATCAGCCGAATGTCAGAATTAGTGCGGTGTCCCGTGTTGGCCGGGACTTGAAAAAGGTCGGAAGAGGCATGTAAAACAAATTTACTTTAATTTTACATTTAATTTAGATTACCCAATATGTATGACTTTATTTTCTCGCTTTTTGAATTTCTTTATAAGAATACAGGAAAATAAAACATCATTTAATAATAAAAAACGTTAATAATTAATTTGTGACACTATCTAAATTCGGTTATAACAACCTCTAATTCGGCTGTGACAACCTATAATGAGGTTGTGTTAACCTCTAATGAGGTTGTGTCAACCTGTAATGAGGTTGTGTCAATCTCTAATTCGGTTGAGACAACCTCTTAATTCGGTTACGGCTAATTCGGCTGTCTCAACCGAATTTTTCTGTGAGTGTAGGAATCGAAATTAATAACTTCAAGAACAAAACATGGAATAATTTTTTATCCACATTAGATAAGGGCTCTTCTCCTTTTTGGAATATTAGTAAAATATTAAGGAAGAAGACAGCAACTATTCCAATACTTAAGCATAATAATGCTCGTTTTTCTACTAATCGAGAAAAATGTGAGATTTTTGCTGAGAGTTTTGCCTCTAATCATGCCAGTTCAACTAATATCAGTGACTCTGAGACTATGAATGAAGTGAATGTCATAATCAGTAATATCCTGGATTCTAGTTTCAACTCTGCTGAGGAATTATTAACAACCCAATCGGAAATTTTGTCAATTATCAAGGGTTTAAAAAACAGGAAAGCGCCTGGTGTTGATGGCATTAATAATAGGTGTCTTAAGGCTCTACCTAAGAAGGGAATGCGATTTTTAACACTTCTTATAAACTCTTGTTTTAAATTGGGATACTTTCCCAAAGAATTTAAGGAGGCAAAAGTCATACATATTAAGAAGTCTAACAAGCCATCTGACTCGCCGTCCTCTTACGTCCGATTAGCTTATTATCGTCTATTGGGGAAATAATTGAAAAAATAATAAAAGAAAAACTGGTTGATTTTATTGAGCCAAACCTCATCATACCTCCACAACAATTTGGTTTCCGTAGGGAACAGAATACAACGCATCCTCTTAAAAGAACAAAAAACATAGTTCAGTCTAATTTTCAAAACCAAAAATCAACGGGCATGATTCTTTTAGATATAAAGGCCGCTTTTGATACCGTATGGCATGATGGTCTCATCTACAAAATGATTAATTATAATTTTCCGACTAGATTAACAAAAATTATACAAAGCTTTTTAACATCAAGGACTTTTAAAGTATATGTAGGACAGCAAAGTTCAGATGCATTCCCTATTCCTGCTGGCCGCCCACAAGGTTCCTGTCTCTCCCCTATTTTATATAATTTGTACACATCAGATATACCTCAACAGAGGAACTCTAACTTATCTATATTAGCTGATGATACAGCTATTCTGTCTTCCGAAATTTTAGCAGTAGATATTATATCCAATTTGCAAGAGGCCTTAAATGATATATTAATATATTTCAGGAAATGGAAAATAAGGATAAATTGCGAAAAGACACAGACATTATATTTTACAAGGAAAAGGAAACAATGTTTTATTACTCAAAGTACCATTTATATTAAATGGGAAGAGAAAGCTAAATATTTGGATGTTTAGGTTCGACCCTAGATTAAACTTCAAATATCATATTTCTTACATAGTTAATAAAATTAATATTACAATTCGAATTCTATATCCACTCATTAATAGCAATTCATCTTTAAGTATTGAAAATAAAATGATAATTTTGAAGACTATTTTTCACCCAATTATGTATTATGCAGCACCATTATGGTCACATAGTGTCCAGTCTCATATTAAAAAATTGCAAATCGCACAAAATAAGATTTTGAAAATTATTTACAATTTACCTTGGTTTCATTCTACAAATCGTTTACATTCTCTTGCAGATGTAGAGTTAGTTTCCGTCAGATCGGAAAGGCTTACCCAGAACTTTAACACTAAATGTTTAAGTTCTGAATTCTCTCACATTTGTGAATTAGGCTCTTATTAGGGCTTAGGCATTTAAGTTAGTTGTAAGTATAAATTTGTTGTTATTCCTTTTTTTTTTTTTTTCCTTTAAATAGGTTTTTGCAAAATTTTCCCTTCATTATAATTTTATCATATAACCTGTAAATTTCTCACAACGCTTGTTATTAATAACGGGTCCGCCAAATAACTTTTTTTTTTTTTGAAAATGCTATGAAAAAAAACTACTAAATATTTTCTCAAATTTCTTTTTTTTTATTTGTCATTCATTTATCATTCAAATGGCTGCCTCGGCTGGCCATGCAGTAGCCTACACGATCGGTCCAATTTTTAAGCATATTATCGATTATGTGCAGCTGTATTTCACCAATGGCTTCACGAATATTGTCCTTTAAAGCGTCAATTGTCTCTGGCTTGTCGGCGTAACACTTATCTTTGAGGGCATCCCACAAATAATAGTCCAACGGTGTCAAATCGCAGCTCCTAGGTGGCCAAACGACATCAGCTCTGCGGCTGATAGTGCGATCTTCAAAAACAGGGCGCAAAACATCGAGTTTAGCTTCGGCTGTGTGGCACGTACCATGATTTTCAAAGTAATGTCGCAATATTTCCCAGCGTTGTTCAAGCGTATGCACAACCATATTCGTTCAGCGGAAGGATAAAACTAATTATCTGTCAAATCAGACATGAGCTAAGTGTTACCGTTCACGAAATAAGCAGATGGCGGACCCTTTATTTAAGTAGTAAAAGGAATATTTCTTGAACACTTCGTTTTTTATATATTAATACTTAAATGATATTGTTATATTACTGATGAAAATAAATAAATTGAAATTGAATCTCTCAATGAAAACCCGTATATTTGAAGTTATTAAAAACAAAAAGGGTTGTACCCATTACAAATAGTTCTTAAATTAGGTAAATTGAAGTAAAATTAGTTAAAGTTCCTTTATTCAAGTGAACCAAAAAAATAGCACATTTTTGGACTTTTTTTAAATTTATCACAAATAGTTCTTCAGCTAAGAAACCACTATTGTCATGATTTGTTTTATATCTCAAGATGTCTGGCTTCCATTTCCATTTTAAAATTCTGCAATCGGTTACAAATTGCAAAAGATACAGGCGGCTGAATATGGAATTTTTAGTGCTTATAAATAAGTGAACCGGAGTGTATATTTGCGACGAGCTTCGAACACGTTATAAACGCTTGTCCAATTTGAGTGATATGATTTCATTAAAAAAACACACACACTATTTGTTAAGAAAATTTAAATGTTTTTTATTTAATGTGAAGTACAATCGATACAATTAAGTTCTGAATAAAACGTCTTTCAAATGGCCTCCACGTCTTCTTTTGCCGGAACGAATTCGATGAACCGAATTTTCGAGCACTTTTTCCACTAAATCAAGTCATATGTTGTGAATAGAACGTTCAATATTGACTTGTAAAGCTTGATGAGAGTCTGGTTTATTGCTAAAGGCCAATGACATTAAATAACCCCACAAGAAATAGTCTAATGTTGTTAAATCACAATTTCTTGGAGGCCATTCAACAAAGTCACAATTTCTTGAAATAATCGAATCTTCAAACATTTCTCTCGGTTATTGCATGTGCTGTGTGGCACGTGTTTATTTACTGCACCACTCAGATGAAAGTGAGCCTCATCGGAGAAGATGAAAATTGCAAAAGCGTACAAAAAGTTGCAATTGGAGAACGATTATTTTGATAAAAAAAAAATTGAATAATTTGTAAACGTTATTCTTCCGTATATCTCTCCAGGATGAAATTGTAAACATTACTGCATACAATGAAAAAAATGATACAGATCATGACATACTACAAATGGCCGAAATGTCACGTAGAAATCATATCACTTAAATTTATTTTCATATCATATCACTTTATTTACCTGAAAACAATAAAAAAGATTTAATTTCATTACGTCTAAACGAAATCATAAGTGCGGTAAGCGAACATTTGTTGAATTAAAAGTATCATTTTATATCAGATTAATAACTGAAATGGTTCACGACAAACGAATAACTTTTACAACAAATGATATATGGTTACTCCAAACTCAAATTTAGATATCATTACACTAGCCAACAGTCGTTTTGTGATTTGTTTCTAGCATACGTTTTCTCATTGATTTTGACCTACTAAACACGAAAATGAGTTTTAAAAATTTTTCTGTTGATTGGTTTTCGAGATACAAATTTTTGAAGTTTTTGACGTGACAACGTCTTAAATTAGGTTGCGGCTGGGAGTCACTTATGAAAAAGTGTAACGCCCGGTAACGTTACGATGAGTCACCGAACACAAGTAAACGCAATGTGTTTACTTGTGTGCCAGAAACGATTTGCTTTGCTGGCTTCTAGTGGCTGTTGGTCGGTGGTGTGAGTGTTTTTGTTTTTTGGCACATCATATATATGACGACTGAGCAAGTATGTATGTGCGTATATATGTGCGTGTGTATGAATATTGATTTAGATCAGTCTGCATTGGATAAGGTATTATTTTTTGTTTTTTTTTTGTTTTTTGTTTTTTGGCTTTATGATATGTGTAGTGTATGTTTGTGTGTAGAAATTTTCATATGAATTAGGTAGCCAAAACGAAACAGAGAGCTGCGGTCGGCTTTAAAAACGATATGCGAATATGATGAATTGAAATACTTTTTGGTTAGTAAATTATTTTCTTTTGTTTTTAATAAAAGAAATGTTTATTTTTGACGTGACAACGTCTTAAATTAGGTTGCGGCTGGGAGTCACTTATGAAAAAGTGTAACGCCCGGTAACGTTACGATGAGTCACCGAACACAAGTAAACGCAATGTGTTTACTTGTGTGCCAGAAACGATTTGCTTTGCTGGCTTCTAGTGGCTGTTGGTCGGTGGTGTGAGTGTTTTTGTTTTTTGGCACATCATATATATGACGACTGAGCAAGTATGTATGTGCGTATATATGTGCGTGTGTATGAATATTGATTTAGATCAGTCTGCATTGGATAAGGTATTATTTTTTGTTTTTTTTTGTTTTTTGTTTTTTGGCTTTATGATATGTGTAGTGCATGTTTGTGTGTAGAAATTTTCATATGAATTAGGTAGCCAAAACGAAACAGAGAGCTGCGGTCGGCTTTAAAAACGATATGCGAATATGATGAATTGAAATACTTTTTGGTTAGTAAATTATTTTCTTTTGTTTTTAATAAAAGAAATGTTTATTTTTTATAATAAAAGAAATGTTTATATTTTATAATAAAGGATATGTTTATTGTTTATAATGTCACATTTGATAATGTGTTCATAGAAATCGCACAGGTACCTACATGGTGTTGAAATTACTTCTATTTTCCTAAACCATAAGTTTCAATAAATGTTAAAACATCGCCCGTGAGTTCTAACACTCATTGGGCAAGTGAGTTCATTGCACTCCTATTGTGCAATTTAATTATATTCATATCAATAAATATTCTATCGAGAAAAAGACGTTGTCACGTAAAATCTTCGCCCGTAAAACCGACTTTACAGGCAACAATTTTTTTATAATAAAAGAAATGTTTATATTTTATAATAAAGGATATGTTTATTGTTTATAATGTCACATTTGATAATGTGTTCATAGAAATCGCACAGGTACCTAGATGGTGTTGAAATTACTTCTATTTTCCTAAACCATAAGTTTCAATAAATGTTAAAACATCGCCCGTGAGTTCTAACACTCATTGGGCAAGTGAGTTCATTGCACTCCTATTGTGCAATTTAATTATATTCATATCAATAAATATTCTACCGAGAAAAAGACGTTGTCACGTAAAATCTTCGCCCGTAAAACCGACTTTACAGGCAACAATTTTTTTTTTAAATTTTTGGAGGTACACTTACAATTTTGAGCATATCTTTCGTCTTCTTTGACGTATTTGATCCTACTACTACTCAAATTAAAGCAAATTGAGCCGTCTACAACTCATTCTCAGAAAATTTTCAAATCGGGTGAGTAGTTTTGATGTTGGCGGCTTAAAAAGGTTAAAAAACTGCGTTTTTTTAGTAAAAATGTGGCAGAAAAATTCATATAAAAATTCATATAAAATATAAAACGCGATGCTAACAGCGATTTTGGTTTTTTTACGTATAGCTGGCATTTTTCCAAAGAAAATAAGCACTTACTTAACAAAATCTGACAACAAATGGCGGACTTATAATTTTTTTGGTAAAACACCGAAATTCCGCTATTTCACGATATTTTGATTTTCATTATTTGCACAGCTTACCTACCCAACGCAAACGAATAAATACATTTGAACTTAATTTAAAATAAACAAATTAGTCTTAGTAAATTTTTTTTTAATTTATTTAGAGCACTACATACTCAATGTATGGCACAATTAGAAATGGATGTGCCAGGTTAGCTAAACTAACGAAATTAACCAAATCAACGCCCATAAAAAATGAGTAGAAACAAAGATATAACTGTACATTTTATGCCATGTGGAAAAACAGCTGACTTCTTCTTTGTTTTTTGTATTCGCTGCAATTGGTCTCACGTATTAGGGTCCAAATGTAGTCACCCATCATAGCCGTGTCATAGATGCCCTGATAGCGTCGTTCCATAGCCTTCAATTCCCGATGAAAGCGCTCGCCGTGTTCGTCGCTCACGTCTCCTAAATTCTCAGGGAAAAAATCCAAATGAGAATGCAGAAAGTGTATTTTAAGTGACATGTGCACTCCTACCCAAAAATGAAAAAAAACGAGAATTAAAACGCTATTTAAATTAACATTTGTTTCAAAAAAAACCTACCCATTGCTTCATAGTTCTTTACCAGATCCTCAACTATGTCCTTATAATTATGGCTTTTGTTGTTTCCTAAAAAGTTTTCCACAACAAGCCTGAAGGAATTCCATGCTGCGGCTTCGATGGGTGATACAAGCTTCGGGAATGTTTCATCTTTCAACCTTTTTTTTATATCGGGTCCTGCGAAGACTCCTTCTTTAATTTTTGCCAGCGAAAGGTAAGGGAAAATTGACCGTAAATATGCAAAAGCTTCACCTTCTTTGTCCAATTTTTTGGCAAAATTGTTTATCAAACCCAATTTTATGTGCAGCGGCGGAAGTATTATATTTTCACGGTTCTCTATTAGTGGTTTGCGCTGAACATTCGCTTCTCCAACTACAGGTTTCGTTCGTTCCGGCCATTTTTTTTTGAATATAATGCTGATCATCAGCGCGGCTATTCCAAAGGCACAGAAAACAGCAATGTCGCGTATAGCCTCCTTGGAGTCCACACAGAATGGCCACAACTTTGAGGTCGGCGCATATTTTCCAATTATATTTGCTATACTCTATGCATTTCAGCAAAATGTTCATAGTTTCATAGTTCTCCTTTGAATGAACCGCATGAGCAATAGGAAGAGATGGCTTTTCATTCCCATTATGTAAGAGAACTGCCTTCAAGCTCTCTTTGTTGCTGTCAATAAACAACCTCCATTCATTGGGATTGTGAATTTGGTGAAGCTCTTGGAACAAGCCGGAAATGTCGCTGCAAAAACATATTTGGTCTTTCTTTGTATAAAATTTTGCATACTGCTGGTGACGCTTCCTGTACGCTGTTACTTTCACTTCTGAATCCGCAAATCCACACTGTACCATCCGAGACGCAAAAAGTTCGGATTTCTCCTTAGTGAGACCAAAATCGCGCACCCAATCGTTTAGTTCGGCCTGTGACAGTAATTTTCGCTTTCTGCACGCCCCAAATTCGCTTGCACTTGACTCGGACTCTTGATCTGACGATTCTGCTTTTTGAAGAGATGCACCAGGGCACACTGGATATGGTACATCATTCGAATGTGGTACTGGAAGTGCAAACGATCCCACTTGAGCGTAGTTCCATTTTAAAAATCTCCCTACCCCACTGTTTGTGGTGAGGCAAAAATAACAGTCTGTGGAATGGCATAGCGGCTTTTTCCACATCATTGGTGTATCGAATTTCATATGGCGCCTAAAATTAAAATAAATTACTATATTTGCTTTGCTTAATGTGTTTAAATAAAAATTCTTACCTTCCGCCAGCTGCCCAGTTGGTTAGGATTATATAGCAAAGATCACATAGCGACTTAGGTGTCCATGATTCTGTGATATTTGGTGAAATACCAAAATAATTCAAATAGTGCAATTGCACTGCTGGAGTAAACGTGTGTGCGTGATTATTCTTTATAAACTCGCCACAAACATTGCAGAAATTGTCTGGATTGTTCAAACACTCGAACACACGTAGTCTTTTACTCATTGTCTTACTTGTTGGGTAGGTATTATATGCACTTAAATTCAATTTGTTTCACTTTTTACTCGTACTACTCGCGTTCGTAGACACTTGTTGAATGACAAAAAACGATAAATGAACACCTATAAATACTATACCTGGCTATATACCTGATTCAGCAAGTGTGCGTTTCAAATTGTGGAAAAGTTTCCAAATAATGACCACTCACAAATGTGGGGGGAATTTCTGTAAAAAAATCCGATACAGGTAGCCATCGGGAAAACACACATCAATAAAAAAGTGTAATTCCCTTTAATTGACTGTGAACGGAGTAGCAGTCATAAAGGAACACGAAGAGCGTCCACGCACATTCAGAAGCGTATATTACTCTGCAACCACAATCATAAAAATTAAATAACTATTTGTGTATTACTTATTTTTTTAATTCTGAGAATCATAAAAATTACGTAAACGTTTTTTCCAAACAATTTTGTACATGTAAAGTGGGTTTGCCAAAATTCGTATCGTAAAATGCACCTGTGTTTCTATGTTCTGCATTTTCATTATACCATTTTCTTAAAAACATCGACGAAACGTCCCTACGGTATTGTAAATAGGTTTTTTACAATTATGAAATATTTGTGTTATTAATATTAATTTAAAAATTGTATCAAAACTGCTAAGTGCTGTGACATTTGAAAAAAATTTCCAAAAAAAAAAATTGCTGATTTCACTAAATTTTTGAAATTTCACGTCCCTTGCCAGAACAGAAGACATTAACCCAGGGTGGTGAAATTTTGAACAGAAGTAACTTATGTATAGGAGCAACTGTTCCGTTCTATTCCAAAAGGATTATAAAAAACTTGCTTTTTCGATCCCTCCTAGTAGTTTAGCTGTGCAAATAATGAAAATCAAAATATCGTGAAATAGCGGAATTTCGGTGTTTTACCAAAAAAATTATAAGTCCGCCATTTGTTGTCAGATTTTGTTAAGTAAGTGCTTATTTTCTTTGGAAAAATGCCAGCTATACGTAAAAAAACCAAAATCGCTGTTAGCATCGCGTTTTATATTTTATATGAATTTTTATATGAATTTTTCTGCCACATTTTTACTAAAAAAACGCAGTTTTTTAACCTTTTTAAGCCGCCAACATCAAAACTACTCACCCGATTTGAAAATTTTCTGAGAATGAGTTGTAGACGGCTCAATTTGCTTTAATTTGAGTAGTAGGATAGTAGTAGGAT
This sequence comes from Phaonia tiefii, assembly GCA_963931995.1. Classification (NCBI taxonomy): domain Eukaryota; kingdom Metazoa; phylum Arthropoda; class Insecta; order Diptera; family Muscidae; genus Phaonia; species Phaonia tiefii. Next base: position 103,408,096 of record OZ008369.1, on the reverse strand, counting down.
CAAATACGTCAAAGAAGACGAAAGATATGCTCAAAATTGTAAGTGTACCTCCAAAAATTTAAAAAAAAAACTTCCAAAATTTGTATCTCGAAAACCAATCAACAGAAAAATTTTTAAAACTCATTTTCGTGTTTAGTAGGTCAAAATCAATGAGAAAAATTATGCTAGAAACAAATCACAGAGAAAATTTTGTTATTTGTGACCTAGTGTTATTAGCAATCAAACACTATTTAGACTTAGTTTGCTGCGTGGTTTGCTTCTGGCTGCTTATCGCTCACTCGCCTTTCTACTCTCTTTTCTATCAATTTCCTACTTCGTAGTCGATCAGCTGTCTCATTGATACCGCCTGCTCGAATATGAATGCACTCTTATTCATTTGCTTTCACAAATGTTTGGTTTGTTATGCTCCTGAAGATAAAGCTACAAAACATTTTGAAAGAGAGTAGCTTGTTGCTACTGTCGAGTATGTACGCACCTTTTTGTTTATATACGGACACCACTACGTGATAAAAGACCAAAAAAAAAAAAACACCCGTGTCTACTAGTTTTGTTCAAAGTCATGCACTTTTTTTTATGGGCCCCCAAAGATTTGGGGCCTTGGTGTAATTTTTGCAAAAAAGTGATCAATTTGTCAGGCTCTTATCTTCAAAATTTTGATTTACTCTCTGAGGAAAAATTTTAGCTCTTTCTAAAAAGATCAAAAATTGTGAACATACAGGGTGTTCCAAAATCTTTCCGAAAAATTTAAACGCGCGATAGCTTGGATCAATATGAATATTTTTTGTTCTAGCAAACGGCTACCGTTTTCGAGCTATAGCCTCTCAAAAAATAATGCATTTCTAAATGCATTTAATTCATTTTAAAACAACTTAGTTTTTTTAAAACATTTTTATCTGAGTTATGTGTCAAAAAAAAAAAAAAAATTGTGTAAAGAAAATTTTTTTTTAACAATTAATTCAAAGAAAATTTATTTAAAAATTTAAAGTTGTTTTTGAAATAAGAAATGCATTCACAAATGCATTTATCTTTGAGATTCAATAACTCGAAGTCGGTAGGGGATAGAACAAAAAATATTCATATTGGTCCAAGCTATCGCGCATTTAATTTTTTCGGAAAGTTTTTGGAACACCCTGTATAAAATCAAAAAACCTTCACCTTCAAGGCCAAAAACGCAAAAAAACTTTAAAAAAATTCGATTTATTTTTTAACTTTTTTCCCCTGTTCAGGTCCATAGGTAGCAAACCGTTCAAAATTCAAAGATACAATCAACAACAAAAATATACATAAGATCTCAATAAACAACTTTCTAGAACATTTGAACTTCCTTGGAATGATTCTTAACACCGTTTAGGTTTGTAGTGTTTAGGTAGCCGCAAAAGTGAAAAATATCCCGAACATTTTTTAATTTCATTTGATTTTTCTTTACTTCAACATTGCTATCTATTACAAAAATAATAAAAAAAATATTCGTATTATGTTTATAATGTTAATGTCCCTGGATTTGCAAATCGCACTCTCTTAAGTTGGGGATCCAAATCGTCGTTCGAATCATCCGAATCTGACTCTGATTCAGAACTTATGGTGTCCACAGGCACGTTGCTTCCAGACTGCCCTCCATCATCTGCGTTTTCTTCTTCAAATACTTCATTAACATCATACAGGGTGATCTTGTGACTCCACCAATATACCTGAAATGAATTAGAAAAGAAATCAAAAAAGGAATGCAAAACAATGCATCAATAAAATTGATATTAGTTCTTTGCCTTTGTATCGTTTTTCCATGGGCATTGTGGTTTGGTGAAACCGTGCTCCTTGCTCATCGGATTCGGTAGGGAGTTGTTTGATAAAATCGTCACAATGAAAATGAAGAAAATGCAGCTTTAAAGTCATCGATGTTCCGTTGTTTTCAAAATAATACAGCATTTCTTTCACCCATTCTCTTGCTCTGGTGCATACAAGGTGAAGGTAAATCCATGCCATTGAATGACTATCATCAAGCGTTGATTCAAAGTTGCTCTTGAATGTCAGGGCTGTTAAATGACGACAAAAACAAAAATAAAGACAAAAATTAAACGGTTTCCTTTATTTCCTGCAAAAGTCATTTCTGACAAATCTGGGGTAAATTAAAGCTCGTTTACGGCCAAAGAAGCGACTTTTGTGGAAAATTTTGTTAATTTACTATATAAGAATACAAGTTTGCGTTCAGCCGTGAGATGAGGGGCAAACCAAAAACATATTTTAATTTGCGTGTGCACCTTGTTAGGCTAGGCTAGGGAAAGACCATACCGTGTCAGTTTCCTGGACCTGTTTCAGAAAATTGTTAGTGATGAAACGGAGATTTATAAACTATTAAAAAATTATAGCTTTTGCCAATTGTGACAATTTTAATCTGTCAGTTGTCAGGAGTATCAACAACGAGGTGTATCTCACAACTCACATTTTCGACGCAAGAGTTAATGATTACTCCTCACGACTGTGTAAATTCAAACCCTGCCCAAACCAAACTTAGCTATTAGAATTTATATTAATGATGGTACAAATGCCAACAAATTGTAGTTGACATTAGTGAAACTAATGCTGTGTTTACGGTCCACATAATTTTACAACCTGCAAGCCAATTGGGTAATCTTTATGACCCAGAGTACATATATACTCGTAGTAAAGTATATACGTACACACGATTAAGGGATAAAATGTGTTAGTGACTGCTATTTAACATGCATACTCTAAATATATAAACGGGTATGCTAAACTTTATAAAGGTTAACATAGAAATGTATACAATTTTATTGAAGTGAAAGAAATTATTTAAATGACACCACCTGTAGTTTCGCCTTTAATAGAGTGATAACTTAAACTTTAAAGCCTTAACAAAATATTTTGGGAAACGGTTCTAAAGTGTTCGAAATACGTAGAGTGCTGCTGGGTATGTAGGGTATAAATGTGACCAATAATTTTGGCATTTGAAAAAAAAATATATGTGTGTGTGCAAACAGTTTAGTGTCTTACCATACGACTATATGTGCCCACATATCTATATATATGTATCTATATGTATGTGTGTATCCTTATTGTATATATTTATATATCTGTCGATTAACGTAATAAAGTTCGTTAACAGAATTCTTAATGAACTAATTAAGGACCTAAATGAGCAGCGGTGGCGTTAACACTGAGATACTTAACAAATTTATTTACTTTTGAAAAGTGTGTATCTTTGAAAGTGTTAACTGTGTGTGGTTGCCAACTTGACAGTCATTCCTACTTACACGTGTTCTATGGTGAGACGATATAGAATTGTATGAATTGTGTCAAAGACCTTAATCTAAACTCCAACCGCTTTGCCATAATCACTGGAAGAGGAACAGGTAAGCTATTCGAGCTTTTTCTTGTACTTTCCAGTTAGTAGCACTAATTGTGATTTTAGTTGATATAATAACGGGGTTTTTCAATAAGAGCGCTACAAAAGTTTTTTAAATAAAACAAACCCGGTTTTAGATACCAATGAAATTCTCTATTCCTGTGCAAGTACGTTCGATGCCATTATGTATGGAACTCGATTTCTTTTGCATGGCCACCACGGGCACGCTTGCAGAAGTCCAGACGCTGAACCCAATTTTCGACGGTTTTCAAGCAAAAATCGGCCGATACTGCTGCAATTTCACGTTATCGATATTCGTACGAAGTTCATTAATCGTCGCTGGCTTGTTGGCATAGACCATTGACTTGACGTAGCCCCACAGGAAATAATCTAACGGCGTCAAATCGCACGACCGAGGCGGCCAATCGACTGGGCCATTTCGTGAGATAACACGTTCACCAAACTTGGTTTCCAATAAATTGATTGTGGCATTCGCTGTGTGGCTTGTGGCGCCGTCCTGTTGGAACCACATGTCCTCCAAGTCCATATTATCCAATTGGGGTCAAAAATATTCGGTTATCATTGAACGGTAGCGATTCGCATTCACAGTAATGTGCCGGTCTTGATTATCACGGAAGAAGTACGACCCAATGACGCCGCCGGCCCATAAACCGCACCAAACCGTAATTTTTTCGGGATGCAATGATGACTCATATATATTACGTGTGGATTGCTGTCTGACCAATAACGCATATTTTGCTTATTGACGAAGCCATTCAGCCAGAAATGAGCCTCATCGCTGAAGATGATTTTCCGATGAAAATTCGAATCATTTTCAAGTTGTTGCTCAGCCCAATGCACGAACATACGACGCTCTTATGGTGGTCAAGCGGCTTCAGTTCTTGCTGCAATTTGATCTTGTAAGGATGTAGGCCAAGATCTTTTCGCAAAATTCGCCACAACGACGTCACAGACATGTCCAACGCTTGAGAACGACGTGTGAGAGACACATTTGGGCTTTCTTGAATTGAAGCCTTAGCTGCAGCAATATTCTCGACACAACGGGCACTTCTTTGTCTCACTGGCACGGGAACATTTTGTACTGTGCCTGTGGATTCAAATTTTTCCACTAGAAGCTCAATTGTTGATCTGGTAGGACGATTATGACGACCATAAATTGGACGTAGCGCTCTTAAAGTTGAGGCCACTGACTCCAAATTTCGGTAGCAAATTTTAATAATTTCGAGTCGTTGTTAGCTCGTATATCTTTCCATGATGAAATGGCAAACCTTACTCAAGAGAAATGTCAAAAGAGCGTGAAAAAATATGGCGTCGTTTGCTGTCCCTATCGATTTGCTTTTGTAGCGTCTCTGTTGAAAAACCCTTTATATGGTGGACTAGCGTGAGGCGAAATTGTAAAAACATTGCCCTCACTCATTAAAAGTGTTGCAGTTTTTGGGATGAGAACACAGGAAATGAGGAAATGTTGTGTTTTGAAAAAATTTGGTTTGTTCTTCTTCTTTTTGTCAGTAATTTTTGTACTTCATACCATTAATTGTGTAATCAATTCATAAACCAAATGATTAAGAAGACGCAGTTAAAGGGTAGAGGGTCGATAGGAATTGAAATCACTCAAAAATTTAAATTTTAATCCAAAAAAATTTTTTTATTCGAAAGATGAATAAATGATAATAACATTAAAATAATTTCGGGAATATGGCCAACGCGGATGGTCATGACAAAGCTTATTCTGGACGTCCAATTTTGGGTCAGTTTTGTCTTGAATAACACGAATAATTGTGGCTTCCAAAGCGTCAATTGTTACTGGTTTACCAGCATAAGCCAGTGACTTCACGTAGCCGCACAGAGAATAATCGAGAGGTGTCAAATCGCAAGACTTTGGAGGCCAATTGACAGGTTCATTTCTCGAAATCCACTTATCGCCAAATTTTGATTTCAATAAATCGATGGTAGTGAAAGACGTATGACACGTAGCGCCATCCTGGTGAAACCACATCTCGCCCGGATCAGTGTCATCCTTTTTTTCAAATTAAAAGATTAACGATCACACACATTAGAATATTCAGTTTTGATTTCCAATAATTGTGTTCTGTATCACCGAAGGTTGGGCATATCAATTGATTTGTAACTCAGTTTTGATTGCACGAACTGAAATATTTAGTTGAAGCCACAGCAACAAGAAATAAATGTGATCTGTCAATCGAGTTTTAATTCTAGCAATCAAATTATCCTCTAGTGGTGAATATTCTCTTAGTTGGATGAACGAAAAATATAAAAACTAATTCGATTGTACCAAATAATATATTCGTATGCTCAACTAAAGTAATTACTTGATTTTGATGGCTGTCACAACTATTTGGTGATACTTTAACTCCTTATGAATTTTATAGAAAAAAAGTAAAAAAAATATTTTTTATTAAAATTGTATATTTTATATTTAAATGTAAACAAAATTATTATTATTTATAACCAGGGTTCGTATTTCGTGATCATTTTTTATCGAAAATATGAAACCATTTCTATATCTCGAAAACGGAGCGTCCAATCGAAAAACAAATATTGACAGTTTTTCCAAATTTGTCTTAGTTTCGATCAAAAACGAGGATGGGTTACCCTGGGAATCATATGTATGTTTAGTTCCTCCAGCAAAGTGTCCACAATTGTTTCAATGGGTTTGTGAAGGCGTCAATAGTGGCGTCAGATTTAGCGATTATATTCAAAGTCTCACTTCACCTCAATTTATGGTAATATGTATTCTTCGCTGGCTGATGTCTATACATTTTATTGTTTTTTCACAACTTTATTTATCACTTTCCGTTTAAAATAATAGTTTTTCTGTAAAGTCCTCGTGTAACATTCAAATAAATGTAGTTTCTCTTTGACACTAAAGCCTCTTATGAAAAATCGAATACATAACTTTGTAACTAGTGTTTTTGTAACAGAAACTAAATTATGCTTATAGTGACTAATATTTGAACACGAATTCTAATATTGTACTTTTTATTAGTTGTATCTTCCATTTCAGATGAATGAGGTTTTAGAAATGCTCAAATTGGTTAATACAACTAAAGTTCGGTAGTAGCAACTTGTATTTAGTAAGACCGATTTGTAATCTATCAATAACATCGACAAATAATTCTGATGTTTGACAATTATGAATTCTAATCAAAAAATAGACTTTATCATGGAATTTCCAAAGCCTGAATTGATTTCCAACTAATCTTTTCCCTGTGTGCATGGTGCGGTTACGAGCTTTATTGACTGTAACGTAAGATCCGGCTTCATTTTGAAGAAATAGGGTCTAGAGATGCCACCAGCGTGGAAACTGCACCAAACGTTTCGACCCCTGCTCTGACCACCTTAAATTTCTTTCGGCGGCGGTCACCTAGCATAGTGACGCGACACCTTCGAGTTTTTAGCCATGAAAAAGCTTCCTAAAATACCATTCCGAATCGGTGTTAAACTGTAGGTCCCAATATGTGAGTATAAAACTAGGAAGCGGCTCACTGGTTGAGAGAAGCTCTGCCAAATTCCTTCATTAGATGTGGTAGGAACCATTTTTTTTTATTTTTTTTATTGGCGTCTGTGGGGTCTGTTGTGGATTGGTCTCACTCCATATGCGGTAATTAAGTTTATTAACAAACCCGTTAAGCCAAAAATGAGCCTCTTCGCTTCGATAAAACTTCGGATCAGTTGTCAACTGCTATAGAGTCCAATCGGTGAAATAACGATGCACATGATGGTCTCGTAGCTTTATTTCCTGCACCATCTGGATATTATCCGGATGCAGGCTTCCGATGACGAATCGATAAATTTGGATCTTCTTACACACTTTCGTTTACAGTGGCGATATTCTCTTCAGTCCCACATTCCTTCGACGTGTTGGTGTTTGTTATTGCATCATTTAGAGAGTATGTGCACTTACATCTCTCCAAAGATCGACGGATGGCTTGCCCAGATGGACGAGTATGTGCGCCATAAAAATCACGAAGTTGTATAAAGTTGCGCGAATTGATGACTGATTTTTAAAGTAAATTTGGATAATTTAGCATGATGATGATTTGCCAGAATATGATCCATGCAAAAACACACCCTTTATAAGTTCTCCCAATTTTTTTAAAAATTGTCAAGTGTTGATGAAAACTTCCAACAAAGGCAGCAAAGGATACCAGCAGGTTTGTAGAGTCTGTCCAAAATTGGACGACCACGACTCCGGCAATTTGAAAACCCACAAGTCCGACTCCAGCATTTTTAACGTATACGACTTCACCTCGACTCCAATATTAAGTAAAACTACATACGTTCTAAGTTATAAATTTCATTAACAATGAAATATTTGCAACTGCATGTAACACAGTGCAACAATATTGGGGCGTGAATGAGTCCTTTGTGGAATGAAAGCCTTGGGTGAAAATATTAAATCCCGGAAGGACAGGTCGCCCTTAGGTTGAATTACTACACGCTGAAAAATGTGTAGTTTTTTTGATGTTTGGATGCAAATATAACTTATGTTTGGGGCTTGTCGCAATATATTATACATGTGTTTGTATTTGCTATTCAATATTACATGTTTGAGACACAATGATTAATAGGGTAAAATATATGTGTTTGCGACCAAAATATATCTGTGTTTGTGATACAAATACGGCTATGTTTGTTGCACTGTATATGCTCTCTCGAGAGTAAGAGAATTAAAGAGGGACAATGAGAGAGTCTATCTTGTAAGTGTGTATCTTAATTTTTGCATTTTTCTCTCAGTCAGATATTCATAGATATTTGTGAAATTTAATAAAAAAAAAGAGTATTAATTAATACACGCTTGGCTAGCATGAACTAGATGTGTATAGAAGTTTATTGTTTGTGTACCAACACATTGTGATAACCAACGCATAGTTGAAACCTTCTGAAACAAAAATCGTGAAAGACAACAAAGAAAGTAGAAGCAAAAGAGGAGCAGCTTCTCATTTCATGATAAAAAACCAAATAATATATTCAATGCAAGTAAATGTAAAAAGGGTCGTTTTAAATGATTTAAGTTTTTGTATTAATTATTTATAAATTTGAATTAATATTGATAAAATTAATCATAATAAATAATACATATATATTGAAATCAAAGAATAAATCGTTTCCAAATATTATTATGATTGTGAGGAAATACGCATATGTTTCCACGTAAGTCTATTGAGGTTTGGGGCAAACACGCGAATGCTTTCACGTAAGTATATGGATGATTGGGATGAAGAACGCATATGTATCCACGTAAAAGCATACATATTTGCTAGTAACCATGCTACTGTTAGAATTTAAATACAAATGAGTTTGGGACTTGCAAACATATGAATGTTTTAAGTGTGTTCCAAACATATACATGGCTCCTGCAAGAATATGTTTGGAAGAATTTGTTAAAGAGGACAGTTTTTTCAGCGTGTAGTATTTGAATAATTTTCATAAAACTATGTCTGTCAATGAAGTTAACATTCAAAACCATTTTAAAAAAGGACAATAGGGACACTATATAGGGACTAATCTATAAATAATAATAATAAATATCCCACATTTATTTTCTACCTCCTTTTCTAAAATCAACAGGTAACCATTTTTTACAATATTTCAAACGTCAAACTGGATATGCTATGTCGCTATCGAAACACTGCTGTGAAAGTTGAAGATATCGATTTCTTGTCTACAATTTTCTGCGCACCATTTTCGTGGAATGTCTTAATGCCAAAGAGTCTCGATTTAAGGTACATTTTTGACAATTCCCGAAGTAAGGACCAAATGGACACGTAAGGAATCGAGATGGACAATTGAAATGTTCTATGAAAAAAAGATTTACTAAATTTCATTAAAGACGTTATATTTCGATTACGCGCTACGGTATTGACGAATATATATGTAGAGTTTTTTTGATACTTTTCAAATTCTATTTCGCTTCAAAATAAAAATTTCATCAGGCAATAAACAAATAGTGCGACATAAGGGGTATTTGCCCTTTTGGAACTTTAATACAATAACCTAAGACTTTCATTCCATATAGGAATCAGACAATTGCCTCCATTTTGTTGCACTGTGTAATATGTCATTGTTGTCAGCACAATGAGAAATACTTTTTTAAAATAATTCTCTATTCAAAATACGATAATAGGGGCGTTTTTTTCGTAACCTATATAAGTTAAAACCAACTGTTATGAAAATACGTTAGCAGAATCAACTTGGCATCACCCGATAATAATACATTTTTATTTGTCATCACGAAAATATTCAATACCAAAATTATAAATAAATCGGAATTTGTTTTTAGAGGTTTCCTTTAGTTTACAGATGTAAATGACTAATTGTCCTTATATATGTACTACGATATTCTTAAATCATAGTGAATTTTTCCTGAGAAATGCAAGTGGAAAAGTGGAAAAGTGAGCTTGGAACTGGAACTCCTTCCTAAACGTTCGTTCGGAAACGTTCAAAGTAAAACTTTATCTATTCAGTATTCGAGACCACGAAGTGGAATATTTATATTTATTAAATTTTAAAATGCAAATTAAATTGCAGTAAACACAATGGCGAATATATAGTACAAACATATGTTATACAAGAAATAAATATTCTGCAATATTATATTGGATGCATTTTTATTATAGATATTTTATACCAATTTTCAGCGAGAAGTGCATACTAGCTTTTACACATTTCATTCGCCATGTGTGGATAGATTATTTTGTATTTTATTTTTTTAATTAAATATTCCTAATGTCAATAGCTATCAGCTCCACGTGGTAGAGATTAGCAAATTCGGGTGACTTGCATTTGCAGCAGTAAAAGAGGAGAGAGCCACCGAACACCAAATACGAATTCACCCTAAGGCGCCACGAGAGCGGTATATGTAGGTGCGATCCGCCAACTGTGTGAACAATTCAAAGTGATATACATATCGCACCCTATCTACAAAAGAGTCATAACTCAAAATTTTCAAATTTTCAGTAGAGCCAAAAAACTGATGTTGTTAACTAGAAATATGTATGAAAATACCGAATTATAGACATATTCATACGGGACTTTTTTGACGAAAGGGAAGAGTAAACGACGTCAGATTTTTACAGCTGATAGAAATGGTCCTTGGTTAATGTTTTCAAGTAAAAAATTAAAATCTGAAAATTTTGAGTTATGACTCTTTTGTAGTTAGGGTGCGATATGTATTTGGGCTTCCATGGAGTTCTTCATTTCCACTTGGACATGTCACTTCGTTATACCCCGTCTTAATCCCACTAGTAGTCATTTTGTTAAAACATTGCCCGAAAATTCGCAGGGATTAGCGCTTCTGTTCAATACGACGCAATTAAGGGTGTTACCATCACCTTTGGTACCAATTGTGTCATCGAAATCCACCGAGTATGTATCGTTGGGCTACTGCTTCCCACATGGATTTAATGCCGGAAGCATTACGCAAGACACCGTTGAAACCATAATTTTTGACCTTGTACTTACGGGAAGTAATTAAAAATTATTTTGAAAAATATTGAAAATATTTTGTTTGAAAAATTACTTACCCTTCCTCTACAGACATAATAATTATTGAAATGTCGTGGAATATAAAATAGGGGATTGACATACAAAAAACGATAACTTGGCAACACTTTTATCGGAGTTAGTCTCAACGTGCAAGTTATCACTTTGTATGAGTTAACGTGTATGAGTTTCGAAAAAACGACCCTAATACAAAACGAATTCACTATTCGAAATAAGGTTAAATTTTTATTTATATTAGGGGTGTTTTTTTCGTAACTTATATAAGTTAACCTAAAGTGTTACGAAAAAAACGCATTGCCGTTAAGCATAATCAACTTGACATCACCTTTTTAATTTTATTTGTCAAATTTTTAAGTCAAATAATATTCAAAAAGTTGTCAATACTAAAATTGTAAATTTGTTTACTACACAAAAACTAATGGAATAAAGTAACGAAAACTCTTTTCGTGAAGTTATGATGGCGGGAGAGGACGAAACAAACCATAGATCAAACATGGAGCAGGCCACATGTTATTGGAATGGATAAATGCAAAAAAGTTCGGTACGGAAGCAGAGTGCCTATAATCAAGAAGAGGATATGTATCGTATTTAGACATTATGTATGTAGGTTCTGTGAAAAGCGATAGAAGGCAGTATAAACTTACAGCTGACCTTACTGTGACTTTTGTCTTCTATCCTTTTATGATCCTATCAATGGTTGAACATCATAACCATTAAGAGAGTTAGGAGAACGTGGATCACATCATCGTTATTCGCCCAGTAGTTTAATGGCAGGTCATCTAGATTTTCAGGGTCTTTAATAGTTGATATGTTTATACACTTTGGTTAGTCTTCATCTGAAGCTTCTTCCACACCTTCTGGCACTACATCAACGCCGAGAGGAGCTTCTTCTCTTGTTTTCTTCATATTTGGCATCATCATCACACTTACATGACAATGCTTAAAAATCTCTGGGTGTTTGCTGAAAAAAATATAATATTTTGGAAAACTTTTCAATTATTTCGTTTGAAAAATTACTTACCTTTTCTCTAGCCATAGTAATTTTCGAAACGCCGTGGAAATATAAGAAATGGAATGACACAAAGTTTATATTTTTCATAAAACAGACTCTAACTTGGTAGCATTTTTATCCGGGTTATTCTCAACTTCTAAAATTATACATGTTAACGTGCAGGTTGTCATTTTGTATGAGTTAACGTGTATAAGTTACGAAAAAAACGCCCCTATTGTTGTAATTTTATTTATATTGTTGTAAAAAAATAAACGGTTTCCCATTACATTCCATGAAGGAATTGGGGAGAGCTTCTCACAACCAGTGAGCTGTGCGCTTTATAGTTTTATACTCACTGATTCGGACCTACAGATTTACACCAGTTCCGAACGTGACTGCCGTCGAAAGAAATTTAAGGTGGTCAGAGCAGCGATCGAACCCAGGATATCATGTACAAGAGGCGCGGACGCTAACCATCGCACCACAGATGGCCATTTTGCTTTGTTGCCCGAAAAAAAACTGGCTCCAAATTGACGATTGTTTCTTCAGTGTTAGCTTTCAACTCTTGCAAGGTTTGTGGTTTGTTGTGGTAAATGCGAGATTTTAAAAAGCCCCAAAGAAGTCTGGCGCACTTAGATCTGGCGATCTGGATGGCTACACTCTGAAAAATAATGTACGTGGAAACATATTCGTATTTCCCCCCCTTTCTTTGTTGTCTCTCACGTTTTTGGTTTCGGAAGGTTTGAGCTATGCGTTGGTTATCACTATGAGTTATTAAACAAAGAATATATTTATATAAAAATCTAGTTCATGCAAGCCATGCGTTTATTTCACAAATTGTCCGACGTTCCGGTTTTCTCATTAAAGGCTCGGACAGATAAACGGCTTCATGTTGTTAGCCTTTCCAGTTTCTTTCCTCAAAATCGTTTCTCGATTTGGTAGCACACATTCATATATACGAAACACATACACGAAAACCAAAGTAACATCACAAACCATTTATGCGTCCCAGCCTTCGTTTAATCTTTTTTCACTGATCAATTGCTTTTGATATCCTCTGTCCCATGAACCATTGACGACTGAATGTATGAAACTAAAACGCAATGCATCAGCCTAAACAAGAAACACTGACTTCATCTGCAATTTGCAATGACTCACTGACTGAGAGAATAGAGAATAATACAAAAATACAGAAACACACTTACAAGATAGACTCTCTTGTAGTCCCTCTCTTATTTTCTTGCTCTCGAAAGATCAGAGACAGTGCAACAAACACAGCTGCATTTGTAGTACAAACATAAATATATGTGGGTCGCAAACACATATATTCTAACATATTAATCATTGTGTCTCAATCATGTAATATTGAGTAGCAAACACAATGTGTTTGTACGCAAGTATATCATATTTGCGTCAAACTCCAAACACATTTTATATTTGCATCCAAACAACAAAAAAGACGGATTTTCAGCATGTAGTTAAAATCTCCAAAACCTCGTTTAACATCTGGTTAACATTCAATAAAATTCGTTGCAACGAACGTCTGCTCGTCGTCGATGTTTGTGGACGTCCTCGGTTCAACGTGCACTACGAGGCCGTCCACTTCTTGCGATATCTCTAACGGACCCAGTTTTCACGAGGCGCTCAGATAAACGCCTAATTGTTCGCGTAGCGACGGGGAAAACGAGATTTCCGTCCTTGTCTTTACTGATGAGAGGACCTGGACCATGTCCATTAGTTCCGTTTTTTGACTTTTTGGTAAACTTTTCGGGCTTCGATCTTCCTTCTGTATATCTCAATTTTCGCACTCTCGCGCTTTCTCCACTGACGTTTCTTAAGCATAAAGAGGTAGTTTACCTATTTTCTTTTCTCTCTATACCGCTTCAGTGTTCTTTTCATCATTTGCAATACGACACTCTTCATCGTACCATGGTTTATTGCGAAGCGGTTTTTCAAAACCAAGAACGGTTGTTGCGGCAGATTTTAAAGAGTCGGATATGGATTTCCACTTTGCTCCAGGATCGGGTTCTGTGCCAGCCCTGAATAGTCTGTGGCTACCTCTGGAAATTGCATCTTACCGATGTCTAGCTGTCTCTGCGTCTGGTTTTGAACGATTTTCGCTCTACTTAATCTTGTTGCGAACCGTTGCTGCTACCAGGTAGTGAACAGAATTGATTTTAGCTCCTCTGATCACTCGTACCTCCCATTACACTGGCTGAGTGCCTTCCATCAATTACCACGTGATCAATTTGGTTCTTCGTTCATTGATCAGGGGATACCCAAGTTGCTTTGTGGATGTCTTTATGCTGGAATCTTATACCAGTAACGACCATGTTTTTTGCCTCGGCAAAATCAATCAGTCCAGTCCGTTGTCGGAACTGTCAATATGTAGACTGAAATTGCCAATAGTTAGATGAAACACATTTCCGCTGCCTACTTTAGCATTAAAATCTCCTAGTATAATCATAATGTCATGGCCAGGGCAGCGGTCATACGTTTCCTCTAGGCGCTAATAGAATATGTATTTGGCATCATCATCTTTCTCTTCTGTCGGGGCATGCAGACAAATTGGGGAAATATACAAATATTTTCATTTTATGCGGATTGTGGCGACACGTTCACTTGCAGGATTGGACCTAGAGACTAGGTGTCTCATTATTTTGCCAACTACAAATCCGCTACTAAATTCATGTTTTGTTTCACATGACAACTGTAGTATATGTCGCAGTTTTTGTCCTTTGTACAGCCATGATCTGTCCATCGCATTTTCTGGATAGCGGTAATGTCAGGCTTATAACTTTCGACGACATCTGCCAATTGGATACTTGCACCGGATCTATATGGAGTTCTAAAATTCCAAGTGCATATACGAAAATCGTGGTTCTTATAACGATTGCGGGGGTTGTTAACAAATATGTTTATGTTTTCTTTTTCCTTTATGTATATTCACTGCCATAGTGAACGGTAGAGGGAAGCAAACCCAGTCCACCGGGTTTTTGCATTTTAGCTACTGCCTTGATGTTTGATTGCAGCCGCCCATTATGGATCAGACGCTGACCAGGCTGTTAATTTGTTCGCTTGCCATACTTTACAACAAAGAAAACGAACACATTTGTTTATTGTAACGACATTGAAGGCTAAATGAATGACAGCATAACCCACCCGATTAGCTTATTTTTAGTGACTCTTCAATGAAAAGTATTAAAGCTATATTTTCGGATCAAGAAAGGAACAATTAGTGGAAACGTATTCTGTTTCTCGTAAACACTTTCATGTGTGTAGAGTGACCGTATATCGGTTGATGCAAACGTTTTTCGATTCTCGTAAACGATTTAATTTATTTCTTATTGTATACGATTCGATTTGAAGTTATTGTTTAAAAGAAAAATTTTCTACTTTTGATAAGCTAAGATCAGGGTTTTTTTCCTGCAGATAAAAAACATTTGAAAAATTAATTTATTACTCACAAAGGACTCCAATGGTACCAATGATGATCTTGTCACGGAGTTCGAAATTAATCATGCCAGTGAGTGTGATTTCCTGAACTATATATTATTCCAACGTAAATCCAAGCAATTTTCACTTAGAAAAATTTATCAAACCTTGAAAGCTTGTAGTACGAACCATAGAATAACACATACTATAGAAGAACTTATTCTCTCATCTGACGTTTCATTTCACACTCTCTCGGTAGGTCTGTGGAAATGAGAGCAAATTAAATTTAAAATTTACATACACCAGGTATAGTTACAAAATATGTTCACTTAACTATTTCCTGTCGTTTTGGTGTAGAACTGAAAAATTTAAATGTATTTTGCACTTTTTTGTTGACTTTTAACGTTGGTATTCATTTGTATTGTATTTAACACAACTAGTTTGCCACAAAAACACGAAATTCGGGTGTAGTTCCTTTGTGGATCGCTGTATACTATTGCCACCATCTGGTATTATTGAACCCATATTTTCCACCCTCCACTGTGTAATTTCCATCGTACCTATGACGTTTAATTTATTGAGCGAATAAAACCTTCTACGTATGTGTTATTCTATGGTACGAACTTCTGTACATTAAAATTCAAAAGTAAAGGAAATAAGGTCACTGCGAAAAGTTCGGAAATGATATTTTTTTCAACAAATTTTCATTCACCACAATTAAAATCCTCCAACCCAGTTATTTTCTGTGATATTTCGTTTACGCGTGACGACATTTTTCTTTGCGTGTATAACCTCTTATTTATTGTCAAATTATGCCGCTGTCCAATTCAAACTACTTGCAACCTTTTATAATCGCATCGTTAAGGCATTCAAAGATATTCATATAAAGGGGTTTTCAACAGAGACACTACAAAAGTAAATCTTTTGACATTTCTCTTCAGTGAGGTTTTCCCTTTCATCATCGAAAAATATACGAGCTAACAACGAGTCGAAATTATTAAAATTTACTACCGAAATTTGGAGTCAGTGGCTTCAACATTAAGAGGCCAACTTGAAGAGGCCTCAACAATCAGCTGTATGGCTTCGTCAATAAGCGAAATATGCGTTATTGGTCAGACAGCAATCCACACGTAATCCGTGAGTCATCATTGCATCCCGAAAAAATTACGGTTTGGTGGGGTTTACGTGCAGGCGGCGTCATTGGGCCGTACTTCTTCCGTGATGATCAAGACCGGCACATTACTGTGAATGCGAATCGCTACCGTTCAATGATAACCGAATATTTTTGGCCCCAATTGGATAATATGGACTTGGAGGACATGTGGTTCCAACAGGACGGTGCCACAAGCCACACAGCGAATGCCACAATCAATTTATTGGAAACCAAGCTTGGTGAACGTGTTATCTCATGAAATGGCCCAGACGATTGGACGCCTCGGTCGGGCTATTTGACGCTGTTAGATTATTTCCTGTGGGGCTACGTCAAGTCTATGGTCTATGCCAAAAAGCCAGCGACGATTGATGAACTTCGTACGAATATGGAACTTGCAATTGCAGCAGTATGTGGCGATTTATGCTTGAAAACCCTCGAAAATTGGGTTCAGCGTCTGGATTTCTGCAAGCGTGCCCGTGGTGGCCATGCAAAAGAAATCGAGTTCCATACATAATGGCATCGAACGTACTTTCACAGGAATAAAGAATTTCATTGGTATCTAGAACCGGTTTTGTTTCATTTAAAAAAACTTTTGTAGCGCTCTTATTGAAAAACCCGTTACGAATTTAGTTTATTTCAGAAACCATTTTTTATAATGATTGCATTCCATAAATTTTAACAAATTTTACAATTTAATGTTGCTTCATTTTGTCATAATTCAATAATATTCGTATGTAGTTGACGTTTGCACAAGACGTCTTGACAAGACATTTGATTTTTTTCGAGACATTTACTGTAGCGAAGTTGCGACAACCAAGTACTTCGGGGTACTGTCGACAAAGCATTCGTGAAGGTGTGTTATGTGTGTCTGCATAAAACTACAATAGAACTCGAAGAGAAATAAAGTATTCGTATTGTCTTTGAAGCTGTAGAGAATGTTTCAAAATCGGATCGGGAGCAACATTTGAAAGGTTTTAACTTCCGAAACGACCTACATAGTCAGGGCATTTTTTGGGTGAATGTTTGCTATTTTGTTTTTGAAAATTTAAGAAAGCACAGAAAATTTTTACTTATTGTAGATTATTTCATGCAGATGTTACCCACGGTTAGGCTTCACGTGATCCATTCTGAGAGTCCAATTTCAATACACGTTTTCAAACATTTCCACCGTTGTGTCACCAATGACACTTGTAATTCTTTCTTCAAGGCAGCAATCTTGGTTGACTTGTCCCTATAGACGAGCGACTTCACGTTCCCTAGCAAAAAATTTAGGGTAAAATCCCACAATCCTGCGTCCAATTCACAGCGCCACAACGTGATATTAATTGCTCCCCAAGCTCGCTTCGCAACTGGTTCATGTGCATTTTGTTCTTCCATTATCAGCAAAAAAAAAAAGTCCGTGATCATCCAACGGTACCTTGCTCTATTGATCGTAACGTTGCGGCCATCATCGTCTTTGAAGAATTAATTCTGTTTATTGAAGAATCCAGTCAGCCAAACCTGAGCCTAGTCGCTGAAGACAATATTTCGATAAAAATATGATGTTCTCTAAGGCCCAATGTTCCGGCTTCTCTAAGGCCCATTCGTCGAAAAGACGACGTTCTGGTAGTCCGCCCGGCTTCAGCAACGAGGTCCTTACATGCAATTATTAAATGTATTCCCAACGAGGGACTTGCAAAGATGGCGTCCGAACCAACTAGAAACCTTTATATTCGATTCCTTTTTAAATATATTTTCGGCGAATTGAAGAAATTTAAGAATTTCCCCAAAATATAAAAACATTATATGTTGCATAAGCAGAAATTCCGGAAAGCAACCACCAACGCGTAATCAATGCAAATCTCCATATAATCGATATACTATTTGAAATTCAATCAAATGATAATTAGGTAAATATCAACGATAATTTTTTCTTCTACGAAAATTGTATAAAGCAACAAAAGCTGTGAAAAGTTAATACTTATTTGTAAACTTTGATGCGGGATCTACGGACCAACAGGTTGTTCCCAGTTAGTCGTTTTGTGGTAATGAGTTTCATCTGAACCCTCCCACGCGTTATAGTTATTAACACTAGCATGCCATTAAATACTGTGTGGTTTCTTGGAAAATTTTTCCTCCTCTCGGAGTGTGCAAACAAATTATACAGAAATTACATTTTCTTCGTTTCAAGTCCTTAAATTCTGTTTGTCGGGAGAGTGTGAGAGAGTGAGAAAAAGAGAAAGAGAGGGACAAAACATGAAAATTCATACATCCTATTTGTATTCCCTGTACGTATCCCGGAATGGGGTTCCTTGAAGGTATTTTCTTTCATTGTGTCGTACTAGCTACAATCCAGGCAAAGAGAGAAATCAATATCAAGATACAATCACGAACAAAACGTTCGCTGGTCTATAAACACATGCACACACAAAGATGTGATAAAGATGAAATATACATTAGGGTGTATTAAAATTCTGGCACTGGACTAATGT
Source organism: Phaonia tiefii (assembly GCA_963931995.1). Lineage (NCBI taxonomy): Eukaryota > Metazoa > Arthropoda > Insecta > Diptera > Muscidae > Phaonia > Phaonia tiefii. Next base: position 103,389,137 of record OZ008369.1, on the reverse strand, counting down.
TTTTTTTATGTTGGACTGTCAGTGTCTGTCATGAGTTGCAAAATGAAAATATTAGTTAGGAATCGGAATATGGAACTGGACAACGCAGAACCGCTGATAATGAATCTTAATAAAATTCGAAGGTAGATGATTGTCAAGTCAAGTTACGGTGACTTCGACCTCGGTCTCTGAGAAAATTGCCTAGAAATTTCCTGAATTCAACAGTGCGATACTTCGGCGTTGGTTAAACTTTATTTCTTTCAGCATGTCTTTGTATATATTTCTTTCAGAAAGTCACTAAGTTGGAGTTGTGTTCAGGGATTCGGTGAGTCGGAGTCAAGAAGATCAGTGCAAGATACCAGTGCCATTACCAGAGTTCGACTGTACATACGTGGTTAAACTCAACTGCCCTATTTTAGTTAGATACGTACGTTTTTCGGATGAGACCCTTTATTCTGGGACATGGAGTTGTCCGTAGAGGTGGAAAGTTTCTGATAGTTATTCAATTGGGAGTGGCCAGAAATGATTTCTTCATTGGGCCGTCCAAGCAGCTCACTACTTCCACGCAGTATGTCCTGGGTAATGGCTTTATCGGAAATCTCCGTTAGCTAGCTAAAATGAGAAGGCGAAGCGAATGAGCAGCCTGCGATCACTAATACGTCTCAGGGATGAGCCCAACATCCCTGGCCAACGGCGGATCAAAACTGAAGAAACAAAAATTCAGTTTCGACACACTGCATTCTGGTCAGCGTCTGATCCATAATGGTCGGCTGAAACATAATCATACCGGCGGATGTCCTCGGAAAATATAAAGCTGACATCACACTTATCCAGGAAATGCGATGGATAGGAAATGGTTGCACCAGAAAAACTGTCATATTTACTGCAGTTGCCATGAGCGAAACCACGAATTCGGGTGCGGATTTATAGTTGGCAAGAGACTGCGACACCTAGTTTCAAGGTTCAACCCAGTGAGTAACCGCATAGCCACAATTCGCATCAAAGCGAAATATTTTAACATCTCTTTAAATTGTGTGCACACGCCGACAGAGGATAAAGACGATGATGTCAAAGAATCATTTTATGAATTATGAGAATTTCCTCCAGTAAACGAACGCTCCCCTGACCACGACAATAAGATTATTCTAGGCGATTTTAATTCCAAATTGGGAAAGGAAAGTGTCGTACGATCAACCATCGGTAATCACAGTCAACCTGATATCACTTCCGATAATGGAATAAGACTGATAGACTTCACCACTGCAAAGAACATGGTAGTTGGTAGCACACGCTTCCAGCATATGAACATACATGAGGCGACCTGGATATCCCCTGATCAGAGGACGAAGAACCAGATTGATCACTTGCTAATAAATAGATGGCAGGCACTCTTCTAGTGTAATGGATGTACGTGTGATTCGAGGTGCCAATACCGACTCGGATCATTAGCTGGTGGCTGCGAAAGTTCGCACAAAACTGAACAGGGCGAAAAACTTGCGAATCCGAACACGGGGAAAGCTAGACATCGATAGGCTGCAACTACCGGAGATATCAAAGTCCTGTCAACAAAAGCTGACTCTCCAGCTAGAAAATAATTATCCTCCTCCCGATGACCCAGAAGCGCAGTGGAAGCACCCCAGTCCATTCTATTGAAACCGCTGCAAAGACTGAACTTGGCTATCAAATTCAGCAGAAGGTTAAACCATGGTACGACGTAGAATATAGCTCTGCAACTGATGGAAAAGACGCTGCACGTGTGGCAACGCAACAGTCTGTTACAACGCGTACTGCGAGTGAGCGGTACAAGAGGCTGAGAAGGCAGGGAAACCAACAATTTGCGGGGGAAAAATGGCAGTGGGAGGAAAGAAGAAATTGAAAAGTACGAATGAGCAGGATAAATATTGGCTCCCGAAAATAAGAAGATCATATAACGGGCCCAATAATGGACTGTCCTTCTATAAGGACGAGAATGGAAATCTGGTGACAAATTAGAAGTGTGTGCTTAAAATGTGGAGAGACCACTTTTCAGCACTACTCCACTCAGATTCTTCCATTGAATATCAGGAGGTAATGATTGCGGAAGATAGTGTAGATTGTACCCCCCCCCCATTCAAGGTGTTATTAGAATGACAATCTCCTGGCTTAAGACTAATAAAGCCGCTGGTGTGGTTGGACTACCCGCTTTAAGTCCGGTGGCGAAGAACTGCTAGCTCACATGCATCAGCTTATATGTGGTATATGGTTGGGGGAGTCAATGCCTGAAGATTTGAGTCCTGTATTCAAAATGGACGATCTGTTTGTATGTTCCAACTATCCCGGTATCACTCTATTACCGCCAATTATTGAAATCCTGATTGGGCATTGTAAGTGTGGTTTCCACCTTACAAAATCACGAAGACCACGACTGACCAAATATTCACTCTACGCCAAATCCTGGAAAAGACCCACGACAGGCAAATCGATACATACCATCATTTTGTCGATTACAAAGGTACTTTCGATAGCCCCATACCAGGAAAATTCTACGAAGCTATGTCTGAACTTGAGATTCCGGCAAAACTGTTCCGTCTCTGTAGAATCACGCTGACCAACACCAAATCAGCTGTGAAGGTGAGGAGGGACCTCACCGAACCATTCTATTCCAAGCGAGGAATGAGACAAGGAGAAACTGTTTCGTGCAATCTCTTCAACATCTTAATGGAGGTAATAGTGGCAAAAGTTGCAGTAAATACGAACAAGGTCATCAACACGAAAAGCCTTATGTTGCTGGCGTATGCTGACGACACAGACATCATTGGGCGAAATTTGCGAGAGGTTACTGCAGTATTTTCAAGAACTGAAAAAGAATCAGCGAAGGTGGGTGTTATTGTTAATGAGGGCAAGAGAACATTTATGATGTCAACGACTAGACAAACCTCTAAACTTGGTTCGAATTTATCTATGTACCTTGGAGCCGCCGGGAACAAGGACAACAACGTCAGCCTGGAGATAAATTGGAGAATTGTGCTTGCAAATAGATGCTATTTTTGGCTCAGAAAGCAGTTTAAGAATAAAGCCCTCTCTCGGTCAGACAAGATACCAAAATATAATTTTACCAGTCCTGGCATATGACTCCGAAACTTAGACAAAATAGTCAATAAAAGTAAGTAACAGTTGACTTTATTTACTCAAGTTAACGTTGCTTACTTTTGAGGGTTTAATCACAGACGCTTCTCATTTGCAATTTATACAAACCCAACAGCTTCTAATGGGATATCTCTAGCAAACTCGAAATCCTTCTACTCACTATATTTTGTTATCGTTATATTTGTCAATGAATTCACCTCAAAGCAATGCTGCATTATCGCTCTCTGGAAGCGAGTACTCGAAAAAATAGCGAAAACAATGGAGACATATTGGACGAATTCACATCGGACGAATTGGTTCTGAATCGAATTCATGAAACTGTTTTGGCGCGGTGGTATGTTGTTGCAATGCATACTTTTAGGCGTAACATTAATCGCTCTGTTACAGTAAGGCACATAAATCAATCATACACATTAATTTTACTTTGACATCAATTAAGCATAAGTAAAGCTTTTAATCGTAACATATATGACTCCTTCTAATTTGCGAATGATTTCCCATGACATCCCATGAAGGGATTGTGGAGAACTTCTCACAACCAGTGAGCTGTGCGGTTTCTAGTTTTACACTGAGTGATTGGGATCTACAGTTTCACACCAGTTCCGAACGGTATTTTAAGAATCTTTTTTCATGGTTAATTTCTCAATAGTGTCGCTGTCATTAAGTGAGGAGACTGGCGTCGAATGAAATGTAAGGTGGTCAGAGCAGAGATAGAACTCACGTTCACATGTAGAAGAGCAGCGTCCACTAACCAGTGGACAACATATTTTTGATTAGGAGGACTTTTCCTGTGTTCATTTTATAACTGAAATTTTTGGAAAGAAGTTCCTTATCGCACCTTGCGGGATGGGGGCTAAATGAAAAAATCAAACAACATTTGTTTAAACACTATTATGCAACAACCCACTATTATCAACTATATTGTTTACTTTGGCTTTGGTTTGTGTCTAGACTAACGGCTTGGATCATAGTGAAAGAAATTAACTGGATGTCTAATATATGTTGGAAATGTTGGATGTCTAACATATATTTTGTATTTTTGAAGCCAATAAAAAGTAAATTTTCTCAAAAAAATACCTATTCATATTCTTAAACAAAGTACCTTTTCTTAAATAAAAATACCTTTGCTTAATAAAAGTAAATTTTCTTACAAAAAGTACCTATTGTTAAAAAAGTATTTTTTTTAAAATAAGGTATTTTTTTTAAAATAAAATAAAAAAGTAAATTTCTTTCAATGCATTGCCTTTTCTTAAAATACTACCTTTTCTTTAAACAGTACCTTTTTGTGGAACAAAATAACTTTTCTTAAAATAAGAACCTACTCTTAAAAATTTACATATTCTTGCAAAAGGACCAATTTTAAAAAAATTCACATTTCTTAAAAAAAAAATCATCTTTAAAAAAAAATACATTCTCTTAAAAATAAAATAATACCTTTTCTTGGATAAGTAGCCTTTCTGAAAATATGTAAATTTTCATAAAAAAATAACCCTTTCCTAAAATGACTACCACTTCTTTAAAAGGTACCTGCTCTTAAAAAAGTACTTTTTTGTAAAAAAAATCATACTTTTATTCTTAAAAAAAAAATTAGCTTTTAATACAGGAGGTACCTCTCTAAAGGAAGTACCTCTTTTCCGGAAAATATAATACATATTCTTACAAAAAGGACATTGTAATATACTTATCATTTTACAAAAAGTATCTTTTCTTAAAGAACCATTTAAATTATCATATTTTTCAACAGGCGCCTTTGGCGTGTTGGAACTGACTAGTACATACTATGTAGCGAAAGAACTTCGTTCCAACCGGGTGTCCTCTGACAACACATGTATTTTTTTTAAATTATTATAAAATTAAAAAAACAATTTTGGAAATAAATAATTTTGGTTTTTATTTACGAATGTATCTTCCCGAAACACGCCGGTTGGAATTTCAGAAGTTTTGGCGTTTTGTTTTTACATTTGTTGCAGAGAAGACCTTAACTTTTTATTTTCCGAGGCTGACAACCATGATAAAATAATTCGTGGTAGCTGGGGCCTAATCACGGCGTTCGATGTCGAGTTGAAGATCGCATGAAACACAATTTCGATATACCCATTCGGTTGGATCACGGCATTCGATCGTAATTTTTAGTAGGCTACTACTATTTATTGCAACGCTGCAAACATAAGTTCAGGCGCAAATGTAAATTTTCCTTCCGAACCTGGAGAAAATACATAGAATATTGTATAATTAAAGTGTTACAAAGATAAAAATGGATCCTGCGCTGTTGTTTTATTCGTCATCTTCCGAGTCAGAAGAGGAGTGCAACCTAACTTTAATTCGAAGGAATATTCGTGATAAAAGTAATCCTATGTCCTTGCCTGAAGCTGAGTAAGTTAATGTCATATAAAACAACACATATTAATAATTCCCTTTATCCAAAAACAGATTTAAAAGACGATTTAGGCTTTCAAAAGAAGCATTTTTCTATGTTCTCTCGGAAATTAATGTTCCTGGGCATATGTCGACATCAGTCTCGACAATATTGCAACTCGCGGCGACATTAAATTTTTTGGCCAGTGGCAGTTTCCAACACAATGTGGGAAATGATTTTCTACTTGGTTTAGCACAGAGTATTATTTGCAAGATAGTTGCAAATATTGCTAATGAAATTGAAACTGTCTTATGTCCCAAAGAAATACAGTTTTTGCCGGAAAACTCTATAGATTGTATGCGAAGTTTCATGGAGAAGTTCAAACTCCCTGGAGGTTGTTATTAAACCCTTAACATATTTCTTTAAATGACATAATATTTTTAGTAATCGGATGTGTGGATGGGACACACTTTGGATTGCAATCACCAAAGCTCGGTGGAAAATTTTAAGCAAGGACAGAAGAAGTCGGTACTCTCCCCTAAAACTAGCAACATTTATAAGTGTTTGTGCTGCATTACACAACATAAGTATGCGTAAAGTTCAAAGTACCAATGTATACTCGTGCTTGTTCACAGGAGCCTCCTCTATTTGAAATAAACAGAGGTGAAGATGTGCGCCTAATAAAAATTGGGGAAAAAATTAGAGACCAAATAAAAACAGCGCTTAGAAATTCATAAAAAACAACTAATTTATTAAAAACAAAACAAAAATTAAATTTCATGTAAAAAAATAGCCTTCAGTGGTATGATAACTATAACTAAAATAAAAAACAATCTAAGGAACACTTTAAGGAATGTGCAGCATATTCTGATTCAGAGTTTCCAACTCCAATGTCCTGATTTGCAAATCCAATTGTTTGCTGGACATATTTTCTGTATGCTCCCTCTCCATCAGTCGTACCTCTCTTTCCTTTAGTCCGAGAAGCTTTTCAAACTGTTCTAAAGTTTTTTGTTTAAGTTGGTTGGACTTTTCTTGCACCTCTATAACTTTTGTCAACTTTTCTCCGATTTCGTCATGAAATTTTTTTAAATGATTATATTGCTCTCCAGCAATTCCGTTTTAGATGAAGTTTTTGTTGTGTTTTGATGTTTTTGCCTGCGAGTTTTTCGCGTATTGCTTAGCATATTTTCTTCATCTTCCGCTAAAATTTCAGTTAGATACTCGTCTACTGCAGTATCTTGCTCAAGATTTTTCTCCGCCTCTGAGGTGCTGTTTGTTGTACTGCCAAAACACTTAACACCTACAATTCCGGCTACTGCAGCAGTCAGCCCAGCCGCTTCCACAATTTGTTCCTCGGTGGTAGCCAGAATTACCTCTTCAATAGGGCCGCCACCCGTTTTGAAAGTTTTTTTCTGGCATTGTGTTTTTGGTCGACATAAACCTAAGACACATTTATACTTGAGTAATTTCACGCATGTACGAGAATAAAAGTTACCTTTCTCCAGCTTGCAACATCCTTTATCGGAGGTCCCCAAGTATTTAGTGTGGTTGTTAGCTGCCTCCACATGCTTTGGGATTTTACCTTTCCTTGCGCACAATTCTGTAATTTGTTTCTTGCTAAGTCTGGATGCTCTAACATGAACTGTGCGAGTACCTCTTTTTGCTTTCCATTTATTTTATTACAGTTTGGTCTTGAAATCTTATCCTTTGTTTTATTTGTGCTCTCCCTGTAAATGATTTATTTTATTTGTTTACCTACTTATTTTTATTATTTAAAATACAAACAAAATACTCACATTTTCCCGCTTTAACACTTCTTTCTTTGGCTTGCGTTAATGTTTATTTTATTTTCGATGACATATGAGCTGTCGAATGCAGTATCGCATAGTTGCATTTCGACATCGAGTTCCGTGATCCAAATCATTATCGCATCGACACAATTATGGACGATATCGTAAGCGGTGATTTGGCCCCTTCATGAGGTGTTGTGATGGCAACAACAACATACATTTAGTTTTTCCTTACCACTTTCGTTGTGTAAAAGTCAGCACATAAAGTAAATTTGTGTACCAACAGTACAAGTAAACAAACATACAGTATCGAGCAAAATTGTAAGGGGGCTGACACAGTTTGGAAATAAATTTGAATATTTTAAATATTTGATTAAAACAAAACAAAAAATTGACTGAGTCAATTTGTAAAGGGGTTTTCAATAAGAGCGCTACAAAAGTTTTTTTTAAATAAAACACAACCGGTTTTAGATACCAATGAAATTCATTATTCCTATGAAAGTAACGGGTTTTTCAATAAGAACGGTACAAAAGTTTTTTTAAATAAAACAAAACCGGTTTTAGATACCAATGAAATTCTTTATTCCTGTGAAAGTACGTTCGATGCCATTATGTATGGAACTCGATTTCTTTTGCATGGCCACCACGGGCACGCTTGCAGAAGTCCTGACGCTGAACCCAATTTTCGACGGTTTTCAAGCATAAATCGGCCGATACTGCTGCAATTTCACGTTCGATATTCGTACGAAGTTCATCAATCGTCGCTGGCTTGTTGGCATAGACCATAGACTTGACGCAGCCCCACAGGAAATAATCTAACGGCGTCAAATAGCACGACCGTGGCGGCCAATCAACTGGGTCATTTCGTGAGATAACACGTTCACCAAACTTGGTTTCCAATAAAATGATTGTGGCATTCGCTGTGTGGGTTGTGGTGCCGACCTGTTGGAACCACATGTCCTCCAAGCCCATATTTTTCAATTGGGGTGAAAAATATTCGGTTATCATTGAACGGTAGCGATTCGCATTCACAGTAATGTGCCGGTCTTGATCATCGCGGATGAAGTACGGCCCAATGACCGTAATTTTGCAATGATGACTCATGGATTTCGTGTGGATTGCTGTCTGACCAATAACGCATATTTTGCTTATTGACGAAAACATTCTGCCAGAAATGAGCCTCATCGCTGAAGCTGATTTTCCGATGGAAATCCGAATCATTTCAAGTTGTTGCTCAGCCCAATTCATGAACATACGACGCTTATGGTGGTCAAGCGGCTTCAGTTCTTGCGTCAATTTGATCTTGTAAGGATGTAGGCCAAGATCTTTTCGCAAAATTCGCCACAACGACGTCACAGAGATGCCCAACGCTTGAGAACGACGTGTGAGAGACACATTTGGGCTTTCTTGAATTGAAGCCTTAGCGGCAGCAATATTCTCGACACTACGGGCACTTCTTTGTCTCACTGGCACGGGAACATTTTGTACTGTGCCTGTGGATTCAAATTTTTCCACTAGACGCTCAATTGTTGATCTGGTACCACGATTATGACAACCATAATTTGGATGTAGCGCTCTTAAAGTTGAGGCCACTGACTCCAAATTTCGGTAGTAAATTTTACTAATTTCGACTCTTTCTTGGCTCGTATATCTTTCCATGATGAAATGACAAACCTTACTGAAGAGAAATGTCAAAAGAGCGGGACAAAATGTGGCGTCGTTTGCTGTCCCTATCGATTTACTTTTGTAGCGTCTCTGTTGAAAAATTACGGTTTGGTGCGGTTTATGGGCCGGCGGCGTCATTGGGCCGTACTTCTTCCGTGATGATCAAGACCGGCACATTACTGCGAATGCGAATCGCTACCGTTCAATGATAACCGAATAGTTTTGACCCCAATTGGATAATATGGGCTTGGAGGACATGTGGTTCCAACAGGACGGCGCCACAAGCCACGCAGCGAATGCCACAATCAATTTATTGGAAACCAAGTTTGGTGAACGTGTTATCTCTCGAAATGGACCAGACGATTGGCCGCCTCGGTCGTGCGATTTGACGCCGTTAGATTATTTCCTGTGGGGCTACGTCAAGTCTATGGTCTATGACAACAAGCCAGCGACGATTGATGAACTTCGTACGAATATCGAACGTGAAATTGCAGCAGTATCGGCCGATTTATGCTCGAAAACCGTCGAAAATTGGGTTCAACGTCTGGACTTCTGAGTTCTGAAATCGAGTTCCATACATAATGGCATCGAACGTACTTTCACAGGAATAAAGAATTTCATTGGTATCTAAAACCGGTTTTGTTTTATTTAAAAAAACTTTTGTAGCGCTCTTATTGAAAAACCCGTTAGGTGTCATTACTCTAAGGTCGAACATCTCATATGTTCGTGCCCGGCATTTTGTATGAGTGGGACAATATCTAGGGCCTTAGACATCTGGGCTTCTAGCGTTAGACCTAGCCTTAGATATAGCCTTAGACATTCGGGATGTTAAGATGAATGATCTTAGAACTTTTTTGCACAGTACTAATTGGTTCGACCGGAACTAATGTACGTATCTCCTTCTGCCACATTCTGGAATATATGGAATGCCCCATAACCATACGACGACAAATTACATATGATAATTGTGCCAATAGTGACAACCACTTCATCCTATCCTAACATAGGGAAAACAAACTGATGCACTGAGCAAATATTACTTGTTATATTGTTTATATATTCTTCATTAAATCTACGAAGTTTTTCGTAAATTTCATAGACATTATGAACAACTTTCGCTTAAAAATTACGAATTTACGAAACACTTTTATAAACAAGTTTCATAAAATATTCTTTATTGGATATGGAAATGGAAAATTTAAATTTATCGGTATCTTGTGTTTGGGTGTCAGAGTAGCAATTGTATATTACTGAATTCTCATTGCATTTAATGATATTGTTGTATATATCATAATACATTGTTTAATAACATTATTAAGAACAATCGCTGTTTTTGATCTGTGGCTAGATCTGAAATAGCTATATGGTTGCCAGGGATCGTAAGGATGCCCAGCGGCAGAAGTCGTGACCTGGAAGGCCGGAAATCATGACCAAACAGGCCTTCTTTAAAATACGCAGAGATTTCCCTACACATTACCTTCTCCTTTCTTTTAAACATTGCGTGAGATTGGGAGTCAAGACCTCCCTTGCCCATTGCCTAAAGAAGGCTCTTAGAAGGCATGCAAAGAGGAAGGCCTTACAAGGCATTTACTTTAATTTATTTTTGTTAAACAAAAATAAAATTTAAATAATTTAATTTATTACAAAATCATTATCCACTTCTACATATTTATTTATAAGTATGTATGTATCTATCTTAGAAAGTTGTACCATGCCCAACTTCAAATTGAAAATTTTAAAAATAACCTGAATAATATTAAATAAAAAATATTATTTTAGAATTTGTATGGAATTTTCCAATTAAATTTCGGTTAAAAAAATCGGAAAAGAAATTTCTCAAAATTGTACAAATCATCTTCCTGGTTATATCAGATGAAAAAAATTCATGCATTCCGCAGGCCTTATTTAAAGAAGGCATTACAAAAGCACCATTCCGCATGCCTTATTTGTGGAAGGCCTTACGACTTCCCCCACTGGGTGCATTCTAAGTATATTACTGGGGCAGGTTTATTTAGTCTATGACGATGAAAAGACGAAAGGAACGAAGCCAGAAGTTATGACACTATTTCATAAATTTCGTTAGGTTTTGAAACTCTTTTCGCTCTCAGAATATTGACTTTGGTTAGAAATTACACAGCACCATTATCGGTATAAGTACATTAAAGTTTAAAGCTTGGACTGGTTGTGTTTTGAATTTTTAAAGGCGAAGAACTTTTTTCAGTTTATGGTTTCCTAGTTCTAGTAAGAAGAAATTGACTTCCATTTTCGATGTTCTTGGTCTTGCAGTTAAAGGCTGAGGAGGTTTTAAATGCAATAATAAAGACACCTTTACATTTTCCTAACAGCATAACAATTCTGGCCACCCTAACGAAAACACTGAAATGAATCATGTCGGAGGTACGGTATCTGTTACAACAATATTTGTATCTCAGGTTGTTACATCAGTCCTTAGGAGTAAATAAACATTGTAATATATAAACACACACACACACTCTACAAATCCATAAAAATATATCTACACACACAGGCATGTATACATATTATAGATACTTTACTTGTATGCAGGGAAGACAAGTTGTGAATATGATGCTTAAAAATTAAAAATCTAGTGACAAGCGTGCGCGACTTGTGTGCATAAGAACTCGAGTGCGTGACTTTCGTGCATAAGAACTCGGGTTATATTACCGCACTATCGACTTTGCATTTCTTCCGGCGACGTGATGGAGCCACTACCGACTAGCTTCCCAGAAACCTTTCAGAGTCGGTGTAAAAGTGTAGGCCATAAATAGGGAGCCTGAGTATAAAAAGCGCACAGCCAACTAATTGCAAGAAGCTCTTCCTAATGCCTTCATGAGATATAATGGGAAAGTGCGCTACTTTCGATTGAAATCTAGAATACGCTAAACCAACATTTGTGGGTTTTGTTAAAATTCCACTTTGCTTTTGAAAATTAAAGAATCTGTCACGCCTATTCTAGTAGTTTCTACACAATCACCTATACTTATATCAATAGATGCATAAATTCCTGATCATGGATCCTCAACAGAAGGCTGTTAGTTGAATAGGACTATTAAATTCCATCAAACAGTGTATATTTTTTTGTTACTTAGTTATTCAGGGTTTTATTAACTTAAAAGTCTGCTATTTCTTGCGGCACTGCTGTTTTGTAACATCAATGATTATTTGATAGAATAAATATCCCTATCTAGTAAATATATCTATTGATGTATCCGTATTTTAGATTGTGTATGTTAGACTTATCTGTTTCCGTCAAACATCGTTGGTTCCTGAAATTGTTTAGGTTTATATGACATTTGTACTTGTACGCACTTATGGTTTTGGATACACAGCGACGGAATTATTCAGCCATCCCATAGCAGGCCTGCAGGATGATCTGGATGTTTTGAAAAGGATATACTGCATTCTTTTCTGAAAGTAATGTTAATAAGTGCGTGTTCGAAGACTGTATGACTATTCTTATTATACCCTCCACCATAGGATGGCGAACATTCAGTTTATCATTCAGATTGTAAGACCTTGAAGTAACCACCGGAGATCATACACAAATTTAAGTCTATCCAGCCTTGTCCGTCTGCAGCTCTGACTGTAGTCAACACGCTACGTCCAACCGAAGTGAGGTAGGTATTTGAAATTTTCCAGGTATATATGTAATAGTGGCAGTCAGTTTGAGTTTGAAACAGGGCCGAATCGTTTCAGAGAAAATTTCTCATATATGAACAAACTTTAAAAAATATAACTTTTCCACGTATTTTTAGAAGATTGCAGCTTTTATTCAGTTATTGGCAAAATGTTGGGTAATATATGAAGACATATGAAGTGTGATTCGAAACGTATTAGCTTGCATCGCCAAATAAGTGGGCGCGGTCATGAAAAAATTTGAACAAATCAGGTTTATCGAAGCCGATGAATTTAAATAATCACATTTGAGGAATAATTTGGGCTCGGAGAATGGCAATCAGTACATATTGCCTATGTGCCTGCACCTTGTAAGGGAACATCTTCAAGACTTTCACCAAAATGCGCTGTGTAGTGCCCAATCGGTGGTGCAATGTTTAGTGTGCGGGCTCTTGTACATTAGAAAACTGTAGGTCTCAATCAGTGAGTTTAAACTAGAAGGCGCACAGCGCACTGGTTGTGACAAGCTCTACCCAACTCATAGAGTGAGATATAAACAGTATGCATGTGTGCTTCAGTTCCAGTTCTCGACGAAAGTCACTGGCCTAACGATAGTTTTGACAGTTTTTTTATGCCATTTTTTTCAGCCCAATTTTTTTCTGCCAGAATTTGGACGTAATGCAAATAGAAATGAATGGAAACTGTTGTGTTCTCCAAATATATGGGACAAATTAATTATATGACAATTATAATTTGTTGTTTAATTTGAATTTTCTGTTCAAATGAAAATTCAAAAAACTTTCAATACAATTAAAAATTGTACTCATTTTCAAAGCATTTCCTTCATATCTGGCAATTTTGGTTTTCAAATATTTTATACAGTACAGGTTTATGAATTTGCAAGTACTACGAGGCAATTCCTATCGAAGCCACAAACCTCTACATATAAAATAGTTTAAAAATATAATTGCCAGCAGTCAAGCAAATTCAAAACAATTAAAAGCATTCCCATATTTCATTGCAATTGGCATCTGATTCCACAACCTGCATTTGCATTGCCTGAGCAAATGCAAATTCAAAATTTTTTAATTGCCATTGCGAACAATGGTAATCCTTTTTAATTTGCTTTAGATACAGAAATGCAAATTAAAATCCAATGTAAATTAAAAAAAACCCATGTATGGTTCTCCAAATCAAAAATAGTTTATTGCATATAAACTTATATAGCCCTACAGGATATTCCTGTAGGTCTTAGAGACAAATTCATTGAAAGGGCAAATTGGCTAGACGACTAGTCAATAGTTGCTATGGAGGAATCTGCAGGTATCACAATAGGCTTCTTTAGCTTAAGTGTGCTAGACAGCGTGCTGTCTTGCAGCCTTTTCATACAACCAACCAACCAAACTTATTTTAAAAGACATACGTATTAAGAAAGTCAAATTTAATGTCAGAGTCGCTTGTCACTCATTGTCCTTCAAATGCTATCCTGTATCAAATTTTCAGGTAGGAGGTCGAACAGTTGCTTCATCGAAACCCTCTTCATGGGATATAATGGGAACAATACGCGACATCTTCAGCAAAAGTGTCAACATTGTCATCGGAATGAGCACTACTGGAGCTTTAACACGTTCTCCCAAACATATTCTGCAGGAACTATGTATATGTTTGGAACATACTCCAAATATTCATATGATCGCCAATCCCAAACGCACTTATATATAAATGCAAACATTAGCATGTTTACTTGCAAACATGCATGTTTGTATGTGGAACCATATGCGTGTTTCCTCCCAAACCCCCATATACTTATGTGAAAGTATGCGAGTATTTCCATCAAAACACGCGTTTCTTTGTGCGCAAACATATGCGTGTTTGTTTCAAACTATAACAGTATTAAATTGCACCACCAATTTACCAATATAAAAATATATTCTTGATCAATTACTGACAAACTAAAAATATTTGAACCGGCAATTTTTACATTTACTAGCTTTAAAGAAATTTTGCTTTCCATCCAATGAGAATCTGCTGCTATTTTGTTTCCTATTGCTCTTTTGTGGTCGTCGGTGGTGCAATGGTAGTGTGCGCGGTTCTTGTGCATGAGAACGTGTGTTCGATCCCTGCTCTGACCACCTTCAATTTCTTTCGACGGCGGTCACCTCGCTTAGTGACGGCGACACTATAGAGTACTTAGCAATGAAAAAGATTCTCAAACTACCGTTCGGAACCGGTGTAAAATTATAGGTCCCAATCAGTGAGTGTAAAACTACAACGCGCACAGCTCACTGGTTTGTGAGAAGCTCTCCCTAATCCCTTCATGGGATGTAACGGGAAACCATATACACTCCGGTTCACTTATTTAAAGGCACTAACAAATTCCATATTCAGCAGCCTGTATCTTGTGCAATTTCTAACCGATTGCAGAATTTTAAATTGGAAATGGAAGCCAGACATCTTGAGATAAAAAAAATCATGCCAATAGTGGATTCTTAACTAAAGAACGTTTTTTGAGAAATTTATAAAAAATGTGCTATTTTTTTGGTTCACTTGATAAAGGCACTTTAACTAATTTTAATGAAAACAGGTTTTCTGGTTTTTTAAATTTATTTTACTTTAGTTGAGAACTACTAGTAATGGGTACAACCTATCATTGAGAGATAAAGAGAATTTTTGTATTCCAACGAAATTTGATTCCAAGCATCCTAAATGGCCTGAATTAGTGACTGCTTGTGATCAAATTGCCTACCTCATTCATAGGCCTTACGAGATCACCAACCCCAAACATTTTCGATAATGTTTAGATCAGGCGAATAGGGTGGCCAGTCAAGAATATTAACATATTGGCTTGCAATGAACTCCTTTACTACTCTGGCGTTGTTTATAGGGGCATTATCCTGTTGCAATATCCAAGATATGGGATCAAATATTTCACTGAACTTTGGAAAAGGCGATATCAATAACGTTTCATAGCTTGCACCAGTCATTTTTGCAATTTGAAATTCAAGATCGATGGTGCCATAGTACGTATTAGCACCCCACACCATAAAGCTACCTTCTCGGCTGTGATGTCGGTTAAAAAAGGCTGATCATGGAAATAATTGTTGTAGCCATCAGGCCCATCCAAATTAAACTTCTTCTCATCCGTAAATACAACGGTTCTCCAGTCATTTACATGACCTCTTGGCTGCACATGCCATACCATGTAGTCTCTTGCGAATTGAAGCCGCTTTTCCTTACAAGGAGCATTTGTAATTTCAGGTATTTAAGATACTCACAGGTGTTAATTACTCTGCGTACTGATGACTTGCTCGCTTCCACTCCAGCTTGAGCTCTTATTTTTGACAAGGATAAGGCAGAATTAGAAGTAATTCTGATGATTTTTCTTTTCTCATACGTAGAAAAAGACAATGAAACCCTTCCTTTAAATTTTTTTCCATACCCCTCAGGGTCCTTGATGTAATTGTCGACAACTGTTGGGCTCCGTTCAATTTTTTTAGCTATCGAGCGGTTAGAATATCCTTCAGAGCGGTAAACGTCAATTTTAGTTTCTCCGATTGATTTAAAATTTTTTGTTATGCCATTTTGACTCGTAAAATAATTAAAAATAATCAATCAATCAACCCTACAAAAATCAATCATTAAAATGCTGGAATCGGTTACAAATTGCAAAGGATACAGGCTGCTGAATGTGGAATTTTTAGTGCCTTTAAATAAGTGAACCGGAGTGTATATATTTGTTGATATGTACGTTTTTGTCTTCAGCATGTTCCAACATCTTCCAAACTCTACCATTTATTCTAAATTTCTTTAAATGTTCTCTAATGATCCGCCGCTCCGATTTTGTCACTAAAGGCTTCGGCAGAGCTGTTTTTTCCCTTTCTTTCCTGAAAAACCTTTCTCACTTGACTAGGTAATACACATATATCATACATGTGGCAAATTATAATTTGCTGTTTAATTTGAATTTCCTGTCCAAATGCAAATTCAAAAGACTTACAATACCATTGGCAATTGTACATATTTTCCAAGCATTTCTTTCATATCTGGCAAATTTGGTTTTATAATATTTTACACAGTACAAGTTTATGAATTTGCAAGTACTACGAGGCAATTCCTATCGAAGCCACAAACCTCTACATATAAAATACTTTAAAAATAGAATTGCCAGCAGTCAAGCAAATTCAAAACAATTAGAAGCATTCCCATATTTCATTGCAATTGGCATCTGATTCCACAACCTGCATTGGCATTGCCTGAGCAAATGCAAATTCAAAACTTTTTAATTGCCATTGCGAACAATGGCAATTCTTTTGAATTTGCATTAGATATAATAATGCAAATTTAAATCCAATGCAAATTAAAAAAAAAACATGTATGACATATATACATAACATACGCAACAGGCAAGTCAACAACACAAACTATTTTACCTACCAGAACCTTTATTTATTATTTTTTCACTGATCCCAAATAGTTTTATGCCACACGCTGGAAACAACTGCCCCAGCAACATATTGCAGGAACCAAGTATATGTTTGCCACCACTGTCTTCATGAATTGAGGATCTGCTGCATTTTTGTTTCTATGATATCTGTCACGATTTTGTTTTCAGCAGTTTTCAACAAAGACAGCCACATTGGGCGCACAAAAATGTATATTATAATATAGTAATCATTGTGATTCCAACATGTAATATTGAGTAGCAATCACAATATGTTTGAACACATATATGCTATATTTGCGACAAGTTACACACACGTTACATTTGCATCTAAATAACAAAAAACGACGGATTTTTTAGCGTATACTAATACAAATTTTTTCCACAGCATGGATACTTAATCAACCAATCGCATTTGCTTTCCTCTGTCCGATGACCGATTGACATCTGAATACACAAAACTAAAACGCAACATATGTAAGGTACACTGACATCTACAAATTACACACACATTCAGGAACTTTTGTGAATCACTTTTGTGAATCAGCTGATCAAAAATTCAGTTGCACACTTACAACTTTGACTGTGAATAATCTCTCTTCTTACCGCTTGCTGTCAATAGGGAGTAAATAATGTATCAAACACAGCTGTATTTGTATTCCAAACACAGCAATATTTGGGCCGCAAACACATATAATATAACTTATTACTCATTGTGTCTCCGACTAGTAATTTTGAATAGCAAACACGATGTGTGTCGACATAACTATACTATACTTGCGACAAGGCCCAAACTCACGTTATATTTGCACCCAAACAACAAAAAATGGCTGATTTCAACGTGTGTACGAGGTTGTTATTCGATTGAGAGGGGCCATACCGCCCATATACATACAAAAATGTATCGACCATATCTCAGGCAATTTTGAAGGATTTCAGCTTTTCCAAAAGTCCGCCAATGATTAAGTGAAACACACATTTTGTCTTTAGATGTATAAAAATCGGCGTAAGACTTATGCAGCGTACACAAGATTGTCGAATGGACATTCTTTTGTAAGAAATTTTGATCTCTTAAGCGAGATGCAAGTAGCTTCGATTTTGCTCTCGGAAGTTCCAGGTCTCTTACGTGATCATTTAATTGTGTGAAACTTTGGATCCGATCTACCTGATTTGCAACATACGTGCCGAAAAATAGGTTTTTTGTTGTTGTTTGGAAACAAATATTATGTGCTTGTAGCGTGCCGCAAATAGAATATACTTGTGCCCAAACATATTATGTTTGCTATTCAATATTATATGTTGGATGCAAAATAAATAATAGGTTATAATATATAATTCTGTGAGCCAAATGTGACTTCGCTTCTTGAAATCTGCTGAAAACAAAAACGTAACAGACAACAAAGAAACAAAAAAGCATAAAATCTATAATTCATGAAAACAATGTTTGGAAACATGCACAAATATTGCACATGATTCCTGCAATATTTTGCTGGGACCGTTTTTCAGCCAGTATGCTTGAGCTTGAAGGTGATGGCGATGACTGCAAGTTGCATCTAGATTCTAAGAATACGGAATTGCATCCGAATATAGAAATGGGATGGTAAAACATCATCGCATATGGTGGGGTAACAACATAGCATATGTTTTCAGAATCCGATTTTTGTACTTAAACATATGTATGTGGCTCGCTGTTTCACTCCATAGCATAGGGTGCTCAATTTTCAAGTGACGTTTAAAAATGTGAATTGCAATGAGGAATATGGAGAATTCAAATAATAATAAGGAACTACTTGGTTGTGGGTTGAACAGCATCGACTTCACATTGGTTGACACGAATGGCATATCGAACTTCTGAAAACAGAATCGTGACAGACAACAAAGAAACTAAAAGGCAGCAAATCTTCAATTCATGAAAACAGTGCTTGCAAACATTTATGTACCTACATTACACCGACTCACAAAAAAAAGTTCCTTTTGTCCACCCGTCATAATGTCGCTTGGTTTGTTTTATGATGACTCCCAAAATATTTCGTGTCTAGCATTAAGATCCCCTTAGCTGGACAAATTTCAAAGAGGTATATTTGTTTTAGTTTTGCGAAGACTTTTGTACTTTAACAATGTAAACAGTATTGATATCATATGAAAGGATTTTTGAAGGCATGTTCACCGTGTGACGCGCCATAAAAAACCCTTTCATATGATACTAATATTGTGTACATTATCTTTATTTAAAATACAATTTTCTTTGAAAAACTGAAAAAAGTACCTTTTTTAAAAACAGTTCTGCTCACGGGATCTTACTGCTAAACACGAAATATTTTGGGAATCATCAGAAAACAAACCAAGGAACATTTTGAGAGATGGACAAAAACACTTTTTTCTCTACCATAAAATTATGAAATTATTAAAATTATCAAACATTGACCGGTCCTTGGCGACAATAAGGTTGGGGACCACTGTTCTATACCATTTCCAATTGAAATTAAAAAAAATTAATTGAAATTTAAACATTCTAAATGAAATTTGAAATACATGAAATGATATTTAAAAATTCCATTTGAAATTTGAAATATATAAATTGATATTTAAAACACATCAATTGATATTTAAAACACATCAATTGAAATTTAAAAACTTCACTTGGAATTTAAATGACATCATTGAAATTTAAAAAACATCAATTGAAATTTGAAATTCATCAACTGAAATTTTGATATTCCTCAAATTTCAATTTATGTATTCAAAAAAACATCATTGAAAAATATCACCCGTCATATAGTTACTTTATATTGTTGGCTATAAACCGCGTTTTAGTTCACGTAAACAACAAAAATTCTATGTTTGTTCGTTTGCCGCACTCACATACCCCCAACAAATTAATTTATCAGAGATTTTGTTTGGGCACAACGAAATTTTTCTATGCGTATTGAATGAACACAAATTAACGACATGCCAAGATTAAAGTCCTTTTATAATGATATAATTTTTCACCACTTCCGGATGAAATTTTGGTGAGATTTTTTTTACCTCATTGTTGCCTGAAAAATAGAATACTTCTTCGAATATTAACAAAGAATTAAAATGAATGTGAAATTTCGCCAGGAGCAACATTACATATAGGCGGCGTATATTGTTCATCTTTCCGATGGCCTGAAATATTGTCTGCTGCTGAAAGGCATTTCAAATTTCCCCGCTGGGGTAATATTAAACGTATAATAAACATTGATTGGATACCTTTAGATAATATACTCTGAAATATTTATGCTTGTATGCGTGTATACGTATTATGCCTGTACATAAAGCCTTGTGTAGGATGTAGATATTTCATTAATATACTCAAACGTAAGGATATTCATACACACAACTCTGTGGGGCATAATGAAATCTCGTTTCGTGTGGATGTATGAGTACTCGTTTCATTGTACTGTTATTCGCTGTCATCGAAAATTTAATACAGGATTTTTGTGGGGGAATTTTTATTACCACATTCCCATGCACAGACCAATTACCACGGCAGATGCACCTCTTGTTCGTGGAGAATTGACCAGTTTAATGGTAACGGCAAGCAATGAATTTAATTTTCCGTGTACCATCAACTGCTTTATCGGCTACAGTCAATGGGAATTGAATTTCGAAAAATATTGGTGAAATAAATAATCGGTTTACAATCTGGGAATGGTGGCAATTAAAAATTTCGTAGATAGCAAAAAATTCTGATATCATTCAAAAACATTTGTTGGTGGCTCGAGCAAGAGTGAAGTGAAATTGGTCAAGGTGGATGGATTGTGAATAATAAAAACTCTTTAAAATCTGACCAAAGTTTTGATAAACAATCCGATTTGCATAGTACATGAATTGACTTTAATAGCGAATTCAAATTATATGGTGGTTATTTTGAATTTGTGGTTGTGGTTGTAGGTACATTTTTGCTATTACAAAATTAGGTTAATTGATGTTAACTTATTAGTTAGTTTGAAGACGAAAAATAACAATAATAAACTGTTTATTTTTAAACAGGAAACATGTTTATGTAAATGTTGACGTAAGAATTCAAATTCAAAAATCGATTGTAACCGATTGCAGAAAAATGGAAGGATATAAAAAAACATCATGACAATAGTGGTTTCTTAACAAAAGAACTTTTTTTGAGCAATTTATAGAAAAAGTCCGAGAATGTGCAATTTTTTTTGGTTCACTTGAATAAAGGCACTTTAACTAATTCTAATGAAAAATCGTTTTTCTTGTTTTTTACATTTATTGTACTTTATTTAAGAACTAGTAGTAGTGGGTACAACCCCCTTTGTTTTTAATAACTTCAAATATACGGGTTTTCATTGAGAGATAAAGAGAATTTATGTAATCCAACGAAATTTGATTCCAAGCATCCTTAATGGCCTGAATTAGTGACTGCTTATCATCAAATTGTCGACCTCTTTCATATACCTTACGAGATAACCAACCCCAGACATTTTCGATAATGTTTAGATCTGGCGAATAGGGTGGCCAGTCAAGAATATTAACATTTTGGCTTGCAATGAACTCCTTTACTACTCTGACGTTGTGTATAGGTGCATTATCCTGTTGCAATATCCAAGATATGGCACCATATAGTTCAGTGAACTTCGGAAAAGCCGATTCTAATAATGCTTTGAAGCGTGCACTTTGAAATTCAAGATCGATGGTGCCATAGTACAAAATAGCACCCCTCACCATAACGCCTCCCTCTCGGCTGTGATGTCGGTACAAAAAAACGATTTTCTTTGCGCAGATCATGGAAATAATAGTTGTAGCCATCAAGCCCATCCAAATTAAACTTCTTCTCATCCGTAAATACAACGGTTCTCCAGTCATTTACATGACCTCTTGGCTGCACATCCCATACCATGTAGTCTCTTGCGAATTGAAGCCGTTTGGCCTTACGAAGAGCATTAAGTGGCGGTACTCACAGCTCTTAATTACTCTGCGTACTTCCTCGTACTTCCTCGTACTTCCTCGCTTCCACTTATCTTATTTTTGACAAGCCTAAAGCAGAATTAGAAGCAATTCTGATGATTTTGCTTTTCTCATACGTAGATAAAGACAATGAAACCCTTCCTTTAAAATTTTTTATATACCCCTCGGGGCCCTTGATATAATTGTCGACAACTGTTGGGCTCCGTCCAATTTTTTTTAGCTATTGCGCGGTTAGAATTATAGTGTTTTCCGATAGATTTACAATTTTTTAAATTTAGTTGTTTTAGATCCTCGTTATTTTTAAAGTTGTAATTTCCTTTAGGCTATGAGATCATGTTTTCTCCGGCTAGTGAAAAAAATGTAAATGTTTTCCCATTTTGACTCGTAAAATGATTAAGATGTAATAAACTAACGCTCCCTACAAAAACTCATCGCTTATTTTAAAAATAATAAAAATTTAATAAAGCGTCTTTATTCAAGTCAACCAAAAAAAAAAAAAAAGTAAATTTTTGGACGTTTTTTATAAATTGTTCAAAAAAAAGTTCTTTAGTTAAGAAACCACTATTGTCATGATTTTTTTTATATCTCAAGATGTCTAGCATCTATTTCCATTTTAAATTTCTGCAATCGGTTACAAATTGCAAAATACACAGGCTGCTGAATATGGAAGTGCCTTTAAATAAGTGAACCGGAGTGTATAAGAGTGTCACAGTAACATTGCACTTTTTAAATTTAGTGTAATTTTTTGTGCAAGTGGCGAATTTGAGATTTCCCAGCTGTCATATAACGGGTCCGCCATTTAACCCTTTTTTTTCAACTAGTGCTTATTTCGTGAATGGTAACACTTAGCTCATGTCTGATTTGACAGATAATTAGTTTTATCCTTCCGCTGAACGAATATGGTTGTGTATACGCTTGAACAACGCTGGGAAATATGGGAAAAATGGGCCTGCGATCGACTTACAGAAGATGCCGATTTTGCCAAAAAAAATCATCTTTTCAGATGAAGCTCATTTTGATCTTGGCGGGTATGTAAACAAGCAAAATTGTCGCATTTGGGGCACAGAATACCCGCACGCATACATTGAAAAGCCGATGCACCCAAAACGAGTCACTGTTTGGTGCGGATTTTGGTCCAGAAGCATAATTGGGCCATTTTTCTTCGAAAATGAGCAAGGAGTGGCCGTTACAGTCAATGGCGATCGTTATCGGGACATGTTGAAGGAATTTTTGTTCACAAAAATTGAAGAGGAGGATATTGGCAACATTTGGTTTCAACAGGACGGCGCTACGTGCCACATAGCCGAAGCTACACTCGATGTTTTGCGCCCTGTTTTTGAAGATCGCATTATCAGCCGCAGAGCTGATGTCGTTTGGCCACCTCGGAGCTGCGATTTGACACCGTTGGACTATTAGTTGTGGGGTGCCCTCAAAGATAAGTGTTACGCCGACAAGCCAGAGACAATTGACGCTTTAAAGGACAATATTCGTGAAGCCATTGGTGAAATACAGCTGCACACAATCAATAATGTGTTTAAAAATTGGACCGATCGTGTAGGCTACTGCATGGCCAGCCGAGGCAGCCATTTGAATGAAATTATTTTCCATTATTAACCGGAAGGATTGTACTTTCAAATAAAAAAAGAAATTTGAGAAAATATTTAGTAATTTTTTTTTTATAGCATTTTCAAAAAAAAAAGTTATTTGGCGGACCCTTTATGATTATTCCGATTACTTAAAATGGGGTGGTTTACGAAAGAACGACGCCATATAATTGTGAGAACTTATTATAAAAATTTGGAAAGTTATACTGAGACCGGTCGCAAACTTGGAAAAATTTTCAGACTAGAAAATGCACCAAATATGTCAACCATTCGAAGAGTGGACAAAAAATTTGAAAATACTGGATCGGTTCATAGTAGACAAGAGCCGCTATCACTCTCTTCACATTCTCTTGACGACGAGGTAGTAGGCCATTTCATCGAGTTCGAGTTGCTTTTGTAATTTACTGTTTGGTTGGACACAATACGGACAGAAATAAAAGGGAATGCGTATTTTCGTTCGATGCAAACAACATAGACATAATTTCAAAGGCTATTTAAACTTAGTTTGCTGCATGGTCTATAACCTCTACGTGTTCTTTGGTCTCTCATTCTACATCATTATCCATAGTACGTTTTCGATCAGCTGTGCCATAGAAACCCCCTGGTCCGTTAGGGACAGTAACACTCCTGTGCGTCAGCGCACCGTTCGGTTTCTTGAAAATATTGCTGCTGTAAACGAGAGTGTCGCACAGTGACCAATTTGGATTCGCTCTCGGGGTTTTTTGATTCATAGCTTCCAAAGTAAAGAAGATATATTTAAATTTTTTTTTCTCAATTCGGAGAAAATCAAAAAATTTTTGAAAAAAATTTAAATTTTTTCTTTATTTTTAATTTTTTATTTTTAATTTTTTTCCATCATTTCCCTTGCGGCTGTTTTTACTCGGTCTGTTTTCTAAACTTATAATTTTCTAAATTTATTCAAGCTCAAGACCTGTTTAAATAATATACAGCTTATTTATTAGCTTTATATTACTTATCAAATCATGCCTGTTTGAAACCAATGGGTTTTCGACATGATAAAAAAGAGTTGTGCATGAAAGTGTCCAATGGTAGTGCTTTGTATTCTTCAAACATCTATATAAAGGAATTCTCATTAATATGATGAGTGTTTCTAGATATATATTTTTGAAGAATTCACCGAAATCATACCAAAAACGTCTGCTGATGAAGACCTTGGCAAAATCCGAAATACATATACAGACAGCCTCGGTATCAGTGGAGCATTCTTATGCTCGAATTTTTTAAAAGTAATATAAAGCTAATAAATAAGCTTTATATTACTTAAAAACGTCTTGAGCTTGAATAAATTTAGAAAATAGTTTTTAATTTTTTTTTAAATTCAATAAACATTTTCCACCATATATTCATATATAAAATAAGAAAAAAATTGTCAACTCAAAGAGCAACCATATTATAAAAGAAATATTAAACAGATTCTTCAGTATCAAATTCAGAGAAATCATCTTCATAATGATGCAGTATACGCAAGCTTTTAAGTTCCTTATCCAAACTAATATTTCTGGAGTAGGAAATTGATGAGCCGTTGGACGATGAAGATATTTAGGGATCAGAAGAAACAAAAAGAGCGTTAATTATATCTGTCATTGTATTTCTCCTGCAATTTTTTCTGGTATTATTTTCACGGATGTGTCGATAATCTTTATTTCTGGCTTCAAGCGCTTCCTCGGACATCATACCAATTGGAAGCGTAAAATGATTGATTATGTATGTTCCCTGAATTAAAATTCTGTGAACAGGCATTTCAAACCAGGGGTATAAACTAACAACAATTTCGGCAGTCTCCATTTCGTAAAGTCTGAATGCCTCCGTGTTTATATCATATCCACATGCCAGTGCTCGTAAGACGATGCTGAAGCGATATATTAAATTTTCGTTCCCTCCAGTTATACGAGCTACTAAATCTGGTTGTTGAAAGAACCTTCTTGCCGTATTTCCGTTGTTGGTACTTCCAGTAACAGCCATTGGGTATGTCGACCAACAAATCCATTTCATTTCGTAGCTTTGTTTTATTTTGTCCAACAATATCCTTGTCAGCACCACCAGTTTGCCACTTTTGTATTCGTATTCTATAGGATATGTGCAAAATACATTCAAAAAACCTTATCCAGGCGTGGAGTCGGGATAGCTCATATTGAAAAAGGTTCCCATTAATTGGAAAGCTCTTCACCAAATTTAAGTCATTCATATTTTTCGGTGTTGCGTTGCAGATTCCGCATGTTTGCGAAGAAGATTCTAAAATGACGCTGAAAGTTTTACCATCAAACAGGGTCATGTGAAATTGGTGATCAATAACACTGTGATAGTCGAAAAAATGAACTTCGATGAATCCTTTTCGAACTATTAGGGGGGAGTCCCCTGAGTGCGAAAGTACATTTGGAAGTGTCAGATTGGCTCCAGTTTTTGAGAAATCGGTGTATATGGATATAGCTAAGTCTGCGCTATTTAAACAAATTTTACCGGCCATGGGCCAATTTTTTTTCTGGCCTAAAAGGGCTTAAAAAGCTTATTAAAATAGAAAATCCAAATGTTTGCGCTCGGTCCAACTTCTTGAGGTATGGGCCTTTAAAGCTTGAGTATATAATTGGCCATATCTCACACATTTATGATCCAATCTGGTGCCGGTGAATACCATTACAAAGACCATTAAAAACTCTTTAAATGTGCATTTAAATATATTACATTTTATTAACCGATTGGGGACAAATTTAAAAAATACGATTTTTTAACCTCACTTTTTTGCTAAAAATCTGATTTTCTCAAAAAACAGCCCTAGTAAACCTATTTTCTACCTAGACTCAGGTTGTAGGCAACACTTCAGGCTTTGTTGTAAGGTATAATACTTCGCATTAGCCCTTCTAAGGCCGGAGATATTTATGTTCAAAGTTTGAAATACAAGAAAAAATGAAAGTTTTTATACTTTTTTCCAAAATTTTATTTATTTTCCTAGCATAGGCCTTAAGTTAAGCTTCAAAATCAAAATATTGGACTTATATATGTTTTGTTAGTTTTTTTTCAAGTTAATTAATTCAAAGAAATGAAAAATTTTT
Source organism: Phaonia tiefii (assembly GCA_963931995.1). Taxonomy (NCBI): domain Eukaryota; kingdom Metazoa; phylum Arthropoda; class Insecta; order Diptera; family Muscidae; genus Phaonia; species Phaonia tiefii. The sequence goes on along the minus strand of OZ008369.1, from coordinate 103,362,519 downwards.
AAAAATAACCGTTACATAAATATAATGCTAATCTTCATCATCCAACTCCGGTCTTAGAAGGGTTAATGCGAAGTATTATACCTTAAAACAAAGCCTGAAGTGTTGCCTACAACCTGAGTCTAGGTAGAAAATAGGTTTACTAGGGCTGTTTTTTGAGAAAATCTGATTTTTAGCAAAAAAGTGAGGTTAAAAAATCGTATTTTTTAAATTTGTCCCCAATGGGTTAATAAAATGTAATATATTTATATGCAAATTTAAAGAGTTTTTAATGGTCTTTGTAATGATATTCATCGGAACCAGATTGGACTATAAATATGTGAGATATAGCCAATTATATACTCAAGCTTTAAAGGCCCATATCTCAAGAAGTTGGACCGAGCCCAAACATTTGTTTTTTCTATTTTAATAAGCTTTTTAAGCCCTTTTGGGCCAAAAAAAAATTGGCCTATGGCCGGTAAAATTTGTTTAAATAGCGCAGACTTAGCTATATCCATATATACCGATTTCTCAAAAACTGGAGCCAATCTGACACTTCCAAATGTACTTTCGCACTCAGGGGACTCCCCCCTAATAGTTCGAAAAGGATTCATCAAACTTAATTTTTTTTCGGGTCAAAAACCATCACAGTGTAATCAATGAGTTTACATATGTTGGTACAATATTTAATATTTGGCTCTTAATATTTTCAATTTCCCTGCGACTCAGGTCCACCGTTTCCTTCCCGCAAAGTATTTTGATTGGTCGACAGTATCGTGTAGAAGAAGGTCGTTTCGTTTTCCATAAAACTGTCGATCCGTTTTGCACTTGCAGTGTTACAATACAAATTGAAAATAAATATTGGTCTATCATGTTTTGCCTATATGTGGAATGAACGCTGCTGCCATCCCAACCCCATTTGTAGATATCAGTTAAATGGGTGTTATTATTACTTGTAGATGTAGATGAGCTTTCAAAACTTTCAGGGTTTGCTTCCATGATCCTATTTATTGTATGGTCCACAAGACTTTGTAGTGGCACTTCAGCATAATAATCAGTGACTGTAATGCCAAGTTTTTGGCGAAGCTTAATTTTTCGTAGCATGGATATAAATCGGCGTTTTGGTTTCTTGCTGATTTCTTGTTCAAGTTCCAAGTGTATTTTTCTACAAATAGCGCCAGCGCTTTATCGTCCAGAAATTGTGATGGAAGGGGCTTCGGTTTGTTTATATTTTTCATTACATTTCCGCTAAACTCCTCATCGCCATTTACCATTCCTACAACTTAGGAAGCACTGCGCTTTCCAGCTTTATATAAACTGCAGTTCGCAGCTACCAACAATCCTTCAGATGACACTTCCTCTGTAAGCCATGACATCTTATTGACTTGCGTTTTTCTGCAGCACTCTGAAAGCTCTTTTCCGTTTGTCCAACATTTTCATTCGCATTTTTCCCAATTACACCAATGGTGTATCTAGCCATTATTGGTGAGTTTTTTCGACAAACACCTTACTACTGCCACAGGCCTTCCACTTTTGGATAAGCCTACTAGCAAAATTTCACAGTTTCTTTCCAATTTCGCACTGCCCCTTCTGAGTGTAGTTATGTTTGCTCAAAACGGTGCCAAAAGCATAATTTTCCACTGCGAGAAACTTCTTGGTGGGGATCGCTTGTTCGTGCCATATTAAAAAAGGATGGGTTTTGACACTGACATTTTGCCTAAAATGTACAATAAATTGAAGGCTCGCAGGTACTCGCAGTTCATTTTGGACATTTTGGACACACAATGGTTTACACATACAGGAAAATTTAAAATTACACTGAATCTAGGTGAATTTTGTAAGTTCTACTCCACGAAAGACAGGTGTACGTTACAATGGGCGAGTTGCTAATACACTTAAACACGATTACGTTTTATAAATAACATAAGTATACACAGGTCACAACCACATTTTTCTTTTATATAATACATACCTTGTCGTTAGTATATAACAAAACTTTTAATAACAATAATAAAATTTGCAAATTTAACACGAATAGCAAAACAATGTTCAAAAAGGCGGAAATATTTTGCACAACACTTGCAGAGACATATGTTGACTTTGACAGCTCACAGCTGTTCATCAGCTGCCAGCTGAGCTTTTAAAGAATCGATAAAATCTAATGAATGTATTTGTTATCGATTGTTGAAAAAATTAACGGTTATTCAAAATTGAATTTTTAATTAAATGCCGCTAGCAAGGCCCACTGTGTGTCGCCGAAAACATCAATTTGACATCGGTCTCAACACCTCAAATTTCACGAAGCATTTTGATAAAAGCCCTTCACCTTCATGTGTACGAAATTCAGCTTACTCAGGAGCTGTAACCAGCAGACCATGGAAAGCGCGGGGAATTCGTTCAATGGGTAATGGAGTAAAGTTAAGTTAATGACAATATTTCAAAAAAGTCTTCTGCTCCGATGAAGCCCATTTCCATCTGAATGGCTTCTTGAATACACAAAATTGTCGAATTTATGGCTCAGAAAATTCTCATGCAATCCATGAGAAACAAATGCACCCGTAACGAGCAACAGTCGGGGTCGAATTTTGGTCAGGCGGCGTGATTGGGCCATACTTTTTTGAAGATGAGTCAAAAAGTGCCGTGATTGTGAATGGCATTCGTTACAGGAACACGATAACGGAGTTCTGGTTACCTAACCTGGACGTCATAGATCTAGACGTTATGTGGTTTCAGCAAGACTGCGTCACCTGCCACACCGCTCATGAAATAATCGATTTATTCCATAAATGATTTCGAGAACAAATAATCTCAAGAAATTCTGACGTCAACTGGCCACCGAGATCATGCGATTTAACGCCGAGCGATTCTTTCTTTGGGGTTTTCTGAAATCTCGGGTTTATACGAATAAACCAGAAACAATGCCGGAGCTCCACTCTGACATCCAACGCGACATCGGCGAGATACAGCCACATTTCTGTGAAAAAGTCATGGAAAATGTCATGAAAAGAGTAATGGCCTGTCATCACGTACGTGGGGGCCAATTGGCGGGTATATTATTTCATACTTAATCAGAACATGTCTTCTTTATAGTACAACTATCTCAAAAAATACTTGTTTTTATTTTAAAGTGGAACAGTGCGTTCTTACTGCATTCTTACAATGAAATACTTCTAAATATGCATATGAATATCCCTGGTGATTAGTCAGTCGGTGACAAACAAAAGTGAAAAACACTTCACTAGATATTAATGGAACCAAATTGGCAGACACTCATATTGCATTTACGAGTTTCCATTAAAAATTTAATTAAACTTTAAATAGATGACAGTGTACTAAATTTTATACACATATATTGCTACTTTATTTTGAATTAACATTTGAAAGTTTTTCGAAATTGTAATGACTTTCACCTTTTTGTGTGGGTCCTATTCTCTAAGCAACCGTACGTTGCTTACCCATTCCCTGATAGCAATAACTTTAACCACCACTAACATTCTCCTCATCCTGGAACACCACCACTTATATATATTTACGAGTACCTTGCAGGAAGTACTACGACCCAACCAACCACCACCACAATCAGAGTAAAGTCTTTGGGAAACAGACAGAGATCGAAAAGTTTGTGTTAAACCTCTGACATCAAAAGCAAAAAAAAAGTTATTCTGAAAAAACATTTCACGCTGTGTATCTCATAATTCATGCTACGGTGCAGTTGAAGTGGTAAACTGATAGTACTTTTAGGTACTTTAATTGTACTTCGTTTAGTACTTTGCCAACAGCTTTTTAGGCGAAAGAGTAGGGGAACATAACAAGCTTAAGCCGGGTATTTAGTTTTCATGAAATTTTCGCTGCCATAAGAAGTCCGTGTATAAAAAATAACTAATATTTCATGAAACGAAAATATCGCTCCCTTTTGGGCTGCTTGGTACTCAGCTCTTTATGAAAATTTCGTAGGCAAAGTCAATGACAGGGCTGTTACGCCAAAGTTATTTCATACGAAAACAATTGTTTTATAATATTTCGGGACCGAAATTTTCACATTTCGATAATTTTAACAGCCAAAATTAACACCACATGTGTTAAAAATAAAATGGACTGCGTAGAGGACTGATAATTGAAATATTTGCACGGTAAATCAGAGAAAGGTGTGTCGCTAAATAACCCATATTAACGCAATTGGAGAGATTTGGGTGAACTCTTTCATAAAATGCGTTATCGCTTACATTAAAAGAATACAGTAAGCGACAAAGAAAGCAGGTGATTTGTTATTGTTGGTAGAGGTGTGTATTTTACGAACGAATTTCTACATCCATTTTGGGGATTTAAATGTAATTTTTGATGATTAATGCATTTTGCAAGGTTGCCAAGAAATTTCTCTACCGTGAATCGGAATATGACTGAAAATTTAAAATATTAATTTACTTTGTGGTTTCGTCATATTATGGTACAATAGTATGGGTTTTTCTGAAAGGTAAATTAGAGAAAATTATGTAAAGTGGAAAGAGCTGAAATATCATCGAGGATAGAATGGAAAATAGAGATATAAAAAAAATCAATGAGTGTTCGAACTCACGGGCAATGTGTTAACACCGTTCGAACTCACGGGCGATGTGTTAATGAAATGTAAACGAAACAATATTGTAAATCAGTTTCTATAAACACATTAGTAAATGTTACATTGGAAAATAAAAAAAGAATAGTTTTTGTGTTGCAGGCTCTTTTGCTATTGCACTTTCTTTTTTCTTACATCTGCTTTAACAGTAGATGTAATATTGTTAAAATAAATAAAGCAATATTTAGCTCACTGAAATAGTTGTTTTTGTTTTGTCATAAACAGAGCGACGACAAAAAGTGTCGAATAGTATAGAGAGCTTATTGCACTCTTTTTCCGCTCTCATGTAGAGAGTCTGAGTAAATGAGCATACACGAGTCTTATTCTCTTTATAGCATATTTCAATATAAATGCACCATTTCGACAATGATATTACATAAAAGAATACAAAAAGCATAAATGTTTCAAAAGGCGTCAATGTTTCACATCAAAATTATGAATGAACCAAGTTATGGCGAAAAGAGAGTAATGCGTTTTTTGAGTGGGTTTGAGATGATTGAAATTTCAAATTTGCTGCCCCAAATTAAGGTTAGAAAGGGATCCGCCAAATCGCAGTGTCACTGATTCGCATTTTTTAGTTGTTATGGACGGCCTCGTAACGTTTCCGCCAAATCACAGTTTCACTGATTCAATTTTGTAGGGTTTTACGATCTTGTAACGGGTTCAAAAGGAATTTGCCTAATCGCAATTTAAGTGATTCGCTTTTTAATGTTTTTAAGGACTCGTAGCTTTTCGATTTTTTATGCACAAATGGAAAGGCTAAGTTGGAAGTCAATACACGCTTTGAAAATTCCATGATAAAGTCTATATTTTGATTAGAATTTATAATTATCATAAATCAGAATTATTTGTCGATGTTATTAATAAATTCAATACAGGTCTTACTAAATAGAAGTTGTTACTACAGAAATTAAGTTGTACAGGGTGGCCCAAAATTAACGAAGGGGTTTGAATTGCTTATAACTTTTTTATTATAATTTTTTTTCTTTTCTTTTCAGTATTTCGTAAAGAAGACTTGGGGAATTTAAAATGGAGCAGTACTCAATTGAACAACGTGCCCAAATTGTTGAGCTTTATTTTTCAAATCAACGATCCATTGTTTTGACTCAGCGTGCATATCGTCGTTATTTTAATGTGCGGGTTGGACCCTCAGAGTCAACAACAAACCGTCTGGTTGCAAATTTTCGCCAACAAGGGGCAGTAAGGAACCTTCCTGGTGCTGGCAGACGACGAACGGTGCACACGGATGACAATATTGAACTGGTACAGAGGAGTATTCGGGAAGATGGAGAAACATCAACCAGGAGACGTTCGACACAACTTGGCCTCTCGCGAGCGTCGCTGCAGAGAATTTTGCATACAATAGGAATGTTTCCATACAAGATTCAGCTTGTCCAAGAATTGAAACCGACATTTTACCAGCAACGACTTGATTATGCAGTTTTTTTCCGGCAAAAAGCAGAAGAAAATCATAATTTTGTTCATAATTTAATTATGAGCGACGAAGCCCATTTCCAATTAGTGGGTTCGTTAATAAGCAAAACTGCTGGATATGGGCTACGGAAAATCCGAGAGTAGTTCAACAGCGAGAATTACACCCACCTAAGTGTACGGTTTGGTGCGGTGTTTCATCGGAAAGGATAATTGGTCCTTTTTTTTGAAAATGAACACGGGGTCGCCGTTTCCATCAATGGTGTCAGATATCAGACAATGTTGGACAATTTTTTAAGGCCAGCCGTGGAAAACCATCCGCAAGTATTGTTCCAACAAGATGGAGCCACAGCCCACACTGCAAGGGACACAATGGCTCGTTTACGGGACATCTTTGGTGAACGAATTATTTCGCGTACAAGTGATTTTATTGGCCTCCGCGTTAACCGGATTTAACCGCTCGAGACTGTTTTCTTTGGGGTTATTTGAAAGGAAAAGTCTACATTAATAAGCCTAGAACCATCCAGCAATTAAAAAGCAATTTACGCGACGAAATAAACAACATAATACCTGAAGTTTTGCGAAAAATTATGGAAAATGTGTTGGAAAGAGCACGAATATGCGAAGCAGAAAATGGCCACCACTTGCGAGATATTATTTTTCATAACTAAACTAAAAATATTCCCCATTTATATACTGTATTAAAAAAAAAAAAAAATTTAATAATTATGTCTTAAATAAAAAGTTATAACGAATTCAAACCCCTTCGTTCATTTTGGGCCACCCGTATAAACCAATTTGAGTATTTCTAAAACCTTATTAATCTGAAATGGAAGACGCAACTTACAAAAAGTACGATATTATAATTCGTGTTCAAATATTATTCACTATAAGCATAATTTAGATTTTATTACAAAAACACAAGTGAGAATAAAGTATTTACATAAATATCATCCACTGAAAAATATAGTGAGTATACATATTCACATTCTACGCCGTATACACCCAGACTTTGTTATGCTTTGGACGAACATATACGAAATCAAAACTAATTTTTGTGGCTTTTCAAGGGTTTTCATATTCATATAGAAGATTTTTTTTGTAAAAAAATCGCCAAAATAATAAAATCGCTAAAATACAAAAATTATCATAAAAATTACATAAACGGTGCGGTGTGTCCAATCGTCCAATAGGAAGCTTTAACTAATGGATGTTTATAATACGACGCTAAAAATGTTAAATTAACGGATTTTTATGAAAGGCATCCATTTGTTAAAGTCCCCTATGGAGGTAAACAATTTATTATTTTTCCGTTTGGACGCAACGTTTCCGAGTTATAGATATTTTTGTAGTTTAGCGATTTTCGGAGAAAAAATTGGTCCAATTGCATACGAATTGGACCACTTTATGAAATACCCTTAGAAACCCGGAAAACTTGGTTATTTTTCGATTGAACTCCCCGTTTCCGAAATATAGACATAATAGAGTTTTAGCAGTTTTTTAGACGAAAAGTTTTAGTTTTTCCGATTTGCCAAAGAAACTGATGATGTTTTAAATACATCCCTTGGTTAAAGCGATTTCTGGAGGTAAAAATTTTATTATATTTGCGATTAGCCGCACCGTTTCCAAGTTATAACCATTTTCCTATTCCAGCAATTTTCTTATTATGGCGATTTTTACAAAAATTCAATGCGAATTGGACCACTTTATGGAAATCCCTTAGAAACCCGCAAAAATTAGTAATTTTTTCGATGCGGCGCTCTATTTACGAGATAGAGACATTTTTGGTAATTTTTTCATATTTTCACAAACAAATGGGGAGGGTTACAAATAGTATAAATTTTGTATATATTTAAATATAAAATACACAATTTTAATAAAAAATTATTTTTTTAGTTTTTTTTTCTATAAAATTCATAATGGGATATGGAATCAACAACTGGTAGTGACATCCATTAAATACAAGTAGTTAGTTGAGCAAGCCAATATATTATTTAGTAAAACCGCCTTAGTTTTTAAATTTTTCGTTGATCCAACAAATTGAATATTCACCACTGCAGGATAATTTGTTTGCTATAACTAAAACTCGATTGATAGATCACATTTATTTCTTGTTGCTGTGACTTCAACTAAATATTTCAGTTCTTGCAACCAAAACTGAATTGCAAATAAATTGATATGCACAACATTTAGTGATACGGACACAATTATGGGTAAGCACAACTGAATAATGTGATAGTCCAAGGAACCGCCAAAATTTAGTTGGCTGTAAATATAGTTATGACAACGAATCTCTTCTCTGCGTGTACCTTTACGGGTCGAAGGGCATCCACGTCCGTTTTGTGCTTTGGATTGAGTACGGAATCTCTCTCCAGCACTATTTGAATAAGGCAACGAAATCCCAGACGCTCGTGTGTAAGTAGAGTTTCTCTTTTCCCGGATTTTTTCATTTCCCGGGGAATTGCCGCTCTAAGAAAAATAAAACAAACTATGTTAATTTTGCAGTAGTTTATTTTTAATGCATGAGATCAAAAATATACTACAAACTGCAGCTGAAACAAACTCAAAAACATAACAAAAAAAATTACAGCAGACAGTTGTCCGAGGCCTTCGGCCACGGACTGTCCCTGCAGGCTGTGTCAGAGACACGGCCATTAAGTTTAACGTAGAATACGCCATCCGATAAGACAGAAAACATATATAACAATAAATTCATTTGCTTATATTATTTATCATTTATTGTTATATATGTTTTCTGTCTTATCGGATGGCGTATTCTACGTTAAACTTAATGGCCGTGTCTCTGACACAGCCTGCAGGGACAGTCCGTGGCCGAAGGCCTTGGACAACTGTCTGCTGTAATTTTTATATTTACCAACGGCATTTGATTCAAGTCCGTTTAAAAAAAAAATATTATGTTCAGTTTTTTAAACTTAATTTAATTTATGTATTTTAATAAATATTTTTACTGAAATAAGTTCTGCGAATGTTGAGAGGGCCGCCCTATTATTAAAAAAGGTTTACCTTATCGAGTCTTCGCATTGGCATTCGAGCGTTGTGTGAAAGCTTTACGCTTCACAATTCAAAATTAATGTTACAACAGCTTTATTGAAGCTTTCGCAAAAAAGCTTTATTACGTTAGCTTACTGTTTGTTTCACTTTTTACTAGATACATGTTGCCAAGCAACATTAGCTTGCTGTTCGTTTCACTTTTTACTAGATACATGTTCCTACGCAATGTTGAGCAACCAAAAACACTCAACCAAACACCACACATATGTTTGAGTGTATGTGTTTAAACAATTTTCATTTGAGAAATTTAAATATTAGGAAGATATCAACCAATATGAAATGTATATCAAACGAAAGATAACATCTTCATTTACCTACAAAAAAAATTTAAAAAAAATTCATCTAGCCGTTTCCTCAAATTCAATGTAATAAAGATTACAACAATAAAAACCTGACATGACTCCTCATACCGTAAGGTAAGACGTATTCTACGTCAAAAACATATCGTCGACTTAATATTGTTTTGTTGTAAACGCCAATTGTTTGAAACGGAGATACCAATATTCTCAACTATACCACTATTACCAACTAGCAATTTTTACGGATATAAAGGGTTTTCCAACAGAGACGCTACAAAAGCAAATCGATAGGAACAGTAAACGACGCCATATTTTTCCCGATCTTTTGACATTTCTCTTCTCAAAGGTTTGCCATTTCATCATGGAAAGATATACGAGCCAACAACGAGTCGAAATTATTAAAATTTACTACCGAAATTTGGAGTCAGTGGCCCCGACTTTAAGAGGCCAACTTTAAGAGGCCTCAACAATCAGCGATGAGGCTCATTTCTGGCTGAATGGCTTCGTCAATAAGCAAAATATGCGTTATTGGTCAGACAGCAATCCACACGTAATCCATGAGTCATCAGTGCAAAATTACGGTTTGGTGCGGTTTATGGGCCGGCGGCGTCATTGGGCCGTACTTCTTCCGTGATGATCAAGACCGGCACATTGCTCTGAATTCGAATCGCTACCGTTCAATGATAACCGATTATTTTTGGCCCCAATTGGGTAATATGGACTTGGAGGACATGTGGTTCCAACAAGACGGAGCCACAAGCCACACAGCGAATGCCACAATCAATTTATTGGAAACCAAGTTTGGTGAACGTGTTATCTCACGAAATGGCCCAGTCGATTGGCTGCCTCGGTCGTGCGATTTGACGCCGTTAGATTATTTCCTATGGGGCTACTTCAAGTCTATGGTCTATGCCAACAAGCCAGCGACGATTGATGAACTTCGTACGAATATCGAACGTGAAATTGCAGCAGTATCGGCCGATTTATACTTGAGAACCGTCGAAAATTCGGTTCAGCGTCTGGACTTCTGCAAGCGTGCCCGTGGTGGCTATGCAAAAGAAATCGAGTTCCATACATAATGGCATCGAAAGTACTTTCACAGGAATAAAGAATTGCATTGGTATCTATAACCGGTTTTTTTTATTTAAAAAAAATTTTGTAGCGCTCTTATTGAAAAACCCGTTACAACAAATTAGAGTAAACATTACAGTAATGGTAAGATATATCAAAAATTTGACAACAGATTCGGAAAGAGAACGCACAAAAACCTGTAGCCACAATATCAACTCGAAAAAAAAAATAAATGGCATATACGACAAAACAATAATCAACCGACGATATACGTTTCAAAGTATATAAAATAGTTATATAAATATTAAAAGTTAATTAAAATAATTTTGAAAATATGTTTTAAGAACTGAAATAGCATTAATAGTTTCATCAGGCAGTCTGCTCCTAATTTTATTTACAAATTGCCCAGTAGTAGAGAATATTCTTTCGCTTTCCACTGATGTTGGTCTTACTGTCAGAAGAGCATTAAATAAATTGGTGACGTTTTCCGTTGTTTTTCCACCTGCTTCATAAAACTTTAAATCCTTTTTAAATTCTTTATATTAACTTCATCTGTCTGTATGCATGCCGAAAAAACTTTGGATTGATTTTTAACCCTTTTCCCGTGATCCAATCAAGCTGGAGTTTCGTAGGCAAACTAATGGCGACGACAGAAATTAACTATCAAAATATGGGCAGGATTGGATGAAGGGGCGTGGTACCTCCCATACAAATGACAAATAAAAAATCCATTATTTCTGCTCCTGTTAACGATATTTGGACAAAATTGTTAGGTGTGTTGGTTATTTTGGTTAGGTGTACATATCCTAAGATCTGCTGCAAGAATTTAGAATTTATAGTCAAAATTGTGTTTTTTACTGGTTGGTTTTTTTTATTGAATGATTTGGTAATCGTTTTTTATTCAGTACAACATTTACATTTAAAATATCCTCAAATGATCTATCAGTCGTATTTTCACTAGTAGAAATATCATCCAATTCTGCAACATCGTCGATACCGTTGTCTTCTTTAAAAATCCGGGAGTAAATTTTTTTTCAGCGTACGGCCCCACATTTTGTTTTGAAGCGTATTGAAATAAATTATTGTCATTATTATTAAATATTGTTGGATCTTTAATATACTTTAGTGAAGTATAAAGTCGCCTGTCTCTTCTATCTTCAATTCGCTTCTTTAAAGATTCTAAAATTATTTCACCCAATGGTGTATGAATGAGGGTAATTTGTTTGTTCCGGCAAAGCACTTCCACAGCTAATTTAATTGGCTTTAAAACATTTAGTAGATCTGTTAGTATATTTACATTATCTTCAATCGAAATCTCAATTTGTTCCAAATCAATAAGAGCCTTTTTCATAGAATTTTTTAAACGCAAGAACTTTTCTATCATGGGCACTATCGAATTCCATCTAGTATCAATATCCAATTCGAGAGAAATTTCTCTATTGTGTTCCGCAGCAATATATTTTTGAAGAATGCAATTTTTCGTCGGGCTTTTTTAAAAATTTTGATTATATGATTTGATTTCTACGATCTCCATCTGAGAGTTCTATTGTATTATCTGCTGGTACTCTTACAGCATTTTTATACCCTCACCATAGGATGAGGGTATATATCGTTTAATACGTAAAAAAGTGTAACACATAGAAGGAACAAAATTAGACCCTTAGTATCTTTCGACGAAATTCGTTTTAGAACTTTTTAAGACGTTTGAGCCATGTTCGTCTGTCTGTCTGGCTGGCTGGTCAACACGATAGCTTCCGTAAATCTTTACAGATCACAATGAAATTTTGTCAGTGACTATTATTTGCCAATATTGAGTTTGGGATTGAAAATGGGCGTTTTGACCACGCCCCTTCGTTTTGACCACGCCCCTTCTTTCAAATCTTTCTTCCGGTAGATGTGATTAGCTTCACCACACACACCGGTTAATAATCTGTAAATGCCTACTTAACTGTAGGAAATGGGCGAGATTGACACGCCCATTCTTGTACCTCCCATACAAAACAGGGTGTTCGTCCGGGTTGCCAATCCGATAAATCGCGTGAAACACTTCCGACCTTTATGTAATTAGGCATAAAGCTTCACGTTATCATACGCCAATCACCAATTATAACAAGGGTGATTTTGCCACGCCTATTGTGGTACCCTTCCATACAAAAGTTGTTTGGCCGTCTGGTTGATCAGTACGAGAAGTCCCGCAAAACCGAACCAATCTTTATGAAAGTTTGTACTAGTCAATATTTAGTTAAATAAAACTCTCCTATAGAAAATGAGCTGTTTTGCCACACCCACTCTGGTACCTCCCGTATAAAAATTCGTCGGATGACCGGTTGATCGACACGATAATTCTCGTAAACTACAACCGATCTTAATAAAATTCGGTACTAGGCAATATTTTGCTGAATGCTACTGTGTAATTAATAACTGACTATTGTGCCACGCCCAGTTTCGTACCTCCCATACAAAAATTGGGCGTAATTGGGATTTTCCGACTCGATATCTCCAATATATCATAACCTATCTTAATAAAATTTGGTATTGATCAAAATTTTGGCAACAACTTGCCATGCCCATTTTTGTACCTCGCATATAAATATTGGGATGGAAACTAACTTCTTTGGGTATTCAATAATATTGAGCGCAGTGTGGTCAATCTGCTGTTGAATATGGTCACTTTTGAGTATGGGCGTTTTTTAACAGAACTCCCACGCAATGGATGAGGTACGGTATGGTGAGGGTATGATTAAGTCGGTTCACCCGACTGAAACTTATGTACTGGTTATAAAAAGTTTCGACAACTGCTAAATGGATGGCATGACTAAGGCAAAATATACCTTCAACTGGATTTTCCCTGGCAAATTTTTTTTCATTAGGTTCGGTCCGTCCGTCGGTCCGTGCTAACGATGTGCTTTTCAAAACATATATTGTAATCGTTTAAATGTGACTCCAACAATGCTCTAATTTCTATTGCATCGCTTATACCAGGTATAAAAACTATACACAGATTATAAAAAACTTTATCATTTTCGTGCAAATATATATTTAGGTATCTCTTATTTTTTATGCTTGTCCATTCGTCCATCACCAAGGAAAATCTGCAGTTTGCATGTAACTTTTTTTATGACATCGATTATTTCTAATTTATAATAACATCTTTCACGACCGATTAATTTTTCGGCTAATGGTAGCCGCGATGTTTCATCGATTCTTGTATGAATACGTTTCTGGTAATTCGTCTAATAGTAAAACCATCAATACTGGAAAGTTTTGAAACCGGATGAATATCCCGGGAAACCGGGAATGAAAAATGACCGGGGTGTGTGAGACACCCTTATTTACAATTAAGTCCCGTATTCAGCTTTTATGATATTTCTATTCTCATAAGAAGTACACGTATAAAAATAACGAAAATCTCATGAACGGAAAATATCACTTATTTTCATTTGCCTGGTGTTCAGCTCTACGAAGGCAGATGTCTGATAATTATTTGGGACCGAACATTTGACATGTTGACTATTTAGGCAACCAAAAGTAACGCCACCTGTGTAGAAGAAAAAAATAAATTACGAAGAGGAACTATCCACGAAATAGTTGCAAGGTAAATCACAAATAGTTGCCCTGCAACAATATTTCGTATAGAGATAAATGACAAAAATCCAATACCAAATATCGCAACAGCGTGTTGTGGAGGCCTGTTTGGACTGACAATACATTACCAAGGGTTTCCGTGAAAGGGACCCTAAACCCTTATACTATGGCGGTGTGTGTGTATGTTAGTGTAGGGAGTCCGTATTCCTAAACAGCAGACTCGGCCTGTATTGTATGGTGCGGTGTCACACTGAAGCTCGGTACCTTATCGGCCCCTATGCTCTATATGGAATGAATATCGTTAAGGGAGATACTTACCGGCATGAAACCTCTCCAGCATGATACACGTACTATTTCCGAAATTGACTGATTCACTGACAACTCGTTTAGCGTGTCTTCTTTATTTATATGAAATTTACACATTACTTAATGCCTAACAAGCATAATTCTGAACCCGCAGTCATTCAAACCGGAAACCGAGACAAACCATTGCCAGTTTCACGCGAGTAAAATAAAAAATGCTCACCTGGCTTTATAGTTATTGCGACACACACACTAGCGGTGGGGGGGGGGGGGGGGCCATTTGCCAAAACAAACAAAATTTAAATCATCAAATTAAAAAAGGTAACATCAACACTCACTGCCACTGACCACAGACAAGAGAAACAAATTTAAATAAACAAAACTGTAATAACGAATACAAATGAAGACAAATTAAATAACAATGAAATTAATGTGTACATGGTAGACATCTGCACAAGATGTCTTGAATGGTCATTCAAGACATTTGTTGTTTTTAGAAGCGAAGTTTAGGCAACCAAATACTAAAGTGTTCTGACAAAAATGAATTCGAATGTGTGTGTGAAGTTGTAGTGCACAAAAGGTCAATACTACTATTTCTATAACGCTTGACATCGTATTGTGTTTTTGTGTACACACACATACACGAATGCTTTGTCGGCAGTACCCAGAAATATTTGGTTTTCTCAACTTTGCTGTAGTACATGTCTTGAAGAAAGCAAATGTCTTAAATGGCGATTTAAGACGTCTTGTGCAAATGACTAGTACATGACTATGCACAGATTCTGCACCGCAACAAGCTGAATATTGGGCTTTAGAATTGATTATTAGGTATATATGCCAAAATGCAGGAGTGGAATACCCGTTGTAAAAAGTAATTTTTGTAGCAGTAATAAAAATATGGACGATTATGAACAAACTCCAAATTTATCGTTGTAGACGGCACAATGCCTCTATTTCAAGATGTGAATTTTGTAAAATAGTCTAGTTAGTTAGATTGAAAGCGGGGAGTGTGATAGAAAAATTACTCCCTGATCCGTCCCATGTCCGTAGACATACATTAAGCCGTTAATTCGACCTATTTGGCGCTCTCACTTTGGCCTACTAAGTAATTAAAAATCCTTATAAGAATTCGCTGCTATGCAATAAGTTCCTCAGAAAGCTCCAGTCTATTCCCATAAGATTGGTTATCTCCGGTATTGTACTGTCCGAGAGATACCTGGAACTGGCCTGTGTGAAAGCCGGGCATTGCCACAGGAAATGCTCCACCGTGTTATCGTTCTGCCTGAACGCCCTGCATTAACTATGATACTTTCCATTTGTCCAATACGGTATAGGTGAGCTCGTAAGGCTAAGTGTCCAGTTAAGACTCCCATTATCTTGCTCATTTCAATCTTTCTTAGCTTCAGCAAGATTTTTGTCTTCATCTAATCAGGGTCTCACCATAGGAACCTTGTCATCCTACCCACTGTTTCCTGATTCCACAGGGCTCTGTGAGCCGATTACGCCCATTTGCTCAATTCAGCCTTCGTCGCCCCGAAAGGTTTTGCGCTCTGCAGCCTCACCGTATAATGTTTCCTGGCTTTTGTTGCCAGAATGTTCGCATGCTCATTACAGATAATTCTGATCTGACTCTGAGTCTGGTTGAGAATTTTAATGATTATTCACCTTTTTGGAATCAAGGACCGTTCTAGATTTGACAGTATCCGATGATATTGCCTTAATTGCCTTCTGATTATGCGAGAAGATATTCACGTTCATTGGGGCAATATTGTTTTCCTGCCATTTAATGCACTCGTTAGTCGTCCGAATTTCCGATTGAAGTTCGTAATGTGATCCGAGAGACGTACGCAGCTTCCGGTTGCCGGATTTTCAATGGATAATTCTAGACCTTTTCTCCCCCTAGCCATCCATATAACAGCAGGTTGCAAGTGTCGTTTGTGTCAGGGTTCCATCCTGCTCATCGTCTCTAGATGGATGGATATCTCCATACTTCGGATATTCGGTCGGATTCACTCGCTTCTTGCGCGTAACCGACCAAGGTCTCCACTATTCTTTGGTGTTTCGACTTGCGATCGCTGGTGATCCATGCGCCTACCGCCTATAGGCGTTTTGCCATAAGGGCAGCCTCGTATTTGAGCCTGATCTCAATTGGCTGGATACATAAAACAGTCTCCATATTCCTTGTCGGGGTTTTCTCATTGCACCGCTAATTCCGATGCAGCACATACGTCAAACCTTTTGCAGTGTCGCAATATTTCATTTCCTCTCAACTGATGGCCACCATATTACGGAAGCGTATGTTAGTACTGGTCTAATTACGCTTCTGTAGATCCAATGTATTATTTCGGGATTGAGGTCCCATTTGGATCATACATCCTTTCTGCATGGCGACCAACATCTGTAGGCCTTATTGGACCTGTACTCTACATGGTGCTTCCAATTCAATTTCCGATCTAAGATTACCCCTAAGTATTTAACCTTATCGGATATTTGTGTTGTCATATCCAGGACCAGAGGCTGTTCACACTGTGAGATTTTCCATTTCCTATAAACATTTCCGTTTTTTTATGGTTAACATTTTGTCCCCTTGGCTGTGCTATATTCAGTGCACTATCGGCTTCTCAGCATAATCGATTAGGATTCCTTCTCCGAATAAGTATTTCAACATCGTCTGCATATCAAGTCGTTAGTCGGTAAGAATCCTTCGGAGACTGTGAATTGTGACGACCCACAAGAGTTGTGATATAATACCTCCTTGTGGCGCTGCATGTTACACCCTGTCTCTTATATTTATGCCATGAGTGACGCTTTGTATTCATCTATTCCATAGCATACGGTTGATTCAGTCTCATAATGCCCATTCCACTATGTAGTCGGTCCTCTATGAAGTCGGTAAGTATAGTCGGTAGTGGTAAGTGACCATCGGTGGTGCAATGGCTAGTTTGCGCAGCTCTTCCGCATGAGAACGTGGGTTCGATCCCTGATCTGACCAACTTACGTTTCCTTCGGCGAGGGCCTTCTCGCTTAGTGATGGCGATACCGTTCAGAACCAGTGTAAAACTGTAGGTCCCAATCAGTGAGTGAAAAATTAGAAAGCGCATAGCTCACGGGTTGTGAGAAGCTCTCCCCAATTCCTTCATGGGAAGTAATGGGAAACGGTTTTATGTAGTGGGTAACTTCATGAAGCGCGGATTCCACAGATCGACCTTTGACATATACGTGTAGCCTGGATTTCAGCATATTGTCTGATATTCCACTTCTAAGCATTTTATCGATTGTTATCTCCAAGGTCTTGAGTAGAAACGAGTTGAGGATAATTGGTCATGAGTCTTTGCGGTCGCATAACTTGCCCTCCCAGGTTTAGGATGAATACTACCTTAGCCTCCTGCCAATTCTTTGTGGTGTAGGCAAATGTTATGCACGCGTCCTCTCTCTTCCTCTTCCCCTGTATCGCCCTCTAGCGTTTCCGCCTCAATGTGGGTCTTAGAGAGACATTTTTCATCTTCGACGTATCTTTGATGCTCTCAACCCGTTCGCAGAATAGCCTCCAGGAGTTTCGTCTCGTCTTTCTTAAAATCGTATTGAATTCACTGAGATATCTTCCATAATCCTCCCATTGTACTGCCAATAGTCCCATGGAAGTTCTTGCCGAAGCTCCAGATATAAGCCGCAGAAAAAATTTCCGTGTTTATTAAAAGGAAATATCCAACGATACGAATTTCGAAGTAAAGATGACATGAGCACTGTTCTCCAGGATAAGTGGAACGGATTCCAAAAGAAACTATAACAAAAGTGGGAAACTATTCCAAGAAGTTTAAAAGAAATTGTTAAACAAAATGGATTACAAACAAATAACTTTATTTAGAATTTTTAACAAAATATGATATACGATACTATAGAGCAAAAGATCACCCTCAGTTGACTTTTTGTTGTTGTTGTAGAAATTCCAAATCTATTTTAACGGTATTTTTTGTAAGAAACTAAAATACAGACTTGCAAAATTCGAACCATAATAAATCTGATTAAGGCGATTAATGTTCCGCCCGAAGGTATGCCTTTGCAGCAGTTCGGTGAATAAGCGGCAGTACCGATTAAATTGGGTTGAGATCTCCACTAAGAAAATAATCATTGAGCAACAGGTTCTGGAAACGGGTGGAACCGTCTAGAGACCAAGCGGCGAGAAATATAACTCGTATAAATGACTGAGAATTTTGGCAGCTGGTCAGTGATTAAGCGCTCAAAAGAAACTGATGCGAAGTATTAGTAAAAAGGTTGAATGTAGACAAATGTGAATGTTGAGTGAACTATTGTACTGCATAGGTAAAATAAAAAGAACTAAAACTGTTGTACTTGTCGTAGGCTCAACCCATCGATGAATTTAGTATAGACGAATTAGTTCTCTCATCTGACGTTTCTGTTCACACTGTTCTTCATAGGTTTGTGCAAATGAGAGAAAATTAAGTTACAGCAGGTGGAGACTTAACTTTTTCATTTCGTTTTCATATAGAATTGTGAAATTTGAATGTATTTTGTACTTTTTTGTTGACTTTGACGTTGGTGGACATTTGAATTGTATGAGTTAAAAAATAGTCCAGTTCTAGTATTCAATCAATTAAACAATTCACTTTATTTTAGTACAACAATTATTTTCCAATACACTAATTGATTATCCGATACTCGAACATGTCACAATGCCAGCTACTTACAGACTGACCTTGTCTTTTCTTATTCCTATCTGCAGAGCATTCATCAAAACTTTTGTTCTCGCTTTTTAACTCCTCTTTACATCATCTAGTTGACAAAAAGCGCCCTGCAGCCAAATATGTCATAACTTATGTAACACAACTATTTTTCCACAAAAATACGAAATGCGGTTGTTATTGGTTTGTCAGACGTTATGTACTATTGCCTGTATCTGGTATTATGGAACCCATGCTTTCCACCATCTAATGTTCACTTGCAACCACACCTATGACGTTAAAAATATTAATAGAATTAATACGTCTATTCTAAATTCGTCTTTGGCTCCACCACATAACTGTAAAATTCTCGGAATCTATATGCTACGTCATATGTCAAAATAAAAATAATAAATTTAAATTTTTCCACGAAAAAGCAAAATGGAAAATATTATAAAATGGGCAATAAAGGGTTTGATGTTAATGTTTCGACATCAAGAATAATGTTAATGTTTCGACAAAAGAATAACAATATCGAAAAATAATAGCATAAAGGAAATACATCAAAAGAAATTTAATTCACTTGTAAATTTACAGGAAAATAATTTAGGATTTAAATCGAATGAAAAGTGGTTTGTTAATAAAACAAACGTAGACATTCCTAAGGAGGTGCAGTAGATTCTTTCACTCGGTCGCAACATGGACTACCAGTAGGGAGGAAAGATTTGCCAATTTTGAAAATGATCGCGGAGGGGGAGGATCTTGTACAAATGTTAGGGGAAAAGGAACAACAGGAAATAGCACGGATAAAATTAACGACAATGTTAGATAGTAAAATGAAGAAAGTGAAACTGAATAAATTCATTTTAGATAAAGTAGATAAGGCACAGAAATTCCTGAAAGGTAATAAGGACATTTTGATTGCTAATGCTGATAAAGGAAATGCAACAGTAGCTATAAAGATTATGATTATGTCTCGAGAATAGGCAACATTGTTGGAAATACATCAGAATACAACCTACATAGTTAGCAAAGATCCTACTAGCACACTAGAAAGGAAGAAAAACAAATTCGTCGAGGAACTTCAAAAAGTTGGAATTATTAATCGAACAGAGTAGACTAAACTTAAGACAACTGTATCCACAGCACCGAGATTATATTGAGTTCCAAAAATAAACAAAGAAGATTTTCCACTATGACCAAATTTGCTCTTTTGTTAACTCTCCATCGTATGAACTGTGTACAGACATTACAAAAATCCTTAAAAAGATAACGGAAAATTCGAAATATAATGTAAAAGATTCAATACAATTTAAGGACAGAATAAAAACCAGAAGATTAGTAGTAATGAAATGTTAGTTTCGTTTGATGTAGTATCTCTATTCCCGAGTGTTCCTGTAAATGTGAACATATTAACGCAACATACAGACATTAATAAATCTTAATAAAATTGGCTATAAAACCAAAAAAAATTGTTGCCTGTAAAGTCGGTTTTACGGGCGAAGATTTTACGTGACAACGTCTTTTTCTCGGTAGAATATTTATTGATATGAATATAATTAAATTGCACAATAGGAGTGCAATGAACTCACTTGCCCAATGAGTGTTAGAACTCACGGGCGATGTTTTAACATTTATTGAAACTTATGGTTTAGGAAAATAGAAGTAATTTCAACACCATCTAGGTACCTGTGCGATTTCTATGAACACATTATCAAATGTGACATTATAAACAATAAACATATCCTTTATTATAAAATATAAACATTTCTTTTATTATAAAAAATAAACATTTCTTTTATTAAAAACAAAAGAAAATAATTTACTAACCAAAAAGTATTTCAATTCATCATATTCGCATATCGTTTTTAAAGCCGACCGCAGCTCTCTGTTTCGTTTTGGCTACCTAATTCATATGAAAATTTCTACACACAAACATACACTACACATATCATAAAGCCAAAAAACAAAAAACAAAAAAAAACAAAAAATAATACCTTATCCAATGCAGACTGATCTAAATCAATATTCATACACACGCACATATATACGCACATACATACTTGCTCAGTCGACATATATATGATGTGCCAAAAAACAAAAACACTCACACCACCGACCAACAGCCACTAGAAGCCAGCAAAGCAAATCGTTTCTGGCACACAAGTAAACACATTGCGTTTACTTGTGTTCGGTGACTCATCGTAACGTTACCGGGCGTTACACTTTTTCATAAGTGACTCCCAGCCGCAACCTAATTTAAGACGTTGTCACGTCAAAATTACAACATATTATGTAGGCGATTTATTTTGTGTCGTTTCTAGTAACTAGTAGTAGTTTCTAGTAGCACTACCTTATTCTAACCTCCATTTATATTTTTATTTTGTGTGCCATATGGGATATGATTAACTATTGTCGCTGTACAAGATATTACAGCAACATTAGCGATTTTTATTTTTGATGTGTTAACATCTATACGCGCGCCTCTAGGGCAGTAAACTATCAAACTAATACATACGCAAGTGTTAGGTTTGTAAGAGTAAATCATCGTTTGTTTGTTCGTTGCTTGGCAGTAGGTATTCAAAGTGATTATTGGGCGATTTTCATATAATTTTCCCACGCGATTTTCTCCGGAAATTGCTAGCCGATTTTATTAATTTTTGGATTAAAAAGCTAGTGCGGGTTTCGACGAAGAGTTTAGGCCAAAAATTAAGGCGATCCGATATCGGCGAGCCTAGATTGAGGTGTTTTAACTTGGAGTATTAATTTGGAGTAATATTTAAAAAGTGTTTTATGTTGATCTTCGGTTATATCGTACGAATATAACAATGTATGTATGTATGTACAAGTGTCTGTTGCTTTGCATTCTTTGACTTTTGTGGGAATAAAACAAAAAGTATTGAGCAGGAAAATAATGACACATGTGCTTGCACTGGGTCTTTAAATAATTTTAAGTATTAATATTATTTAACTGTAACGTCATCATATGATTGAACGCTGTTTTTTATTTTCCAATGTAACATTTACGAATGTGTTCATAGAAATCGAACAGGTACCGTGTAGCAAAAAGGTATTAACACATCGCCCGTGAGTTCGAACACTCATTGGATTTTGGATGTGTTAACATCTATACGCGCGCCTCTAGGGCAGTAAACTATAAATTTAATACATACGCAAGTGTTAGGTTTGCAAGAGTAAATCATCGTTTGTTTGTTCGTTGCTTGGCAGTCGGTATTGAAAGTGATTATTGGGCGATTTTCATATAATTTTCCCACGCGATTTTCTCCGGAAATTCATAGCCGATTTTATTAATGTTTGGATTAAAGAGCTAGTGCGGGTTTCGACGAAGAGTTTAGGCCAAAAATTAAGGCGATCCGATATCGGCGAGCCGAGAGTGAAGTGTTTTAATTTGGAGTATTAATTTGGAGTAATATTAAAAAAGTATTTTATGTTGATCTTCGGTTATATCGTACGAATATAACAATGTATGTATGTATGTATGTACAAGTGTCTGTTGCTTTGCATTCTTTGACTTTTGTGGGAATAAAACAAAAAGTATTGAGCAAGAAAATAATGACGCATGTGCTTGCACTGGGTCTTTAAATAATTTTAAGTATTAATATTAATTAACTGTAACGTCATCATATGATTGAACGCTGTTTTTTATTTTCCAATGTAACATTTACGAATGTGTTCATAGAAATCGAACAGGTACCGTGTAGCAAAAAGGTGTTAACACATCGCCCGTGAGTTCGAACACTCATTGGATTTTTTATTTTTTAAACTATTATTTCAATACCTCGGAGGTAAACTACACTATGTCGTTTTCGTTAACTTTTCAGTAGAGCAGTTTTAATGTTGTCGGACAATGATGCAAAGCCCCAATTTATTATTGCGTCCGTTAAGACAGAAGAACCGAATGTTCATCGTTCAAATGCAAAAAAAAAAAAACAAAGAACAAAAACCCTAGTTTACAGGTTTTTTTGTCAATGACCACTGCTCTACTGAAAAGTTAACGAAAACGACATAGTGTAGTTTACCTCCGAGGTACTGATTTACATCTTTCCAGAGAAAGTGCCACCCTATGTCACATCACGTCACCCTCGTTATTTGGTTATATTTTATGACCATGTGGTTCGATTGTTTTCTATTCTTTTCCTAAATACAGAATGTAAGTAACTACATATTTTTTAAAATAAAATAACACAATCAAACAAATTGGTCCTAAAATATAAGTAATTATCGAGAGTGACGTGATGTGACAAAAGGTTGACCTTTCTTTGGAAATGCCCATATGGCCTTATGGGCTGGGTTATAGAAATAATTAAATAAATAAATAAAATAAATAAATACCATTTTGGCAGTTTTTAACAATTTCCATTCCAGTATCAAATTTACAATGGAAAAAGAGTAAAAATTCAAAACTTCCCTATTTGGACACATTGGTGGTCAGGAGAGGGGAAAATTTGGCAATTTATTGGTATCAGAAACAATCTTCTTCAGGAAGAATAATCAATTTCCAATCGGAACATTAAAAACGTGTATAATACATACGACGAAAAACTTAATAGAACGCATTTTGACTGTAAGTGATGTAGAATTCCACAAGGCCAATTCCACAAGGAAATGATAAGAAATATCCTCAAGGACAAGAACTTTCCGAACCATCTTACCAACAGACTGATAATGCAATTTGAGGATAAAAGACAACCTAACAAGGCAACCTACCCTAAATTTTATAAACCAATAACCTAAATACCTGGAATAACTTATAGCTTGCCGAAGTCAACAATATTTAACGACAAGAATTATAGGGTAGCACACAAAACATATAACACAATAGGCAGAATATTTAGTAAAGCAAATGATAGTTTGGACAAATTGGTTACGTGTTGTATAGAATATAAAATACCTTGTCAAGGAAATGACAACGAGATTTGTAACAAAGTATATATAGGGATTACAAAAAATAAACTAAAGACACGAATTGTAAAATACCGGCACATTTCTACACAGAAAACAGCATTAACATCAAATTGTGATAGTTTAAATCACTACCTAGACTTTCAGGATACATAGGTTTTTAATACAGGAAACAATTGCAAACGTCGTTAAATGTTAGAAATGGTACAAATAATTAATACACCAACATTGAAAACAATTAACTATAAAACAGATACAGATAATATAGAACAAATTTACAGACATTTAATTAGTAAAAAGTAGAACTTTTTAGGCACAAATTGCTTATCGATCTAATATTTTTGATGTGTTAACATCTATAGGCAGGGGTGGGGCAATCTATCAAAGTGAATACATGCAAAGAACACACAGCGTTAGCATGACATACGTGGTAGTTGTACAACAGTAGTTTCTGCTTGAAAATAGGTATGATGGTATTGATGACGCAGCTGCGAACAAACATGCAGGCCGTCGCCGCCAAAGGGCATTGAATAATATAGAGAAGTCATGGAGCGAATTGTATGACTCAAACGCACTAGCGACATCTGGCGGATGATTCAAAACTTATTACTCTCTTTTTGTCATAACTTGGTCCATTCATAATTTTGATGTGATACATTGAGGCCTTTTGAAACATTTATGCTTGTTGTATTGTTTTATGTAATAACATTGTCGAAATGGTGCATTTATATTGATATATTCTAAATATTCAATATTCTAAGGGAATCGTTTATGCTCTTTTACTCAGACTCTCTACAGGACAACGGAAAAGTGTGCAATAAGTTCTCTATACTATTCAATACATGGTAGAATTATCTATTAGGTAGTTGCATTAGAAATTTCCTGGTTCAGCTGTCAAAATTAGTTGAATAATGAAAAAAACTATGTGCTCAAAATGTGAAAAATTTCATAAGATTGTCTCACTTGATATAAAGTCTATGATAGAAATTGCATTTTGATTGAAATTCTTTAAATTTTATTGACAAACAAAAAGAAACAATAAATAATTTGACAGCTTACCCACGGAAAGATGAAAAAACCACAAATCAGCTAAGCTGACGCGTTTACACGATATATAATTTTACCATGATTCAATACCATTTTTCGTATGACAAAAAAAAAAACAATTATTTCAGTGAGCTAAATATTGCTTTATTTTTTTTAACAATATTACATCTAATGTTAAATCAGATGTAGAAAACAGAAAGAACCCTAGCAAAAGAGCCTTCAGCACAAAAATTATTCTTTTTTTATTTTCCAATGTAACATTACTAATGTGTTCCTAGAAATCGAACAGGTACCGTGTGACAAAAATGTGTTAACACATCGCCCGTGAGTTCGAACACTCATTGAGTATTTTCTTTGGTTCAATTTATATGAACTTTTTACGTACATTATTTTTCTTTATGTAACTTCAAAGATTTTAAAAAAGGTGGGAAAACTTTTTTCAAATTTTTTTATATTGTCATATTTTTGATTTATTGTTGTTTGGTTTTTGTGCTACACAATGGAGTAGCGAAATGCCGAGAAGAATAAATACAAAACAAAAAAAAAGAAATCTGACCTCAAGCTCGGAAAATATAGATTATTTATTGGTAACAAAAAGGTCGAACAACGATATACATATATATTTTTATTTTAGACTTTAATATCTCTTGCCGTTAAAGGGTAAATTAATCTTTTTTTTATCTTGAAAGAGGCCTTATGATACCAAACAAATAAATGGTTTCCCTTAACATCCCATAAAGTGATTAGGGATACCTTCTCACAGCCAGTGAGCTGTGTGTGTACTAGTTTTACACTCACTGATGGCACCGACAGTTTAACACCGGTTCCAAACGGTATTTTTAGAATCTTTCTCATGGCTAAATACTCGATAGTGTCGCCGTCACTAAACGTGGTGACCGCCGTTGAAAGAAATTTAAGGTGGTCAGGGCAGGGATCGAACCAACGTTCCCATGCACAAGAGCCGCGCACACTATCATTGCGCCACCGACGGCCATTATCAAACACATACCAAAATTGTACAATGTTTATGTACATTATGTTTCCAGTGATATATATACATATCATTTTGATAGGATACAAAATGTGGGAGATACGCCCGATTATATATACAAGCTTTGTAGAATTTAAACTAAAACTTTATGTACGAAACCGACACCAATAATCTTACCTCATAATGTGTCACATGGAGGTCAAAGTTCAAAATTAGATCGTAGCCGCTAAATAATTGTCGGTTGAATTTAAACATACGAGTATCACGCTGTTTGCCGTTGGACGGATAAGGGATAATGTATAAAAAATGCGATAGTTTCATCCACATAACTTATTGATTTAGATATGGTGGCTCCGAAAAATCTGTTGTTTTTGTTGTTGTTTGGATGCAAATATAACTTGCGTTTGAAACTTGTCGCAAATATAATATACTTGTGCACAAACGCATTGTGCTTGCTATTCAATATTACATGTTTAAGACACAATGATTAATATGTTATATCATATGTGTTTGCGACCCAAATATAACTGTGTTTGTGATACAAATTCAAATGCGTTTGGTGCACTGTTTCTGCTCTCTCGAGAGCAAGAAAATTAAAGAGGGGCAACGAGTGTGTATATCTTGTAAGTGTGTGTCTGTATTTTTGTATTATTCTCTCAGTGAGTGATTCCTAAATATTCCTAAATATGCGTGATGTATTGCGTTTTAGTTTCATGTATTCAGTCTTCAATGGTTCATCGGACAGAGGATATCAAAAGCGCTTGATCAGTGAATGAAGAATAAACAAACTCTCGGACGGTTAAATGGTTTGTGGTGTTGCTTTGGTTTTTGTATATGTGTGCTACCAAAGTAAAAAACGATTTTGAGGAAACAAACTGGAAAGTGCAACAAGCTGAATCCATTTTTCTGTCCGAGCCTCTACTGAAAAAATCGGAATGGCGGACCATTTGTGAAATATAATAAAAAACCACAAGTAAATTAATACACGCTTGTCTTGCATGAACTAGAGTTGTAAATAACGGGTCCGCCAAATAACTTTTTTTTTTTGAAAATGCTATAAAAAAAAACTACTGAATATTTTCTCAAATTTCTTTTTTTATTTGAAAGTACAATCCTTCCGGTTAATAATAGAAAATAACTTTATTCAAATGGCTGCCTCGGCTGGCCATGCAGTAGCCTATACGATCGCTCCAATTTTTACGCACATTATCGATTGTGTGCAGCTGTATTTCACCAATGGCGTCACGACTATTGTCCTTTAAAACGTCAATTGTCTCTGGCTTGTCGGCGTAACACTTATCTTTGAGGGCACCCCACAAATAATAGTCCAACGGTGTCTAATCGCAGCTCCGAGGTGGCCAAACGACATCAGCTCTGCGGCTGATAATGCGATCTTCAAAAACAGGGCGCAAAACATCGAGTGTAGCTTCAGCTGTGTGGTACGTATCGCCGTCCTGTTGAAACCAAATGTTGCCAATATCCTCCTCTTCAATTTTTGTGAACAAAAATTCGTTCAACATGGCCCGATAACGATCACCATTGACTGTAACGGCCACTCCTTGCTCATTTTCGAAGCAAAATGGCCCAATTATGCCTCTGGACCAAAATCCGCACCAAACAGCGACTCGTTTTGGATGCATCGGCTTTTCAATGTATGCGTGCGGGTTTTCTGTGTACATAAGTACATTGTTTGCGTACCAACGCATACTGATAACCAACGCATAGCTGAAACCTTCTGAAGACAAAAACGTGAGAGACAACAAAGAGAGGAGAAACAACAGAACAGCAGATTCAAAGCAAAGCAAATAATACATTCAATGCAAGTAAATATAAAAATCATTTAAATCTTTTAATTTTTTGTATTAATTATTTATATAAGTAAATGTGGATATATATATTGATAAAATTAATTATAATAAATAAAGAAAGAAAGAATAATATTATTATGTTTGGGAGAAAATACTTATATGTTTCCACGTAAGTATATGGAGGTTTAGAGGAAACACGCGTATGCTTCCACGTAAGTATATGGATGTTTGGGATGAAGCACGCATATGTTTCCACGTAAAAGCATACATATTTGTCAGTAAACATGCTAATGTTTGCATTCAAATACACCTTTTGAAGTGTGTTCCAAACATATACATGGTTCCTGCAGAATATTTTTGGGGGAATATGTTACAGAGGCCGTTTTGTGTGTATAGCTACGATATTTAAGATGTTTGTAATGTTTCCCTCTTTTGTGGTACAAAATTTACATTAAAAATTCGAAAAAAGTTACAAAATAAGGGATTCGAATTTCAATAGGGAATTCACGGCATCCCGGGAAATTTTTTAAATTTTAATTTTTCAAAATAATTATCCGTGAATTTGCATTTTATAATCCGTGAATTTGCA
Organism: Phaonia tiefii; assembly: GCA_963931995.1. NCBI lineage: Eukaryota > Metazoa > Arthropoda > Insecta > Diptera > Muscidae > Phaonia > Phaonia tiefii. The sequence goes on along the minus strand of OZ008369.1, from coordinate 103,334,133 downwards.
TTTTCTAATTTTAATACACACACGTCTGATTTTAAAAACTTAAAGAAATATAAGTACATAACCTCATAGTTGAACGGGCGCTCAAATCCACCTATATCCAACCCCTAGTATGACATCCACTGCACGTAAGTATATGGAGTATATTCATGCTTCCTGCAATTGCCTTTTTTTCAATGTTTTGTTGTTACTGGGTCTGACGAGGTTCAGTCGGACTCGACACTAAAGGAAAAAGTACACTGTTTTTCTCTAAATCAAACGTACCATCTCTATCCAGCGCACAGATATAAATCACATATACACCAAACCACACCCAAATTCTGTTGAACACATTCAAATGTTAATACAAACTCAGAAATAGTCACACACATAAATATTTCTAAATACTAAATATTTTCATTCTCCGCCAGATTGTTAATGTTTAAACGAACAGTCAAACATTGGTATAACGCTCTATTTTTTAGAAATCAAGACACAGAAACATTCCATTGAATTTTCCGCTTCACTCCCTTTACATTTTCTTATTTTTCCATAACATTCCATGAAAGGGGAGAGGTTCTCGCAATCAGTAGGCTGTGCACTTTCAATTACTGAGACCCGCTGATCGTAATCAGCACTTTTATACCGATTCCAAATGGCCTTTGATTTTGAAAAGCAGTTTCGTGGATAATTACTCGATAGTAACGCCATCATTAAGCGAGGTGGCCGTCGATGGAAGATATTAAAGTTGGTCGAGTTTTTGTGTAGATGCCCCTTTAACATGGCGTAATATTACGAACCAAAACCAACTTATCTCGCTTCGGCCGAAGCCCTTATTGATCTCCGACAACTGGTGAGTGTTAAATTTATAGATAGCAGGCATTTGATACTATTATATTATGCTGTAGAAGTCCTGGACACATATATGAAGGTAATATAGAAGTGTGGTATTATACAATGTCTTCCACGAGAAGACTTCGAACAAGTCTCTGAAAGAAGGTAGCATGGAAATGAAGATGTGTGAAGAAGCCATTCCCAAAGGTTGTTGTTAAAATAAAGTTCCAAATATAAAGGGTGTCTCAGTAAGATTGGACTTTTGAAATTTAGTGTAATTGTTTTTGTTCAAGGGGCAACCCTGACATTTCTCAGCTGTCATATATGTATATTTATTCCGATTATTAAAAATGGAGGGCTTTACGAGAGATCAACCCGTTATAATTGTGGAAACTTATTACAAAAATTTGGAAAGTAATGCTGAGGCCGCTCGCAAACTTCGAAGAATTTTCAGTCGAGAATGTGCACCTTATGTTTCAACCATTCGAAGAGTTAGGAGCAGTACGTCAACCTACAGGTCGGTCTGTTGAAAACATTGGTGCTGTAAACGAGAGTGTCGTCGAAACCCCGAAAACATCAATTCGGCATCGTTTTCAAGAACGTCAGATTTCACGAAGCACCTTCATGCGCTCAAATTTCAGTTTACTCAGGTGGCAATTCATTCAATGGATAATGGTGCAAAGTGAAGCATAGTCAATGCGAATTTTTCAAAAAAAGTCATCTTCTCCGATGAAGCGTTTTTCCATCTGAATGGCTTCGTGAATGCAAAAATTATCGAAAATCGATGTACCCAAAACGAGCAACTGTCTGGTAAGGAATTTGGTCAGGCGGTGTGATTGGGCCTTACTTTTTTGAAGATGAGGCCGAAATTGCAGTGACTGTTAAAGGCATTCGTTACATGAAAATGATAACGGAGTTCCTGTGGCCTCATCTGTACGGCGTGGGTCTGGATGACATGTGGCTTCAGCAAGACGGCGGCACCTGCCACACCGCGCATGAAACAATCGATTGATTGCAGCAACGCTTTAGAAAACACATTATCTCAACAAATTCTGATATCATCTCGTCATCAAGATCATGCAATTTAACGTCGTGCAATTTCCTTCTTTGGGGTTTTGTGAAATTTTGGATTTATGCGAATAAACCAGAAACAATTCCTGGGGCCAAATCCGAGATCCAACGCGACATCGGTGAGATACAGCCACATCCCTGTGTAAAAGTCATGGAAAATTTCATGAAAATTAATCGGAACATGTCTTCTTATGCCTTATTTATATTTATTTTAAAATGAAAACTGCATTCTTACTGAGTTTATCCCGACACATACTCTCGTAACGATTGAAATGTAGAAGCTACGTTCCATGAACTCATGCTGCTACAAAGTAGCAAAAACATTATCAAATATGCGACGTGACACACATGGCTATGCTGGAATCAGATGCGACGCGAACACCTTAAATTGAAAGCAGTAGAAGAAGAATCATGCACGTTGGAAAACCTGAATTTTCTTGTTGTTTGGATGCAAATCTAGCATGTGTTTGGAACTTGTCGCAAGTATCATATACTTGTGTCCAATCACATCGTGTTTGCTATTTAATATTAAATGTTGGAGACACAATAATTAATACGTTGTAATACATGTGTTTGTGGCCGAAATATTGATAGTTTTTTACTCCCTTGTGAGAGCAAGAGAATAAAATACGTACAAGTAGATATTATTTATAGTCAAGTAGCTATTATTTATAGTCAAAGTTGTAATATGCAGTGATTCATAAATATTTCAGAATGCGTGTGTAAATTGCAGATGAAGGGAGTATTTCTTACTGCTGTTGTGGTTTAGTTCCATGTATTCCGTCGTCTTTGGACAGAGGATAGCAAATGTGTTTGCTTGATTAAGTGTTTGTAGCAAAGAGAGGAGAAACAAAACAGCAGCAGATTCTCATTGGATGAAAAAAAACAATGCATTTAAGTTCACTAAATGTACAACTGACCGGTTATAATAGTTTTAGTTTGTCAGTAGTTGGTTAAAAATGTAGATTTTTTTTGGTTAAATATTATTTTTGGGAGGAAACTTGCATATGTTTCCGCGTAAGTAACCACGTGTTTGGCACGAAATACGCACTTACTTCCACGGAAGTATATGGAGATTTCGGAGGAAACACACGAATGCTTACATGTAAGTATATGGAAGTTTAGGATGGAACACGCCTAAGGTCCCAAATAAAAGCATCCATGTTTGCAAGTAAACATTTTAATGTTTGCATTTAAATATAAGTGAGTTTGGAGCTGGCAATTATATGAATACTGGGAATGTGTTTCATACTTATACATACACGGTTCCTGCAGAATGTGTTTGGAAGAATACATTTAATGGGTCGTTTCATTCAGCATGCGGTAAGTAGTTTTAAATGAAAATGTGTTCAGACTTTACCAGATATCATGTACATGGAACCTGAAGATAAAACACCTACAAGGATTAACTCATATCAGTAGAATATTGTTTATGAAAATCTATTTAGCAATCGGATGCTAAGAAGGCCTAATATCGTTTGCAGGAAAAGTCGCAAGCCTATTGTGTTATTTATTGGAAGAATTTTGTTCCAATATTCTCTTTTATATTTTTTCTTAAACGATTTTTTATGTGAAACAAGGTTCCACTGTTCCTACATTTTAGTGTTTTTGCAAGTTTGTCTGTATTCATGAACGGGTAGGTTAAGCACATTAGTATCTTTATTATCAACTTGATTTTAGAGTAAAGGCAAATATGAGAGTAGGCGCGAGTCTAGCAAAGAGCAGGAAATAGGAAAATCAGTTTGAAATTCTTTTCCAGGGAATTATTTAACAATTTAATTTTTTCTCATTGTACTTGGTGACATTTTAATATGGAAATTTCCTAGGACAAGTCGTCTTTTAATGAGGTGCTTGGGAGAATGAGTGACAAATCTGCAATAAGTTGGCAGTGGGGTTAAAATTTAAAAGATTGCCTGAACATTCGAGAGGTCTAGTAAATCATATCACTAAGGTTGCCTCAGCGAAATAGTTCAAGTTTTTCTTTCCGCCCGTGCCGTTTCATAATCATTTATTGATTGTTTTTGTCCAATGTCGGAGCTCCGCCTCTATTGCTCTGAAAGACTGTTGCTTTGTCCAGCTGTTCGTAGTCAGGTCATTTGAATTTTCCCACAAGAAACAGGAAGAAACCCATGTAATCCCCCAACCGCTATTAGGGCATAACATATTTATCAATTGCTTGCACCTGCTATTGATCTCGCTAGTGATCTCACCTTGGTGTCTACAAACATAGTGTGCCTATAATCGTGCCTTCGTTATCGCCTTAACTTCTGATTGAAAAATTATAGTGTTATGGCCAGAAAGATGAAATACTTCTTACTATACAGGTCCTCACTAAACAGTCATATTCTCGTTCTCGAAACCATTTTAGATGTGTCAATATTGCGGTGGGTCCCTTGTCCCTTGGTTTGCCTTTGCCAACGACCTTTATACTCGATGAAAAATTAGTAATTTTGTAGTTGGTTGGTTGGGTGTATGAAAAGGCTGCAAGACAGCACGCTCTCTAGCACACTTAGGCTAAAGACTATAGGCATAGCATCTATTGATTTGTCGTCTAGCCAATTTGCCCTTTCAATAAATTTGTCTATAAGATCTACAGGAATATCCTGTAGGGCTACGGTGCTAACGAAATGTGTTCCGAATTTCCTACTTCTCAGTCCTGCCAGAGCAGGGCAATCCAAGATAAGGTGTTTCGTCGTTTCCTCGTCCTCTTCCATGCAGCATCTACAGAGAGTGGAGTTTCTATGTCCCAATCATAGCGCGTGCTTTCCTACAAGACAATGTCCCGTAAGTGTTCCTTTCATTGTGGATAACCTGACTCTCGGCAAGTTAAGTAGTTGCCTAGTCGTCTTCCTGTCCTACTGTGGCCAGAGGTCACTGGCTTGTTTGCAAGTTGACGTAAGTCTCCACTTGTCCTTGAACATATTATCGGCCCACTGCCTGATCTGCAAACGGCAGGTAGAGATTGGCATACTAACACTTTCTTTTGCCGGAAGAATCTGTGCCGTAGTGCCCTGTCTAGCTAACACATCCGCTACGCAATTGCCTGGAATGTCGCTGTGTCCCCGTACCCAGATGAGCGTGATGTCAAAATACTCTGCCATCACCCTAAGTGATTATGGACATTCTTTCACTATCAGGGGCGTAGCAAACATGGCTTCCAGGGATTTTATGGCAGCCCGGCTGTCTGTGTAGATACATATTCTCCGGAGGGTTGTGACACTACTTTTCAGTAGTTCAGCAACCTTCTGTATGGCGGTATTTTCCGCCTGAAATACACCACAGGGATCAGGCAGCTTGAAGGAGATATTTACATTTAGGTCCGGTGAATAGACCCCTAGCCTACTTGCTCGTCCAACTGTGATCCATCCGAGAAAAATCTGATACTACTGGTACCCCCTTCCAGTAACTTTTCCCAGGTATTGCTGTTCGGAATAGATTTAGATTTAGATTTGTTCGCTGGTAGAAGGTAGGGGATACAGTAGTCCGTTTTCAGGGGAATAGAGTTGATCCGGTGTAGTAATTCAGTGTGTCCGTAATGCCCCGATATCAAAACGCCACACTAGGAATGTAGCGGCTGACGATTCGGCCATTATATCAGGAGTACAAATGTTCAGGATAGCACTAAGTGCAGTGCCTGACGTCGTGTCCATTGCTCCACTAACGCTAATCAGCGCTGATCTTTGAATTTTCATCAAGGAATTCAGAATATATTTCTTTTGGAGAGACCTCCACCAAACTACGTTGCCATAGAGAAGTATTGGTCTGACTGATATAAATCCACATGGTGATCTTAGGAGACAGTCCCCAGCACTTTCCTATCGCCCCTTTACAGCAGTAAAGAGCAACAGGCGCCTTTTTCACCCTCTCCTCCATATTCGGTTTCCAAGACAGTTTTCTGTCGAGATTTATCCCCAGATACTTGCACTTTTCCGTCAACTGTAATTGCACCCCATTAACAGATGGCAGTTCAAATGCGGGTAATTTATATTTCCGAGAGAACAAGATAAGCTCGGTTGTAAGTGGGTTAAGTGATAGTCCGTTGTTAGCGGTCCAGTTCGAAATCAGACTAAGTAGGCTGATTGTACGAATGCTAAGCAAATTGAGGTTTCTACCCGTACAGATGATAGCAATATCATCGGCATAGGCAAATACCTGGCCGTCGGCCCTGTCCAATTCAAGAAGCAGTTCATTGACAGAAGTTGACCATAATAGTGGAGACAGAACTCCCCCTGCAGTGTCCCCCTGTTAAAGTTCCTAGCAATTGTAACACCACCCCATTCAGCTTTGACGGATCTATCCACCAGAAGCTTCCCAAGTTAAGCGTGTCATTAAGCCAGAGGTAACCAACAATTTTTATGGTGTAGTATTGGTGAGAAAAACAATGTTGCTTCAGTCGTCGTTTAGACAGCGACGTATGCACATGAGCACGGGTATATGAATTTTTTGCTGATATATCAGCAAAAGATGCATATGTCCGTTTACTTGTTTACACGTGGCTTTCTCAACGACGACTGAATGGAAGAACATAAGAATAAGTGTGATTTTGTTTATGTGTTGGTCTCCGCAATTGCGGTATGGGCTGGTCACCAGTGCACTAAGCTATCCACTCCTAGATTCTGTAACGACCTAAGAATCGCCGAAGGTTGAATGTTATGGAAGGCTCCCTCGATGTCCAGGAAGGTCCCTAGAGCGAAGACCGTATTCTCAAGAGAGTTTTCCATTATGCTGACTATAGAGTGGAGAGCCGTCTGAGTTGACGTGCCATTGATATAGGCATGCTGAGAACTCGATAGTAGATTCTGTGGAAGATTACTTCGAACGTGAATGTCCAGTAACCTTTCAAATGTCTTAAGATTTTGTAGTTGCTGGATGCAAATACAACATGTGTTTGGAGCACTGGTGAGCAGCCCATACCGCAATTGCGGAGACCAACCCATAAACAAAGTCACACTTATTCTTATGCTCTTGCTTTCAGTCGTCGTTGCGAAAGCGACGTATAAACAAGTAAGCGGAGATATGCGTCTTTCCTGATATATCAGCAAAAACTTCATATACCCATGCTCATGTGCATACGTCGCTGTCTAAACGACGACTGAAGCAACATCGTTTTTCTCACCAATACTACACCATACAAATTTTTGGTCACCTCTGGTTTGGAGCTTGAAACAGTAGATAAGACTCTCCATCTCTCTCTTAGCGTTCTCTCGATGATGACGAAGTTGTAGGTCATTTCATCGATTTCGAGTTGCAGTTGTTGGCTTCTCTTTGGTTGGGCATAAAGCGGGCAGAAATAAAAGGGAGCGCGTATTTTCGTTTGATGCAAGAAACATCGAGCATTAATTTAGCTCTCATTAGTATCAATCAAACACTATTTAAACTTAGTTCGCTGGATGGTTTGTTGTTGGTTGCTTATTGATCTCTCGCCTATGTAGTCTATTCCTTTTATCAATTTCCTAATTCATAGTTGATCTGCTGTTATATGGATACTCCCTGATACAATTATAGGGCCGGATTAAATCTTTTTATTGTATATGATTCGATGTGAAGTTATTTCTTATTTTTATTTATAGACTTTGTCTCAACTATGTTATACTTTTCTGATTTTCCTCAGAGGAGAATAGATCGATTCTGAGTCTGGTAGACGAGGCCGGCGCCACGACAAGACTTTCCTTAGTGTGGGTTCCGGGTCATACGAATATAGAGGGAAACGAAGCCGCGGATTAACTAGCCAGGAAAGGTTCAATGGAAATGCGAAAGAACGAAACGTGATTGAATGCCCCCTAAGAGCAGTGGGTAACGTGTTTGATCGCCACTTCCATCAGGAGACAGACATAAACTGGAGAGTACTCACAACATGTCGCGTATCACGGAGCATTTGGCCTAGATATGACGGTAAGAGAATCGAATTCCTGATGACTCTGAATGGGAATACAATAGCCAAAATGATAGCTGTCATAACCGGTCACTGAGCAATTGGTACACATGCAGCTAATACTGGCTGACTTATAATGCACTTTTCATTTTAAAATAATAACACGAATTTTTTCAGATATTTGTGAATTTTTTAGTGGATTGTAAGGTAGACATGTTCAGATTTAGTGTGGTGTCAAATATCCGTCAAATGGTCCCCACGGCCCTGATGACAGGCTATTATTCTTTTCATGAGATTTTCCATGACTTTTTCACAGAGATGTGGCTGTATCTCACGGATGTCGCGTTGGATCTCAGAGTTGAGCTCAGGAATTGTATCTGCTTTGTTTGCATAAACCCGAGATTTCACAAAGCCAAAAGAAAGGAATCGCACGGCAATATATCATATGATCCTGGTGGCCAGTTAACATCAGAATTTCTTAATTGATCGATGGTTTCAAGTGCGGTGTGACAGGTGGCGCGGTCTTGCGGAAACCACATGTCGTTCAGGTGAGGCCACAAGACCTCCGTTACCATGTTCCTGTAACGAATGCATTCACAGTCAATTCAATTTTGGCCTCATCTTCAAAAAAGTAAGGCCCAAGAACACCGCCTGACCAAAATCCGCACCAGACAGTTGCTCGTTGTAGGTGAATTTGTTTCTCATCAATTGCATGAGTGTTTTCTGAGCCCCAAATTCGACAATTTAGTGTATTCACGAAGAAATTCAGATGGAAATGTGCTTCATCGGAGAAGTTGACTTTTTTTTGAAAAATTGGCATTGACTTCACTTTGCTCCATTACCCATTGTGCTCTTGAGTGAGCAGAATTGTTAAAATTCGCTGCGTAGTTCTTTGTGATATTTGAAGTTGTTGAGAACGATACCGAATTAATGATTCGGATTTTTGGCATACAACTGAATAAAGAGCAATATTTAGCTCACTGAAATAATTATTTTTGTTTTATCATAAACAGAGCAACGAAAAAGTATTGAATAGTATAGAACAATTATTGCACTCTTTCTCCGATCTCACGAAGAGAGTCTGAGTAAAAGAGCATAAACGAGTCTTATTCTATTTATAGAATATTTCAATATAAATGCACCATTTCTACAATACAAAAGGCATACATTTTTTAAAAAGGCATAAATGTTTCATATCAAAATTATGAATGGACCAAGTTATGACAAAAAGAGGGTAATACGTTTTGAATCATTCGCAAGATGTCGCCAGTGCTTTTGAGTCATACAATTCGTGCCATGAGTTCTCTATACTATTCAATACTCTTTGGCGACAAGGACCTGCATGTTTGTTCGCTGCCGCTAAATCAATACCATCATACTTATTTTCAGGTAGAGACTATTGTTGTACAATAACCACGTATGTAATGCTAACGCTGTGTATTGTTTGCATGTGCTCACTTTAATAGATTATCCTACCCGTGCCTATAGATATTAACACATCAACAAATAACACTAACTTTAAAAATTGCGATCTTACTGAGACTCCCTTTACAACACAGACATTACAGTCGTAGTAGCGTCGTCGAACTTATGGCGGAAACCTTTATACACTACCTTCTAAAGTGCCCACCAGTAGTAAATATTAGGAATAAAAATTTAGGAAAGACCTTTTTTGACGGAATACAGGAATTTAGAAGTATTGCACTCAGTCTACTTCTAAACTATATTAATAAAGGGTGTCCCAAAATTTACGCAACATTTGAATTGAATAGAAAACAAAGTTTTTATTCTTCTTATGGAAATAGTTTAATTGAATCGTAAAGTACATAGGATAGGGTTATTTATGGAATAAAACATCTGGCAAATAGCCTCCACGGCTTTCCATACACATACGTATTCGTTTGTCGAAAGTTTCCATGACTTTTCTGCATAAATCTGGTCGAATTTCGTTGATGCAACGATGAATCTCCTCCTTTAAAGCACGAGTGGTTTTGGGCTTGTTAACATAGACCTGTGATTTTAAAAAACCCCATAAAAAAATCTAATGGTGTTAGATCAAACGATCTTGGGGGCCAGTTCTGGTCATCAAATCGAGAAATCACGCGACCTGGAAATGTCTCTTGCAGTAATTGAAGAGTTTCACGAGCTGTATGACATGTGGCACCGTCTTGTTGAAACCAAATATTGGCCACATCAATTTCATTCAATTTCGGACAAAAAAACTGTGTTATCATGTCGCGATATCGAACACCAGTAACACCAGAACACCAGTAATTGCGACCGCAAAACTTTCATTACTTTTAAAATATTGTTCAATAATGAAGACAACGCTGTTCTATCGTGTAATTTGCCATTTTTATTAACCCTGAACTGTCAGCTGTCAGCTGTTTTTTTAGGGTTGCCAACTCTTTTCTACGTCAACAGCAGCAAATTTAAATGTTGCGTAAATTTAGGGATGGCCTTTAGTACTAATTAAGTGTAAGTGGGTAACCTCATTCTATTACTGAGACCTCTTTTCCTTTCTTTTCAGGGTAACGTGGCTATTCAAAACGCCGTCACTGTTTCTTGGGTGAGCTTTCTTGGGAGGAAGGTTGAAGGTTTGAGCATCGGGCCGTATGTGGTACAATGGTACTAAGCGCGGCTCTTGTACACGATAATGTGGGTTTGAGCCCTGTTCTGACCACCTTACATTTATTACACTTATTTAGCTATGAAAAAGAGTCTCAAAGTATCTTTCGAAACCGATGTAAAACTGTTAGTCCCAAAGAGTGAACATAAAACTAGAAAGTGCACAGCTCACTGGTTGTAAGAAGCTCTCCCCAATTCCTGCAAGGGGTGTAATGTGAAACCATTTTTTAACCGTGTGGTGATTTCCATGTATTCTTATGTATATTTATACGGCAGAATTTAGTTCCGCCGATAGAAATCCATGAGCCTATCAACATTTTTGTTCTCCAGAACTCCAAGCCCATGTCTTCCCATAACTTCCTGGTAGTTGGTGTTGTCAGTGAACACTTTGGCATTGAAATCTCCCAGAAATATTTATAGAGATAATAATATAATATATTTGTAATATAACTACTAGGGATCTTACAGCAAAATCTAGTTGGTTACAGAAGTCGTAGTTAGCACTGTCTTAAGTAGGCTTAGTGTCTGGTTTATCTGCACAATATGTTTTGAAGGGTCAGTCAAGACATTTGTTTTATTTCAAGTCATGTACTGTGGCGAAGTTTAGGAAACCAAATACTTCTTCAGTGTTCTGAAAACAAAAAAATTCGTAGATGTTTGTGAACCTGTAGATGATCACAAAAAACAATCCTATTATTTGTACTTGTGTTTTTATGTATTGTGTTTCTGTGTACACACACAGACACGAATGGATTGTCGACAGTACACCGAAGTACTTGGTTGTAGCAACTTCGCTACGGTACATGACTTGAAAAAGAGCAAACGTCTTGAACGGCCACTCAAGGCGTCTTGTGCAGACGTCTAGTGCGTATGCATGCTCCCCAGAAATACTGCGGAATTTCGAATTGAACCTTGCAATATAGCCTTGTATGAGACTACAGCATTTCTGGCCTTAGGTGGAAGAAGAAGGTCGACACCGTTTCTAAGTTGTGTGTCATTCCCGGAGTATATAAAACAGTGACCAGATTGTAATTGAGCTTTGCCACTATTAAGCCAACGATCTTCACTCAGACCTGGGATGTCCACATTGTAGGATTCCTGCTCAAGTCTCATTTTTCAGAGAGAGTTTTTACGATCCATGTACCAATCAGGAGCCGTTTAAATCCAAATGTCTTTATCGGGGGAGGTTGTTTGTTCCTTGAGTTTTACAACGTAATGAATGAAGTTAAAGATGGGCAATTTATTAGACCGCCGCATCCAATCCTAGTGCTGCTTCTGCCAACAATCTCAAGACAGACATACAGGTTGAGTTTGAGCAACTATGTTGGGTGTTTATCTTGGGTTGTTACCCAATTCGCATCGGTGTTAGTATGATATTATAGAGTAATAAATAAGAGTCTCCATTCCTCTCTTTCCGTTCTCCGTGAGTCGAAGAGGTAGTTGGAAATTTCAACGAGTTTGAGTTGCTTGAGTGTACTTCCTTGCCGATCAGCTGCAGCATGGATACCCCCTGATATTAATTATCAATTAATCGCTTCAATTAATCCTCAATTAATCGCTTTCTCACTTTAGTTGCCTTCCGACGCGGTTATCATAGCATTACCAGGTGGTACTTGACCTAATGTCGGAAGTAGTGAGCTGGTTAGGAATTTCTCAACGGAATTGCTACAAAGAGCTTTGGACACAATGAGAATGATCCTTACTGTGGGCTGCATTTGTACCAATAATGGGGTGGGTTCTCTGTATAGCTGATGACAAGGCCATTAGTATTTTCTATTACCCGCATGTGAAATGATTTGTGATTATATTTGAACTTAGTAAAAGATGGGGTGTGGACGTCTTCGACCTCGACTCCACAGGTCTGAGTAAATGCATTGTCTCCATTGCGCTTGTCGACGAGATCCTGAACTTGAAGTGACTATCCTATAAAGGGATTGGGGGGAAGCTTATATTTTTTGAACCACTCTTAGGGACCTACAATTTTTCACCGATTACGAACAGTTATGCTTCGAGTAGTTTGTGCGTGAATGCTACTCAATAGTGTCGCACCTTTGTCACCGTCGACGAGTGAAATGAATGATGCCCAGTGCACAGGAGACAATCTAAATATTGCACCACTCACGGTCAAGTACGTCGTAGTCCTTTCTAAGTTATTCAAGACTTATTAGATGGAATTACAGTTTTCATTAAATACAAGGAAATACTAAACACTTTTTTTGCTTCTCTCTCTGTCTCTTCTTCATTCCCTTTAGGATGAAGGAAAGTATATAATGTCAACAGGAAAAAGAACGACATTGTACTACAGCGTCAGGACACGTCAAGGAAATATTTCTGTTGTTTTTTCCCCTGTGCTTATTTAACAACTGTCAAGGACCCCCATCATGGCATATGCCCAGTCAAAGTTGTAGAGTTTTGTTTTCAGAAAATAATATTTTTAAGGTGAAAAACTTTTGCTTTATAAACGTTATAACTTTTGTATGGTGTTTAGTTGTTGTTGTTGTAGATGTTTTATGTTCACAGTTTATTTTATTGTTTGTTTTGTTCGGTTCCGTTCCTTTCCGTCCTTCATACCAGAATGTATGTAATCTGATTTGAATTTTATTGATTTTATGACTTAATGTTATTTTCTATACAACTGAACTGAATTTAAAATAATTCCTACACAAAGTTTTAATAAGTTAAGTGGAATGGCACTGGAAGGTATTGAGTATGCGGTGGCAGAAACAAGTGCATGGTGGGGATCACAATTACAAGGCGATGTAAGAATTTGAATCACTCGATAGAGATGCAGTATCTTTATTTGCAATGTGCGTGACGTCGAGCAGTTTTCGATTTCAAAAAAACTAAAAAAAAATTTTTTTTTTTAGTTTTGACCTAAGAGTCCCCTGTCAATCCAACTGTTTAAGACGCAACAAGTCTGGGCCGGACAATTTCGCAGGCATTCTAGAAATAATTTTTTGCCAGATTGGCAAAAATCTAGTTTTAGTTTTGACCTAAGAGCCGTCTGTCAATCCAACTGTTTGTGACGCAACAAGTCTGGGCCGGACAATTTCGCAGGCATTCTAGAAATAATTTTTTGCTAGATTGGCGGTGACATAAAGTGCTGGGTCTCTATTGACCCGTTATTTGTATACGCTATTAAAAGGTAAATTATTACTCGCTGGTACGCGAAGTAGAACAACAAATTGGTTAATGTGTTGACAAGCGAATATTACACATGAAGTTTGAAAAAATTTTGAAAATTTGAAAATTTTAAAATAACTTATTTGGTTCAAAATCGTCCAATGATAATGCTACACAGTTGGAAGGCTAATCTGTTCCCAATTTCGCAGGGGGTAACTTTAGTTGCCCCTCGATGGAACCCAAACAAGAAAGTGCTATTTTATTGAAAAATTTTTGATTTTTTAATACCTAAAGGTGAATAACTATTCTTTTCTTCAACAACTTAAAAAAAGTAGGTACGCAGCTGATAAAATTCTCTTTCGCA